>OY755242.1:77312186-78664932 GCA_963576725.1 Azorinus chamasolen
TAACGTTAACTCTTGCAAAGCTGAGTGTTCAAATATACTATTCCAAACCTTAAACAGGTCAAGTTTATGGCGAACAATATTCTAAAGCAAACTGTAACGTAACAAGCAGTGCAGACCCTGATGAGAGGGCCTCTCTTATGGGTCTACACTGTTTGCAAAAATAGTGACACGTTTACCTCATTGTAAGGGTTAATGATGCTTGCTTGGATATGGGGTCAAATCAATCGAATCGTTCCACTGAAAGTATGCTCACAATCGAATAAAAGGTGGTGTTGAATAATCAAGTACAGTGAACCCTTATTATACCGGCATTCGTTACAATGACACCATCATTATACCGGCATTCGTTACAATGACACCCTCGTTATACCGGCAGTATGCATTGAAACATATTAATCGTTAATTCCTGGAAACAATCACTGAATAAATAGGCACAATGCCAATAACAGGTGATCGTTTAATGCAGAACACAAGAAGTGCAAAAAGCTCCCAAAGGGAGCTTTTTTTCACTTCTTGTGTTCTGTATTAAGCGTTCACCCTATTGGTTACTAGTTTAAAACTGGTCATATGGTTCCTTTCATATAACTCTTTATAACGGCAACCTCATTCTACCAGCAAATTGTCTTGAAACAAACACCTCCGTTGCAATGAGGGTTCACTGTACAAGGTTATTAGCATAGTGTGTCCTCTGATTACCCTTTTACAGACTCGTCTCGATACGTCATATGGTGACTAGGTAATCTTTTTATTCCCTAAACTGTATGTCTCGACTTTTCTACCATAATGCGCTCCTAAATTCATTGTTTGCCAATAACCAAGTAAGCATGAAGACAACTTCATTCAGACACTGAATATTTAAAATTGCCGTCATGTCGGGCTTAATCAATGTTATTTGTTGCTTTTAGTAATATATAGTCTACTGAGTTTTCGAAATCATTTATAGTCAAGCACAAGGACACCTGTTCTTTTTGTGTATGTCTATGGTGGGAAATCGTGCATTTGGCAAATAGTATGTAAACGCCTTACTGAATGTTCACACCGTAAAGAAGTTAAAATCAAATCTGTTTTGTTTTCAAGTCTTGCATTATCAATACAGATGCACTTACCACATATAGGTATACAAAACAAATGCACCGTAGAGCTTACATGTGGTATTACAATGAATAAGAGACATTTATAAATAGAAGAAATGATGCATGTATATAACTTCAATGACATCAACATGTGCCTTCTAATCGAGTTGGTGTGAAGAAATAATGCGTTTTAGAAATAAATAGATAAGCAATGATATTTTAACAGAACTAAATAGATTAAACATATATATTTAAATCAGTCAACAGTTCATATATAACAATCACATAGAAAATCGCTAAAATACATGACATGAACAAAATCAGGGTCCATGCTTATAAAACGTTTAGTTGAGTCTGAGTTCGTTCTCAAGTTTTTGATTGGTCAGATTTGAGCCCTTGGCTCAAATCTGACCAATCAAAAGCTTGAGAACTCAAATCTGACCAATCAAAAGCTTGAGAACGAACCCACTCAACTAAAAAGCTTTATAAGCATGGATCCAGAAGCAAATCTGCTACTTAGGCATCATATCACAGCATGATATTGCTTGGTAACCTCACACCACAGCCTTGCATCAATGATGTAAACCTCTAGGTAGCATTACTAAGAAGACCGCCTGATCCGAGTCATAATATCTACGGTTATATGCAGAGGCCCAGATAAGATGCGTAAATTGAAACTTATTCTTGCACAAAACGTGCTGTTGTAGTCCCGCTAGACCATGTATTAACAAGGCGATTCTCGTGCTCACGCGCTGTTGTTGACCGGTTTTAATTATACCTATTCGGGGCCTAATGTAAACAACGGACGCCAACGCTATAGCGTTTTGGCCTAATCTAGATGAACGGTGCGAGTATTTCAGGGCCCGACAATGAACTGCTTTTAGTGATAGGCATATTAAATGAAATCCCGTGTAAACGGTATTTGATACAATCGTGGAGTGACGTCAGAAAGAAAAGAGTGGCCCGGAAACTGCATAAATCGAACGAACGGAAGTGTCAAAGAAGTGTATAGTTTTGCTTGTATTTGGAAGAAATAAATTGATGCAGGAAAGCAGAAAATGGGTTTATGCAAGAATAGCGTTAATACACGTTTGTTTTCGGGCAATAACATCTGCAGTGTCCCTTGGAAATGTTGTTGCCCTCGCCCTACGGGCTCGGGCCAACAACAGTTCCTCGGGACACTGCAGATGTTATTGCCCGAAACAACGTGTATTAACCCTCTATTCAAGAATAACTTTTTTATTTCTCAACCAAACCCTAATGTTGTGACCACTCTCTAAAGTCCCTTCGATACTATTCTAAAGAGTGGTCATAACATATGGTTTGCTGGAGAAATGACGATTTTAGTATTTATATACAATCCTGTATCTTTTGCACTGAATTTCAATATGATTTTGCCTTACACTGTAAATTGCAATAACGTTTCAAGATGGCATAATAGAAAACACTTACGTAATGTCGTGACTGGCGTTCTCTTGCAATGCAGTAAGTATAACATGGAAATTCATCTCAAGATATTTTGGAATTCTATTTGCACGCATATTTTAGTGCCCTTTATCTTCTATAGAATATCTACTAGAATACCATTCGATACAAATTATAATTTTACAACTGTTTCCGTATGCACATTATGATACCATTCAATATCCATAAGAATGGATTACAGTAATCGAACACCATGTTAGGCCACTCAGCAGCCTTTTTATTACAATTTTATCACCATAGAGAGTGGTTACCATGCGAATAAAACAAAGCTGCTTCTAAAATAAATGTGTAACCTTCCTATCATTTTGTAATGGCTATGTTCACATTCTTTCATTTGCATCTATTGTGCGACGATCAGATTAAAAACGCCTAAACAATAGAATGTTAATAATAAGGACTGAATTTAGTGCATATTTATTCTGAAAATGAAACTTACTACGTTTGGTAAAAGTAATGGAACTTATATATGCTATTTAAATTTCTACCAACGCCGCATGTCAGACAAATTGGTATTTTGAATATTAAAACGTCTCTTAAATGAAACGTCAATTATCGTATTTTTAATGACATTTGAATCTAAACGAGTAAATTTTGAGATATGTTTATTTTATATTAATGATTAAATGCGATATCTGCAATCTTAGAAACAGTTTTAATGAATCTTTGGTTATTAATATCACTCCGAAATGAAATTGACTTAATTGCATTGTACTCTATGCTTTCGGTATTGAGCGAACAATGAACTGTTCTGTTAAGGTTGTATGTATGTACATGTGTACATCATTTGTGCCTCTGGGCTTGCTGTGGGCGTTTGTGTGGCATCTCCTGCCTAACGTCTGATCTATTTATGAAACCAAAATGAGAAATTTCGATGAAAGACTGTAGTAAAGGTTGATGTTGTTACTGAATTTGTTTTCCTAGTATATAATATTCAGATAACATTTAAAAACCACAATGTATATACATGTATACTACCACAATGCGCATTGCTTGATACATGTAGTTTGCTTCTGTATTTTGTATATTATAATGGATAAAGACTATTGTTTATATCCTAAATTTGATACATTATATGTTATGTTCTGTTCTATTTATATGTACAGTTCTGCATGGAAAGGCTGGATGAAATATTTGTATAACAATAACACCATGCTTAACCCTTCGCTGCCAATGCCGGGTCTGTGATTACCTATGCAAACAGTTTGGATCCAGATGAGACGCCGAGTAACTCGGCGCCTCATCAGGATCCAAACTGTTTGTTACTCTTACTATGTTTTTCAGAAACAAAAAAATGAAGAAAATCGAAAGAATGAAAATTTGTAGCAGACGACAGAGTTTGGCAGCGAAAGGGTTAAATTGATTAGGTAATATTTGCTTAGCCATTTTTCTATAAAGTGGGAGATCCTTTCGAAGCAAAAGTAGCTATGTGAAAAGAGGAAATTGCAGACTCGGATTTATTTAGTCTGTTAACGAGTAGTAATTAAAAGTGCAACACTCCTCTCGCCCCCAAACACCGGCTTAAGCGGTATTTAATTCTTACTTAAATCCCTGAAACTGGTGATCCCGCAGTACCAGAAAATATAACAAGAAAAACACACCATGCTTACTTACAACATCATGTACATACCCTTACTCTCCCGATCATGACATGATGGATATTTTGAGTCAGTTTTCTACAATAAGACACCGAGTAACTCAGTGTGGTACCAGAATCCAGTTAATGTGACACTCGGTCAGTAGTTTTTCATAATATTGGAGAAATTACAAATACAAATTACTCTAGTTGAAAGTTTGAATACGATAAAAGCTAGAACAGAACATGTTGTGACAAAATGCACTTGTGAAACGTACTTGTGAAACTTCGCAATTTTGACCAGTATCTCAAAGAGATCCAGATAAGATGCGTAAATTGAAACATGTTCAAGAAGAACTTCTTTATCTTCCACCAAACCCTATGTTGTGACCACTCTTTAGAATCGTATCTTTGAGACGATTCGAAAAAGTAGTCACACCATAAGGTTTGGTGGAGAATGGTCCCTTTTAGTATATGAGTATGTCGAGGTTCGCCTGTATAATTATGTGTGGGGTTCGGGAAGTATTAAGGAGCTACACCAATGTCTATGTCATATCTCTGATTTAATTCCTCGACAGATATAAGAATAATATTGACCATCTGAAATAACAAATAACAATAATAAGAATACACACAAATCAATACAATGATAAACATACACATTGTAAATAATGATCAAAGTACGGGTTTTGCATAGCGATAAACACCCGACTTAGTGCAAATTACAAAAATATGTTTATATAACGAATAGGTGCATTTACTAGAATGTATGAAACCTCGAAAGTGTCATTATCTATAAAATATTACAATATATCAATCGAGAATATAGTTACCTGTATAAATATTAAACTTATCCAGAGTGTTATATTTCTAGGCAAACTTAATATGGCGACTGTTTGTATTTTCGAAAGTTCCGCTGCCAATCACATGATGTCCGGTAAGTATAAAATGTTAGTTTGAGTTCTGTCCCTTCAATTGTATTAAACATGCGAATTAATGGATCTAGAAATGGATAATCAAAATAATACTGCTGGTAAATTTATTTATTTCCATAAATCTGTAGTGTTCATCCTATGACAAGTACACAGCTTTATCTGTAGTGCTGTATCAGTTTGAGTTATGCAATAGAAACGATTAAGCGTAGTATTACTGCATGCACTCCCTCTCTCTCTGTTTCGCGGACAAAATTACTCCGTGAAAATGCCATTTCCATTATCGACTTATGTATAAGTAGAACAAATTAAGCATCTACAAATAAATACGAAAGACTTTAAATTACCAAACTCATTGAGGTGAAAATGTAGATCTTTTATTTGAAATGAACGTCTTTCTAGTTCAGCGGAGAGATGCATGATCTTTTTTATCTTCCTTTTTAAATTCAAAGGTTATTTTTTCTCGAAATAATGTTTCACAATTCAGTCAAATAATCTTTCGAAATATCTAAAGGCTTGTAAATAAGCTTATCATTGCGCCTCTCGGTTGATTTGATCTCAATCACTTGCTTTCGTGAACGAAGATTCATAGAGGTTATAATCGGATGTAAACACGCATCTTGCTGACAAGCCACGTGTAAGAAGTCATCCTCAGTAACAGCGGCTACATTAATTCATTCGTCTGCAAACTTTGTCGTGTGATACAGTTTTCTCTTTTGATTTATCGTCTGGTTATCGTAATAAAAGTTTGTATCTAGGTGAGACGCCGAATTAATCATAAGTAGCCCCAATGTTCCTTAAGGAGGTTGTGACAACTTGTCAGAAATCTCCTACATGTGTGCGCAGCTGAACTTGTAATAGAGAGTATGGGTCTTTTGTGCGAGTCCAATCTCTGTGTTGAAGTTTCTGAGAGCATGGGACTATGTCTTCTTATAATAACCTATGAAGCTCTTTGATGTTGCAGGTGCTTTTCTTTGACGATTCTGCAATCAAAGATATACTTACTATGGGTTGATCGGCTCTGAAACCAGTAAGGATGTCTTTAAGTTGGTTCAAAATTAATCTAAACGTAACCTTACCTGTATGGCTGATTTAGCTAAAATAACGGCAGATCAAGCATTGCATTTAGTAAGGATATAGTAATAATCCACTTTTAAGTCCACTTCATTTGATGATATATATTCCAAAGAGCTGTGTTGCAACCTGAATTGTAATACCAACCGGAATTGTAATAAAATTTATTACAAAACTGGTTATGATGCGAAAACGTTTTTACAATTGGTGGTCAACCTGAATTGTAATAACAACCTGAAGTGTAATAAAATAATTTTGTGACTGTATTTGTGTGTCTATGTGAGTATGAATGTGCGCACGTGCTAGTATGTTGATAGTATGTGTATGCGTGTAGTTTGTATGGGAGGGGCGCATGCGTGTGCGCGCATGTGTACATGTATGAAGTAAAACATCAGATATTCTAGTTGATAGTACAACGACTTAGAAAATTTTATTACAAAACTGGTTATGATGCGAAAACGTTATTACAATTGGTGGTCAACCTGAATTGTAATAACAACCTGAAGTGTAATAAAATAATTTTGTGACTGTATTTGTGTGTCTATGTGAGTATGAATGTGCGCACGTGCTAGTATGTTGATAGTATGTGTATGCGTGTAGTTTGTATGGGAGGGGCGCATGCGTGTGCGCGCATGTGTACATGTATGAAGCAATACATCAGATATTATAGATGATAGTACAACGACTTAGAAATTTTTATTACAAAACTGGTTATGATGCGAAAACGTTATTACAATTGGTAGTCAACCTGATTTGTAATAACAACCTGAAGTGTAATAAAATAATTTTGTGACTGTATTTGTGTGTCTATGTAAGTATGAATGTGCGCACGTGCAAGTATGTTGATAGTATGTGTATGCGTGTAGTTTGTATGGGAGGGGCGCATGCGTGTGCGCGCATGTGTACATGTATGAAATAATACATCAGATATACTAGTTGATAGTACAACGACTTAGAAGTTTTTATTACAAAACTGGTTATGATGCGAAAACGTTATTACAATTGGTGGTCAACCTGAATTGTAATAACAACCTGAAGTGTAATAAAATAAGTTTGTGTCTGTATTTGTGTGTCTATGTGAGTATGAATGTGCGCACGTGCTAGTATGTTGATAGTATGTGTATGCGTGTAGTTTGTATGGGAGGGGCGCATGCATGTGTTCGCATGTGTACATGTATGAAGTAAAACATCAGATATTCTAGAGGATAGTATAACGACTTAGAAAATTTTATTACAAAACTGGTTATGATGCGAAAACGTTATTACAATTGGTGGTCAACCTGAATTGTAATAACAACCTGAAGTGTAATAAAATAATTTTGTGACTGTATTTGTGTGTCTATGTGAGTATGAATGTGCGCACGTGCTAGTATGTTGATAGTATGTGTATGCGTGTAGTTTGTATGGGAGGGGCGCATGCGTGTGCGCGCATGTGTACATGTATGAAATAATACATCAGATATACTAGTTGATAGTACAACGACTTAGAAATTTTTATTACAAAACTGGTTATGATGCGAAAACGTTATTACAATTGGTGGTCAACCTGAATTGTAATAACAACCTGAAGTGTAATAAAATAAGTTTGTGTCTGTATTTGTGTGTCTATGTGAGTATGAATGTGCGCACGTGCTAGTATGTTGATAGTATGTGTATGCGTGTAGTTTGTATGGGAGGGGCGCATGCGTGTGTGCGCATGTGTACATGTATGAAGTAAAACATCAGATATTCTAGAGGATAGTACAACGACTTAGAAAGTTTTATTACAAAACTGAGTATGATGCGAAAACGTTATTACAATTGGTGGTCAACCTGAATTGTAATAACAACCTGAAGTGTAATAAAATAATTTTGTGACTGTATTTGTGTGTCTATGTGAGTATGAATGTGCGCACGTGCTAGTATGTTGATAGTGTGTGTATGCGTGTAGTTTGTATGGGAGGGGCGCATGCGTGTGCGCGCATGTGTACATTTATGAAATAATACATCAGATATACTAGTTGATAGTACAACGACTTAGAAATTTTTATTACAAAACTGGTTATGATGCGAAAACGTTATTACAATTGGTGGTCAACCTGAATTGTAATAACAACCTGAAGTGTAATAAAATAAGTTTGTGTCTGTATTTTGTGTGTCTATGTGAGTATGAATGTGCGCACGTGCTAGTATGTTGATAGTATGTGTATGCGTGTAGTTTGTATGGGAGGGGCGCATGCGTGTGTGCGCATGTGTACATGTATGAAGTAAAACATCAGATATTCTAGTTGATAGTACAACGACTTAGAAAATTTTATTACAAAACTGGTTATGATGCGAAAACATTATTACAATTGGTGGTCAACCTGAATTGTAATAACAACCTGAAGTGTAATAAAAAATAATTGTATGTCTATATTTGTATATCTGTGTGTGTATGGATGTGCACAAGTGCTAGTATAGTGTGTAGGTGATGAGCGCATACCTGTTTGCGCATGTGCACATGTATGAAGTAATAAATTGTGTGTGTGTGTGTGTATTAATGTGCACAAGTGCTAGTATGTGTATGCATGTAGTGTGTAGGTGATGGGCGCATGCGCGTGCGCGCATGTGTACATGTATGAAGTAATACATGGAATAGTTTCTGTCTGTATTTGTGTGTCTGTGTGTGTATGAATGATGCGAAAACATTATTACAATTGGTGGTCATGCTATCTATCAGTATTTTGGTGGTGGTGACGTCTTGTTTGTTGCTTTGCCTGCTTGACTTCACTATAGGCTGGGTCCTAGTAGTGGTTACCGTAGCATCCCCCCCTAGACTTTTTTCATGGGTACCAAATTGTTCGTTGGGGTCCTCACAACACATTTTGAGCATGCCCCCAAAAATAAGTTTGTCCCAGCTATGTTTTATTTAACGGTTTCCATGGTAACCCGAGGTAATTTTCGAAACTACCTTGGTTCAGAAAATGCGTCATAACTTTGCTTTTAGAAACAATAGAAGGACAAAACAAGTACAAAATTAAAGCAGAGACATATAGCTTGAATATGATATATGATATAATTAATATTCATAAATGCATTCTTATGCATATTAATGAAGAAGTAAAAAACAAATGCGTTTTTTTAGAAAAAAAAAGAGTGTTGTTTAGTCTGAGAGGCTTATAAATGCACAGAAATTATTGAATTCAGGTTTAAATTGTTCGTTTGGGTTCTCAGAACACATTTTGAGTATTTCCCCAAATAATTTTGTCCCATCTATGTTTTATTAAACGGTTTCCATGGTAACCCGAGGTTAATTTCGAAACATCCTTGGTTCAGAAAATGAGTAATAACTTTGCTTTTAGAGGCAATAGAAGGACAAAACAAATACCAAAGTAAAGTAGAGACTTATAGCTTGAATATGATATATGATTTTATTAATATTCATAAATGCATTGTAATGAATACTAATGAGGGAGTAAAAAAATCCTTTTTTAGAAAAATGAGCTTGTTGTTTAGTCTTAGAGGCCTAATAATGCACACGTATTATTGAATTCAGGTTTAAATTGTTCGTTGGGGTCCTCAGAACACTTTTTGAGCATTCCCCCAAAATAATTGTGACCCAGCTATGTTTTATTAAACGGTTTCCATGGTAACCCGAGGTAAATTTCGAAACTATCTTGATTAAGAAAATGCGTCATAACTTTGCTTTTAGAGGCAATAGAAGGACAAAACAAGAACCAAAGTAAAGCAGAGACATATAGCTTGAATACGATATGTAATTCTATTAATACTCATTATGCATTCTTATGAATATTAATGAGGAAGTAAAAGATGCGTTTTTAGTAAAACGAGTTTGTTTTTAATCTGAGAGGCCTAATAATATGCAAAGAGTTATTGAATGCAGGTTTAAATGTTTTAATATCATCATACAAAGAAAAAAACATCTTTGGTAATATTTCTAAAAACATGTATATTTAAGCTAATTTGCATATAACGTGCGTAAATGATTAAGCAATTTAACATAAGCACTATATGTAGCATTGTTTCGAGTGTACTATCTTTTCTATTATTTTATTTACGTAAAATACCAGATATTGAACAAAGATTGACAAGAGCAGAGGGTCATTACTTTGGGTTCATGAATATTAATACATATTTATGAATATTAATGAGATGTAAAAATAAACACACTTGAATGAGATGTTCTTTTTATCTGAGATTATTTTAGTTAACCAGTACAGGGCTTGATACTGACTGAATCAGAGATATTGATGTTCATGTATATAAATATGTAGATAATGAATATTATTTTCAAAATCATGGATATTAATGAGAATGTAAACTGTTGTAGGAGAGTAAGTTTTTCTATTATATTGCAATATACATGTATGTGAACAACACATTTTTTGTAAGAAAATACAGCGGAGGAATTGAGCCTCATGCATGTTTTATGAAGAAATATTACTTTTATGATTGTTTTGAAATACAATAGAAAATATATATAGCATCTCGGCTGCAATCATCAGCTTATGTTTACCCATATTAGCATTGCGTGACTTCGAACTTACTCGCGATGTCTTATGCATTTGCTTGATTATTTACCACAGCATGCCAGAGCAACTCAAGGCTTCTTGCGGGCATTTCGCTGCAGGCTGGACAACTCATTAAGTGTGTCTGGCCTGCTGCGGATGCTCCGCTTCAGCTCCCTGTCCAGTTTCATCGGTCTGGACATGGGAGACGTGGGAGCTTGCTGCCCGACGGAATAAGTATTCTTCTCTTTGGTCAGCGACTCCCTAGCAACAGACAACTCACTGTCTTCTAAAGCTCAGAAGAAGCCTGCTTTTTCTTTAAAATCTCTTTCGTCAACAGTCCCTGTGGTGCAGTCGATTCCCCAGTTGTTAGTTTTCTACTGGGCATTCTGTCTCTACACCGCATTACAGTGGTGAAAGTCAACAGGAAGTTTGTCTTCTGAGTACACTTCGTACTCCCCCAGCCCCATCCCACCCACCCCGTAGGAGGCGTCAAAAAACCTTCTTATTCTTCTAATGGGGACCGGCAGCCGCAACTCTCTCATCGCAGGCGCAGATCGAGGTCTTACCATTACTCTTCTATGCGAAGACATCGCTCTTCCTCCTCAGATTCGCCTGCTGGTCGCTCTCGCTAGCCGACACTCATTCTGTGAACCAGCAAGCTTCACCTTACTGGCGACCTGACCAGCAAGGTCATTGGACTCCCCCTCAGTGATCCCCATTCCCCTCCCCCAAGCCCGTTCTGGCTTACACCCCACTCAGAGCATGTTGTGAGTTCATCCCTAGAGGGAGAATAGCTCTCACGTGAACACACAGTCCACACTTCTATGTCTGTGGCGGGTCCCGCTCCTCCCGGGTGCTGCCATCCGTGGCGTTCACCAGGGCGGATTCTGAGGGAGAGCAGGAAGATACTTTGTCCATTATGGCTCCTAGGAATGATCCTATTTTTTAAGGGAATCAGAATATGAAGCCTCTCACTCAGATTTAGACGGGGCTTAGTCCTCTTCTTCTTTAGAATATTCTGAACATCAATATTTTTCTATTGAGAAGGTGTGTGAAGATTGTTTTAGAATCCTCCCACCCTCTGTCTGCCCTAGACCCCCGACTCCTATTCACAGGGGTCCTCTATCCTATTCCGTGCTAGTGTCAGTCGAAAAAGTGGACCTCCCTAACCTAATTAAATCTAGGGAGTTTCTCCTTCCAGGGGACTTCTTTCCCGTTTGCCTGACCTGGACGAAGATTTTTGTGCCAGCCCGGCAACTGGGTGGATCATGTCCGCTAAACTCTTACGGGCAAGGGCTCCCTGGCTTCGATTGAAAATCGACCTGGGATGTTTTATCAGATCCCCTCACTTGATTCCGACAGCCCAATGGCGGGCATTAGGCCTTCCTCTCCCGATTTCTCTCTCTCTCTCCATCTCTCTCTCTCTCTCATTCACTTCTTTAGCATCGGGAGTTGCATCCAACAGATGGGGTTCGCTTGAATCCGAAGTTACTAAGTGCCGTTCATACCATCTGGGCCGTTCGACCCAACTGGCCTTGGGTCAATGGCCCACATCGACAGCGAATATGCTCCGCGGTCGCCATGACACCTTCCTCTAGTCTGCAGGACAAGTTGAAGGACGGGCTGTGGGCGTATCTCTTTGCCTCCGAACTACTTTTCGGTGGCAACGTTAAGGAGAAAGAGCTGACAGGGCTTCTACCAGGAACCCTCCCGCTTCGGGACTGTTTTTTTTAAAATCCTAAGGTTGAATGTAAGCCTCTTACGGGACCTCCCAAGAAAGGTAAGACAACCAGACCCTATTCTTCCTCTCAGCGGGGCCGGCCAAGAGCCGGTTAGGACCCTTCCCTTTTCCCCCTAACTCAGGACTGGCATCTCAGGGTTCCTTCCCTTCCCGTCCTAGGGGTTCTGGGCCTTCTAGGCCCAATCCCTAGGGACACGCGCTTTCTGCCCCTTTCCGATCCGACCCTTCATCAATGTGACGCACTATCACTCAGGACCCTTTGACCCTCTCTATTGTAGAGGAGGGCTATCGTGTCCCTCTAGGTCGACAGCCTCCTCTCTCCAGAGAGAGGGGATTCTACTAAATAACTTTGAGTTTTTAGATTTTAATTAAATAACAGATAAGAACAGCTGATTTAAGTGTGTTTATTTTTACATCTCATTAATATTCATAAATATGGCATTTATATTCAAAAGACATGAACAAATCAATTATATACACAAAGTAATGATCCTCTGCTCTCGTCTATTTTGGTACAATGTTTTGGTATTTTACGTACAATAAATCACAGAAAAGATATTATACTCAAAATAATACTAAATACAATGCTCAGAGAAAATTGCTTATTCCTTTACGAACATAATATGCAAAATAGCTGAGATATGTATGCTTTATAGAAATATTACCTGCAACAAAGATAGTTTATTTTCCTTGTATGATCATATGAAAACATTCAAACATGAATTCAATAACTCTTGTTTATTAATAGGCCTCTCAGACTAAACAATAAACTCCTTTTTTCTAATAAAAAACCGGATTGTTTTACTTCCTCATTAATATTCATAAGAATACATTTATGAAAATTAGTTGAATTACATATCATATTCAAGTTATATGTCTTTGCTTTATTTAGGTTCTTATTTTGTCCTTTTTTCCTCTAAAAGCAAAGTTATGACGCATTTTTTAACCACGGGTGTTTAGAAATTTACCTCGGGTTACCATGGAAACCGTTAAAATACATAGCTAGGAATCAATTGTTTAATTTTTATTCATTTATATATTTTTTTTTTTTTGGGGGGGGGGGGGGAATGCTCAAATTGTGTTTTGCGGACCCCAACGAACAATTTAAACCTGCAGTCAATAGTTTTTATGCATCAATAGGCCTCTAAGACTAAACAACAAACTCCTTTTTCTAAAAAAGCGGATTTTTTTTATACTTCCTCATTAATATTCATAAGCAATCATATATGAATATTATTAAAATTATATATCATAATCAAGTTATATGTCTCTGCTCTACTGTGGTTTTTGTTTTGTCCTTCTATTGTCTCTAAAAGCAAAGTTATTACGCATTTTCAGAACCAATGATGTTTCGAAATTTACCTCGGGTTACCATGGAAACCGTTCAAAAAACATATGGGACAAAATTACTTTGGGGGAATGCTCAAAATATGTTCTGATGACCCCAACGAACAATTTAAACCTGAAATCAATAATTTCTGTGCATTAATAAGCCCATCAGACTAAACAAAAATCTCCTTTTTTCTAAAAAGCCCCGCATTTTTTACTTCCTCATTAATATTCATAAGAATGCATTTATGAATATTAATAAAATCCAATATCACATTCAAGCTATATGTCTCTGCTTTACATTGGTACTTGTTTTGTCCTTCTATTGCCTGTAAAAGCAAAGTTATTACGCATTTTCTGAACCAAGGGTGTTTCGAAATTTACCTCGGGTTACGATGGAAACCGTTAAATAAAACATAGATGGGACAAAATTATTTGGGGAAATACTCAAAATGTGTTCTGAGAACCCAAACGAACAATTTAAACCTGAATTCAATAATTTCTGTGCATTTATAAGCCTCTCAGACTAAACAACAAACTCATTTTTTTTCTAAAAACCCGCATTTTTTTTTTACTTCTTCATTAATATTCATAAGAATGCATTTATGAATATTACTTAAATCATATATCATATTCAAGCTATATGTCTCTGCTTTAATTTTGTACTTGTTTTGTCCTTCTATTGTTTCTAAAAGCAAAGTTATGACGCATTTTCTGAACCAAGGTAGTTTCGAAAATTACCTCGGGTTACCATGGAAACCGTTAAATAAAACATAGCTGGGACAAACTTATTTTTGGGGGCATGCTCAAAATGTGTTGTGAGGACCCCAACGAACAATTTGGTACCCATGAAAAAAAGTCTAGGGGGGGGGGGGTGTGCTACGGTAACCACTACTAGGACCCAGCCTATAGTGAAGTCAAGCAGGCAAAGCAACATACAAGACGTCACCACCACCAAAATACTGATAGATAGCATGACCACCAATTGTAATAATGTTTTCGCATCATTCATACACACACAGACACACAAATACAGACACAAAATATTTTATTACACTTCAGGTTGTTATTACAATTCAGGTTGACCACCAATTGTAATAATGTTTTCGTATCATAACCAGTTTTGTAATAAAATTTTCTAAGTCGTTATACTATCATCTATAATAACTCATGAAGTAACATGTATTACTTCATACATGTACACATGCGCGCACACGCATGCGCCCATCACCTACACACTACATGCATACACATACTAGCACTTGTGCACATTCATACACACAGAGACACACAAATACAGACCCAAAAATATTTTATTACACTTCAGGTTGTTATTACAATTCAGGTTGACCACCAATTGTAATAATGTTTTCGCATCATAACCAGTTTTGTAATAAAAATTCCTAAGTCATTGTACTATCGTCTAGAATAACTCATGTATTACTTCATACATGTACGCATGCGCGCACATGCATGCACCCCTCCACTAAACACTACACGCATACACATACTAGCACTTGCGCACATTCATACACACACAGACACACAAATACAGACCCAAAAATATTTTATTACACTTCAGGTTGTTATTACAATTCAGGTTGACCACCAATTGTAATAACGTTTTCGCATCATAACCAGTTTTGTAATAAAATTTTCTAAGTCGTTGTACTATCCTCTAGAATATCTGATGTTTTTCTTCATACATGTACACATGCGCGCACACGCATGCGCCCCTCCCATACAAACTACACGCATACACATACTATCAACATACTAGCACGTGCGCACATTCATACTCACATAGACACACAAATATAGACACAAACTTATTTTATTACACTTCAGGTTGTTATTACAATTCAGGTTGACCACCAATTGTAATAACGTTTTCGCATCATAACCAGTTTTGTAATAAAAATTTCTAAGTCGTTGTACTATCAACTAGTATATCTGATGTATTATTTCATACATGTACACATGCGCGCACACGCATGCGCCCCCCCCCCCCATACAAACTACACGCATACACATACTATCAACATACTAGCACGTGCGCACATTCATACTCACATAGACACACAAATACAGTCACAAAATTATTTTATTACACTTCAGGTTGTTATTACAATTCAGGTTGACCACCAATTGTAATAACGTTTTCGCATCATAACCAGTTTTGTAATAAAATTTTCTAAGTCGTTGTACTATCCTCTAGAATATCTGATGTTTTACTTCATACATGTACACATGCGCGCACACGCATGCGCCCCTCCCATACAAACTACACGCATACACATACTATCAACATACTAGCACGTGCGCACATTCATACTCACTTAGACACACAAATACAGACACAAAATTATTTTATTACACTTCAGGTTGTTATTACAATTCAGGTTGACCACCAATTGAATAACGTTTTCGCATCATAACCAGTTTTGTAATAAATTTTATTACAATTCCGGTTGTTATTACAATTCAGGTTGCAACAGAGCTGTATGGTTATCTGACTTGTTCAATCTCTTTGTTGCAGCTGCAAACTCTTTCCTAAGCACAAACTGATTGCGTCCCTCGCTATCTTAAGGTTAGTTGTTTTGCAGTGTGCTGGTGTCTGGGTGCGGCCCGTTATTATACAGCATGCTGCATTATTCATAGTCGACCTTGTCTGGCAATTGCCATGTCCTTAATGATGATCGATGTAAACCCCATAGGTTGTCTTGGACCAAGGCACTCTGCAAATAGCTTGACAGGGGTCAATGTCATATTTTGGTGTAACGTTGCATTAACCTATATCAACGCAGGTAGGCGTTACCTTTCACTACTGCATACATAGACCATTAAAATATAGTTACTATACCATTAAATATGCATTAAACTTGTAAAATCCATCAATTTCCCCATTACTTCCCCCATTAATTCCTGCAACAGTGATTTTAACGGGTTTGAAACATTAATGGGGTAAACCCTTAAAAAACCGTAAAATATAATTTTCATGGCCATTAATAATACCGGGAAATGCATTAAAAAATAAAGAAAATGTTTTTTATAAAGTTAATGGCAATGAAAAAAGCATGAAATCACGTTTTTATCTTTTTTAACCTGTTTTTAAATGCCTATTAATTGCAACAAACTCTCTTTAATGGCCATGAATATCCGAGCCACTTTTAGTAATGCCCATTAACTGTATAATATTTTCTTTAATGGCCATGAAAAGCAAAACTTAAATTTTTCATGCCTATTGATGTTGTGATTGTTGTTATATAATATATATAAATGTCAATGCGCACTTGCATAATGATTATTTAATGGCCTCCATATTATTAATGCCCATTAAAATAAAATAAAATTGAGAGAAAAAACAATTCAAATTGAAGATCCATTTACTTGGGACTTATTTCTCATGAAAACCCTCTCAATTCAAGTAACCTCTCAAAACAATAGTCTCATCAAGAAGGTTATTTTGAATGGTCATTAGAAAGGATTTGATGAAAGTGAAGGATATGGACTCCGTTACTTAAGCTTGTTGCCATGTATACATGTTATATTCATTCAGCTTATTAAACCCAAAAATGGTTGAAGTCTTGCATAGATAGCATATTCATGAGGCTTATTGCTAACAAGAGGGCCAAGATGGCCCTGATATCGCTCACCAGACAATCAGAGAGAAGATTTTCAAAGTTTTCACTATGTTTCTATAGAAAACTGGCCAACCCTGGGGCGGGCCTCATTTGACCCCTGGGGCATCATTCATATAAATTTTGCAGAGGACATCAAGATGATGCTATATGCCAAATATGAAAGCTGAGAACCTCCCAGTTTCAGAGAAGATTTTCAAAGTTCCAACAGGAGCTGTCTGATATTGGATTGCTCTTATATTTGCGGGGCGGGGCGGACAGGGTTACTCTATTTGCAGAGGAATTAACCCTGCTGTACTCTATACATATACCTTTCTACGCCTTTGGAAACAAAGTATACCCAGATCAGCCATCCGATCAGGGTCTGCTCTGTTTGCTTATGATATATAATATAGATCTGATTCTAGTATGTATCAGGATAAAGTTTTTGCCGATTCATACATCACTATAGAAATTATGTTAATCAATAAGTAATATAGAGGTAAGTATAGTATAGACTCTTTACTATAGAGGCAAAGCTATAGAGGTCCTACAGATGATGACATGTGCCAAAGATGAAAGCTGAGAACCCTGTAGATTCAGAGAAGTTTTTTAAAGGTTCAAATTGTTGACGACTGACGACGCACGACGGACACACCGCACGACGGACATCAGGCGATCACAAAAACTCACCCTGAGCACTTTGTGCTCTGGTGAGCTAAAAAACATGTAATCATGGTGTTGAAAACATTGTGAGAAGTGGAGAATTTTTTCCATACAAAAACCTATGATAACATAGATAAGAAACTTAGACATATCATGCAGTATCTCGTGGCGAATGTACCAAATCACGCATAGTCACGTTTGCAAATATCTCTGGTTGTAAGAAAAGCTCAGGAATGATAAGCTTATCATTGTGTAGAGCATTTATTCAGCTACAATATCGTACATGAATTGTTAAAATATACCCATAAACAAACAAGTTTTATTCAAAGACCCGAACCACCTGTCAGAATTGCAATCTACTTATTTTGATGAAAATTATCTTAGTTTGCAATTAAAAATCAACATTCCTAAAGGTTTGCATACTTTCTTCAAAATACTATGGTATATTTGAATTGGAAAATGGTTATAAAAACTATTAATAAAATTGTTGTCACAGATAAAACTTCTGTTTTTTAGTAGTTTATAAAATATAAAAGTTTGCCATGTGTCGAAATAAGTTTTGATTCTTAGCATGTACCAAATCGAACAGTCACTTTTACAAATATCTCGGATGGTAGGAAAAGCTCAGGAAATAAGCATATATCAGTGTGTAGAGCAAGTATTCAGCTATAATATGGTACATTGATTGTTAAAATCCGTTCACAAATAAAAAAATAGTTATGCAAAGACCCAAACCACCTATCTTAATCAAGGTCTGAAACTCTCCTAGCATTATACAGTAGTTTCTTATCTATGTTATCATAGGTCTTTGCCCTATAGAGAAATTTATACAATGTTTTCCAAAATCATACTCTACTAGAGGATTGAAAAATGTGTCTATGAAACTGTTAAGACTCAATTCATAATAAACAGGAACTGGTGGTCTATAACCTATTGTGTCAACAAATTCAACAATGATCCGTGTACCACAAATACAAACAAGACAGTAACCCCTACAATTTAACTGACAATTTTGTAATTCTTTTGGCTATTGAAATTTAATATATTTTACTACCAAAAAATATAATCTGACGGTAACATATGCACTATTATCAATCTAACATCTCCATTTGTTTTGTCCTCTAAGTAATTATAAGTAAGCAACTGGCAACAGCAGCCTTTTCATCTGTCGTTATGTTTCTATTTCGGATGAAGCCATTTTGCAGTCATCGACATCATCGAAACACAAATATGAATGGAGCCATTTCATTGGATGAAAGAAGGAAAACTTGGGAAATCTGTGAAGTAACATACAATGGCTGCTTCGTTGATGGTTTGAACCTTACTGGCAAAACTCGCTAGTTTTACATCATTGTTTTAATGATTGGTGACAGAATTGAGTTGTTTTATTGAACCACACCATCTTTTGAACTGCAAATCGCCAGCTTAATGCTATGATAGGGTGAGGCGGGTGAACAAACCTTTGTTTATGACCCAGAAAACGGGTGAAATTTTGAGAAAACCATTGTTAGATTGATAAAAGTGCATAAGTTACCCTCAAAAGATTATGTTGTTTTGGTAGAATCACGCCATTGTGTTTCTGGTTACATCCCCAGCGAAAAAATATTCATAATATTATGAATTTTTTAAACTTTAATAAATTATTCATGAAATATTCTTCATCAATGATGTAATCTACATCATGAAGAAAACTTCATGAAGTATGATTAGATCCTCTTCATGAAGATATTATGAAGTAATGATAGATTTGCAAAATCCTTAAAACCTCATGATATATGCAAAATATATATGAAGAATTTTTCATGAAGACCTTCATTGAGAAAAATGCATAAAAAAATCATTAAATGTTTTATGAATAATTCACTGAATTTTTATCATAACTAACTTCATTGTGAAACATTGTGAAACAGTCAAGGCTTTTCATGAATCCCCTGTCCATACCCTGCATTTATGACCACTGCCATATGATCACTGCCATATGATGCATTAACACTTTCCCTCATTAACATTTAAAAAGAGATAATTAATGAAATCATGAATATTTATTAGCTGGATTTTCATAAAGATATATGAGCACATGAATTTTAGGCCATGGCAGAAACTAGGATCTACATTACTGTATTTCAAAAGCAAACAGAGTAGACCCCAGTTAGACGGCACCTACTAGAGTTGTCAGACCTGGGTCTACTCTGTTTGCAAAGGCATAATAAAGCTTTAAGGTGTATTTTCCCTTTATGTATGGGAAAGAGTAAGCATATACAGTCAAACCCAGAAAGTTTGAATACAAAATCAGGTATCATTATTGGCCTCTAAATTAGGTGGCAGCTAAATGCAGGATGAAAGTCATGCAGTGAGCTTTTTGGAGCATTCTGTCTGACTTTCACCCTGCAGTAAGCAGATACCTTACCTAAATGTTCAATTCTTCATTACTAACACATCACACTATTCAGTATTTACTGTGCATTGTATGGATTCTGATGATGGTTTCCAATGATCTGTTTGATCAGTATATAATTTTACTATTCCTATGATTTCAGAACTACAAACAATAAAACAATGTCTCACTTCCCTTTTTACTTCAGTGTATAGTTTTATCACTGTGGCCAAACAAACAGTGGGTTGTCAATACTTAAAGAGGAAATCCCTACAATGATCGCATATCTTCAATAATATCATAAAACTTTGTATTTGTTATGATCTATCATTATTATGAAGGTTCCCAATTTGAACTTATATCGAAAAATGCCCCTGTGATACAAATAAACCGATTTCATCAATACTGATAATTTTTGTTCTACAACACAATATTATCGGCCTTTTCCGTTAAATTCTTCCGCGTTTTGCCGATGATCACCCGATCCCTCCATTGTTTACGTAATAGCTTTCTCGGAAGTGGTCGGAGAATCGCGAATAGGGCGAACAGTTACGAAACTAAAACCCAACCCGAATAAAACTGAAACATCGGGGAGTAAAACCGGGATCGGCGATATCAAACACATAGATGTTTTGTCATTATAAAAGGTAATTGGATGGGGCTTTTTGCGATGTACTACTTTTCAGCATATAAACAAATGAGTTTTGTACATTTTAAGTGTTTATGAAACGCGTTAAATGTAGGGACATCCCCTTTAACAGATTGGTCAAACTTTCACAAGAAAAACTTTCTGCAACAGCATTTCCACAGACATAAGAGAAATGCGTTTGTCTCTTTTGTTAGAAAAAAGACCATGATGTCCACCATTCTCCACCATGTGTAAAACTATGTTTTTTTTAGCCTTTAACATACTAAAAAGAAGCGTCATCAAGCATATTGTACACAAAATACTATATGGCAACTATCAGGGTTGCCATGCGTCGGGGAAAAGTCAGGGAATTTTTTTAACACTTAACTATCTTCCCTTCATCTTCGGACTTCCACCACATCATGTACATCTTCTTGTCAGCACTTCACATGTTTCATGACAATGTTCTTTGGAAATGGTCCTATCCTGAAAGAAAGAATTATTTTTATTGATTTAATATTCCAATTGTCTTGTTTAAATATATAAAAGTATAACCAATTCGGACAGGTGATTCTTATAATTTATTTCTGTGACTTGACACATTCAATTTTCTTTTAAACAGTTCTTATAAATACAACCATCTATGTCTGTCACAGGTAAATGCATTGAAAGTAATTGTATACGTGTAGGCTTCTTTTTTTTATTTTTACTATATAATATGCTAGATACGTATATAGGTATAGCCAATTCTGGCATATATATTTATCAAATTTGATGTCAAACACATCATTTCTGTGAAAAGAAGTTCTTAAAATCAGTCCAAACAAATTCAATGTACAGTCAAGTGAACAGTTAGTATGGCATGAAATGAGGGGAAATATTTGGGTATGAAACCTTTACATAACTGCTATTCATTAATGATTATATGTGAATTATCAGCAGTTTCACTGTCCTTAATTAATGCCTTTGAAATTTGCAGTGTATGAAATTAACTTGACCATCACTGGCCAGTTGAATCAGTAACTTTTCAAACATCACTGGCCAAAACACAAATGGCCCAAAAAAGGCACCGTAAATAGTGACATTTTACACATTGGCTCAGACTTCCACAGATTGTATAGACGATTTTTTGAAAATAAAAATTAATTGGTTGCAATGCAAATTCCCTCATCATTTTCTTCATATTTTATAATAAATTATAAGTCAAACAATTGCAATAATGTACACATCGATTTGCTGAATTTTCAAGTTTTATACTGACAAAATCGTCGCATGAAAGCGTGAATATTGATTTCTGATTCTATCGAAAAACTTCATAATGTGCATTGTGCAACGAATGTTTACCACTGACCTTTCCAGCATATGCAAACCAAATCACTTTTAGATATAACACCTCTGTGTATCTTTTTTTTAAAACACGAATAAAATGCAGAACATTACTTCGTTGTTACAAATAGCAATCACGGACGCGCTTGTTGTCCACAGTGTTATGTGTTTTCGCGACTTTCTTGTGAGATCGACTTTGGCAGCATATTTCTTGTTATAGCGCATATCGGACTATTATTTTTAACACGTGAGAGTGAATATGATTTATATACATATATAAATGTTACTTTTCAAAACAAACCAAACTTACTCGTCAGTCTATCCAGGGCGAGTGTGCGGTCCGTAATTTCACAGACTGAACATGGATTTTTCGGCCTCTCGAACCACGTCTTATCTTTCAGCTGCTTTACACTGAACTTTCTTCTTCAAGTAAACAATACTCCTTCAAGACTGAAGATTATGTTTATCTATTGTTATTATGTTTGTCCTAAGGTTGAACGGCTCTCAATGTTATCGATGATTCTCCACTTTTGAAACTTTCTACCAACATCCAGAGTTCGCCATTTCCGGTTGCAGTGTACACATATGTTTAACATACTGCACAATCGGTCTGCATTCGTAAATACTCGTCTTATTCCGTCTTGGTTCGGGGTCGCATATGCCTTATGCACACAATATGTATGACGTATACCTGTCGTCTCTAACGGAAATTATCGCCCATTCGTCGAATTTGGAAGGTCCAATTTTAGGGTATTTTTATGTCAGAAGAATTGTGCCAACAGAAAAATTATGCAGGAAATGAAATGTAACGCATTTCTTTGAACGTTTTTCTGTCTCTCGCAATCCTTTATTCCAAATACATGTATTCATACCGGCAGATACCGAATCGTATCGGACATTTTTGTCGATTTATGCTTGGTCACATGCTTTCCGCGCATGCGTACCAAGAGTTCAAAATGGTGGACATTTCTGAATACCTCGTTTACGGGAAGAAATGAAATTCGTGTCCGTATTTAGGAATTCGGCTTTGGACAGCACCTTGGTTAACAACAAACCATAGGGAAATTCGCTGGAAGAAAGTACTCGCCAATTATAATTGCTAGTAAGTCATATTACTCTTTAAATTTTGATCCCTGGACCCAGGGCAAATGCGACATATACGTTGTTCCCGTTTCAAATACTAGTAGAATCAAAATCCCTCTGAATCATTTAAAAACAAGAAACATCTACTTATAAGCGTTTAGCATCTAATAGAATTGACCAGTTTTAGCAAGTTTCCGGCGGTTGCGTTTGCTATATTTTCTTAGATCATAAAAAACAATGTTGTAACTGGGTTTGTACTTTGTACTGGCTTTATACATTCGTGATTACTGTTATCTATCAAAATCCTCACTGAAATGAGTAGTGAGAATTTTCTTTAAGATATTTTTCAAATTCCGATTAATACAAAAGTTAAAAGGCTTGTGTTTGAAGAGACATATACATACATTATGTGTGTATATGTCTCTGGTGTGTGTACAAAATAATTGATTATCCCTGAATATTTGTATGTAAGTAGGATGGTGTGGAGTACACATATTGAGGTGGAAGTGATATAGCTCAAGTGAGCACAACATACTCATTGTTTGATTTGCAAATAATAAATATGAAATGTCTGCTTTTATGTGTTCAAGGTTGCTAGTTAGTGTATTTTGTGTTACATTGTAATGTTCTTTTCTTCTTTTAGTCATTCAAAGGAGCCCAGTGAATGTAGAGGATAGTTTGATGGACACAGGGTGAAACTGAGTATGTAAACAAACATCTCCGGACTGGCAGAGGAGTTCACAGAACACATGTGTCACATGTATCAGTGGCTGACCCAACAAAAGGGGAATAACTAAAACATTATTGCACACATTGAAAGGAAGACATGTGAAATTTAAAAGCTCTATGAAGATAACCACTGAAATGACAGCTAAAAAGAAAGTGATGGATAGACAGACAATGGAAAAGTGATGCCTAAGTGACATGCTGCCTCTCGGTTTAATTATTAACAGTCACATATTTTATGAAGTTTTAATGAGTGATTGTTCATGAATTCTTCTTGAAGATCAAACAGCGTAACAGTCACATATTTTATGAAGTTTTAATGAGCGATTGTTCATGAATTCTTCATGAAGATAAACCAGCCCAGTTTTACGATATATTAAATGAAGTTTTACTCATGAAATCTTCATGAAAAAGAAGTGAAGATAAAATGGCACATTAGTTTTTATAGCAACCCCCCCCCCCCCCCCCCCATGATTTATTCATTAAAAGTGAAACGATTTTTTCTTCATGAACTCTTCATGAAGGAGAATTTAAATGATTATTATATGAATTTTAATTCATGAAGTGTTCATGAATTTTTCAAAATAGAATTTTAATGATTATTATATGAATTTTAATTCATGAAGTGTTCATGAATTCTTCTTGAAGAATAATCTGGTTGGTTTAAAGATTTTTTTATGCTTTTCTATCTTCATAAAAAATGCATTTGATAATTATTTAGAATATTTTTAGAGCTGCGCCATTTTATCTTCACTTCTTCTTCATGTTCAAAGAATTCATGAATTTCCTTCATGAAAACTTCATATTTATTTCATGAATTCTTCATGAAGAGTGACTAAATATTTAGCAGGGGATGGAAAACAATTAACACATTCCCTCATATTGACGCTTTTTGACACCTCTGTAAAAGACACTGTTTGAAACCATTGTGATAAATAGAGCATTTGCTCCATAGGAGCATATTCTATTTATCACAATGGTTTCAATACTACACATATGTAAAACCTTCCTTTTCTCTAGTAAATGCTCTATTCCGGTAGATTCTTCAAAGTGGTAGGATCTAAAAATAGCCTATAGGTTAACCCTTTCCTCCATAAATACGCCTTTCCACGCCTCTGTAAAAGTCATTTTATGAAACCATTGTGATAAATAGAGCATTTGCTCCTGTAGGAGCAAATGCTCTGTCACAATGGTTTCAAACTTACAAAATTCTAAAACAAATATCCTTTTCTCTAGTTTATGCTCCTTTTCGGTAGATTTATTTAAAGTG
The DNA here is from genome assembly GCA_963576725.1 of Azorinus chamasolen. Classification (NCBI taxonomy): domain Eukaryota; kingdom Metazoa; phylum Mollusca; class Bivalvia; order Cardiida; family Solecurtidae; genus Azorinus; species Azorinus chamasolen. The sequence goes on from OY755242.1 coordinate 77,337,580, forward strand.
GATGAATCTAAAAATAGCCTATGGATGAAAGGGTTAAGGGACGGACAGGATATTTGGTCATTTTGGCTTAAAAACGTAAGGATAGGGGTTAATCGGAGACTGTCGGGTAACCAGACTTATTTTTTAGCCCTAATTAACTTTATATGAACATATTTGTAAAAGTATAGAGATAATTTTCATGGCAAAAGGCTAGACTAAGATCTTGTATAAAAATGATGTAGACCCCGATCAGACAGCTGCTGGAAAAGCTATCTAATCTGGAGCTACACTAATTTTGGGCAGAAATCAATTGTAGGTGATAGAAAACAAAATGTTCTCAAATCTAACATGTGTAAATTATGTAGCCTCAGACAAGATATGTACACCACTTAGTAAATGCAGCGTCTGGTGTTGATCTACATTTTTAGCTCGTCTGTTTCGAAGAAAAGTCAAGCTATTGTGATCACTGGGTCGTAGACGTCGTCGGTGTGCAAAAACTTTAATGTAGCTCATTACTCGAAAAGTATAAGAGGTATCAACATGAAACTTCATAGGTTAGTAGATCTCATTGAGGGGAAGACCCCTACATAAGAACCATAACTCTTGATTTCAAAATTTGGAGTTGTGGCCCTTTATTGTTTTTATGCCACCAATGGCGGGCATATAGTAATCACATTGTCCGTCTGTCCGTCCTTCCATCTGTCAGTCCCAAATTTCGTGTACCATCTATAATTTTTTAATCTGTGAATGGATTTCAAAATAACCCTGCACAAATGTTTGCAGCACTCTTTTTTGTCAGATAATATCCTATTACGACATTTTGAGCTTGCCTGTACAAAGTTCAAGTCAAGCTATACCCCACAAGTAGAGGGAAAAATGTATCGTCAGTAGTAAAATATAGATATTTTACATTGGTTAAAGACCAATTGGGGAAAATGGTCAGTTTTGGGAATTCCTACCTTTTCCTGTATCGCTTATCTACGGAGAAAACCCCGTTTCAAGGCATTTTATCAAGCCATTAATTTAATCCATGATGTAAAAAAATTAATGGCATTAAAAGTATGCTTCTGATCCCATTAATTTAAGATAATGTTATTTAATGGCATTTTAACAAGCCATTAAGTATTCATTAAATTGAGACTTCATGGCCATTAAAACTATGATGGCCATTAATAGATAAACATTTGAATGGTTTTAATGGCTGGTTTTAACTGCACCATTAATTTTTTTGGCCATTAATTTATTTAGGGGATGTTAATGGGGTATTTGTACCCATTAAATCTTTTAATGGTTATTTTTATCATCGTTTCAATGGCCATTACATCTTTTATTTTTAACAGAGTTTTAAGAGGATGGTGTTAACAGGTTTTTCAGGGATTTTTAAGGATGCCATTAAAAAGGGACCATTAAAAATGCCATCAAAGGTTTACCTATTAATGGGTCATTTTAATGGTGAACTATTAAAACTATATGAAAATCCTGTTAAAAATTTAATGGGTTTTAAGGCCGGGTTTTAATGGTAATTTAATGACAGTGGTGTGCAGTAGTGTTTCAAAGACGGTCGTTTAGAGTTGTTTCATTCGAACAGCGATGATTCCTTCAAATCCCATTTGTGACATTGGCCTTGAGATAGGGGAATGGTTTTTACGCTAAAGGTGCAAATGTATGCCATTGCTTGATGGATGTAAATGGGAAGTCCGAGGTTTCAGAAATGTTGTATTCGAATGCGTTTTTTACATCAGATACGGGGCATGTGAGTGAGTTTATGAGCAATAGATCATTGCGGAATGTTCATAATGTGTGTTCATGTATTTCGCGGATACGGAGCGGATCCGAACATTCAGATCGACGCAATGCGTACCGATGGATGGTAGGACTTAACAATACAAATCACAGCTCCGACAACAGGACGAATCACCAACCACGTAATAACACATGCAAGCATTTAAATGAAGTATTCAAACAATTTAAATTGATTTCCCAAACGCTGGTACGGTATTGATTGACTCAACTCATTCGTTGGTAATTTGCAAGTCAATATCAAGATCTAATTGTAGGCATGTGCATTTGCATGTACGAGTACTTGCGTGCTTTTATCGGCACGTAAGCGATCATGTCGACGACATCTATGATTTTCCATTCACAAATGAAGGAAACAGTCACGGTATTACTTTCCGGAACATTTTATCTATAATATCGTTTCATTTGTAGTACTTTTGAGCAGTTTATTGACCATAAAATGACCTTTGAAGCGAAAAAGTTAGCCTGCTATCGGCGGATGAGTGAAACCTATGCAAATAGTTTGGACCCAGATGGGACTCGGCGTCTCATCAGGATCCAAATTGTTTGACACCCTGATTGCAGTTTGGTAGACAAAATGAGCATAGCTTGAAATTTGAAAATGTAGTACATGTATGTGGAAACAGCTGTAAAACTAATTTGCTCAATAGGCTAAATGTTAATCATCCCTGTTGCTTCTGTTTAGAAATAAACTAAATAGCCCAGTTACAGCCAAGTTGTAAGATGCAGCATTTATTTTGAAAAGAAAGAACCAAAACAAATATCTTAGTTACCCTAAAGATTTGCACACCTAACCACCCTTCTCCGTGGGTTTGTAAATATGCGTAAGTCAAATATAGTTTAATTAGATTGACATAGTACTGTATTTAACAGATTTACAGATACAGCAGTGTACCCGCATACAAAAATCGTCATTTCTCAACCACACCCTTTACGTCTCTTTAAGACGATTCTAAAGATTGGTCACAGTATAGGGTTTAGTGGAGGAATAAAGCAGCTACTCTGCAACAAAACTCATGCATTTTTAAAATGCATTGTTTACAGCAGAGCTTTTAGGTTTGCAATATGCACTCTGTTGGTTTGCAGCGAGCACTCTCTGTACGTTTGCAGCACGTCCTCTGTATATAGGAGCGTTTTGTTTTACTTTCACATTGCTTTAAGCAGCCACCTGCCCGAAATACCAACTAATAAAACAAGTTAGTGGCCGTTATAGAGAGATTTTATTATGACACCAGCTAATTGACGTACATGATTTGGCTCTTTTGAGCTGGTTTCGGCACATATGTGACTGACAAGTCCTGTGCGTAAAGACAGTCTTGGTAACAGTGGTTACATATGAAGGATGCTTATATTTCTCCCATGTTCGTTCCAACCCTGGTGGATTGTTTATCAGTTGTTTGTCTGGTTAATCACTAGTTTGTCTGGCTCATGACTAGTGTGTCTGGTTTATCACCAGTGTGTCTGATTTATAACTAGTGTGTCTGGTTTATCACTAGTAGGCTGATTTATCACTAGTGTGTCTGGTTTATCACTAGTGTGTCTGGTTTATCACTAGTGGGATTGTTTTGGTATTGGTATTTGTAAAAGCTGCAGGCTTAGATTTATGATTTTCATACGCAAACAGAGCAGACCCCGATTCCTACAGGAGCCGTCTGATCGGGGATTAGGCACGAATAGCGTTAGTATGATGGGAAGGGTTAACCCTTACAAAACTGGGAACTAAAGTCTGCTCAAATTTTGATCTTGTGAAATTTTGAGTCATTGCAATTTGATCAAATGTTTGAGAAACTATTGACGAAGCGTTTACAGCACGCACTTTCTGAAAGTTTACAGTATGCACTCTCAGTACCTCTGCACGTTTACAGCACGCACTCACAAAATGTATGCAGCGTGCACCCTTGTACTTTTACAGCTCCCATTCTCGGAATGATTGCAGCATGTACTCCCTATGCGTTTCTCTGTACATTTGCAACACTCACCATCTTTACCTTTGCTACCGACACTCTCTGTACGTTTGCAGGACGCACTCTGTACTTTTGCGACATGCACACACTCTCTGAATGTTTACATCATGCACTCGCTCAACGTTTAAAGCACACACCATCTGTAATGTTGCAGCACACACTCTCTGTACGTTTACAACATGCGCTCGCTGTACGTTTGCAACACAAACTCTCTGTATGTTTGCAACACGCACCCTCTGTATGGTTTGCGGAAATGCACCCTCTGTGTGTTTGCAGTACATACTCTCTGTACGTTTGCAGCGACCACTATGTATGTTTGCACCATGCACTTTCTGTACGTTTGCAGCGCGCACTCGCTGTACGTTTGGAGCATGCACTCTCAGTACGTTTGCAGCACGTTCTCTGTACGTTTGAAGCACGTATTCTCTGAACGTTTGCAACACGCACTATCTGTACGTTTACAGCACGCACCTCTGTATGTTTTGCTGAAATGCACCCTCTGTATGTTTTCAGTACGCACTCTCTGTACGTTTGCAACACACACCTTCTGAATGTTATGCGGAAATGCACACTTTGTACGTTTGCAGCACATACATGTACTTTCTGTGCGATTGCAGTACGCACTCTCTATACGTTTTCAGGGGCATACTTACTCCGTAGAAATGACATTTAGCGATTTGAATAATGTAAAAGTAGGAAAATGCAAGCATCTTAAATTGAATACCAATACTTCGAATTACCCGAGTCACTAGGGTATACCACTGCATCGTTTGACATAAAAGAATGTTTTTGCAAGTCATCAAGACATAGAATTTCCATCGTCTCGAAATTGTTTTCTAAATCAGTCAAAGAAACCCTTGTAAAATCAATTTGTAAAAAGATGTTATTACGACATCTGCTAATTGACGTAAATAATTTGACTCTTTTGGGTTGGTTTTGGCACACGTGTGACTGACAAGTCCTATGCGTAAAGACAGTCTTGGTAACAGTGGTTACATTATGAAGGATTTGTACGATAAGTCTTTTGTCCACAAAATGTATTAACTTTGCTTAACATTTTTGTCGACAAAACTTGTCGTGTGCTATAAGTTTCGTATGTTTCATTCTCCCCTGTTATTTCCAAACCTGTTAGATGGTCTATCACTAGTGTGTCTGGTTTATCACTAGTGTGTCTGGTTTATAACTAGTGTGTCTGGTTTATCACTAATGTGTCTGGTTTATCACAAGTGTGTCTGGTTTATAACTTCACTAGTGTGTCTGGGTTATCACTAGTGCGTCTGGTTTATCACTAGTGTGTCTGGTTTATCACTAATGTGTCTGGTTTATCACAAGTGTGTCTGGTTTATAACTTCACTAGTGTGTCTGGGTTATCACTAATGCGTCTGGTTTATCACTAGTGTGTCTAGTTTATCACTATTGCGTCTGGTTTATCACTACTGTATCTGGTTTATTACTAGTGGGGCTGTTTTGGCATTGGTATTGGTAGAAGCTGCTGGGTCAGATCTATGATTTTCATAAGCAAACAGAGCAGACCCTGATTCCTACAGGAACCGAATAATCGGGGCCTAGTCTGTTTAGAAAGGCACGAATAGCGTTAGTATGATGGGAAGGGTTAACCATTACCAAACTGGAAACTAAAGTCTGCTCAAATTTTGATCTGGTGCAAGTTGAACAATCGTTTGAGAAAATGCTGACCAAGCGTCCTGACACAAGTTTTGTACAGTAAAATCTCTCTATAACGGCTACTAAATTACATCAAGTATTTTGTATTTAAGACAGGTGGCTGCTTAAAGTAAGATGAAAGTAAAACAGAACGCTCCTATCGGAGTGTTCTGTTTTACTTTTACCTTGCTTTAACCCTTTCCCTGATATTGACGACTTTTGACGAATCTGTAAATTTGTGAAACCATTGTGATAAACAGAGCATTTGCTCCTATTTATCACAATGGTTTCAAACTACACCATTCTAAAATGTCCTTTATCTGTAGTTAATGATTTATTCAAAGCGGTTGGATCTAAAATAGCCTATGACGGAATGGGTTAAGCAGTTACCTGCCCTAAATACCAACTAGTTTAATAACACAATTTATTGACCGTTATAGAGGTTTTATTGTAGATAATATTTTCCGAGTGCCAAGCAGCTTGATGATATTAGCGTCTCATCTAATTCAATGTCGAATGAATGAATGAATGAATGAATGAATGAATGATTCCAAGTTGAAATCAAATGCGACTCTGGTCGCGGTTAGCGGATTAAGGCTTTTGACAAACTATGTCAATATCATTAATTCTGTATTACAGTAAATAGTTTGAACAGCGCCATGGGTTATTCATTCAGTAATGTTACGCGATAAGGAATATGCATTAGGTAACCCCATACATATCCTTAATTTGTGTTGGCATGCCAAAGCTGACATGATTCTAGACAGAAAATATTTAGGCGTTTGAAATATTTTGAATATTCATGTTAAGCTTGACCTGTTTGAATTTTGAAAACCCCATTTTACCTTTCAGTGTCGTGTCGAAAGGGTTAATGTAAATGTATTATAACTACTTTATATATAACGAACTCGTGAAAACAAGTTTGCATCCAGATAAGATATCGTGTAAGTTGATGTCTCATCAGATACCACACCATTTAACTCTCATATATGTTGCCTGAACACTTTTCGTCCTTTATCATAAAGCGAACAAATGGATACTCTCAATTGCACACCGTGCGCACGCAGTCAAGGAGTCACACACACATACACGCAAAACAACCCCCCCAGACACACACACACACACAGACACTCTCACACACACAGACACTCACACATACATGCTCTCACATGCACATGCACGCAGGCAAACACACATATGTAATTGCCCAAAAACCTGCGCGCACGTACACGGTGTAAAACAATTCAAGCGTAGACATATTTACCTCCAGCATTTCCAGTTTTCGAATGATAAGAAGACTTTAGTGCATCTCGGGAAACTCATACGGAAATCGTGTCACTCATAACCTAATTCATCATTCTCGAATAAAATCAAATACTCTATCAATAATATATTCAAAACATGCCATGAGCGAGTGGAGAAATCTGTGTTACGTTTAATCATTCGAAGAATCTCGCAAACTGGTCAATTTATCACACTCATTTCACGAAAGCGATGACTTTCATAAAGCCAATCTCATACATATTTAACAGTTTATTGCTAAATCAGATCTGTGCCAGTTCGATTTCCAAACTAGAATATGGGGCAATTCTAGCTGGAAGATATTATTGGGATTATCCATATATATGTAATGTGCATTCGTTGTTTTTAAATCATTGGAATTTGTGAAAAGAACTGGTTTTCTTAGAAGAAAGTTTTCGATGTACAGATAAAAGAAGTTCGAGTTAACCGATTGTAATCTGGACAATTTCTAAAGTTCATAGCTTAATGCAGGTCTACAGTAATGCTGAAAGCTCATGTAGGAGCTTTCAGCATTACTGTAGAACTGCATTTAGCTGTGAAATGTGTTTCTAGATATGCGTAGTGATACATTTTAGAGCAATTCTGTATTGTAAGATTTTGGAAGGACCGACCTTTTAGTTCGAGTTATCCGGAAGTTCGAGTTATCCGAGTTCGAGATATCGAAGTTTAACTGTATATGCCTGTATAAGACATCAAAATGGGATCTAAGATAGTCAAACTTCAATAAGTCATAATCTAATCATAGATACAGAGCTACAGATAAAATACTAAAATCACCAGTTATCCACCAAACCCTATGCTGTGACCGCTCTTTAGAATTCTAAAGAGTGGTCACAACATAGGGTTTGGTGGAGAAATAAAGAAGTTATTATTGAAAATGTTTTAATTTACGAATCGTATCTGGATCTTTGATAAGTAATGCAAATCCAAAGCTCGTACATGAAAACATTTCCTTCCTTACTAACCTAGATCGTCTTCCGCGACCAAAACATATGCTCTATCAATACTATATTCAGCATATAGCTTGTAAGGGTCGATGAATCTATGTTGCGTTTAATCATTCGAAGAATCTCATAAACTAATACATTTATCACAATCATTTCACTAAAGTAATGAATTTAATATTTAACAGTTCACTGCTAAGCCAGGGTTTACACAATATATCGTAGGAATATAAAAGTAAGAGAAAATGTTGGAGTATTTTTAGTCCGTTCTTATTGTTGAGAAACTGTTGTCCAAGTAACAAACAGTTTGGACCCAGATGAGAGGTAGGTTAAGAATGACAGATCGCGATCGTCAGGACAAGCAAGTAATATACCTCAACAGTTTCTGTATAGGCTACACTGTGGCAAAACACTGACAAGTAGGGAGAAATTGTCTCCCAATACCATCTCAATAGCTACAATAAATCCCCTATAATAAATCTTTAGCTGACTGATCAAACCTTTTAGTAGAGAATGTCACCGACTTCAGGTGTCACAGAACACAGTCAGTTACTCGGCGTCTAATCTGGATCCAAACTGCTTGCATAGGTAGCCACTCATCAGTACGCAACTGGATATTTCGTGTGCTAACCCTTTCCCTGATGGATATTCATGTAGGAAATAATGACGTCACGAATATTAATAAGATTATTTTTATAATAGCATATGAACACATGACATTTTGACTTAGACAGAAGCTGTAAAATCAGATCTATATTACACCATAAGCCAACAGAGCAGGCCCTGATCAGACGGCTCCTATAGGAGCCGTCTGATCTGGGTCTATTCTGTTTGCAGATGCGTCAAAATGCACTTACATAAGGGAAAGGGTTAATGATATAGTTGCTCAAAGGAAAACAGGAGTAACGTGTTAAGGCCTACAACAAAATATTTATGTTTGAATTAGAAGTGTCCCAATTTATGTATAACTGTGTAGTTAATGTCTAAAATATGAAACAGAACAAAACAGATACTTTTTATTTAATACTTGTACGTAGACACACAATCTACAAACAATATATCGTCCCCTACAGAAGACCGCTCTTCGTATTTCTATACTGGAGGCAAACCTCTTGACAAAATTCTAATAACATTGAGCTTAAAGTCAGGGTCAAGGTCGTTAAGAAATTTGGAATTCCTGACTCAAGGGCTTACGGATATATCATCCGTACAAATTCCAGATAATATTATACTAGTACTGAGGATACGGCCAATGTCAATGTCAAGAACAAAGACACCAAAGTAGCCTGTAACATTTCCCCTTCCCCGGATGAACCCACAAAATAAAATTCAAACTCCTATTCAAAGGGGTTGAGGATATATCATCCGGACAAATTTCATACACCATTTTACTAAATCTGACATCACCGTCAAGGTCAATGTCAAAGAGACACCTAAACAGTATGCGACACGTTACCTTCCCAAGATGCACACACGCAATAAATGTGGGACACCAACAAGTAAGCGATATTTCCCCTTCCCAAGATGCACCAACAATATAAAAATTCACAATCCTACCCATCAGGGCGCTGAGGATATATCATCAGGACACATTACAAACAATTTTACTAAAACTGACATCCCAGTTCAAGATCAAGGTCACAGACACACCAAGAAAGTGTGCAGCGCTTTACATTCCCAAGATGCATGTCCACAATGATTTTGGAAAAACTAACCCAAGCGGATGAGGATATATCATCCGGGCAAATTTCAGACATTTTGTTTTCAATACCAAGGCAAGAGCGACACTAAAGTAGAACGTGACACCCTCTCCTTCCTAGGAATCACTCACACAATAAATTTGGAAGTCCTAACACAAGGGTTTGAGGATATATCGCCCAGACAAAAATCCAAACAAATTTTACTAAACCTGAAGTCAAGGTCAAGGTCACACAGACACCAAATTAATATGCGACACCCCACCTATACATGATACACCGATATAAGAAGTTTGGAAACCCTAAGTGATTGAGGATATATCATAAGCATACCAAAGCATTTTGATAATAAAAATATCACACACTGTCAACGCCTGTCATTTACCAGATGTATTATTAACCCCTCGCTTTTGCTATTCACGTCAATATACCTACCTGTAAATAGTGAAGACCCAGATGAGACAGCTCCTACAGGAGCTGTCTCACCAGAGTCTGCACTATTTACAAGTTGATTGTGCAACCAGTGCAATCCACAGCAGTGATTGCACAGCGAAATACTTGTAGACAGTGAAGATATATGTAATTATACAAAAGGGAGGGCATGGGTAAAGAAGGAGAAATGTATTTTAAAATTCAGCAAGAAAAGGGTTAACTGGGGTATATAAATGATTAAACTTCGTTATGTTTAAAACAATTATGTCGGAAGTAATGATTTCTTAATTTGAAATCGATAGACTAAAACCTTATCCTTATTGTTGACTAAAAGTTCAAAGATTATATAAATGAACCTCTGCAACATAGTGTCTACTCTTTTAGCGACATAACAATGCAAATAGCTGCATTTCATTTCCGCATTTAAATTACCTTTTCGATTTAAGCTCTCGGGTTCATCAATATCTCATCTATTCATTTCAGACATTCAAGCAGATGCATATCTTATTAGCAAGAGAAGATATCGAGGGCTTGGTGCAAAACTATTCTAACTCCTTCACAAAGCGAAGGAGTTAGAATAGTTTTGCACCAAGCCCTCGATATATGCTAGTCGGTATGTAGGAATGCGTGTAATTGTTCGTTACAGAAAATGACTTTAACTGGTCCCACAACGGAGATTAGTACAAATAAAACATATTTAACTATAAGTGAAAAACGGAATCAAAACTGCAAACATATGTTGATCATGTCGAACCCTTACAGTGCGTGATACGAGTCACTCATGTCCTTTGAAAACAGTGTAGACCCAGTTGAAAGGGCTACATGTAGTAGATGATCCATCTCATCAGGATCTGCACTGTTTGTCATGTTACACTTTCCTTTAGAAACGTCCCTAGATATTCGCCATAAACTTGACTTGTTTGAATTTTTGAATAGTCCATTTTGAAATTCAGCGTTGTAAGGGTTGAACCATCGCTAAATATTCACCATAGGCTTGACCTGTTTAAATGTTTTTAATAATATGTAGTCCATTTGAAGATTCAGCGTTGTGAGGGTTAATCCTTAGCTTCATAATCCTGACTTTTTACGCTCTTACATGTACAAAACGAGTCCGCTCAGATGAGATAGCTCCAATATTTTGAAGTTTTAATGCAAAACAAAAGAAAATTGAAGTTAAGAATTGATGAACTAATTCATTATGATACATAAAGTAACGGGATTAATAGTGAAAGAATTACATTTTGAAATTGTAACGTGTTACAACGAAGTAATCATTGGAATCGGTGAATGCATTAACAGACAATTTGTATTCAGATAAGAAGCCTAGTCTCATCAGAATCTTTAATACTATCGTTGTATATTTGTCGAGAAATTCAATATATTGTTTATTCTAAACTGAAGTTGACAAAACTTTATACAAAATATGCAATCATTTTAAATATATCTTTTGTTCAAAACTGAAGTAGACGAAACTTTGTATAAAGTTTGCAATCATTATCTTGTATATTGTTGAGAGGTTCAATACATCTTTTATTCTAAACTGAAGTTGACGAAACTTTGAACAAAGTTTGCAATTATTATCTTGTATATTTGTATATATTCGAGAGAGAGAGAGAGAGAGACAGACAGACAGACAGACAGACTGAGAAAGAGAGACAGAGCCAGAGACATATACAAAGACAGATAGAGACAGAGACAGACAAACAGAGACAGAGAGAGAGAAAGCGAAAGAGAAAATAGAGAGAGAGATCTGCTCTTAGTGTACGACACGAAACTAAAATACTCTAGACCAACTTTTAACCTTCAGCACTCTACTGGCGAAAATATAATTAACTTTGCTAACAGTTTGGATCCAGATGTCTCATCCGGATTTAAACGTTTTGAAACGCTGATACTGATTTTGAAAAGTAATGGAATAAAACTATATAACGGAAGAAGACGACAATATTTGCTGATGACAATTGCTCAGAGAGCTGAAGGTTATTCACAACCGAACAACAATAGCCTTATGATTGACAATTAGGAAGATCTTTGTCCGTGCTAACCCTTGTCCAGGCATTTGAAAACAACTTGGATTGAGACTTGATGCCGAGTAACTCGGCTTCTCATCAAAATCCAAGCCTTTTTGGCGCTAAGTTAGCCCTTTACTCCATTAATATCCATGTAAGAAATAATAACACAATTAATAATATCTAATTTTTATAATGGCACTTCGACACGGGAAAACTGTAAACATTGTACCCATATTATTTTACAAAGCATACAGAACATACCCTGATCAGACGGCTCCTACAGGAGCCGTCTGATCTTGGTCTGCTCTGTTTGCAAAGGCATAAAAAAGCGTATATATACAGCTTGGATAGACTGAACTTTAGATAACTTGCACAAAAGTCAGAGTTTGAGCAAACATCAATTTTCACAGATAATAATAGTTACGAATCGCAATAGTATTCAGTTGAAAAGAACGCTGTTGACCAGATTGACCTATTTCTGGACTTGGTGGCGCTGATACCCATTATTGAACTAGAAACTCTTTGACATAATTTGTAGATGGGGGTAAGTACATTAATAACAGCGCGCCATATCATGTTTGGCGTACACATCGCGACAAGCTTTATTGGTTTCATCAACCAGTACTTGTGTCAAGGTGACACGGCATAATTTTGATGATGCTATTTGAACGTCAAGGAACGGAATCCAAGTTTTGAACTTTGCCAAAAGCCCTGTCATTGATCAGTCAACTTGTAGGGATTGTTACGGTTGATGCTGGTTAACCTGTTCTCAGTTAAATACTCAAATATGTATGTAAGAAATAATGACATCATGAATATCTATAAGCTGATTTTTTTATATGGATGTTTGATATTGGTAGAAAATGTAGATTCAGATGTATTATATAATTACATATGCAAACAGAGCAGACCATGGTCAGACAGCGCCTACCGGAATTGTCTGATACAGTAAAACCTCTCTATAACGGACACTAAATTGTGTCAATTAGTTGGTATATTAGGGCAGGTGGCTGCTTAAAGCAATTTGATAGTAAAACAGAACGCTCCTATAGGAGCGTTCCGTTTTACTTTCACCTTGCTTAAAGCAACCACCTGCCTTCAACACAAATTACTTAATGCAATTTAGTGGCCGTTATAGAGAGGGTTCACTGTATTTGTCTACGCTGTTTGCAAAAGTATGAAAAACGTTTATACGAAGGAAAGGACCAAACCTCTCATTAACTATCATTACAACATGTGTAATAGTTTCTCAAAGGCTTGTGATGCCCAATTACTCGGCGTCTCATCATGGTCAAATCTGTTCAATACTCGGCCAATAGTTTCTCGAAAGCTTGTTCGAATCGGAGTTAGTCAAAAGTGCACAAGATCCAATCCTTATAACGAACTGTTTTTTTATTTGAATATACGGAATGAAACTTGCATAACTAGTGTCCATAAAATGAAATACTTGATAAGAGAAAGTAAATTATCATATTTGTAGATATGGACATGAAAAGGTAATGAAGTCAAGCAGGAAAAACCACACACCAGACGCAACCATCACCAAGACATCGATAGAAAGCAAGTAATACACACACACACGAACGTACGCACGCACACACTCACGCACGCACACACACACGTACACACACATTCACGCCCCACACGAAATGAAAGTTTAAACATGAACAAACGCACAAGTAAAAAGGCAACAAGAGTACCGCATACGGTACATAATACGCCCACTTGCAAACTTTCTCTGATTCAACATGCCTTATAAGTGTTGACATTTTCTAATCTGTGCTTCAGATATTGATTTCCATATTAAGGTGATACTATTTTTAAAAAAATTGAAGTGAATAACTCATTAAATAAAAAAGTTGCAGCTAATCCTCATATTTGCAGATTTTTGAAAAGTGCAACGGCCATTATAAACTCTGTAAAAACAAACTGAATGAACCTCAAAATAAACTCAGCTTCAGATTTTGTTGCTTAAAACATTTCTGTTCAGTTTCATTTATATCATTTTAATAGTTTTCCCAGAAAACAAGAGACAAACTAAAAGCTGACAAACAAAGCAACAAACACACAAAGTTCAAGGACCATAACTTTAGAATAAAATGACTTACCAAACACCCCGCAATATATGTGAAAATTCATATTAAGGTTTAACCATATAAAAAAATGATGTAAATATCATTTCAAATGAAAAAGTTATGGCCATCCTCATATATATTTGCATAGATTTGCATTATTTCTTTTAAGTGCAAGGGCCATAACTCCGAAACGACAAATTAAATGAACCTCAGAATTGACTCAGCTTCAGGTCTTGATGCATTAAACATGTGTGTGAAGTTTCATTAATATCTGTCAAACAGTTTTCCCAGGAAACAGCGGACAAACTATATGCATGTATTTGCATTATTTTTTAAGTAAAAGGGCCATAACTCCGAAACGACAAATCAAATGAACCTCAGAATTAACTCAGCTTCAGATCTTGATGCATTAAACATTTGTGTGAAGTTTCATTAATATCTCTCAAACAGTTTTCCCAGAAAACAGCGGACAAATTATTTGCATGTATTTACATTATTTTTTAAGTAAAAGGGTCATAACTCCGAAACGACAAATCAAATGAACCTCAAAATCGACTCAGCTTCAGATCTTGATGCATTAAATATTTGTGTGAAGTTTCATTAATATTTCTCATATAGTTTTCCCAGAAAACAGCGGACAAACTATTTGCATTTTTAAGGACAAGGGCCATAACTCCGAAACGAAAAATCAAATGAACCTCAGAATCAACTCAGCTTCAGATCTTGATACATTAAACATTTGTGTGAAGTTTCATTAATATCTGTCAAACAGTTTTCCGAGAAAACTGCGGACAAACAAAATGTTGACGGACGAACGAACGAACGAACGAACGCACGAACGAACGAACGAACGAACGGATGGACGGACAGGGCCACGCCAATATACGACCACCTTTATTAGGTGGGCGTATAAAAATGACACAAAGACATCAGACAAATATAAAAGTAATGTTGACAAAGAGAGTACCGCCTTGGATATATTTATGTATACAATCTGGCATGCAATATGATATATACATGGAATCTCAACAGAAAGTTACGCGAAAACACAACATAAACGGAACATATGTTATAAAATCAATACAAATGATTTGTTCCTGACCTAATCCTATTTATCTTTGAAAAAATATATCAAACATTCCTAGCAATATCGCACACATCAAGTTCATAACTGCCTGCCAAATTAATACTGAGGGTTTGTCAGGTTTAGTTAAATATGAAATAGAACAAATTAGAACACGCCAATTTCAATATATCTAATAATTATTTGTACGCTTGGCAAATATGTTATCACTTCTCTGCTAAAGGTTAGTAGGATTCGAGACAAGCATACCAGCCCTTACTTCATAGATGTGCATTCTATGTCCATGCTTATAAAACGTTTTAGTTGAGTCTGAGTTCGTTCTCAAGCTTTTGATTGGTCAGATTTGAGTTCTCAAGCTTTTGATTGGTCAGATTTGAGCCAAAGGCTCAAATCTGACCAATCAAAAACTTGAGAACGAACTCAGACTCAACTAAAAGTTTTATAAGCATGGATACCGATGCCTTTGCAAGCACAGTAGACCCATATCAGAATGCTCCTGAAGTGTCTGCTGTGTTTGTACATGGAGTAATAAAGATGTTAGGCGATAGTTTCTACCGTAGCGTGACTGCCTGTGTTCATATGTCAGTACATATAATTAAACTGAATGATATTGATAAACATATTATTGCTTACACGAATACTCATGGGTTAACCATTACTTCATAAAAACGCGCATTTCTATGCTTTTGCAAACAGAGTAGACCTAGAAAAGACGGCTTCTATAGGAGTCTGCTCTATGTATTTATCATACATGTATAAAGCTGATTCTACAGTTTCTGCCATGACCAAAACGTCTGTGGCCATGTTCTAGTATAACTAAATATCGAATATTCATGGAGTAAAACGTTAAGCTTTCGTTACTGAATAAAGTTTATGTTATATTTACACTACTGTACACGACAGTAATTTGTATCTAATATTTACACCCTTACTCAAAATATTAGTTAAGGAAAATACAGTATGAACTGTCTTGATTGGCTATCAAAAAGATGTACACTTACTTCTCTGTTACGTCTCTGTAAAACTCACGTTTTGAAACCATTGTGATAAATATGTAGAGCATTTGCTCCAATGAAACAAATGCTCTATTTATTACAATAGTTTCAAAACTACACTAGTCTGACAGTGTTCTAATCTCTAGTAAATGCTCCCTTTCGGTAGATTTGTTCAAAGGGGATCGGTAGCCTATGAAGGAATGGGTTAAAAAGGCAGGCCAAAATGAATGCAGATAGCTCACGTAACAGAGTTCAGTATTCAATTTGCCCTGCACTAAGCAATCACCTGCTTTTTAAAACGACTATGTTCAATAAATGAATGGTCGTATGGGACAGGTTCTATTGTAAAGAGCATTTCAGACTGGTCACTAATTAACTCTTTGCACGCTTTGTAATTTTTCGTCTGCTACAATTGTCGTCTGCTTCAATACTTAAAGTGCAATTTCTCTCATTTCTTTTGCAAACACATTCCCTCATATTGACGACTTTTGACGACTCTGTAAAAAGCACTTTGTGAAACCATTGTGATAAATAGAGCATTTGCTCCTATAGGAGCAAATGCTCTATTTATCACAATGGTTTCAAACTACAAAATTCTAAAATTTTCATTTTCTCTAGTTAATGCTCCTTTTTGGTAGATTAATTCAAAGAGGTTGTATCTAAAAATAGCCTATGAGGTAATGGGTTAATAGACTGGATCCTTATGAGAGGCCACATTATGTGGCGTCTCATCTGGCTTCAAACCTTCGCAAATATTCAATTCAATACAGGGTGAATAACGTGCACAAATATCCAAGAGGTACTTTCTGCACGACTATCAGGGTGATAGCATTATGTAAGCTGCCAACCTGCCGTGAAGATTGTGCACGACTATCACCCTGCATTATGTAAGCTGTCGCCCTGCCGTAAAGATTCTGCACGACTACCACCCTGCACTGTGTAAGCTGCCACCCTGCCTTAAAAAATCTGCACGACTACCACCCTGCATTATGTAAGCTGCCACCCTGCCGTTAGGATCGACAATTGAAATTGTTTGAGAGTTGGAAGTAGCGAGGTTTAAATGCATTTTAATCCTTAATCCCTCGGTCGCATTTGCAAACAGTTTTGACCGAGATGAGACAACGAGCTTGCAGACGCAATAGTCAATAGTTTCTCAAAAGTTTGATCGAAATTTGAACAGCTATTTTTTTCTGTTTACCGTGGGGTTTTCACGTACGAAACCGTTAAAGTGTTAGTCCCGACTTGCAATGCCTAAATTTACATAAATCGTTAGTTTATACGCTGAAAAAGGATTATATGGCATGAAAACCGTTCGAAAACATTGGGAAACACAAAATTTGTCGATGTATTGTATTTATACGTGTCGTGTTTTAGTTTCGTAACTGTTCGCCATAGGTAGATAATATGTTGTTGTACAACAAAACATCATAAGCATCGACGAAAACAGTTTATATTGTACCACGGGGACATTGGTCGATATAAGTTCAAATACCACTTTATTCTTTAGAAATGCTGATTCAGACGAATTGTTCGATTGTCTGAAACCCATAAAATATTGCAATGAAAACCCTGACTAACAACACAATAGCCTTTCAATAGTTTTTCAGCAACATCGACCTCAGAGTTGTACGATTGATATGGTATCATGTCATGTGTTTCGTCTATAGTTCCTCTTATTCGTGTTTTATCTTTGTCAAGAGAATATCCATGAATCCGATGTTTTAAACATTCTGTCAGCATCAATCTACCAATCGATGTAAAATGTTAACAGCGGGTCATTAATACATGTCTCTCGTACAGTATTTACAAAGAAGGCAATATTGTATAATATTGTATTATAAATACATGTAGTGTGAGCATTACCCTAAACTCATACCGATAGTTCATTATTCATGGTATAAAGTCGTGGAGTAATTGCTTCATTAAAACACAGACAGCTTGGTTCCTGACAGGACGCCGAGTAACTCGGCGTCTCATCGCGGTACAAGCTGTTTGCTAATACTGCTCATGTCGCAAATAGCAAGAAAAGGGTTACCAAAACAAGGGTTGACACAACTGTAGAATCGGATTGGTATCATGTCAATAGCAAACAGAACAGACCCTGATCAGACGGCTCCTATAATTATGAGCCGTCTGATCTTGGTCTACTCTGTTTTCAAGTAGATGAAAACACTTTTATATGAGGGAAAAGGTTAACTATCTACTTTCTGACTGAAATGACATGTGAGTGGGAATTCCGCAGCATTAAGTTAACTCTTTCACTTACAGTGTAACAACTGTTATTATCTATGAATACAATATTAATCAAAATGAGACGACGAGAAGAAAACCAAACAGTTTGTTACTGCAGGAATGCATTTTTAGAGAAAAGAGGAGGGCATTAAAGAAACGAAACTTGTAGCAGAGGACACTATATTTTCGCGATAGAGTTAAATACATAATGTGTATATATGTGTGTTGTGTAAATGTATTTACTCTCTTGATCACACGAATGGTACTTATGCAATCAGCGTAGACTCGGATCAGATTAACCCTTCTCTCGCTGAATTTTAAAATACATTTCTCCTTCTTTACCCATGCACTGTTGTATACTTACATATATCTTCACTGTGTACACGTATTGCTCTGTGCAATCACTGCTATGGAGTGCACTGTTGCACAATCAACTTGTAAATAGTGCAGACCCTGATGAGCCAGCTCCTGCAGGAGCTGTCTCATCTGGGTCTTCACTATTTACAGGTAGGTATATTGACGTGAATAGCAAGCGAATGGTTAATGTTTGTTTTCATAACGATTTGCACAATTTCCTGTATCAATTACAGTACACACTCGATACTACGAAATTTTAGTAAGGAAGAATGTATGTCTTTGTATGCAGATGACGGTTTGATACAGGGTGAAACTCCTAGAGGAGCGTGTCTTTCGCCCTGAATTAAGCAGAGACCTGTGTTAAAGTTCAATGGAGTTTTACCTTGAAGTCAACAGCTTCACAAGCGTATTTGCAGGAATCGGTAACATGAAAACCGGCCTCATCAGATCGAGCGCCTCACGGGGACCGAACCTTCGACCTACCGGTACGTATTTCGTAATAAGCGTCCAAATATAGCAGTCATAAAACATATCTTCAATCCTTTACTCTACAGATATGTCTTTCCATGTCTTTACGTACAGAGTAGACCTAGATCAGACAGTTTCTGCAGGAGCCATTTGATTAGGATATGTGCTTATCGAAATTTCTATGTTGTACATGTAACAAGCAATGTAGCATTCATGATGTGATTTATGTTTCGCATGAATATTCATGAAATAAAGAGTTAAAAACCGCCTGCATTTAACCCTTCGCTTGCTATTCACGTCAATATACCTACCTGTAAATAGTGAAGACTCAGATGAGGCAGGAGCTGTCTCATCAGGGTCTGCACAATTTACAAGTTGAGTGTGCAACTAGTGCACTCTACAGCAGTGATTGCAAAGCGGTATATTTGTACACAGTGAAGATATATGTAATTATACAACAGGACATGGGTAAAGAAGGAGAAATGTATTTTAAAATTCAGCAATAGAAGAGATTATGTCTATTTTTTTTAAATTATTGGGGTAACTGTATTCATTTCTTAGTGTGAATTCAACCCTTAACCCATTACCTCATAGGCTATTTTAAATCCAACCACTTTGAATAGATCTACCGAAAGGGAGCATTAACAAGAGAAAAGGGCAATTTTGGAATTCTGTAGTTTGAAACCATTGTGATAAATAGATAAGAGCATTTGCTCCTATAGTTTTCAACAATGGCTTCAACAAGTGACTTTTGCAGAAATGTCAAAAGGCGTCAATGTTAGGGAATGGGCTAATCTGCTGAATAATTAAAACTGAAAGGATTTATTCTGTACGTATGCAATATTTTGTCTGAATACAGAGGTCCGGATAACATGTGTAAAACTTTTTCAAGAATAAGTTCATAATTTCTCCATCAAACCCTATGCTGTGGCCACTCTTTAGAATCGTCTCCAAGTCGATAGCGTCATGCACTAGGTAACAATTTATGAAAAATGTTCTATACTGACGATTTTAGTACTTAAGTACGTACGTTTATCTGATGCTCTTTGAATAGTGAAGAGTTGACTTTGGCGATTAAAAATGGTAACATGACTGTAAAATCAAAATAAAATGGAATTCTAGGAACTCAGGAGTGAATCCCCTGAAAACGTGGTCCTCTGTCGGGTCTGAAGATGGAAGTATTCGATGTGCCGAAGATGTGCTTTAAATCGGAGCTTTTTCTTCATCATCTTTTTCCTGCAACTATTTCGCTGCCAATGGCGGATCTATGATAACATATGCAAACAGTTTGATCCAGATGAGACACCGAGTAACTCGGCGCCTCACCTGGATCTAAACTGTTTGTTACAGTGAACATGTGTTTTGAATGAATTGTCTGAAGATTAAAGAAACAAAAATTACAGCAGACGACAAACTTTGCAGACGACTATTTTTGCAGACGAGAATGGTTGGCCGCGATAGAATTCATCTCCAAACTGTATTAGTTATCGTGACAAAGTCCATAGCGTCATGCACTAGGTAACAATTTATGAAAAATGTTCTATACTGAAAATGATAATTTCCCCATAAAACCAAGCCTTCAGGAAAATGAAGTGCTGAAAACTGCAAGTAACTCCCAAGAGTCGTATGATCGAACAGAGACGACCTGAAACGTTTCCCTAGAAATGGCTTGCAGACAATTTAGAGAAATTAACACCAGCTTGAACAAGTCGTGTAATAATTTTGAGAATTCATTGAGCTTCAGCGTTTACGATTGGGCACAAATGTATGGCTTAAATGAATCAGTGGATGAGAAACGTATAATTAATATAGAGTGCACAAAACCAATTTCATTTTGAATTAAGACCACGTCAACGATTTGCGCTCTTCCTGCTACAGTGTATACGTATAATTGCGAAAGAAATCGGCATGTGCTTTTGAAAATATCAAGTAAACATTGCAAGGAAAGTAAAATGTCCTTTTCAACATTTGTAAAATAATAGGTAACTGTCCCCAAAGTGAGATAGAAAGAATTTATAATTACTTTAACATATACCATTTGCACGAATAGCTCCCATCAAACTCAATGTAGTGATCACACTTATAGCACAGGCAGACATGATTGTTTAGCCACGGCAGAAACTGCAGAATCATATCTATAATACAGTATAACCTCTCTATAACGGCCACTAAATTGTGTTAATTAGTTGGTATTGTGAGCAGGTGGTTGCTTAAAGCAAGGTGAATGTAAAACAGAACGCTCCTATAGAAGCATTCTGTTTTACTTTAAATTTGCTTTAAGCATCCACCTGATTTTAACACAAAAAACTTTATGTAAAATTTAGTGGTCGTTATTGAAAGGTTTTACTGTATATCAAAAGCAAACAGTTCAGACTCTGAGCAGATGTCTCCTACAGGAACCGTCTGATAGGGGTCTTATGTATTTGTAAAGGCATAGCTTTACGTATTTATGGAGTAAAGGGTCAACATTAAATCGTTAGACTGAGGCAAACTGGTAATGTACAACTGTGTTGGGCATAATTTATTAATATATCTATCGTCGGGCGTCTTTCTCGCGACATGAGTATATAGTTTAAATTAGAAAACAGCTGAATCAAATATGAATCAGAGCTTTCGCCATGTTTAGTCTGGCTTTTACTTCATTCTCATGTCGTTATATACTTTTGTTGTGTTTTTTTTTAATTTCATGTTTTCTTTGACCATGTGACTACACAATGTATATATATGTACATGAATGTAATGTAATGTTGATATGTAAATAACCAGAAACATTAAAGTTTATGTTAATAAAGCAGATATCTATCTATTTTAACTTGCCTATTTAACCACATGATACCATTTTCCTGTCGTGATCCAATCCATTAAGATTCTCTATTTAACCACGTGATATAAACACGTAGTGAAATGTAAATGTCAAATATGTTTTACAGAGCAACAGATAAGCGTGAGTACTGATGTTCGTAAATCGTCATTTCTCCACCAATCCCTATGTTGTGTGACCGCTCTTTAGAATCGTCTTCCGAGACGATTCTAAGTGGTCACTACATAAGGTTTGTTGGAGAAGTAAAATAGTTATTACGCATATGTTTTGGACCTCTGTGTTAACCGCTTATAAGATACATACACCTTCTTATGCCTTTACAAACAGAGAAGACGACGATATGACAGCTACAGACGCCGTCTGTTCAGGGGTCTACTCCATATGTATGGAATATCATATATCTGATTCTACAGTTTCTAAGGTTAAACCGGAGCTACAGATAAAGGTTCCTACCCAAATACTAAAACCGTTATTTCTCAAGTCTCGAAGGGGCGATTCGAAAATGGTTAAATTTACACATCTTATCTGGACCTCTATTATACGTTTCCATGTTCATATGTCGACTACAAAAATGATATCCACTGTGTAATAATGTCCTACATGAATATTGATAAGGTAAAGGATTAATATGTTGTGTAACCATAGCATAAAATATGAATTGTTTTGCGGGGTCTTAGGTTTGTATTTCTATCACGTCTTGAGACAATTTGTAATATTAAAAAATGACATGGACAGATTTCCTTTTCAGGAGGAGTCAAACAGTATTACGAATAGTTGATGAGACATCGGGTACTCGGCGACTCATCTAAATCCAAACTGTTTGTATAGATAATCACAGTTTCGCATTTAGCAGTGAAAGGGTAAAAATAGGCCGAATACGGTATTTCTGTTTTCGGCGACACAACACAACAACAAAGTATGTATTTATGGACATTTTGGGGTTCGTTATCCAATAACAGTGAACACGAAGCCATTTAATTAACGTACAATATATATTAAACATTTAATGGTGCATTAATCCATAACAGTGACCACAATCCCCTTCTCTAAATGTACGAAATGAATTCATGAACATTTTGGGGTTCACTATCCCATAACGGTGAACACACAACCATTTGAAAATTGTGTACAATATGTATTCATTGTCCCATAACAGTAAACACACATCCATTCAAAACATGCACACTATGTATTTATGAACATTTAAAAAAAGTTACTTATCCCATAGCTGTAAACACACAACCAATCAACAAATGCACAGTTTTATTATACGTATTTACGTGCATTCAATATCCCATAACGGTGAACACACAACCATTAGATGAATGATCAATATGTATTCGTCAACACTTTAGGCTTCATTATCTAATAACGGTAAATACACAACCATTTAATAAATATACAACATGTATTCATGAATATCATGAAGTTCATTTATTCCATAACAATGAACTACAGTCATTAAATAACTATACAATATGTATTTAATACTATGGGGTTCATTATTCCATAACAGCAAACAAACAATCCCTCAATAAGTGTACACTATGTATTAATGAATACATTAGGGCTCATTGTAACATACTGGTAAACACATATTCATTCAATAAATATACAATAGGCATTAATGAATATTGTTGTGTTCATTATCACACAAGGTCACACAGCGATAAACACAAAATCCATCAATAAATATACAACATGTATTCATGAACATTTTGGGAGCCATTATCTCATAATGGTAAACACACAATCCATCAATAAATGTACAATATGTATTCATGAACATTTTAGGGTTCATTATACTACAACTGTAAACAAAAAAATAATCAATAAACTTACATAAGTATTCATCAATGTCATTTTCGAAAACACAAACACGCATATAATGTCTGCCCTGGTTACAGAATTGCCATATTCATGACTTCCAGTTGCAATTGAAATATTCACCAAAATCTGTCACAGAAAGTAATACAATGCTTAAGATTGTTTCAGTTATGCAACCTTCGCAAGTAAACCACGTAGATGAGAAAGGAAAAGGTGGCTTACTTTTACTTCAGCCCACTAATTAATACAAACGCTGTTCACACCTTTGCAAACAATAGACCATTGCCAGACGGTTTATATAGGACTCTGCTCGGCTGACATATATACAGTAAAACCTCTCTTAACCGGCAGTTAAATTTAGTATGAATATCGGTCTTGGGGACAGGTGGCAGCTTAATGCAGGGTGAAAGTCATACAGAAAGCTCCTAGATGAGCTTTCTGTATGACTTTCACCCTGCATTAAGCAGCCACCTGCCTAAAAGTGTCTAAATTATTATCTACTAGAATTCCGGTTAAGAGAGGTTATACTGTATATACCAAAATATCAGCAAATAAAAGTTGATGTTGTACATGTTGTTATTTCTTATATGGAAATTCATGAGGTTCAGGATTAAGGTGGATAATTATAATTATCTGTTAACTATTTTTGTCATTCAACCACTTCCCAACTTCACGGCTTAATGCATGTCTAAAGTAATACTGACATCTACTGTCGGAGCTTTCAGCATTTCTTAAAACCTGCATTAAGCTGTCACATGTGTTTCTAGATATGCGTAGTGAATAATTCTGTATTGTAAAGTTTGGAAGGACCGAACTTTTCCTTCGAACTATCCAAACGATCGAGTTAACCGAGTTCGATATATCGGAGTTCAACTGTATATATGATAATATAATTAGAGCATGTCCAGCTTCTTTGATTGTGCATGCTATCAACTATTGGTGTGTTCATATACTATTAAGAATATTAATCTAATTAATGTTTATGATGTCTTACTAGGATTAGAATTAAGCTTTAGTTTGCGGATGAGTGATTGCATATGCAAACGTTTTAAAATAAGACAAGACACCGAACTATTTGACACCCTGGTAGCATGTTGATAGACAAATTGGTCATATTTTGAATTTTGAAAATGAAGTGGGTAAATAATTGTATAAGGCTAAATGTTTACACTATATTGTTTATAATCGTTGTGAATACATGTATGTGTATGTGTCAGGCGTTATCTGATCGTATTTGCATAATATAAATAAATACAATAAACCCCCTCTAAACCGGTCGATCAATTTAATATAAATATCGGTGTTTGAGACCTGCTTAATGCAGGGTGAATGCCATGCAGAAAGCTCCTAGGAGCGTTTTTTCATGACGTTCACCTTGCATTAATCAGCCACCTGCCTAAAAGTATCTAAACTCTTCTCTACTAGAATTCCGGTATAGAGGGGTTTTACTGTATATATATGTTAGGCATTACTTGAATCGTAGTTGCGTAAGATAAATCAATATTTAGAAACTGCAACGTAATTGGGGTTGTTCTTGTTGTTAGTGCCAAGCACACCATTGCTATAGGAAAATGAAATTACCATAATCGATATGAGTTTATCGGTGATTTAGGTTGTCTTAAAATTACATTTAAACAGGTCAATACATACATGTCTTAAATTAAATTATTTTACTTCAAATATAGTTGTATTGTTGTATACAAAGGCAACTCTTACCCAACTGGGACAAACTAATGTCTGCTCAATATTGGAGCTATTTAATTTAGACTTCTTCCGATTTGATCAAGCTTTTAACCTTTTCCATGTTCTATGTTTATTCCAAATTTTGATACCTACTGAATATTCATGGACAAAATAGTTATAAGGAAATATGGAAGGTGGTGCATTTTAGTGTTTTTTAGAAAGTAAAGAAGCATATCTTATATTAATTATATTAACAAACATAGCAGATCCCCGACCAGACGGCTCCTACAGGAGTTGTCTGATCTGGGTTTACTCTGTTTGCAAATGCGTGAATATTCGTTTACATGAAGGAAGAGTTAAGGAAGTATGAGAAACTATAGACCAAGTGTACAAAAACTTGGACCATGGTGATACGTCAAGTTACTTCGCGTCTCATCTGGATCCAACCTGTTTGCAAATGCGAGTCAATTCGTCGATAGCAGGGTAATAGTTAACTGTTAACCCTTTCACCGCCGCAGTCGCATACATGCACCACGACAAATAGTGCAGTCCCAGATCAGACGCCGCCTTTTCAAGGCGGCGTCTGATCAGTGACTTCACTATTTGTCTCAATCTCTATTTCTATATATGTGCTTTATTCCTCTGAAATTTGCATTTATTTATCTCATTTACTTATTTTACTGAATGATTTAACAAACTTGAATTGCAGACGACAATTAGAAAGTTGGCACCGAAAGGGTTAAACTAGCTATTTTGCTTTGAATTTCTCTGAATATGTCGATTATGCAAATACAGTCTTCAAATGCAATAAACAACGCAATTGGCATGCTTGAGTTAAATAATTGGTTAAACATTACTCTTGTCAAATTATACAGCCACACTGATCTATGTAATAAATAAAACTTGTACGACAATTACATAAATATTCAAATATCTAATTTACAAAACGCAATTGTCTAAATCACAAACTGTCGCCACAAAGGATAATGCATTAAATCTCTATTGATAAACGATTTACAACTTAACTGATTCTACGAAATTAGTTTAAGGCTTACCAGTTATTGTTCAATCGTATTTCCGTAGCATTCAAATGGGGGAAACATCTGTTTGTTTATACCGAGGTAGTCTAGACATTGGCAATTGTTTAAAAGGAAGTCTAAATAACCAATTATTCTGCAAAGTAGGACCTAACTGCCATTTGAAAATGGCATGGATACAGATGGGACGCTGAATAATCTGCATTTCATTAGGGTCTAAATCATGGTACCTTATTTCAAGACCGTTTTTAACCCTTTGCTCTATAACTATTTCCCTTATGTAAGTGAATTTTGACGCAGCTCCTATAGGAGCCGTCTGATCAGGGTCTGCTCTGTTTGCATATGGTGTAATATTGATCTGATTCTACAGCTTCTGCCTGTGCTCATATGCCATTATAAACAAAAGTTCTTATTAATATTCATGACGTCATTATGTCCTATATAAATATTCACCAGGGACAGGGATAAATACGCTTTTCGTTGCCTTTGCAAACAATGTAAACCCAAATCAGACGGCTCCTATAGCCGCCTTCTTATGAAATAATATAGATATGATTATAAAGCGTTTGCCAAGGCTAAACATGTATTTGTCCATGTGGTATTATAACAATTATTCTAATTAATATTCATGGTGTCATTTTTTCTTGCATGAATATTCATGGAGTAGAGGAATAAAGTTTGAATAATTCAGAAGTAACAATAAGTGAACACGGCTCTAATATAAAGTTTGAACACACATAAATCTTTACTGCATTCCACATATTGACGCTTTTGACGCCTCTGTAAAATCACTTGTTGAAACCATTGTGATAAATACAGCATTTGCTCCATTGGAGCAAATGCTGCAAATGCTGTATTTATCACATTGGTTTCAAACCTTCAGAATTCGAAACAATTTCCTTTGTCTAGCAACTGCTCCTTTTCAGTAGATGTATTCAAAGAGGTGTAATCTAAAATAGTTTGTGGGGGTTTAGGTTAATAATAATAACTGAACGGTTGACATACACTTTGTGACTTGTTCCAGAATTTGCAAACAGTTTGGAAACACAAATGGGAAAGTTTAACTGCTAATTTAACTTAATGGCATGATATGAGAGGACAGAATAAGATGAGTAAATTAAGCAGTTTCAAGGGTAGCCCCTTTATTTCCCAACCAACCCCTATGTTTTGACCACTCTGTAGAAACGTCTATTTGATACAATTCGTAAGAGTGGCCACAAGGTATGGTTTGGTGGAGAAATAAGGAGTTCAGTGTTGGAATACGCGTCTTTTTGTATGTACAGTCCGTGTTATTTCCAGCGTTTATAGACTATCAAAATGAAACTAAAGTAATATTAACCCTTCGCCTGCTATTCACGTCAATAAACCTACCTGTAAATAGTGAAGACCCAGATGAGACAGCTCCCGCAGGAGCTGTTTCATCAGGGTCTGCACTATTTACAAGTTGATTGTGCAACCAGTGCATTCCACAGCAGTGATTGCACAGCGATATACAATGCAGATATATGAAATTATACAACAGGGCATGGGCAAAGAAGGAGAAATGTATTTTAAAATTCAGCAAGCGAAGGATTAAATAGATAGTAGATATAGCCATCCGACTTTATAACGATTCCTAGGAGATATTATAGTTGTATAATCATTGTGACAAACGGAGGTAAACATTACATGAAATTCACAAATGAGAGTATCTTATTTGCGTAAAGTTAATGTCAACTTTCAACAACAAAACGGTCTGGAGCTTAAATTCTGGAGTGTTCGGTCGATCTAACTGGATATCAAACATGACGGAGTTCTAATACCCATAACCAGTGCTTATTTGAAAAATAATAATTGGGATTATTACTTTTCAAATTAGCACTGTTAATGGGTATTAGATCTCTGCCATGTTTGATATCCGGTAAACTCGCGGACAGTTTGAAGAAACCCTGCGTTAACACATTTATGCATTGCTTCTCTAAGAGGTTTATAGGCTAACAGTTCAGATCATTATCAGGGTGACTCCCGAGGAGTCACTTTGGTAAGGGTATGCACTAATCCATACACAAATGTTTTTTGTCCGTATTGGCAATACAATTCGTGCAGAAATACCTCCGTAAATTGAAAATTATATTGGTCCCGAATACATATTTAGACAAGTCCTATTAGAAAACAAATATTCATGCAATGCGTCATAAATGAACTCATACTTATTGATAACGTCGCGAATAAATTAGAAATAGGACACCAGGTATCTTGTTATAAATAATACACGGTGTCTTGTAGTTCATTATCAGTATAACATATTTTTACATATGTATTGTGCTATTACGTCGTTTCCAGAAGCATACACTTAATTAGCAATCTGTTCCATTATGCCCCACACATTTAACATTGGCGTTTGCTGTCTCATCTATTCTTCGTTGATAAAACTAGAACTATCACTAAAGGTGATGGAATACCCTCGCATAGCAGCCTTAATTGCAAATCCAAATACCAATGTTTCAAGCCAAAGTGACCGAACAATACTCACAGTTTAAGGGGAGACCATTCTGCCATGCTCAGTGGTAAACATATTACCCTTGCATCGTGCACATCTACTGTTCAAAGTTATTATGTATACCAAATATAAAGTAAATAACTTTAAAACTAAAGGTGGATTTTGCGATCCTAGATACCCATGTTCAAATGCGGATCGACCGACCGACCAACCGATGGCCCGCGCGACCGACCGACCGCCAGACAGGGTGATTCCAGTATACTGCCTAAAACAAGTTCGTGGGGGTACAACAAAATACGTAGCAAACCTATATTTAACATTAAAACTAGACCGGGCTCAATACTCATTTGTTACATATATGTGTATAAATTTTAAATATAAAGACTATTTTTCAACGTCATCTACTATTCAGAAAATGTACATGGGTCTTTGATTTTACCTCGTGTATGTATGTTGACTCGTATGTTAACCCTTTCCTTAATATAAATGCCTTTTCACGCATTTGCAAACAAAGTAGACCCAGATCAGACGGGTCCTATAGGAGCCGTCTGATCAGGATCTGCTCTGTTTGTTTATGGAATTTGATAAATAAGTGTCTTTACTTTCTAAAATGGCTTCATAGTTCTACCTTCCATATTTCATTATAACTATTTTGTCCATGGCCATTCAGTACGTATTGGAATTTGGAATAAACATAGAACAGGAAAAGATTTCTCAGAACTACTTTCATCGTAAAACGAATATATGGATCACTAATAATGGTTTATATTGCAAGTCATCTTTGTTCTGGTTTCATCGCAAGTTTAAAGTATAAGGATCCAAATGCGTGTCCTTGAACAATAGATCTACAAATTGAAGCAGACAACAACTTTTATTATACAGACGCAACATTACTTAGCGAGCAATGAGTTTATTTCTGAACATTAATTTCATGTGCGTATATATACATCTGTGTTTTACTGTTTTGTATTTTGTATGAACTGATTTTGTTTGAGGGCCTCAAGGTAGATTAGTCATTAGACTAATTGAGCTACCCTCGTTAAATAAAGTCTTTCATTCATTCATTCATTCTGCTAAAATGACTAAACTGTCTTTAAGTGTGCATTTTATTTATAAAAAGAAGTTGAAGGATATAACCGGAAGATGTTGTGTTGCAAACATGAATTGGGGCACACAAAAAGTATAAATAAGCATCAACTTGCATTGCATGACTCATTTAGTGTTTCAGTACCGTTAAGATCAGCCCGTGTACCATGATCAGCGACTCGCATTTGCAAACAGTGTGGATCAAAATGACACATCGAGTAAACCGGAGTCAGGATCCAAGCTGACTGACAATCAATCAATACTTTCCCAGCGAAATTTGAATCGGAAGTAGTCAAAAGTGCACCACATCCAAAGTTCATAGAGGGGTAAGGGGTTAATCAAAAGTAATGTTGAAATCAAATATAAATGTTAGATCCCCGGATTCAAATGTCCCATGCATTTAGTTAGAAAGGAAAGTTTCTGTAACAACATTCCACAACAAAATGCTCCATTCCATTGATTAACGAATACAAATGCGAAGCCGTAGCCTCAATAATGAGTATTAGTCATTTGCATGACAGTATATATTTGTTTTCACAGACATATCAATGCAAATTTATATCACAGTGTCTGCGACTGGTGAATCAGATAAGATGTACAAACGCATGCTTAGTAAGTATTGTACTTGCTATATTTTGCTGACTATACGGTCAAGAGGTTCAGATAAGATGCGTTAATTTAAACATTTTCACCAATAGTTCCTTTATTTCTCCACCAATCTCAAACAGACGATTCTAAAGAGGGTTTGGTGGAGAATTGACGATTTTAGTATTTGGGTACGCACGTTTATCTGTAGTAAGTATTGCTGACTAGACAAGTGATTTAAGTGTCTTTGTACGTACTTTGTTGTAACTAATGCATTATAAACCCATTCGCTGCCATGACGACGGTATGTGATATCATATGCAAATAGTTTGAATCCAGATGAAACCCCGAGATATTCGGCGTCTCATCAGCTATTCAGGTTTCCGAACTGTTTGACACTGAAAGTTTCGTAAGGAAGTTGAAGAAAGATACACTCTTAAATGTATCATGTTGTGCCTGGCAGTGAAAGCTTAACTACGTTAATAAGGTATTGTTTTGCAATATATGTGCTTGTTCTCTTATAGACGAATCCGATTAGTGAAAATGAAAACAAAAACACAATAAAGCAAACAAAAACAAATCAACAAAACATCCCAATAACACCAATGTAACCACACAATACATTACGAGGAAGCTGCAATAATTCATACAAACACTAATGTGGCACATTGAGTATATGCTTCTTGTTATTGTAAAGTAAGCGGCATTATTTGTATGTTACTTAATATATACATATACATTTTTACGCCTTTGTAAACATGTTAGAACAAGATTGGACAATTTTCGTAGGACCTGTCTGATCGGGATCCGCCTTTTGCTTATATTATAACATAGATATAATTTGTCAATTGTCGCAATGCCCAACTATTCCCCTGCTCTCATGACAATACAACAATAAGATAATTGGTATACGTACAGTCATTGATTCTTATACAGTAAAAACCCTCTAATGCGACCACCAAAATGATGCATAATTCTGGGTCTTAAATGCAGGTGGTAGCTCAATGCAGGTCGAAAGTTATGCAGAAAAAGCTCCTGCATGAGCTTTCTGTATAACTTTCGACCTACATTAAGCAACCACATGCCTTTAAAGACATTTAGTTCCATTCATAAAGTGGTCGCATTAGAGGGTGTTACTGTATACATATTTCTCAGAAACAAGTTACAAACACAGCATTTTCACGATGGCCAATAACACTTTCAAACTTATGATGATATTTTGTACAATGGATTCTAAAAGGTGAGATGCAGGACACATAAACTACGTAATATTTTTATGACCAATACCCACACGTTCTATGTTTATATGTTTTGATTTTATGCTCTCTTTGTGTTATAATAAACCGCCCTTAAGCATCAATGAATTACTATACAGATTATTGTCCTCTATATTATAAGAACAGCTATTTGACATAAGTCATTATTTGATAGAAATATTACCTTTTGACGCCTTTCCAAACAGAGAAGACCTATATCAGATCAGACGGCCCCTGTAAAGGCCGACTAATTAGGATCTGCTCTATGTGCTTATGAAATGATATTAACCTGATACAGTAAAACCTCTCTATAACGGCCACTAAATTGGTTTAATTAGTTGGTATTTTAGGCAGGTGGCTGCTTAAAGCAATGTTAAAGTATATATAGGAGCGTTCTGTTTTACTTTTACCGTGCTTTAAGCAACCACCTGCCTTTAACACAAAATATTTGATGTAAATAAGTGACCGTTATAGAGAGGTTTTACTGTACTACAGTTACTGTACTGCTCGTTTCCCGCACTGAAATGATAAAATTCTAGTCAGTCGTGGAATGAAATATTCTGCTGCAAGTATCCACTCTTCAGTATCATAGCCTAACAGAAATTATCAAATTGCTTATTCTCTGCACAACTTGGCTATTACAAGCATGTATCTTCATTTGAGATTCCAATGAGAAAGGAGTATATTTTATCTACTTCATCACAATAAGAAAACGTTCCCCATCTTCGCATTACAATACCATGGCAATACCACGGGGATTAGAACTGGATAAACACGCGATGTTGGCGTGAGTATGAATGCTTTAACCCATATCCTAGTTAAAACACACAGTTGAAACTTCACCCTGGAATAATGTTCACTTACACCGGATTCGTTGAAGCTTTCAAGAAACTGGTTACCGGCGTCAATCAGCTCGGGCCCCGATGAGACGCCAATGTACTCGGTGTCTCATCGGGATCCAAGCTGATTGCAAATACTAGTCTGGTCGAGCGTAGCGAGACAAGGGTTAGATATACAGTAGAATCTGTCTTAAGCAACCATCAAAAGAGGTCTTATTGTGGGCCTGTATGGCAGGTGGTAGCTTAATGCAGGTCAAACATATGGCAGAAAGCTCTTACAGGAGCCTTCAGTATTACGTTTGTCTTTCATTTAGCAACCACCTGCTTTTAACACTCCTATGTTCAATACATGAATGATCGCGTAAGACATGTTCTACTGTATGTTTTAGCTGTCATACACGTAAATATTGAATATATATTCAAATGAAAGGAATATTGACCAGCAATCTGGCACAGTTTTTCTTATTAAAAAAATTCAGCCCATGGAGACAAAACTCTACGTTCATTTCACGCTCATCCTCGTGTAACACAAAACAAAAAGTAATGTTAGACGAGTTCTTGGCATAAAGGTTTCTTACTGACAATTATTTTCCTGTCTGACTTTATATGATTCACTTCTCCATTTATGATAATGTAATTAACCCATTCCCTCATAGGCTATTTTAGATCTAACCCTTTTTAATAAATTTACCCAAAAAGAGCACTTACTAGAGAAAAAGAATATTTTAGAATTGTATAGTTTTAAAACCATTGTGATAAATGGAACATTTGCTACTATGGAGCAAATGCTCTATTTGTCACAATGGTTTCAAAAAGTGACTTTTACAGAGGCGTAGAAATGCGTATTTATAGAGGAAAGGGTTACATATTCGAAACATTCACTTACATAATACAGTTAAAGTTCGACATCACGAACTCCAAGGGACCATACACATTATTAATGTTCGATATAACAGAGTCATCCTGTTTCCAATCTCTAGTTCACAGCTTAGTGCAGGTCTAAATTAATGCTGAAAGCTCGTATAAAAGCTTAAGCTGTCGCATATGTTTCTAGATATGTGTTGTATTATAGTTCAGACAATTTGGTATTGTAAATTTGGATGAACGACCTTTTACTTCGAGTTATCCCAACGCTCGAGTTCTCCAAGTTCGAGATATCGAAGCTCATCTGTATAAGCCATAGCGTATTTTACAATAAATATTGGCAGTTATGCTTAGTAAGTATAAGCACATGCAAATGTGTTGGTTTATTGTATACACGACTTACATGCACACATTTGAAGGTGGTGCTTTATTTAATATACAAATGTGAAAGTGATGCTTCATTTGATACACGATTTACTGTACACATGCAAAGATGCTTTTTTCGTTTTACTATACAAATTTCAAGGTGTTCCATTTGATTCACGATTTAGTATACACATGTAAAGGTGTTCCTTTATTTGATGTATGATTTAGTATACAAATGTAAAGGTGTTCGTTTATTTGATGTATGATTTAATATACAAATGTAAAAGTGTTGTGTATTTAATAAACGATTCTTATACATGTATTAACATAAAGATGTTTTATTTGAAAACAAAAACACAACACCAACACCAAACCCAACGATTCTTTACAGAAATGTAAATAAATTATGTTGTTTTATTTCATACAAGATTAACTATTAAATTTACGATGTTGTTTTATTTGAAATTCGTGCGAGATTAGCATGGTGGTTTTGTTTATCTACACTTTTGAAACATACTTCTGCGAATGCTGAATATTCAAAGTGGAATTGCCCATCGTCATTAAATGATAGAGTTCATTCAGTATGGAAGGTTTAGCCCTTTCCTCCATGACTATTCATGAAAGAAACAGTGATGCCATGAAAATTAATTGTTACTAATGTGTTATAATAGCACATGGACACAATAACTTTTGGCCATGGCCGAGACTGTAGAATCCTATCTATATTATATTATAAGCAAACAGACCAGACCCTGATCAGGCCGCTCCTATAGGAGCCATCTGATCTGGGTCTGCTCTGTTTGCAAAGGCGTAATTATGGAGTAAAGGGTTATATTCTTAATGGCAAACAGTTCAGATTCTATATTCTTTGCAAATATCAGGACTAAACTAAACTAAATCGTTAAACATGTACATGTATATTACTGATCGAATACTAGCAATAAAATTTGTGCGAACAAATCTAAGACAAAAATGTTTTTAAATATTTCATGTAAAATGCGTCTTTAAAAGTCACCCGAATGTTTATTTAAAGGTGCCCAAGTGAAGTATGTGCACTGTCTATTTTTGTAATAACCCTTCGCTTGCTGAATTTTTAAATACATTTCTCCTTCTTTACCCATGCCCTGTTGTATAATTACATATATCTTCACTGTGTACAAGTATTTCGCTGTGCAATCACTGCTGTGGAGTGCACTGGTTGCACAATCCACTTGTAAATAGTGCAGACCCTGATGAGACAGCTCCTGCAGGAACTGTCTCATCTGGGTCTTCACTATTTACAGGTAGGTATATTGACGTGAATAGCAAGCGAAGGGTTAATCTGAATAAGTAATTTTAATATGCAAAATGTGTATTTTGCCTTAATATCAAAGAAGATTGATACGAAAACGAAGTCATAATCAATATAGATTAGTTTTGTCATATTAACTTGAATGCACGAAAATAAAAGAAATTACATTTTCCGGGGGCAGATCAAATATACCATCCATAATCAATTTCAAATAGACATTACCGAAATTTTCACATTCATCATATTTATAAACGTTTGGTTGAATTCAAACTGAGAGCTTTTAGCTTTGACTTAATATGAAATAAACCACATTCATAACAAATTAATTTCATCAGATTATATAATCGTGAGATTTCCACTTCTCTGCTTGAATAAAAGGTGAACGTCGTATGGTTTGTCTACGTTGAAAGAAAATATAACTCAGGGCAACAGATGAACATGTGTACTCAAGTAATAGTCATTTCTCCACTAAGCCCTATGTTGTGACCACTCTTTAGAATTGTCTCTTCGAGACGATTCTAAAGAGTGGTCACAACATAGGGTTTGGTAGAGAAATACAGACGTTATTATTGAACATGTTTTGGGTCCATGCTTATAAAGCTTTTCAGTTGAGTCTGAGATCGTTCTCAAGCTTTTGATTGGTCAGATTTGAGTTCTCAAGCTTTTGATTGGTCAGATTTGAGCCAGAGGCTCAAATCTGACCAATCAAAAACTTGAGAACGAACTCAGACACAACTAAAAGATTTATAAGCATGGACCTTGATTTACGCATGTTATCTGGACCTCTGTTAACCATTACATCACTGTGAAAAATGATATTTGCTCAAATTTGGATATTGTGCAATTTTGACTAGTCCTACTGACGAGACTATAAGTCGAGGTCCGATGTATCAGATGTATCAGTGCTTTACACTGGGAATCTACATTGTAAAAGAACCAGCGAAACCCTGTCGATACTAAGAGTAGGGCATCGCACTCGGGTTTCTCTGTAGTCTCTCTCTCTCTGTCTCATCAGGGTCTGCACTATTTACAAGTTGATTGTGCAACCAGTGCACTCCACAGCAGTGATTGCACAGCGAAATACTTGTGCACAGTGAAGATAATTATAAGTATGTATTTATACAACAGGGCATGGATAAAGAAGGAGAAATGTATTTTAAAATTCAGCAAGAGAAGGATTAATATTTAACCCTTTCCTTCATATAAAAATGAAATAATTCATTTGCAAACAGAGTAGACCTAGACCAGACGGCTCATATAGAAAATGAATTTTAACTCTTTTTATTCTATGAATATTCATGTAAGAAATAATGACGTAATAAATGTTAATTCAAATATTGTTATGACATGATACGGACACGGGAGGTTTTTGCAATTACAGAAGCTGTAGAATCACATCTGAATCATATCTATATCAAACAGAATAGAGACTGATAAGACGACACCTACAGGAACCGTCTGATTAGGGTCAATCATGTTTGCAACGACGTAGAAAGGCGTATTTATGGAGTAAAGGGTTAAATAATCGTACGTAATGTTTTCGTTCTCTCTTGTGATACAAACACAGTGTTAAATCAAATTTACTAATACAACATTCATACAACGCTACCTATACATTGGTCAATTGACCTTTACTTCAAGAAATGATATCATGAATATTAATTAGCTGATATTGCATAATGGTACATGATCACTGGGAAGTTCGGCTATTGCAGAAAGTGAGTGGACCCATATGAGACGGCGCCTATTACATGTACATCGATATGCACAGCTCAGAAAAATGTTTCATTTCCAATGGAAACTTGTTAAAAGATTAGGATGCACAGCATCTAAATAAAGCATTTAAATATGCCACACTATACGTAAGTCAACTGTTAGCGTTTGCTGGGGTGCAGATTAAATCCGGCTTCTGATCAGGTACATGTAATACGCTGTAACATAAGTCAGCAAACCAATACATTCATGTGGGACAGACTGTACAGAAATGTCTATCATTCAGAGCTACACATAAAGGTGCGTACCAAATACTAAACTCGCCATTTTCCCACCTAACCCTATACTGTGACCACTCTTTAGAATCGTCTCGAAGAGACGATTCTAAAGAGTGGTCACAATATAGTATTTGGTAGATAAATAAAGAAGTTGTTCCTGAAAATGACTTAATTTACGTATCTTATCTGTATTTTGAGCTCTGTAATAATTATAGACATCGCATATTATACGGTAACTGTTTACAATGCCTTAAATGTTCGTGCTTCCTATAACGGGACTCATGCATATATAGCGAAGTTGACGACCGCCATGATTTCATTAAGATTAGACGTCTCTTTCAATCGAATGTATCTCCATGACTCTACAGTTTTAAGTATTAACATGCTGGGTAAATGTGTCGGCGACAGAAGTATCTTTCAATTTTCATTTGGAAACCGATACTCCGCAATTCGTTTCAAAGACCTGATCGGTATGTCAAAATGTTTGTATCCTGGTGAAACGTGGTCCTACTCGGCATCTCAGTTGGATCTAAAATGTCTGTGTAGACCATCACAGAGTCATATATAGCTTGGTAATACAGTTAAACAAATACAATTTCAAGTCAACTAAATTCTGCGTATTTCGTGATATTCCGCTGAATTTAATTATCCGATCTCAACATTTCCCACGCAGTTCCATTATAAACATCAACCTCTCAACAGACGCTTTACGACTTCAGATAATACACCCGCTGTTCCATAACTAGAGGCCATAAAATCTCGTCGCTTTTGTAATAATTCTAATAGAGACAGGAATAAATGGCTTGCTGTTAATGTTTTACACCAATTGATGGATTGATGCTGACAGAGTGTTTCAAATAAGTCTGAATCACAGAAAGTCTCTTAACGAAGGGTGGTGGCTAAGTGTAGTATCATGTATGTTTTGTACTAAACACATCGTCCCATAGTTTAGTATCCTATCCTTGGCAAGGCTAAATATTACAGATTTTGCGAGGTGAAATGATTTAACACGGGCTTTCGACATTATCAAATATTCTCTATTGACTTAACC
The DNA here is from genome assembly GCA_963576725.1 of Azorinus chamasolen. Taxonomy (NCBI): domain Eukaryota; kingdom Metazoa; phylum Mollusca; class Bivalvia; order Cardiida; family Solecurtidae; genus Azorinus; species Azorinus chamasolen. The sequence continues at coordinate 77,375,759 of OY755242.1, forward strand.
CTTTCCTTAATATGTACACGTGTTTTCACGCATTTGCAAACAGAGTAAACCTAAATCAGACGGCTCCAATAGGAGCCGTCCGATCAGGGTCTGCTCTGTTTGCTAGTGGAATTCGAAAGAGCCGTACAATTAATAAATCACGGTTAACGTGGACTGTACAGTGACAGCTCAAGTCAAGGGACATATCATGCACAACACTCATCTTTGGTCTTTCTGCAAGACTTTAACCTTATATAAAACAGCCACTTGCATAACCCATTTGTTCCCGCGATCCCACATATGGGCCGTAGGCAAACAGTGTAGACTCTGATCAGACGCCGCATAATGCGGCGTCTGATCAGAGTCCACACTGTTTGCTGATAGGAATTTCAATATAAAACAAAACGAAATTGAAAATTTAAGCCAGACACCCTTAGATAAACAATGGACTAATCCAATATATAAACATGGAAGAATCCAATGGGCGCAAATGGATTAGAAATATATCCATTCTTCCTTACTAAACGTTCGGATGGTTATTCCATTCGGTACATGTTCGCGATGATCAATCATCTGATCAATCAATCTGATATGGTGAGCTTTGGGTAAAAGCCAATTATGGGTTGTAAGTTTACCATCAAGGTACATCCAGAGCACTTTCTTTGTCTTAAACATGACATTTGATATGGGTAAACCCTGTTTTAAATATTAGATAATAAAATGATTCTGTTCAGTCAAAATAATGTGACAAACAATGTGTACAACTCTGATCAGATGTTTTGCATTGTCTGACGTTTACTGTATGGTCGCCATAAGGTTATGTATAAATAGTCGACGATGGCACGTCCTTCATCAATCATCACGTAGGAACCTTTTCGACCTGACCGACGAGAACTGCGATTAATCGACATTATACCATATGAAATGACTAGAGTTTTAATAAGATTACACTTATATGCATATCGTGAACCTCCTCACAGGGCCTTACATGTACTTATAAATGAACAAAGTAGTAAGGTCAAGCAGGCAAAGCCACATACAAGACGCAACCACCACCACTTACATGTACAATAGAACCTTTCTAAATTGGACCACTTAATGAATACACATGGGTGTTTTTATAAGCAGGTGGTTGCTTAATGCAGGACAAAAGTAATCCAGAAAGCTCATCTGCATTACTTTTGTCCTGCATTAAGCTACCACCTGCATCCAGCACCCAGAATTATATCTATTTTAGGTAGCCGTATTAGCGCTATTTTACTGTACTTATATCGAATATCAGAATATCAGTCTGGTAATATTTGAAACATGTGATATGAAATCATGATATAAACATACATATTGTCGTCCATCACTGTTTAAAGGTAGAGTTCATTCAGTATGAACAGGTATATCTCCTTAGAGGATTTTGAATGACAAATAGTGCATTTGGTTAAGTAATGGAGACCTGTTTCTGAGCAGGCCTTGGGAAACGATTAACGCCATAGGTCGAGTTACAAGTTTACATAGTCTTTGTATAAAATACTACACTAATAGACCTTAGAATAAAGACAGACAACAATAAATATCTACTCATCACATTGCAAACTTCATTGATTCTAAAACTAATTGACATATATTATAGGGATATATTGTTATAAATCAGATGTTATTTCATTGCTGGCGTCATGGTGTTATAAATCTCAAATAAAATATTGTTATAGCATGTCTTACATATGTAAATGTATTATTTATGCGGGGCACTATATTCTCATTCGACGTACTTTACCAGTACATTTTCGTAAGCTATCTATTGATAATAGTTGCTTGCTACATATTCATCGACATATTTACTATTAATTTGCCACTGATTCTGTAACCCCAGAATTGTAACAAAATACAATGAAACTACCTTAAACACTAAATGTGAAAAGCTATTATCAAAATATCAGAAAAAAACAAGTATACAAACCATTTAGCTAACAAGAAATTCATAACGAAGGAATATTTAAACACCGGAACTATTGTGATCTCTATTGTATATTTTAAGATATGTACTAATATTTTGAAAGGGCCCTTTTGATCGCCCTTTGTTATATATTAGTGCCATAGTTACAAAACAAACTCAATCACTCACACATTTAGGAATGGAATAAGCATTTTCTATGTTAAATGATAAAAAAGATAATAGTAAATAACGCATAAACACCACGATTTCTTCGCTAGCTAAAATGTTGGCGAAAGTATAATTATGTAAATATATTTTATAATGCAGAAAACCCTACCATTGACAAATGGGATACACATGGAATTTATCGTCGATGGCCCTGTTTCGGTGCATGCCCTATTTCGGTGCACTTTACTTTGGAAACGATATCTTCTTTAAGAAGAGCTGAATTACGTCATCACTTTTTGCAATCCACAAAATAAACAAATACCTGTCATCGCTGTCAAAAAATCTAAAATGTGCTGCAAACAGTTAAGTTACTTTCTGTATTTGATAAAGCATAGCATTTTCAGCCAGTTTCCTTATGTCTGTTTTCACTTGGATAACTTTTGTTCCAAAAAAATACTGTCCTGAAAACATTTCTCTCAATTTTGTAGAGATATACATTGCCGCAGCAAAGTCACATGATTCGATGTCTCTGCTCATTGTTTTTCAAGTACAGGCTATGTGCAAAAGTATGTCCTTCACTATATTTTTCAAATAGGAGAGAGACCTTACAGAGCGGAGACCTACTTTAGTTTATTCATACAGGATAGAGACCTAATTTTATTCATGCCGGAGAAATACCTAATATTTTGAAATATATCCAATAATATTTTACCGGAAAAAACGTCTTACTAGAGTTGTTTTTAGTCAAAATGCACAGATTCCAGGGAAAAAATGAGTTTACACAAGGTAAGAACATTGACAATAAATGGGTTCTTGTTATAAAAATACTTTAAACTCATTACAACATGCATAATTTGTTTGATATGCATTTCATTTTGTTTTAACAGTTCAAAGTTAAAAAATAAGTTACAGACCTACTACGTTTAATTTACAAATGTAGTCATACGCTTTTGTTGAACACTGTATTTGGATAAAAAAAGCCGCACCGAAATAGGGCAGATAAACACAAACTAACACAAAATGGCTACGTCATTAAAACGGTTTCAACCGCGATAAATAAGGAATATTTTGGGAATTAATTTATACAGATTTAACTTAGAAGACCTATTACAAAGGTACTATTAGTTTTTTTCATAAAATTTTAAGATTTGTGATCACCGTGATCAGTTTGATTGCTAAGTGCACCGAAACTGGTCCATCCACGATATGTGATGTTTAACATAATTTGGATATGATTCATTATAACGCTAGTTTCTCCTTCTGATGTCAGCAAAGATACTTCTGAATAGATTAGATAGTTAGATAGTTAGAATGATTGTAATTGTTCAATCATTCTTAAATATATTGCTGTTGATTCAGCACATATGTCATATACCTATTAATGGTACAGCTGCCAAGAAAGCTGTTCATCTCAACAGAGCGACAAATCCATCTTAATTGTATAGCTTTATAGTAACAAATTCTATGATGTCTTAACCCTTCGCTTGCTATTCGCGTCAATATACCTACCTGTAAATAGTGAAGACCCAGATGAGACAGCTCCTGTAGGAGCTGTCTCATCAGGGTCTGCACTATTTACAAATATTCTGAAAATGGGTGATCCTTTGAAAGCAAAAGTAGAAATGATGCAGAATGAGAAAATTGCAGACTCGGTTTTATTGAGTCTGTTCATGAGTAGTAATTAAAAGTGCAACACTACTCACGCCCCCTAGCACCGGCTTAAGCAGTATTCAATTTTCAAAAATAATAACATGAAAACTTATGATCCCAAAGGACCAGAAAATATAACAACACTGAGAATGAAGTACGGGGCGACTTTTTACGGCCGCTACAAGTTGATAGTGCAACCAGTGCACTCCACAGCAGTGGTTGCACAGCGAAATACTTGCACACAGTGAAGATATATGTAATTATACAACAGGGCAAGGGTAAAGAAGGAGAAATGTATTTTAAAATTCAGCAAGCGAAGGGTTAAAATACCACAGACGGTACATATACGCATCGTCATGTAATTTATACATATAATGCCAACTGTAAGAACAGTATCTATCATCCTACTTATATCAACTTGTGATTGGTATAATAAACATACTCGTATTATGTTAAGTTTCAGTTCAATATGTCCTAGCCCAACAGAAAGTATGACATTTGAACGGGGCTCTATACCTCCTAAAATATGAAAAACCAAACTTTATATGTAATACCATAAACTAAAGTCATACACCAAGTTTGCTATGAATATTCAAAATGGAAAAAAAAAATATTTATAAAACTATAACTTCTTAAATAGTAGGTCAAATGAAACAAAGATAAGAAATGACCTGTAATGCCTAACAGTAAAGTAATAAATAAAAGACTGTTGGTTCAGCGTCTAAAGGTAGGGCATGAAACAAGTATTACTCTTCAGTATGACGTTATATCTTATAATTCTCTTGCGTAAGTTGTGACGTCACATCTTAGCTTTTGTTTTCGATGAATTTGTTTGAGGTATGGTTTTACGCACTGCTTATATGATGTCGGTATGGAACGGATCAGGAAAAGTGCGTGTGTTTGAGAGCGCATTTCATCTATGCTTCTGGTGTTGCTGTGTACCTTTGTGTGTCAAATTCACATTTCTTGCCGGACTCTATTCTCTGTTTGAACTTTATAACCTCAGACGGACCCATGCCAGGACATTTAGGACGGACTAACAGGCGGACGGACTAACAGGCGTATTTTATTTTAGACAATTTGCCTATTAAAAGATGTTTTCTGCTCACATTCCCGCACGATTTGCGTAATGATCTGACTTCATAACAAGAGAAAAGTTATTTATATCCCAAATTTGAGTAAATTTATTGTTACGTAAATTTAGCTTGGGCGCTATTGTACATTTACTTCCGTACAAATCGATGCTGTTTTCCGTGTCTTAACCCATTCCCTCATATTGACGCCTTTTGATGCCTTGGTAAAAGTCAGTTTCTGAAACCATTGCGAAAAAATAGCATTTGCTCCTATGGAACAAATGCTCTATTTATCACAATGGTTTCAAAACTACACAATTCTGAAAGTTTCCTTTTCTCTAGTTATTGCTCCTTTTAGTAGATTTATTCAAAGAGGTAGGGTATGAACATAGCTTATGAGGTAATGGGTTAAATGGTCGACGGTTTTTGAATGGATTATTTAGCTTTATGCACTATGTGAAAATGGTGTGTAAATGAAAAAGTAGTAAAGTCAGTATTATTTCAATGAAAGAAATATAGGTGCAGCGTTTGGTATTGAACGATATGCAAAATCTAACTTTAGTACAAACGACAGAGCTACAGCTAAAAGGTGCTTACCCGAAAACTAAAATCGCCATTTCTTCACCAAGCCCTATACTGTGACCACTCTTCAGAATCGTCTCTTCGGGTATTGTTTCATAGTATAGGGTTGGCGGAGAAATAAAGGAGCTCTTCTTGAAATTGTTTGTATTTACGGTGTTCAATATAATAGTTGACAAGTCTGTGATGTGTTTATCATTTAATTAAAATGAAAGGATGAGTACTTCATGACGTAGTTTAACAACTTTTTGTAGCAGTAATGGAACCAGAATATTGCATATACTGATAGTTGGCCACAGGTGCAGGCTGACAAAACATAATTCGGCGTTGGCTATGCCCAACATTGCTAGTAAATGCCCGATAACTTTCACTTCAAAATCACTGTAATACATTATCTGAAACAAATATTTTGGATTTTGTATAACCGTACATAAAGCCCCGTCCTTCTATCACATGAGAAACAGTGCACACAGTCGATATAATATCTTCCGATATTCTGGAAAGCCATGAGAGCGATTGATTAAGATTATATTGTTCTCTCTCTTTGAATTAAATAATAACGTTGAATGCATATCGAATTGACATAGTCGTCAGACTGTTATTGAATTGAGTTTGCCGAATTTGACTTTCCCTTTTCACATCTATTTATGCTGTAACTATTTATATAATTGTTATTCTGTCTTTTCATAATAAAATATGTTTAGTCTGTGGTGTTCGTCATTAGACAAAAATCGTAAGCAATTTTTCTCCGATGACTGATTGGTCATGACGTTTTATTACACAATCGCATTTAAGACATCAAGGTATCTGGGTCTCATCCAATGATATATTGTACCGATTAGTTACAAGAATAATGGATGGAATGAATGTCAGTGTGTGTCATATCTTTCAGTAGATTCGTTTCCTAAGTACGAAAATGGCACTGGATACGAATAATGACATCCGCAATGTTCGTAAAACTATTTCAGATGTAGGACAAACTTGACAAACCAATCACAGGGAGATGTAATGAATGCTCGTGGTATCGTTAAAGTGATTGTTTTACCCCTACAACACTGAAGTTCAAAAACAGACTATTCAAGTATTCAAACAGGCCAAGCTTATGGTGAATATTTAGGGACGTTTGTAATGAAAAGTGTCACAAAACAAACAGTGCATACCCTGATGATAGGACTCCTCTAGGATCTCTCTCATCTGGGTTTTCGCTTTTTTCAAAGGAAATTAGTGGTCACTAAATAAATATATACTGTGAGAATATGTGCGTATTATATCAATGTTATGGATATATATATATGTGTACTTACACCGTTTGGTGTTGACTGATATATGAGAAATAGGCAGAATAAAATTTGAATTCATTACCTACACAGACTCATTACAGAAAATAAAACAGTTTCTGAAGAACAACATTTAATCTTCATTTGGTTGAAGATAAAAGCTCAAGTAGTATGCACCCATCAAAGACATATATTGTATCCATATCTACACTTTATTATAGTGATGCTGAATTACCATCGTTAAATACAAACACAGACAGCAGGTGCTACTCCTCGGACCAATGAATGCCAATAACACAAATGTACCATTAAAGACAGCTGTATATATACATGTCGATAACTGGAAATGTGTTGCTTGTAATTTGGTTTTTAATGACTTTGCTCACTTGTACTATACATATAAGTTTACAATCGTTCCCCAATATTTAGATACGGAACATGTCGACTTGGCCTATTTGATCGATTGTCCGAACATTTTACAAATAGAGCCTTGAGGGTTATACATATATTGGAGGCGTAATGGTTCATGCGTCTTTATTTATATTCTTTATGTGTTTCCATTCACATCTTACAACACATCTACACTCGCTCTAAATGTAATTTAGCATTCAAGGAGATGCCACACGAAAGTCTGCAATGGCCCCAGAAACACTGCAAGTTAGATAACATAAATTTGCAGGATTTGAGGGTTAATGATTTAAAGATTTGTATACGAAAGTGTACCACATAAATATTTACATTTATGCAACTATTGTCACTTCATTACTCAGTATTGAATTAAAATATGTTTAAACCTTTATACTACTCAGCGCAGCAAAAGAGCGCCAACTATTTGGTAGTCTTGTTCATGTACGGTAACCGATTCACTGGACCTGACTGACCTTACTGTTGACGAAGACCATACTCTGTATATAGAGCAATAGATACCGGTGCAAACGGGTACATGGCTACAAAAAGATCGAGGTTAATGGATTAAATAAATAATATAACATATCTATGAAGGAAAAAAAGAATTCTACATGCAAACCAATTCCATTCATTATCTATTTTTTTACGACTTGTGGATAACAAAAAGGTTTACAAATTAGCACTGCACTACTAAGAAGCTAGGTCCGAGGTTATAAGAGGTTATAAGAACAGAGACCAGTCAATCAGTTGTTTGACAGTGGTCTCAGACTCTAGCAAAAATATTATAACCACGGGGCAAGGTGAGCTTAGCATTGCTTTATTCGAACGTCCGGCAATGTACAGTAGAAATAAGCTCTTTAAAACCAACAAGGTCGGTGTCAGCGTTGGGATTTTGTATGTGAAGTTTCAATGTTCCAGGCTAGTTTGAGTGCGGAAATAACAATATTGAATATTCACTGCTATTTCCATATCTACAGTATAACCTGGTTTATCCGACATCCCTCGGGACCGACTGAATTTGTCGGATACATCAGTGTGTTGGGAAAGTCAGGGTCAGGCGATCATCCAATGCAAAAACGGAAGTTCAACGGAAGTGAAATAAATGATAAGGATAAACATTGTCTCTTCATGATTATTTACACTCAAATGGAATATTGATCCCTACAAAATTCTTTCCTTTTAAGAATATCAGTCACTCATGATCTGCTAATTCCACACTTCAAAGACAACTTGGACTGCATTAATAAACTGCTTTCAGACTTGTTAACTGATTCCATGTTTTATCTAAAGTTAACACTATTCTTTGGCGTATTTGGAGTCTGTGCAAATGTAGGTTCACTTGCAAGACGCTTTCTTATTCCAAAAGATGATCCTTCCATTTTGAAAGACATATTATATACATGTACATACTAAAAATATTGCCTAAACCTGACTGGAAAAGTAAAGCAAATCGTATTCTGTAAAAGCTATAATATAAAGATTATAATATTCAGACAATTACATTTTCTCATTTGTATGACCACAATGATAATTACCTGTAATTATGGATTTAGCAAGTCCCCAAAATGTCAGGGCCACAATTATTGCTCAATTAATCAGGGTGAGCAGATTCTCAGCCAGCCATGCACAATCCCACTTAAAGATTGTGTCAGATACGCAGGTGTGAAAAACACAACATTTTGCACATTGGGACCGCCAAACAGTGTCGGATAACGGATACGGCAGGTTCCGTTAAAAGCAAGTTTTAAGCATATACAATAAAGAAGGAATTTTTCGGGACCAAAGAGTGCTGTCGGATATATCAGGCTGTCGGTAAAGGCAGGTGTCGGATAACCAAGGTTATACTGTATATGGTTTAGAATGAAATGTATACTGTTAAACTTGCTATGCAGGTTTGTCATGAAACAAATAAATAGATGCAACTGAAACTCATATCAAATTCTAGAAACGAAATGCTCCTCGTTCCGTTTAAATGATGTACATGTATATGTATTCCTTATTGCAGCAAAAAAAGTCCATAACAATTCTCGCTCTACGGAAATAAGAAAAGACCACGGAGGTGTAACGGACACAATTTTAAGATATTTCTAACACCGAGCAATCAGAAAACAAACAAAAAACGTAAAATTCCGGAGAATGCAATTGTCTCAAGCATTAAATGAATCCTCAATTTGACTGCGAGAATGTGACACCGGATATTGCTTAAAACGCTTGACTACTTTAGATTTGCCCAGAACATTCTGCAATAACCGAATCAATAATCAGAGCTACAGATAAGGATGCGTACTAAACTTGTCATTTCTCCACCAAACCCTATACTGTGACCACTGTTTAGAATCGTCTCGAAGAGAATGTTTTAATTTACGAATCTTATCTAGAGCTCTGAATACTTCAACTCAAGTTTTAAAAAGATATGCTCACATTTAAAGTGTATATCATTAACCCTTCGCTTGCTATTCACGTCCATATACCTACATGTACCTGTAAATAGTGAAGACCCAGTTGAGACAGCTCCTGCAGGATCTGTCTCATCAGGGTCTGCACTATTTACAAGTTCATTGTGCAACCAGTGCACTCCACAGCAGTGATTGCACAGCGAAATACTTATACACAATGAAGATATATGTAATTATACAACAGGGCATGGGTAAAGAAGGAGAAATGTATTTTAAATTTCAGCAAGCGAAGAGTTAAATAATGATAGCATATAAAGAATCAGCTTAGTGATCATTTAATCCCTTCCCTGTTGAATATCCATGCACATATTATTGAAACCATGACTATTTATTGGCTGAAGTTTTATAAGGACACATGCATACAGGATGATTTGGTGTTGATAGAAACTGCAGAGTTAGACATAATATAATTCTGTAACCAAACAGCAGACCCTTATCAGACGATTAATACAGGAACCCCTGGTCTTGATCTACTCTGTTTACAAAGGCGTATGCGGAAAAGGGTTGAACATATAGTGTAAATAACCTATATATTTGTATAGAAGAGGGTTCCACATGCAAAACAATTATTGGTGAGGTATGTTGGACTTGGATGTCGGCATATTCTGGGATGGTTTACAATTTATCTCGAGGAGTTTTGAATGGAGACAGTAAACAGAGAATCGCCGCCTATCGTCGTGGTTATACGCATGCGTGAGGTTTGGGTGTATAAAAACGCAGTCATACCTATCACTAAACAATAAGGAGTTTGAATATTAAAGTATTTATAGAAAACGTGGTTAAATTTGAAAAGTAACATCATTTGAATCGAGAATGCCGATGTATTAATTCAAATAAACATGATTATTTAATTATCAGAGGCTCTCTGAACAACATTATTATTATTATTATTATAAGTATTTTATTCCGGACAAATTCGGGTTACGGGAAGCTTAGTTTCTTTATTAGACATGCCTAATCATAATCGATGGTGCTGGACAGATTATTTAGGTCTTTGCCGTTTCCCGCCACTTTAAGAGCTTCTTAAATTAATTATAATGCGAGTGAAAAGAAAAAATCTACTATTTATCCATTAATATTTGCTTCCTGACTTGATCCTTTTAAAAGTTGCATTTCCCCAGCGGTGGATTAACTGATAAATTAGCGATATTTATCGCCGCAGACTTAATAGCGTAATGGGGTAGCATGCTGCCCTTGTGTACCATATTTGCTTTTGTATGTTCCGGCGTGGGTTCGAATCCATCTGTGACCAAAATTATTTTCTTTGTTTTTTTATTTCTCTTATATATAATTATATTTCTGTTGGTTTATTTTCTGTTTTTCCGTAAACCATTGCATATTTACAGAAAATTGAAATAATTCTATGGTTATAGAATCATTATGCCATAGAAACGGCTACTAACCTAGAGACATGTCTGTGTATGTCTCTGACTAACCTAATAAATCTTCTACTACCGGAAGTTATCTAATAGGAGGATCTGGTTAACTTGGAGGTGCTTGCTAGATATCTAAACAAATGTTTGGATAGGCGTTTCTATGTGACTGAGATCTTCATGAGGAAGCAAGATGAATAAAATATATTTATAAAGTTTATTTATGAAACACGTGTTTTAGTCCATGTCAGTTATGTTCAATAATAAATATTTTAGTCTGTATTGATTTATTACCCGAGAGGGCCTATGATTGTTAAATAAAATATATTATATAGTCTATTCTATTCTAATAAACCTAAGTTTATCCGCATACGTCACAAGAGAAGATGACTGGATAAATTGCAATACACAGAATACTTTTGCTTTTCAAAGAACTATTTGCAACGTCCAGAAGTGAACACATACAGTGCCGATGCCGTATATCAGACAAATCTTTTTCTGTAACTTTATATTATTTAAAAACATTTTATCTCCTAGGCTGTGGCGCTTGATATACACCGTCTACACCGTCTTCGTTCTATTTATAACGCACCTACTATTTGATATGTACAATAGTTATTTATAGAAACCCATTTACGATCCGATGCCAAACAATTGTCAAACGGTGCCTGTACATAGCAACTGTTTGATAAGAAAGTTATGCAGACCTCTCTTTGGCTTCTTTTTAAAGGAAGCCAACTTGTACCCATTATTGGTCATTTTACTCCTTATGGTTAACACGAATACATGTCTTTCACCTAAACATGAGTGCAGGGTAGTCTCACGAGTGTTCCACGTTAAACAAACGACACTCCTATGAGTTTTCAAACATTTACGTCCTGTTGGCGATTCTGTTGGATCTATCTAATAATACGGCTATAATAATTTTGAACGGGAGTCGCATGGTCTTGAAATCTATATGAATATCGTAGACCATTTAGCAATTATACGACAGACGTACGACATCCGATCATCGTACAATGGTAACTCATTCGACTATTATACAATTCCGAACGTAGTGTGGTTTTGTCTTCAAGAATTTTGAGATATTCTCCCATGGCATTCGAACGACAAACAGAGCAACAGATAAAGATGCAAGACGATTCTTAAGAGTGGTCACAACATAGGGTTTGATGGAGAAACAAAGGATTTATTCTTTAATTTACGCATCTTATCTGGATCTCTGTCATATATGTATATGCATGTGAACGCAGTTGAAGTTCACCTCTCTCAAACCTACGCCAGTTCATTCTGTTGTAGCACAGCTAAATTAGTGACACACAGATATTTTATTGCATGTGACAAAGGCTAAATAATGAATAGGTAGGATGCTAGGGCACTGCGACAGTCAATGTAAATTATTCATATAATGTGGCGGTCATATTTTACCTATCACGATCATGTATGCTCTACTATTCCTAGAATAGTCTGAGTACCGCAATAACTCATTCCACTGCATCGGATTCGCTGTTAACCCTTTCCCTCATATTAACGTGTTTTCACGCATTTGCAAACAGAGTAGACCCAGATCAGACGGTTCCTTGAGGGGCCGTCTGATCAGGGTCTGTCCTGTTTGCTAAAATAATTTGATAGATCTGGTTCTTTACTTTCTAAAATGGCTACAATGTTTCACCTTCCATATTTCTTTATACCTTTTTTTTTAATAAATATTCAGTAGGTATTCAAATTTGGCCTAATACAGAACAGGGAAAGGGTTAACAGTTTCTTTACGTAGTATGTTCTATTGCAGAACATTGAGGGGACATACAGTGTATCGTAACTGTTCTTTTTTGCAATAAACATGATGTATTAAATAATTTTCTCCTGGGCTAGAATAGATTTATTGAATTGCGTATTTTGAAACCATTGTGATAAATAGAGCATTTGCTCTCGCAACTGCTCGATTTATCACAATTGTTTCAACATGTGACTTTTATAGAGACACCAAAATACGTCACTAGGACGGAATGTGTTAAAAAATAATTAACATATTTTAAAGGTTTTCTTAGGTAATACTTGATGTTTGGGAAACAGTTACTGCTAGTTGAAATTAAACAAAGTACTTTTCAAAATGGCAAACGGGTTTTGGTCTCAGACTTGCCCTTTCGGTTATGGTATCAAAGCAATTCACACCCCAAATACTAGTAATACAATTTGCCGTGATTGACACCATTCAAATTGTCGAGCGCAGTGTTCTCGGGCAGTTCTTGCTAAATGTTATATTACATGACCATGTCTGTAGAGCGATTAACAAAGAAACGATATCAGAATGTGGTAACTTACATCTGGTAGACTGCTGTTGCATCATCTTTCCTTGCATTTTAAACGTGTCTGCTAGGATACTCATCTGGTTCATGTTTCAAAGTAGCGATATCTTCAATTGCTGTACTAAACACAATCCGTGTGTTAACAGTTAGTCTGCGTAAATTTAACTCTTTAGTCGCCAATGTCGCCTGTTGGCAACATTGAAAACAGTGCAGTCACAGGTCAAGGGCGGCATCTGACCTCGGACTTCACTGTTTTCTGTATTAGTTTGGCCCAAGGTTTTTAAAAACAAATGTTTTACTAATATACCTTTATTATTTAGTTTAGAATTATATTACGAAATTATTATTGCAGACGACACTTTTAAATTTGGCGCCAAAAGAGAATAGCTCCCTTACTTCTTCGCCAAACCATATATACTAAAACCTCCCTATAACGGCCACTAAATTGTGTTAATTAGTTGGTATTTAGGGCATGTGACTGCTTAAAGCAATGTGAAAGTAAAACAGAACGCTCCTATAGTTTTACTTTCACATTGCTTTAAGCAGCCACCTGCCTTTAACACAAAATACTTGATGTAATATAGTGGCCGTTATAGAGAGGTTTTACTGTATTATGACCGCTCTTTAGAATCGTCTCAAAGCTCTGGTTTATTGTTAGCAAATGTCATCTACTTCAGTTGCCCCGATTAATTTATCTTGCATATCTTTTCAATAACACGGACAGAATACCAAACAGTTTGGATCCTGATGAGACGCCGAGTTACTCGGTGTCTCATCTGGATCCAAGCAGTTTGCATAGGTAATCACTCATCGGGTCACAGAAAGCAAAATGGTAAATAGTTGAGACCCTCATGAGCCACCAAATTAATCCACATCAACATTATTTGCATATTTCAATCACGGAATCGCCGTAAACGAAGAACTAGTTAACACTTTCGCTGCCAAACTCTGTCGTCTGCGAACTTTGTCGTCTGCTACAAATTTCATTCTTTTGATTTTCTTCATTTTTGTTTCAAAATAGTAATAGTAACAGTAACAAACAGTTTGGAACCTGATGAGACGCCGAGTTACTCGGCGTCTCATCTGGATCCAAACTGTTTGCATAGATAATAACAGATCCGGCATTGACAGCGAAATGGTTAAACAGGAAATGGACTGTTCCAAGTATTTGCAATGATTGATACTTTGTTAGTAATAGTTGGGGCGGGGTCAATATTTTATAGATATCGCGGAGGGGGTCACTATTTTTCAGAGGGAGTCGATATTTTTCAGAAAGGGTGTCGCTTTTTCTGAAGAATAGTGACCAGGGGTCAGTATTCTATGGGTGTCACTTTACTTCGTTACACCGGTGCAAAAATGCCATATAAATCAGTTAATCTGATTGCAGATGACGTTTAAAATCAACAAACAAACACTTTTTAATCAAGAGGAAGAAAGTGTGAGGTGAGGTGTTGCCACGATCACAATTGAATAAGATTAATTTCAATCGATTAAAGCACCTCGTTTGTTCACACTGCCCTTTGAGCATCCACTGCATATTATTACGGCAGATTTCGAGAGATTTCGTTTGAATCTGTCCTTTTGACTACATTCCTTTCCTCGTATTTTTATTAGCTAACTAAAATATAATACGAGTCGGGCAAGACATTTGAAAATGACACACGACAGAATACAGCAACATTGGAAGCACACAAGAAATGCGTGCTCGTAAACCCCATCATCGGCAGTGTATGGCTTTAGATTCGTTCTGTTTCATGATGCAGAACGTCCTAATTTCGCCGTTTTTGTATCCACTCCATCAGATAATAGAGCTAATGTCCTGCCAGTAATAACGTACCCCGATTGATAGATTGATACCAGAAAGCGTTTTAACTCATTCCCTCCTAGACTATTTTTAGACCCAACCTCTTTGAATAAATCTACCGAAAAGTAGCATTAACTATCGAAAAGGAGAATTTTAGAATTGTGCAGTTTTTAAACCATTGTGATAAATAGAGCATTTGCTCCGATGGTACAAATGTTCTATTTATCACAATGATCTCAAAATGTGTCACTAGGAGGGAATGTTTTAACCCCTATCATGCTGAAGAAATGAAGTATGCCAAAATCTGATCCGTTGCGTTGTTTACTTACTTCTAATTTGTATAAGCGTTTGAGAACCAGTTGATCTAGTGTAATCTAGAGTCAAATAGCTTGGATCCTTATGAAACACCGAGTTTTCGGCGTCTCATTCGGATCCAAGCTATCAGGTCGCACTTAACATGGTAACCCTATACCTGATGGTGGGGCCTTTTAATACACTTGAAAGCAGAGTAGATCTAGATCAGACGTCTCCTATATGACGCGTCTGACCAGAGTTTGCTCTGTTTGCTTATTGAATAGTATCAGAAATAATATAGACAGTTTCTGTCATGGCCAACTAGGTATTATTCTATAATAAACTTGCTACTAATTAATATTTATGATGTCATTTCACACATGAATATTCATAAAATAAACGGTTACAGATGCACCGGTCTCTCAACCAAACCCTATGTTGTGGCCACTCCTTAGACTCGTCTCGAAGAGGGTTTGGTGGATAAATGTCGGTTTTAATATATGAGTACGCACGTTTAACCATTCGCTTGCTATTCACGTCAATATACCTACCTGTAAATAGTGAAGACCCAGATGAGACAGCTCCTGCAGGAGCTGTCTCATCAGGGTCTGCACTCTTTACAAGTTGATTGTGCAACCAGTGCACTCCACAGCAGTGATTGTACAGCGAAATACTTGTACACAGTGTAGATATATGTAATTATACAACAGGGCATGGGTAAAGAAGGGGCAATGTATTTTTTAAAATTCAGCAAGAGAAGGGTTAACTGTTACTCTGCATGATGCTCACAGTTTTATTATAGGTGTTGTTAATAAGACGAAGTTAAAGTATATGGTAGCTGAATTGAAATATATATACACTAGTATATGAATCCGGCATGAAGGAATGAAGAAGTCCATTTTGTAGTTTCAGATTTGTAATTAGTATAGTTCCAAATCACATATGGTGTATAACGGTTTTAGTAAATGTTCAGTGTAGGAACATTCAAACTAAGGATATTAGTATATGTGTCGAATTTCCGAACACGTGAAAATGGTGGCAGATGCCACTCGTTAAATATAAAACTACATTTTCCCGGCCGATGTTTTGCTGTTCGAGTAAACCCGAAATTTCGTACTTGTCTAAATTAGAACTCCCGTAAAATGAAAGAGTACATATCTTAATGAACCACGTGACCTCCCTGACAGGTTAAAGTGCGAACAAAAGCATCTGGCCGTTAATCTGCTTACTTCGATTCTTATGGAGCCCTAACGTAATATCTATCACTCCCCAGCAATAATATCATTTGATGATTTGACGTTACATGTATCACGCTAGAGAAATGATCTGGACAATGACTATAAATATGAATTTATGAAATATGAATTTACCACTGTAACAGTGTGTTATAAAACGGCTTGATTTACCACGTGTCACTTAATTGCAACTGTGACCGTGACAATGTTGTTTTGGTCGATGGCTTGAAATCACTCAGTCCCTCACAGTTGTGGGTTCGAATCCTGGTTACGAATTTCATGTGAAGAAGCTTTCCATCTAGCTTGTGAAGGTAAGTGTTTCAGTCAGAATGCTTTTATCTATCTGAAACAATGCTTATTAGTTTACAATCGATTGCAATCCCTCACCTGTTCTATAGGCAGTATGTTATTAAGCTATACTTAACTATAGTTTCTATGATTTCTGTCTCTATATATGGTTGTATTAAATGTAGTCTTTATATTTAATTGTGCACTTATATGTTACTGCTCTTTAAACATTTAATTCTAGACAACATTGAATCAAAGAGATATAGTAGTCAATTTAATACCAATTTATTTAGAGGTTTCTAATGCTTTTGCCAAGGATATGTCAGTTCACCGATTTCTTAGTCATGATCTGAATATGCGTAGGTCTTTAGCTACCTCAATGATAAAAGTCGCTAATAAGATCAGCACGGTATCAACCAGATTCAGCTGAGACTAGCTTAAGCAACCACATGCTTAACCCTTCTCTTGCTGAATTTTAAAATACATTTCTCCTTCTTTACCCATGTCCTGTTGGATAATTACATATATCTGCACTGTGTACACGTATTCCGCTGTGCAATCACTGCTGTGGAGTGCAATGGTTGCACAATCAACTAGTAAATAGTGCAGACCATGATGAGACAGCTCCTGCAGGAGCTGTCTCATCTGAATCTTCACTATTTAAAGGTAGGTATATTGACGTGAATAGCAAGCGAAGGGTTAATACACATTTAAAGGTTGAATTACATTTTGGTTGTGTTCATCGATGTATAAATCCAGACCTGATCACACACAACTTGCATGAATTCCGAAGGAAAGTGTTTTCTGTAGACATAAAAAAAAAAATTGACATTGGCTATTTTAAGTGTCGTGCGTAGGAATTCAATCAATACACATTCCAACAACAGTACTATTACGACATAGATGACGTATCATAGACTGTTCTCAACTATTTGACCTAGTTGCAACAAATTGAAGTTAACAATAACTAAAAAGCAATAAACAGAATTATTTCAGCACATGTCCTACCTTACTACTTTGTCATATTTCCTCTTAATCGCTTAACTTGCATAAACCTCCTTGGAATCGATCTGTATAAGCTCTGAACATAGACCAGTGGAATACGTGTCCAGATCCTCAAAATCTCTAGAACAAATCCCTTTTATTTTCAATAAAATGCACTCTACATGAAAGTTTACGTTTGATATACATGTACAGCCAAGTATTCTCAATTATGTTCAAATCCCGGTGACTGTGCATGCCTATAATTGGACCTAGAATGTTATTTCTGGCCTGGTAAACAGCTATCCTACCAGTACGTTGTCGTCCTGAAATAACTGATTTCACGGGGAGGTGTCTTGTTATTACTGGCAGAGTGGCCATGCCACTTTGACACTAAGTCTGGTCTGTAGCCCTCGCTTTGTTTTCTCCAAATCAACACAGGTTATCACTGCCGATTACCACTTTACTTCCATCCGAAAAATAAACAGCTAAACCCACCTCCCAGAAGTTCACCTCGTCCTTTTCTCTCTACACCATGCGAGCCGCCTGGCTCTGCTGGCTCTTGATATTAATACAATCACTTGCTGTTTACCATAAGTTTCACTCTTAACACTTAAATTTCAAAATACGCACTCCACAAAACTTCAAAACAACATTTTCTCCCAATAATTCTACGTCAACGACTCAATATGGTTTCAAGGAATTTTTCTATAATAGAACTTCATGCATAGTAAAAAGAAGTAGTTCCATAGTGTATCGGCTACTGGTTACCGACTTCATGTAAATCATGGAGCAACGACAGAGAACCAGCTCTTTACATTCATTGAGAAATGAATGTCAAATTTCAACCAATCAGGTTCGGCGATTTTGTATAAACGTCACTGGATTTGAATTATAGGAAAGTGTAACAGTAGGTACAGTCAAACCTCAATACTACAAACACTCAAATACGTACTATTATATTCACATTTAACGCAGGTGGTAGCTTAATGCAGGGTTAAAGTGATACAGAAAACTTCTCTTGGAGCTTTCTGCATGACATTCACCATGCATTAAGCAGCCGTCTGCCTACCAAGACATAACTTTTTTTCATTACTAAAAGTTCGTAGTATCGAGTTTCAGGATATTTTACTGTAATCAATTAATGCAGGTGAAAACGTAAAAACAGAAAGTTCCTTATCACTTTTGTCCTGTATTTAACTGTTATCTGTTGCAAAACATCCAGAGTTACATTTTTGAGTGGTATTAGCGAGACTTTATTGTATATGCAATGCTTTGTGCAGCTGCAAGTGACTTACTGTCTTTTAATCGTGAATTTATTTGTGAAATTATTAGCAAAGTCAGTACCACACTAGTCAACATAAAGGACGTATAGTAAATGGTGTAGAAATGACGAGTTTAGTACTTGAGTACGCACCTATCTCTTGCTCTGGTGGAATGGATGTCATACACACAGTTTTGATCCAGATGAAGCAACGATTCAACTACTTGCACTCACGTTTTACAAATTCTCAAAAAGAGCTTGTTTAAAGATTTAACGCTTTATATTTGTCTAGCGATATCAAGCCAAGAATGTGTGTTTGATTATGCGTAAACAGTGTTTGAAGTGTGATTAAATGTAAACAATTTAATCAAATTGTAGACAGCGGAAGCCAGTTCCAGACGATTGATTCAAAACCTGTTAGATG
The DNA here is from genome assembly GCA_963576725.1 of Azorinus chamasolen. Classification (NCBI taxonomy): domain Eukaryota; kingdom Metazoa; phylum Mollusca; class Bivalvia; order Cardiida; family Solecurtidae; genus Azorinus; species Azorinus chamasolen. Next base: position 77,395,245 of record OY755242.1, read on the forward strand.
AAACAGTTTCGTCTTAAAGAATTTCGGGAGAACTGTATACAGTGCTCCCTCTCTACAACGACACCCATTGGGATACGAAGATTGTATGTGTTGTTCAGAGGGAGTTATTATAGGGAGGGAAAATCAAACATAATTAGCTTGTTGCAGATCCGCAGATAAGGTGTATTTCGAGAACTAAAACCGTTATGCCTCAATTAAAGCCTATGTTGTGACCACTCTTTAGAAGTGACGATTCTAAAGAGTGGTCACAACATAGGGTTTGATGGAGGCATAAAGAAAATACGATGGAAAAAAGTTGTTTCTGGAGCCTTGTTGTTTCGGAAACAATGATATGCGTTGTTGTAAGGAGGGAATCGTTATTGAAAGGGCAGTTGTAGGGAGGGAACACTATATTCCCTTCTCGTGATCACCCCCCCCCCCTCCCCCCCCCCCCCCCCCCCCCGTGATCAGCGGAACTGTGATGCCGTAGTGCAAGATGATCATAGCCGAGCTCTTCCTATATTGTCTTTTAACCCTTCTCTTGCTATTCACGTCATTGTACCTGTAAATAGTGTAGACCAAGATCCTGCAGGAGCTGTCTCATCAGGGTCTGCAGTATTTACAAATTGATTGTGCAAGCAGTGCACTCCACAGCAGTGATTGTACAGCGAAATACTTGTATACAGTGAAGATATATGTAATTATACAACAGGGCATGGGTAAAGAAGGGGAAATGTATTTTAAAATTCAGCAAGAGAAGGTTTAATATGCAATTGTTTTCACCCAACTGAATGATTAACTCGCGCATCCGTCTATCCGTTCGTCTGTCATGTTGTCCACGCTATGTCACTGAAGCTATAGCATAAAGTACGTTTGCATTTACTCGTTACACTATATACATGTATACTCCTTGTAAGCTGTCTGATCAGTGTCTGCTCTGTTTGCTTGCGGAATAGTATGAATCTTATTCTGCAATTTCTGCCATAGCCAAACATTCCCTTTTTTTATACAGTATAACCTTCGAAGGGGGGGGGGTATTCATTTCTTAAACATAGGAGTCTTAAATAGCAGGTGGTTGCTTAATGCAGGACAAAAGCAATACAGACAGCTTAATTAGGAGCTTTCTGTATTATTTTTGACCTGCATTAAGCTACCACCTACCTTATAGACCTCGTTTTGATGGTCGCTTAAGTCAGGAGCTATTGTATACAATTATATTCAACAAATCAGTATTATTTACATATTTATGGAGTAAAGGCTTTAACCTCAAATAGTATGATGGTTGACCTTTTCGCTCTTTATATTTTGATTTTCTTTTGTCGTATTTCAAGAAACATTGTCACAGCATCAAACAGTATGGATCCTATTGAGGCGCTGACGTAGCCGGAGGTCTGGGACCATGCCTATAAAACGTTTAGACGAGTCTGAGTTCGTTCTCAAGTTTTTGATTGGTCAGATTTGAGCCTAGTCTCAAATCTGACCAATCAAAAGCTTGAGAACTCAAATCTGACCAATCAAAAGCTTGAGAACAAACTCAGACTCAACTAAAAAGCTTTATACGCATGGACCCTGATCCTGATGGGACGCTTAATTACCCGGGGTCTCATCTGGATCCAAACTGTTTGTACAGGTAGTCACATATTCGCTTTCAGTGAAAATGTCAAAGGTTTCTCCAGATTACTTGCGAAATTGTTTCAATTACAGTTGGAAGACATTGTAATTTCATTCACAATCTAACTGTCAGTTCACCATCGTGGAAATATTTCCTAAATGAATTTAACCTTTTGCTCCATAAAAAACGCATTTCTGTGTCTTTGTAAACAGAGTAGACCCAGATCAGACGACCAAAATAGGAGCCATCTGATCAATGTTTGCTTATGATATAATATAGACACGATTCTACAGTTTCTGGCATGGCCAAAAATGTATGTGTCTATGTGTTATTATAGTAATTAAATTTAATTAACCCCTCTCTTGCTGAATTTTAAAACACTTTTCTCCTTCTTTACCCATGTCCTGTTGTACATTGTATAATTACCTATATCTTCACTGTGTACAAATATTTCGCTGTGCAATCGCTGCTGTGGAGTGCACTGGTTGCACAATCAACTTGTAAATAGTGCAGACCCTAATGAGACAGCTCCTGCAGGAGCTGTCTCATCTGGGTCTTCACTATTTACAGGTAGGTATATTGACGTGAATTTCAAGCGAAGGGTTAATATTCATAACGTCATCACATATTTCTGACATGAACATTCGTGGAATTAAGGGTTAAAAGTTCATTTATTATAAAACATACATTCGATGATGCAATGCATTGCTGCAATTCAACCCTAATTGATACATGGTTTCTTATATTTTAAAGTAGAATGCCCCCTCTCTACAACGACACCCTTTGGGATACGAAGATTGTATGTGTTGTTCAGAGGGAGTTGTAAAGAGTGATCACAACATAGGGTTTGATGGAGGCATGAAGAAAATACGGTGGAAAAGGTTGTTTCTGGAGCCTTGTTGTTTCGGAAACAGTAACATGCGTTGTTGTAAGGGTGGGATCGTTATTGAGAGGGCCGTTGTAGGGAGGGAGCACTGTAGTCGTAGCAGAATCTTTATTAGTCCCCCACTGGTTACCAGGAGGGGGCTATAGGTTTGCTCAATTCTGTATGTTCGTCTGTCTGTCCGTCCGTCTGTCTGTCACGCTCTGTTCATCTGTCACGCTTCGTGTCCGGGCCATATCTACTACAAATGTATAGTTGGGCATCCAACTGAGGAAACTGTGTTGAGCCATGGCATGAAATAGTAGAATTTGGCATGCACTGGATATGTAATATTTGATGTCTAAGTATTCAGAAACTGCCCCATGCCACCTGAAATGTTGCCATTGTTTCTCTTAATTAGGTCAAAGGTCAACTAAGTGCATATTTTATATACGTTATTTGAGAAATCATTATATCTTTATCAATTTTAGGTGTAAAAAAATAAACATGGTACCAAAATGAAGGTTAAACATTGGCCTTTAATCTGATCTTACTTTGTGTAAAATATATGATTTGAATATTCATGAATATTAATGAGAACATCCAAAAACAGTAAAATATCATTAAAATCAACATGTAACGATGATACATGTTGTCATGTATTCACCATTGTTGCTATTTAACAAGCATAAATGACATCAAAATAAAGGTTAGATAGAAAGCTACTGGAACAAATAACTGCATGCAGTCATAACAGCTATACATTATGCACAAGTACTTCTTAAAGTAAAGTGGGTGGGGTAAATAAACACCTAAATCAACACTTTCAGTTCTGTTTAAAGTCACTAATTATTTCACTATATATGTATGGATATTTGCTGGGTTGGTACAATTAACCCCATCGCAAACACATGTAAGTGTGTTTTTAAAGCTGCTTTGAAGCATTTACATCGAATAGATTTGCACATAACTTGTTTAATGCATGCATCAGGTGCAGTTGGTACATTTCCAAACCACTTATAAGGGTTCGGCACCATCGTGCAATGCGGTAGTATCAATAGCATTACTTTCTGTATATATCAGCTCAGATCCATATACCAGCTTGATAGTTTGATTTTCAGTTCTAGTGCATCCTTTGTTGGTGGAAGCAGTTCAAGTGTTTTCTTAAACTTAACCGTATTGTGAAATTCTTGCATCATCAATGGATTCTCCATTGGCACCAAACATCAAACGTCTGTGCCTTGTATGACCGTACGTCTCTCTTCAAATATCTGAAAGCAGATCGGGCATGTACAAGCAGTACATCCAAATCTTGGCATCTGACAACTATCCAGCTTTAACCCTTTCTAGCAGCATCCAAGCATTGAAGACATGCAAGACAATCCATGTATCCACCTCATCATGATTTGATGGCAGGTGGGACACTTCATGTCTGCACTTGCCTTGAATGACGATTTGTAAATAGGATTAACATGACAGTCTTCCAATCACTGGGGACTTTATCCTGGTTGAGAGGCCTGGAATATCACAACAAGAGCAGGAGCTAGGGAATGTGCTACTTCTGTCAATAACTTTGATAAGATGATAGCTTTGTGGAGATTAAGGCCCTTAAGAACCTTGCAGACACTATTTATCGTGACATGAATAGGAAGGGCATCCGAATAAGGCACAATGGAGAGATAGGTTCTCATGTGTAAAGACAGATAACTAGTGGTTCAGTATTTTAACATTGATTAGTGTATCAACATTGTTAATGTCATCATTCTTCAGTGGGGTTACTCCCGAGCTGTCACATTTCTTGTTCATAACAAAAGTGTAGAGCTTCTTACAGCTGGTGTCTGTCACAAGGTCAATCACATACCCATCATGAGCTTCATTGCACTTCTTCTTTGCAAGTTTGCTGTAGCTCCTTGTATATGCCCAGTTCTTCTGTACCTTGGTCCTCGGCACCTTTTTGTATGCACATTGTTTCTTTCATGAGACATGGTGGGTAGTGAATTTGCACTATGGCTGGCTGAACCTGGTAGATGTTAACTTAGAAGGGACCATTAATTGGAGGGCGACTGTGCACATTTTCTGAATATATCCAATAGAGTACAGATTGGTAAAATAAAGGGGCTGATTTGCCAAGTGTGCTGCAAACCCAGTCATTTGATGGGTCATAGAGCATGCGTTAGCCTCCTTCCACAGGTGGACAAGATGTGGGGTATGCTTCCTTTGTGAAGGAAAGATATTTTAATCAGTACCATGGCATGCTCACTTATTCCGGGTATTGATGTATATCTAGTGATCGTTTGTGGCAATAACATATAGAGTGTTGTCATCACGGATAGGGAAGGTTACTCATATCCAGTGGCACTGAATATGTCTATGAGTTCATTGTTGAGTGAGAGTGGGTACCTATGGCCAGTAACTGTTAAAATGATCAATCAATATCCTGCAAATGTCGAAAGGGTTTTGTCATAAGTACTGCTGTAAGTACTGCTGTTAGTAACATATATCAATTCATTACGTAGAAACATCGCCATACTAACCAGGAGCTATGGCGTTTCAATCACTAGTGATACAGACAGCTAATATAAGTTGTGTACAATCAAACAGACCATTATTACACTGGGACTATGGCAATAAGAGACTAATCTTCTGGCATTTTTATTATCATCTCTCTGTACGAAAGAGGTACATCTGCGTGAAGAGGTACTATAACTTGCACAGATTTGCATCAAAGTTATGATTATACTGTATGATAATGTACTGTAAACGTATTTAAAATGATGTTTTCCGAACATGCAATCATCACAGGTCACTCAAATCGTCCTTAAATGTGCCATAAATGTTTCTATACTTGCTAAGAAATTAAATGCAAAACAAAGTGTCGAAATTTTCAAAATTACGGTTATTTTATACTATGTAGAGATTGTATTACATCTTTGCACTCATTTGACCTTTGACCAAGTTTCTGACCTTCAAAGAGGGTTTTGGCCCACAAATAATTGGTATCTGGCAACACAATTACGGTATTCAAACATTTCTACTAAAAATGCCATGGACCTCGAAAAATAACCGACTTTTTACACCTCGGATTGCCAACTAGTAGGTCGAATACATTATAACGTCACACATGGAACGAACATGATAAGAGGAAGTGATATGCACAAGGGCCATAATTGTAGCATCATCAACATTTTAGGAGTTATTCCCCTTTTTCATATTTTCTTGTCCGGACAATAACTCTTTATCTACTGATTCAATTGATTTGAAACTGAACATATGGAACACGCATGATAAGGGAAAATGTCACGCACAAGGGCAACAACTCTACCATCAATAGTTTTGGTGTTAGTTTCCTTTTTATATTGTCATTTCGTCTGTCACTCTCTGTCCGTCTGACACGCTTGTTGGTATAAATATCGGTCCCGGAGACAGGTGGCAGCTTAATGCAGGGTGCAACTCATGCAGAAAGTTCCTCTAGGAGATTTCTGCATGACTTTCCCCTGCATTAAGCAGTCACCTGCCTAAATGTATCTAGTTTCTTCTCTACTAGAATTCCGGTTTAGAGAGGTTTTACTGTATATGTATTGCAATTAGGATGTTTTTGTAGTGTTGGCATTTATGCTATATTTTAACCCATTCCCTCATATTGACGACTTTTGGCGACACTGTAAACGTCACTCTGTGAAACCATTGTGATAAATAGAGCATTTGCTCCTATAGGAGCAAATGCTCTATTTATCACAATGGTTTCAAACTACACAATTCTAAAATTTTCCTTTTCTCTAATTAATGCTCCTTTTCGGTAGATTTATTCAAAGTGGTTGTATCTAAAAACAACCTATGAGGTAATGGGTTGATACAATACTACACTATCAATTTGATATGAGTTTGACCGTGGGACAAATTCTTTAAAGTGTTCAAATTAAATTCAAAATTAAAATGGTCCAACATTTCAAACAAGTGATCGCAATGTTGCAGCATATCCCACGGATTATACATATTCGCTTTTTTTTCTACAAATACACACCAATCCCAAGTGTGTACACCCAGCCAGTTTATTGATCGTTGCATATTTGTCATTTTAGCAGACTTGGCCACTGGTTTTCTATTACAGACACACGGAACATAATATAATTCGCTTTGGGGATTTCTGTTTATCTCCTTAGCAGACATTATTCTAAATGCAGTAAAAACTCAATACTACGAACTTTTAGTAATGAAGAATTTATGTATTTGTAGGCAGGTGGCTGCTTAATGCAGGTTGAAAGTCATGCAGAAAGCTCCCAAAGGAGCGTTCTGTATGACTTTCACCCTGCATTAAGCTGCCACCTGTGATAAAGATCAATACTGGTGCGTATTTGAGTGTTCGTAGTATCGCGTTTTACTGTTGTTTGGTATTTTATGTTTTAAGTTTGCCAAACCCTTCAACATAAGAAACATCGAGTTATTGGGAAAACGCGTTGTGCACTTGTTTGAGAGTGTCACGTTGCTTTCTAGATAAGATTTCGTTTGAAATGATACAACAAAACATTCGAGATCTACCTTATTCCATATAGCATCAGCATAGCCATTATCACTGCCATCTTCCTCCTCCTCCTCCTGATCACCACCATCATCATCATGATAATCATGATAATCATCATCATCATCATCATCATCATCATCATCCATCATCATCATCATCATCATCATCATCATCATCATCATCATCATCATCATCGTCATTGTCATCGTCAACAACATCATCATCATCATCATGGTAATCATACTTGTCATCATCTCTAGGCTCATCTTCATACTCATTCATCAATGGAATGAGAGGTAAAGGTTAATCCTTTGTATACTAAATTCTTGATTCCTCTATGAATTGTTAAGATAGATAACATCAATACAATATTTTCCTTGCAATGTAGGGTTCTATGGCAAATCCTTAGTAGCCATTTGACCTGAATCGTCACTGTTTCCAAAGTACAGTGCTCCCTCTCTACAACGACACCATTTGGGATACGAAGATTGTATGTGTTGTTCAGAGGGAGTTGTTATAGAGAGGGAAAATCAAACATAATTAGCTTGTTTGCAGATCCCCAGATCAGGTATATTTCGAGAACTAAAACCGTTATGCCTCAATCAAACCCTATGTTGTGACCACTCTTTAGAATCGTCACAAAGTGACGATTCTAAAGAGTGATCACAACATAGGGTTTGATAGAGGCATAAAGAAAATACGATGGAAAAAAGTTGTTCCGGAGCCTTGTTGTTTCGGAAACAGTGACATGCGTTGTTGTAAGGAGGGAATCGTTATAGATAGGGCCGTTGTAGGGAGGGAGCACTGTACGTATATACAATCAAGCCCTTCTAAAACCATCACGTAATGCAAGCAGGTGGTAGCTTAATGAGGAACGAATGTTATGCAGAAAGCTCGTGTAGGAGCTTTCCGCATAACATTCGCCCTGCAGTTAGTTACCATCTGACTTTAAGACCCATTGTGTTTTTGGTGGTCGCTTTAGATAATGTTTACTATATACGAAACTGTTTCCCACAGTAAACCCTTTCTTTCATTTAAACGTGTTTCTACGCATTTGCAAACAGAGTAGACTCAGATCAGACTGTCCCGACAGGAGCCGCCCGATCAGGGTCTGCTCTGTTTCCTAATGGAATTTGGAAGATATGTTGCCTTACTTTCTAAAATGGTCACATATCCATCTGTCATATTTCATTATAACTGCTTTCGCCATGAATATTAAGTAGTTATGGAATTTTGGCACAAGGGATAAAAGGTTCATGTGGACGAGCGTTGTGTTGTAATACACATAGCAAATGAGAATGTATTGTTTCTTTAAACCGCAACACCAAACGTTTTTTTTACCTTACTAACAGTTTCCTTCTACTACACTACTGTGGTGGACGAAACCATTAATAAGGTAAAAAAGTTTTACTGTTGCGATTTAACCCTTTCCCTTATGTACGCGTATTTTGACGCATCTGCAAACAGAGTAGACCCAGATCAGACGGCTCCTATAGAAGCCGTCTAATCAGGGTTTACTCTGTTTGCTTATGGTGTAATATAGGTCTGAGTCTACAGCTTCTGCCTGAGCCAAAATGTCATGTGTTCATATGTCTTTACAAAATATAATCTTATTAATATTCATGACGTCATTATTTCATCAGGGAAAGGGTTAAAGAAACTCAAAAACAATGGAATTGCCAACACAATGAACACTTTCAAAGAAATGAGAATGCAGTCCGCAGGATTTCCTTTGTACTGGTCTGTACTTATAGACGTTATTGCGTTGACAGTTTTCATCATAAATATTATACAGTAAAATCTCGATAACTCGAACTCTAAGACAAGTATTATCACTGGTCTTTAGAACAGATGCCAGCTTAATGCAAGGTGAAAGTCCTTAGTATGTTTCAACTTGCATTAATCAACCACCTGTTTACAGAGTTGCAAATTCGTCTTTACTAATACAGTAAAACCTCTCTCTATAACGGCCACTAAGTTACATCAAGTATTTTGTGTTGAAGACAAGTGGCTGCTTAAAGCAAGGTGTAAGTTAAACAGAATGATCCTCGTTCTGTTTTACTTTCACCTTGCTTTAAGCAGCCACCTGCTCTAAATACCAACTAATTAACACAATTTAGTGACCGTTATAGAGAGGTTTTACTGTAAACAGCGTGGATTCTAGAGAGGTGCCGGGTGCCCCGGTGTCTCATCTGGATCCAATATGTGCGTCAATGACAGTCCGTTCTAGAAGTATTAACAAATACAGTAAAACGCATTAAATGCGACCACTTAATGAATAATCATGGCTGTCTTTATAAGCACCTGGTTGCTTAATGCAGGACGAAAGTTACGCAGAAAGCTCTTTCTGCATAACTTTCGTCCTTCATAAAGCTACCACCTGCCTTTGCCATTGTGAATTATGCCCATTTTAGCTGGTCGCATTAGAGGGGTTTTACTGTACTCTCATCGGACGTTGTGTTGAACTCTATGTCCGTTGCAGATGTGTGTAACACTAACTTATTTTCTCTGAAGGATTAGAGGGGAATTGATGGACATTATCAAAACCCGTCTAAATTGAATTTTATTGATTTCTGTGTTTTGTTGCTCCAGTTTTCAACACGTTCTCTTAACCATCTATTCTGCTGGAGTGAAAAGGACCACAGAAAACATGCCACAACGATCTACAAGTGATTTGGCTTAATAAACAGTTCAAGCTGAATACACAAGCAACATCATTGTCACGCAAGATAATTGTGAATTATTATGGCAATATACGTATCTGGGGAAAAAGGCAAACTGAAAACCAGCTCGTTTGTAACATACACAGAATCACAATTTGTAGAATTACATTCGTATTATGAAAACTCAATGCTGTTATCGATTATGGTAACCACGTTGACAATAATATTTGCTTGTGAGTGTTAACAATTTACTCTATAAATATTCATGTAAGAAATAATAACATGATAGATATCAATTATATTTCTTTCAATAACGGCACATGGAAACAGAAATTTGGAAATGCCATACACCGTAGACAGAAAACAAACAAAGCAACCCCAGATCAGACGGGTCTTACAGGGGGTTGTCTTATCTGGATCTACATATATGCAACTGCGTTTAAAGGCGTATTCATGGAGAACAGACTTCAAAATTGCTGCCAATTTGAGTGTTTTCCACTCCATTTTGTACCGTTACATATGTATTGACAAGCAGATCAAATTTGATAAAATAATTTCAAAGCTTTTTCATTATTCATCACATTCATTTACGGAAAAACCGGCGAACCCTTTGTCTGTAACGAGCGACCTGTCTGGCAAGCGTCAAACAGATTGGGTTCAGCTGAGACGTCGAATGATTGTCAAATATTCTAGCATGCGACAGTTTATTTTATTATATTAATATTTCAGTAAAACCTCTCTATAACGGTCACTAAATTACATCAAGTATTGTGTGATTAAAGCAGGTGGCTGCTTAAAGCAAGGTGAAAGTAACACAGAACGCTCCTATAGGAGCGTTTTGTTTTACTTTCACCTTGCTTAAAGCAACCCCCTGTCCTAAATACCAACTAATTAAAACAATTTACTGGCCGTTATAGAGAGGTTTTACTGTACATCTTATTAAGTCAGTATATCCACAACTGGAATACCTCTTTATAACTGTGTTAAATTATAATTAAATTGTGTTAATTAGTTGGTATTTAGGACAGGTGGTTGCTAAAAGCAAGGTGAAAGTAAAACAGAACGCTCCTACAGGAGCGTTCTGTTTTACTTTCACCTTGCTTTAAACAGCCACCTGCCTTTAACACAAAATAAATTGATGTAATTTAGTGGCCGTTATAGAGAGGTTTTACTGTAGTGATGTACCTGAGTCACCTAAATGTTTAAAGCTTTGTCCCATAAATACGAGCGTACCACATTTTATGCTTTTACCAACAGACCAAACCCAGATCAGACGGCTCCTGCAAGAGCTGTCTGATCATGGTCTGCTCTGTTTGTTTGATATGATATAGACCTGATTCTACTGTTTTTGTCAAAGCCAACAAATAATAGAACTGACTTAAGATTGAGCCTTATTTTGACATTGTACCTGAATTATATCTGAATAATTTAATGAAGTTTCGAATGTGTAATAATTATTTGGCAATTCAGCAAATCGGTGGTTAAGTATAGAACGTTAAAACTGATTGTGTAAAATGGTGACGAATTTCATTATCTCCCCATGTTATAAACGTCAGGATTATTTATTCCATCATTAATTACAGAAATAAGAATTGTATAACGTTTCAAAATGAATGCCAGAGAATGATGAAACAAAACCATTAAATATATGTAAATTTATTAGAATTACATTGTTAGCGTCAACACGGCTCACAAACTGCAATAAAATAACCAAATACTTCAATTCGTTTTGTTTGTATCATTTGTCTGGCAATACATAGCTGTTTTCTCCATAGATTCCATCCTTGGATTGGCGATATTTCTTCGCCTCAGCCCTTAGCATGGGTGAGAGAAAAGAGAAAGGATTGGGCATCGTCTTTATAACGTGTTATGTTTAGTATAAGTCAGCACAGTCTGGTTATCAATATAGTTACTTATTATTTGTACCTCAAATCACATAGTTGTACATGTGTTCAGTGTAATAATAAAATTTGAAATCTGAAATCAAACAACAGTTATCGTCAGTTCTAATATATGTTGCGATCGTCGAATGTTAGAAATGACGACATTTTTTGTTGTGCAAAAGTTCGTAAAACGGGCCCCTGCTTGCATAGTCATTTTGTGATTATCTTTGAAAATAAATTTTATCTTGGTGAGACTTATTGTAATTAATGAAGACGTATACGCTACAATTAGACCAACTATAATCAATGAATGATAATATCTGGGTACATGCTTATAAAACTTTTAGTTGAATCTGAGTTCGTTCTCAAGTTTTTGATTTGTCAGATTTGAGCCTTTGGCTTAAATCTGACCAATCAAAAGCTTGAGAACTCAAATCTGACCAATCAAAAGCTTGAGAACGAACTCAGACTCAACTAAAAAGCATGGAACCAGAAGACCTTATTCCATGAACACTTTTAGAATCATCTGGAAGAAACGATTCTAAAGAGTGGTCACAGTATAGGGTTTGGTGGAGTAATTACGATTTTAGTAACTGGGTACGCACCTTTATCTGTAACTCTGATAAAATGATAATAATATTTGTTTATTTTTCATCATTGATATCGTCGTCAAAAACATCGTTATACAGGCCATACCTTAATCAGTACACATGACATGGGCTGATGGCAGTACAGGCGATTTGTGGATCAATACTAATTTATCACATTACTGATGACCGTCAGTTGCATTTCGATCATAAAACCACAGGACGTGTTGTGAGTGCCTAATATGTTGCTATTTTCCGTACATGGTGGCCAAAGGCTCAAAACTGGCCAATCAAAAACTTGAGAACGAACCCAGACTCAACTAAAAAAATTATAAGCATGGAACCAGAACACCTTATACCGCTGACCATGACCTGCGTCTCATTTGCAAACAGATCTAGAGGGGACACTGAGTAGCTCAGCATCTCATCAGGATCAAGCTTGATTGACACTTTGACACTTGATCAACAGCATTTTCAATAGATTGATGAATATTTAGCCTGCTATGGGCGGATGAGCAAGTACCTTTGCAAACAGTTTGGATCCAGATGAGACGCCGAGTAACTCGACGTCTCATCAGATTCCAAACTGTTTGACATCTTGGTTGCATTTTGGTACACAAATTGATCATAGCTTGAATTATGGAAATGTAGTAGGTGGAAAATTCTGCAAAAATAATTTGCTCAGCAGGCTAAAGGTTAATTTAGAAGTACATGTAGTTAGAATTACACCATATCCACATTTGAGCGGACTTCAAAGGTCCACATAAGATGCACATTTTCAAGAGTAAGTTCCTTATTTCTACACAAAACCCTATGTTGAGTCCACTCTTTAGAATCGTCCCTTCCAGACGATTCTAAAGAGAGGTCACACCATAGATTTGGAGGAGAAATGACGATATCAGTACTTAAGTACGCACGTTTTATCTGTTGTTCTGGTCCTTATTGATTTCACTGCATGATAAGTGTTGCACTGCCGTTCTAATGCTATTCCAGACGTTACGAAATGGGCCAACACTACGAGATACTACATAATTAGTCATCGTCATATCTTATTATCAATTCAATATCCCACTTTTTGTCACCGTTTCTTTAGCCTTTCCCATGCAATAGTCAATCATTGTTTAACGATACCATCCCTTCAGTACGAAGGGGTATCATTTACAAGAGGGTTCAGAAAAACAAGTTCTTTTCCCACAATCAGAGTAATGGCCATTACGTCATTTGTGACCTAAATAGCAGTCTGGATAATCCAGATGATACATCAAACTCTTCAACATATGATTAATAAGATCTGCTTAAGATCAGAAGACTCGTCTTATACAAGATCGTATGACCAAGCATGTCATAAGTCAGTATTTACGATAGCCATTACTAAGCAAACATCCCGGTGTCTAAATGCCATTATAAAAATAATCTAGTTACTAGTCATGATGTCATTATTTCTTTCATAGTTATTCATGGATTATTTCCAAGGTTAAACGTATTACTATTATATAGCTGTTGAGATGTAAGTCGACATGTTATTTAATGTATTATATAAAAGCAGGCTAACTAATTTGAATCCAACTGCATATGTTACCATAACCCTTTACAACTATTTATGAATATTGATTAGCTTACATGTAATATCTTAATGAGCAAGAATGATTTTAGCTATGACAATACATGTAGGATAATATCTGTATTATTCTAGAAGCAAACAGAACAGATCCTGATCAGACGGCCACTACATGACCTACATGTAGGTCTACTCTGTTTGCAAATGCATTTGTGTAAAGGGATATAAACATTAAAGCTGTGTAACACGTTACTCCATAATCAAGCCTTTACAAACAGTGTAAACTAAGATCAGACAACTCCAGTAAGAGATATCTAATCAGGGTCTACTCCAAGTTCTTATATGTTACATTTTTTTTCTAATATCGAAACAAACCTCCTTATTTTATATACATGTATAATTATTAAATTGATTGAACTTTACAATAATTTATGTCTGATTTGAAAATTCATAGAGTAAAGGGTAAAACTCCGATTTGTGGCACTTTTGAGAGAGGCACCAATGGCCCGTCCAGATAAGAGGTGTAAATTAAAATGTTTTCAAGAATAACTTCTTTATTTCTCCACCAACGCCTATGGTGTGACCTCTTTTTAGAATCGTCTCGAACCAAACCCTATGTTGTTGTACACTCTTTAGAATTGTCTCTTCAAGGTGATTCTTAAGAGTGGTCACAACATAAGGTTTGGGGAGAATGATGCTTTTGGTACAGACAGACGCCAAGCGTTTTGACACTCGGTCAAAAACAAAATATCAAAACTTTATCATATAGGAAGTAATCAAATTGCACCAGACCAAAATTTGAGCAGACAAGTGTTTATTTGCTCCCAGTGGATTCTTCCATGTTTATATATTGGATTAGTCCATTTTTTATCTAAAGGGTGCCTGGCCTAAATTTTCAATTTCGTTTTGTTTTATATTGAAATTCCTATCAGCAAACAGTGTAGAATCTGATCAGACGCCGCATCATGCGGCGTCTGATCAGAGTCTACACTGTTTGCCTATGTCCCATATATGGGATCGTGTGAGCAAATTGTTTAATTATTATTGTCGCTTCATAAGCGTAGGTGAAATACTAGGTTTGGCAATATGGAATGTAAATAAATGTACGTATCTCGCTTGAAGCAGTGTTTTTAGCATTTAACCCTTTCCCTGTTGAATAATCGTTTAAAACTATCATCATTTACCCATTAGATTCAAGTTTATGAGGACGTACGAACGAAGGACATTTTGACCATAATATAAACTGTACACTAGATCTATATTATTTCATAAGAACATATCCAGATAAGCCATCTCCTACTTGAACCATCTAATCTAGGTCTACTCTGTTTCCGAAGGCGTGAAAAGGCGTCTTTGAAGGAAAGGGTTAAAAGGCAGAATACAAAGTAAATTTTGGAATTAGTTTATATAAGATTTTACCTTTAATGACTGTTAATAGCATTAATATAAAAGTTTATTTCAGCATCATTGTGCATTGTATTATCAAATACAAATATCGATACATATATTTCGCTTGATGTTTTTAAGCATTTAGTAGGTTGTTTTCAGTTATTTACGTGCGTTTTATATGCACATTATATGGTATATAGTTAAACAATATTTAATTTGTTTTTTCATACGCCACTGCCTGTATCCAAGTTAATACAACGAGATTGTAATGTATTGTTTTATGCTGCACACGAGTAATATAACGCGCACATGTCGTAAGCAAGTCATAACATAAACAGGGAAAAGCGCCTTCTTTTTATTGTTTTGTGGCTTGTAATAAACCGAATATTCTCTTCGTGTTGAATAATTAGTGAGTTTTACCAAAATCGTTGAGTGAAATAAATATAACTCATCAGGATCCAAAGTGTTTGACAATCGATCGATAGTTTTCGAAAGTGGAATTAAATTCGACAGGGTTTGGTAAGATATTATTAACTCTTTCCTTGTCCTATGTTTATATCAAATTTCAATACCTACTGAATATTCATGGACATAATAGGTATAATGTTATATTGTAAGTGGAACATTGTAACCATTTTAGAAAGTAAAGAAATAGATTTTTCAAATTCCATTAGCAAACAGAGCAGACCCTAATCACACGGTTCCTATAGGAGCCGTATGACCTGGGTCTACTTTGTTTGCAAATGCGTGAAAAAATGCGCTCATGTGAAGAAAGGGATTAATTCAACAGACTAAGGCTTAAACAGAGTCTTAAGAAATGACAGTAATATAGCAAACAGTTTTAATAAAGCATTAATTAAGTAGTTTGCACATGTTATTTTTTTAATATGTCGCCTTTGCAAACAGAGTAGATCAAGATCAGACGACTCCTGTAGAAGTCGCCAACGGTCTGACCAGGGTCTGTTCTGGTTACTTATTGAATAATACAGATATGTGGTGTCTAGTGGTCCGGAGTTCTAATACCGGTCCCTCCCGGAAATTTCAGAGAGGCTTTTCAGTGTCTCCCATCCGCACCTCATCTCTACTCAGGGTTTAAAATGGGTACCTGTGAGGGTCACTAACCGGTACTGCGACTGCATGATTGCGCAATGTGTTAGCAGTTCTCAATATTGTAGGCGAATGACTCAATGACCAGGGGAGTAAATGTACAGTCGGCTGAGCGGTCTTTCGGACTAAAAGTAGACTATAACTGGGTAGTGTTTTTATCTGATGTTGTTGTTACAATGACCAGAACAAGTCTCATTCATATGATATTATAAATAAATGGTATATTTCTTACACGAACATTTCATGTAAAAGTTTAAATGTTAATTCTTTGTTTTTGTCTATACAATATTTACCAATTGTATACATATATTGAATATTAATAAGGACATAAAGGTTTGCTTTCTTTATACACCAACTACTTGTTTTCCTTTCGATTGTGGTAATACTAGAAACAACACAAATAGTAAAAACAATAATTTATTTTGAATTTAAACATATTGTACATGAATAATGAAAATGACATAATAATTATGTCAGTTGCATCAAGTGAATTTAAACCACATAGTGTTGATATAGAATATCAGTGAAATGTTCAAGGTGTATGCAGTGCCATATAAAACAATTCTGTGAGGTATGACACTGCCATAGACTGACTATGATGACAGAACAATAAAAACAATCGTATGTACTCAGTCACTTAATATGACAATTAGAATTCGCATACTTACATAATGATAATCAAGAGAGTATATACAATATGTGGGTCAATTATATAACATTTTTGAGTATAAATACAGCAATGTCTCTCTAATAAGACCACTCAAAAAAAGCCTAAATCTGGTTTTTACAGGTAGAAGCTTAATGCAGGAAAAAGGTTAAGCAGAAAGCTCCTTTAGGAACCTTCTGCATTACCTTTGTCCTGTAATATGCAACCGCATGCTTTAAAAGACCTGTATGTAAATAAAATATGTGGTCGCTTTCGCGAGACTCTACTATACTCGATTTTAAATATCTTATCAGAGCTCCGGATAAGCAGTGGAAATAAAACCATTTTTACGGATAACTTCTTTATTTGTCCACCAAACCCTATGTTGTGACCACTCTTCAGAATTGTCTCTTCGAGACGATTCTATAGAGTGGTCACAGTATAGGGTTAGGTGGACTAATGACGATTTTAGTATTTGGATACTCAAGTTTGTTTGTAGCTCTGTTATTCACAAAGTGCACGGTAGCAAAACATATTATGAGCGGTATATGATCTAGGCGATGCATTCAGAGAAGTGGCATGCTTTTTCCAGACAGGTATTGGCAATTTGTGAAAATTATACAAAATCTTTTTTCTATTACGATTTATGATTTTGGCCAGTGTACTGTATCGGGCTTTTACTATTTAGAAGTAACATGACAACGCATTCTCATGGTGTAGAGAATAAAAACGTGTTAAAATATTCTAAAATAGTGAAAAAGTGTACGTTTTAAACGGTCAAATATATTGTTATAATAGTATTGAATGGGGTAGATGAATCCACGTGTTAATGTTTTCAAAGCAGTTCAAACTCACTCTGTATTGGAATTTTAACATCGTAAATAACATGCACAAATGTACAAAAGTAATTATACCGTATACAAATATATATCACAATATTATAGGCATTTAGATCTGACATGTCGTTTTTATTCATATATGACTAGTAGATTTGGACAACACCAGTATTGTATTAGGTGAGCTCAGCATTTTACCTACTATTTGATTTACTAATACATGTAATATTTAATTCAATCAATAAAGGCGATCGGACTTCGAGACTAACCAGCTGTACGAGCTTCACGAGAAATTCGCTCGTCAAATTCAGCAAACCCCTTTTGTATAGAATGAAATAGTTTGGGAAAAAATAAATCTATAAATAGAAACGACAGGTCACTCCTATTTGCTAGTACTCTATTACCAGCTCTGCGTGCACTGTAGTGGTCTTAATCCAGAAAAATCACCTTAAAATTCTAACAAACGTTACTTTATTACACAAGCTTGGAATATAGAAATATCATGTGATCATTTCTGGTTTCACCCTCTTTCCGTACTATTTTTATTAACTACAGATTCAGATGAAGCTCCGCAATGCTTTATTATTACATTTAAGCAAATTGGCTATGTTCAATGGTTTGGAGCAATTTTAGATTCAGACAGCTCCTAAACATTTATACCAATATCACTGACTATAACTCTAACATAAAGCCAGCTGAATGTAGTAAGAATAGCCAGTTCAATTACTAAATCGCCGTAAATAAATGCAGAAAAATGTTAGTATACTGATATAAACGGTCTTCTAAAGTCTAGCCAAAGACAGGTTCTAAAGTCTAGCCAAAGTGTTACAACAAATACTGAAAAATAGAACCTACAATTATTCGTTCATTTACTGTTTCATTATATATGTTCATTTTATTACATGTACTTGAGGCTGTAAATAACTAAACTGTGATTTGAATTACAGCTTATTACAGCAACAGTGGTACTTAATAAGTTAATTAAAATTATAAGTCTACAGTTGCACCACAACCCAATACATAAACCCATCCTGTGTAGAAATGACATTAAAAATTTCGGAGATGAATACCGTCGAATTTCGATATCTCGATCTTCAAGGGACCATACCAATTAGTTCAACATAACACAGGTTTGAGTCATCCGATTCACAATATGACCAATATCTAAGTTCACAGCTTAATTCGGGTACAGTGCTCCCTCCCTACAACGGCCCTCTCAATAACGATTCCCTCCTTACAACAACGCATGTCACTGTTTCAAAAAAGGCTCCAGAAACAACTTTTTTTCCATCGTATTTTCTTTATGCCTCCATCAAACCCTATGTTGTGACCACTCTTTAGAATCGTCACTTTGTGACGATTCTAAAGAGTGGTCACAACATAGGGTTTAATTGAGGCATAGCGGTTTTAGTTCTCGAAATACACCTTATCTGGCGATCTGCAAACAAGCTAATTATGTTTGTTTTTCCCTTCCTATAACAACTCCCTCTGAACAACATATACAATCTTCGTGTCCAAAACGGTTTCGTTGTAGATAGGGAGCACTGTATAACGTTATGCTGAAAGCTCCCGTGTGAGCTTTCAGCATTACTTTCGACCTGCATTAAGCTGTCATATGTGTTTCTAGATATGTGTAGTGATACGTTTTCGACCAATTCTGTATTGTAAATTTTGGGAGGACCGAACGTTTAGTTCGAGTTATCCCGAAGTTCCAGTTATCCGAGTACAATATATCGAAGTTCAACTGTAGTCCCCTCGGTGTTTAACTATAGAGGCCACGTAGTAAATAGTTAAACTGGAGAATATGAATGATGAACAGAGCAGACCCTGACAACTTGCCAGTACATGCTTGTCTCACATTCAAAGGATTAACCGTTTTGTCATAGGTACATGCTCGGGCTGTAGATAGGAGATGAAGACATAGAGGATCTGTTGCGAGTTGTCTTTTAAGATCACATGTTCCTAAACGAGCCTTGGAAAATGTAAGCGAGCCTTGGCGATCTTAAAAACATTTTCTTGTTGAGTTTAGGAACATGTGATCTTAAAAGACAACGAGCATCAGATTCTTTTTCTCGCATAACAAAAAAGTGTATTTTCGCCGTTTAAATGACATTTAAACATCGGTTTCTATAGTTTGACGTCATATATGACGTATGACGTCATATATGTTCTAAAGTGATCTTACACGTGTTACAGATAAGGAAATCTTAACCCGTTGTTCTAACTCGGAGATAAGGGAAGGTATGTGAGACACCTTAATATTTTACTCCATAAATACGCCTTTCTATGCCTTTGCCAACAGAGAAGACACATATCAGACGGCTCATATAAGAGCCGTTCGATCAGGGTCTGCCCTGATTGTTTATGACATAATACAATAAAACCTCTCTATAACGGCCACTAACTTACATCAAGTATTTTGTGTTAAAGACATGTGGCTACTTAAAGCCAGGTGAAAGTAAAACAGAACGCTCCTATAGGAGCGTTGTTTTACTTTCACCTTGCTTTAAGCAGCCATCTGCCCTAAATACCAGCTACTTAACTCAATTTAGTGGCCGTTATGGGGAAGTGTTACTATATAGATATGATTCTACAGTTTATACAGATTAAAATCCCCGTGCCCAGTTGCTATTATAACACATTAACTAATTAATACTCATGACGTCATTATTTCTTGACATTGGTTCATGAATATTTATGGGAGAAATGGTTAAAATCCATTATTGCCAAGCCAAATCCAGGAATGCTTGTATTCATTAGAATTCCATCGGAGGGGAGATTTCCATAAGTATCAGCACGATTGAGTTTGGTGGAAAAATACGAAAATGTCTTGTCTATATTTCCTACACACTGTCTCCGTCTTGAATGACACACATAGTGGACAGTTCTTCCAATAAAGAAAACGAGACATCCAGTCGTGTACGTGCTGCGTCATTGTGCTTCAGGATGTCCATTTAATAATCATTAGCATTATCACATGCTCTCTTTGTTTATGTTGATTTCAACTAGTTTTTGTCCTTGACAAACCAGCTTATCTCCGTAGACTATGCAATATTATATATCTGCTGTTCTTGCGAGAAAATCAATGGAACTATGGAATGATTCAGAGTGTTTCAAAATAGTTCATGCAATCCGTTTTCACTTGTTGTTTAGATGCACTAAAAGGTCTAAGACATATATACTGTAAAATGTGCGTTTTGTACCAGTGTACGTGACGTAAGATATTAAGCACAAAGAATATTAATGATAAATCAACATATCAATTCAGCAGTTTTAATTATATTGCACCGGATTTATATGACACTAATGTCTGTATTGCGTTACTTTTTAAATCCTACAATATCATTGGTTTAAACATAAATGAAGTGCAGCAATGGTGATTAATCATCCTTAAAACACGGCATAGTTATAAATAATGTAAGGAGTTGCATATGAATTATGAAAGCCAAATTAAACAAACGAGTGTGTTACCTGTTGTCCTGGTATTGCTTAACAAGATAGTATCCCCAGTATGAAATATTAAACACAATAAACAAGACGGGGAACAGCAAACGAGCATACTTGTCTATAACATTGACGTCCCTGACAACAGGCAGCTTAGGTTTCAGCACTTTGGCTTTCTGTTTCACAGTTGATAAAATTTTTCGTTTTTGGACCACATTGCCATTTCGTTTTTTGAGCACAGTGTTTGGAACGTAGCCCCGGGCCACACAGCTGCGTGGTATACCGGGTTCCATTCGTACAACAGGTTGCTGTGTCCCCGACTGTGGTTCAGGCTCTTCTGTTTCGAAATTAAATACTTGCAAGTAGCTGTTCCGTATTCCTGGCAGTGGTGACACATTCGGTAAGGTGTTGTTTGCTTCTTCGATGCTCGATTCCTTTTGCTGAAATGAACATATTTATATCATATACATGTATCTGAACAAATGTTTCATTCTCAGAAATGATTCTATTGAACTATTTCACAGCCACATAGCGTTGTTTGTAACTGGTGTCGTCAGCTACAATTTACGATTGTTTAATTTTCTGCCAATTGCCTTGAAAAGCATTAACAGCTCAGTAACACACAGATTGGATTCTATTGGGTAGCGAAAGAAGTAAGTTATTGTAGTTGTTTCTATATTTTGATATTATGTAACGACTTCATAGCAAATGGTACAAAATACATTGTAATACAACAAACCACCAATTGTGCAATGTATCCATGAAACTAGTTGATGTCTATGCGAATTGAACCCTTTCCTCCATATGCTATTTTTAGACCCAACCTCTTTGAATAGATCTACCGAAAAGGAGCATTTACTAGAGAAAAGGACACTTTTCGAATTGTGTAGTTTTGAAACCGTTGTGATAAATAGAGCATTTGCTCCTATAGGACACAATTTGTTCATAAAGGGGCTTTTACAGAGGCATAGAAAGGCGTATTTATGGCGGAAAGGGTTAACAATTATGTTTACTATTGTAACTATATAATCATGTACAATGTACTTAAAAAGTGAATAACAGGCGCATACTTTTGGGGATGACTAAAGAACAACATAATTATATAAGAGTATCAAACGGTCGGAGAGGGGATACGTTTATTTACACTGTTTGTCCTTTAGGGTGGGGATGGAATAAGTGTGAGGTTGGGCGCCCTTAAAACGATTTAACCCCCATTGACATTTGTCACTGACCGTTCAAGGCGGTACTTCCATCTTCCCCCTATTGTTTGATTGTTATGTCCGTGCGTCTCTTTGTGTCTTTATATACATGTTCATTTGCTGTTTGTCGTTGTGGTGCTGTTTGTGCGGATGTGTGTTTTGTATGCGGTGTTTCCTGCATGACTCATACATGTACTTTTACTGTTATTATATACATGCAGTGAACGTTAAAAGCTTCAAAAACTAATTACTTAAATGGCAGAATAAACTCAGTCGGTTATAAATGTACACTTTTACAGTAGATATATAAATCTATAAGCTCACTGTATTTGTAGTGCTAGAGTTTCCTTGGACTTTTAAATGCAGGAAGATGTAAAATAAACAACAGCACGACTGGTTTGAAGTTCTACTTCTAACAAGGAAGAGTTAACATGAAATATTTGACGTATTTGAAATAATGCAAAACAAAGCGTGACAAATGTCCGGATATTGACAGAATTTGAAAAATGAAAAAAATCAGTTTGCGTTTCGTTCGTTTTCAATTTGACGCGTTAACCATTCTCTTGCTGAATTTTAGAATACATTTCTGCTTCTTTACCCATGCCCCGTTGTATAATTACATATATCTTCACTGTGTACAAGTATTTCGCTGTGCAATCACTGATGTGGGGTGCACTGGTTGCACAATCAACTTGTAAATAGTGCAGACCCTGATGAGACAGCTCCTGCAGGAGCTGTCTCATCTGGGTTTTCATTATTTACAGGTACATGTATTGACGTGAATAGCAAGCGAAGTTCTGAAAAGCAACTGTTTTAACGATGCATCGTTTCAACATCCTATTACTCACTCGATGAATAAATATTTTTTGGAAACCAACAATTGTTTTCTATTTAGCTGTCAATCAAATTTAGTATGGTTAGGTACAGATTATATTTAGATAACACTTTTGCATTTGTTACTTTTGATAAAACTTAATCCTTCGATTGGGAGGATTATTAACTCTCTCTCTCGCTGTCATAGGCGAATTTGTAAACGGTATTTGTTCATATATTGTTTGAAACTGAGATTTTGCTGTCGGACGTAGAAAATTCCAACAATGAAACACATTCACCAAAGACAATATGTGACAACAAAAGTGTTAAAATGTTTGACATTAATCGTTTGAATCCAACGTTATACTTTATTAAAAATAATGGCATGAGTCGCTGTTAAGGCATTTTGAAATCATTCAGACGCTTTGCCATATATTTACTATGATTCACGCGATTTAATAAATATTCAAAATTGGCTCCTCTTTTACAGTAGATATCAAACTGTATCACTGAAGAACAAAACTATTATGACAAACAAGTCAGATACTGGTCAAAGTGTCCCTATGGGAGCCCTTTGATTTGGGTATACAGTATAACCTCTCTTAACCGGAATTCTAGTAGATAAGAATTTAGATACTTTTAGGCAGTTGGCTGCTTAATGCAGAGTGAAAGTCATGCAGAAAGCTCCTAGAGGAGCTTTCTGCATGACATTCACCCTGCATTAAGCTGCCACCTGTTTCCAAAACCGATATTCATACTAAATTTAACGGCCGGTTAAGAGAGGTTTTACTGTACACTGTTTGCAAACGTCTTATATAATTGGTCCCTACGCATTAAAGATTAACATTAAAATATCTTATGTTTGCAAAGTATGTGTGTTTGATGAGTTTGTGCATTGAATATTTAAAAGCAGAACATTAAAAACTCTTGCTCTATGCTCATTCGTTTTCATATTACAATGCTGTTGCGAGATTGTGCAGAGGAATTCAGATCAAGATTATATACTTGTATACAGTAGAACATGTCTTAATTTATTGAAAATAGGAGTCTTCAAACAGGTGGTTGCTTAATGTATGGCAAAAATGATACAGAAAGCTCCTGTAGTAGCTTTCTGAATTATTTTTAACTGCATCAAGCTACCACCTGCCTTACAGACCCATAAATACACTTCTGTATGATGGATGCTTAAGACAGGTTCTACTGTATTCAAACCCTATCACACCATATAGCGATCCATTCCATTTTTTCGCGTGTTCAGAATTATCTCTGTCTATTTATAATCGTGTTGTGTCATTACCTCATATAAAACTTTCTAGACATCGAATAATTTGGTGACCGTAGATATAGCCATATTGTAGTTAATATTCTGAAAATGGGTAATACATTTAAACTACAATGCTGACGCATTAGAATGGACGAGACTATAAACCGAGGTCCGATGTATCAGTGCTTTACACTGGGCATCTAAAAGAACCAGAGAAACTCAGTCGATAATAAGAGTAGGGCATCGCGCCCGGGTTTCTCTGTATCCTCTCCCCTCTCTCTGGGCGTCCAATTAGCCCATAGTAAGCAGACACGGACGTTAATTAGCACAAACAAACAAACAAAGCATTAGAATGGACGTTTACTGGATCGAAAACAATTAATTACCCCAGTACTCTATGAATACTTAACCCTTCGCTTGCTGAATTTCAAACACATTTCTCCTTCTTTACCCATGCCCTGTTGTACATGTATAATTACATATATTCTTCACTGTGTACAAGTATTTCGCTGTGCAATCACTGCTGTGGAGTGCACTGGTTGCACAATCATCTTGTATATAGTGCAGACCCAGATGAGACAGCCCCTGCAGGAGCTGTCTCATCTGGGTCTTCACTATTTAAAGGTAGGTATATTGACGTGAATAGCAAGCGAAGGGTTAACTTATTACTTTATAACCCTGCTGTTTCATGAATACTTATGTTAGAAATAATCACTGCATCAACATTAATTAGCTGATATTGTATTACAATGCCATTGTGAACATTGGGAGTTTTACCAAGGATAGAGATTGTAGTAACAGCCCTATGTTAACATAGAGGAGGTCTGATTGGGGTTTAACCTATTTGCAACTGTGCTAAAGGCGAGTGTCCTTAAGGAGTAAAAGGTTACTGCAATAACGTGAGGCGGTATAAAACTTACTGCATTTGCAGTCTGGAAAAGTTTTTCCGTTTTGCTAGCACCGTCCTTGGCCTTTTTAGCTTTTCTCTTTGCCCTGGCTCCCCAGTAAGTATAATTTACAGCAGCATATTCTAGTAGGGCGGCGAACACGAAAACAAAGCACATGACAAGGTAAATGTCGATGGCTTTAACGTAGGATATACGAGGCAAGGAGGACCTTACACCATTGCTTATCGTCGTCATGGTCAGCACGGTTGT
The DNA here is from genome assembly GCA_963576725.1 of Azorinus chamasolen. Taxonomy (NCBI): domain Eukaryota; kingdom Metazoa; phylum Mollusca; class Bivalvia; order Cardiida; family Solecurtidae; genus Azorinus; species Azorinus chamasolen. The sequence continues at coordinate 77,420,763 of OY755242.1, forward strand.
AATACCTGGAACAGTAAAAACTATCTAAAACGACCAGCTTACAAAGGTCTTATTCTAGAGCTTAAAACAGTGAGTAACTCAATGCAGGGTGGATTTTATAACGTTTCTACGTTGCTTTTGCTCCGCATTAATCCTTTCCCTGTTCTATGTTTATTCCAAATTCCAATACTGAATATTCATTAACAAAATAGTAATAAAGAAATATGGAAGATGAAACATTGTAGACATTTTAGAAACCAAAGAAACAGATCTATCAAATTCTATTATCAAACAGAGCAGACCCTGATCAGACGGCTCCTCTAGGAGCCGTCTGATCTGGGTCTACTCTGTTTGCAAATGCGTGAAAACACGTTTATATGAGGGAAAGGATTAAGCAGTAACTGGTTGTGTTTGCAAAGTGTTCGCTATATAGAGGTTTAATTGTAGTTTACTGAGTTCATTTGTATCAAAGTAAAAGTTCATCTTTGCATGAACGCGCAAACAATATCAGTTTGATTTTGAACCTTTATCCCCGCTATTTGCGACTTGATTCGAATTAGCAGACATCGTGGATCCAAACGAGACGCACAGTAAATCGGCGTTCCATCAGGACCTAAGCTGTATGCTACTCAGTCTTTAGTTTCTAAAAGTCTTCTTCGATTCGGATGTAGTCAAATCCCACTACTAATAAACACTCAAAACAAACAAACAAATAATTTCACAGACATGAAAAGTCACGTAATCATTTAAGAATTACACATGCTATCTATATTTAACACACGAAATATATTCAGTCTGAAACGGTTTCCATACTTTTCCAAATACTCACCCAAAGCAACTCTAGCTGATGTTGCCTCATGGTTAATCCAGAATGACACCCACGACAGCATCACAATTAAAATGGACGGCAAGTATGTTTGAAATACGAAGTATCCAATATTCCGCTGCAGCTTAAAACTGAGTGACAAGCGCTGATATTTTCCTGAAATAAATCAAGAATATTAAACAATGCTGTTCATAAAAGAAGGACATTTCATATAGTTGGTCCTAAGATATAAAGACAGTCTTCCTAGAATACAATATTGTATTTCAAAAAACTAATAACAATGATACCGCAAAATCATATTTGGATCTATAGTACTTTACGATGTGAATCGGAGGCAAGTTATTGTCTACAATATGCACTATTATTGATTAATTTCATATCATAGAATATTTAACAAGGTTTAAGTACTGAAACACATTTGACCTCATATATTTCGTACGAATAAATTGTTACTTTATTATATTTTCATTAAACACACTTCAATGCATATTTGGTCTTCAAATATTAATACGTGAACATTAATTTTACGCCTCTGTTCCCTGTGAACCATTTGAAACAAGCTACATGGTGGGTGCTGGGATACTGCAATCTAGCAAACCATGACTACTCATGAAATAAACAACCAAGGAATGTTCTCATTGCAATATCAGCCATCGGTCATTCATCATGAAAAAAACCTCAAGAACGGTTAATCTCCGTATGAAACTGTTTCATCAGCGATTTGATCGCCATCTGAGCTGCCCGGAAATAACGAACCTCCTCTCCCACAGACAAGCCATCATCTATTTTTTCTAAGGGAGACTTATTGCAGAAGAATTCAATAAGCGAAAAGCGTCTAACACTAACGCGTTGAAAGAGACATCGATTTACCCAACCTTGATTTACAATGGAATAACAGTATATTTTAGTATTGAAGACGTGTGTACAAAGGGCAGAACTTCTTAGACTTATAAATCAAGCATTCAACTACCGTCACATGAAGCAAATACAGAAAACACGACCTTATGACCCCACTATTTCATTTTCCGAAAGTAGTCGTCATGAAAGGATATGTGAATTATTATATTTCATTCAAAGTTATACATGTATACGAATATAACCGGGTTACTTAATGCCTTGTTGTTGCAGTCGTTGATTTGCTGCCACGGATATTAATCTCAAGCCTACTGAGTATTCTGACAGTAGAACATGTTGTCTCCATCAGTGTTGAGTGAAATTGAAAAAGGGTGATTTGTCTTAGAGTAAGATCCCGATGAGACCCCAATTACATTTTGTGTCTCATGTTACAAAATACTGACCCTGAAAATGTCCAAACAGGGTCTGACTTTTTTGAATGACCTATTAGTCCTCCGAGTATAACGCACCTTTTTATAACATACTGAGCTTGATACATATATATGAATCGTGAACGTATGAACCAGAATTCTTCCACAAATATACAGTTAGCAAACAGTATTGACTTCCACATTTTATATGTTAATTTGTCATTGTATTAACCCTTCGCTTGCTGAATTTTAAAATACATTTCTCCTTCTTTACCCATGTCCTGTTGTATAATTACATATATCTTCACTGTGTACACGTATTTCGCTGTGCAATCACTGCTGTGGAGTGCACTGGTTGCACAATCAACTTGTAAATAGTGCAGATCCTGATGAGACAGCCCCTGCAGGAGCTGTCTCATCTGGGTCTTCACTATTTACAGATAGGTATATTGACGTGAATAGCAAGCGAATGGTTAATTTGAAACAAAGCATTGCTAGGCGTCAGTTGTTTTCTGTAACATTGAACCAGGGGCTAATTATGTATTTGTTAAACTTTGAAAAATCACTGATCAAGACCAGCAACCGCGTCATTGTTAATAGAGTATCGTCATACGCGTACTTTATATACTTAGCAAACTGTGAAGACCCCGATTATGGACATCCATTCTGTCCATAGTTCTGGTGGCCCATATCCGTATTGCCAAGTTAGTATCATGAAATAAATGCTGTAAACAAATAACCCCATGGCATACATTTTGAAAGTGGAATAGTTGAACATCCGTTAGATATGTATTCATGGAAAGTCGATGACCCCGTCTGTCCGGATGAAGGAATCATTATAGTTGACAGCTTATTTGATACATTTTGTCAGTTACAGTACCACTAAAAGAGACTGATTCATGGTTATATCTTAGGTACGGCAGATGAGGAGATGGTATGTAAATGAGTCCATGAAACATCTCTAGTTTTGCGTCTGGGGTACAGAGTAATAGATATAAAAGACGACAGCAATCGTGGATATTCCACAAAACCAGCTTTTCAGACATTGTAAATTTAACGCAGCAATTATTCTTTTTAAAAAAAAAGATAATTAATAGTTTTAACAGTTGTTGTGTATGCTTAATGACCTATAATGAAATGATTGCACTCTTTAATTAATATGTTCTATATCTTTTTATAAACAAGCAGGCGGGCAAAACACATGCAGAGTAGTCTTCGCAAGTCTTTTATTTTGAAAAAGAAATATTGGTATCTCATTGAAATAAACCTTACGGTGTTTAAAACAGACTGTAGCTCAGACAAACTTACATATACATGTACATACATTTCATATACATACATTTCTGCCTCCATAATTTTCAAAAACAAGTTTCGCGTCAATAATGCCGAATATGTCACAGAAGTTTATGATGATGAGTGAAAACACAAAATATTTCACGAAATTCAGTTAATCATCTGAATTCGAGTTGCATGCCTAAACTTATCTATGAAATGTATAGCTGATCTATGATAACGATTCAGAAAAGCAACCGGATAGCTAGTGGCATTACAGAACATTAATAGAAATGTTTACCATAGTTTATCTTACTTTCATGCTTAGGGTTCGACTTGCAATATATTTTGTACTACATACGCCATTATTAGCGAGAAATATTTAATGAAATAAGGGCAGAGATGTGTCACCATATGTAATAAATCACATTTATGTTGACATAAGTATTCGAAATTGCAATACCTAGCTAAGGCTTGGTAAGACTCTATATACATATGCACGGGTATTCTATTCCAGGTTAGTTGCATTAATCTTAGAAAATATCATGAACTTAACTTAAGTATGATGATAAGTGTTTGCCAATTATTTCTAGTATCATGAAAGTACAAACACATCCGTGACAACCTTTGCAAAGAGCAAATGAACATTTGCAAGGGAATAACTCAGCCTCTCATCTGGGTCATATGTAACTGTTTTTCTTCAAAACGAAATTAAATATACAATCTTGAAATTGAATTAGACGACGATTTTGAGATTGCTTATATCATAAAAAAGAAACTGCTTTCCTTCAATAAGTTTCTATAATGCTTCAACACAATTCGATCCGATATTTCAGTACACTAAGGATGCTGCCGAATCAACTCCGTGAAATTAAACTCTCATTCAGCGATGAGAAATTTGATGGATTGAGGTTGATTGATTGCTTTTAATCTGAAAACGTGTTAGGGGCCTATTGTGTTGCCAAACAGCTACAATCAAAGTTTGTATCATTCGGACATGAATGAAATATTATACACAAATGTCAGCAATAAAACTACATGTAAAACCCATGGTCTCTGACGTCTTCCATTGAAAATAAAGCCATTAAACTATACACATTTCTTTGAAATCATTACGAAAAAGAGATTTGGTAATCAACGTTAAACAGAGTAACAATGCTTTTTTTATATTTTACAGGTATATGCAAACATTGTTCTCAACAAAGCGTTACATATGTTTTAGTTAAATGTGCCTTGGTGTGCCTTACAACATATGAAGTAAACTATATAACTGAATAGAGTTATAACAAGTAACGTCTATCAATAATGCTTTTTAATAATTTCATTGATGGTAGCGCATTTTGTAACGAGCCAATACAATCCTTGAAGAAAAGACATCTACTTGGTTAAAATGATAGTGTGGCCTATAAAGTAATTGCTGATATTTTATGATATTAAGATTTGTCCGTACATTTCTAAGTGAATGCGATAATGAATAATATATATCGTACACATGTACCAAGAAAATCACAGGTGTTTAAATATGTTTGCAAGGTAAATGGATTCAGTAAACTAATTACACATAACTTGCATTGTCAAGCTGTAAACCATTCATGCTTAACTTCCTAAAACCCGACAGATCAGATCTCGATGTATTTTCAAAAGGTGTCATCGGCATACTTGCAGAAAAACCCTCAAAAAGGAAAATTACATTAGCCGTATTCGACTAGGATTATCTCGCTATTCCGTCATATAAACTTCTCCCACCTATTGAATTTAACCAATCAAAGTATAGTTTATGGATTAACTTTACCTTGCGTTACTCAAAACTCTCAACGGTTTTCAACCTGCGTTGTATGGTTTTTGTTACATTGGCAAACAGTATGGACCTAGATAAGATGGTTTCTAAAGAAGCCCTCTGATCAGTTTCTGCACTTCGTGTTTTATCTATGAATGTCAAAGGTTGTCACTATGACATGTACCAGAACTTATATACCAGAACGTCTCCGCCGTGAAGTGAACTATATCTCTCCTACTGACGTTTTTTGCGTCTCTGTAAAACTCATGTTTTGAAACCATTGTAATAAAATTTTCCCCCATATATCACAATGATTTCAAAACTACACTATTCAAACCGTTTCTATTGTTAGTGCTCTTTTTCGGTAAATTAATTCAAAGAGGTTGGGTCTAAAAATAGACTAGGAGGGACTGGGTTAATTTGGAAGAGTTTAGCTGATTGGATACGGGCGTTAATGTTTGACATTCGACATGTTCTGTCAATACGACTGTAGGGTACACATGCACATTTTACATATCATTCAGTAGTAAATGCTGTCAAGGTATTAATCTACCAGACATCGAAATTGATAAGAACCGTGGGAATCAAACAAAATGGTCGAAGTATCATAAACCAAATTACTAAAATAATCGCATAGCAATTAGTCGCACGCAGTTTTATGCATATAAATTACTTACTAGGTTAATAAATTTACATTTTTTTGTACCATACATTAAAAAATGTCTCTGTACAAACGGTATGTAATTTCGATATAGCATAAAGAAAGAACAGGATGTAGATTTACAATTTGTCTCAAGAGAATCAAATCAAGACAGATTATTTGTTACTTCGTATTCACAATGTTTGAAGTATGGACAGCTCAGGATTAAATGTAAACACGGCTAATGCTTTGTAGACAGCGAAAACTCGTTCTAACCGTCTGATGGAAAGGAAATCCTATATATGTCGTGACTCTCTGCAACGTCTAAATCAATTCTATTACGTATTCTTCTGAATGTGCCTCTGCCAAAAACTCACTTTTGAATAATACTATGGAATTATTGTAATGGAGAGGGATTAAAGATATTTATTAAATCTAATGTTTAACCGGGTAATATGTGGTTAATGAAACTGTGACACTGAAGGGGCATACAGAATCGACTTATTAATATAAATATGTCATAGAGTCATAATTATGTATTATACTAAAAGTGTAGCAAGCCATTATTGCAAACCAATTTAATGATTTCTGAAAGTAGGAGGTCCTTTTAAAGTAGAAGAAGCAATGCGAAAGGAGAAAATTGCAGACTTTTATTGAATCTGTTCAAAGGTTAAAGATTAAAACTAAATGCTATACAGGATTGATGGATTTGATTGTGGGTATCTGAATGCAACTATTATGATTGTCTCTTTCGAAGTATTATTATTCCATGCATTGACGAACTTCAAACTTAAGTCGTGTTTATTATTACATATTTTTTGTCAACTTATATACTCGTTGTTTACTGTAACATAAGAAATGGACACTGTACCAGTAAGAAGAGATTCGATCTTGTTAATTGCTCTGTACTCAACAATGTCAAACTGTGGCAGCTCAACATTGTCCACATTGTGTACTGATCCACCTCGCCAGTACAGTTCCACGTCCGTCATAGCATATCCATCTGGAAATAGTAAAAGTATGTTGATTTGTACTAGCAAAAATATAAATGGACAATGGACACCAACTGTATGATATTTGATACGACAAAACATTTCAACAGTTGACCGTTTCACTGTTCTATGTTTATTACAAACTTCAATACCTACTAAATATTCATGGGCAAAATAGTTATGGAAGGTTGATCAGATCTTTCAAATTCCACTAGCTAACAGAGCAGACCCTGATCAGACGGCTCCTCTGGGAGCCGTCTGATATGGGTATACTCTGTTTGCAAATGCGTGAAAGCACGTTTATATGAGGGAAATGGTTAAGTCGTTAAATATTCATGGAGGAAATAATGACGTCATGAATATGAATTGATTTAAATAGTAATAATAGCACATGACATGGGAATTTTTTGGCATGGCCGGAGCTGTAGAATCAAATCTTTATTAAATCATAAGCAAACAGAACATACCCTGAGCATTCCACACGAGTCGTCTGATCTGGGTCTACACTGTTTGCAAAGGCGTAGAAAGGCGTATTTATGAATTAAAGGGTTAATATACTAAAGCTTAACAGACATACCAGAAACTTAAGAATGCCAATTGTGCAGCTTCTGTGTAAATGAATGTTGATATTCAGTCAAGTTTAGTTAAACTGAAACAAACCACATTCAAACAAGTCAATTTCGCGCTCGTAACATATTTGTCATCTTGGCAGATGCGGTAATCATTTGTCTAGAGCAATTCCAAGGGACATCGGTTAACAAGGTTTAGGAGGTTTTTGTTTATCTCTCCTGCAGACAATTGTTCCTGTGAATCAATATAGTTTCAGGGAAAGCGGGAAAATATCTGTCGCAGTTTGTTCATTTTAAGTGCTGGCGACCGTATTATACATATGAAGGTAGCACTACTTGCCACCAAGCTTATTACATGTATTCTGTTTAAATGCACACATGTGCAAGACTACTCATTCAAAACGATTATTTCGTCAATTAGAACAAAATTGTTAATGTTCCCAATATTGCACTTTAGAGATTAGATTTAGAATGTGCGTATGTATAAATTATGAAACTATAATAATGCGTTCACCATTGCTTTAATATCCTCGTCATTATTGTCATGCTTTCTTATCCTACATATATTTGTGCGTTATGGAGATACCATATATCGTCAAGTTGTTGGTATACCCATGGGTACAAATTGTGCCCCTCTTGTTGCAGATTTGTTTTTGTATTGCTACGAGAGGGATTTTATGCTTAGCTTAAAACCTGATACACAGACCGATATTGTTAATGCTTTTAATAAAACTTCAAGGTATTTAGACGATATTTTGAATTTAGATAATCCTTATTTTGATACTATGGTTTCTTCAATCTACCCAAAAGAACTGTCTTTAAACAAAGCTAATCAATCTGACATTAATGCTTCATTTCTAGATTTGAATCTTTCAATTACAAATGATAAAGTTTCGTCCAAAGTATACGATAAAAGAGAAGATTTTAATTTTAAAATTGTTAATTATCCTTTTCTAGATGGGGATGTGCCACGTTCTACATCTTATGGTGTTTATATTTCTCAACTTATTAGGTTTGCCCGAGCCTGTTCTTTGCTTGAAGATTTTAACAGACGTAATTTAGTTATAACTGATAAACTTCTTAAGCAAGGTTACAGATATCACAAACTTCGGAAAACCTTTTCTAAATTTTATTATCGAAATTTACCTCTCATTAGTAAATATAATTGCAATCTACGGACGTTACTGCGACAAGGCATTTCTCAACCAGAATTTTATGGGGATGTTATCTACAAACTTAGGAAAATTCGGGGTCATATCCATTTTCATGATTTGTTTATAAAACGCATTAAAAAATTTAAAAAGAAAGGTTATGATCCTATTATATTGCAACACACTGCATGTTTGGTTATCGACCCTTTTACAGTCGGTAGCTACGCTTCCCTCTTTGCTTGCGCGATGACAGGCCGAGGGTAGTACTCTATGATGGTATACTCTTAAACTTGGATACAGGAGGAGCTTACCAGACTCATGTATTATTTTTTCCCTGTCGTGCCCTTAACGGCTTACCTGCAGGTGCTCTGACTTCAGCAAAGTCATTGAGTACATATTTGACGGATTGTCACAGTTATTATGCTATGTTTTACATGTTGTCCTGTGTTCACCGTCGTCTATGTTGTGGGTAAGTCCAGCGGGGATACCTTTATTTACAATATTTGTAAAGCTAGGGTGACTTTGAGAGAAGTGTGAGGTTAGGACGTCCGTAAACCGGTTTAAACCCCCAGTGGTGTTTTTGCTGCTGACCGTGCCAAGGCGGTACTCTCTTTGTCACCCTTCCTTTTGTTTGCATTGCGTCTTTGTGCTTGTGGTTTGTTCATGTTGTGGAACGTTTGTCCCTGGTTCTTGTGTGTCTTTTGGTGTTTTCTGTGTTCATTTCGTGTGTGTGTGTGTGTGCGTGTGCGTTTGGGTGTGTGGTTGTGTGTGTGTGTGTCATGCTGTCTATCGGTGTTTTGGTGGTGGTTGCGTCTTGCATGTGGCTTTGCCTGCTTGACTTTACTACTTTTCCATGTAAAATGGTGACAATCTGACCAACATGTTATTGATTTTGTTAAAGATGTAGTTTTGACATGCATTTTGTTTAGTAATCGTCATTTTCGCACTGGAACGATAGGCATATAATAACCGAATTACCATATTGGTGCAGACTGAGAGACATTGCAAAACATATCACAAATCACACAGGACCTATTCCAATTTGTTAATGCATGTCTATGATCGAGTGGCAGACATGTATTACACGCGGTCTTGAGATGGGTTTAAAATTCATGTAAATGTGTGTATGAAGTTTACTGAATATACTTACAGCTTTCTATTTCTACAGTGCAGTTTTGTACGTCAAGCGGATAGTTATGCAGGTCCATCATACAAGCCAGAGTTGTCGTAAACCTGAAATTCACAAAATGAGGATAAGTATGTGGGTAAAGACCTAATGGTGGCATTTCGCAACTAGACTGTTATGCATAAATGTCCCATTACAGACTGCCGCAGGTAAATAACTATAGTTAAAACTTCTCTTAATCGGACGTTAGTATCAGTGCCAATCTTTAAGACAAGTTACAGCTAATTGCAGAGAAAAGGGAAATTTATGTATGACTTTCAACCTGCATTAAACAGCCACTTGCCTAAAAATACTTATATATTCGTCTATATTAACCCTTTCGGTGCCAGCAATGTCGTGTGCTGGGCACAGTTTCGTTTATTTTTAGTGTAAGTGTGTGCATTCCTTCCATTTTCTTTATAAAACAGTAAACAGAGTGTCAAACAGTTTGGATCCAGATGAGACGCCGAGTTACTCTGCGTCTCATCTGGATCCAAACTGTTTGCATGTGAGATCATAAACCCGTCATTGTGGCACAGAAGGTGTTAATATTCCAGTTTGGAGAGGTTTAATTGTTCGTTACGATAAATGCAACCACATGTTGAAATTACAAATGTTGAATTACAAAGTACGCGATGGAATAATTATCAAAGCCTTTAAAAACATGAATGCTAAAAAGTATTACACACAGCACCTTGGATAAATTATGAATGTATTTGGTAAGTACGGTTTTATAAAGTACATTGGAAGAATATCTACCATGGATATTGGTGAAGCCGACGTTAAAGTTTTCTTTTATATCAAATGTGCCTATCAATCGCTAAATGTACCTATGCTGTTATATAAAACATAATCCTCATGTGTCGCGAACAATTGCACCAGTAGTTTCCCGGAGCTGCTATTTCCCCTACAGTCTGTTTATAATTGATGCCATTTCTGTTGCATTGATTGGCATGTACTCAAACTTTCCGTTTCCTAAATCCAACAAGCCATTAGGAAAATTCAGTGCAGGTCGTTTTAAGTAATTCCCAGGAGTCGCAGGCTTTTAAAACTGTTCTTGCAAGATATCTTCCTGAATGTGATTTGTGGAACAATTGGATGAGTCTTGTTTACACTAGTCCCTTAGTATGTTGCATCCATATAATTTGTAGTGTCCTACAAGTGTATCAAATAAGGAAAAGGGATGTTCTATACCATGTTTTACTGAATAATGATTTTCATATTTTAGCGTTATTTTGGTTTTAACTCTTTCGCTGCCAAAGTTTGTCGTCTGCCAACTTTGTTATCTGCTACAATTTTCCAGTTTTATTTTTCTTCATTGTTGTTTCAAGAAACTGTTTGGATCCTGATGAGACGCCGAGTCACTCGGCATCTCATCTGGATCCAAACTGTTTGCATAGGTAATCACAGATGCGACATTGGCATTGAAAGAGTTAATGTCAAGTTAAATGCAGAATCAGTATACAGTGAAGCCCCATTATATTGGAATGTTAATGGCACTGTTAACTCCTTTGCTGCCAAATTTTGTCGTCTGCTATAATTTTCCCTTTTTTATTTTTTTGTTTCAAAAAACATAATCACAATAACAAATAGATTGGATCCTGATGTGATTTACTCGGCGTCTCATCTGGATCCAAACTGTTTGCATAGGTAATCATAGATGCAACATTGGCAGCGAAAGAGTTAATAGAAATAGAAAACAATAGTTGTGTTTGGAAAGGTGTAGTCTGCCCAAATGTCAAGTACAGTGCTCCCTCCCTACAACGACCCTCTCAATAACAAGTCCCTCCTTACAACAACACATGTCACTGTTTCCGAAACAACAAGTCTCTAGAAACAAAGTCTTTCCATCGTATTTTATTTATGCCTCCATCAAACCCTATGTTGTGACCACTCTTTAGAATCGTCACTTTGTGACGATTCTAAAGTGTGGTCACAACATAGGGTTTGATGGAGGCATAACGGTTTTAGTTCTCGAAATACACCTTATCTTGGGATCTGCAAACAAGCTAATTATGTTTCCCTCCCTATAACAACTCCCTCTGAACAACACATACAATCTTCGTATCCCAAATGGTGTCGTTGTAGAGAGGGACCACTGCACTTACAGCTTCTATGAATACAGAGATCGAAATTGCATCTGACCTGTTGATAAGGTCAATGTTTAAAAAAAACTTAAGGTAGGAAGTAAAGGGGTTAGGGAGGGAGTAGCATAAGAATAAAGATCAGGAATAGAATGCATATATGGTGTTTTCCTTTGTGCGGGGTATCCATATTTGTAACAGAAGGTAAAAACAAATACAAAAACATATAAATTTGCTGCTCGTTATTTTTTTGAAGCATTCGAAAACTTTCTTTTCATGGAATTTCCACGTTTTCTTGTAAAAAGTGATGCTCAAATCCTTCTCTAAATTCAATTTCAATTTAATGAACTTGTGGCGTTTCGATTGTCATTTAAACATTCGAACCATCGTTTCACCACAAGAAATAATCATTTTGATATCGATTTAATGTCTGTATTTCATTAATATCTTCCTGCGCTCTCCAAACACTTAATCACAATGAGCAATGCATTTCAGCTTATTTTTGCAAAATGAAGTGCTTCCTTGTTACAAAGTAGTTACTCAACAATGAACATTATTTGTTGACGTAAATTAGTATTCATAAAACGGTCAAATGTTTAAGTAGAGTAAAATAAGGACCTTTCATTTTCTTTACATGTTTATTGTGTTGATAGTTTACTGTATCCAGACACACTGTGCAAAAGCGTTTAGCTGTATTCAGACCCAAAAAATAATTTTACTTATGAAAGTTATGGTCTAGAATATCTTAATCCCATGCTTTTTTTTTTATTAAACTACCTGAGCCTAGGTCTGAATCTGTGTCCATTCTTAAGTATCTGATTGGATAGAGTATGAGTAAGCTTGTTTTATGAACTCCGACTAGACAGTAATTTTATTTTGTGTTTATTGCAAAACAAATTTACGGAGTAATATAGAAAATATCTTTAATATATCAATTATTTCATTATTACTAAGATGGTTATATTATATTTCGTGAAGCAAGTTGCACTTGAAAGCTCGTTCCTACATTTAGTCATTATATTCAACTCTTTCGGCGCCAATTGTCTATTTGTCGTCTGCAATACAATTTTGTTAAATCATTCGGTAAAATAAGGAAATGAGATCAATGAATACAGAATTCAAAGGAATAAACAACATATCTAGAACTACATATTGGGATAAAAAGTGAAGTTCCTGATCAGATGCATCTTTGAAAAGGCGGCGTCTGATCTGGGACTGCACTATTTGTCGTGGTGCATGTTTGCGACATTGGCGGTGAAAGGGTTAAAGCAGTTTTCACAGCATTCGTCGGCAACGGCATCGGACAGTATCTCTACCCATAGTCCAATGCCGTACCAACATGCAATGATAGAGGACACCGAAGAATAATGTTTTAATGTCGTTTATTGATCTATAATTAGATACAACAAGTGGTGCCATACCAAGACAATTGCGTTGGCTATGTACCAAAACCCAAAACAACTTTCTCAGCTGCAAAACACAAGTTCCATGTTTTACAGGAATCCTCAACGGCAATAAAACTACCACAAGATCATAACCTAGAGATCAGTAACTGGCACAGTTTACATGATAAAATACCCATGTTGTCATCTGTAATCATTAAAGAAGTTATTGGTAATAAATAAATCAGCAACTTTATTTTATTACCTATGCCTTACTATTCGCCCTCTGACAGTCGTATGCAAACAGCATGGATTCAGGTCAGAGTAACACTCGGCAACAGCAAAGGATTCAAGCTGTTTTCGACTACGTCAATAATTACTGTTGTCATAGAGAGGACCTGGTGGTGTAGTACATGAAATAGACCCGGCGATATAAAGACAGCAAGATCAATAGTAACCCTTATTCTGCCTATCGAAAGCTAATCCTCAATTACAAACAGTTTGGATCCAGATGAGACGCCGAGTTACCCGGCGTCTCATCAGGATCCAAGACGGTTGACACTCGGTCAATACTTTCTCAAAAGATTGACCGAATTAGTTCTTGCTTCTCATCAGTATTTGGGCAGATATTATTGTGTTCGGCAGGGCAATGGGTTAAATCATTCCCTCATAGGCAACTTTAGATCCAACCTCTTTGATTAAATCTACCAAAAAGGAGCAATTACTACAGAAAAAAGGGATACAGTAACACCTCTCTATAACGGCCACTAAATTGTGTCAATTATTTGGTATTTAGGACAGATGGCTTTAAAAAGCAAGGTGAAAGTAAAACAGAACGCTCCTATAGGAGCTCCTATAGGAGCGTTCTGTTTTACTTTCACCTTGCTTTAAGCATCCACCTGCATTTAACACAAAATACTTTATGTAATTTAGTGGCCGTTATAGAGAGGTTTTACTGTATTTTAGAATTGTGTAGTTTTGAAACCACTGTGATAAATAGAGCATTTGCTACACTGGTTTCAAACTGACTTTTACAGAGGCGTAAACAGTCGCTGATATGCGGGAATGGGTTAAGAAGAATTATGGGTTCGAAGAAACGTATGAACACACATTACCTCATACCGTAAACGATGGAACCATTCCCAAATAGCCTTATCATTTTGTTTTTCTCAGTTACGTCGTGCAGGAATGAATTCTTATCATTGGTGAAAAAAGTATCTGGTACCCATATCTTCTCGGCAAAGTCACCTGCAAAATAATGTATTCTTGCAATTATTACTGTTATATATATGGCATACAGAGCAAACCTTGATCAGACGACTCTAGGCATAGAATGACTTATTTATGTAGTAAGAGCTTAACCATTCGCGTCAATATACCTACCTGTAAATAGTGAAGATCCAGATGAGACAGCTCCTGCAGGAGCTGTCTCATCAGGGTCTGCACTATTTACAAGTTGATTGTGCAACCAGTGCACTCCACAGCAGTGATTGCACAGCGAAATACTTGTGCAACACTTATCATGCAGTGAAATCAATAATTATTTGTGGGCCAAAACCCTCTTTGAAGGTCAGAAACTAGGTCAAAGGTCAAATGAGTGCAAATATGTAATACAATCTCTACATAGTATAAAATAACCGTAATTTTGAAAATTTCGACATTTTGTTTTGCATTTAAGAAGGGTTAATAATAAAGCATCATAAACAATAGCAATACTGTAGGACGACAGTATATTTACGCCTTGCAATAACCCTTTCCCAGTTAAATATTTGTGTCAGAAATAATGACATCATGGATATTTATTAGCTGACTTTTTATAGTGATATACAGTAAACCCTCTCTATAACGACCACTTAATTACATCAAGTATTTTATGGTAAAGGCAGGTGGATGCTTAAAGCAATGTGAAAGTAAAACAGAACGCTCCAATAGGAGCGTTCTGTTTCACTTTCACCTTGCTTTAAGCAACGACCTGCCCATCATGCCAACTAATTAACACACTTTAGTGGTCGTTATAGACAGGTTTTACTGTATGAACAAAAGACATTATGGACATGGCAGACACAGTAGAATTAGATCTGTATACTTCCCCTAGGACACCGGACAGACCCCGATCAGTCCGTTCTTACGGGAGTCTTCTTGATCCGGATATACTCGGTTTGTAAAGGCTTGAAGGACTTTTTGTATTTGGGAAAATGTTCAATATGAAACTATTGTGCTCGTCTGAATGAATAATGAGCTAAAGAAAATAACCTTAAATGTAATATAATATCACTGATGTGCCAGGAAGAACAAAGGACAGCTGCTATGCGTTTTGTCCTACTCTTTAACAGTCTGTCTGTAATGTATAATCTCAGAAATGCTATAATTTCGTAATGTTGGTCAGCATATTCCTTGTACGATCTGTGATGACAGGTTATTATTTTCCTGTCCAGTCAGGCGGAAGTGTAATACATTCCCTTAGAGACATACTTTCCGGACGACGATCATAAGCCTGGATAAAGGATGAATAATGACACTGGTACGTTACACTATAAGTTTGGTTGAAACTGTAGAACCTGCCTTAACCCTTCGCTTGCTATTCACGTCAATATACCTACCTGTAAATAGTGAAGACCCTGATGAGACAGCTCCTGCATGAGCTGTCTCATCAGGGTCTGCACTATTTACAACTTGATTGTGCAATCAATGCACTCCACAGCAGTGATTGCACAGCGAAATACTTGTACACATTGAAGATATATGTAATTATACAACAGGGCATGGGTAAAGAAGGAGAAATGTGTTTTAAAATCAGCAAGAGAAGGGTTAAGTGGTCATTCATTTATTGAACATATGAGTCTGAAAAAAAGCAAGTGGGGTTGCTTAATGCAGGGTAGAAGTACTACAGAAAGCTCCTATAGGAACCTTCTGCATTACGTTTGACCTGCATTAAACTACCACCTGTTTGTCAGACCAATAATTAGACATCTTTTTGATGACCGCTTAAGACAGGTTACACGGTATTTGAACTTATACAGTAGGACCCCTCTAAGGCGACCATTTAAGAACTACTGACATCATGAATATGCATTAGCTGAATTTTTATGATGGTATATGTCTAGCATATGAACACATTATGCTGTAGCAAATGCTGTAGGAGTTAGATACAGTAAAACCTCTCTATGACGGCCACTAAGTTACATCAAGTATTTTGTGTTATAGGCAGGTGGAAGCTTACAGCTTTAAGCAGCCACCTGCCCTAAATACCAACTAATTAACACAATTTAGTGTCCGTTATAGAGATGTTTTACTGTATATATTATACCATAAGCAACTAGAGCAGTTCCTGATCACACGGCTCTCTGGTCAGACGGCTCCTACCCTATTTGCAAAGGCATGAAAAGGCGTTTATATAAAGGAAAAGGTTAATATTAACTAAACACGGGTTTCTTAAAAACAGGTCCTTCTCTAATACAGTATGAAAGTAATGCAGACAGCTCCTCCTGTCCTGTATTAGGCTACTACACGAGTTTAACCAATAACCTCATAGGATATTTTTAGATTCAACATCTTTGAATAAATCTACCGAAAAGGAGCATGAACTAGAGAAAGGGATCACTTTAGAATTTTGAAGTTTGAAACCATTGTGATAAATAGAGCATTTGCTCATATAGAAGCAAATGCTCTATTTATCACAATGGTTTCACAAAGTGACTTTTACAGAGTCGTCAAAAGTCGTATGAGGGAATGAGTTAAGACCAAACATTAGACTTTTTGTTGCTGTATTTTAAAAATGAAATTATTTTTATTCATTTTCATACCGTTACAAGCTCTTTGACTGACTATTACACATTCTTTAAACAAATTAAATATTACATGTTATGTTTTGACGTTGGGGTGTTACTGTGCATTGAAATAACCTATGTGCATGCAATGTACAGCGTAATAAGACGGAAGAATGGGCAGATACCATTCTTGGCATGTTTGAATGTATTGATTACTTCGCTCACTACGAAGTTCTTAATATTATTCAAAGAAATTAAATTGGATATATTCATGATTAATCGTGTCATTTATCAGACAAGCCTGTTAATATAACGTCTTTCGAATGTTGCAACCAGCGGGAAATGTAACGGGTAATAATTAATCTGCAAATTGGATTCTAAATTGACTACACACAAACCAACGTTTGATGAAATTCTTAGATCAATAGATATAATAATTTTGTCTGTATGCTTTACTTCTGTTAACCAATTCCCTCACATTGACGACTTTTGACGACTCTGTAGAATTCCTATAGGAGCAAATGCTCTATTTATCACAATGATTTCAATTACAAAATTCTAAAAGTTTCCTTTTCTCTATTTAATGCTCCTTTTCGGTAGATTTATTCAAAGAGGTTGTATCTAAAAATAGCATATGAGGTAATGGGTTAAAGTGTTAAGATACACTAGCTTAGGCTTTTGTCTATTAAGCGCGACCTAACTGGTATTACAAATAGTTTGGATCCTGCCGAGACGCCGAGTAAAGGCCGAGTAACTCGGCGTCTAATCAGGATCCAAGCTGTTTCATGTTATGTTTATAGTTTCTCAAAAAGGTTGAACGAATCGCGGGAAAAGCGAAATCTGAAACAGAATCAAAACAGACATCTGGGTTCATGCTTATAAAACTTTTAGTTGAGTCTGAGATCGTTCTCAAGTTTTTGATTGGTCAGATTTGAGCCTTTGGCTCAAATCTGACCAATCAAAAGCTTGAGAACTCAAATCTGACCAAAACTGCACGAAACTGTGGGCTAATAGGCCACGTTGTTTGGGTGTAAAACGTAATGAAGTAAGTATGAACATATGGAGATTTCAAAAAAACCCAAAACTATTAATTTTATTAACCCTAATGAGTTATTGGTCAAGGTGCCCAGTGGCCGACATTCAGTGTCCGGCGACAAACGTATGGCAGCCGTCCACCATTTGTTTTACCAAGTTAACTTTAATGAGACTTGTCAGAGATAATTCTTTTTTTCCAAGTTCTTGCATGCAATGTAACGAATTAAACTTTGACTGCTATGATACCTAACATCATTTTGAAAGAACCGTCTTGGTTGTATCAATTTCATTAAAACCTGAGATTTGGAAGTAACTTCTATTTACCCTTTGCATCATGAATATTAATGTAATAAATAATTACATCATGGTTATTAGATATATTAATTGTTATAATAGTACATGTACATTGACAGGAATTTTGGCCATGACAGAAACTGAAGAATCATAGCTATGGCACAACCGTAGCAGATATCCCTTACTCTATTCTTAAAGGTATAGAGATTCGTATTTATGGCGTCAATGGTTAAACATTTCAAGCTATATATCTCCTAAAAAGCCGGATTTCAATGTTTTTAGCAATTTCTTGAAGTATCATGTCAGAAATAAGAGCCGAATGTCCATTATGGCGTTATAAATAAGGATATCTTACAATGGAATAAACTCTAGAAACATATCTATACTACAGTAAAATCTCGATTATTAGAATTTTCAGTATAGAAGAATTTATACCCTTTTACGCAGCTGGCTGCTTAATGCATGGTGAAAGTCATACAGAAAGCTCATCTATAAGCTGTTTGCATTACTTTTACCATGAATTAAGCTGCCACCTGTCTTAAAGATCGATACTAATACGTATTTGCTTGAACTAATGTGTCTTTTAAATCACTTGCTGCAGTTTATTCTGCATGAACGTTCATGATGCCATGCTCTACAAAAGTAGTTCAATGCGTTGTCAGGGGCGGGGCTTTCCAGATATGATTTTAAAAAAACATACACATTCGTTTAACCCATTAGTCATATTTCATGTTCATTTTGCAGGAATATCCCAATTCTACCAATATTGTTCAAAAGTTGGGTATCTGTCTCATACAGCTCTTGCTTATAATCCGAAAGAAATGTTCTTGTGATTTCAAACGGACTATTGATTATACAGGACATTTATGGACCTATTGTTTCTACATTAATTTCCGAAAAATATTATTCAAGAAGCAAACAGAGCAGAACCTGGTCAGACGGCTTCTGTAGGAGTCATCTGGTCTGAGTATACTATGATTGCAAATATGTTAAAACATATATTTCTGGAGTAAAGAGATAAGACTATTACAAATAATTATATTGAGATGCCAATGCAAACTTGCCTATCGTTGGACTTGTATTACAGTTGAACCTGTCTTAAACGGTCACCTAAAAGATGTCTAATCATGGGTCTGTCAGGCAGGTGGTGACTTAATGCAAGTTAAAAGTAATGCAAAAATCTTTCTACATAACATTTGACCTGCATTAAGCAAACACATGCTCTTTAAGACTCATACGTCCAATAAACGAATGGCCGCTTAAGACAGGTTCTACTGCAATGATGTTTCAGTGTAAAGTGTACAATACAACCAAACATTTCGTCAGAACTAATTGAGCATATTGCACATATATGCAGAGACTACTCTTGTTTAACCTTGTACATGACGGGAATGCTTTTCACGCCTTTGTAAACAGAACATACGCAGATGGCTGCTCTGGTTGCTTGTGGTATTATATAGACAAAATTCTAAATGTTTCTAAATTGGCTAACAAAACAGCCCTCTTTTATAGGCCATTATACACATTTATTTAATGAATAATTAATTCGTGAAATTCTTGTATATATTTATTAACCCATTACTCCATAAATACGTCTTTAAAAATACAATAGACCCAGATCAGACGGCTCCTGTAGGAACTGTCTGATCAGGATCTGCTCTGGTTGCTTATGCTATAATATAGATATGATTCTACAGTTTCTGCCAAGACCAATACTTCCTCTGTTCATTTGCTGTCATTACAATTAAACAATTAATATTGTTAATAGTCATGATGTCATTATTTCTTACATGAATATTCATGGAGTAAATGGTTAAGTAAAGAATAAATAAATAAGGCATACGAACCTGATAATGTCATACTATCGTTTGCGTCATAAGAAAAGGCAAGGCGATTATCTGTCCAGTATTGGTTCAAATACATCGTGATTGTATAATCCTGCAATAAAACAGAGTACATTGTTATCATCCAACCACATTAGAGACAATGATGTTTACCCAATATCTTATCTATTGAAAAGTTCATATACTTCCGATTCGTTCAAGGAGGATCAAACAGATTCGATCCTGATGAGACGCCGAGTTACTTGGCGTCTCATATGGATCCAAGCTGTTTCCGATGATAGTCAATACGCGCTCAGCATGAAATGAGTAAACACATACCCAACTGCAAACACATAGTGTCTGCTTAAGTTTGGACCTAATGCGAAACTATTAAGCGAGTTTCATACAGAGTGTATCCTGATGAGAAACCCAATTACTCGGCGTCTCATCTGGATCCAAAATGTTTGCAAATGAGACTCAGGATGCAAACAGCAGGGTAATGCATTTGTTTTAAATAACACAGTTGTGTTTTTGTTGATTTTTCAGAGTATATAAACGATGCCAATTGTGCTTTTAACCCTTAAACATTTAAAAAAGTAATGTAATGCTTTAATTTTGATCTGGTGCAATTTTAACTTTGATTAAGTACAAGTATGACCGAGTGTCAAACAGTTTTGATCCTTAATTAGACGCCGATGTACTCGACGTTTCTGCCTTTCCCTGTTCTATGTTTATCCCAAATTTCAGCACCTTCTGAAAATTCATTGACAAAATAGATACATGTACAATGAAATGTGGAAGATGGAACATTGCAGTCATTTAAAAAGTAAAGTAAAAGATCTTTAAAATTCCACTATGAAATATAGTAGACCCTGATCAGATGGCTCCTATAGGAGCCGTCTGAGCTGCGTCTACTTTGTTTGAAAATGCGTTAAATCATTTATAAAGGAAAGTGTTCATGATTATACTGGCCATTGTAGGGAATTATGTTCCATTTTGTATCTGTTCGAGTTTGACTACTTCCGATCCTATCAAACTTTTGGGAACCTATATTGATCAAATGTCATGGCACAAGCCTTTTACCCATTACCTCATAGGCTATTGTTAGACCCAACCTCTTTGAATAAATCTACCGAAAAGGAGCATTCACTAGAGAAAAGGAACATTTTAGAATTGTGTGGAATTGTGTAGAATTGTGTAGTTATGAAACCATTGTGATAAATGCTCTATTTATCACAATGGTTTCAAAAGTGACATTTACAGAGGCGTCAAAAGGCGTCAATATGAGGGAATGGGTTAAGAAACTATTGACTAAGGTCGAACGGTTTTGGATCCTGATGAGACAACGTAATACGTTGATTCTAATCTGGATCCAAGCTGTTTGCCTGGTGAGTATAGCTGGACAAACGTTACGAAAATAATACACATCAACGTGTTATGTGTATGAGTATTTCGATGTGGAATTCTGCAAAATACATTCCAGCCAGTAGTGCAACTGTCTTGCTCAGAGGTTGGACATAAAGATAGCATCAATGTTACATTTAACCTTTTTAAATATGAGGCACACATGCATTGTCATTTACAGACAGTGTAGAACAGGGTCAAGTAGCTCCCCTGTGATCAAATTATGCACCGTGTGCATGCAAAAATCCTCTAGCATGTTTAAGCCTTTCCTGCTGAATAAAATTTCGATATGGAAAAATAAAGATATGTGACTTGGTTTGAGAAATATGCCTAGAATATAAGATATTGAGAATACCCAAACATACTTAATTTATCAACAACAATATTATATTGTATTTTGTTTTTCAAGGAACTTGTGCTGCAAATGAAAACCTGTCATTGAGTCGAGTTGGAATTCTAGCCTACATAATCTTAATGATTATTTTCGTGTTATATGTTGAAGTGAGTATATTAATTATTACTGTTTAAATTGTCACAATTTTTGCAGTATGATATTGCATAAACACAACCTAAACTCTACAGATCAGAGAATCTTAATGCATTTATACTAGTTTGGTTTTATAATACTTAATATATGTACATGTAATATTATATTTGTTTGGTACAAAACAATTTCAAAAATGAAATCAAAATTTGGGCAAGATACAATTACATATTGTTATCTGTAAATCAAGAAGACAAACAATATAATATACACTGTCCAAACTTTTTCTGTGTGTGTCATTAAATGTACGTTTTTACTGACCAACCTCTCTATTATACGTTGACATATGATTTGCTATGCGTAAACACGTTTGGAAGCTTTGAAAACATTGAAGGACTTTGCAAATCAGCAGCTGTGTTTAACCCATTACCTCATATTCTATTTTAGATACAACCTCTTTGAATAAATCTACCGAAAAGGGGCATTAAGTAGAGAAAAGGAAAAAGTTAAGAATTTTGTAGTTTGAAACCATTGTGAGACATAGAGCATTTGCTCCTATAGGAGCAAATGCTCTAATTATCACAATGGTTTCACAAGGTGACTTTTACAGAGTCGTCAAAAGTAACATACAAACTTATGTTAAGCCTTTCGCTGCCAATGCCGGATCTGTGATAACCAATGCAAACAGTTTGAATCCAGATGAGACGCCGAGTAACTCGGCGTCTCATCAGGATCCAAACTGTTTGTTACTGTTACTATATTTTGAAAGAAAAATGAAGAAAATCAAAAGAATGAAAATTTGTAGCAGACGACAAAATTAGCAGACGACAGAGTTAAGAGGTACAGAACCTGATCAGATCGTATTTTCAGTTTTCTTATAGTTGTTTGTTTTTTAAAATAAAGTAACACCTGTCTTCAGCTACCTTTCAAAATAACTATGTGGTTTTAAGACATGTCTATTGTCTTTCATTCAGCAACCACCTGTCCATATATGTCTTCGTCTATAATCATTCATTTGTTATTATAGGCTGGGTCTAATTATTTCAGATGCATACTAATTATAATGCAAACCAATGTCTGGGTGGATCAGGGTTAGAAATGTAATGCATAATCATATATGGACAAATTCGCATGATATTGATCAAACTTTCCTCGACCTCTTTCTTTTGAGACTAGTATTATTCATGTCACAATGCCCTTTCTGGTCGTCTTTGTCCATTTTGAATGGGTTCTGAAATTGCCATCCCCTGTATGCGTGTAAATGTCGTAGGAATATTGCTTACAAACTGACCATAATGTCAGTGGCTTGAAGCGCAGACAAGGTAATTGCATTCTCCTTAGAACAAGAGTCACTTGAATTGCCATTTAATATTGATATCCAGTCACCGCACAGACTAATTTTCATGTTTTATTGAAAAGTGAATCCACATCGTTGCAGTCAAAACGACTGGATATTATGTATATGTCTGCATGAACACATACACTGTATTTGAATATCAGTCTTTCATCTGATCTGAGATGCCAGAGGTTCAGATAAGATGCGTAAATTAAAACCCAAATGTTGGAGAGAAACACCTTTATTTCTCCAACAACCCCTATGTTGTGACCGTGTCCTATGTGGTTAGGACATTTTATAGGGGTTAGTGGGAAAAGGACAATTTTAGCATTTGAGTACGCACCTATATTTGTTGCTATGTTGGAAAAAATTATTTAAATCTCATATAAACACGTATTGCCATTATTTTGAAATACATGAAAGGGATTCTTTTTACAAGAAATTGAAAAGAAGAGTTGTACTTAAGATACTCACTGATAAATCATTTTGTCTCATTTCTCAACCACCGCACTGTTACTCAATAAACTCGACACAACCCTATATTGTTGCTACTCATTAGAATTGCTTCAAAAAGTTGGGTTTAATGAGTAACAATAACATCGGATTTGGCGAAGAAATAAACAAACTATTTTATTGCAATTCCCATACCTTATCTATAGCTGTAAATATGTCGCGATATTATTGTAATATGTACAATAGGACCTGTCCTAAGCGGCTATTTAATTATTGCACACACGAGTCTAAAAAAGTAGGTGGTTGAGCAATACAGGGCAAAAGCAATGAAGAAAGCTTCTTTAATTGTGACCTGCATTAAACTGCCACCTACCTTACAGACCCATAATTATTCCTCATTTGGATGTCAAGTCAAGACAGGTTCTTCTGTACCATTATTGAAATTTAACACAAATATATTGCTCTGTTTAAAAGTGAATATACAATTAGCGTTAACAAATTGCATTTGTATCATATTGACCATTCTTTCGCTAGTAGCATACCTATATGCACTTACAAATAGTGTATACCCGTATTAGACAGATTTAAGAGGAACTGTCTCATATAGATCTGCACTACTTGCCATTGTAATCTAGTGAGTACATTTGGGTCCATGCTTATAAAACTTTTAGTTGAGTCTGATTTCGTTCTCAAGTTTTTGATTGGTCAGATTTGAGCCTTTGGCTCAAATCGGACCAATCAAAAGCTTGAGAACTCAAATCTGACCACTTTTGAACGTTCAGCAGGAGAATCCTACATAAAAACACATTTTCACGCCTTTGCAAACACATCAGTGTATAACTATATGTTTACTTATTACTTGAGTAACTATTCACGAGGGAAAGGGTTAAGCCAAACCTGATATGTTGTATAATATGTACACCCAAGTATTTGAAATTCTGAATATGATAATGCAGGTTTAAAGTGTTTCCTAGTGTAGGTTTGTGTAGCCATCCATGTGCACACTCTTTTGTACAATCATTTATGTCGGCGATTACGTGACGATATGTCTGAGCACCATACATCTATTAACCCACATGTTCTCTTGAATGGGATTTTGCAGCTTATAAAATCATATAACTTACAGACTGTTTGCTGTCTGCTGTATACAAAATGGAAGACTTGCCATGTTACTTTATTAGTAACCAGATGCACTATTCATACTATTGTTGATGCAGACAACCTACGAATGATGACTTCTTATATTGATGACATGTTACATACTTTGTATCAAATGCAATGGACTACATGTATATCGTTTTCAGTATGTCCCTAATTTTCGGTTTTGCTAGCGATACATTGTATTAGAACAATATAACATTGTTTAAATGAAGGCGTGTGTGATGAAATATTTATCTAATTTTTATCCCCTTTGATTGCAGGAAACGAGATTTGCAAACCACGTATATCCAGATCAGTGGACTCCTAGAATGGTTCTTTCATCAGATTCTGCATTGTTTGTCAATCACTATCCTCCCGCGAATTATACCAGTTCATACTATATGGACTCTTTCGTTAAACAATGATGGACCATTCCACTTTGAATATTCAGCATTCAAAGGGTTACTGAATGGCATAATCTACGGTTTAAATATTACGTGTGGCTTAATGTCGGGGACTGTAATGCGAAACATGAACCGCAATACATCCGTAAATACCAACAGATATGGGCTTCGTATATCTAAACAAAACGTGAGACAGATTAACCTTGTACTCAATAGGTACGCTTTTTTATGCCATTTTGAAAAAAGTGAAGACCCACATCAAAATTAATACATACCTAACTACGTATTCGGATGATAAATAAGTAAGGCTGATATATAATGTTGTAGTGAATGGTAAATTACTGATAATGTCCTACAGACAAATATTACTCTTCTTTACGATAAAGTGTTTTTTATGAGGTAAGACTCAACAGGAATTCCAGTGGAGAAGAATTTAGAGTTTTCTGTATTGGAGGGTTTACATTTTTGTTTCCGTATATGAATCAATGGTTAATAAAAACATAAGAAATCGTGGGTCTTGTTTCATACGGCATACGTTACTATACTTCAAAATGCATTTGTTCAGTTTCATACAAGACACAAATGAAAATGAAACTATTCAGATACGGAATATATTAGATTGTATATACTTTGTTGCAGCGCCGGGCTGATTTGTCTAAGTCGAGCCACGTTTTCTAGCTGACCGATTCTTTGTCCTTTCACTTCAGACAGGCCAATTCTATTAGCACCAGTTCAAAGAAATAACACTGATTCGTGCGGTTATGGCATTTTGGCTTTAGTTTAACTAAGCATAAACCTTGGCAGTCAATCAGTTAATTAATTTCTGGTTTCGGCTGACGTGTTGGTAATCGATGACTGTGGTCTGAACAGCGACATTCTTGTGCATTTAGACATGATTAGAAATAAATTTAACACTTTGAAAACAAGTGTGATATTTGTAACCAGTGTAGCCCCATATCCGAAAGTTCATAAAGGAACCTTTTGACCAGTCTGGAGTATCTGTCATTCAAAATGCTCTCACAAATTATACCCTTTCATACAAAATCGAATACATTGTAAACCAATGATGAGCTAGTCGACTTTGAACAATTCAGCATTCAAAGTGTTAAGTTAATGCTTTTATAGTGTTGTGTTAGAATACACGTTGTCCAACAACTCACAGGGAGATATCCTATGGTATAGGCAAACATTGCTGATATAAACCAACCATATCTGAATCCATAATATACAAAACTTTAACCCTTCGCTTGCTATTCACGTCAATATACCTACCGGTAAATAGTGAAGACCCAGATGAGACAGCTCCTGCAGGAGCTGTCTCATCAGGGTCCGCACTATTTACAAATTGATTGTGCCACCAGTGTACTCCACAGCAGTGATTGCACAGCGAACTACGTGTACACAGTGAAAATATATGTAATTATACAACAGGGCATGGGTAAAGACGGAGAAATGTATTTTAAAATTCAGCAAGCGAAGGGTTAATGGGTAAATAAGTTTAATGCAGCGTGGGCAATGATCAGACTGGAAGACAAGGGGATGTCACCTAATAAGACAACTCGCCACGACACATGAACAAATAGCATTGCTCATGTAGAAGATTCTGTTGAGAGGGATATCGGTAAGTTTTTTCTAGATTAAACAATTTACCTCATGAATATGCATTTACAAACAGAGCAGACCCAGATTGGAAGTTTATTGTGGTAGCTACATAACATTATAATGGAGCAATAGAAAAAGTAAATTCAAATTAAAATGATTTCTTCAAAATATATCTCTAGTATTAAGCGATACAAGATGACTTGCTTTTATTGAATTAAAGTACAACACTACTCATGCCCACAAGTACGGACTTAAGAGCTATTAAATTTGCATGACTACAAGAATTGAAATTTATGAACCGGAATGACCAGAACATATAATAACACTGAGAATTAATCACGGGGCGATTTTGCATGGCCGCCACGTGAGCACCTAACACACGATGTTGTGCAGTACATAAATTCTGAAAGTAGAAGATCCTTTGGAAGCACAGCGCCAATGCCAAAAGAGAACATTGCGTCTGTTCATGAGCAATTATTTAAAGTGCAGCACTACTCACGCACCCTAGCACCGGCTTAAGCAGTATTCAATTTTCATGACTAAAAACATTGACATTTATGATCCAAAAGAGCCAGAAAAAAATAAAAAAAAAACACTGAGAATAAAGTCTCACTATTGTGACCACATACTTTAACAAATGAGTTTGTTAATAAATGAACTTTTGTATCAACCTACAAACCAGTTTTAAGAATCAAGGATTATAATTCTTTTGAGTCGTCGCATGACGCATATAATTCATTATATCCGACTCATACGAAATCCAAACATCGGCATATACTTCGGCAATATTCGAACAGCAACATAGTGCTAAAACTGGGTCCATGCTTATAAAGCTTTTAGTTGAGCCTGAGCTCGTTCTCAAGCTTTTGATTGGTCAAATTTGAGCCAAAGGCTCAAATCTGACCAATCAAAACCTTGAGAATTCAAATCTGACCAATCAAAAGCCTGAGAACGAAACTCAGACTCAACTAAAAGCTTTATAAGCATGGACCCAGTAATGACCTTTGCCAACAATTCGGATACAGATGAGACGCCGAGGTAATAACTCAGTTTTATCAGGTTCCAAACTGTTTAAAACCATGGTAGCAAATTGGGAAAGAAATGATGGAAGAAAATGTTGTCTTCAGAATTAAAGAAGAGGACAATTTTGCAAAAAACTCATAGGTATTTAAGCATGTAGCTACACTAGTTTCGAAATAGTCCTAGATATTGGACAGCTTTCACTCAGAGTGTACATGTATGTGTAGATGCCATAACGTCATGTGACTGTATTTATGGATATAGTCAAACACTTACCATGTTTACTTCGGAAATGGCATCAAAGCTTGCAAGTATAATTTCAATCCCGATGGACAATGGATCACCTGAAAGTAACAACAAAAACTGTATTTTTGTTACATTGACGAATTCTTAAATGCATAGTTGTAAAAACGAATCACATGTATAACTCATATTTATATTTTTAGTAATTTGTCTAGGGAAAACGAGTGGAAAATTACTTATTCTTTGAAAACATTGAAAAGATAAACTGCTTAAAGCAATTAGGCAAATAGTGTAAACATGTGTACTCAAGTACTACAATAGTAATTTGTCCACCATGACCTATGTTGTGACCACTTTTTAGAATCGTTTCTTCGGGACGAATCTGAAGAGTTATCACAACATAGGATTTGGTGGAGAAAAAAAGTAATCCTTGATAATATTTCAATTTACGCATCTTATCTGAACCACCAATCTCTTCTTATTCTCATCTATGTCAAGTATTTGTTTGGTTTGATTGTAGATCGATACTGAATCTGGTATTTAACTAATGCTTTATCCTGCTAAGGGCGACCTGGCCAAACTGTTTGACACTATGTAAATCATATCTCAAAGGGAGTCCAAGCTGGCTAACAATCGATGGATAGTTTCTCAAAAGTTTTAACGAATCTAAAGTAGATTAAAATGGTAACGAGCCAGTGGTTAACCCATTACCTCAAAGGCTATATCTAGATTCAACCTCTTTGTATAAATCTACAGAAAAGGAGCATTAACTAGAGAAAAGGAAATGTTTAGAATTTTGTAGTTTTAAACCATTGTGATAAATAGAGCATTTTCTCCCATATGAGCAAATGCTCTATTTATCACAATTGTTTCACAAAGTGACTTTTACAGAGTCGTTAAAAGTCGTCAATATGAGGGAATGGGTTAAACAGAAATCATACGTTTACAACAGAACATATGTTGATAGATTAGAAACTACTTTTTATCACTTTCAAATGCATAATCAGCCAAAGCAGAACGATAATTTTATGTCTCTGAGGTGCAAACACGGTTAACTCAGACTTATCTAACTGCATTACCGACAATATACATGTTATTGTCAATACTATTTTTCAATGGTTGGTGATAATATACAAAAAATCGTACCCGACGAAAGCAATACTTCTGGATCTTAAAGACATGTAGTAGCTTAATGCTAGACGAAAGTTATGCAGAACGCCCCAACAGGAGCTCTCTGCGTTACTTTCGTCCTGCATTAAGCAACCACCTGCTTTTAATGACATCAATGAATATTCATTAAATCGTCGCATTAGGGTGTTTTTACTGTTCTTCAACTGTTAATGAGTGTCGAGTAATAGAAATTGACCAGACAGTGTGACTCTAATCCAGCGGATAGTCTGAAACAACACTAAATACACGGCCCATACACGTTCAACTTCTTTCAGCTTAAATGTTTCTTTCAGTTTAAATGTATTATCCCATGTCCCGATAACTCGCATTTGCAAACAGCCGTTAATCCGGAATTTCATCAAAATCTAACCTGCTTGACGCTCATTCAGAAGTTTGTCAATACAGTAAACCCTCTCTATAACGGCCACTTAATTGTGTTAATCAGTTGGTATTTAGGGCAGGTGGTTGCTTAAAGCAATGTGAAAGTAAAACAGAACGCTCCCATAGGAGCGTTATGTTTTACTTTCACCTTGCTTTAAGCAGCCACCTGCCGTACAAATACATGTATCTGGTGCAATTTTGACAAATTCCGATTCGAAGAATATTTTGAAAAATTGTTTACCGAAGGTTATATAGCTAACATCTTGATGAGATACCGAGTTACTCATAGTCTCATCTGGATCCAAACTGTCTGCAAATGCGAGCGATGTGGCGGACACTGGGATAAAAGTTAATTTTGTAAAAGAAATGTGATATTTATGAATATTTTCTCGATGAGTTAAGATTTGTTTATCACAGTACATTAATAGCTTTGCTTTCCAAAATCATGCTTCCTTCTTAACCCTTTCCCTTATATAAACGTGTTTTCACGCATTTGCAAACAGAGTAGACCCTGATCAGACGGCTCCTAGAGGAACCGTCTGATCAGGGTCTGCTCTGTTTGCTTATGGACTTTGATAGATCTGTTTCTTTACTTTCTAAAATGGCTACAATGTTCCACCTTCCAAATTTCATTATAATTATTTTGCCATGAATATTCAGTAGGTATTAAAATTTGAAATAAACATAGAATAGGGAAAGGGTTAAGAAGTAATGACTTCATTCGAATGATTTATCGTGTATTATATCATTATTTGTAAGTTATTCAGAACACGAGACATTTGGTGATCTAATGCAGCAGAATTGTGGCGAAGCGCCTGCATAATGTATCATCATAGACGTCTTTAAAACTTTAACTGTTCAATATTCTTGTAAGAATATTTATTTGCTAAAGTTTTATGTTAACTTTTCAAGGATTTTGTTTGCTTTGACAAAAACTGTAGAAGCAGGTATTATCATTAGCAAACAGAGCAGACCCGGAACAGACGGCTCCTACAGGAGCCATCTGATCTGGGTCTGCTCTGTTTGTAAATGCGTCAAAAGCGTTTTTATATAAGTGATTGTCAGTCGAAAACCATAACCACTCGGCTACGGAGGCCCCGGCGTTTATAGGAATAAAGCAAAGAAAGACCATATATATCAACCATAAATTTATAATAATATATATTGTTTATGATAATAAAACATGTACTCAGGCGTCCAATAAAATTGTCTAAGATGAACATATAGTTTAGTGATCATATCCTGGTGAAATAAAACAAGACGGTAACAGTCAAATTGAACACAGCACATACATTTATTTATTCTGATCTGGGTCAAATCTGTTTGCAAAGGCGTTTATATGAAGGATATGGTTAATGTACGGAACTATACAGGTCGTGTTCAAACATGTATTCAAACATTAATAAATGGAGCAAATATGTACATGCACTGGTGCCGAGGTTATAAAAGATGTTTGAGTCTGTGTTCATTCTCACGCATCTGATTGGTCAATTATTTGAGAATGAACTCTGAATGAAACTCAGAAGTGTTGTAACGTCGGAGCCTAGTCTTTCAGATATTTTATCAAATTTCACCAAGAGGGATAATAAATTCCCCAATAAATCATTATTGAAACACATTAAGTTTGGCTCGATCTTTAATCAAAATATTTGGCGACCTTGGCTTTCGCATTTATCATTCAGTTTCGAGAATAAATTGGTCAATCAGAGGAGTGTATGCAAATGAGTACACAGTCAAATGTAGCACACTACTTTAACACTTAACCCTTTCACCGTCGATGTCGCATAAATGCGCCACGACAAATAGTGCAGTCCCAGATCAGACGCCGCCTTTTCAAGGTGGCGTCTGATCAAATACTTCACTTTTTGTCTCAATCTCTATTTCTATATCTCTGCATTATTCCTTTGAAATTTGCATTTATTTATCTCATTTACTTATTGTATCGAATTAATAAAGAAAAACCGGATCGCAGACGACAATTAGAAATTTGGCGCCGAAAGGGTTAAAATGTGGGACGCGTGAGTATTGGCTTTTGTAAACAGTGTGCACCCTGATCAGAGGGCATAAAGGGGAGCCCTTTGACTAGCGGATGTGAAATCCGATCGCTTTGCAAACCCGGCCTCGAGGTTTTAAAACATTTTGCTTGAATCTGAAACCATTCGCAAGCATCTGATTGATCATATTTTTATAACCTTGGACACTGGACTCTATCGTTAAACACTGATGAACCATTCCACTTTGCAAATTCGACGATGTGTGTTATTTTTCTAATTTTGACCGATTTAAATCACAATGAACGAATTTGAATGCTTTTAAAAGCAGGAATATTCATCACAGAAAGGGTTAAAACAAGCATACCTATGATGGCATATGTACACCGGAAGTTTGGTATTAGTAGAAACTGTAGATTCAGATCTATTATCATTTTTATATGCAAACAGAGAGGACCCTGATCAGACAACTCCTATTGGAACTATTTGATCTGCGTGTACACTGTAAATGCGCTGAAAGGCATTTATATGACATACAGGGTTTAATGAATTCACCAGTATAAAATGTTTAAATATCAAGTCAGAAAGTGTTAGAGATAGACATAATGATTCTGACGACATATACATGTAGATATGGTGGACCCTAGGTTGTCCGTGTCAACAAATCGGTGGTTGAAGTCGTGATTATCAGACAGTTTGGATCCAGATTAGACGCTGTCTCATCATCAGGTTCCAAACTGTTTGACACTATGATTGCATTGTAAACAGAGAGTAAAGACAAATGTAGGAATGCCATTATTTTGTAAATGCTAGATGTTGAAAATGAATTCCATTTAATAATGAAATTTGGTATATATCAGGATATTAGAAATGATCTTTTTACCAAAGCTTCTGAAGTTGACCCACGTTATAACTCTAAGAATGATAAAGATAAGTTTCTATTTATATTTACAAATGGAAATTTTATACGCATTCATGCCAAATACTGTTCTATTATTTTCAATTCGTTAACCCTTCTCTTGCTGAATTTTAAAATACATGTCTCCTTCTTTACCCATGCTCTGTAGTATAAGTACATGTATCTTCACTGTGTAAACGTATTTCGCTGTGCAATCACCGCTGTGGAGTGCACTGGTTGCACAATCAACTTGTAAATAGTGCAGACCCTGATGAGACAGCTCCTGCAGGAGCTGTCTCATCTGGGTCTTCACTATTTACAGGTAGGTATATTGACGTGGATAGTAAGCGAAGGGTTAAAACGGTTGATCGATTGTAAAACAGTTCCACAATAAGACGTAAAGTTACTCGGCATCCCGTCCGGACAAGCTGCTTGCAAGTGCTCAGTATGCGAAAGGTTAGCCCTTACAAAGCTGAATTTGTAAATGGACTCTTCCTAAATCCAAACAGGTCAAGCTTATCGTCGTGAGTATTTAGAGATTTTTCTACAGAAAATCGTAACATGATAAACAGTGCATACCCTGATGGGAAGACTCCTGTAGGAGCCCTCTCATCTGGGTATACATCGTTTGCAAAGGACATTAGTGACTTTTGTCCCGCACAGTGAGGGTTAATTAAAATAGTTCCATATGGTTTATGTTCTTGAACATGTTTTCTACAATGCCACCTGGTTCCTCAACTCAGTTACCTTTGTTAAGACTATTGCTTAAAATTGTCCCTGTTCTATGTTTATTCCAACGTTTGACACCTACTTAATATTCATGAACATATAGCTATAACGAAATATGCAAGGTGAAACAAAAAATCCAGTAACAAAACAGGCATTTCAAATTCCATTAGTAAACAGCAAACATTAGCAAACAGAGCAAATCCTGCTCCTATAGGAGCCGTCTGGTTCCATGCTTATAACACTTTTTAGTTGAGCCTGAGTTCGTTCTCAAGCTTTTGATTGGTCAGATTTTAGTTCTCAAGCTTTTGATTGGTCAGATTTGAGCCAAAGGCTCAAATCTGACCAATCAAAAACTTGACCAATCAAAAACTTGAGAACGAACTCAGACTCAGCTAAAACATTATAAGCATGGAACCAGATCTGAGACTACTCTGCAAATGCGTGAAAACACGTTTATACGAAGGAAAGGGCTAACCCTTACCTCTTGCTTTGAAAACAATTTCTAATCACAGTAACATCTAGTGCAACTTTTTCAGTGTTGTTATAGTTTCTGGTCCTTCGGGATCATTAGTTTTGATGTTATTAGTTTTGAAAATTAAATACTGCTTAAGCCGGTGCTACGGGGCCTGAGTAGTGTTGCACATTTAATTACTACTCTTGAACAGATTCAATAAAACCGAGTATGCAATGTTCTCTTTTTGCATTTTTTCTTTTGCTTTCGAAGGATCACCCATTTTCAGAATATTTAGACTACTTCCTGTTCGATCAAGCTTTTGACAATTTTTTGACCGAGTGTAAAACGACTCGGAACCTGGTGAGATGCCCGCGTCACGTCTAGACCAACGCTGTTTGCAAATGCAAATGATGTCCCGGATAGCCGAATAAGCATTAATCATTTACTTGCTATTCACGTCAATATACCTACCTGTAAATAGTGAAGACCCAAAAGAGACAGCTTCTGCAGGAGCTGTCTCATCAGGGTCTGCACTATTTACAAATCGATTGTGCAACCAGTGCACTCCACAGCAGTGATTGCACAGCGAAAAACTTGTACACAGTGAACATATATGTAATTATACAACATGGTAAAGAAGGAGAAATGTATTTTAAAATTCTGCAAGAGAAGGGTTAATCATTTACTCCATGGATATTCATGTAAGAAATGATCACAACAAGAATATTAATAATATTATATTATAAAATGGCATATGGACACAAGGCATTTTGGCTCAGGCAAAAACTGCACAATCATATTTATATAACATCATAAGCAAACAGGGCAGACCCTGACCAGGCGGCTCCTAAGGAACCGTCTGATCTGGGACTACTCTGTTTGCAAAGGCGAAAACAGGCGTATTTATGGAGTAAAGGGTTAAGAATGATTAACTACAGTTTTCATCTGAAATTTCCTATACTCATATAATTGAATATTCCATTTATACACCCGCGTAATTGGTTAGTATGAGCATGAAGACATACAGGGGATTTCCCTGAGATACAACTAGAACATTGATCTGTCCGTGAATCCTATTATTTTAATACAGAAGCTGACACTTATCACTAGTGCAAATCCATCTGATGAAAAACACACACGGGGAAAACCTTAAGTAAATCCAACTATTGACGCACGTTACATTCAACTGTTAACCCGCTGTTGAAACATAATGTCTTCTATACTTTAGGATCTGGTGCAATTAGCACCTAACCCTTATAAACGTGCTGGCACGCATTTGCAAACAGAGTAGACCCAAATCAGACGGCTCATATAGGAGCCGTCTGATTAGGCTCTGCTCTGTTTGCTATTGGAATTTGAAAAATGTGCTGGTTTTTGTTTGCTGTCTTAATAGCTACAATCTTCCACCAAGCATCATAGACAACATTTGGTATGGCGATCAGCCTGAATTTGTGTTTGTGACAAGCAATACACGTATGACACAAATCTATACGGTTCATACCGCTGTACTCATACCTATCATAACGTATATGATGGCAACATATTAATTAAACAACCTTATAATTCTTAGGCGACTTTCGTGAGATTGACCGGAATATTAACCATTCGCTTGCTATTCATGTCAATATACCTGCCTGTAAATAGTGAAGACCCAGATGAGACAGCTCCTGCAGGATCTGTCTCATCAGGATCTGCACTATTTACAAGTTGATTATGCAACCAATGCATTCCACAGCAGTGATTGCACAGCCCCATACTTGTACACAGTGAAGATATATGTAATTATACAACAGGGCATGGGTAAAGAAGGAGAAATGTATTTTAAAATTCAGCAAGAGAAGGGTTAAGCACATTATTGTCCAGTCGATCCTCTATGTGGAAAGGTCTAGTTGCATTGCAAACAATGTTGAGTCAAACCATTCGTCGCGTCTCCGTCTGGGTCTACACCGTTTGTCACCGTAGTGATCAGTTTCATGTCTTTACTTCCAGTGTAAATTAAATGTTAGCACTGATCTGGGTCAACAATGGAAGCAATGTCATCACACAACTTTTTTCAGAGAACGGCTCATACATAATTTTATACATGTACCACGATTATTCATAGGTTTACAAATGTCACCTTGCCCAAATTACGATATTGACTAGCCTTTAGTCTGCTGTGGGCGGACGAGTGATTACCTATGGATCCAGGTGAGACCCCGAGTAACTCGGACTCTTATCAGGATCGAAACTGTTTGACGCCCTGGTAGCATTATTGTAGACTAATTGATTATAGCTAGAATTCTGAAAATGTAGCACTTGGATGATAAGCTATGTAAAAAAGATTTGCTCAGCAAGCTAAAGGTTACCATTCAGCATTCTGTGGGTGATTTAGTAATTTCTCTAACAAACATTTTAAATACAGATCATTTGCTGAGCAAATCGGCATGTCATCCAAATCTAAACTGAGATAATGGTCTTCTTTAAACAACAAAAAAAAAAAAAAAAAAAAAGGTGAAACGTCTTATTCTAGAACTGGTGTAATAGCCGATGAGAAATTCGTCTTCAAGGTGGCTAAAGGCTTAGGAAACCAAATATATTGCAAGGGGTTGCATTTCTAGGAAACTCGCAGGCTAGAATGATTCCCCAATCTGGAAATTGGATTTTCAGAGATAGAAACTGATTACTGTAACAAATCTAAGCATGTAGACGCAAAATGGGCTGTATTACCCTGAGCCTGTTGAAACAACCTGACTCGGATACAGATGCCTGCAACATCAGAATAGATTACTTAGTCATGCGGATACTTTACTATCCTTTAGACGAAGTCTTTAGGGAATGGTTGATTAACTGCTGAATTATGTAGTCATATACAATTTGAAGTATTTAGATGTCTTGTTGAGTCTTATTAAGAATACAGATAAAACATGGCGATTCTGGTTAATATCTCACAAAATACGAATGTTTTGACCCATCGTAAAACATTTCGTTGTGTTGTCGTTGTTGTACGTAGAGGTGTCATTGAGTATCAAACTAAATTTAGTATAATGCAGAGCTACAGAGAACGGTGCGTACTAAAATATTAAAATCGTTATTTCTCCATCAACTCCTATATTGTGACCCACTCTTTAGAATCGTCTCGAAGAGACGATTCTAAAGAGTGGTCATAAAATAGGGTTTGATGGAGTAATAAAGAAGTATATTTTGATTTACATATCTGATCTGGACCTCTGATAATGTAATCCTATATTATCAGATCTTGGTCTGTATCAAAATGCCTTTAGAATTTCAGACAGTAATATCGTTATTGCCCTAAGACACCCAATTTGTGTCTTACTTTGCGTGTATATCCAGAGGCATGAGGGCAAACATTGTTAATGTGGGAGTATCGTCTTGATTGTAGCCATCGCAATGCTTTATAACATTGGTACGATCAATGTCGACAAGTGTAATTTAATTACTAGTGATAAATTATATCTGTCTCACGTATCGTGGCCAGAAGATATTAGAGAATTGGCAATGCTACGAGAAATGTTGGGAAAATAAGTTTTCGCAGATAGTGGCGGCCATGCATACAGATGATATACATTGCCAGAAAGACGAAATACATGGATGAATCTCGACGTTTATGAGCGAATCGCAATGTTCTGAAATAAATCACCGTTTTACCTCCCTGTGTGTTTCAGTTGAAATTGCCATACCTAGTGGGACGTTTTATTTCTGTAAAATATATCGAGGGCTTGGTGCAAAACTATTCTAACACCTTCAGAAAGTGAAGGAGTTAGAATAGTTCTGCACCAAGCCCTCGATATGTCACTTTTTGAATATCAATAGCGCAAACAATGATATCCATTAAACAATTGTATAAAAACTATCACTGTAGAAAATGATTTGTTTGGAAAACAATGAAGACCCATGTCAAAGGACTTTTAGAAACACTTTGATCTGGATCTACAGTTTGCAAATGTCTCATATACTCCAATCACGTATTTTAAGGATTAAGACGTGAGGTACATAAGTATTCATGGTTAATACAGAGGTCCAGATAAGATGCGTACATTTATACACTTTCAAGAATAACCCCTTTATTTCTCCACCAAAGTACAAATATGAGTTATGTAGGAAACACCACATACAGAACAAACAGCCGCCCGAACAGCAACACAAGAACACACAGTAAATGTACATAACTAGCAAAACCATAAAGAGACGTACAAAGACAAACACAGGGGGTTAAACCGGTTATGGGGCGCCCAACCTCACACTATCCATCCCCATCCTAACAAACAGTGTAATAAACGTTTCCCCTCTCCGACTAATCTACACAAACAGCCAACTCTATAATGTGACCGCTCTTTAGAATCATCTCTTCTAGACGATTATAAAGAGTAGCTACAGTATGAGTTTTGGTGGAGAAATGGGTTACAGTATTGGGTTCAGTGGAGAAATCACGATTTCAGACCTTCGCTTGCTATTCATGTCAATATACCTACCTGTAAATAGTGAAGACCCAGATGAGACAGCTCCTACAGGAGCTGTCTCATCAGGTTCTGCACTATTTACAAGTTGATTGTGCAACCAATGCACTCCAGAGCAATGATTGCACAGCGATATACTTGTACACAGTGAAGATATATGTAATTATACAACAGGGCATGGGTAAAGAAGGGGAAATGTATTTTAAAATTCAGCAAGCGAAGGGTTAATATTTGGGTACGCACTTGTATCTGTAGTTCTGCTAAGATCTTGCAGCAAGAATAGTGAATAAAGTTTATTTACATTTATGTAGATGATAATTGATAATACTGGATAGCAAGTCATTCTGAATCTGATCGCATGACTCGTTCATGTTTAATTCTAGTATGTCTACAATGGCATATTATGTTCCTCTTTTATTGTTACAATGGACTAAAACAATCAACTTATACCGACAATAACCCTTCACACTGTCTGGTAGCGACAAGAAGGTTATGGCCTGAGCGTAACAACTTGTATTCCACTTGATCCAATATTACAAATTGGAAAATGTCTGGACATCTTTCCATGACATGCCATCCCTCAAGATATACCATAAATAGTTCTGATATAACATCTTTTCACATTAGTTTGGTATGAAAATACCAACACTGAAAGATTACAGCTGACTGCTCTGTAGTGAATTACGCTCCGACATATACATGTACCAGTATACGCTCGTATTAAGGTCTGTGGAGTAAGTACATACTTTCATGATTACAATCCTGTACAAATCTCTAGGGATGCAAATTAGTCATAGATGATACAATATACGGGTGGTAAACAATCACTTAATATCTGAAACAGACTTATAATTTGATAGTTAATGTGGTCAGATCGGATGAAAGGCTAAATATGGCTTCTCTTACATGGTATGTGATTTCTTCTATTACTGTAATAATTTACAACCGCATTGTCAATTGGGTCCAATGTTAGCTCACATTGTAGATTTGGAAAACGAATAAAAACTGAAATACTTAAGCGACCATTCATTTATCAAACATTTGATGTCTTTAAATACAGTAAAATATGTCTTCAGCGACCTTTCACTGAACATTTATAAATATTCTTACAAAGCAGGTTCTTGCTTAATGCAGGACAAAGGTAATGCCGAACGCTCCAATCGGAGCTTTCAGCATGACTTTCGATGTGCATTAAGTTACGGGAGCTGTTTTAAAGACCTAGAATTATACGTCTTCAATGCAAGCTTTGTAGTCTGCTGGACACACTTTCGTCCGCTTCAGGTTTAGAATGTACGATTGTTATATTTCTTTACAAACCAATAAACACGGTGCCAAATAGTCTGATGAGATGCAGCGTTACTGCATATGATATCACAGACGCTTCTTCATGGCACTGAAGTAGTATATATAGTCGCTTAACCCTTTCCTCCATAGGCTATTGTTAGATCCAACCTCTTAAGATGCATCTACCGAAAAAGAGCATTAACTATAGAGAGTAATTTTTACAGAGTCGGCAAAAGTCGTCAACATGAGGGAATGGGTTAAGACAGGTTTTACTGAATATGCTATATCAAACCAATCAATTGATATTGATATGCGTCTTTATAATTGATCGGCCTTCATTGTATTAGTTTTACAACCACACTGATAATGTAATAGAACAGTGAAACGTCATAAGCACTGGTTTGGTGATTTTTCTCGTTGGTTAATGCATATGATTTCCATGTTTAGGCTAATCTGTTGAGCAATAAAACACACAGTGATATCATAAATTCAGTTTTGTTTTTGACCTGCACATTGAACTGTTGCAATGGTGTTATGCACAGGTTTATACCTTCATAAATGTTCAAACTAATCATTAAACAAACAAAATCAACACTGAAATTACAACTTTACTGAATTCTAGTCCTTATAGTAGCGACTGGTCGTGGTCAAGCGTCTTGGCGAAACGCAAAAAAAAAAACAATACAAAAAAACTTTCCTAAAGATGATACTCGTATGTAACATATGGAACAATAATCAAACAGGGAGAGCCACACACGAAATGACACCGCACCAAACACCATCTAACAAGAAACGGTAAAGCCACAAGACAAAACATAACAGGACGCATATCAAGACGAAACACATTAAACATTAAGCATATTAAACAACACAATTGACCGTAGGCTGAAAGCAGGAGTGCCGCCTTGGAACGGCCAGCAGCCAAAAAAAGGGCTACTGGGGGACTTAAACCTAGTTTACGGGTACCCAACCTCGTCCTTATCCCACTTTCACCAAAGTCAAAATGTAAATAAAATTCCCCCTCCAGACAACTCCATAACATGCATAACGATGTCTGCCAAAATGAAAATGATTTGAAAATAAACGTTAGAGGTAAACTAGCGACGTCATCATGTAAATGACGTCATAATTTAAAAGTACGGGAACATCACAATTCAAACACGTATTCCTTACGGAGAAACGTTTCTCAATTTATCCGGGATCAATAGTTTCTACATTGCTCCTCCGAATTATAGAATATTTGCGACACACTTATCGGAGAATGTATAGTTTTGCAAGCACCATAAACTTTTAAATACCAGTAGTCAATCACCACTCACATATAATTTTGGTTCCACAGATTCTGTAGCCTACATAAAATGATAGAGTAAGTAAAACTTCTATATAACGACCACTATATTGTGTTAAATATTTGGTATTTAGGGCAGGTGGCTGCTTAAAGCAAGGTGGAAATTAAACAGAACGCTCCTATAGGAGGGTTCTGTTTTACTTTCACCTTGCTTTAAGCAGCCACCTGCCTTTAACACAAAATAATTATGCAATTTAGTGGCCGTTATAGAGAGGTTTTACTGTATTATTACTTCATATATCATTTTAAAGCGTGAACATCCTCGTTATAAAGGCGTCCATTTTGTATTATTTATTGATTAACAATATAATGTGTCATAAATGATACTCTGAAGAATGTGCGTGTGTTTGGATTGTGGTTTTACGTGGCTATAACCCTTCCCTCATATAAACGTGTTTTCACGAATCTGCAAACGGAGTAGACCCAGATCAGACTGCTCCTATAGGAGCCGTCTGATCAGGGTTAGCTCTGTTGGCTAACAGACTTTGATAGACCTGTTTCTTTGCTTCCTAAAATGTCTACAATGTTCCACCTTATATATACCTTTTTTGTTAATGAATATTCAGTAGGTATTGAATTTTGAAATAAACACAGAACAGGGAAACGATTAACCCTTACGACACTGCTTTTTTTCAAATGGACTATTTCAAAATTCGAACACGTCAAACTTATGGTGAATATTTAGGGATTTTTCTACTGTAAAGTGTAACTTGACAAACAGTGCAGACCAGACTATGGGCTCCACTACGACATCTAGGGTCTACATTGTTTGCAAAGGAATCGTGTCCCCCACTATAAAAGTACAAAAATGAGTCATGCAGGAAACACCATATACAGAACAAACAGCCGCCCGAACAGCAACACAAGGAAACAGCAAATGTACATAACCGTTACTATAAAAACATCAAGAGACGCACAAAGACAAAACAAACATACAATAGGTGAAAGATGGAAGTACCGCCTTGGAACGATCAGTAACATAAGTCACTAGGGGTTAAACTGGTTTTTGGGCGCCCAACCTCACACTTATTCCATCCCCACCCTAAAAGTCAAACAATGTAAATAAACGTATCCCCTCTTCGACTAAGTTAACAGTACTTCTGGTATATCGTGACGTCCATCTAATTACAGATAGTTTCCGATGCATCGATCTAATTGCTCTGTTTAGTGCATAGAAGAACGGTACAACCACCAACCTACCGCATGTCAGCTGGAAGACTTCCTCACATGAAGTATCAAATTGGTCAGACAGGGATTCGAATTTATTTCATTTGTATCTTCGAATGTATACAATTTGAATTTCGAATTTCAAGAAAACACATTAATAAGACTCATTAGATTGTCTTATCATACTCTTGCTAAGATAGATATAATTGCATCACCCCTTGTAGTTTGTTTTCGATTAGTTTGGTTGAGTTTTGGTTTTCCTGTCGGTATGGAACTGGCAAGAAACAGGTTTGTATTTTGTGAAGGTCGTATTTTGTGAAAGCGCTGGTGTTGCTGTGAATTTTCTTGTGCCATTTCTAATTTCCCGTCTGACTTCTGTTCTGTTTTCATATATTAATCATGTTCAATAAAACCT
Organism: Azorinus chamasolen; assembly: GCA_963576725.1. Taxonomy (NCBI): domain Eukaryota; kingdom Metazoa; phylum Mollusca; class Bivalvia; order Cardiida; family Solecurtidae; genus Azorinus; species Azorinus chamasolen. Next base: position 77,463,164 of record OY755242.1, read on the forward strand.
CTCTATAACGGCCACTAAATTACATCAAGTATTTTGTGTTAAAGGCAGGTGACTGCTTAAAGCACGGTGAAAGTAAAACAGAACGCTCCTATAGGAGCGTTCTGTTTTACTTTCACTTTGCTTTAAGCAGCCACCGTCGCTAAATACCAACTAATTAACACAATTTAGTGGCCGTTATAGGGATGTTTTACTGTATTCTAAATTGAATTACAATTATAGGGGTTTTACTATATTTTATCATTGGTGCTATATCTTAGTCAAACAGTATACCACCGCCTACATAGAGAGGTTTTACTGTACAGTGCTCCCTCTCTACAACGGCCCTCTCAATAACGATTCCCTCCTTACAACAACGCATGTCACTGTTTCCGAAACAACAAGGCTCCAGAAACAACCCTTTTCCATCGTATTTTCTTTATGTCTCCATCAAATTCTATGTTGTGACCACTCTTTAGAATCGTCACAAAGTGACGATTCTAAAGAGTGGTCACAACATAGGGTTTGATCGAGGCATAACGGTTTTAGTTCACGAAATACACCTTATCTTGGCATCTACAAACAAACTAATTATGTTTGATTTCTCCTCCCTATAACAACTCCCTCTGAACAACACATACAATATTCATATCCCAAAGGGTGTCATTGTAGAGAGGGAGCATTGTATATTGCTTTTTAACCCTTTCCGTAGAGAACATGTATGCATGAATTGATAACTTCGTGAATATTCATTATATTATCTTGTAAAACCTTTAAAGAAATGTCTGGCGTACCACTTAATTGGGTGCTAGGGGCATGAGTGGTGTTGCACTTTTAATAACTGCTCATGAATAGACTTAAAGTCAAGTCTACAGCTTTTCATTGCTGCTTTTGCTTTCGAAGGATCTCCTACTTTCAGAATTTAGATAGTAGGATCAGATCTATATAATTTCATACAGGAGCCGTCTGTTTTGGATCTACTCTGATTGCAAAAATCGTAGAAACGTTTATATGAAGGAAAGAATTATACATTTTAGAACATGTGGTGACGCTCCAAATATGACATTATGATACATAATACACACAAAGCATTTCTATTGCAGTGACGCCTCACTGTTTTGAACACTTAACCCTTTCCCTGTTCAATATGCATGTAAGAAATAATGGCACCATGAATATGTATTAGCTGATTGTTATAGTGTAAATATTTCAAAGTAGTTATTCTTGCTATTAACCCTTTCGCTGCCAATGCCGGATCTGTGATTACCTATGCAAACCGTCTGGATCCAGATGAGACGCCGAGTAACTCGGCGTCTCATCATGATCCAAACTGTTTGTTAGTGTTACTATGTTTTTGAAACAAAAATGAAGAAAATCAAAAAAATGAAATTTTGTAGCAGACGACAAAGTTAGCAGACGACAGAGTTTGGCAGCGAAAGGGTTAAAGTTGTAGAATAATATATATATCATGTAAAAGACAAACAGAGCAGACCCTAATCAGACAGCTCAAAATGCATGAAAAGGCGTTTATATGAAGGGAAGTATTAAATGAAAATCCTCATTGGTTTTTAAGATAAATGATTTCATGTAGAGACAATGTCATGCATAAAGATCCCATGCAGTGGTTCCTTTCTACTTCTACAATTCATTAAGCAGCTACCTGCCTAAAATGTTTACCATCCGCCTCAACTTAAATATTCAAATAAATGAACTTTTACTGTAACACATATTTCTAGATATTAATGTTTCAGTAGTAGAGCGTTCTTAACCAGCTTTTTGGGTCGAATATCAACATGATCAAAATACGACGTGTAGGAAATCCTCGATCGATTTTAATAAAAAATGTGCGCTTGTCAGCGTACCTCCTGGCGTTGGTTAGAAATACGATCATCCTATAATAAATATAGTCTGCAAAAACTATGAGTAGTTTTTTCGTGTATCCCTTTCGTTCAAGCTTTGATCGAATGTCAAACAGCTTGGATCCAGATGAGACTCCAAATTACTCGGTGTGTCATCTGGGTCCAAGTTGATTGCTAATGCTTATCAATACGCAATTGCACGGGTAGAGTTAACCCTTTCTCTGATGAATATTCATGTAGGAATTTGACGTCATGAATATTAATAAGATTATTTTTATAATGGCATATGAACACACGACATGTTTGCTCAGGCAGACGCTGTAGAATATATTACACCATAAGCAAACACAGCAGACCCTGATCAGACGGCTCATATAGGAGCCGTCTGATCTGGGTCTACTCTGTTTGCAGATGCGTCAAAATGCGCTTAAATAAGGAAAAGAGTTAAAATTGATTCCGGTTTGTTTTGTTTTCCTCGGAAAATGTGATAAAGCGCATAGTTATTGGATACTTTATTTTCCAGTCTGACACCAATTCAAGTACTTGGAAATATTTATTAATCAAACGTTTACAAATAGGAGTATTTCAGAAACATTCTTTCTTTTGTTAAGAATATTTTGTGTGTAGCACAATGTGTTGTTTTCCTGAAATCTATTAACTTAATAGATCTAAATTATTTAAGACAGTAAGACAGCTTTCATTCTGAATAGACCCAAGCGTCAACGCTACATCTGCACGCACATCTTATGATCGTAAAGGAAACAACACCAGTCGTCCAACATCTACATCACTTCGAATTAACGATCTTTGATAACTTAATGATTACATATTAAATATAGACTAAGGAGTGGTTGACAACCGTAGTTTTGTCATCTAGGGCCCAAGGATGCCTGGGGTGCGAAAGAGTTAAAGAACATTCTTTACAATTTCTGGTTTGAGTGCAGTGACTGAGAGATTCGACGGATTGAGCAATACCACGATATTAAAATGCCCTACCGAATCAATTAAGGGTCAGTGAATGTATGAGTACACGAGATGCAAAATGGAATGCTACAGAAGACGAATATCAAGTCATGTTAGTATCGATTCCGGTTGGTAAAACATGTTATTAACTTGAGTTTTCACCGTTGATTTATACAGTGGAACTTATCTCGAACTTCAAGGGACCATACAAATTAGTTCAAGATAACAGAATTTCGATTTATCCGATTTCTGATCTGGACAATTTCTGAAGTTCACAGCTTAATGCAGATCTAAAGTAATTCTGAAAGCTCCTGCAGGAGTTATCCCGAAATTCGAGTTATCAGAGCTCGAGATATCGAAGTTCAACTGTATTGCATTTCTTTTCAACAACACCGTCAGAGTATCAATCAGTTTGATGATGAGATGCCGTGTTGCTTGATGTTTCATCTGGAACCAAGCCGTTTGTATAGGGAATCACTCATCCGCCAGCAATATGCTCAGTTTTACATTACAATCAAAGACTATACTTAACTAAATACTTTACCTACTAGTGACGTATTTGTATGCATTTGCAGACAGAATAGACACAGATCAGAAAGTGTTTGTAGGGGCCGTCTAATTAGTCTTTGCTATGGTTTGTTTCTGAACAGGAACCTCCCCACAATGGCGAAAAATACTCTTGTCCATATGCAGTTATAAAATCTATTATTTCGTCTTCAATTGGTATTCATCATGTAAGGGGTTGTTTGTGCGTCAGCCAGCATAGTATCATTCTTACCAGAGGTCTAAAACAGCCTACTGATCAACACTTACTAGTACTTTTAGATAAGCACAAATCTAAATATTGATAAGGTCCCGGGGAGGTTCCTGTTCAGAAACAAACCATACATAACATAATTAACCTCTTTTATCCATACAATTTGTCAATGTAACACCAGTCACATATTCTTAATGGCTGTGTAATATACACCTGTATAAAAAGCAAGTTAAAATTAACACTACATACAAAGATAAGCCATTATTTAACCTTTAATCTGAAAATTAATCCCGTTATGGATATTAATTAAACAAAACATTTGTATCACCTTTTATCACTGATGAAAATGATTTATGACAAACATTGAAGACTCTGATCAAAGAAGCATTTTCTTTGAAAGGTCTTTACATACACGGTTTCCATGCATTCAGGCCAAATGAGAACACAAAACTTTTAATACTTTGTATCTTATTATCTGCAAAGAAATAAGATGCCGATAACCGTAATGGCTTAAGGTGAAAGGTAATCTCAATCTGTCAGTTTTATACATCAAGTAAGTCACTTAAACATCATAATTAATCAATGAATATTTCTATAAACTTTAATAACTGGATTGCCAGCATCATTGGATGAAATAGTCCAAATTTATATCATACAGGGAGTAAACAATAGAGGATCTTACATGAATGTTACTATACTTTAACCTGTGTACTACAGTGCTCCCTCTCTACAACGACACCCTTTGGGATACCAAGATTGTATGTGTTGTTCAGAGGGAGTTGTTATAGGGAGGGAAAATCAAACATAATTAGCTTGTTTGCAGATCCCCAGGTAAGGTGTATTTCGAGACCTTAAACCGTTATGCCTCAATCAAACCCTATGTTGTGACCACTCTTTAGAATCGTCACAAAGTGACGATTCTAAAGAGTGGTCACAACATAGGGTTTGATGGAGGCATAAAGAAAATACGATGGAAAAAGTTGTTTCTGGAGCTTTGTTGTTTGGGAAACAGTGACATGCGTTGTTGTAAGGAGGGAATCGTTATTGAGAGGGCCGTTGTTGGGAGGGAGCACTGTATAATGAATAATTTTATAGTAAACTCGTTTCATAAAAACAATTTGCAGTGAACACGAATGTAAGATTCTTTTTATAAGATAACCCATATAACCTATAGCCGACGGCTCTTTCTCGCCGTTTATGACAAACAGCGTAGTAATACAACAATACAACAGACGGCGCACATGGAGTGAATCGGTCATGAAGCGCTAAGTTTGACTAACGATTAAATGTCGACATGCATTGGTCCCGCGTATTCTCTTTAGGATTCATTATCGACAGGAACTACTAATTTGACCACTAATGCACTCGTGCATTTCCACGATTTTCGGTTATGAAACGGTTGTGGTTCTAACGATTATCACGTGGTAAAAAAGCTCATCTACTAACAACGATGCCCAATAAATTAAACATGTGCGGCGGTAGTTTGATTGATACTCTTTATGGCAAAACGTTCATTATCTAGATGTCCAATAGGCTTTTCTAACAATGTATTTTTTTATTATATGTGCGAAAGTCTATCATTTTATGTTTGTTATTCGTCCATCGTTGCACGATGAGGACCACGACTTTCTTCTACTCAATTAATTTGGTTTAATGCGTCCGAAGGTGGTTAATCTGTCCAATCCGGACACTAAAGTAACGACTACAAGTGGGTACTTGATGTCTGTAGAAGGGATGCTGATTAACATGGTTTTACCGGCTGTACGTTTCTCCATGGCCGCCTTGATGCGTGACTCTTCTTAGGTCATGCATCTTTCACGGACAAGATGACGCCAAAGCAAGAGCATGTGTTTCCCATAAATCAATGTTGAATGTCTTGAGGGAAGTCTTTAGGCTGCCCTTAAAGTTCTTTTTCTGTACACCATATGGACGTTGCTTATGGATCCTTTGTCTTGCCATCGGATAATAAGGATCTTGATTTTATAATAACCAGAACTATAGATAAAGGTGCGTATTTAAATATTAAAATTGTCATTTCTCTACCACATCATATGTTGTGTCAACTCTTTAGAATCGCCCCCTAGACACAACACTATAGGGTTTGCTTTTTGTAAATGATTTAATTTACATTTGCATTATTTTTAATTGACTTCTGATAACAATAGAATGCGAAAGTTGTCTTCATTTATGTGAAGTATTTGTTGTGCGTGTATAAGATATTTCAGACCCGGTATCCGCAGTTGTTCCACAAAAGAAAATATATTATATTTGCTAATATGACTATCTTAAGACTATAAAAGCGTTTTTGTAGCTGTGTAGAATATTCATTTGGGTAATTCCGGAACGCTTAAAATAATTGATTGACATGTAAATGAGGTCTTATAAAAGATCCTCCAGACTACAATCGATTGCAAATTACGTAGCATGCGACTACACACGCATCATGGCTTAAGATAAGAGGACATAGACATAGTTTACTTTTAACTTATACATAATGTATCTCCTTACATATTCAACAATACATACTCAATACACATCAAGCCATATGGAAACTAATTCTAAATGGATAAGACGTCAAGGGGGAAATTTGAAACATTTACACATTGCACAGCAACACCAGACGCCAAAATGAAATGCGCGCTCACACATGACCTTCATAGAACTGCTCATCGTGTGTATCTAGGGCGCTGTGACACTAAAAAGGTCACATAGTGCCACAGGATGTAGAGCAGTAAGGAACTCTTCAAGCACCAATTTACAGCAACCGAAGATCGCTCAAACATATATATAGCATACACATATACAATACATATACACATATAAATGTTTCTTGCATACTCAACACTGACAGCATATTAGATCAACCGTTACGTTCGTATATTGCGATTTACATGAAGCATCATCAAGGAAAACGGTTTATAGAATGATACGATGTAACAAGACTCGGTCATTTTCTAGAGGTCCAGATAAGATGCGTATGTAAAACCATATTTATCAATAACGTCTTTATTTCTCCACCAAACCCTACGCTGTGACCACTCTTTAGAATCGTTTCGAAGAGACTATTCTAAAGAGTGATCACAACATAGGATTTGGTGGAGAAATGGCGATTTTAGTATTTGATTTACCATCACCCTTGTCGTTTACAAGGACACATAAAGTACATTAACCCATTCCCTCATATTGACGACTTTTGACGACTCTGTAAAAGTCACTTTGTGAAACCATTGTGATAAATAGGAGCAAATGCTATATTTATCACAATGGTTTCAAACTACAAAATTCTAAAATGTTCCTTTTCACTAGTTAATGCTCCTTTTCGGTAGACTTATTCAAAGAGGTTGTATCTAAAAATAGCCTATGAGGTCATGGGTTAAGCATAGTGTTGTGTTTCATATCGTACTACCATTTCTGAAAAAACAAACAACAAAACACAGACTCGCTATCCATGTGTTAGTTCTCTGTGTATTACTGCAGTTGCAGTTATGCGCACTTCATTGGTGCTCTTGGAATACTGTGGAATTTTCTGTGGCATTTCCAACCTGACGTCTGTTCTGTTTCTTTAAACACTCAAATGTGGAAAAGGCGTGCACTGGCATTTGTAAACATTGTAGACCCAGTGTAAAGTCAGACCAGATGTTTCCCAACAGTAATAAGTGTCATACTCAAGCCTTTCATAAACAATTAACTCTATAGTTAAATAGTGATTGGTTATTCCACTTTTAATAATCAGTATTCAACGGGTTAATTGTCGATGGGAACGGTCCTGTTCTAGTCTATCCAAATCTTCTTCTAATGAATATCACAGGTGATAATAATCACACGATAGGACAGGACAGGATAATGGATTGATCACATCCGCTGTGGTTTTTAGCGCATAATATTAACAGAAAGTGATGTCCTACAACTATTCATGAACACCATGCCACTATTTATCAGTGCTATAGGGCCGTTTAAAGAGGAAGTCCCTACATTCGACGCGTTGCAAAAATGGTTTCAAACTACAAAATCTAAAACTTTCCTTTTCTCTAGTTAATGCTCCTTTTCGGTAGATTTATTCAAAGAGGTTGTATCTAAAAAATAGCCTATGAGGGAATGGGTTAAAAGAATTTAAAGAGACGATGATGAAGAGTTGTAACAACATTTGGTTTGATGGATAAAGGCGATTTTTGTATATATTTGAATACGTACCTTTATCAATTTCTCTAACAGAAGATGTCATAAAGCACCGATAAATGTTTTAATTGTGAATTCTGAAAGGAGGTGATCCCCCGAGAGCAAAAATCGCAACACAAAAAGAGAAAATTGCAGACTCGGTTTTATTGAGTCTGTTCATGTGCAGAAATTGAAAGTGCAACACTGCTTACGCCCCCTAGCACCGGCTTAAGCGGTATTCAATTTTCAGAACAAGAAGTACTGAAATTAATGATCTCGAAGGATCAGAAGGTATAACAACACTGAGAATGAAGTACGGGGCGACGTTTTACGGCCGCCACACAAGCACTTAACACCTGCTGTTGTGATGATTATAAATTCTTGATAAGAAATTGTACAGATTTCTGTCCCATTATTGATAAAACTACCAGTTTTTGTTGTAACACAAAGTAAGTACTAATGTTTCCGTATTCCACTGTGTAAGTTCAACCACTCGGTTATACTGCCTCTCTTGTACTCAAAACGGTTATATTGTCCAATGTCAAAATATGTTAATTCAGATAGACGGTAAAACAATACTCCACATCAAAAACCTCCCTTTCGGCAGAGCTACAGATAAAGGTGCGTACGCAAATACTAAATGCGTCACTTCTCCACCAAAATCTATGGTGTGACCACTCTTTATAGTTGGTTTTTCGAGACGATTCTTAACGAGTGGAGAAATAAATAAGGTATACTTGAAAATGTTTTTTTTGCGCATCTTATCTGGACCTCTGCCTGTGGGTAAAACTATGTTCCTGAACATACAATGAAGAATCATCAGATTAATTACATTTTCTCTAGGCAGTACTGCTGTTGTAAATAATGAAAAGGTTACTTGATTGGAGTAAGTGTGAAATACATATGTAATATGTCATTGATATTGTATTGCAGGAACAGTATTAAAACAAAACATAATTAAATTTTGTAATCATTCTATGAAGAAACATTTAACTCATACTCATATAGGAACACTACTTTTTATGTTAAGCAAAATAGAGATGATGAGACCAACCGTGAGAAGTAATTCAGAGCATCATCATGACGAATTGGCAATATAAAAAAAACATTTACACGGCTTCTATGGCATCATGGATGAGAGATATTAACCCATTCCCTCATATTGACACCATCTGACGCCACTGTAAAAGTCCCTTTTGGAAATCATTGTGATAAATAGAGCATTTGCTCCTTAGTTGCAAATGCTCTATTTATCATAATGATTTCCAAAACTACACAATTCTAAAAGTTTCCTGTTCTCCAGTAAATGTTCCTTTTCGGTAGGTTTTATTCCAAGAGGCTGGGTCTAAAATAACCTATGAGGTAATCTGTTAAACATTCAGTCAAACCTTGCATAAGTTATGACATTATCAAGTGTGCCATCACTGATGTGAAGCGTTTAACCTAACCCATTTGCGCCCAGTGGATTCTTCCATGATTGTGTATTGGATCAGTACATGTTTTATCTAAAGGGTGCCTGGCCTAAATTTTCAAGTTCGTTCTGTTTTATATTGAAATTCCTATCAGCAAACAGTGTAGATTCTGATCAGAGTCTACACTGTTCTCCCATGTCCCATACATGTATATGTGATCGTTGGAACAAATGGGTTAAAGTAGCAGACAATCAACATTCAGCACGGAAGAAATGTGTCCACAGTAACAAACTACAAACAATTACAAAAACAACATAAAAGAACAGTAAATCGGATAAAGTTTGCTTGGTTAGGTACAATTATTACGAAAAGTCTACCATAGACAATACAATATGCCTATGGACAAGACTGGCATGGATGTTGCTGTATCGATGCAACAAGCTCAGACAGACGTAATAGTGTATCAGACAGCCAAAAAACGTGATAAAATGCATCAATGTTTCTTATTATTGTTTCGTTATCAGTTAGTCAAGTCTGGGACTTATCTCATACTCAATAAATAACCGGAAAAAAAATTGTGTCTGCCCTGTATCAACGTGAGTGCATTCAAAACACATTACACTATTGTTCATGGAACATGATTCGATGTTGAATTAGAAAATGCCGTACATGTATATATACAGAAAAAAGGCATGAAAAGCGACCGCAGTATGAATGCACACAGATATCTTTAAAAGTAGGTCTGGCTTAATACAGGACGAAAGTAATGCATTAGGCTACTGCCTCTCTGAAGGACCAAGAAGTGGATCTCATTCCGGGGGTCACATTAAATGTTTTACTGCATACTCAAATGTAAGCATTACAATATTCAAATACGTGTTTCACAACAACAATCTAATTTGAAAACGTTTTCAATAGATGCACAACACATTTAAACGCTTTTTATTATTCCATTAGAGCACCAAAGGAGACTAAAAGCCATTATGCTGCTGTAGACGAACACTCCTTTCGTTCAAGCACTTAAATGCTGTTCACACTTTCCCAAACAGAATCAACCATATGTTCCTGACAGCCAATGCTTTTATTACTGACAACGATAGGACACCCGGTCTAGTCCGAGTTTCTTTTTTATTGCTGTCTATTAATGTCTCCATTTCACATGGCATAGTTTAAATCTATATTGTGAGCAGATTACCCTTTTCATTAAAAACTATATCCTCAGAAATATTTGGTTTGATTTAATGGTTGAAAACTCATTTGTGAAACAATAATTTTTATTAATACAGACCATGGGTCCAGGACCTATCATGGATCCTCTGATTATGATATACACTATTTACAGACACATTTTTATAAAATGCTTTAATTAAATATTTGTTAAAACATAGCTCCTATAATTGTTCCACTTTGAGACGATTCTACGAATGGCCAGAGGCCCAGAATAAACCCCATCAAAACCCTATATTGTGACCACATTTTAGAATCGTCTTGAAGAGATGATTCTAAACCGTGATTGCAGCATATGGTTTGGTGGAGAAATGACGATTTTTTTTGTATCTGAGTACACACATGTATCTGTTGCTCCGGTGGTTACAACACACGATGTGGCGGATTGAAGTAACTACAGTTGAACTTCGATATCACGAACATCAAGGGACTATATAAATTTGCTCGAGATAACAGAGGTTCGAGTTATCCGCTTTCTAATCTGACAATTTATCAAGTTCATAGCTTAATACAGGTCTAAAGTAATGCTGATAGCTCCTGTAGGAGCTGTCAGCATTACTTTAGATTGTATTAAGCTGTCCCATATGTTTCTAGATATATGTAGCGATACATTTTAGAGCAATTCTGTATTGTAAGTTTTGGAAGGACCGAACTTTTAGTTCGAGTTATCCGTGTTCGAGATATCGAAGTTCAACTGTATTTTGGTATTGAAAAACGCCATTTATCTACGAGCCTATGTTATAGATCAAGAAGCTAGACTGACACTAGTCATGTCCATAACTTCAAATTATATGACATCATATGTAATATAAATCCCTCTAAACGGGCCGTTACATTTAGTATAAATATCGGTCTTGGAGACATGTGGTAACTTAATGCAGGATAAACGTCATACAGAAAGCTGCTCAATTTATCTAAATTCTTTTCTACAAGAATTACGGTTGAGAGGGGTTTTACGGTAGAAAAGATGTTCGGAAAGGTTTGAGACAACTAAAGTTTGCCGTTATCATTTATAACTGCGTATAATAACTCTGCCTGTTAGAAATGTCACATATTTCCCATAACGGTTTGTAATTTCATAAGTCATATACAGTAAAAATCCCTCTAAACCGGACGTTAAATTTGGTATAAATATCGGTCTTGGAGACAGGCGGCAGTTTCATGCAGGGTGGAAGTCATGCAGAAAGCTCCTAGAGGAGCTTTCTGCATGCTTTTCTCCCTGCATGAAGTAGCCACCTGCCTAAATTATTCTCTACTAGAATTCCGGTTTAGAGGGGTTTTACTGTATCAAAAGTGCAAACAACAAATAAGCCAATACACTGTCCACTAACAGACACTCGTCACGACGCTACGACGTTGCGTCACCGACGTCACTGATAAAAACCGCAACTTTACATTCCTTTACAAAGTATGTGCCGCCACAACTGACATTTTACGCATGCGCACCTATTTTGCAAACATATGTATATACCAGCCTGTTTCTAGAGCATCCGAATATCATGTTAACTCTTAAACCAGATACCTCTCGAATTAAATGGTAGGGAATACATGACGGTTCCTTCCGGTTAATGATTTCATATCAATTGTATATCTTTTGTATATCTTTCATTGACCGGATATATATAATCATGCGTTTCCTTCCGGCTAGCGATTTTTATATTTATTGTATATCTATTGTATATCTTTCATTGCCTGGATATATAATCATGCGGTTCGTTCCGGTTAGTGATTTCATCCATGTGCATCGCTTTTGGACGCACATATCCTGTGAGAAAAGAGCGCTATATAAATGTGGTATAATAATGATCATAATAATAATAATACAGCAAATTCCACTCGAGCCCAATCTTGGGAACAAGCAGGTTGATACAATTGGTCGACCAAGCACATTCAATTCCATCGAGGTAGTAGAGGCTGTGTCGGGTGTCGCTTGATCCCGGGGTATATATTGTTGCATGCAGAGATCCAGATAACATGCATAAATTGCAACACTTTCCAGAATAACTGCAGTATAACTTTATTTCTCCACGAAGAGACCATTTTAAGGTTATCACAACATAGGGTTTGGGTGAGAAACGATAATTTAAATATTTGAATACACTTGTTTTATCTGTTGTTCTGATGATGTACAGTAACAAGGAAGTTGGTTTCAAAATGGTCAATAGATTTCTTTACTGCAAACGATGTTTTGATGTTTTATTAATGTTATCATGAAGTCGAGGGCAATACTGTTGTTACTTGGTTTAGTTGGAATATGAAGTGCCATTCTTTATATTCTTTATATAGAGTTTTCTTTTAAAACACAGACACTCGATAAGAACTATTTTGCACTCAACTTCAGAAAATTAAATAATGTTTCCACTCTCACTTAGCCGGCTGATTGTGATATTAGTCGTGTTTGCAAACAGATTGGATCCAGATGATAGGCAAATTAACTTCTCTTACTACTCGTCGTCTCAAGATCCAAGCTGTTTGGCACTTTCAGAGCAATAGTTTTTAGTCAAGTTTGCTCCAGATCCACATTTAACCCATTACCTCATAGGCTATTTTAGATACAACTTCTTCGAATAAATCTACCGAAAAGGAGCATTTACTAGAGAAAATGAAACGTTTAGAATTTTGGAGTTTGAAACCATTGTTTCACAATGGTTTCACAAAATGACTTTTACAGAGTCGTCAAAAGTCGTCAATATAAGGGAATGGGTTAAGCAGACTTTTTCAGCAGAATAAGGGTTAACCCTTCAACCCCTGACACGCATGCACTATTATTTGCAAACAGTGTAGACCCAGATCCTAGACGAGCCCTCTGATCAGGGTCTGCACTGTTTGTTGTTAGAAATCCTCTTGCAAGTACAAGCCTTTCATACTGAATAGATTCTATAGTTCAACACTCGTGGGTTATTCTACTCTAACAATGCAGTGTTGAAAACGTTGACGACCATATTGACACGTGCAAATACTGTTTCCCTAAACATTAGCACACAAATGACAATTTATTGTAGTTATTACCAGGGTACAAACTACTTGATATACAGACAACTTTTTATTTCCCACAGCAAACATCACAGACGCATGCCAAATATCTAATATTGGCAGACAAAAGTATAAATTGCTGCAAACCATATTCAGTTATGTAAATGCGATGGTGAAAATTGATCCGAACATCCCCTGTTATATAAAATGTCTAAAGGGAACCGCTATTGTTGAGTGAAACGTTGCATATTTATGACAAGCGCAGCTAGAATTTATCGAGATGTTTAATGTTTTGAGGCAATAACGTCTAACTGCAAGGACCACTCCTTATTATTTCCGGAGATTGTGAATCAAATCAACTATATCTCGGTTCGAAAAGACCCTTCGGTACAGGAGATTAAAATACCGAAATGTAATGCAATTTCTGCCTCCGTTTTGTAGTGGGTACTTTATTGAAAAGTGAAATTTCCTGTCAGACAATAATATCGCGCAACATCTAATATAGGAAAATTATCATAAAATCTTCCAGTGTCTCCTAAATAATATATCTGATACAATTCAGTTCCCGGGACTTGCTTTTGAAACTTGTCAAGTGCGCGGTTATTTAGAACCCACGAGAGAGCACTAATACAACTAGCAGAATAACCGTCACAATAACAATTCTATATGACTGTAAACTATATGTGAATTACAATATGCACACACTTATAACAGAGAACGTTGGAATAACATATATATCATGGCAGTCAAATGATTAACCCTTTCCTTCATACGTACGCATTTTCACGCATTTTAAAACAGTAGACCCAGATCAGACGGCTCCTATAGGATCTGACCTGTTTGCTTATGCTATAATATAGATATGAATCTACAGTTTCTGCCATGGATGGAAATTCTTGTGTCTATGTGCTGTTATAACAAATTAATCTAATTTATATTCATGACCTCATTATTTCTTATATGAATATCCATGGAGGAAAGGGTTAAACAACGTGTATACTTCGGTTGAACGGATGATTGGATTTACAAATAGTTTTGATCCTTATTAGAGGCTTGGTAACACTATGCAAATATGACCATTCAAAAGTAGTATAGTTCTTGATTTGTAAAACGAGTGCTATCTTAACCCTTTGCTTGATATTCACGTCAATGTACCTATCTGTAACTAGTGAAGACCCAGATGAGACAGCTCCTGCAGGAGCTGTCTCATCAGGGTCTGTACTATTTACAAGTTGATTGTGCAACCAGTGCACTCAACAACAGTGATTGCACAGCGCAATACTTGTACACAGTGAAGATATATGTAATTATACAACAGGGCATGGGTGAAGAAGGAGAAATGTATTTTAAAATTCAGCAAGAGAAGGGTTAAGGCTTTCAATACATGTACTTTCACCAAACAATGCAAATGAAATGCATAGATAAATGTGTATATTTAAAACCACCTGTGTTCTCATGTTATCAACATACACTTTGCATCAGGATCCAAACTGTTTGTTACTGTTACTATGTTTTTGAAACAAAAATGAAGAAAATCAAACGAATGAAAATTTATAGTAGACGACAAAGTTAGCAGACGACAGAGTTTGGCAGCGAAAGGGTTAATACGGATGACACACTTCCTCATGAAGTGTCCGTCAGTTAACCATTTCCCTCATATGAACGCATTAGTATGTCTTTGCAAACCGAGCAGAACCAGATCAGACGGCTCCTGCTCTATTTGCTAATAACATACACTATATAAAAGTGTGCAGTTTTTGTCAAAGCAAACACCTCCCATTTTATACAAATTCAGCTAATATATAATCACGATGTAATTATCTCCACATGGATAATGAACAGGAAAAAGATTAATGTTAGTGCATACATTTTGATCAACACCTTATTGCGTATGTTTTAACATACTTGTGTTTGCATTTGTCTCTTTGCAGTCGATTCCACTCATTGTGATTCCTTCTTGTATCGCTATTCTTTAATATAGTATTTTCTATATGAAAGACAATGTGTGTGGTGAGCAAATGTACATGCACTGTTACTTGCTTTATGCAAATCTCGACTAAGGCGATTGTTATACATGTTATAAATGGCGTCTTTTTTCCTCAACATACCATCAAAACATGTTCACATTTGCAATATTAAGTCTGCGTCGTAAATTTTAACCCTCAAAACAATCTTGATAAACGAGTATAGTATATTTCAATTACAGTAAGAAAATCAATACAAATGTGATGTTTTATCTTGCTTAGGTCTTCGGAATAACACATCCCCCGAAACGAAATCCAATAGAACAAAGCCACAGACAGTAATGAAGAGCAGTCATATTCTTTGTGCACATTGGGAGTTGCCTTGGCGGTAGATTTTATGAACGAATTTGTTTTGTGTTCTCATGTTATCAACATACACTTTGCAGATATAATAATTTGTCTGAAGGAGAAACTTAATAAACATTGTGTGTTACAGTCATTTTATTGCCTCGAATATATAATGCTAAAGCGCAAATGTTTACACTAATACGTGACCATCACATGTAATATTTAATAAAACAGCAGCATATACACTGTAGAGCATGTGATTTAATGGCATTTCTAGTAGTAGTAGTAATGGCAGAAGTGGTAGCTGTAGTATTAGTTTTGTAACATTTGTAACATAATTATAAATCCCTTCCAAATTTCAACAGGAAATTGTAATTTGGCGCGAACGGAATGCACGCTTTTTAGTGTGTTCTTTATGTTAGGACACTCATATATTAACCCTTTCACCGCCAGTGTCGCATAAATGCACCACGACAAATAGTGCAGTCCCAGATCAGACGCCGCCTTTTCAAGGCGGAGTCTGATCAGGGACTTCATTTTTTGTCTCAAACTCTATTCTATACATCTGCTTTATTCCTTTGAAATTTCCATTTATTTATCTCATATCCTTATTTTACTGAATTATTTTTAAAAAACTTGGATTGCAGACGACAGTTAGAAATTTGGCGCCAAAAGGGTTAAACTGTATCGTATTACGTAACGGCTTACTGCTACATATCAATACATGGTTCTACTTTTCATATTCAGTGGTCGCTACAATGAGGTTCTACGTTTTATATTAGTCGTTGCAGAGAGGTAATACGTTTTTATTTTATTTTTACATCTATTATTATTGTAACGGTAGATGAAAGGAAAACAAAAAATCCACACACACAATATTTCTTCGTCTGATAAATAAATGCTGATATCAATTGCTAATTCTCCACCCTGTCTGGCACAAGTGGCAGATTGATTTTTAACCCTTATCCCGATCTGACTTGCATTCGCAAACAGCTTGGATCCAGGTGAGACTCTGGGTAACTCGGAATCTCACCAGGAGCCAATCTGTCTGGCACTCGGTCAATACTTTCTCAAACATTTGATCAATCAGTTGAGTCTGAGTTCATTCTCAAGCTTTTGATTGGTCAGGTTTGAGCCTTTGGCTCAAATCTGACCAATCAAAAGCTTGAGAACTCAAATCTGACCAATCAAAAGCTTGAGAACGAACTCAGACTCAACTAAAAAGTTTTATAAGCATGGACCCTGACGTAGTAACATTTGAACAGTTCCAGCTTTGAGCAGACATTTGTTACAGCTGGATAAGGGTTTAAGGAGTGTTCTTACAAAACCTTCATGTCATAAGACTCGATTAGTCTGTGTTCTAGGCCTTATCCCTACACGCATTGTTATGTGAATGGATTGTTACTTGAGGAAAAATACATGAACATTGTATTCAAAACAAAAATGTTTAAGAATGACGCCAGTTGGTCTGAAGGTCGGGTGTTGTATAAAAAGCGAGGTTCGCCTGTGTGACACGCAGTGTAATTGATGAGAGAAATTTCACCACTTGAACTCAGAATGATTATGATATGACTGTCGACTAATTCAGAAAAGTCTTCTATGAAGGCAAATATATCGATGTATTAGATGTTTCAAATGAAACTTCTGTGTGACCCCTTGTATACCTGTCTTAAAATGATTTATATATGTCCAACAAATCTAAAGCCCAAACCGTATGCTATTCCTAACCAGAATCCTGCCGAAAATAACTTCAATATGTGCATTTTCTGTTTTTGGTCAATATTTCAATTTATCCAAGTATTTGTGATACTACTAACCGAGTGCAGTACAGTTTGGAGTTTTATATGAGACGTATGATTAACCCTTTCTGTGCTAAATTTCTAATTGTCGTGTGCAAACCAATTTTGTTCAATCATTCGGTAAAACAAGGAAATGAGATAAATAAGTGCCACTTTCAAAGCAAAAAACACAGATATAGAACTAGGGTTTGAGAAAAAGGTGAAGTCCCTGACCAGAAGCCGACATGAAAAGGCGGCGTCTGATCTGAAACTGCACTATTTGTCGTAGTGCATTTTTGCGACATTGGCGGTGAAAGGGTTGATAGGCGTCCCATCTAAATCCAAGCTGTTTGAAAATACAAATCAGTGCAATCATAACACTAAACGGTTAAGGCATTTTAGTTCAGTAGAAGCTAAATAGTTATTTACCATCGATATGGTATTTTAATTAAAATCTTTAGCAAAATGGGCAATATTTTGTCAATAAATAGTTTGTTAATTTTCAGATTTCAAAGCAACCCCTCGTCAAATGCTTGTATAAAGAATTAATCAGAGTATACAAACGTTATTCGATGTCTCTTTTCAACTGTTTTATTTTTCAATGTAATCATGGATTTGGCTCTAACATGTTTACCATTTTCCTGTTCTATATTTATTCCAAATTCCAGTACCTACTGAATATTCATGGACAAAATCATTAGTATGACATATGGAAAGTGGAACATTGTAGCCATTTTAGAATGTAAAGAAACAAACTTATACAATTTGATCAGCAAACAGAGCAGATCCTGATCTAGGTCTCCTGTGTTTGCTAATGCGTGATAAGAGGTTTGTAAAATGGAAATGGTTAAACATATAGCTTGTTATATTTAGGACACTTGCCTGACATAGTATTGTGTGTATAACTAAAGCAAGGGCAATTTATCTGAAAAGTAGAATTTGCAAGTAAATCTTCTAGTTAGAAAACTTGGCATGCAATAACAGCTTGTGTCTACAACTTTAAACCTGAATACGCGGAATAATTAAAACACGCTTCTCCCTCTTCTGGATGATAATTAACCAAACAATTGTATCAATATGTATCACTGAAGAAAATTATCTATATCATAAACAGTGCAGACCCTGATCGAAGGACTCCCTAAAGAGCCCGGTGATCTGGGGCTGCAGTGTTTGCAAATGTTTTATATACTTGATTCTCGCACTTAAAGGGTTAACACAGTTATTCCCATGAATTATGTGTAGAAACTTAAATGTTTTCTTCTTTCCAGTTTCGTCTAACGCTAGGAGGACTATAATATTGATAGGATTGTGTTACCCACGTCGACATGCCGTAATAGATCGTGTCTACAACCTTAAAGCAATTGTGTACAATGGAGTATGCAGCTCCAGATAAGATGCGTAAATTAAAGCATTTTCAAGAATAACTCCTATATTTCACCACAAAACCCTATACCGTGACCACTCTTTAGAATCGTCTCTTCGAGACGATTCTAAAGAGTGGTCACAGTATATGGTTTGGTGGAATGACGATTTTAGTTTTTGGGTACGCACATTTATCTGTAGCTCTGTATTGATATGGGATTGCGTTACCAACATCGACGTGCAGTAATAGATGGTGTCTACAACCCCAGCGCAGTTGTGCACAATGGATTATGCAGATGCTGAAATGTTTCATTCTTTCCAGTAGACTGTAATGTTAGGTGACTATAATATTGTTATGAAATTGCGTTACCAACATCGACATCTTCAAGCTGAAACGGAATCTGATTTCACCCATTTACGTCGGTCCCTGGTGGCTCTTTTAACAGAATAGGTTGCATCATTAACCATTCCAAGCGAGTCATAATGCCCTTTGCAAACAGTGTAGACCCAGATGAGATGGCTCCTACAGAAGCCTAATCATCAGGGTCTGCACTGTTTGCGATGGTACGCCTCTCTTAAAAAACACGGTAAGTATGGTCTATTTGAACTTTAGAATAGTCCATTTGAAAATTTAGCATTGAACATCCCTTTAGAAACAGTGTCAGCCCTGTTGTTGAAATGTTTGCGATCATTAAAATAAGGTAGAATTCTGAGTCTTTATAGTAGATGGTGATGGCCGATTGGAGCTTTCTGCATTACTTTTACCCTATATTAAGCAACCATATGCCTTTTAGATACTTATGTTCACAAATGAGTGGTCGCTTACAACAAGGTCTACTGTATGATAGTTCACGTTTTTACAAATATCTTTTTTCTATTCTACTGATCTTAGGGCTTATATAGGAAAGGCATTGTTCATAAAATGCCGAAGATAACCTATATACGTATTTGATATTATTTATATATAGATATGTCAGTGACCCTGCTAAGTTATGTTCACCGTAACTGCACTCTTAGCAAAATATCAGGGCATTGCCTGGTTGTCGATCAGGCATCCGTTACAAGCTGACATATATCAAATTAACAAAATGCCACATGGTAATCGACATCATGGAAAGCGGCCTAATAGCGATGCGAACACTTACCATAAGTATAAATGTAAACAAAGTGTGGCTCTAAATAATGAATATTTTGAATCGTATAAGAGATATACACGCTTTAGATAAGCCCTGAGTACTGCAAGTCTATCGCAAAACAATATCAGACTTGTTTCATAAAGATTATTACGATGTTAACTGGCCTGAAGATCTTTCTATACGCTTCATATTACAATAAAAACTATCTAAACCGGACGTTCAATTTAGTATAAATATCAGTCTTGGAGACAGGTGGGAGCTTAATGCAATGTGAAAGTCATGTAGAAAGCTTCCCATGGAGAAAGCATCTGATACAGGAGAAGGAATAAAATGTTTGTATTTTATTTTGCAAGCAATGTGGAAAGACAGGGATGTCAAGGATGAATATCAGGAGAGACCTCTGTAACATCTGAGTCATAATATGACATTTATTTAAGAATGTTACTTCTAGCAAAAAACAAATAATGAAGTTGCAAAATTATATTCAACGATCCCGTATAATTTAATCAGTAGCAATTTCGTCCCAAACGTATTGTATCGAATGAAAGCTCTTATTGGTAAGACAGTTCTGACTTTCAGACGCCTGTTACAACATCTTAAACTTTAGCATACTGCAAAACATCTCATTTTACCCATTAACCATTAATGCGCAGGGACTAAGTGTATAATACATTTGCAAACAGTGTAGAACAAGATCAAATTACTCCTTATCAAACCTTTTGATCTAGGTATGCGCTCTTTGTCATACAAATCATTATCTTTGGTGATAAATTTTGATACAACTCTTTGTTTAACCCTTCTCTTGCTGAATTTTAAAATACATTTCTCCTTCTTTACCCATGTTGTATAATTATGTATATATATTCACTGTGTACAAGTATTTCGCCGTGCAATCACTGCTGTGGAGTGCACTGGTTGCACAATCAACTTGTAAATAGTGCAGACCCTGATGAGACAGCTCATGCAGGATCTGTCTCATCTGGGTCTTCACTATTTACAGGTAAGTATATGGACGTGAATAGCAAGCGAAGGGTTATTAATTAATGTTCAGAAAAGGATGAGCCATTTTTAATTATTCGGCTGCATGTATTGTTTAGTAATTATGTTGATGGGCTTGCTGGACAAGTTCCTTTACCAATATGATCTATGGAAGCAGACAGTGACCTCTCTGACTAGAGAGTTCTTCCAGGAAACTCGGAGTCCCGGGTCTCCACTTGAAAGTATTCTAAGCATAACTAGTTTAATCAAACATTTGGTATTTAGCAAATCACAGTCCAGTGGCAAACTATACTTTGCAAACAAATTTGAATTCAACAAAGCAAACCAACAGCACAACTACAAAAAATACGAAAAAGGAAAACAACAACATATACATAGTGTTACATTAGCATTTAATCTCACCGGCAAAATCAGGTCTCAGCCGAATGTCATAACCCTTTAGAAGCTGCTCTATTGCCGCTGAGGCGTTCTCAAACTTTGACGACTGCTCGTTGAGAGTAGAGCTGATATTGTAGGAAGAATACCTGAAATACAACCAACGTAGAGTAGCATTTGTAAGAAGAGGTTAGTGTACATCCTACATAGATGACATCGAACTGTTTGAGAATACGGTAAAATACAACAATATCGAACCCGACATCAGCAACAACCACCACAATAAAACTTATAGTCTATGATGATTGGAAACTAAACTTTCACTTACCTCTTTACCCCATTACTATCCCTGTAAGACATAGTGCCACCATTAATATTCATTAGTCTAATGTTTAAGCAGCGTTATTAAAAATGAAAAGGTCTGTTCTTGGTCTACTCTGCTTGCAAAGGCACGAATTAGCGTTTGTGAGGGGGAAAGGTTAATAAATATAATTATTGTCAATGTTCGATAATTCCGATTACATTTGTAGAAAGTAAGCGAGTATCTTTACTGACATTACGCTTAACAAACGCATGATCAAATTTGTATAAAATTGTCTGACATTAGATAAAGCTAGATATATCTTAACTTACTGGTTTAACACTTTTCTTCATATAAACGTGTTTTCATGCATTTGCAAACAGAGAAGACCCAGATCATACGGCTCCAATAGGATCAGAGTCTGCTCTGTTTCTTTGTGGAATTTGAAAGATCTATTTCGTTACTTCTAAAGTGGCTACTATGTTTCACCGTCCATATTTCATTATAACTATTTTGTCCATGAACATTCAGTAAGTATTGAAATTTTGAACATGGGCAGATCAGGGAAAGGGTTGAAGGTAGAAAACCAACACTATACCTTAACCTTTTAAAAAAGTAAAAGTAAAGTACCTAGTTATAGTCTACTTTCAGTCCGAATGACCGCTAAACCGACTGTACATTTAAGGTATATTTTGCCCATATTTCGAATAAATCAATTAACACCAAAAGTGGAATACATATTCATCCCAATAAAGAAAGGTTACGGTCCATTTCCCCACGGTATATTGTAATTCTGTCTAATATTACTAATATCTGAATACTGCTAAATCCTTAGAAGACCGCCGACCTTTTAAGAGACAGGACATTACGGAAATCAGCGGGCATGTTCGGCGAGGCTCCGATTATGAAACAACACTTTTAGACTATCAAATATGTACTTACAACAAAACTGACTCAGATTAGCCGTACAGTAAAAAACCGTGACAGAGAACTTCTACAGTGAAACAGGTTACCTATATATAAATATGTAAATCAAAATGAGTTCGCCAAGTATTTCTAGCAGATGTCGGTGACTGGCGGGCGGGTTTCTGCTTGTTTCCGCAGCAATCCAACCTTTCCTTACCATATTCGTTTGCATGAAGTTAGTTTCAAGTCAAATAATTATATTCCGACGTCATTTTGTTATGTAAAGTTTTTGAAAATTTGACCAGAATACGTATTTAACCTTTTCTATCATATAAACACTTTTTTACGCATTTGCATACAGTGTAGACCTATATCAGACGGATCCTATAGGAGCCTTCTGATCAGTGTCTGCTCTGTGTGCTAATAGAATTTGATAGATCTGTTTCTTTACTTTCTAAATTTGGCTACAATGTTCCACCATATATATTTGATTATAACTATTTTTCCATGAATATTCAGTAGATATTGAGAGTTGGAATAAAGATAGGCAATGGTTAATCACGTTGCACTTCCCTTGTATCCGGAACCATTTGATATTTGATCAAATGACAAACTCGTTTTGATAAGCAGATCTCTAGTTTTAAGACAGTTTTCATCTTATGATTATTCTATTAATAACACTGCATCTAAAGTTATATCGCTTTCTTGGGGCAACTCGATATTCATGTGACGGCTAGAGTAAATGTATGTATTGTACTAAACCAGCGCATGAATGGATACTTTTGAATTGTCATTTACTAGACAAATGACGACCTGGTGTAATTCAGGAATATAATCCTAGACTGAGAATTTGTAGGTATTGCCAAAGATTGTTGTTTCCAATTGACGTTTGATCCTGTGTATCCTCCAAGAAGGTAACGCCAGTCAATATAAGAAAACCGTGACCCCCAAATCTAGTGCAAATACTGAATGACACAGGGGTTCCCTGTCCCAACTAGTCTTATTGTAATTTGAGTTTATTTTCAAATTTATATGTAATTGATACTAATAACACCAGAGCAACGGGTGTTTTACTGTAAGCATTGTTATGTTGCATTTACCTTACACTGAAATATTCCACTCTGAGATGAGACCAACACGAAACACATACAAGGAAATAGTTGCAGGCTATTAACTTGATGTTTAACAGTTATAACCCAGTGCAAACTTGATCTTCTTGACCATTACCACTTTCTTCAATTTCGTTTCAATACAGTAAAGTCTTGCTAATACTATCACTTAAACGAATCGTAATTTGGGAGGTTTAAAACAGGTGGAAGCTTAACCCTTCGCTTGCTATTCACGTCAATATACCTACCTGTAAATAGTGAAGACCCAGATGAGACAGCTCCTGCAGGAGCTGTCTCATCAGGGTCTGCACTATTTACAAGTTGATTGTGTAACCAGTGCACTCCACAGCAGTGACTGCATAGCGCAATACTTGTACACAGTGAAGATATATGTAATTATACAACAGGGCATGGGTAAAGAAGGAGAAATGTATTTTAAAATTCAGCAAGAGAAGGGGTAAGCAACCACCATTTTCTACATTTACAGACTCCTGTGTTAATATATGGCTCTTTCGCTAGACTTTACTTTAATACATTGAAGGTGTGGAACAGTATACTTGTGTTACGTGTCGGCAAAATTCAATAAAAGCTGTTTGCATACGTTAACAAGGATTGACATACATGATGGCATTACATGTTTTCTATTAAGCCCTCATTGTACTCTTGTCATATTTAATACGAGCACTTTTTATGAAATGAATCATTTAATGAATTAAATTGTTGTGTTCGATTTTACGTTTAATGCCCGATGATTTCACTTCCCACTTATATTAAACATATTCCCTTTAAAATAATATAGTTTGCTTCAAATATCGCTACCTTAAACAAACGTCTCTTACAAGTTGTAGGATTGATTTATAATTTATTTGAACATTAATGGTCAAAGAAGAGAAAAATGTAGATTAAACATTAAAAATCTCATAGTTATTCCACACACTCTATTAAACAAAAAACACATTTACAATTTAGTAACACCAGAAGATATATCAAATTGGTCGATTGTTATCAATGCTAAGAAGAAAAATGCAAAGAATAAAATTGATTATATTGTTTTCGCATTTCGTATTATATATTTTAAAAGGTCACGAGTCGGTTTTTCGCTTAACCCGTCACCTGCTCAGTATTCATGTAAGACATAATGCATAATGACATCATGACTATTTATTAGCTGAATTGTTATCACGTAAACATTAAAAAAATGCATTGACATTGCGAAACGTTTCTATGGGGGAAATGTTAACTCTTAGCACAATTAGAAAACATGCTTGGCCCCGCTATTAAGGTGTCAAGATGCATGAATTTTGACTTAGTGTTTCTTTAGTCCCTGTCACGTAGCATTTACAAACACCTGGCCCCAAGGTTATAAAACGTTTTGCTTGAGTCTGGGATCATTCTCAATCATCTGATTGGTCAGACTCTGAGTTTGCTCAGTATCTGACCAATCAGATACTTGAGAATGATCTCAGACTCAGACTCAGAAGTTTTATAACCTTAGACCCTGCTGTTTTATACTCCATAAATAGTTTCTCCAGAGCTTGATCGCTTCGGAAGAAGTCAAAAGTGCACCAGATTCAAATTTGAGCAGACATTAATTTGTACAGCTGAGTATGCGTCTGTTCCTATCGTGGATTGAAGCTTTAACCCTAAATACAGTAGAACTCCATTAAACAGGACTTTTACTACATATCAAGTTATGCCTTTTTAGGCAGTTGTCTGCTTAATGCAGAATGAAAGTCATGCAGGAAGCTCTTCTTCGGGCTTTTCGCATGATTTTAAACATGCATTAAGCTTTTTTCTGCAAGACCGACTTTGATAATAACTTTAACGTACGGTTTAGAGAGGTTTTACTGTATGCTTTTAACGCATTTGCAAAAGGGGTAGACCCTGACTCAGATTTTTACGCTGTTTGCTTATGCAATAGTTTATATCTGATTCTACAGTTTTTGCCGTGACGAAATGTTATCATTATTTCTTAAATGAATATTTATTGCGTAAAGGTTTAATCTTAGAATCAGAAAGAAACACGTAACATGAAAAGCTTTTTACTGTTCCTGACCTACACCCCACACATAATCAGCTGCAAGAAAAAACGTAGGTTGGCTCCATGTATCTATAAAATTTAGAACGTGTCATCCATCTATCACCAGCTATAAGACTTGTTCTTTCAAATACAGTAGAACACATCAAAAGCGTCCAAATAATGATTAGTCATTGGGTCATTAAAAGCAGCTGGTTGCTTAATACAGGGCGAAAGTAATGCAGAAAGTTCCTGAAAGAGCTTTAAGCTTTAAGCATTAGGCTACCACATGACTTTAATTCCCAGATGTATGCCCATGTCAGACGGTGGTTTTAGAGGGTTTGTTTCAAATTAAGGTTTAACATTACACATTTTCTAAGACTTTGTTATTATCGTCTAGCTTACAGTAAAATTGATGATACAAACACCAATTTGATACATTTAACATATTATTCTCAAACTATTGATTACAGGTTTCTGAGATACAAGACAATACCGCTTCGCGCAACTTTCAATTTCCCTCTGCTTTGATACAAAGTGCCTATAATCAGCTAAGTGGTCATTACCCGAAACTTCGACAGTACGAGTAAATACTTTGTCGCCACATGCAAATCCGTGATAACCTTTGTAAACAGTCTGGATTCGTATGTGATACCGCGTAACTCAAGCTCGTATCAAGATCCAAATTGTTTGACATTCTAATTATGATTATGAAAACAAAAACAACAAAAATGCATACAAATTTGTCTCTGAAAGCAGGAGCGGATGATTCACTTGGATGACAAAAACAAGTTTGGTATCAAAAAGATGAAGGCATGCAGCAACGTATTAACATAAAACATTGACACATCACTGAATGTCTTAGCTATTGTAACTATCTGGTTATTGTATCATTTTTTACCGGTACTTGGCGGTTTAACTGGAACCACATTGTGTGCAAAGATTGTTACATTTTTGCCTTTTGTCGTCACACGTATTAATTGGCCGAATAAAGAAATTATACAAACTTGTATATTAATTTAAAGTAATTATGGAACCTGTTAATTCAATAAATACTCCTTTTTGAGCCTTTGCAAGCACAGTAGGCCCAGAAAAAGCGGTTCCTATTGGAGCCTTCTGATCAGGGTCTGCTCTTCTTATACTTATGACATAATATATAGCTGCGTCTATACTTTCTGTCCTGATTAAATATTCCCTTGCTCATAGTACAATTTATAAAGTTCAGTAAATTGATATTCAAGTTGCTGTTATTTCTTACATGAATACTAAACACATCTTGAACATATTTAAACCATACGAGGTACGATTTTCTCTATCGCTAATGTGTGCTCTTTAAAATTATCTTCCCCGCATATCCTGATCAACGATTGACATCGTCCTCGTTCGGACATCCAGTTGTGAATACTTTATGTTCTGTGTAAATTGTCTAGGTCAATTTTCTATCCGGGAAACACGTTTCCATGTAAGTAATCGGCAAGAACTGCTCTAATACCAGTCTACATGCTCACTTATATACCAAGCAAACACCAACCTCCATGCAGTTATGAGGCATTTTTTATGTAATGTTTTTGTTTCTGTTAATAATTTCATGAACTTAGTAATCTGTTTAAAGTAATATATTGGTAAGCCACTGTTAGAATATAATAATTGAATAACCGAATAAAAAGTGTAAATGTAAGACTTAGTCTACTTATATTACTTATATAAAACATTTCTAAAATCTTTATATGTATTACGATTATAGTAAATCAAATGTTGCTTTAAATCTCGTTCAATACTGCAAAGACAGAAATGACTGACTCACCCAGAAGAAAGTACAAAAGAAACAAGAGGAAACAGAATACACAATATATCCATGACATTCACAATGAATAAGTAATTTTGTCACAAATGCGCAAAGTGTCTTCTAAATGTAACCGCCGTGTCAACCGCAATTTAAGTAGTTCGACACTTGCATCCTCGCTGACACATTTGTGGTATCCCTAGTCTCAAACACCGTACAGAACTCGAAATAGAGTCGCGCACGATTCAATAACAGCCAAAACACACAAGCCAAGTGAACATCTACTGAACCATTAGCAATTTTCCATCCTATAACGGCTGTGATCCAGTCGATCGATAATTCGTATTGTCACATAGCTTCTCCTGTGCATGTTTTCTGTCAGTTCGTCCAATACAACGTATCCAACTGCCTAAAATATAGACTGGAAAATGGTAAAACACAAAGTAAACACGATGTTTGGTCTCCTATCAACTACTCCATAACAGAACTTGCTGCGTTTGATCGAAGGCAAAGACTGGACAAAGCAAGCCTAAATCAATCAAAGGGCGCACAATATTCTCAGGAATTACAGATTCATGAGAAACGCAACAGTCGGATTTGTTACATACAACGTTTTAGGAATATACACTTTTATTGGGAAGCATAGCCCAAGTCAAAGATAAGTTTAACATGTAATTATCGTATTACTGGATGTAACCCATGTTTTCTCACCAAAATATATTTAATCACTCTTCACTAATATAAGTAGAAGTTAGTCATAACAAAGTAAACGCGGTATAATTGCATACTAGTTTGAACAACCGATAATTTTACACATCCTGGGACATTGTTGTAAACTTCAATTTCCATACGTATGTACTGAGGTACATATAAATGTGCGTACTCAGATACTAAAATCGGCATTCTCCACCAAACCTTATGTTGTGATAACTCTTTTCCCACTTGAAGAGACTGTTCTAAAGAGTGGTCAATATATGTGATTTGATGGAGAAATAAAGGCGTTATTCTTGAAAATGTTTTAATTTAGTTAAATCATAAACTGCGTTTATGGTGGACTCATCATTTAAATTCCAAAGAGCACACATGGAACTCATAAAGATATGTTCAAGTGTTTCTAGTTCCACTCTGCAGCGTTGTGCACAGTTTGACATTTAAATGAATACAGTACCCAACAGCTTTTCATCTGCAAACAATGTCTTCTGATTTTACACGCTAAGTAATTTTTCGTCGGCAACAATTGTCGTCTGCTTCAATTCTTAAAAAACACTTTCTATCATTTGTTTTGCAAAAATATTGTCAAGGTGACAAACAGTTTGGACCCTGAGGAGACGCCGCATTATGCGGCGTCTCATCTGGATCCACACTGTTTGCATAGTTTATCACAATGTCGCCGCTAGCGTGCAAAGAGTTAACTCTGTCTCTGTCAATGTCCTATCTGTATCTGTGGAACAGCTTGGATCAAGATGAGATGCCGAGTTACTGGTCATCTCACAAGGATCTGATTTGTTTGTTACTATGACTATGAGTTTTTAATCAACGAATGAAGAAACATAAAAAGTGAAAATTATTTCAGACGACAACGTTTACAAATGGCAACATTTGGAAGCGAAAGAGTAGATATTCCTCTCATTTCTGCTCCAACACATAAAATTAATATTGTGTGAAACAGATTGGATCTTGTTATTGAAACTGTTTGCAAAGGTTATCACCGATTCTCCCGCTGCAGCTAGCCCTGTCGATCTCTTTCCTGAGACTTCTGCGGTTAAAGAGTTAACCCTTTTTGAACTAAGCGTGACACCTATCTTGGATTTACAAATAGTTGTCTGATTAGCATCCAAACTGTTTGATACTCTGCCAATAATGTCTCAAACGGTGTTGCCTGGAGCTGCCGAGAGTTAACCCTTTCCCCTTATGTAAGCGCATTTTGACGCGTCTGCAAACAGATTAGACCTATAGGAGCCGTCTGATCAGGGTCTGTTCTGTTTGCTTATGGTTGATTCTACAGCTTCTTCCTGAGACAAAATGTTCTGTGTTCATATACCATTATAAAATAATCTAATTAATATCCAAGACGTCATTATTCATTACATGAAAAAACAACAGGGAAGGGGTTAAAGAGACCATAGTTTGGACTGGCATTACATGTTAAAATAAAATACCAGTGAAATGTATGGAAAAAGGAGGATAACAAACTGCATATTTGCAGCGACTGTCAAAATTTTAGACCGACAAGTAAGTGCAATCGTATTATCAACGCTTTCTTGCATACTTCGTATTTTGTTACAAACACAGACAGGCTGTTTCCCAGTTCAATTGAGACATAACAAGATTTCCATTTCACCAAACAGTCAGGCCAATAATGAATTACTTATGTTGGATTTAGATGTTAGAGGAAACATTCGACAATTCAGGACCAAATAAGCTCTGTCGCAAAACATAACAACATTTAAATAATCGCGGAATTACGAGGTCTTGGACATTCGGTCATGCAAGGTACTGGCTATGTATCAAACAATTTAATTGTCCTACACAGATAGATTAAAAGTACATTCAGATGTTGGGTATGCGAAGGTTACAGATACAATGTATATTGTCGTAGTCTGAGGTCTTAATCATTTTCTATATAGATACGGATTTTAACGTCTTGGAAACAGTAGCACCAGGGTCCATGCTTATAAAGCTTTTAGTTGAGTCTGAGTTTCGTTCTCAGGCTTTTGATTGGTCAGATTTGAGCCAAAGGCTCAAATCTGACCAATCAAATGCTTGAGAATGTTCTCAGACTCAACTAAAAGTTTTATAAGCAGGGACCCAGATTAGACGACTCTTGTATGACGGAACCGTCTGATCAAGGTCTGTTCCGTTTGATTGTAGTATTATGTAGATCTTATTCTACAGTTTCTTTATCCATATATCAGTATAAAACTATGTTAATTGATATTTATCACAACATTATTTGTTACATGATAACTCAAGGATTAACCCATTTGCTCCCACGATCCCATATATGGGACGTAGGCAAACAGTGTAGACTCTGATCAGACGCCGCATAATGCGGTGTCTGATCAGAGGCTACACTGTTTGCTGATAGGAATTCAATATAAAACAAAATGAAAATTTAGACCAGACATTCCTTAGATAAAAGATAGATTAATCCAATATATAGGCATGGAAGCATCCACTGGGAGCAAATGGGTTAACCCAGCTGTCACATCTATATACTTGCAAAGGTAACAGAATGAAAGTAATGCATAAACGTCGTCATTGACATCTAAGAGCGAACGCTCATCACATCTGGAAGGTTGTTAGTCGTTAAAATTCTAAAAACATCGTGCACCTTATTCATGTTTCCGTTTGTTGTTTCGTTGTCAACCCTTTCAGTTCGGGAAACGAGTCACTAATGACCGTTGTAAACAGTGTAGACCCAGCTGTGAGCGTTTCTAAAGGAGCCTTCTCGAAGCACTGTTTATCATGTTACACCGTTGGTTTTAAAAACAATTCCCGAATAAGGAACCAGTTAAGCTTGGCCTACTTTAAATTTGGAATGATCCATTTGAAAATTCATTGTTGCAAGTGTTAATGTTAAAACACATTTGAGGCACATTACAAGGGACACACCTTTCTGATACCTTTCTGACAATTGTCTTGTAATTTTCAGACGTAATGGCAGCTGTTATGCATTTGATAACAACTTGGAAACTATCCATTATTGCTGTATTACATTATTATTCTAAAACACGCTATCGTTTAATCCTTTGCCTCATCAATATTCATGATTACCTTCAGTTTAAAAGGAACCATAAATAAGGGGAAGTAAAACAATGACAAACAATTTACAGTTGCATACTACATTAGTATATATTAGTAAACTGAGCAGACAATGATCTAAAGGCACCTACACTATTTGTCTACTATGTGTCTACTCTGCTTACGACTGTATTATTTCGAATTTATATTTACACAATGTATGCCTTACTACCAGATGACAACCTAATATATCATTATGGTATTCCTTTTGCATATTTGTTAAAGTCCTTAAATATTCGCGTTGATAACACGTATGGTTAAATATTGTTATACAAGAAAGAGAAATGGACAAGCTATTGCTTCTATTATCAAATTCAATCAAAACCCTTAAACTTTGTTAATATCAAACAAAACAAAAACAAGATAATGGCAATGGCCTCAGTATGCGTGTTATATTCTTCAAAGGGAATAATATAAAGAACTGGTGTCAATTTCTGAAAATATTTTTTGAAGTTTTTCTGTCTAATGGCACTGGCATTCAATCTAGTGGTGTTGCTAAATCAAAGTGATAAATACGCAAAAAAGTACAAACGGAGACCCTGAAAATTCATTAGATGAACGTTAATTTCCTTTCAGAATCCATGTCCCGTTTGGTCAGGCATAATATCAATGAGATGCTACTGAAAGGTTAGGTAGGATTAATAGGAGAAAATGAGTTTTACAAAACCGATGCCATGATTGTATATGATTGATATGTAATGAAAACATTTGACGCCTTTAATAATGTAGTTTAGTATGTAACCGGCCGTCAAATAAATGCTGTTTCACTCATTTACAAACATAGTAGATGCAGGTCAGACGGCACCTGTAGAAGCCATCTGATCAGGGTCTGCTCTGTTTACTTATGGAGTTTGTTTTAGATTTGATCCTACAATTTACATTATAATGAATAATGAATATTTACGAAATGACCAATTCATACATAAATGTTAAAAAGAGACAGGGTTAAGCTTATTTAATTAAGTGCGTTTCTGTAGTTACTGCCATAAGTTTCCAACTACACTTTCATAACATAATACCTGCTTATTTAACAATTGCGTTCTTTGGTCTTATCTCAGTGTTGTTATATTTTCTGGTCCTTCGAGATCATTAGTTTTAATGATATAAGGTTGAAAATTGAATACTGCTTAAGCCGTGCTAAGGGGCGTGAGTAGTGTTGCACTTTTAACTACGACTCATGAACAGACTCAATAAAACCGAGTCTGCAATGTTCTCTTTTGGCAGTGTTACTTTTGTTTTCGAAGGATCACCCACTTTCAGAATATATGTTCCGTCAGAAACCGACTCACAGGACTTGCTAGGCGACTACAGTTGAACTTCGATATCTCGAACTTAAAGGGACTATTTAATTAGTTCGAGATAAATAAGTTCGAGTTAACCGATTGTAATCTGGACAATCTCTGAACTTCAAAGCTTAATGCAGGTCTACAGTAATGCTGAAAGCTCCTGCAGGAACTTTCAGCATTACTGTAGAACTGCATTAAGCTGTGAAATGTGTTTCTAGATATGCGTAGTGATACATTTTAGAGCAATTCTGTATTGTAAGATTTTGGAAGGACCGAACTTTTAGTTAGATGTTATCCCAAAATTCGAGTTATCCGAGTTCGAGATACCGAAGTTCAACTGTATATAATTATACGAACGAATGGGTTTATAGGTTTTGACCCGTCCGTCTGTCAGTCCGTACGTGTATCATAATGCATTGTTGCTCATCTAGCACTTTGAATTGACCAATCTATTTCAAATTAATGACTAAAAACTGTGATGAGTTCGGTTTTCACAGGAATCTGTCATAGGGAACTACTTTTTTTCTCTGACAATGTGGTGGCGTTGGGTGTGTGAGCTTGCTCAATAATTTATTTGTAATTACTTTTGCTAACAGTTCAGATCCAGATGAGGCGTCATGTAACACCACTGTTTGACACATCACTTTTGCTTTGGAGAATAAATTGAAGGGCAGTCCACTCATAAACCTAAAGCACTCGGAAACCTAAAGCAGACGACATGTTTACAAATTACTGTTAAGTCTTTCGCTGCCCAACTCTGTCGTCTGCTAACTTTGTCGTCTGCGACAAATTTTCATTTTGTTTTAATTTCTTCATTTTTGTTTCAAAAACATAGTAACAGTAACAAACAGTTTGGATCCTGATGAGACGCCGAGTTACTCGGCGTCTCATCTGGATCCAAACTGTTTGTATAGGTAATCACAGATCCGGCATTGGCAGCGAAAGGGTTAATGTCATAATCTTTTGACACCCTAGGAGGACAGGATTGCGACCTTCGGAAACGTCAAATTCTTCAGGAATAATCCATCGGGGATTGTTGTCATGTAAAAGCTGTCAGCATGTTATTACTTGAAATGTGTGATACACTTTATTCAATTGGAGGCACGCTTACCAGAAGGTTAATGATATAAGCGCCCAATATTTTGTTACCTCATTATACATGCTCGGCACTTTAGCACGTGCGTAACATCAATATGAAAGGTGAAAACATTATTATTGCCAAAATCGAACAAATATCGGAGGCTTAGAGGGTAGACTGTGATACAAGTTTTGTCTTGTCATGTTCCCTCATATTGACGCCTCTGTAAAAGTCGCCTTTTGAAACCATTTTGATAAATAGAGCATTTGGTCCTTTAGGATTAAAAGCTCTACTTATCACAATGCTTTCAATACTGCACAATTCTAATTTTCCCCGGGGTAACATGCCCCCAGGCCCCTATAGCCACGGTGCGTGCATTACACTCGGATTCAGCTATGCTCCTGTTACCTTATTATATCGAGTACCATATGTAAGTCGTAACCCTTTCTCGCCTTTTAACGCCGTTTGCACACAGAGTAGACACGGATCAGATTCTTCCCGTAGGGGTTGTCTGATCAGGGTCAGCTCTGTCCATTTACGCAATTATATAGATCTTATCCTACCATTTAAGACAAACAATCCATTTAAATATCTCATTATAAAATGGAAGTAATAGATGAACACATACATATTCTTTAAGGAAAGTGTTAAAGTCATTTCCCTCATATAAACGCTTTTTAATGTATTTGCAAACAGAGTAGACTCAGATCAGTCGACTCCTATGGGAGCCGTCTGATCAGGATCTGCTCTGTTTAATTGTGGAAAGTTATAAGATATGATTATGTAGTTTCAACAACAGTGAAAACAAACCTTTTCCATGTTCTAAAACTTTTAGTTGAGTCTGAGTACGTTCTCAAGCTTTTGATTGGTCAGATTTGAGCAGTAATAGTAACAATGAGTAACAGTAACAAACAGTTTGGATCCTGATGAGACGCCGAGTTACTCGGCGTCTCATCTGGATTCAAACTGTTTGCATGTGATATCTTAGACCCGTCATTGTGGCACGGAAGGGGTTAAACGGGGAAATGGTTCAATAATCTGAGTAAAAGTAAAATGAAAATCAAAAACACGTAATGACATGCAGCCTCAAACAGTATAAAGGAAAACTACTCAAAATGCTTTTAGGATATCTCACAGTTCTACAAGCAATGAATATATGCACACAGTACACAACCAATATTTATCCAGGACACTTATTAGATTTTCAAGATACTTAGGCAACTGCAAAGTGATATTTCTAGACAATCGGCGTCCTAACTGAAGTCGATTTCAGTAGTGCAATGTTTCTGATTATAGGAGACACGCTATCGTATTGCGCAAACGTAAAGTGTTAAAATAGTATTACAGTACAAAGTATTTAACCCTTCGCTTGCTATTCACGTTAATATACCTATCTTTAAATAGTGAAGACCCAGATGAGACAGCTCCTGCAGGGGCTTCTCATCAGGGTCTGCACTATTTACAAGTTGATTGTGCAACCAAAATGCACTACACAGCAGTGATTGCACAGCGATATACTTGTACACAGTGAAGATGTATGCAATTATATATGAGTACAATGGGTAAAGAAGGGGAATGTCTTTTAAAATTCAGCAGGATAAGGGTTAAAATAGTATTACAGTACAAAATATTTAATGTTTCGTTAGTTGGTGCCTAGCAAAACAGTTTCCTTTGTTCCGATGATCTAGTGTAAAAGGGATGGTTTTTAAGTTTGCTTCAACAGAACTCATTCACATTGAACTAACAATGCACTTCACAGTACTACTAATGTGGTACACAATATATAGCATTTTCAACTAAAACCGGATTCATTCTCGATTACATTACCAGCGTGTAATGTGAAGAAAAGTCATCTACGAGTACTGGATGCTAATAAAATAATTTTCTTCCACGAGTAATGGTTACAGATATTAGGTTTTGGTCCCATATGAGCTATTGCCCCTTTTCCAATTTTCATTATTTTCTCCAAGAGCATCGATCGCAACTCTGATCACAAAGACGTGGCGGACCCCCTACGAGGCGTGAAGATCTGAAATGAAATGACGTATCGCATCGGGCACCATCGATCTGAGGTTTTACTACAGTCCGACCATTGAACAATACACAAAGGACCGACACAGCAGTGTTTATCAATCACATTCACTAGGATAATAGATATTTCGATGTAGTGCCCAGGATATCCTTTGGCTTGGTTTATAGGATAATTTATCAATTTATTTACACGACACAGACATTGTTAATCAAGGAAACATGTCAGTCTACAAAACAATAATTGCTGAATAACACTGCTGTAATGCGTTCAGCTAGGATGTTTGTTTAAGCTTAACTGACACAAGTAAATGTTGTTATATGTTCAATGTGGCATCGGTTGTTTTAATTACATATGTTGAAACCAACATCCAAGAGTCTCATTAAAGTAGTCAGATTTCGTTTTGCCATTATAAAATGAAGTCAGATTATAATTACAAGAGGTGTACACCTTTTTGTTAGATGTATATATGCATGTGTAAATTCATATTATTGTTAGATGTATATGCACATGTGTAAATACATATTATTAATAGATGTATATGTACATACATATTATTGTTAGATGTTTATGTATATGTATAAATACATATTGTTAGATTCCTTTCATTCAGATCCTTGCTTGTACCATGATACCTTGTCAGTAGTTTCTGAAAGGCTTGGTCAAGATTATTTCATATCTAAGTTGGAGCAGATGTTATTATTTACAGCGTGGTAAATTTAACACTTAAAAAAGGCAATATTCAAATAAAAAAAATGACGCAAATGAACTGATGCACGGGTATATTAGAAGAAAAAACTTGTTTTACAAACCGATATATTTATGAAGCGGACACACGTTAAACCTTCCCATCAAATCTTGTCATGGTATACAGAATAATCAGATGTCCAGATAAGATGCGTAAATTAAAACATGTTCAAGCAAGTCTTAATTTCTCCACCAAATCCTATATTATAACCTCTCTTTAGAATTGCCTCTTCGAGACAATTCTAAGGACAGGTCATAAAATAGAAATTACGATTTTAGTACGCACGTTTATATGTTGCTCTGGAGATGATACTCTTTTAACTCATGGGAGGCGCCGTTTTAGCAGATAATATAGGCTGTTTTTATGCTTATTATGTTGTGTTTTTTTGTATTTTTATTAAGATGCTGAGCATAGATACTGGTTAAACCATCATTATCCGTTAGACCTGAATTAAAATATCATAGTCCAAGGAATATAAAATATAAATGCACAGTTAATCTAATTTGTTGCTCTACTGGAACATCACAGTGATTTTAATTAACAGTTTTCTAACAGAATCAAATATTTCAGATTCCAATTAGTATTGCGGCATACTTTCCAATTGGATATTAAAAGTGTAATAAACACCACACAACGCTTGAATAATATCTCTGTTTGGTTGCTTCTATAAAGTTTATCATACAATGCAATTACTGTTTATACATAAATGTTTCAATTCCTTTTTCAAATTAAATCTGACATTCAACTAGTCTGGATATCACTGCGGAACCTGCTCTGCTGAATCAATATTTGTTGCACAACCTGTCAGTAATGCACCACCAGCATGCAACATGTAAATGCAGCCTTTTAATAATTCTTACGCACTATCAAAAACTATTATTTGATTATTATGCCAATTGTCTTAAATGATAATAGCACATAATGAAGGAAAGTACAGTTGAACTTCGATATCTCGAACTTGGATAACTCGTTTACTTCGAGATAACAGAGGTATCCTAAAATGTATCACTGTGCATATCTAGTAACACATGTGACAGCTTAATGTAGGTCTAAGGTAATGCTGAAAGCTCCTACAGCAGGAGCTTTCAGCATTATCTTAGACCTGAATTAACCCATGGAAATTATTCAGATTAGAAATCGGATGTCTCGAACATATGTCTGTTATCTCAAAGTAATGTGAATGGTCCCTTGAAATTTGGGATATGGAAGTTCAACTGCAACAACTTTGCGTAACACACTGCCAAGAGCTGTATATAAGAGTCGTAGTAATGAAATCTAACAATAATAGTTTTCCTATTTCTCAATCAAACCGTAACTTGCTGATATTGATTAGAGTCTTCTTTACTAGGCGATTCTAATGAGTAGCAGGGAGATAGGGTAAGACTGAGAAATAAGAGGTTTTGTCAGATCAGTACATATCTTATATGTACAATGCTGTTCTACTAACTGTATATTTACTTCAGATGGTCGTAAGACAGGTCCAGTACACCATGGGAATTCCAAAGAAGATACATGGTTAGAGGTAACACCCCTTCTCTCTGTGGTTCCTTCCCTTCATAGATATACTATTTGCAATGTAATGCTACTTCTCCCTGTGGTTCCTACCCTTCATAGATATACTATTTGCAGTAGGTTTCAGTCATATAATGTAGTTTCAAAAGCCTTTTGCTGTATACAGGAGCGTTTACGAGAGAAAAGGTAACTTTTAGATTTGTGTAGTTTTTAAACCATTGTGATAAATAGAGCATTTGCTCCATAGGAGCAAATGCTCTCTTTATCACAATGGTTTCAATTAGTGACTTTTACAGAGGCGTCAAATGGCGTCAATATGCGGGAATGGGATAATGCAGGTCGGAAGTAATTATCAACTTGCTGCAACTTACATGAGTCTCTACTACTCACTGAGGTGATTCTAATGAGTAGCATCTCTACTACTCTCTGTGGCGATTCTAATGGGGTTGGCTGAGAAATGGACTATTTTGATAGATTACTATGCATCTTCAGT
This sequence comes from Azorinus chamasolen, assembly GCA_963576725.1. Classification (NCBI taxonomy): domain Eukaryota; kingdom Metazoa; phylum Mollusca; class Bivalvia; order Cardiida; family Solecurtidae; genus Azorinus; species Azorinus chamasolen. The sequence goes on from OY755242.1 coordinate 77,501,514, forward strand.
CTTGCTACAGTGCACTATAATTGTTACGTCAAAATAGTTGCACTTGCATACAGAATAATGTGATAAAGAAGATAATCAAGAGGGGAGGAAAGAACATCAAGTAATATTAAGAAGTAGACGAGATAATGACATGCCAATGCATGAAACGCATTATTGATGAAGAAAACTATTACATGTGAAATACTGTCATTAGTAAAAAAAGATAATATTTTAAGAAGGTCATGGTCATGACTTTCGAGTACCTTGAAGATGTTTATGTATGTTTCAATCATATAGACATACTTATCATAAAACTGACACCCAGACGAACATTTATATCATTCATACAGCCCAAATTAATGTACAAACGATTATCAGTTTCAATGAAAATAAGTTTTGACTTATTTGGGTTAGAAAGCATCGGGCCTGACAATCAATCTGACCTTAGTCTCTTGTGATAAATTGGTATGTGATAATCAATGGATATTCTATTAAGATATTTGACAAAGCGTTGATACCTAACTGATTGACGGAAATCCTTCTCCGGATAAATATGGTCACATTCGTATGCACATCACGAATGAAAATGTATTAACCTTGTACTTCATAACCTCGTCTGTAAACGCAACGGAGTAGATCCAACTCATACATGTTTCTACATTATTTGGCTGATCAAGCTCTGTTACCTTAATCATTTACTCCATAAGTACGCCTTTCTACGCCTTTGCAAACAGAGAGGACCCTGGGTCTGGTCTTTTTGCTGATGATATAATATAGATGTGATTTTACAATTCCTCCCATGGTCAAACATTCCTGTGTCCATGTGCTATGTAACAATTAATCTAAGTAATATTCATGATGTCATTATTTCTTACATGAATATTCATGGAGTAAAGGGTTAATACAGGTTACAAACAATTCCGTATTCTATATTTTTGATACAAGAATTAAAGGATAAATATGAATTATGCAGGAAACACCACATACAGAACAAACAGCCGCCCGAACAGCAACACAAGAAAACACGGAAAATGTACATAACTAGAAAAAAATAAAGAGACGCACAAAGACAAAACAAACAAACAATAGGGAGAATGCCAGAACGGTCAGTGACAAAGGTCACTGGGGAGGGGGAGGGGCGGTAAGCCGGTTTTGGGGCGCCCTACCTATCACTTATTCCATCCCCACCCTAACTTACAAACAGTGTAAATAAACACATCCCCTCTCCGACTAATATACAGCAACCGCGATGACAAATACAGTAGTAAAGTCCATTTAAAACGAAAACATTTAAGTGAAACAAACAGTATCCACCTATCGCTAGTGTACTCATTGATTGAGCTGCAAACAGAGTAACTGTAGAACAGTAATAAAGGGTACGACAAAACGAAAGTGTACAGATATCCGACGTCCTCCTTCCGTTGCCGGGTTTAATTAATATCATAATGGATGGAATTTACATGGATATTAATTAAATAAAGGTTGCATTTGCATAAAATAAAAGTGGAAAAAACAGTCCTGCAGGGAGCGCCACACAAAAAAGGACAAGGAATCAAAACATAATAAAGCATGAACAGTACACTTACAAGACAAAACGCAAAACATGACGTAAAACATTTACCATAAAGATAACAGAGTAGACTATAGGGTGAAAGTAGAATAACTGCTCTGAAACAGCCATTAGCCCGAAAAAGGCTACTGGGGTCTTAAACCGGGTTTGTGGGTACCCAACCACACGCTTATCCTACCTTCACCCAAATCAAAAGAAAAAAGAGTAAAAACTCATATTCTCTTGTCATCTTATCTTACATAACTATTAGTTTATGTATAACGGAAACAATTGACATCACCAACACATTGAGGTCGCCAAGTTAATTGCATAGCCCATGGTGAAGTGCAAAAGATGTTAAGTCACTGTTATGATTACACAACCGTTAAAATGTCTGCAATGCTCAGCACAATGCGGGCAATGGCTCGGTACAAGGTAGATATAGTAAATCAAAGTACGGAACGGACACAAAACGTGGAAACGCATAGGAAGAATGTCATGATAAGATATTACCAAAATTATCAGAATATGTCATTGGTCTATATATGAACCATGAGCAAGATCCATTGTATTCAGCGCAATTCATCTGGATATTTAGCAACAGTGTATATGTATGCATCGCAGTAATCGGGACTCGAATTGCCAGATTAAAACCCACTGTGTCATATATCGCTTATTAATAACCCTTTCTCTGTCATGTTCTGTCAAGAAATCATGACAACATGCATATTAATTAGCTCATGTTTTTTTTTATAAATGTTTGCAAATGCGTGAAAAGGTGTTGAGGGAAAGGGTTAATATTTGGCGATCGTTGTCTAACGTTTATGCTTTTTATTCAGCTAACGCTGAAAAATAAATTACAAGTTCGTCTTAGGGTGAAAGCCATACGATCACCTTGTTGATTGCTATGAAGAATGTCTGTCTTCTAGTTTTCGCAGTTGACAAATTAGGTAGGCCTAGCCTGCGTTTTTCCGAGTTTGCCCCCATTGATTTATGCAGCGTCAGAGGGAACTGTGTTATCATAAACAAGGGCTGGGTCAAAACAGTTTGCCACCGGTGACTCATATATGTGATCATCAAATTTACTTTCTTGGATGTCATATTTGTGAAATGAAATCTGGTCTACCTTTGCTGATTGCTATTTTTCCTTTTAAAGCTATGGCATGTTCTATGTTATCATTACATCAACGGATAATGACATTTACCTACACCCGAACATTTGTATAATTATTTTGAAGTCACCCTACAGTTGTTTTCATTTCACAAATACATATCATTCCGCTAAACCGGAACTAGCTAAGGTTGCGTATGACATGCACTATCTACAAATGCGCATGTGTATGATCAAACTGTGTAGTTGGTTCTGAAACTGACAAATGGAAAAGTTCGTTCAGGGGTAAATTTCCCACTACTAAACAGTGGAAACCACAGGTTTCCACGGTAAAAACAATGTACAGAATGCGTTTGCATGCTGATGGTTTATTAAAACAGAAATATATTAAACTTGATTTCCGTTATTGTTTTGTGCACAAAAGATTATTGTAGTCAATACAAACAGGAACATTTCAAGGTTGTTGGCATACGATACACATTCTCTGACTGACTTAAACTTCGGTATAAATACAGTAAAAACTCGATACTTAAAACAATCAAATACGTATCTTTAACACGGGTGACAGCTTAATGCATGGCGAAAGTCATGCAGAAAGCTCTGCATGACTTTCAACCTGTATTAAGCAACCACCTGCCCACATACGACATAAATTCTTCATAGCCAACATTTTGTTGTATCGAATACAAAGAGGAAATAACTGCAAACGTTTATTGTCCTAATTGCATATGTGAATGTGTAATGGTATTTCAAACGTTTGAAGTTATACAAAATAACAGAACAAAATGATTGTACAACAAACGCCATAAATATTCCCGAGACCGTTAAGGTTAATCTTATTACTTTATTCAATCCATGCTTAACATTTATCCGTTTTGGCGCCAAATGAATTTCATCTGCCAAGATTGCGGTCTGCTTCGGGTATCAATGTGGCGTTTTCTTCATATTATTTACAAAAATATAACGAGTGTCAAACAGTTTGGATCCGGAGAAGAACGCTTAGTTATCTCGGCGTCTTATCTTGATCCAAACTACAGCAGAACCCCTCTAATTCGACCACTTAATGAATAATAATGAGTGTCTTTATAAGCAGGGGTTGCTTAATGCATGAAGAAGGTAATGCAGAAAGCTCTTCTATGAGCTTTCTGTATTACATTTGTCCTGCATTAAGCTACCACCTACCTCTAGCACCCAGAATTATACACCTCTTTTATGTAGTCATTTGACCCATTCCCTCATATTGGCACCCTTTGATCCATTCCCTCATATTGGCGCCTCTGTAAAAAGTCACTTTTTGAAACCATTATGGTAAACAGAGCATTTGCTCCCCAAAAGCAAATGCTCTATGTATCTCAATGGTCTGAAAACTACACAATCATTTTCTCTAGTAAATGCTTCTTTTCAGTAGATTTATTCGAAGAGATTGGGTTTGAAAATAACTATGAGACACTGTTTTATCCAGTGTCTGGTCGTGTTAAACACCGTCTTGATTTCTTTTGTAGTAGGAAAAACAGCTGAAAGACGATTTGATAAATCAATAATGGTTGGGATTTAATTTAGATAGCGTACCCGATTTTAGTCCGGTCATACCTTGATATCTTAGGTCAAATCAGGCATTTGGCGCTTGATCAGACGTCAGTTGAAATTTTGTGCTTTCTGGGCAATAACGGCTTAGGGAAATAAAACATTGATATTCACTTTCGGAAAACGGTATTTGCGCAATTAATTAACGTCTCAGACGGTCAAATAGCCATGCCTACTTTAGATGCTTGCGGTCAATAGCATTTCATCTACTAATTTCCTGCCTGCTTTAACAGTTTACACCCTTGCGATTTCCATAATGACCACCATAAGTGTGACGACGGGAATATTGAATAGAATCTTCATTTTACTTGACTTATTCCAAATATCAGATAGACATTGCATAGCTGTGCCAAGGGTGGTCAATATCAACAACAAAACTGGCAGTGTGCGTATACAATTGACAACATTCGGATTGGAACTCCCTACACGACCGTTTTTCAACCTTTTTTCTAGGCAGTTATATTAGTGCCAATATTAAGCTTACACTGATTTAACCATTTCTCTGTTCTATGTTTATTCCAAATTTCAATAACTACTGAATATTAATGGACACAATAGTTATAAAGAAATACGGAAGGTGGAAGACTGTAGCCATTTTAAAAACTAAAGAAACAGATATATCAAATATCATTAGTAAACAGAACAGACCCTGACCAGACGGTTGATCTTGGACCGCTGTTTGCAAATGCGTGAACTAAGGAAAGGATTAATATGTACTAACGTAAGTAAGCAAAACGATTTAGTGAAGTTATGAGATATAGGAACAATGCACCATTATTACTCTTATATGTATTGATATATGATAAATGACATTCGTTCTACCAGACCTTTGCTTTCGAAGGATCTCCTACTTTCAGAGATTCCTATATTATTGTTCATAAAGTAGACCACGCTAAGCGCCATAAGTGGCTTAGTCACTACTCTTTGAAAACGCTTATAGTAGCGGCAATAGCGTATTATATAATCTTTTAACCCTTTCCCTGATCTGCTGAGTAATGGGATTTGACAGGTATGAGTCTATACTTCCTAAAATGGCACAATGTTCCACCTTCCATATTTCATTTAACTATTTTGTCCATGAATATTCAGTAGGTACATGTATTGGCATAAGGAATAAACATAGGACAGGGAAAGGGTTAACACGTTCCTCGATGGACTTTTATGTCAAAACAATGTATGTGCTTTATTCCTTTGAAATTTGCATTTATTCTATCTCGTTTCCTTATTTTACTGAATTATTTAACTTGGATTGCAGACGACAATTAGAAATTTGGCGCCGAAAGGGTTAAACATTCTCAAGATTAACGTCTTTATTTCTCCACCAAACCCTATGTTGTGCCCATTCCTTAGAATCGTCTCGAAAAGACGGTTCTAAAGAGTGGTCATAACAAAGGGTTTGGTGAAGAAAGAACGATTTTAGTATTTGAGTACGTATCTTTATCTTCGTTCTGAATGTATACCATTTCTCTTCTCGAAACCTGTCTATAACACCAATAGAAATATATTGATGTTAATTCAATATCATATAGTTTCTTCAAAAAAGTATGTGTGCCCAAGATAAACACTACACATATGACATTTAAACAACATACGTTTGCGTGTCATTTTCAAAAACATACTTTACAGAATAATAGCCATCTGAACATACTATGAATTTCACATTGTCAATTTCTGACAAGAACATCTGAGAAAACGCATGCTAAATTCTTCTCTACTAAAATTTCGGTTTAGAATGGATTTACTGCATTTTACATATCAATCTGTGCATTCTTTTTTAGGAGAGTACAGTTGGAAATATGCTATCTGAACGAAATGGCACCATTCAGTCAATGACTCTGTTATAAACACTGCGAAATGTGTCTTGTATTATGTGTGCTCATATTTCGGCGCATTTGAACATAATTATGCTGTTTCGGGTAAACGCAAAACACATGCATTTTATAGTACAATATCCTTTTTAACTAAACCGTAAACGAATGAATTGATGTGTGGGGGTTGTATTGATTACTCAATTTATATGACACTGTGAACCAATTGAATGGGAGATAAAATGCCATTCTTAATACTCTAATGGAACAAAGAGTAATGTCCCCTGGATGTACAATATAACTTTCACTAATAAATGAAACTCGGTTCTGGTATTGACTCTGCTATTCTAAAATACCAATCTAGATTTCTGTGCCAATGCCCATCAGCTAAAATAGTTTAAATGTTGGTCATGATATTATGTCCCCGTTCGCGAGATGATTTTCAATCTAATGTGCGGTGTTCCATCAAATACACTTAGGCCTAACATTTTCAAATTATTGACTGTGTTTGTTTGGAATTCCTCACAGCATTCCAGTCACGACTTCCAGATGCCATAATGTCCTCCTGAGTTTAAACAAACTGTCTTGTTCATATCAGATGGTCCGGAGGAAATTGCATTTTGCCATCCGTTGCACTGTATTCCTAAAACATTGTCAAATATCCTGAATGTCAATGTCAGAGGAAACGTCTGCATATGAATTGCTTTAATTCTTCTATGGCTTAATTGTTCTGAGGCAAATTGATCTGAAATTGATATGATCCCGGGCCAACACAAGAGACAAAATCTAATTTTGAACTGGTAACCCTTCAAATGATTCACATAAAAATGCAAACTAGAAGCAAATCTAGTTAACATGCAAACATGATGTGAATTCTAATGTTGAACACAATTTTCTATTTCCACATTTTGCTTAATTTAGATATTGGAATTTCGCTACTGTAGCATCCTATAAATGCGTTTTCTATTCCTTGTCCCAATAAAATTATTTTGAAATACAGTAAAACCTCTCTATAACGGCCACTAAATTACATCAAGTATTTTGTATTAAAGGCAGGTGGCTGCTTAAAGCAAGGTTAAAATAAAACAGAACGCTCCTATAGGAGCGTTCTGTTTTACTTTCACCTTGCTTTAAGCGGCCACCTGCCCTAAATACCAACTAATTAACACAAATTAGTGTCCGTTATAGAGAGGTTTTACTGTATCCATGTATTAGTCGATAATAGAATTTGACAATGAACGATACCCATGTGCATTGACTGTGTAATTGACTGATGTAATGAAAAGACAACTTATAACATTTTATGGATTTATCTAATGTGTAGCTATGATGCATATCATTTGTTCCGTCAAATTAGGCAAAATTAAATCGATTTGTACTAGCCACGTCAATTTTGATACTGCTTGTTGTAAGTTATCTTTTAACCCATTCCCGCATATTGACGCTTTTTGACGCATCTGTAAAAGTCACTTTGTGAAACCATTTTGATACATAGAGCATTTGCTCCACAGGAGCAAATTCTCTTTTTATCACAGTGGTTTCAACGCTACACAAATGCAAAAAATTATTTTCCTCTACTTAATGCTCCTTTTCGGTAGATTTATTAAAAAGGGTTGGATCTAACAATAGCCTATGAGCGAGTGGGTTAAGGTCTGCACATTAAGTTCCCTATATCCCTCGTTGGATACTGAGATGGGTTACACTCCGGGTACAAAAATGCCACCCAGCAAATGGTTCGCCGCGGTTGGTAGTACGTATCGTACTGACTTTATTTAGCGGAAATTGTTAATTGTTTTGTCTGTCAATGCATATAGGGAACTTGATCGAGTGGTTATGATCATTTAGCCGCTCGCCGCTGTGGTTCGAATCCCGATCCGGATTTTCCATTTGAGGAAGCTTTCCAGCTGGCTGATTCTTTCCGGGTGTATTTCTATGCAATTTGTTCCGTACACTGAAAAACAACATGGGGTTTTCCGAAACGTGTTAATAGATGGGCGTCGCGATATGACTGAAATACTGTTAAAGCAACGTAAACGCGATAAAGCAAACTAACAAAACAAACAATGCATATAGATAGAAACATGTCTATATATTCGTTTAGTAGTGACTACCGAATAATACAAATACAACACTTTGTCTAATTCAAGTTATTCAGACGTTTGTATATAAAAATACGTATACATGGATTGTTTGTAGTTCTTATTATCGTTTTACACAATACAAAAACACCACTTTGTCCGCGTCATAAGATGCTGTGAATATAAATATGTGTCATATATAGATTATCACATTTGCTACTTGTCCTATGACATTTCGATTGTCCATCCGAGGAAGCCTTCCAGCTGGCTTGCGTCAGTTGTTCTACCCAGGTGTTTTATTTACGAAACATTGCAGTTTGTTCCATGTCCGGAAAAACTCGGCATTCCTCCACTTCTAATTAGCTGGATGTCGCGACATATTTGAACTATTGTTACGTAAAACCCGATACAACAAACTAGTCACACCCTGAGACGTTAATATTAACCCTTCGCTTGCTGAATTTTAAAATACATTTCTCCTTCTTCTCCCATGCCCTGTTGTATAATTACATATATCTTCACTGTGTACAAGTGTTACGCTGTGCAATCACTGCTGTGGAGTGCACTGGTTGCACAACCAGGTTGTAAATAGTGCAGACCCTGATGAGACAGCTCCTGCAGGAGCTGTCTCATCTGGGTCTTCACTATTTACAGGTAGGTATATTGACGCGAATAGCAAGCGAAGGGTTAACATACATTACATGTATATGGATTGTTTTCTGTTACTAGTCGATTTACATGTAACACACCACGACCGAGCAGCATTAAAGTTAATAATGTCAATGTGTAATGTGATATTTGTGGTGTTTTGTTTCAGAGCAATAGATATGAGCCGTGTGATGACAAAAACAGTCCTGATGACTTGATAACCGTGAATACCCAGATCAAAGTTATTGTCATTTTCAAATCATATAAGTAGTGATATTGTTTGATATGTTGCATATACATTTGTATGAAAGCGATGTAACTATTGGTATTTGTCAAAATCGTGCAGTCCCAGATCAGACGCCTCATTGGAGACAAGGTGACTGATCTAAGTCTTAATTGTGTGAATGTCACTAAGGCTATACGTTTTGTCATGTCACGAATAAAATTAAATAGGCCATGCTTTATCACTCCTAATAAATCATTGTATTTCAATTAATGAAGCAAGACAAAACACATTATATATGTATTAATTTACTCTTCACATGCTAAGCGCACCTTAGCTGGTATTTACAAACATCTTGGATCCAGATGAGATGCCGATTAACGTCCTACAGCGTTTAACTTCAGTTCAAAATTATGAGAAATAAGTTGAATAACGTCAAACCTTTACTTAACCCTTTCGCTGCCAAACTCTGTCGTCTGCTAACTTTGTCGTCTGCTATAAATTTTCATATTTTTATTTTCTTCATTTTTGTTTCAAACACATTGTAACAGTAACGAACAGTTTGGATCCTGATGCGACGCCGAGTTACTCGGCCTTTCATCTGGGCCCAAACTGTTTGCATAGGTAATCACAGATCCGGCATTGGCAGCGAAAGGGTTAACCCTTCGCTTGCTGAATTTTAAAATGCATGTCTCCTTCTTTACCTATGTCCTGTTGTATAATTACATATATCTTCACTGTGTACAAGTATGTCGCTGTGCAATCACTGCTGTGGAGTGCACTGGTTGCACAAACAACTTGTAAATAGTGCAGACCCTGATGAGACAGCTCCTGCAGGAGCTGTCTCATCTGGGTCTTCACTATTTACAGGTAGGTATATTGACGCGATTAGCAAGCGAATGGTTAATTGAGGCACACTTACAAACAGCGTATTCCAAAGTCAGACGGCTCCATTAGGAGTTCAGAGTTTGCACTGTGTGTTTATTGAATACTGTGGGTCTGATTGTACAAGTTCCGCCTTTGCCGACAAATCATGTTTGAATATACCTTTATAAACAAATCAACCAACAAATATCCATGGTGTTACTATTTCTTACATGAATATTTATGAGGTCAAGGGCTAATACCACAGGGGAAAATACTAAATGTAATAGTTGCTTTAATGTTTGCATTATAACACTACAACCAAAATAACTGTACAACAAAACACTCATATTAATCCATCTTAACCTTTAATATAAGGAAACCGAGTATATAAAATATTTGTAAACAGTTACATGTACATGTATACCCAAAAGGCTCCTATTGACTTATTGAACTATTGATCAGTGTTTGCACAGAAAGGCATAAAAATAGTTTTTCTCACAATATTTTATTCAATTAATATTTAGAAAGAAAGAAGCCAATTTTGACCAGTCAGCAAAGTAGGGGGTAAAAAGACATTCGTCCTTGCGAGGTGATGTACAGATGGTGCAAACACCTTCGTCACATCGTTTATTAGCACACCAGCTATCGTGGGTTATTCCCAAGAGGTTTACTATAACAGTAGAACGTGTCTTAAGCGGCCAGTCATTTATTGAACACATGAGTCTTAAAAACAGGTGGATGCTTAATGCAGGACAAACATAATACAGAAAGCTCCTATAAGAGCTTTTTGTGTTACTTTTGACATGCATTAAGCTACCATCTGCTTTACAGACCCATAATTAGACCTATTGTTGATGGTCGTTTAAGGCAGGTTCTATTGTATTGTAATATTTTAACCCTTTCCTTCACACAAACTCTATTTCACTTTGCAAAACGAGTAGACCCAGATCAGGTGACTTCTACAAGAGCCATCTGATCATCGTCAAGTCTATATACATGTGAAATTATAAGAGATATGAATCTACTGTTTCTAACAATACCAAATGTCTTGTGCCGGTATGTCATTATAAAATAACAGCTAATAGATACTTACGATATCATTATTTTTTGACATGAATATGCAACAGGGAAAATATTAAAGGAACGTTGTTGAACAAACTGTAAGATGTATGACGATTATATACGCCGATGTATTAGTATTTATAGTAGACCCTCTATAATGCGACCACATAAAATAGGTATAATTCTGGACGGTAGAGGCAATTGGTAGCTTAATGCAGGACAAAAATAACGCAAAAAGATCCTAGAGGAGCTTTCTGCATTACTTTTGTCCTGCATTAAGCAACACCTGTTTATAAAGACAACCATCTTTATTTATTAAGTGGTTCATTAGAAGGGTTCTACTATATTCGGGTTGTGATTTCGTTTCATAACTCTTCGAAATTTCCAGTTTTTGTTGAATCAAGTATCAACGGAAATGATTTGTCTTGTATCGTAGGGACATTGTTTATATAAACTCACATTGATAATCTTCATGCCGATAATTAAAAATAAGCATTACCATATTTTATTATTTTATTGCAAATAAAGTAAAATATTGCTATAACAGCCACTCTAAAACTGTCTAATTCCGGATTGTGAAACGGATAGCTGTTTAACGCAGGACAAAAGTTACTGTCTTAAAGCTCCTATATGAGCTTTCATCATTACGTTTGTCCTGCATTCATCCTACATTCAGCCATGATTATAAAGCTTTTTAGTTGAGTCTGAGTTCGTTCTCAAGTTATTGATTGGTCAGATTTGAGCCTTTGGCTCAAATCTGACCAATCAAAAGCTTGAGAACTCAAATCTGACTAATAAAAAGCTTGAGAACGAACTCAGACTCAACTAAAAAGCTTTATAAGCATGGACCCAGGAGCGTAGCTCAATGCAAATGTAGCGTACGTATCGTGGCTATAGGGGGCGGGGCATGCTCCCCGGGAGATTCTAGAATTGTGTATTTTCGAAACCATTGTGATAAATACAGCATTTGCTCCTATAGGAGGAAATGCTTTATTTATCAAAATTGTTTCAAAAGGTGACTTTTACAGAAGCGTTCAAAGGGTTCAGTACGAGGAAACGGGTTGAAGCTTATACATGACAAGACAGAACGTTTAACAAAGTCTACCCCCTTGACCTTCGGTTTTTGTTCCATTTTGCAATTATAATGTTTTCACATTTCAAATTGAAGTTATATACGTGCGTAGACGCCGAGTAACTCGGTGATTCATAATGATCCAAAGTGTCTGACATTCGATCAATAGTTTCTCAAAAGCTTAACCCCTTCCGTGCCGCGTTGACGGGTCTATGATATCACATGCAAACAGTTTGGATCCAGATGAGACGCCGAGTAACTCGGCGTCTCATCAGGATCCAAACTGTTGGACACTCTGTTTACTGTTTTATAAAGAACATGGAAGAAAGGCACATACTTACACTAAACATAGACGTAACTATGCCCAGCAGACGACAATGCTGGCATCGAAAGGGTTAATCGAATCGGAGGTAGTCACATATGCACCACGGAGTAAAGGTTTATAACTTAGAACTAATAAAAGCATACCCACATATACGCATATCCTACGATAATCCATCTACGACAGTCCTGTTTGTCATTTTTAAATCCAGATAAGCAAATCATTTTTCATAGTAGTGGCTTGAGAGTAAAGCTTTTTGCATGATGGTGATGGTGGTAATTTGTTCAAGGACATACTGGACCGATAAGGGAAAGCATACCATTTATTCAAATAATCTAATTGGAAGTACGTGATTTTTGTATTGATCTGCAAGTAATGAAACTGGACCGAATTTAATTCTAGTACTAGAAGAGTTACTTTTTCTAGACAATTGTCTCAATGTTGGCAGCGGTCCATACTAGTTCCAATATTGTATTTCTCTCATATAAACATCTATCCGAGCGTTGCAAACATAGTTGATCCAGACCAGACGGCTGCTATAGGCCATGTACACAGAATATTTAGCCGATGCCATAAACTGTAGAATAATATGTATATTATAACATAAGCAAACAGAGAAGACCCAGACCAGACGGCTCCTGTAGGTCGACCCTGTTTGCAAAGGTTCAGCAAAGGTGTATTTATGGAGTTAAGGGGTAAACATTATTTTCAGCGCGTTCCGCTATTACAGCTCCAATAATGATTGAATTTATTGTTTCACGATTTCACCATCAACCGTTAGTGTATAAAGAGGTTTGACGTTTAACCTGCTGATTACTTTTAACTAGCCCCCCCCCCCCCTTTCTGAATATTAATCAATAAAAAAATAGAATCAATGTTTTCCACCGAAAAAAATGTTTACGACAAACTGTGCAGACATTGATAAAAAAGATTCATCGAGAGCAGTTTGATTTTAATATACACTTTTGTCAAAGAGTTTGTTATATTCTCGATTCCAGTACATTAATGGTTAGTGGTCACTCTAAGATATCCCAGGGGTGTCATCAAAATGTTGTATTCTTCTGTAGCACGCATGGCGTTTACTTGCCAAATCAACTCCTGTCTTTGCTTGCAGTTTGTCAGCAATTATTGCTATGGTTTTCTTGAACAATTTAACTGCTCGTATCCACCAGAGGCCAACGTCTGAAGTTCATATTTGAAAAGTGGTATGCTCCTCGTATCCATCAGAGGCCAATGTCTGACGTTAATGTTTGAAAGAAAAGTGAACAAAGCCCCAAGTCTTCTCCACAATTTCCTTTGTCTGAATTCTATTTTGTTGTTTATTAAAATGGAAACAACTCGGAATCTGATGAGACGCCGAGTAACTCGTAAACTAATTTAAGTTTTATTTTAAGCGTATATGTGTCTGCTTGCCTTAAGGTCTCGTGTCATTCTGAAATCCACAAGCATGAAACTCCAGTTAGAATGAATTTTAAACAGAAGTTTGGACACTTGCACACGTACATTTAGGAGAGATATACTGTAAACATAGCCTTAAGGTGCCATTTTATTACTACATCAAATTATTTTCATATAGTTTTTAAAGAGGTGTTGCTTTTCGCCAAACACTTTTATCCAGTACTCGTTGTTATACTTCTACAGTAACACCCTTTTGACCGGAACTATATAGTATAGAAAAATGAGATACGTTTAGGCAGGTTAATGCATGGTGAAAATCATGCAGAAAGTCCCTAGAGAAGCTTTCTGCAACACTTTTACCCAGCATTAGGCTGCCACCTGTCTACAAGACCGATAGCTACAGTAAAACCTCTATATAACGACCACTAAATTACATCAAGTATTTTGTGGTTAAGACAGGTGGCTGTTTAAAGCAAGGTGAAAGTAAAACAGAACGCTCCTATAGGAGCGTTCTGTTTTACTTTCAACTTGCTTTAAGCAGCCACCTGCACTAAAACCCAACTAATTAACACAATTTAGTGGCCGTTATAGGGAGGCTTTACTGTATTCTAAATTGAATTACAATTATAGGGGTTTTACTATATTTTATACTTGGTGCTATATTTTCAGTCATAAAGTATACTGTCACATCCACTGTACGTGCAATGAAAGTGTAATTTTGTTCTCTGTCTGTGACACCTTAGAGACGGTCGTGTTCAAATACACAGTGCTGCATGTTCGCACCTTCTGGTGAACATGAACCTAATAGAAAATGTAAGTTTGACACTGGCTAAACTGAAAGAGTTTCTAGTCATACAAATATACAAAATAACTAAACAAGTACCACGTGACTATGTAGTGTTAATGAATGAATGTGAACGTTAATTATTAGGATTTGCTAATATAAGTACATCACAATCCATTGTTATAACTTATAGAATCACAGAGCATATTTTAGATAACATTTTTCATAACAGAGCGTTGTGTGCATTTTTCGAATTTTGGAAATTTTGAATACAATCGTTTTTCTACAGTAATACAGATGTATATACGGTTTGCGTATTTCTCTACAATCTGGACACATACGTTGGAAAGGGCAGTTACCTTCAATATATGAACATTAACAATGATGAGCTTTCCGCATTATTTTCATCCTACATTAAGCAGCCACCTACCTTTAAGATTTATTTTTTTCTTTCCTTTAGTTGCTACCAAACATAAAACTATTATGTCTAAAATATATTTAAAGTGAAATTTTTAAATTGTGGAAGACAGATGCTATATGGACTTTATAACTAAAATGACCGTAATATAAATATACCTTGATGTATCAATTTGTCCAGCTGACTGACATTTCATACTATTTAATAGATTTTTTATGATTCGCATACAGTTGTAGACAAATTGGGATATTTAGCAATTCAAAATGAAACTACGTTTTATATTTTTCAGCCAAACAATATCTTGCTTCCACTCATTAGAATCGCGTCGGAACAGTAATTCTAATGTGTAGCAACAGTGTAGGTTTCAGCTTAGAAATAAGATGTAGTGTATGGTTGTTCAGTATGCATCATATCTACAACGGTTTCGGTATTTAGTACATGTATCCTATCTACAAGACTGAATTCTATTTGTAGTTAGTATCCTATCTACAAGACTGAATTCTATACGTAGTTAGTATCCTATCTACAAGACTGAATTCTATTTGTAGTTAGTATCCTATCTACAAGACTGAATTCTATACGTAGTTAGTATCCTATCTACAAGTATGAATTCTATTTGTAGTTAGTATCATATATACAAGTCTGAATTCTATTTGTATTTAGTATCCTATCTACACTTCTGAATTCTATTTGTAGTTAGTATCCCATCTACAAGATTGAATTCTATTTGTAGTTAGTATCCTATCTACAACTCAGAATTTTATTTGTACTTTAATATCCTATCTACAAGTCTGAATGCTATTTATTCTTATCTACAAGTCTGAATTATATTTGTTTCAAATATCCTGTCTACATCTCTGAGTTCTTTTGGTATTTATTATCGTATCTACGATTCTGAATTTTAGCTGTATTTTATCTTCAACTGTATCGTGAACATTACTATATTTGTACATTTCAATATGGTTTCCCGATGAAAAACTGCCCGCATGTCATCATAAGCGTACATATAGTCAGTCCACGATTCTTTAACGTCCCCAGTGTAACGCAATGATACGTGATGGGAGTTTAACCCAAACATATTTACATTATCCAGACGCAATGCGAATAACATTGTAGGCAAAGCACTTAGGGATGGATTCGTCACCTCTTGGCGATGTTAGCTAAGACGTATTGGATGGGTTATATGTACATGTATATATGTTATATGTTTCCCCTTCTAACCCCCTCCCTCTACTAAGCATATTTTCACTCCTTTGCAAACAGGGTAAATCCAGATTAGGATATATGCCTGCTCTGTTTGGTTATGAAATATAGATCTGATTATTCAGAATATGCCGTTGTCAAAAATGGCCCTGTTCATGATGCCATTATACAATTCAGCTAATCTGTATTCATACATTCATTATTTTTCACATAACTTATCATGAGAAAATTGGTTGCACAATATGGTAGCTCCTTCTGTTGTGACTGTAATGCAGACGGTTGTGAAACCGTTGAGACATGTCACTGTTTCAAACGTTTTTCAACTGGCAAATACAAATATCTTAGACCATGTACCCATGCGCTATTATTAGCGTACAGAATGTTTAACCCATTTCGCATTTCTTTTCACCAAGTATGTCACGATTTCAATCGAAAATCATCCTGGCAAGGTCAATCAAACCTCAGATGTATATAGTAAAAAGATACGTGAGGATGAATAGATCAAACAGAAAGTAAAGTTTGTATGAAAAATAGTTCACTCTTAATGATATAAGCAGGGTTACATTTGCAACAGAAACCGCTAGCACACATCCAAATGGGATGAGACAAAATGATTTCACACGTACATGTATCGTGGTCCGGAGGGACGCAATATTCTAACCCTTTACTCCATAGATACGCCTTTCTATGCCTTTGCAAATAAAGTAGGCTCAGATCAGGGTCCATGCTTATAAAACGTTTAGTTGAGTCTGAGTTCGTTCTCAAGCTTTTGAGTGGTCAGATTTGAGCCTTGGCAGGAATTGAACTGGTCTAACTTCAAAACATAGGGTGCAAATTATGTTTACACAAACATTGCACATTAAAACTCTCTATTACGACCACTCAAAATAAGTCTTAGGTTGGGTTTTTCAGAGAGATAATAACTGAATGCGGAACAAAGACTCAACAAGGAAAGGGTCGAGTTACCACTTGCTTGTCAAGATGCCAATCTTTATTACTGTATTGATCGTTTTCGATCTGTTCTACTGTAACAACATAAGACTGAAAATTTGATTACCTTTACAAACAGTTTCGATCTAGATGATACGCCGAATAACTCGACACCTCATCAGGATCTACACTATTTGACACTTTGGGTTGATTGATAATTTATTCTAAAATTAAAAAAAACCGCTTGTCTTTCTCTACCAAATCCTATGCTATGACCACACTTAGGAATCGTCTCTTCGTGACAATTCTAAAGAGTGGCCACTACATATGGTTTGGTGTAGAAAGGATGATTTTAGTAATTGAGCACGCTCATTTATCTGTAGCCCTGTAAAAGTGCACATTTCGTCCATTTGTGTTAAACATTCACTCTACAGAAACATATTTTAACGCCTTTGCAAACAGATTAGATCCAAATCTAATGGCTTAAATATAGGCCGCATGATCAGTTTCTGCTGTGTTTAGTTATAAAACAATACAGATAGGATTCTACAGCTTCTGCAATGGCCAAACATTCATGTGTTCATATGTCATTATAAAATCAGCTAACTGGTATTCGTGATGTTGCTTCTTGCATGAATATTCAGGGAGGAAAGGATGAAGAGGAAATACATTCACTCTTCGTGAATTTGAATTAATGTAAATTGCATGTTCTGTGATAAAAGTTCCAGCAAAAAGTATTACCCCTTCACGCATGAATATTCATTTAGGAAATAATGCCTGCATGCAAGTTAATTATTATAATGATTTTTTATAATGCCATTTTAAACATTGAATATGTTGCCATAACAGAAACTACATAATCAGATCTATGATATTTCCATATGTAAACAGATCAAACATTGATCAAGCGTCTCCTATTGATGTGCCAAATGATGTACATGTGAGTTAAATGCTTAAAGATAAAAGACCCCCCCACCCCCACCCCCACCCCCCAAACAAAAATGTCACGTGACAATCGAAGCGTGGTCGAAGCGTAACAGTTTTAAAACTCTCAACTGGTATCATTATTGGTTATGATTATCACATGATAACGTCAAAATAGTGGTTAATATATTATAGTTGGATGTAATTGTAATTAACGTAGTCTTGGCATGACATATGTCGTGTTCGAGGTAGGGGTGAAACGACGAAATATGCGGCTGCGCAGCGGAGGAGGTAGCAAAAGATAAGAACGATAAGATTTATCAACTTGTAAACTATAAATTTCTACCATTTTTGCTACCATTAAATCATTAATTTTGGTGTATAAACAAAACAACCAGACATACAATCTAATCTTGAAGGTTGCAACCTGCCTTACTATTCGTATACCATCATTGCGACTCGACCCGACATTAACCCATTTGCTCCCAGTGGATTCTTCCATGCTTATATATTGGATTAGTATATCTTTTATCTAAGGGATGTCTGGTTTAAAATTTCCTATCAGCAAACAGTGCATTATGCAGTGTCTGGTCAGAGTCTACACTGTTTGCCTACGTCCCATATATGAAATCGCGGGAGCAAATGGGCTAAATACTTTGGTACATACATGCGATTTGATTCAATGTAATTGATTATAATAACTTGAATCAACCATTTTAAGCTATCGTGATTGTTGACATAACGGGTTAAGTTTAATTCTAGCTCAATGCCCCGAATATCATTCAGCTGTTGAAACAAACTCCCCGCAATAACTGGAATGAACAGAGACCTTCAAAATAATCCAGCTTAACCCTTTGAATGTTGAACTTTTGAAATAAAATGGTCCATTACTGTTTAAAGCGATAAAAGTATATTGACTATGAAACGGTACTCTTTGTGAGAAAAGTTTGAATAGCAAACATTGCTAGAAGTCATCTAACCTAGGTCTAAACTGTTTGCAAGTGACAACAATAATACTCCCCGCATCTGAAAGGTTTAAAATTGACAGCATTTCGTGCTAGCTGAAATACAGTTGGTGTAAAAGCCTTCAACACTTCGTTTACTATCAAGCAGAAGCGGCGTGTAATTCTCAGGAGATTTTATTATCGCAATAAAATATCCTAAAGGTTGCATTAAATGCATAAATCCTTACGTCATGACATTTATTTCCCCGCTAATAAGAATATTTTTCTTTCTTGGGGTTATGATATCAGAAACATGACTGTATAGATTATTTTTTTTGTTTTGCTTTGAATTGAGACCATCACTGGTAAAGTTTGTTACGTGCGTATCTTTACCGATAAATTATCATAAAATATTCAAACAGTAGAGTCTCGATAATTCGACTACATGGTTTACATACATAGGACTCTGTAAAAGCAGTTACAGTAAAACCGCTCTTAACCGGACGTTCTGTTTGTTATAAATATCGGTTTTGTAGACAGATGCCATATTAATGCATGGTTGAAGTCATGCAGAAAGCTCCCAAAGGAGCTTTCTGCATGACTTTCACCCTGCATTAAGCAACAACCTGCCTAAAAGTATCTAAATTCTAATTTAGAGGGGTTTTACTGTATTTATTTAATGCAGGCAAACGTATAGGAGCTTTCTGCATACCATGTTTCCTGTATTAAACAATCACTTGTTTTAAAAAATCAGAAATATACATCTTTTGAGTGGTCGTAATAGCGAGATTTTACTGCACAATAATGAAACATATTAAGCGACCAAATACTATCTGAAAGTAAGCTTATGTTTGCTTAATTAAATGACTAGCTGTCTGACAGGTGCACATAGTTATCAACATTATTGTACATATATGTATTATGTCTAACTGCATAAACTATTTTAATCATATACAAATATATAGAGGATATTATCCTCGTGTTCATTTATCATTGTGTGTTTTACCAACCTCGTTGACTAAAATCCATATAACGCCCGACTGAGTGTCATATTCATTTTATTCAACCAGTTTGGTAAAATTCAACAGTAAACAAATGCAGTAAATGAACACGAATGTATTATTTTTTATCGCATGGCACAAAAAATCAAAACGAAGACAAACATGTGCTCTTGCCTATTTATATATCATTGGCAGCTGTCAATCAGAGCGACTTGCTGACGTCATTTGTGTGTTATATTACACGTCTGCATTATAATTACGAGCTCGTTATATTAATTTGGATGCAGCAGTGCCATATGATAACACACATGTATCTATGACTGAAATGATGTGATCGAGTCGTGATAGTCATTGTATTGCATTTACGGTAACCATTTAAGCATGAGAATCTTTGGAGTTTTCATTTGATGAAGATCTGGGCCTACATACTTTAAAACTGCCAACTCATGCGTGTCCCCGCCTTCAAAGGGTCAATCCTTTCAGCGCCGCAGTCGCATAAATGTACCATGACAAATAGTGCAGTCCCAGATCAGACGCCGCATTTATTTATCTCATTTCCTTATTTTACTGAATGATTTAACAAACTTGGGTTGCGGACGACAATTAGAAATTTAGCGCCGAAGTGGTTAAGTGCATGGCTATATTGAGTTCATTCTGCGAATTAATTGGATGTTTCGAAATAATTAAAATGTCCTATCTACCCTAATATAAGTATTGAACCGAACTTCAGATAAGATACGTACATGATAAACAGTTTCAAGAATAACTTATTTCTCCACCAAACGATACGATTCTAAAGAATGGTCACACCATAGGGTTTGGTGGAGAAAGGACGATTGTAGTATTTGAATACGCATGTTTATCTGATTCTCTGTATCGCACTCCCAATAGTACATCTCTATGGGGTTGTAGAGCTGCATAAGTCTTTGATAGCTTTGAATCAGTTTCCCTGCCCGAATACTTATGGTACTGATGACGTAACGGCAAACTCAATATCAGCAACACTAATGTAGCTGCTCGCTTACTAGTGCTTGATTTATTTCACATGATCGGTCACAATCTCACTAACTCTCCCATAGACGCATTTCAACACCCAGTTCAACCCTACACGTAGAATGATAAAACAAAAACATGATGCTTTTTGGCAGTGTTTAGATTGCATCCATCAACTAATTGGTACGATGTTAACCCTTCGCTTGCTGAATTTAAAAATCCATTTCTACTTCTTTACCCATGTCCTTTTTGTATAATTACATATATCTTCACTGTGTACAAGTATTTCGCTGTGCAATCACTGCTGTGGAGTGCACTGGTTGCACAATCAACTTGTAAATAATGCAGACCTGCAGGAGCTGTCTCATCTGGGTCTTCACTATTTACAGGTAGGTATATTGACGCGAATAGCAAGCGAAGGATTAATCATTTTGTCTTCTAAACTTCGAAATCATATTCTATGCATTTCAATGCAGTCATGCAAACTTTGAATTGTACACTAGTTTTACCGATCTATTAAGGTGATGTTATTCATAAATTGTTTTCTTCCAAATTTATAATTAAATATTATAGAAACAAACACACACAAATAAACGGATTACCACTTAACCTTACAATGCGAGAAACAAGTCGGTAAATAATCTTTCAAACAGTGTATACCCAGGGCCTGCATTGTTTGTCATGTTCCACCTTTTTTAACCCTTCGCTTGCTAATCGCGTCAATATGCCTACCTGTAAATAGTGAAGACCCAGATGAGACAGCTCCTGCAGGAGCTGTCTCATCAGGGTCTGCACTATTTACAAGTTGATTGTGCAACCAGTGCACTCCACAGCAGCGATTGCACAGATAAATACTTGTACACAGTGAAGATGTATGTAATTATACCACAGAGCATGGGTAAAGAAGGAGAAATGCGTTTTAAAATTCAGCAAGCGAAGGGTTAAGAACTATCACAAAATATTTACCGTAGGCTTGACATGTTTGAATTTTGGAAAAGTCCATTTAAACTTTCAACGTTGTAAGAATAAAACTATTTAGTTTTCTATATAATTATATTCAATTATCAATCCGATTGCAGTGCAAGGCAAATACGTCATTACAGCAGAGCTACAAAAAAACGCGCGTACTCAGGTACTAAGCTAGCCATTTCTCCACCAAACCCTATATTGTGACCACTCTTTAGAATCGTTTCTTTGAGACAATTCCAAAGAGTCGTCATAACATAGGGTTTTGTACAGAAACTAAGAAGTTATTCTTGAAAATGTTTGTTTTACGCATCTTATCTTGACCTGTGTTACATGAAAGATACATCAACCCTTTTAATGATGAATTTATTTTTAAACTAGAAGGTCCATCCTTGTTTAACGATAAAAAAACAATCATTTCTGTATAATAGTGTAACTGTTGCGGGATAATATAACAAACAGTAAAACAAACAGTAAAAAACCCTAGTCAGGAGCCACCTAGAGGACAGAACCATCTGATCAGGATCTTCACTATTTGAAAATGCACTTGTAAAGTGCACTCGTTTTCCGCATTCAAAAGTTTGAAACAAATCACATGTCGATTAGACAGTGTGGGAAGAATTTTGAATGGCATGTGTTGTTCTAATCCCTCAGAGGCCATTGGCATGTTATTTCCCCTTCTATCATGGCCGTGAATGGAGGACATGAAATGTATTAAACAATCAGATTAATGATGTTTAAAATTCAAAATTGGAAGCATCGGGCTTTATTGAGACATGTTTTTTCAGCGGAGGGACCAATCTAGGCATATCCCCCTCGTTTGTCTTAATTTTGCCATCACCTTGCATTTTATTATGGATTAAGTGAGCACTTGTATGACATTTCCATCTGTTTTGGCTTAAATGGGATTGATGAGGCAAATATCACATATACTGAGCCGCATTCGCTTTAAAACTGCTACCTAAAAGAATGACAATGCCAGTAACACGTTCCTTTGAGACGATTTGGCGTACACACTAACTAAAACATTTATTACTAGCGACAGCATCCGAGGTTATAAAATGTTTTTCTTCAGTCTGAGATCATTCTCAATCATATCATTAGTCAGATCCTAAGCTTGCTCAGACTCAGACGTTATATAACCTTGGACTCAGATATCATACACCCTTATCCTGGTAACCGCGCAACTGCAAACCGTTTGGATCCAGATGAGACTCTTCGTCAGAATTCAAGCTGTTTGACACTTGGTAAATAGTTTCCCAAAAGCTTGATCGAACCATTATTAGTCATGATCGTAGTATTTCAGAAACATCCTTAACAAGTTTACTCTTTCGATGCTAAGATTATCGTCGCTTCCGGTTTCAAAATGACGTTTTCTTGAATTGCTTTACCAACACATAATCAGCTTCCTACCGTGAAAGAGTTCCATGACAAAACCAAGAGACTTTCAGTCACTATGCAGCACTTTGTGCATCCTATGAAGCGATAATATTGGCGTTATTACCTTCTTTATACTCTTTCGACTATAGCATGGGTTTTGGAGCGAGGAATTAGCCATAAGTAGTTTCATTTAATCACAGTTACTTTGAACACAATCTTCATATACTTATCCCTGAAATACATGTTTTAGTTCTGTAGTTTTATTCGTCCTATTTCAGTCACCTACTTTCTGTTTCAGTTTCTAATTTGAAGTACACCCAGATTCAACTATGCGTTAATGCATTAAAAAATCCTGAATCATTCTAATGACTGTCTGTAGAATAATTAACCATGTCCTTGTTCTATATTTATTACAAATTTCAATACCTACTGAATATTCATGGACAACATCGTTATAATGAAATATTGAAGTTGGGATACAGTAGAAACTGTAGAAATTTGGATACAGTAAACCCCCTCTAAACCGGACGTCAAAATTAGTGTGAAAACCGGTCTTTTCAAACAGGTGGCAGCTTAATGCAGATTGAAAGTCATGCAGAAAGGTCCAAAAGGAGCTTTCTGTACGACTTTCATCCTGCATATTTTTTAAGCAACCACCTGCATAAAAATAACAACACTGCTCTGTAATAAAATTTCGGTTAAGAGGGGTTCTACTGTACTTTTAGAAACTAAAGAAATAGGGTCCATGCTTACAAAACGTTTTTAGTTGAGTCCGAGTTTATTCTCAAGCTTTGGCTCAAATCTAACCAATCAAAAACTTGAGAACGAACTCAGACTCAACTAAAAATGTTTATAAGCATGGATACTGAACAACCAGATTCAATCAGCAAGCAGATGAGGACCCTGGTAAGAGGGGTCTTATAGGAGCCTTCTGTTCTGGTTCTTCTCTATTTGCAAATGCAAGAAAATGCTTTTATACGAGGGAAATGGTTAAACCTATCTAATTGGATGATGCATTTACAAAAACAATTATATTGACAGTGTTGCAGGACAATGGTAAGTCTGATGTTTTCTCACATAGTAAATCCAGAACAACCAGGGCAATGGGTTGTTGTACATGTATCTAGCTTACGCCATAGAATTACTGAATCAGCTCCCCTTGGAAACTGTTTATACAGTAATACCTCTCCATAACGGCAACTAAACTGTGTTAATTAGTTGGTATATAGGGTAGGTGACTGCTTAAAGTAAGGTGAAAGTAAAACAGAACGCTCCTATAGGAAGGTTCTGTTTTACTTTCACCTTGCTTTAAGCAGTCACCTGCCTTTAACATGAAATACTTGATGTAATTTAGTGGCCGCTATAGACAGGTTTTACTGTACCTTTATCAAACTCGGTAAACTAACATACATGAATATAACTACCGTAACCTGTGAGATTCCTTCTTTCCTAGGATGTATGAAAGTGTTGAAATTGTACAGTGAAACCCCGCTAATGCGACCACTTAGCTCTTCGCTTGCTGATTCTTAAAAATACATTTCTCCTTCTTTACCCATCCCCTGTTGTATAATTACATATGTTTTCACTGTGTACAGGTATTTCGCTGTACAATCACTGCTGTAGAGTGTGCTGGTTGCACAATCAACTTGTAAATAGTGCAGACCCTGATGAGACAGCTCCTGCAGGAGCTGTCTCATCTGGGTCTTCACTATTTACAGGTACGTACATGTATATTGACGTGATTAGCAAGCGAAGGGTTAATAAACAGCCACTGATGCTTAAAGCAGGTGGTTGCTTAATGCAGGACGAACGTTATGCAGAAAGCTCCTATAGGAGCTTTCTGCATAACTTTCGTCCTGCATTAAGCTACTACCTGCCTCTGCCACCCAGAACTATGCCCTTTTTTGGTGGTCGCATTAGCGGGGTTTTACTGTACTACAGTTAAATCGACCACATACAATTCGAAATTGCGCTGTAGAATAATTTAGGTCCTTTTAGGCAGATGGCTGCTTAATTCAGTGTGAAAGTCATGCAGTGGAGATTTCCATGATTTTCAACCTGCATTAAGCTGCCACACGTCTAATAGATAGATAATAATAAATATTTGAGTGTTCGAATAATCGAGTTTTTTTTAATGAAATTATATTAATATACGAATCTGATGCTTATTGTAGGGTAAAGGTAAAGCAGACAGCTCCTTATTTGATTTAAACATTTTTATTTCATATGGTATTATTTCATGAAAATGGGGTAAGCCACATGTTCGACAAACATTAATAACGGTCCTCATCCATACAACATAATGTGTCACGTGAAACAGTGAATCAAGTGAATTAATTATTCTCACTCCTCCTATAGGAGCTTTCTGCATATGTTTTTGTCCTGCATTAAGCTAACACCTGCTTTCAAGAATTATTCTTATTTTGAGTAGTCGTATGTACTTCACAGCAGTAGGTGTTTAGTGTTTGTGTGACGGTTGTAAACAATCACCAGTACTTCAGTCTTAGTGTATTTATATTTTCTTGGCCTTCGGGATCATTAGTTTCAATGGTTTTAGCCGTTGCTATATATGTAGCGGGTGTGAGTAATGTTGTACTTTTAATAACTGTCCGTGAACAGACTCAATTAAACCGAGTCTACAATTTTCTCTGTTCGCATTGCTGCTTTTGCTCTCGAAGGATCTCCTACTTTCTGAATTTATTTACTATACTCTTTTCGGTGTGTGTTATTCTTTCTTCAGACATTTCTTTTCAAATGTCGACTTCCATAATATATCACCCGGATCAACGTGTTGCCATTACTTTCTCTTTGTTCTTGTTCTTTTTGTACTTTTCTTAAATCTACATTGAAGACGCATTTGGTACGAAGGCAAACACCCAAGTGGGCTATTTACCTTATAATGGATCTACCAAATCACACTGATGTTAGACTCGAGAGTATTTCATTCTAAAGTTTAATTTCATTAGCAGGAGAAATACGTCGACTCGAATTGTGACGGATCCTCCGAATGTGATATATATGTGTCTGATAATGATGAATGAAAGGAAACCAGACTGTTAATATTGTTATCTGTATAATAGAGGTACAAACAAGAGTACCTCGACTGACTAATCATGCTCACCTTGGTAACCAGTCGATCTATTATTCTGATATAATTGTTACATCGTCCCACATATAATTCACATGAGAACAGTTAAACCTTTACTTCATATTTCACGCCTTTGTAAACAGAGCGGATCCAGATCAGACGGCACCTGAAGGGTCTACTCCGATTGCTAATGGAATCATATAGGTCTGAATGTGTAGTTTTCTATCATGGCCAAAATACCCTGTGTCCATAGACCATAAAAAGCTAATAAAATATCATGATGCCATTATGTCTTTTATACATATTCATGAGGGTAAGTTTTAAACGCATTTTCACACATTTACAAACAGAGTAGACGCAGATTAGAAGGTTCCTATAGGACGCGTCTGATCAGGGTCTGCTCTGTATGCTTTTGACATTATATAGATTAGCTTCTACAGTTTTTGCCAAAGCAAACGTTTCCCTTGAAACGTTGACATTATAAAAATTCAGATAATAAATATTCATATAGTTATGTCTTACACTATCTAATATTTAACAGAGAATGTGTTAAATCGTACAAAATATAACGGCCATGAAGGCTATGTTCTTCATAAATATTTTAGTGTTAGAAAACAGATACAATGGTTAGAGAGTGCACCTGACTACATAAGGTACGTTTAAAAATTACGGTAAAAATAACGATTGTGAGATATTTGTGTGCGTATGCGAGTGCATGTATGTGCGTGATAGGCTACTGTACATGTACACTAATATCAGATCAATAAATAAAGGTGCGTAGTCAAATATTAAAATCGTCATTTCTCCACCAAACCCTCTGTCTCGAAGAGACGATTCTAAAGTG
Source organism: Azorinus chamasolen (assembly GCA_963576725.1). Classification (NCBI taxonomy): domain Eukaryota; kingdom Metazoa; phylum Mollusca; class Bivalvia; order Cardiida; family Solecurtidae; genus Azorinus; species Azorinus chamasolen. The sequence goes on from OY755242.1 coordinate 77,528,690, forward strand.
TGGTCACAACATAGGGTTTGGTGTAGAAATAAAGAAGTTCTTCTTGAAAATGGTTTAATTTACGCATCTTATCTGGACCATGATACATTTAGATTACAAATACATGTACTACTATTTGAAAGCTGAATTTTCAAAGTTGAATATTCCTTCACCGTATAACGATAAAATCCATTAAGTGTGGATTAATGTAATGTAAGACAGGATTTTGAAAGACAAACAATGCTGACCCTATTCAGCCGTCTGAGTTTGGTATACACGATTTTCAAATGCCTGTACACTCGTGTCCCGCTCTGGAAGGATTAATGTCATATACACACATGGATAAATCTTGCGTCTTCATGTATCTATCATATAAAAATTATTATTAACGTTTCATGTGCCCATTTTATATTCAGCCCACATTGCGGTAATTTGCTAATTTTCTTCTTTCTGCATGCGAAGATCATTTCTGTTACGCATATTCTATAACATGATATCGTGACAAATATCATCACATTCAAATTTACATTTTCTATTAGCTGTCGTTCAAATGCTTTATTTATACAAATGAAACCCTACCTCCTGGACTAAAACTAGATAAAGAAACACATTTACGGTGTAGAAATATGCTATTGTTAAAAGTGGATGCACGTATGTTTTTACATGTACAATATAATGTATGTTATAGTTCAGGCATCGTCCCTTAATCCTTTCCCTATTATACGTTTATTCCAAATTTTAATACCTACTGCATATTCATGGAAAAATAGTTATAACAAAATATAGAAGGCAGAACATTGTAGGCATTTTAGAAAGTATAGAACATTGTAGGCATTTTAGAAAGTAAAGAAACAGATCTTTCAAATTACATTAGCAAACAGAGCAGACCCTGATCAGACGGCTCTTATAGGAGCCGTCTGATCTGGGTCTGCTCTGTTTGCAAATGCGTCAAAACACGTTTATATGAAGGAAAGTGTTAAAATTATAGACACTACAATAAACGAATATTTTCAATAACATCATAAAACTTTGACTTTGTTACGTTCAATCATTATTGTGAATATCGTCAATTTGAACTAATATAGACAAATGCCCCTGTGATACAAACTAATCCATTTTCATCGAAATAACAAAAATATCATCGGCACATATCGACTAGTTACGAAACTCAAAACGAAACCCAACTAAATTATATTACTCTATATGCGAATAACATCGGATCATCGATAACACATTAACGTTCTGTCTTCTTCAGTATTTATTCAATAGGTGTTTCATGCGATATTCTACTTTTCAGTGTATGAACACATGCTTTGTGTATTTTAGGCATTTTTAAAACGCGTTGCAAATACAGACTTTCACTTTACCCCTACCTTTCAAGGTTGTTCCTACACGCCAATCACGTGCAAACACCTTTTGTTTAGAGGATATGCTTGTGAAGTTGCATCTCATGAAACCATAATTATAATTTGTGGAAATATTATTTCAATGGTTAATAGAGTACGAGTATGTTATACATTTATTAAATATTCTCAATCTTAAGTATTCAAAGTTCCGTCGGTAGACAGATCTAATTGATATACAGTACAGTAGGACTCCTCTAATGCGACCACTTAAATAATCATAAATACCTTTATAAATAGGTGGTTGCTTAATGCAGGACGAAAGTAATACAGAAAGCTCTTAGAGGAGCTTTCTGTATAACTTTCGTCCTGCATTAAGCTACCACCTGCCTCTGCCACCCAGAATTATGCCAATTTTTGTGGTCGCATTAGAGGGTTTTTACTGCATATCTTGCATTTTTGGTACTATTTTACGAAATCACGACATAAATACCAAAGAACTTACAACAGTATCCTGATGAGAGGCCGAGTTACTCGTTGGCTCATAGGGATACAAGTAATTGGCAAAAGGGATCGCAAATTCGCCCATAGCGGGCTGACAAACAGATACTGTTTGCCCAATCTCTAAGTTCCAGGGTCTAAGGTTTTAAAACTTCTGAGTCTGAGTCTGAGATCTAATCTCAGACTCAAGCAAAACGCTTTTATAACCTCGGGGCCTGAACTTTTCACCGACTTCCTATTCAATCAAACCATTGAGAAATTCTTGGCCGAGTGTCACACACGGTGTTACTTCACGTCTTATCTGGATCTATAATGTTTGCAAATGACAGTCAAGACTTGCTTAGCATAAGAAGAGTACTGTTCAATTATCTATAGAGTGAAATACAGTGACAAAATTGCTAGACAGTTAAGAAAACATATCGATTTTTAATATAACTGAATCTACGCTTCCTATGTCAAATTATTCTCTCAGAATCACAAATTTAAAATAGATATATCAATTTCCCGTAGGAAATTGAAAACATAAAACTAGATTAATAGTACGTTCAGTACAAATTAAAATACGTACAAATACGTCATTAAACAACTCATATGTATTAGATCTAGTCATAAACTACAAATCAAACAGGTTTTCATCAGATCTCATTTTATAGATATGTTTCTAAACTTTTAGCAAGATTCTAGACTTGTAGGAGTAAAACTGTGATTATTACTTATACCAACATGTACACACAAATAAATGAAATATACAAATGGTTCGATTTGTTACGGGAAATGAAGCCAATACTAGACAGAGACGACTACCGGTACATGACATATTGTACTTCTTTTAATGCAGAATTGTCGAAGCGGAATAGGCCATGACAATATAATGGTAGATTTATTTCAGTATGAAATGATATAATTTATAATTTTTTAGAATAATTTGATTCACAAGAAGTCCTTCTCTAGGAGCCCTCTGATCTTGGTCTATATTATTTGTAAATGGTAGTCACCTCTTTTCCCGCATGCAATAGATTAAATAAGAGCAATATGAATACAAGTTGGCTTCCGTCTAAAAGGAAGCCAAGGAGAGACCTGCAGCAGTTTTTTATCTAACATTTGCTATATACAGGGGCCGTTTGACAATGTTTTGGTACCGGATCGTAAATAGGTTTCTATAAATAACTATTGTGCATATCAAGTAGTACGTGCGTTATAATTAGAACGAAGACGGTGAATATCAAGCGCCACTGTTTAGGATATGTATAATGCTTTAATCGTTGCAAGTACATGTAGTTCTTTGAAAAAAAATCTTTGAATTGGAATTTATCCTGTCAGCAAGCTTCTCTAGTGACGTAATAAAGGGGTGCGGATAAACTTAGGTTTCTTAGAATAGAATAGAATATATAGTAGAACAGGTTTTTTTACCAACCAAAGACCCTCTCGGGTTACAAATGAATGCATACTAAAATATTCATGATTAACATAATTGACACGAAACTAAAGCATGTGTATAATATCTTAGGCACATATTGGTAAATCACGTATAAACAACAATACATTTTATTCATCTTGTTTCCTCGTGAAGTTCTAAGGCACATAGACAGCCCAGTCAAAACATTGGTTTATGCATCTACATGTAGCAAGTACTTCCAAGTAAGCTAGATCCTCCTATTAGTTTTCTTCCGGTAGTATCTAGAAGGTTTATTAGGTTAGTGATAATACTACTGTTTCTAAGGCATAATAATCCTTAACAATGTAAGTACGTGTATTCCAATTTTATGTAAATATGCATATGTTGATGAAATAACGAGAAAATCACCAATAGAAATATACAAATAAGACACTAGAAAAAAACCAGAGAAATTATTTGGTTAAATTGGTTACGATTTATCAGTTTTATTAACTCAATCAGCTCGGTAAAATGTTTTTCTAATAAAAAATAATGCTTTTGTGGCCGATTTTAGGCTGCGATTCTGATATCCGCGGATATGAGAATCATATACGGTGTTTAGTCATACCGACTTAAATCCACCGCTGGAGAAACGCGGTTTAATAATAATCAAGTCAGAAAGCAAAGCTTAATGGATAAAAAGTACATGTTTCCATTCTACTCGCATGTTAATTAGATTAAGAAGCTCTTAAAGGGGCTGGAAATAGACCTAAATAATATGTTCAGCTCCATCGAGGTCAATCTAAAAATCGAAACTGAGCCGACCGTTACTCGAATTTTATACGGAATGCAAAAATGATTGCACTTTGTTCTGGGATAAAATAATCATGTCTATTTGAATTAAAATATCGACAATCTGGATTCAACTGATCCTATTGTTCAACTCAATCACGTTTTCTATAAATACTTGAATATTCAAACTCCTTATTGGTTAGTGATAGTTTGACTGCGTATTTCTTATATAACCAAAACTCGCGCATGCGAATAGCCACAACTCGTCCCGTCCGGTAGACGGCGATATTCTTTTTACTATCCCAATTCAAAACTCCTTGAGATAAATTGTAAACCATCCCAGAATACGCCGACATCCAATTCCAACACTGAGGAGAGACCTGATGGTATCTCCAATATGCATGTATTTTCTATATAAAAGCGCTTATTGTGTTGTTCCAATTTCAAAAAGAGACAAAAAGATTGTTTCAGAGTATGTATTTGCCTCTTCCATTCACAATAGCTAATAAAGACTTATGACGTGACTTTCCAAAGAAATGTGACGCCCACATCGATCTGTTACTTAGATAACTGACAAATGGTATTACCCATTTATCCAACGAATATTTATGTCAGAAATAATGACAAGCAGAGCAGATCCTGATCAATGGCCCCTCTAGGAGCGCTTTGATCTGGGTATACACTGTTTGCAATTGAAAGCGCACTAGTCTCTCTCGTTTAAATGGTTAAAATAATAGTACAGTAATACTTTCTTTACACAGTCAAATATGTGAATTACAAAAAAAATGTATCTGGCTAAAAACAGCGCGCTTGCGAATCATTTTGAGTATAAATATTAAATCAATTTGAAATTAGTTTCAAGTTTCAAGTATCACCACCCTTTAGAATTTGTATTAATGGTGGTTCATTTTAAAATATGCGTATACAGTTTTTATCAAGATATCACAAATATTTAAAATACTTCAAACAGCCTTGATGTATATGAGACGCAGAGAAACTGGCACTACTTTTTAAAAATAACAAAAGATAAGAATTTATTTTCAGAATTGAAGCAATCGAAAATGTTTGCGGATTACAACTGTTTAGGGTACTGGCGGTTAAAGCTCTCTTCACCAATGGCGTTATGCAAACAGAATGCCTTGTATCCTACTTGCCATATTTAGCGGCGTGTACCTTTTTTGTAAAGCTATCTATTACAATGCACTGCATTGTAAACCTTGTGAATGTAATTACCTGATAACTAGCTGATACTGTTCTTTCAGTTCTGTATGTTATCAAATTAAAGGATGCATAAATAGTATAATTCATCTGTATAATGCAATGAAAAACATCCCGTTTCTAATGCAAATGCTCGTCAAAGTAGATGAACTCTCTATTCTCATCGCTAATAATTCGCGTGGCATGTGGAGTGTGGAACACATAACTGTAATATTAATGGCTATATTGAAATAACAGTAAAGCCCCTCTAATGCGACCACTAAAAGGGGCATAATTCTGGGTGGCAGAGGCAGATGGTAGCTTAATGCAGGACGAAAGTTATGCAAAAAGCTCCTGTAAGAACTTTCTGCATTACTTTCGTCCTGCATTAAGCAATCACCTGCTTATAAAGGTAGCTATGGTTATTCTCTGAGTGGTCGCATCAGCGGAGTTCTACTATAATAACATCAGTTGCATTTCTTTAGTCTTGCAAAGATATATTGAAAAGTATCATTTTCAATATTTAAATCAATTTATTTCCAATAATGAATTTGAAAATATCTCTACCCCTTACTCCGCTGTCCACGACATGGATCGCATTTGCAAACAGTCCAGATCCAGATGAGACGGCGAGTAATTTTGGGGTTCTCATCTGGAACCAGGGTCCCTGCTTATAAAGCTCTTAGTTGAGTCTGAGTTTCGTTCTCAAGCTTTTGATTGGTCAGATTTGAGTTCTCAAGCTTTTGATTGGTCAGATTTGAGCCAAAGGCTCAAATCTGACCAATCAAAAACTTAAGAACGAATTCAGACTCAACTAAAAGTTTTATAAGCATGGGCCCAGGCTGTTTAATTCGCGGTCAATGTTATTTTCAAAACACTATCTTTTAAGAGTTATTGTTGCACTTTAATAACTGCTCATGAGCAGACTCAATAAAACCAAGTCCACTATTTTCTTTTTTCGCACCGCTGCTTTTGCTTCGAGTGATCTAATACTTTCAGAATTTATTTACTTCACCAAAGCAGATGTTACGTGCCGTAAAAAGTCGCCCCGTTCTTCATTCTCAATTTTGTTTATATTTTCTGGTTCTTCTGGATCGATCATCAGTTGCAGTGTATTTAGTTAATATGCAAATATAACACCGTTTAATCCGGACCTAGAGGGCATTAATACTGTTGTACTTTCAATAACTGCTCATGAACAGACTCACAAAACCCGAGTCTGCAATTTTTCTCTTTTAGCATTGCTGCCTTTGCTTTCGATGGATTTCCTACTTTTAGAATTTAAAACTTTGGAGGGAACATCCATTTGTTGTTACTAATTGGTACATCAGAAATCGAGAATGCAACGTCTTTCTTATCTTTTTCGATAGTGAGCTACCGATACAACTCGGGTTGCTATAGCAGACTAAGGATTAACAAAATCATTTTGTAACTGAAAAGAAATATATATCATGATCAATCGACACACATCGTGTTACTACAATGTAATAAAATCACACTCACGAACTGATTCAAGAACATAACGAGTCTGAATATACAGTTGAACTTCGATATCTCGAACTCGGATAACTCGAACTTCGGGATAACTCGAACAAAAATTTCAGTCCTTCCAAAACTTACAATACAGAATTGCTCTGATAATGTATCTCTACAGATATCTTGAAACACATGTGACAGCTTAATACAGGTCTAAAATAACGCTGAAAGATCCTACAGGAGCTTTCAGCATTACTTTAGATCTGTATTAAGCTGTGACTCTGAGAAATTGTTCAGATTAGAATTCGTATGACTCGAACTTCTGTTACCTCGAACTTATTTGTATGGTCCTTTGAAGTTCGAGTTATCGAAGTTCAACTGTATTTGGTGTCCAACTGACATTATATCAAATTGTAGCAGATCTACCGATTATATCAAATTGTAGCAGATCTACCGATTATATCAAATTGTAGCAGATCTACCGATTATATCAAATTGTAGCAGATCTACCGCTGAGTCTACCGGTGTAAATATCACCGAACTTTGTAGATCGTTTAATTATACTTTAAGTTTTGGCCGGTATATTACAGTATTATTATGTACTTACATTTCATAGCTTGTTTCTATTCAAATTCCATCGGCACACTTAGTATGTCCATTTATAATCCGACAAATATTGTATTTCATCATTGAATTTCGAGCGTGTTGTCAACCATACTGGTGCACTTTGACCTTAGCCAACCAGATTGATAGTCGGTGATATCACTCTTCTATTACTTATAAATGAGATTTGGTGGAACCAGCATTCGTCACGCTACAATGGTACATATATAAAGCGGTTGCACGTGTGACTCGTCGTTTCTTTTGGCGGAATTAGTGCAGTCCAGTTTGGGCTAGGTCGGGTTGGTACACACGTGGTTCCTATATATGTTGTTTCTCATTTGATTTAGGTTTCTTAAGTTTCAATTCTAAACTTGCATACAGTTTTTTAGCGTTGCATACGCTACTTATTGTTGCGGCTGCTGTTTACAAGGGGGTTATCAGCTTTATTCTGTCAGTACCTTGCCATTTTACAGAATGTAGTTTTTTAGGTCAGACCACCACCGTTGGATATTTGTGTTTTGTGTCTCGCAATTGCACTGCTAATGCATAACGCTTGAGCATAGCACCCCAAATCTCATTCCCCACGAACAGAATTCTAACAGGCGCATGAGCTGCTGCCAGCAGCCGGCGACTCCGTTTCAAAACTCCATTATTGTGTCTGGGGGCTGCCTCTGAATTATTTAAATGTACATTTAGAGTTTAATAGGGTATACACATGTAAAATAAACTGTAAAGCAAAACGCTATGCTTGTCTTATGTCCAAGTCACTTCCCATGGGATGTGACGATGTATAAATAAAACGAGTCCTGCTACAAAATCATGTTATGTGTACAGATAATATGTCCAGTCTACTAGTGCCACTTCAGTACATAATACACAATAAACGTTATGAGTTTTAATATAGATTTAAGTATCATTTGAAAAAAAACCCATCAACAACTCCTTTTACTACACATACAAGAAAATAACCAAGACAATTATGACAATATTATACAACAATAACCGATCTTTAGGTTAGAGGTGCACTTGTTAAGCTATTACCAACACATAATTATACCATAGATTTATGTTTATATGCCATGTCCAGTTGAGTAAGAAATGCTTATTAGTATTGTATCACTAGCACTCTGCCCGAAATGTCAATGCATGTGTATACAAATTTCTGAAGTACACGTAATTGATCAACATATAAATTTACATTTCTATCATATTTAATAAACATCGGTGAAATAAGTAGGCGCGAATGTAATTCTATCAAACGTCTCAAATGTATAATTTATTCATCAGGTTACTTCACATCTTTGACTGAAATATACCATGTCTGATATTTATAGCCAAAAGTCGCCCTTCTCTTGTTGAATTTTTAAATATATTTCTCCTTCTTTACCCATGCCCTGTTGTATAATTAAATATATATTCACTGTGTACAAGTAGTTCGGTGTGCAATCACTGCTGTGGAGTGCACTGGTTGCACAATCAACTTGTAAATAGTGCAGACCCTGATGAGACAGCTCCTGTAGGAGCTGTCTCATCTGGGTCTTCACTATTTACAGGTAGGTATATTGACGTTAATAGCAAGCGAAGGGTTAATAGCTAAAGACAATAGTGGAAGATTTACGCGGGCAAGCAATACTACAATAACTCTTATATCACTATGGTATCGGTTTTCGTGGATTTCACAAGACTTGCTTACTTTAAACTTAGAAGAAACGATTGCGTTGCCCTCGAATGTCATGGGCTGATTGATGATTCATCTCTTGACGATCTTTACAAAACACTAAATCACGAAATGTATTTAATAATGAATAAAAGCAAAATGCAGATTTAAATTCATGTGTGCGTTAAGATGCTCAATTCACAAAACTAAGACAGTAGCTGGTCGACTTGAAATTGAGCCCTGAGATGTGTTATATGATGCCTATACTTGTACATTTACGTATCTCTATAATGTTTAGTTATGCCCCTAATACTAACACATTTTAAATGCCTTTATAAACAGAGTTGACCGCCCTTAAACGGGTTATCTAATAAAACTAATAAGTTAATGAATATTCACGAAGTTACTAATTAATGTATGAATGTTCATTGAAGAAAACGTAAATACCGCTTTGTATTCATCATTTATTATTAGATTTAGAAGTATTGCTTAGAATATCACCATACACAGCACTTATGTTTTTAAAGTTAGCTCAATTCTATCAATGATTACTGGTTATCTTTATGCAAGAGATTTAACGTATTCGAACCAATCTGTATCCATTATACATGTACTAGGTAGGTTTGACCTTTTTGGAACTTTATTTTCTTAAACAACTTTGAGTTATTAACTAATACATCTACCTTTTCGCGTTTCCTTTCTAGTTTATGTTTGCAAATAAACACACATTTACAAATGCAGTACGTGTTTGTTTATTATTTTTGTCCATCGAAAACGTCTCATAAACACGTGTTTATGCAGGCTGTAGCTGACGAATGATCTCGTATAAAACTGCTTTTTGCATTACATTGAATTGAAACAATCTAATGGAGCCGTACTTATTTAACAACACAAACTAAGTATGTATTCAAGCGAATATATCAACACATTATATCCTGATTTAAATTTGATGAGAATGGTCGAAATATTTTCATCTCTTTTAAGGACAAAAACATAAAGAACTTTACCACTCAGAATTACAACTTCTCCTGGTAATTCGTCTATACATACATGACAATTATTGATGTTTAATGGTACTTATGATAGATCAATGTCTGCAGTACATTACTGATTGTCCCATTTTTGTGAGAAACACCGCATCGGTATCTACTAAACTATTTATTCGATTTTCCTGACTTTTGTGTTTTCTTTCTTAATCCGAGTATTTTGATGCATTGCTTTAGTATTTTAGAATTTTCCTGTTATCTGATCTTAATCCTTTCCCTGTTCTGTGTTTATTCCAAATTTCGATACGTACTGAATATTCGTGTTACAATGAAATATGGAGATGGAAAATTGTAGCCATTTGTGAAAGTAAAGAAACTGATCTTTCAAATTCCATTAGCAAACAGAGCAGACCCTGATCAGACGGCTCCTATAGGAGCCTTCTGGTATGTGTTTACTCTGTTTGCAAATGCGTGAAAACTTGTTTATATGAAGGTACAGGTGAATGTTGAGAGGTTTCATTTCTGCGAAATATAAGATCGTTTAATCGTGGACATACTGTTGAACTTAAAGTTCATGTGTTAAATTCAATACGATTTATCACATCGTATTTTATCTCGGTATTGCATATATTATTCAGTCTCGTTGTACAAAAACAACAATTATACATTGCATAAAGTAAAGAGCCAGCTCAATGCCGCGTTTAACCCTTCTCTTGTTGAATCTTAAAGTACATTTCTCCTTCTTTACCAATGCCCTGTTGTATAATTACATATATCTTCAATGTGTACACGTATTTCGGTGTGCAATCACTTCTGTCGAGTGCACTGGTTGCACAATAAACTTGTAAATAGTGCAGACCCTGATGAGACAGCTCCTGCAGGAGCTGTCTCATCTGGGTCTTCACTATTTACAGGTAGGTATATTGACGTGAATAGCAAGCGAAGGGTTAGAATCGGAATTTAGTCCGGTTATGATTCACAGTTTGTTACGAACAAGCAAACATAACATGCATTAATAGATGGGAAAGTGAAGGAAGAGAACAGGCTCCACATTTAACGCACATTTTCTGATCTGGTTCGTCTTTGTTGCATAGCCTGGAGACTGGTTTCGTACGGCTTGGCTTTATATAATGGTTTCATTTTATGACAGACGCATCATAGATTTACTATTAGCGGTTAACTAGTAAATCCAATTTCTGGCGTGAATCGTATAAATGTATATATGTTCAATGCACATATTTGTTTGTAAATATATGTTTTAAAACAACCAAGATAGGATACGTTAATTAAATCGTTTTCGGGAATAGCTTCTTTACTTTCCATCAAAGTATATGCTTTAACGACTTAAGAATCGTCTTTTCGAGACTATTCTACAGAGTAGTTACAACATCACGTGGTGACAAAGAGATGTTTTTAGTATTTGATTACGCACATTTATCTAACATAATTGTGTACACTGCTACTAAACCTGACAACGGTTCAGATGATAAAACAGACAGTTACATATTGAACAAGTGTATCATTTAAATTCATATCAATCGTAGTAAAGACAAGCAGGAAAAGCCATACACAAGACGTAACCATTACCAAATATCGAGACACACATCCGCATGCACGCACGCACGCGCGCACATACACACAAACACACGCACCGCACCAGAGAGAGAGAGAGAGAGAGAGAGAGAGAGAGAGAGAGAGAGAGGAGAGAGATAGAAAGATGAATATATATGTGAGCAATGTTGCATACATTTGCAAACACCCAACATCAAAATGAGAACTCGAATATGCATGCACATTTAATATTAAAACGCAGGTACTTTAGTATTGCACCAAACAATAATGTCTCAGAATACAACAGGTTATAAGATACAACGTAGTCAAGTACTGATCGCAAACATTGACTGCATTCTGACAAGTTCTTCATTGTCCGATGTGTAAGTGTTCGTTTATCCTTAGTGTGCGGGAACCATGTATAATTATGCTATGTTTGCAAACAGTGTGGACCAAGATCAAAGGGCCATTGAGAGAATCTTTACATCAGAGTCTTCATTGCCATAAAACAAGTGTATTCCTTGCTTAAATTTCTTTGTTTCATAAATATTCAGAAAGACTGGAGCCAGATTTAATTATTTTGCAGATATTCTTTACTATATAGTCTAGAGGGAACACTTATCCTAAGCGTCTGAAATTGCATGGAGGAAGTGTAGACGTTTAAAATGTTACCATCTTTACGCTGCCTTATCATATTTCCCTCACAAATCTGAATCATCATCCTAACATTCTAGCCAGACGCATTTCGGTGGATCTATCGGACAATGCCTGGCTTGTTGTTTATTTATGTTTGATTTAATAGCACTGTCACTCAAATGGCATGCAACAATTTTGCCGACAAAATGTATAATGATTTCTTTAATAATTATGTTTGACGTTTTTGAGGAATGCATACACAGTGAAATCCCGCTAAACAGTAATTTTAGTAAAGAAGAATTGAGATTCATCTAGGCAGGTGGCTGCTTAATGCATGGTGGACGTTATACAGAACGTTCCTTTAGAAACTGTTTTTAAAATTGTTACTAAAATGCCAGTTTGTACGTTTTGTGCTTATGCATGCATGAGAGGACTGTCTGGTGGTGTTGAAAAGTAAGATATTTGTCTATAACCACCACAGGCGTATATGAAATTGTAATCAATAAGAAAACAATAGATGTATCGTTTCATCAGTAAAACAGATGCGATATATACTTAAACTTGCAACCATCATGGATAAGCAATAAAATACATTTTTAGAGTCGGTGATGAATGGGTGGTCATAATGACGGCGACGATGGTGTTAATGAAAGAATAACAGGTATGTATGTTCACCACAACGCAACGCAGATGAAACCTAACCTCAACTTGCTTTACAAGAATCACAGAAGCTGGAATGCTATAAATATATGTTAAGGTGCATCACACGAATTCGAATACAACTTACTCCGTTAGATACAACAAGACAGAGAAACACTGTTCACTTAGTTCAGAAATTGGCTTAAAATGTAAATTTCCTTGTATCTTCGACATTATTTAAGCTGTTTTCGATTTGAATATTTGATCATTTCATGAACTTACCTGAACAATGTAATGTTTCTTTTCCCTGAGCCAATGTATCTTGTATCCACTACAGTAAAACCTCTCTATAATGACCACTAAATTACATCAAGTATTTTGTGTTAAAGGCAGGTGACTGCTTAAAGCAAGGTGAAAGTAAAACAGAACGCTCCTATAGGAGCGTTCTGTTTTACGTTCATCTTGCTTTAAGCAGCCACCTGCCCTAATTACCAACTAATTAACATAATTTGGTGGCCGCTGTAGAGAGGGTTTACTGTATATCTGTATAAGCCTCATGATAACGTAACATAATATGACATAATGTAGAAGTATAACTAACTGTAATCCATGTGATTCATGTAATAGAAGTTAATGATTCAATGTATTATTTTATCATAGCTTGGCATGTTAATAATACTTATTGCTATTTTAATTTCCGTTTCAATTGTAACACAGATAAGTATTTGTATTTGTATTTACCTTGTCAGGGAAAATAAGAGCATTATGCTTGTGAATTATGTAATTCTTATACCACCATAGAGACACCGTTTTATGCTTTTGTAAACGAAGCAGACCCTGGTCAGACGGCAATGATATTCATAAATGCAAGATTCTCAAATAAATGCAGTAAATTTCTGCTAAAGCGGACATTAAAGTAGCATTAAATCAGGTCTTTCAGACAGGCGGGAACTTAATGTAGGTTGAAAGTCATGCAGAAAACTGTCAAGGGAGCTTTCTGTATGGTTTTCATCCGGCATTAAGCAGCAGTCTGCATAAAGGAGCTGTATTATTCTTTAATATAATTCCAGTTTAGAGCGGTTCTACTGTATTCAATAGGGAATGGCTTAAAGAACTTAAGCATAGAGATAAAGATAGAGCATTATTAAACGCGGTTAACAACTGTTACTACAACACTCCATGGGTATATACATCAACGGCGTGTGAATCGTTTAAATTATCATGTATTTATTTAACCATACCATTTATACTAAATTGATTGAACACAGTTAATTTTGTTAACACTTTCTCTGTTTAATATTCGGAAAACAAACAATAACATCAGAAATAATAAGCTGAACTTTTATTATGGGAAATAGAACCTTTTGATATTGGAAGAAACTGTAGAGTCACCTTGCATCATTCATAAGCAAACATTTTAGGAGTCTTCTGATCTGTGCCTACAATGTTACAAAATTCAAATATGCGTCATGCAGGAAACACCACATACAGAACAAACAGCCACCAGAACAGCAACACCAGAAAACACAGCAAAACTACCCAAAAATATAAAGAGACGCACAAAGACAAAACAAACAAACAATAGGGAGAAGATGGAAGTACCGCCTTTGACAAAAGTCTCTGGGGTTTAAACCGGTTTAGGAGAGCTCAACCTCACTTATTCCATCCCCACTCTAAAATACAATGTAAATAAACGTATCCCCTCTCCGACTAATCTACAACAACCGCGATAGCAAATACAATGGTAAAGTGCATGTAAAACGAAAACATTTAAGTGAAACAAATTGTATCAACCTATCGCTAGTGTACTCAATGATTGAGCTGCAAACAGAGTAACTGTAGAAAAATAATAAAGGGTTTGACAAAAACGAAATAGTGCAGATATTATACGTTCTCCTTCCATTTCCGGATTTAAGAGATCGTTTTCATAGAGTTCTAAACCTTTCTTGTCGACGTACATGCAGTAAATTCAATGGAAATGCGTTTGAATTGGAGAAATGGTTAAATGATATCAACACATACTTAAAAGTTATTTTGTATGTTGTATAACAATGTCGCCGATGGGTCTATGATATAAATAAGGATGAAATCATGCCACTTTATAATCAAAACAGACATATGCAAGATAATCATTGTGATGTTCAAATACGCTACTGACTAATAACCTTTAAACTGTTAATTATGTGATCGCTTGCAATTAACAATATGCGGTGGTGTTTGGTGAATGTTTTCATTGGTGGCATTTAACATATTCATTCGTTACAAGTCCTGATTGGTAACGTTTGTAATTAACCACCTTGGGGTAAAATATCCTCGGAGAAAAGATTCAGACACAGAGGAATCATACATCACAGAGTAGTGCTGAAACGCTTACTGGAATTTTGTAACGTTTTTTCAAACGGCAAAATTGAAATATTAACCGCGATTAACCGGTAAATCGGAGCCCTGTCCAACAATCATTCACACCTGGGTACAATGTAAATCATTGTACTATTTAAATGCAACTGCATATAGATCTATCAACACATGATGAAAGAGCAGTGAAGGACCATTGTTATTATCGATATATTCTAAAAATACGACTGTATATATCAACATACGATGAAAGAGCAATGAAAAAGACCATTGGTATTATATATATAATTGTTATTATTATATATGCTAATACTAATTACTCGGGGGCTAATATTGATATGTTGCTGTGCTCAAGAAATGTCACAGATGTTCAAACTTCAAACACGTGTATTGTCATGGCTGCAGAGACCTTCTCAAAATACTTTATATATGTTGCGGGAAGCGCTACAGCTTGTGTAGTGCATACACCGAGTGTGTCTTCAAACTTGAGAAAATAAATTGAATTTTCATGACATATTCTATCATTATAACGTCTTATTTTAATCAAGTACAGCTGATAAATTTCATCACAATTCTTTCGAAATCGTTCACACCAATGACTTAATACAGATGACCAATAGGCATAGTTAAGACGAAAATCGATCGGGTTGATGTGCTAAATAGAACAACCAACAAAAAAAATAGTTTTGAAACAAATATATATACTTCAACAGCTTTACTGAATATGAAAACAAATCTAAACGTCTCTATATGGCCGTTGTAACCTTTAGCACTCTACTGACGAACTAAGGGAAGTAACCTACCCAGTTAACCGGTTACGGATTTTGTAACCGGTTAATCGACATTTTGTAATCGACAACGGTTAACCGGGTAATCTTTTCAGCACTAGCACAGAACAACTGATAAAGATTTGTACTAAATTCCTAACATCAGCCTTTCTCCACCAAATCAGGAGTCATTCTTCGAGACGATTATAAAATGTGGTCACAACATAGGGATTGATGCAGAGCAAAATGAGTCATTTTTGAAAATATGTTATCTGGACCTCTGTAAATGGGTTACATGATTTTTAACTGATACACAGTGGGGTGTTAAACAATATCTAGTCCTAGCGTTAACCCTTTCCCTCATATAAACGTGTTTTCACGCATTTGCAAACAGAGTAGACCCAGGTCAGACGGCTCCTAGAGGAGCCGTCTGATCAGGGTCTGCTCTGTTTGCTAATAGAATTTGAAAGATCTGTTTCTTTGCTTTCTAAAATGTCTACAATGCTCCACCTTTCATATTTATCTATAACTATTTTGTTAATGAATATTCAGTAGGTATTGAAATTTGGCCTAAATACAGAACAGGGAAAGGGTTAAAGCCCTATGCTGAGCGGCGTCAAGCAATGGAGCTCCATCGTCTAAGCAAACTGTTGGTATGACCCCGCCGGGGGTCGAAATCTAAAATAACACGCTCTACTAGGGATGTTGGTTCTATCGTCAAACTATTCACTGCCAATTAAGTTGTGCATTTTCCATTAATTCTACTATTTGTACGTCATATTGTTATATATCACTCATTATTAAATTTGTTCGTTTTCTTAGCCGTCACATTAATCAAAGCAAAATAATCCATCTTAAATTTGACAATTTTCTCCGTGGTAGCTGATACGGAGGATATTACATAAGTTGTGTTAATTATTTAAACACACCAGGTTTGTTCGGCAATAATACTAAATAACTCTCGGGAGATCAAAGTAGGGCTGTAATATTTCCCGAAGCTGAAATTAAATAGATTATTTCTTTCGGCACGACAATTCCCATAATTATAAAATTGATGTTTCCAATGAAGATTTATAAAATTAGTTTTACATTTCCTTTCGAACACCCCTCGTAGTAAATGTAACTGGTCTATAGTTACCGCCATAAACTCCACATCCCTTAATATATTAGGTGTTAGAGAATGTTTCCGAATATCATGTTTTCATAAGTGCATGCATGAGTCATGCAGGAAACACCACATACAAAACGCACAGCAGCCCAAACAACACCATGCCGAGAAATGACAGCAAACGTATATTTAAGTTCCAGTTTCTTTGGAACAAAAATATTCAGTAAAATGTTTTAAAACAGTTCGTTACTCATAGCGTTTTCAAAACAAGATATACAGATTCTCCAAGAATAACATTTTTTGAAACAAAGTTTAAAATACCTTGCCATCGCTATTTTGATTGAACAGTATATTTTCTCACTTCACTTCTTTATTTAATTGTGAGTACAAATGAATAAATGCACATGGACAGACTTATTGAAAATAATGAAACCGAAATGCGATTTTCTCTGTTCGCAATGCTGTTTTGGTTGCGAAAGATCACCTACTTTAAGAGTTCTGTCTTTGCCATTTACATTTGCCTTCCTGCATATTAGAATGAAAATGTACATTTATTTAAAACAAATCTTAAAATATTAATTTTGTATTTGTATTTTGCATCTTTTGTACTTTTGTACGTGTGAATGTGTGTGCATGATATGTATGAGTGCTCTTCAATTGCTGTGACTTGGTGTTTGTGTAGTTTCTTCATGTACGACATACTTTGCGCTACTTGATCCCATCAGTGTTGCAGTGTGTGTCTCCAAACTATACTATTCAGTATTGCAGGGCCCTAAACTCAGCCCAACCAAGATATTCTCTTTAGTTGGGACTTTTGCGATGTTATGTCTTGTTATACTTTTGTATAAGTTATGGTGTCACAGTCATGTTGCCTTTTGTTATTATGAGTTTTAGTTATTGTTTAACCCATTTCCTCATATTTACAACTCTGTAAAAGACACACTGTGAAACCATTGTGATAAATAGAGCATTTGCTCTATAGGAACAAATGCTCTATTTATCACAATAGTTTCAAATTAAAATTTCTAAAATTTTCCTTTTCTTTAGTTAATGCTCCTTTTCGGTAGATTTATTCAAAGAGGAAGGTTGTATCTAAAAATAGCCTATGAGGTAATGGGTTAACGAAGCAGCGCTCTTTGTTATAAGTGTTGAGCATGCAAGGGACGGTTTTATGTGTACGTGTATGGTATATGTGTATGATGTGTGTATGAGCGCTCTTCATTTGATGTGAATTGTTATTTTTAGAATTCCTTTATGTTCTACATCCTAGCATTACTTGACCTGTGTAGTGTCGCAATGCAATATATATGGTGTTGGTGTAGGACAGGCAAGTGACAGTCTATGAAGGTCGTGTGGGAACGTGCTTTTCATTTATGCATCTGGAGTTACTGTGCACTGTCGAGTGTCAATTTCAATTTTTCCTGCCTGAAACCAGGACGTAGCTTCATTGCCCAAACATTAGTTAATATATCTAATTATAATATATCTAATTATGTCATACATGCTCTCTAACTCTCAGATGGCATCCACCGCCCTGCTTCCGTCTTACATAACATACTTAATGTGCCAAGGAAACTGGCATAATTCACATATAAACCAGCAGTAACGCGTTTAAATAGCAAAATCTTGTTTGAATATCTAACTCTCTAAGACGGTATGCTGTATCTTAATCCTAGATAGCTAATTCAACGTATTTACTATCAAGATTGCCTTTATAAAAGAGGGGACTATCCAGGCATGTATTATTTGTTTTAACACTAAAAATGGATTGGATTATATGGGAATCCATTATAGGAATCTTTCGTTTCATTATGCTCATGACTTTTCCACAGCGTCTTTCATTTTACAATGTATTATAAAATTTAAAAGTCACACTAATGGATTTCTCTCGAAATTTACATACAATGAAATGCTGTCGGCTTAAAGCAGCGTTCAAGACACATGGTTATCTTTATGCAAGAGATTTAACGTATTCGAACCAATCTGTATCCATTATACATGTACTAGGTAGGTTTGACCTTTTTGGAACTTTATTTTCTTAAACAACTTTGAGTTATTAACTAATAACTAATACATCTACCTTTTCGCGTTTCCTTTCTAGTTTATGTTTGCAAATAAACACACATTTACAAATGCAGTACGTGTTTGTTTATTATTTTTGTCCATCGAAAACGTCTCATAAACACGTGTTTATGCAGGCTGTAGCTGACGAATGATCTCGTATAAAACTGCTTTTTGCATTACATTGAATTGAAACAATCTAATGGAGCCGTACTTATTTAACAACACAAACTAAGTATGTATTCAAGCGAATATATCAACACATTATATCCTGATTTAAATTTGATGAGAATTCATCTCTTTTAAGGACAAAAACATAAAGAACTTTACCACTCAGAATTACAACTTCTCCTGGTAATTCGTCTATACATACATGACAATTATTGATGTTTAATGGTACTTATGATAGATCAATGTCTGCAGTACATTACTGATTGTCCCATTTTTGTGAGAAACACCGCATCGGTATCTACTAAACTATTTATTCGATTTTCCTGACTTTTGTGTTTTCTTTCTTAATCCGAGTATTTTGATGCATTGCTTTAGTATTTTAGAATTTTCCTGTTATCTGATCTTAATCCTTTCCCTGTTCTGTGTTTATTCCAAATTTCGATACGTACTGAATATTCGTGTTACAATGAAATATGGAGATGGAAAATTGTAGCCATTTGTGAAAGTAAAGAAACTGATCTTTCAAATTCCATTAGCAAACAGAGCAGACCCTGATCAGACGGCTCCTATAGGAGCCTTCTGGTATGTGTTTACTCTGTTTGCAAATGCGTGAATACTTGTTTATATGAAGGTACAGGTGAATGTTGAGAGGTTTCATTTCTGCGAAATATATGATCGTTTAATCGTGGACATACTGTTGAACTTAAAGTTCATGTGTTAAATTCAATACGATTTATCACATCGTATTTTATCTCGGTATTGCATATATTATTCAGTCTCGTTGTACAAAAACAACAATTATACATTGCATAAAGTAAAGAGCCAGCTCAATGCCGCGTTTAACCCTTCTCTTGTTGAATCTTAAAGTACATTTCTCCTTCTTTACCAATGCCCTGTTGTATAATTACATATATCTTCAATGTGTACACGTATTTCGGTGTGCAATCACTTCTGTCGAGTGCACTGGTTGCACAATAAACTTGTAAATAGTGCAGACCCTGATGAGACAGCTCCTGCAGGAGCTGTCTCATCTGGGTCTTCACTATTTACAGGTAGGTATATTGACGTGAATAGCAAGCGAAGGGTTAGAATCGGAATTTAGTCCGGTTATGATTCACAGTTTGTTACGAACAAGCAAACATAACATGCATTAATAGATGGGAAAGTGAAGGAAGAGAACAGGCTCCACATTTAACGCACATTTTCTGATCTGGTTCGTCTTTGTTGCATAGCCTGGAGACTGGTTTCGTACGGCTTGGCTTTATATAATGGTTTCATTTTATGACAGACGCATCATAGATTTACTATTAGCGGTTAACTAGTAAATCCAATTTCTGGCGTGAATCGTATAAATGTATATATGTTCAATGCACATATTTGTTTGTAAATATATGTTTTAAAACAACCAAGATAGGATACGTTAATTAAATCGTTTTCGGGAATAGCTTCTTTACTTTCCATCAAAGTATATGCTTTAACGACTTAAGAATCGTCTTTTCGAGACTATTCTACAGAGTAGTTACAACATCACGTGGTGACAAAGAGATGTTTTTAGTATTTGATTACGCACATTTATCTAACATAATTGTGTACACTGCTACTAAACCTGACAACGGTTCAGATGATAAAACAGACAGTTACATATTGAACAAGTGTATCATTTAAATTCATATCAATCGTAGTAAAGACAAGCAGGAAAAGCCATACACAAGACGTAACCATTACCAAATATCGAGACACACATCCGCAAGCACGCACGCACGCGCGCACATACACACAAACACACGCACCGCACCAGAGAGAGAGAGAGAGAGAGAGAGAGAGAGAGAGAGAGAGAGAGAGAGGAGAGAGATAGATAGATGAATATATATGTGAGCAATGTTGCATACATTTGCAAACACCCAACATCAAAATGAGAACTCGAATATGCATGCACATTTAATATTAAAACGCAGGTACTTTAGTATTGCACCAAACAATAATGTCTCAGAATACAACAGGTTATA
Source organism: Azorinus chamasolen (assembly GCA_963576725.1). Lineage (NCBI taxonomy): Eukaryota > Metazoa > Mollusca > Bivalvia > Cardiida > Solecurtidae > Azorinus > Azorinus chamasolen. The sequence goes on from OY755242.1 coordinate 77,549,893, forward strand.
AGATACAACGTAGTCAAGTACTGATCGCAAACATTGACTGCATTCTGACAAGTTCTTCATTGTCCGATGTGTAAGTGTTCGTTTATCCTTAGTGTGCGGGAACCATGTATAATTATGCTATGTTTGCAAACAGTGTGGACCAAGATCAAAGGGCCATTGAGAGAATCTTTACATCAGAGTCTTCATTGCCATAAAACAAGTGTATTCCTTGCTTAAATTTCTTTGTTTCATAAATATTCAGAAAGACTGGAGCCAGATTTAATTATTTTGCAGGTAATGGGTTAACGAAGCAGCGCTCTTTGTTATAAGTGTTGAGCATGCAAGGGACGGTTTTATGTGTACGTGTATGGTATATGTGTATGATGTGTGTATGAGCGCTCTTCATTTGATGTGAATTGTTATTTTTAGAATTCCTTTATGTTCTACATCCTAGCATTACTTGACCTGTGTAGTGTCGCAATGCAATATATATGGTGTTGGTGTAGGACAGGCAAGTGACAGTCTATGAAGGTCGTGTGGGAACGTGCTTTTCATTTATGCATCTGGAGTTACTGTGCACTGTCGAGTGTCAATTTCAATTTTTCCTGCCTGAAACCAGGACGTAGCTTCATTGCCCAAACATTAGTTAATATATCTAATTATAATATATCTAATTATGTCATACATGCTCTCTAACTCTCAGATGGCATCCACCGCCCTGCTTCCGTCTTACATAACATACTTAATGTGCCAAGGAAACTGGCATAATTCACATATAAACCAGCAGTAACGCGTTTAAATAGCAAAATCTTGTTTGAATATCTAACTCTCTAAGACGGTATGCTGTATCTTAATCCTAGATAGCTAATTCAACGTATTTACTATCAAGATTGCCTTTATAAAAGAGGGGACTATCCAGGCATGTATTATTTGTTTTAACACTAAAAATGGATTGGATTATATGGGAATCCATTATAGGAATCTTTCGTTTCATTATGCTCATGACTTTTCCGCAGCGTCTTTCATTTTACAATGTATTATAAAATTTAAAAGTCACACTAATGGATTTCTCTCGAAAATTACATACAATGAAATGCTGTCGGCTTAAAGCAGCGTTCAAGACACATGGTTAAGATGAGAAGCTAAGTTAATGTGATTTTAAATACTTTCAATTGTTGTTGCCATAGTCGTTATTGAAAACAAGGGGGAATTTGCAATTATCAATTACTGTCAGACATGAACTGGGGTTATGCTTTAACGTCCTATCTTTGAATTTTGTTTTTTGATGAGTTTAACGGCGCAGCTAATATGATATCAGTGTTGAGCATACAACCAACAGTTCCATGTATATGGTATATAGTAAAACCCCTCTAATGGGACCACGTAATGAATAAACATAGGTGTCTATATAAGCAGGTGATTGCTTAATGTAGGACAACAGTAATGCATTACTTTTGTCCTGCATTAAGCTACCACCTGTATCTAGCATCAAGAATTATACCTCTTCTAGGTGGTCGCATTAGCGGGGTTGTACTGTATATATATGCTGTGTGTGTGTGTGGGGGGGGCGCTCTTTGTTTGTTGTGAAGCGGCGGAACGGGACCTTTTCAGTGTTGCAGTTCCCTAAAATCCAAACTATTCAATTTAGTGCCACAGTGCCTTACACCAAGCCTAAACCGACATTTAGTTTTGCGTTTTGTGACGTTATGTAAGTCTGTCTGTCGACAAATGTTGTATTTTGGTTTCAGTAACATTTGTCGACAGTTTAGATCTAGATGAGACTCCAGCAACCATGACCCCAATCCGTTGACACTACATCTATAACGTTTAACCTGCTGAATAATTATTTTATGGAAGTTTTCACCCTTTGCATTTTCAAATTTCTACCAAAATGCATTCAAACAGTTTGCATCCTGATCATCCGGTTGAGACGCCGAGTTCTCATCTGAATCTAAACTGTTTGCATAGTTAATTACTCATCCAACCACAGCATGCTAACGGATAAACAGAAAGGAAAACAAGTCTGTTGCAAGGAATTGAATAAAGATACATATGTAGCAAATGGGATACCATTAACGAAATGGGCTCAGACAGGTTTGTTTGTAAATAAGCCAGACAGCTAATGATTTCGGCAAAACAGAAAATCCTGCTAAATGACATAACCCTTTCCCTCATATAAACGTGTTTTCACACATTTGCAAACAGTGTAGATCCAGATCAAGGTCAGCTCTGTTTGATTATGGGATATGATAAAATATTTTATTAGTTTCTAGAATGGCTGCAATGTTCCAACTTCCATATTTTCTTATAATTCTTTGGCCATTAATATTCAGTAGATATTGAACTTTGAACTTTAAACATAGAACAGGGAAAGTGTTAATGCAAATTATTGATTGAGCATTGGGATTGGGGCCTACTTTAACCATCTGATAGAACTAATAATTACTTGTTGAATTCTAAACTAAGACTCTACCTTGGTGTTTTCATCTTCAAACTATGGTCTTTGCCAGTCTAATGCTGAAACGCTGGCTATAGTTCGAGTATGACCCGTGAGCTGTGATCCGTAGAGGTAAAACGCGCCACAAACCATGTATTTGTTCCGGAGTTACATACCGTTCATGGTGTAATAATGATAGTGTGCCTTCTGTGTCGAAATTAAATCGATAATCCAGTTACCCATAAATTAGAATGTTTACAACTTCTATAAATAGAAAAATGCAGCCGCGGCTCAGCGCTCGAACATAAACATAAACATCGCTTGAGAGTATTGTCCTGTTTTATTAACCTGTCAAATTTGAATATTCATACGTCACTGAAAGGGTATATTTAGCTTGGGTAAACCTGTGTTTCAAACGTTTTTCACGAGATTCACAAATAAATATACAGGTACTTGAATAAGCCAAGTAAGAAAGCTTTTATTAGCGGAAACGATCGATATCAACCGAAGCTATATATGGCGTGTTCAGCAAGCGTATAATTTGACAGGTTAATAAAACAGGACAATACAATCCTTTGTCCATGTAAACAAGTCGTCCCAGGTTGTGCTGCCCCGTCCCTGTTTGGTGTTAACAAGTAGCGTCAAATATGTGTCAATTTGTGAAGCCCAGTCCCTTGAAGGTGTATACAAGTAGTCTCAGATATGCGTCAGGTTGTGACGGCCGACCCTTGGTGGTGTAAATACATGGTCTCAGAATTGTGTCAGGTTGTGACGCCCATTCCCTGTGTATGTAATTAATTTGTCTCCGATATATGTCAGGCTGTAAAGCCTGGGTGGTGTAAACATGTGGTCCCATATATACGTCAGGCTGTAAAGCCTGACAAGTGTAAACATGTGCTCTCAGATGTGCGTCAGGTTGGGACGCCCCATCCCTGGGTGGTGTAAACTAGTCATCTCAGATATGCGGCAGCTTGTGACGCCTGTTCCCTGCTGAGTTTCGGTATTGGAATCCGGATGAAAAATCGCCTCCTTCAAGCCACCCTCAAATATACAAGGTTCCGTTTCAAGGTTTTGATTTGTTCCATGATCCTGCATGCCAAGGGTGGTCATCATGTATTTGTTGTGAATCTTATGAGATCCATAAAAGTTGTCTTCTCTTCTCAGCAAGTCAAACCTCCATTCTGTTTCACTGATTTAATAACATGAACTCCCATCGTCCTATTGTTTCTTGCAATTGACAAACAGAGCCATGGAGCAATCTACTGGAATGAGTTGATATTTGTTTAAGTGTTAACCGTCACTATGTTGTGGATCAGCCGGACTGGTTATATTTATTTAAACTGTTAGTCTTAAAGGATGTAGATGGGATAAGTGTGAGGTTGGACTTGTCCCCCAACCAGTGGTAAATATACCACCGACCGTTTCAAGGCGGTACTCTTATCTTCATCTTATTTTGTGTTTGTATTGTGCATCGCTCATACTTTTGTACTTTTGAATGGGTATATGTGAAATGTATGTGTATGAGTGCTCTTCTATTGCTGTGTGCGAGCTCGCATTTCATTTGTGCGTCTGATGTTGCTGTGCATTGTCGTGTTTCTTTTTCAAATTTCCTGCCTGACTTCTGTTCTTTATCATTTGGAACAGATTTATACTTGTTTTTTTAATAAATTGTTTCCTTACCCCTTATTCCATGAATATCCATGGAAGAAATAAGGATATGAGTTTTATTTAGCTGAAATTTTATGATAGTATATGAAGAAAGAAGTTTTAGCCAGGACAAAGATTACAGAGACAGAACTATACGTGTAAATGCGTTTATATGAAAACAAATGGTAAATAAGACTAAGTACATATCTACAATTATCCACAACAGTGTAATCTGTTAACAAGTTACCTGATTTAACATAACAACCTTCAATTTCAAAACGCAATCAAACGTTTTACACGTGCTAATACGTCATTTGAATGACAAACACTTGAATTATTTGAGCAAGAACGCAATTCAGGGTTGTGACGTCAGAGCAATGTTTCTCTCGTTGCTGATCATCAGTGTACAACAACTACGTACATTATAGTTTTTGATGAATTTCGTAGGTTATATTTGATGTCTTCATACAATCTTTATATTTACGTATACCGGTCAGTTAGAGTTGGTTAAGGCATTTTAGTGATCAAAACGCTGTCAAAAATAATGTGTTACGGAAACTCATTTAATACAGTGAAAACTATAGCCTGCTATAGTAGACCAATAAATTCCAGACAGGCTTAATCTACTTTATATGCTAATTAGGAGTAGAAAATCTCATTCAGTGTATGGTAATATATTGACACACTAAGAAAGAGCTTCAGAAAATAAACATCGTAGTGAAGTGAAGGTCAGCATATTCAGTTCATCTTCAAGATTTATCTACTCTAGACGAGAGATTTAGTATTTGTCTTTATATGACTACATTCACCGTGCAACGTGTCCAAATACAGCGATATATGTAATTTAAATGAACACATCTTTTAAACATGAAAATAGTGCAATACTTTGATCAACACTTTTCTTATGCGATTTATAGGTTGGTGACTGCAATGTATACGGTTGTTACTGATCAGTCGATGTAGACTCAGATGGCTCTCCCGCAGGTCTGACACTGGTGATTTGCCACGGAGTAAAGAAATGGTGGCCATGGATTTCCGTAGTTGTAGTTTTTCCTATATGCTCCACAAGTTCTGTATTGCTCATGATTGATGGTAACACCTTTGCTGATGCAACCCTTTGAAGCGAGTAGGCTTGCGGTGTATCATCACACGAATATCACTGCTATACATATTCTCTAGAATCAACAGCAGTTTGCCTATGTCAATGAAAAGAGTATATCTGAGGCTAAATGTTTGTATAGTTTCAATTAGATTTAGGTCATAATTAAATGATGTTCTGGACATGGAATTGCAAAATAGAATATTGTTAAGAGTAGAAGAATAGGAGCATAACGAAGTCACACAATACTAACCTAAATATATCATATTTGATATTTTCAGTCAACATTTTTGTCGTTCTAAGATTTATGTCTTCCACAATAAAAGTTGCATCTTTATGTAACAGTAGTAATCGAATTGTCAAGTCAAAATGTTCGAGCCACTCTTTCTCCTTCAACCAAAGTGACAAATGTGAACATGAAACAGTCACGATAAATACTACATCGCATGTTTCAAATCCACCAGTTCTCCCGATTCAAATACTGTAAGAAAATTCTTTTGTAGATATGTTTCAGTATGCCAAAGTACCGTCAATCTTAATACGGCTTAGTTCTCTCGATGAAATAGAACAATTCTGACACTAAAATATGCGTGTTTACCACCAGCTTAACTCTTTCGCTGCCAAATTAAGTCGTCTGAAAATTTGGTCGTCTTCAAACTTTGTCGTCTGCTACAATTTTCCATTTTTATTTTTCTTAATTTCTATTTCTATAAACAGTAACAAACATTTTGGATGAGGCCCGGCGTTATTCGACGTTTCATCTGGATCCAAAATGTTTGCATAGTTAATCACAGATGCGATATTTGCATCGAAAGAGTTAATGCAAATAATGGTACACAATTGACAATTTGAATAATGAGATTGAAATATAAATTTGAAGTTTACATGGGTTAATCGAGCATAAATATTTATCAACTTTTCAGATTCTTGATTCGAGATGAATTATTAAGATATCTAGAGAATGTGCAGGTCATCGGATGAGCGACTTATGAAGGAAAAATATACTTTCAATTATTATGGGATCACGTTATGCTCAAAACAAGTTATATTGATATGTACTAATCAGTAGATTCAACACCTCATGTTATATACCTAGGATGCTTACTTCAAGTCCATATTTGCCAGTTTATGAAGCTTTTCTATCGTTATAGAACAGCATATGTGAATTGCCAGAACAGAGGGGAGGGGACTTGGTCCTCATATTTTTATATTTTAACCATCAATAAAGCCAGCCGATTTGTATTAGCTCACCTCAGAGCAACATTTCATTTCTCCTACAAACCCTATACTGTGACCACTCGTTAGAATGCTCTCGATGAAAATGTTTTAATGTGGACATCTGTCATATTTGGATTTATAAGTTGGTTTATTATTATATAATTTAACTACAGAACTTATATACTTAATTCTTTGACTACGCCCAACAAACATATTACAAGCAACTACGTAATAACATAATCTCTAACGTTTCAGGGAAACTTTATAAATGATAAATGTTAGTGCCACCAAACTGTCAAAAAGCCATATATATGCACTGACCTGGGTAATAAATATGACATTTTATGGACTCGTGTATTTTAGTAATAAGCTTCAACAAATTAATTACGTGTCTCTGAAATAAATTGAACTGTCAAAAAGATTAATTGCTTCTGACACTAATTGGAAACAAATTAATCGACTTCGATTTGCTTCTTGCCATTTGAAGAAGTCTGGTGAAACGTTTCTTTAAGAATTTAAATTGCACGTCGAAATGGTTTCTTCCATTACTCATTACTGCAATCTAATGTCAATTTTGACTGGGCCTTTTGATGTGTATATTGAGCCATTTCTAGAAATATTAGCAATGAACGAATGCAAAATGTGAGATTGTTATATAAAGCATTGCAAATTCAAGACCATAGTTTACTATATTTTCTTTTACTGTATGCGGCGTATTCATGCCCGAGTTTCGCCCGTCGCCCACAATCGCCTCTGCTGGCTCACCGCTGTGCGTCGTACTTGTTCTTTGACTCATCGTACTCATTGCCGTACACGGTTTCTCGTGATTTCGTCTCCACGGTTTTCTCTCCAAGTTGTCCCTCCTAGTCATGGTCCCCTGAGTGCTTTCCCACTCGTGTTCAGATAGACTGTCTCTTCATATGCTGGTGGAATCTACTCAGCACTTATAGCATATACACAGCTTTTTTTCCAATCGGGCTATGCTCTTTCGGACTCACTGTGACAAGCCGTGTCACAAGTACTTGTGGGCCAATGACTACTTTCGGGCACTTCAAGCTTAACGTGCAGTTTTTCTCAGACTCAGTGATGGTGGGAGACACACGAAAGCATCTCTGAAATGTTCCGAGCGGACCGGGATTTGAACCCCGGACCTCCGGATTGGTAGTCAAGCGCATTCCCACTAGACCACCGCTCCAGCCCTAGGAGGGAAATATAGTAAAAATACCGTGCTAATAGGGGCGTAACTGAGTCCAAATGTATTTAACGCACCACGGCTATTGGGGTTCGGGGACATACTTCTACGGGACAATTTAGAGTAGTGGGGTTTTGAAACCAGTGTGATAAATAAAGCATTTGTTCATATAGGAGCAAATGCTCTATTTATTACAATGGTTTCCAATAGTGACTTTTACAGGGGCGTCAAAAGGCGTCAATATGAAGGAATGGGTCGAAAATCTTACATAACAAAACAGAACGTTTATCGCATTTTACCACTTAGCCTCCGAGGTTTGTTCCAGTTTGGCCGTGAAAATGTTTTCACCTCAGATTGATGTTACGCACGTGTGCAAGTGCATATCGCTAGCTATTGCTTTTGAAACTACATGATAATAACATTAAAGGCAATAAAAAATTACATTGCATTTCATATAAGCATGCAATGCAATAATGAGTTGCGTTTAATGGCACTGACATAGTATATATTTCATTGTGTGCAGCATTAAATATGCTATATAACATAACTCAAAATATATAATAACAATACTGCGGATGAATGACGGGTAAAGTGGCTAATGTAACCCCCCACCACCACTACCACCACCACCACCGCCACCACCGCCACCAGCATTCTAGTAGAGAAGAAATTAGATGGCTGCCTAATGTATGCTAAAAATAATGCAGAAAGCTCTTTTAGGAACTTTCTGCATGGCTTTCACCTAGCATTAAGTTGCAATCTCTCTCCACCACCGATGTTTGTACTAAATTTAACGTCCGGTTTAAATGGGTTTACGGTATTTGGAAGACGGCTTTGACTGACTAGTCGTTCAGGCTACAAACTAGTGCGTGGGATCCACAGTGTATTGCCGTCCACATTTTACCTGTTGCAAGACTCGTCGTCTGATCCGTATCTTTACTGTTTGGAAAGTAAACGGGCAGTTTTCGTAATGCAAGGTTCAGCTAGTTTACCCTTTAACCCATTCTCTCAAATTGTCTCAATACTACTAGTATACAATTATAAAACAAATCCCTTTTCTCTAGTAAATGCTACTTTTTCGGAAGATTTAGTCATAGAGGTTGGATCTAAAAATAGCATATGAGGTAATGGGTTAAGCCTCACCTCCAATCAAACCAAAACTGTGGTAATTAGAAATGACAAATGTATTGTAAAAATGTTATTACACTATATATATAACTATATATTATCTTCACAATGATAAGATTTAAAAAAACGACTCATTTGATATTTTAACAATTGTGCTCATTCATACAAACGAATATCTGGGAGTGGTGGTCCAGTGGTAGGACGTTAGACTTGGGATCGAAGGGTCCCCGGTTCGAATCCTGCCATCGGACTATCAGAATTTTTCTGAGCAAAAAATGCATCCCACGTGTGCTCCTCTCTACCCAGGTGTATAAATGGGTACCTGTGAGGGAAATAAGTCAATGTGCCATGGCTGCCTTAGGCGCCGAGTGTTAATGGCCGACTTATAACCCAGTGATCAGGGGGTAAATTGTGAAGTCGGGAGAATATGTACATTGTATGTAGTTCCAGACTATAAACCTCACCTTTACCTTTAATATAAAAATTGGAAATCTTACAATGACCTTAAACCGTTAATGCTGGTTGCAGTAATTGCAGTCCTCATGACAATGGTCTAGCGATTAATGTGATGCTGAAATTCAATATTTATTTCTATCAATTATTTAATGAATCGTATTTTATGTATGTGTTTACAATATCACCTCATAATAAATAAGAGCAAGCCTTACTTGTGTGCATGATTTCGAAATGATTGTTAAATCCAGTCGTAACCAACCTTTTTCATACAAATACTAGCGTTTTAACTTTATCAGTGCCAACATTGTCCTCTGCTTGACACATTTACACATTTACACATTTACATCTATTTCAAGTTTCAGAGTGGGCATTTCTTCAATTTCTTTATAAAGACGTCAAATAGTTTTAATACTCATCAGATCGAAACTGTTTGCATATGATATCACCGGTCCGTCTTCATGGCAGTGAGGAAAAGCCCCGAATGCAAAGTTTGTTTAAACAATTCAACTTTTCACCAATTAACTCTTTACTCCATGAATATTACTCCATGAATATTCATGTCAGAAATTATGACATCATGAATGTTAATAAGATTAATTCCTATAATAATACATGGACACATGATAGTTTTTACAATAGCAGGAATTGTAGGATTATATTACAATCAAACAGAACAGACTCTGGTCAGACTACAGGAGCCGTCTGATCAGGGTCTACTCTGTTTGCAAAGGCGTAGAAAAGCGTGTTTATTGTTGAAAGGATTAAACCAGTGGCATTACCAGACGCTAACGTCGTACATTGACATCATTACCGTTACACGAGAATGACGAATATGTATGGCATTCAAATGACATTTCTCAATTAATTCAGAGAAAGGATTTCTAAATAATTGTCTTTGTCCCACCCAATATAGAATAATATTGTCTTTGCAGACTCAATTGGAGAACGATTGTTGAGGATATAAAGGTTGACAGAAAATAACAGTATATAATGGAATTCAAATTCACGGCGTAATTGATAACATATATTGAAATGTCAAGACTCCATTCGCACCAAAGAAGTAAATGTGTCTGTATCTGAAGTAGTCTGTTTATGCCCGTTGACTATAGTCAGGGGGCATTATGTGTTGCACATGTCCGTCCGTCCGACTGTCCGTCCGTCCGTGTGTCACGCTTTTACGTGCAGTTGGTTGTCACAGGTTTTACAGTGTCTTATATTCCACTAACCACTATAACTATTGACATGGAGTTGCATATACACATTAAGCACCATCCATACTTTCACTGCACATCCAGCCTATGCTGCCCGCAAGACCAAGGTCAAGGTCAAATGAACATAGGCAAGCACCACCACGGGGGTATTGCTGTGTCTTACAGATATATATCCATTTCTATAGGTGATGTTCCGGTAACAAAATGAAGAATCCAAACAATTTCCTTCTCTAGGGATCAACAAAACCGCCTTAACACTCAATAAAATCCAACAACGAATACAAGTACTTATGTACTTTAACAAAACACATTCTTACAAATTTGCAAAGAGGGTAGTCCAAGATTAGGATCAGGGTCTACTCTGACCAGGGTCTACTCTGTTTGCTTATGATATTGTAATATTCCAATGCCAAACAATACCATGTATACCTGTCATTATAAAAGTTCAGGTAATAAATATGTTTAATGGAATTATTTCTTACATGCATATTCTCTACAAGAGATACAATTGTCAATTCCCCCTGCCAAAATGCATTAAAATGCAATGGTCTGACTTCAGGTGTACACATAACTATGGTATTCTCTTTAGTGTTTTAATCTGAACTTTGACAGTAACAGATATGCTTGTAACATCGATTCTAGAGGAGCTTTCTGCATTACTTTCACCATGCATTAAGCTGCCACCTGTCTTAAATAGCGATAATAATACGTATTTTAGTGTTGGAATAATCGAGTTTTACTGTAGTAACGTTTGTGATAATTACCAGCTGAAAGCTAGACTAATATGTATATGGTGTATACTAATGGAAATGGACTTCATGTTGTCACTGACGGAAGTATCACACGATTGGTGAACCATAATAAACGAACCATAAAATTGAAAGCAAAGCTTATACAGTAAAACCTCTCTATAACGACCACTAAATTGTGTTAATTAGTTGGTATTTGGGGCAGGTGGTTGCTTCAAGCAAGGTAAAAGTAAAACAGAACGCTCCTATAGGAGCGTTCTGTTTTACTTTCACCTTGCTTTAAGCAGCCACCTGTCTTTAATAGAAAATATTTGATGTAATTTAGTGGTCGTTATAGAGAGGTTTTACTGTAATAAACATTTAATGATAAAAAAGCGTAATCACAAAAACCGATCATGCTTGATATTTCTAAGGTATTAAATATATGGCATGGTGTTTAACTCGGTATATCGGCAACGTCATTATATGAGTCATGTAAAGAATGCCCTTGTTCTGCTATATTTTCAGGAAATTAATATTAATCTGACATCTTTTGGTATATTTGAAATCAAAGAAAGATATTGCATTGATAAAAAGTGAATACATTGGTTTAACTGCCACAAAGACCAGGGATTGAATCATGCTGGGCACTTCTGTGTTGTCGTCCCGTTCCGTGTGTAGTATCACCATGAAAGCCAAACATGTGTGGGTTTTGATGCATATTATGATTTAAACCGTGAAGTGAGTAAACGCTGTCACCGTATTGTGTCCTTATAACGAATAGTGTAGGTATGTTAATAAACGGAATGGACAACAATTTACAATGATCGCGGTTTTACGCCGCTTTAACAGTAAAAAATAATATCCAAGAATGAACATCATAACAAAATATCATAATGATATAAAAAGTAACGTTTATGTTAGATAATCGCTTCTTATTAACTGCAGATAAATGTAGGTTTCTGTTAGGTTTGACATAACAACATATTGCTAAAATGCCACATTTATTTTGTAGACAACGACAGTTTAACAATATTTTGAACGGTTTACTTAACAAGACACCATTGCAATTGGTACATTCACTATATTGTGCAAATGGGTGTTCGGAACAACGTTGAACGTATATTTAAAGATACATCATTCGTTTCTGAAGTTCTAAAACTTAATAATATAGTAACACTAATACTATACAATGAACAACTAAATTGGTGTGTAGCTGTCTCAGTAATTGATCTCAATTCCGACAGAATGGATTGACATCAGTGCCAACTATACTTCAACTGTTTAAACAAATTGACTATTATTAAACTTGATGTATGAGATAAGTTATGCCGATGTGCAAATGTCATCATAATGAGCTGCTTAGTGAATTGGTGTCCAATCGAAATCCAAACTGTTTATTTCTGCATGATTAAAGTACTCTACAAGTTTGAAATTCTGAACTTTATTTAAAATTCGAACTTGTATTTCTTTAATGGAAAAGTAGTAAAGTCAAGCAGGCAAAGCCACATGCAATACGCAACCACCACCAAAACACCGATAGCCAGCATGACACACACACACACACAACCACACACCCAATAATAACGAAATGCGATTCACACTAGTCGCGAAGAGATTTAAACGAGAATGACCAGTAACACAAATCACATCTATGTGATTTGGTATATCAAAGTGAGTATTCATCATATAGATGTGATTTGTGTTACCGATCATTCTCGTTGAAACGCTTCTCCTATGTGTTATCGCAATCCATTACATAATGTATATACAATGAACTCTCGTTTCAATGGAGGTGTTTGTGCTGGTATAACGAGGTTGCCGTTATAACGAGTTTAAATATGAAAGGAACCATATGGTCAGTTTTAAACTAGTACCAACATGTGAACGCTTAATGCAGAACACAATAAGTGAAAAAAGCTCCCTTCCTGCATTAAGCGATCACCTGGCGTATTGGCATTGCACCTATTTATTCAGTGGTTGTTTCAAAGACTTAACGGTATTTTTGTTTCAATGCATACTGCCGGTATAACGAGGGTGCCATTGTAACGAATGCCGGTATAACGAGGGTGCCATTGTAACGAATGCCGGTATAATGAGGGTTCACTGTATACGAAACACCTACAGGACTGACCGGACGTAATGTACTAAGCAACGGCAAAACAGAGTTGCCCAAAAGCGGTTTAAGAGTAAGAAATGTGTCTGCAATGTAGATCTACTTAACCAAACAATGCTCATTCTGACTGTCATCTGGAAGTAGCTTGATCCAAATAAGACGCCAATTAACTCGGAGACTCATCAATCCAAGCAATTTGACACTCAGTGAGTAGCTTTTCAAAACCTTAATTTAACGGCTGCATTTGTTTGAGTAGACACAATCTGTTACAGCATTAGATGAATCTATCGAGATAATATAGAACGAATATAAAATAGACCTGGTGAATAATTGTCTTTACTATTTATTTGCTGTCAGTAGTTTTGCATCCTATTACTTTTATTACAAATAAAATGTAACAAATAGACTATACTATGTATAGAAAAGATACAGTTCACTTATCTTTACCCTCAGGTAAATATTGCAGTTAAATCATTGATGCGCCAACCGACACGTATACAACATGCTGTGTAAAGGCATTACGATATCTCACAACTATTGAAATAGTATTAACAAATGTTAGTTACCGATGATAATGTTAAGAGTTGATGTTCTAGCTTCCCTTAAGCTACATATTTGAATGATAATACTCTGCTGGTTGTTGATGGAAACGGAAATTGATATCGAAAAAACGTATTTTATTACCAGTTTGTTGTTTCATATATATGACAACTTCAAACAAATGATAATTGGCAGTTCTTATTTCAATGACATAGCATGCAGGGATTGATATCACGAAATAATTGGCACTTCTTATTTCAATAGCAGAACACAGAGGGGTTCATATCACAAAATTACAATTCAATGCAGTAACCTAGCGTCAATGTGGAATTCAATAAATGATAATAGCTCATTGATGTCGCAAATTTGACCTATTAATTAAATTTGTTTTCTGTTGTGTTCGTATCGAATTATAGGTTAATCTAATGGTAAATTCATGCATGAACAAATTGTCAATAATTTACCAGAACATACTTTAGTCTCCTGCTCATATTGCTAACCTTTAGCCTGCTGAGCAAATTATTTTTACAATTTTGTACACCTACTACATTTTCAAATTTCAAGCTATGATTAAGTTGTCTACCGAAATGCAATCAAGCTGACAAACAGTTTGGATCCTGATGAGACGCCGAGTTACTCGGCGTCTCATCTGGACCCAATCTGTTTGCATAGGTATACATCCATCCGCCCACAGCAGACTAAAGGTTAAAAACGTTTAAATACTGAATGTACCCTACACACGCATATAGCACCTATTACATTTCTCTGTTTTCTTACATTAATAATTATCCTGCTGTAAGTTAAGTTGTATGTCTGTAAAGCGGACGTTCAAATTAGTATCAATACCGATATGTATGACAGGTTGTAGCTTAACCCATTTGCTCCAAGTGGATTCTCCCATGCTTATATATTGGATTAGTATATCTTTTATCTAAGGGATGTCTGGTCTAAATTGTCATTTTTTTGTTTTGTTTTATATTGAATTTTCTATCAGCAAGCAGTGTAGACTCTGATCAGACGCCGCATTATGCGGCGTCTGACCAGATTCTACACTGTTTGCCTACGTACCATATATGACATCGTAGGAACAAATGGGTTAATGCAGGGCAGAAACAGTTTTCTGAAAAATCCCATTTACACCTCAATAACAATTTAATAACAAATTCATAAATGCAATGTATTCTGTTAAATTGTTAAGGAAATGCCACTGCATACTATAGTGCCTTTTCAAATTGAATTTACTTTCCACTTTTCACTTAAAACAAAGTGATACGATTCCCGCATTAAAGTTTGTATTCTGATAAAGATTTTCCGTAATTATTCATTTCATAAACTTAACCCTTAATATGCTGAATAATTAAAAATGAATCCTCTTGTTTGGAAATTTAATTAAACTGAAAGTTGTACATCACTCACCATCATGACAAAGAGTGCAGACCGTGGTCAAATGATCCCCCAATGTCGCTTTAAACTGTGTATCCATGAAATCAAGAACAATGGAATTTTTATCATGGCAGAGACCATAGATTTAGATCTATACCATTTCTTAAAGAGGAAGTCCCTACAACAAGCTCATTTTTTTTCAATAATATCATAAAACTTGGTATTTGTTATGCTCAGTCATTATGATGAAGATTGTCAATTTGAACTTATATCGAAAAATGCCCCTGTGATACCAAAAACCGATTTCATCAATACTTATAATTTTTGTTCTACAACAAAGTATTATCGACCTTTTCCGTTCCAATTTCCGCGTTTTGCCGAAACCCTTCATTGTTTACGTAACAGCGTTTCTCGGACGTGACTGGAGAGACGCGAAGAGTGCAAACAGATACGAAACTAAAACTAGAACAAACCCAAATAAAACAGAAAACATTGGGGAATAGAATTGGGATCGTCGATATCGAACACGTTGATGTTTTGTCATTTTATTGGATAGGTTTTCTTGCGATATACTACTTTTCAGCATATACACAAGTGATTATTGTATATTTTAAGTATTTTTGAAACGCGTCGAATGTAAGGACTTTCCGTTTAAGCTAAAACGAGCACGATCTGATAAGATGTCTGATCTGTGTCTATTCCACTGTTTTCAGAGGCGTTAGAAGGCTTATCTATGGGGTAAAGGGATACAGTGCTCCCTCTCTACAACGACACCCTTTGGGATACGAAGATTGTATGTGTTGTTCAGAGGGAGTTGTTATATGGAGGGAAAATCAGACATAATTAGCGTGTTTGCAGATCCCCAGATAAGATGTATTGCGATAACTTAAACCGTTATGCCTCAATCAAACCCTATGTTTTGACCACTCTTTAGAATCGTCACAAAGTGACGATTCTAAAGAGTGGTCAAAACATAGGGTTTGATGGAGGCATAAAGAAAATACGATCGAAAAAAGTTGTGTCTGGAGCCTTGTTGTTTTGGAAACAGTGACATGCGTTGTTGTAAGGAGGGAATCGTTATTGAGAGGGTCGTTGTAGGGAGGGAGCACTGTACTTATTAAGAAATGGTTCATTTTTAAACGCAGTTTTAACATACCAGTTGTTACTATTCTAATCGTTGTTGTAAATACATGTACAATATGGGCGACGGGTGCAAGGTGGTGTGGAATTAGTTAAGTATCATGTGAATATATAATGTAGAGTCTCGCTAATGTGACCACATAATCAATTGTTATAGGCGTCCGAAAAATAAGCGTTTCGCTTAATGCAGGGCAAAAGTAATGTAGAAAGCTTTGTGTGTTCTATGTCAATAGAATTAGAATTGCCTATATCATCCGTCTTCAAGGAAGAGCTTTGTTTAATCATATCCAATATCAGAATATAATACAATTTGAAACCCTGACCAAATGTTGACTTAACATGCGTCCGAAATGGATTTATATTGTTTTATCCCTTTCACCGCCGCAGTCGCATAAATGCACCACGACACATAATGCAGTCCCAGATCAGACGCCACCTTTTCAAGGCGGCGTCTGATCAGGGACTTCACTATTTGTCCCAATCTTTATTTATATATATGTGCTTTATTCCTTTAAAATTTGCATTTATTATCGCATTTCCTTATTTTACTGAATGATTTAACAAACTTGGATTGCAGACGACAATTAGAATTTTGGCACTGAAAAGAATGCATACAAATACAGACTTGGTTGATTTGAAGTGAATTTAGCCGCATGAAAATTTATCAAATGTTCATACATTACGCATGGATAATCACCAAACGTTCACGCACTACGCATGGGTAATCACCAAACGTTCACGCACTACGCATCAATGAGGTTCATCCAACGTTTATGGAACGTTCATGAACTACACCCCATAGTAATTAATCAAACGTGTATGCACCACACCTCATTGTAATTAATCAATTAATTAATCTTTAATCAATTATTCATGCACTGCATAATGAAATTAATACGTTCATGCATTTCACATTGAAATTCATCAATCGTTCATGCACTACACGTTGTAATTCACCATGCGTTCATACACTACATGATTATTGCAATCAAGCGTTCATACACTACATGATTATTGCAATCAAGCGTCCATGCACTACGTACTGCAATTCATCACACGTTCATGCACTACATATTGTAATTTGCCAAACATGTATGCACTACATAATGACATTAATCAAACATTTATTCACTACATATTGCAGTTCGTCAACTGTACATGCACTACATACTGAAATTCATCAAACGTTCATTTTGTACGTCGTTAATCCTTTCGATTCGAATTATTGTCTTCAGCAAGATTTGTCGTCTGCTACAATTTTCGTTTGTTCATATTTATTTTCAATTTCTTTCAACATGTATCACCGTAGTGACACATAGTTTTGATCGTGATTATACGCATACTTTCTACATCCATATACTACATGTATTTGCATCAATAATCAGAGACGTGGCGGCGTTGGGAGCGAAAGTAACACATACTAGTGCAATAAACGAAATCTGCAAGACAGTTGTAGTTTGTCCGTTAACCCTTCGCTTGCTATTCACTTCAATATACCTACCTGTAAATAGTGAAGACCAAGATGAGTATCATCAGGGTCTGTACTATTTACAAATTGATTGTGCAACCAGTGCACTCCGCAGCAGTGATTGCAAAGCGAAATACTTGTACACAGTGAAGATATATGTAATTATACCACAGGGCATGGGTAAAAAAGAAGAAATGTATTTTAAAATTCAGCAAGAGAAGGGTTAAAACAGAAACTGCACAATGTTGAACCACAGATGACAGGTGCGTGACGGATTTCTTTCGTGTAGTATCCAAAGTAAATTATTATACTATACGGTAAAAAAATCAAAACTTTTTTCTGTCAAAGTATGATTTCTTAACGTATTTGAAGATGTTTGTTTGTAGTATTTATGAAACTGCCACGCGCCTGGCACATGTGTGCTGCACATTCATCAACACAGATTTAATAGTGTGTAACGCCATGACAGCTACATATTTGCCAAGATTTACTCTCAGAAAGGATTCATTTATTTCGTAATAACGAAACACCGTGTTTGTGAAAACAAATCCTAAATGGCAACATATTTAGACATGTCATGAAACTTATAATTTCAAATGATGTAAAGATAACAGTAATTCTTGACCTAGTTGAAATCCGATGAAGTACATTTTGTACCATTAATCAAATGTGAATTAATTTATAATATAAAGCTCATTTTTCATAGTTAATTAGATACTGAAGTATCTAGAATACAATGAAAAACGGAACAATTTTCTTAGTAACGAATGTAAAACAATAGTTCAGCGAAATTAGGAATCATCCCTGACACACATTTTATGTTACATAAAAGTAAACTGTAAAATACATGTAATATGATCAACCGGATTTAAGTATTTACAGTAACTCTTCAAATACCAAAAACATTGTCGTCTACAAAACGTGTCGTCAGCTTCAATTTTCATTGGTTTATATTTCTCCACTTTCTCTTTCAAAACACATTACTACAGTAACAAACTGTTTGGACCCTGGTGAGACGCCGAGTGATTCGGCATGTTGTTTGAATCAAAACTATTTGCATAGGTTATGCAACACTGACTGCAAAAGAGTTATTTTTATTCCGAAAAAAATGAGTCTACTAAAAATCTGATCTGTTACAATTTCTACGTTCATCCAATTCGTTAAAGTTTTTAAGAATAAACTGAGTGTCAAACAGCATGGATCAGAATGAGATGCCATTATTAGTTATTAGGTTTGTCACAGACCCACTACGGAAATATACGGGGTCTGTTAGGATGAATAGGGGCGAGGCGATAGCCGAGTTCCCTTATTTATCTTACATACCCCCTAAATTTCCGTAATTGGTCAGTGACAAACCCAGTAACTGATTTCTTTCATCGACCACTTTTCATCATTTATTTTGACAAAGCTATTGACATTGTTATTATTACGGAAATATTAAGTTGACGTCATTAATGTTAAAATGACGTCATTGTTAAGCGTCACCAAAAAACGGCCAAGCAAACAAAAAGTATATTAATTAAAATGCACCAAGTCGTTATAATTAGTGAATATTTGTTAAATAGGTAATGTCGTGGATCAAAATAATGATTAAATTACGAACTGTTTTGAATGCCAGCAATTTTGTAGTAGTATGTTAATAGTGGGTCAGCTACTGATCCTCTATAGAAATATATAGGGTCACCACGTGACTGCTCTTATCCAATGAAAATGACAAAAACTAGTGGGAGGTGAAATAAGTAACACTGTGTCTCTTCCGGAGACTGTTTACAAATGCCATTCAAGACGCGCTTTTTATGGGAAAAGTTATTAAACCATATGCAAACGTAGCATTAATTATTGATAGAAATATTTCAAAATTATCTGCGACTTGTTAGCAAGCATTTCGACATTGTGTTTGCTTTATAACTCGAGTATCTAATGTTCACTGAAGTAGTAAAACTGTCACCCATTTGCAATGGCAACATGCATTTTGATGTTCTGACAGGTAATTATTTACACAGAAACAATTCAGGAACGTAGCTGGATCCAAATCTAATGTACACACTGTAGACTATTTTTTAGACTCAGCCACTTTGAAAACTTCTACCGGGAAATGAGCATTTACTAGAGAAAGCGAAATATATGGAAGTGTGTATTTTTGAAACCATTGTGATAAAAAGAGCATTTGATCCATAGGAGCAAATGCTCTATTTATCACATGGTTTTTGAGGGCGACTTTAACTGAGGTGTCAAAAGGCGTCAATATGAGGACATGGGTAACAGCTTACATGTCATAACCTATTTCCCCAAGCCTTCGATGTTTTGGTAGAGATGGGGTGGCGGTTTGTTTTCTTCAGGGGGTGGTGGATTTAGAACGTTGTTGGATTACTTGCAATAAAGTATCTTAACCCTTCTCTAATATGTATACACACGTTTGAGAAACGCGTGACGAGTATTGAGACGTCGGGTTACTCGGCGTCTCATATGGATCTTAACTGTTTGCAAATGCGAGTCAGTTCGCACTTGGTATAACAATAGTTCACGCAACGTTCATATCAATTAGACTTGAATATTAACTGCATCCTCACGTACCAAACTAATAAATCAAAATCGTTTCTTTATAAAGAAACTGTAAATGTCAAGAAGATTGAGTCATATGTGTCTCTCCTTACCTTACCTAATTTCAGTAGTTTTGATTATAGGAACTCATGTGAGGTAGGGGCTGACACGTGCTTAATGGCATGTAATAGTACTGTATGGTTGTAATAACTCTTATTTTGAAAAAAACCTAAACGTACATTTACTATACATCCACACGGAATGCAATATCTAATATTTAATGATAAAGTGTTGCTTCATCTTAAAGCCTTTATCAATCAATCAATTCATACTTTAGGACAGACGGCATTAATCTTTTGGACAGTTCAATTTAGTGAGAGAAATAACTTTAAATCATTTAATCATACTTCTTAAATAAGTATGTTGGTCAGTGTCATGTGGCGTTTAGTGTATGGGAATGAGTTCAGGAATCGTCTTGAATTCGACCTTTCAACGTCACAAACATTAGCCTTTTTTATATCAATGTCAATATGGAAGCCTTTAGGTAGTTCCAGTATTAAGAGTATTAACAGGTGCTTGTGGGTCTACCTAGATATATTTTCTCTGAAATATTCCTTTCCGTTTGTTTTCAGACAATTTGTACAACAGAATGTGTCGTAAATTCTAACACAGGACAATTGCAACTGACATAGAACCTACGACAAACTATTTCGTACGAAGTTAACCCTTTGCTTGCTATTCAAGTCAAAATACCTACCTGTAAATAGTGAAGACCCAGATGAGACAGCTCCTGCAGGAGATGTCTCATCAGGGTCTGCACTATTTACAAGTTGATTGTACAACCAGTGCACTCCACAGCAGTGAGTGCACAGCGAAATACTTGTACACAGTGAAGATATATGTAATTATACAACAGGGCATGGGTAAAGAAGGAGAAATGTTTTGGGGGTTTTTAAATTCAGCAAGAGAAAGGTTAACCTAACTTACCCTGTAGACTAACTACTGTTTGGTTTGTAGATTATTTGTTTTAGAAAGTTGTGATGACTGACTGACGGACGGACAGACGAGCGGACGGACGGATGGACTGATTGACTGACTAACTGAATGACTGGTTGAATGAATGAATGAACGAATAAATGAATGAACGAACGAAAGAACGAATTAATGAATGAATGAATAAATAAATAAATAAATAAATGATAAGTTCAGCGATGCTGGATAGACCACACATCGGCGATTAATTTTTAGAAGAAATTGGAGATTGAAATTGTTTACCAGGAAACGTATAATAGCCAACAGAGCGTCAAATCACCAACATCCTTCCGTATATCGGCTTATATCTTACCAGAGGGGATAGCGTTTAAAATCAAATTCCAGTATAGTAAAACCTCTCTATAACGATCACTAAATTATATCAAGTTTTTTGTGTTAAAGGCAGGTGGATGCTGAAAGCAAGGTGAAAGTAAAACAGAACGCTCCTATAGGAGCGTTCTGTTTTACTTTCACCTTGCTTTAAGCAACCGCCTGCCCAAAATATCAACTAATTAACACAAATTTAGTGGTCTTTACAGAAAGGTTTTACTGTATATGGTATTTAGGCTTGAACATACAGGTAACATGATACGTTGTTTGCCATTAATATTTCGATTTAAATATTCATGTAAGCCTTTACAATTGAGGTACTGAGAAAAACTCAAGTACGATATGCGATGATCCCACATACATTATCCCAACCTTCAATTTCTGTCCATCAACTTTCCAAATAATAACTGAAAATGAACATTTAACTACAACAGTTAATTAATCTTCCCTGTTCTATGACTATTTCAAAGTTCAATACCTATTGAA
The DNA here is from genome assembly GCA_963576725.1 of Azorinus chamasolen. Taxonomy (NCBI): domain Eukaryota; kingdom Metazoa; phylum Mollusca; class Bivalvia; order Cardiida; family Solecurtidae; genus Azorinus; species Azorinus chamasolen. Next base: position 77,572,024 of record OY755242.1, read on the forward strand.
TATTCATGGACAAAATAGTTATATTGAAATATGGAATGTGGTGTATTTTAGCCATTTTAGAAACTAAAGAAACAGATCTATCAAAGATGCAACAGTGTCAGCAACAGAGTTAATGACAAATTCTGGTCAAAGAAATGAAACAGAAGCGTTTCTACACTGTTTGCAAATGTCTTTAGTTCCCGCACTTTAAGGTCAGAAGGAACAGTTACTAGGTTGAATCCTTAGGAAGACAAACTATTTCAGAGGTTCTGATAATATTCGTGAATTAAAACATTTTAAAAATAGTTATTTCATTTCTTCACAAAACCCTATGTTTTGACCACTTTTAAGCATTGTCTCGATGAGACAAATTATTCTAAAGAGTGGTTCACAACTGGTGGTGAAGAAGATGTTGGTATTTGAATACCTTCCTTAATTTATCGGTCTGCTGTTTTATCAAACGATTCGGCGATCATCGTGCATTTCGTCATTAGGACAAGTTTATTCTATATTTCAAAAATGTATTTGTGACATATAACACTGTTTCAAGAGGATTTTTTCTCGCATCACATTGACGCAACAGTTTAAAAACGTCTTGAAAATATTGCTATGACATTAGCAAACGCACAAATTAGTACATTACTACAAGACTAAGAACTTCCAATAGTAATAAAAAAGAATGAAATCGACTTTTCTATATCAGGTTTTAATCTGCAATGTGAAATTTGTTGGGTCAAAAATGAACCTGATTACATTCCAAAACGGCCAATGTCTGCAAAATGACTGAGAATAGGATTACAAAATCTTTCGACGTGGATCTGAAAACACTAATCAGCAACACTGAGTGATTGACAGGCCTAATCCGAAACTTTGACTTTCTTTTCAAATTTGGTATTTGAAATTCATTGGTGCTTTGACAGTCAATGTTCCTTTTCATTTGCTTGTGACAAGTACAAAACCTTATTTCCAACGACGATCGAGAAACTTGAAAAGAATGTAGTGTTATTAATTTCAATTAAAATTGAGGATTTTGTTCCATTATGTTGTTTCATACTTATACAATAGTTGCTGATACGGACTTTGATTTCGTCAGATATGTTGCCGCCAAGAACATGAAACATAATTGGTTCATTTTGACTCATCTTAGCACAATGAAAATGTGATGTGAAATGAACTATTGAAAAACACAACGAACATGCTAGCTACACCGGTATCTCCTTCCTACTTCCCTATGGTTGCAAGACTTAATCGTCACAGGGAATGTTTCTGTTCAAACAGATCCCTTGTTTTTGTCTAGACATAAATTAAATGGTTAGTCGTTTATTTTTATCCATCACATATATCATCATCATCATCATCATCATCATCATCATCACAACATTAGCATCACCATCATCATTATCACCATCATTACCATCATCATCAGTAACAGCGATTCCTTCTTCAGTGACGTATAACCTTTCTATTGAAGTTGCTTGATTTGGTAGGAATGGCGTCAGTGAAATGAGCATACTGACATTCAATCATAATTATCCGATTTGACATGTACGTTCCACAAATATCCAGTAGATCGACGTTTACCAGATTTTACACCCTCCCCTATTCTCAGTATCCAAAATATATGAACTCGGTCTCGCATTCTATGCAGCAAAATGTGTATATAATGCTTTATTTACCTTGAAGCATGTACGTTTTACAGAATTTTCTGTATATCCGGTAGTATTGTAAAGTATGGCTGCTTAGAAAATAAAGACTTTATAACAATGGCGTGTTGTGTGTTAGATTACTGATAAGTAATTATCTCAAATACGACTTTAAGTGTGAGGCTAGGACGTCCGTAAACCGGTTTAAACCCCCAGAGGTGTTTTTGCTGCTGACCGTGCCAAGGCGGTACTCTCTTTGTCACCCTTCCTTTTGTTTGCCTTGCGTCTTTGTGCTTGTGGTTTGTTCATGTTGTGGAACGTTTGTCCCTGTTTCTTGTGTGTCTTTTGGTGTTTTCTGTGTTCATTTCGTGTGTGTGTGTGCGTGTGCGTTTGGGTGTGTGATTGTGTGTGTGTGTGTGTGTGCGTGTGTGTGTGTGTGTCATGCTGTCTATCGGTGTTTTGGTGGTGGTTGCGTCTTGCATGTGGCTTTGCCTGCTTGGCTTTACTACTTTTCCATTTTGATCGAAAACACAATGAGCCACGGCCATGAACGCATTATTTCGATGTTAACATATCTTCACCGACCTGTTTTTTTCCTACTAAAATACGGATACTTACAGCAGATACAATATAATTTTATTCAGCAGATACGTCATCAACACGCTGAAACTGGTACAGTAAACTCTATATAAATCGGACATTCCATTTAGTATAAATATCGGCATTTGAGACAGGTGGCAGCTAAATGCATGGTATAGGTAATGACTATCACCTTGCACCAAGCAGTCACCTGCATAACAGTATCTAAACTCTTCTCTACTAAAATTCCGATTTAGAGGGATTTTAGTGTATATGACATCAATCTTACCTTACCAATAACTAAAGACGAGCAATATGCGATTTAACATAAGACATACTCATAAACATAATTATGTAATCCTTACATTGTTAACGCTGGACCACTCAAAACTTCAAACATGTCAAGTTTACCGTGAATATTAAGACATGTTTTAAAACCATGGCAAACAGTGCAAACCCAGATAAGAGAGCTACTATATGACTTCTCATCTGGGTCTACACTGTTTGCAAAGGACATTAATGACTCAATTCCAGCCCTGAAATGATTAGTAATCGTTTATAATTGATTCAAAAGGTATGATATGACTATTGCCTAGGATTGAACATTTGGAACAGCGATAACTTCTTTTAAGAAATACTGAAATTATATCAGTAGTGTCAATTGGAACATGGCACTCGCAGTCATTTTTGTGAGTTCTGTTCTTATACATAAACACGGAGGAAACAAACAGGTCGTATAAAGCCGGTTGTTATTTTAAAGACAGTGTGAATTACTGCACAGTATTACAATTAAATGCATTTCTAAAATATAGATTATATTTTAAATGAGTTTCAAAAAGTCTATTTCTAAATCATGTTAGCGTTTTAAAAGTGTTTTCGAATAAAGCACATAGTATATTTGAAAGCCAAAGAGTCACATGTTTACAACCGACTAAACTTAGAACAACTATTTGAGGCTATCTATATATGCCCGTTTGTGTGTGTCGCTCCCTTTAGGACTGTTATTCCACTTTTAGATGATATTGTATGTGTTTCTTCTTAGTTCATTATTCGTTAATTGCGAAATTCTTCGCAGCTTGCCATTACGCTCGATCAACTGGCTCAATAAAGCGTTATTTATAACATCATTATTAAACTATGCATGCTCATGTATAGGTTAGAGCTTATAAACTGCAGTCTTCGAAAATAAGACGGCCGATAACGCGAGCCCTACTTTTCAACAGACTGAGTTTATAAGCCCCGCCCACTAAGCAATGACAAACTTGTATATAACCACGTGATTATGGTACATCTAAAACCCACATCCGTTTATGCAAAATACTCAGAAAACCCACCAATCAAACAAACGTCGTCTTTGTTAATACATGTATTCTCACGTGTTTATGTTTTGAAAATCCTACACAGTGAAACTGTTTCGCGCCTTTTTCTTGTAAACATTGCCATATTTGGCTTTGTCACGTATTCAAATATTCCCCGTCTATGCGTAAAACAGTTTGACACAATTTTCTGGAGGCAAAATAATAATGGGTGACAACAATCTGTCGTTTGACCTGCTCTCTGGCACCGAGCTAGCAGACTTATTTAACGAAGATTTGTAAGCCGAGAAGACCCAGATCAGACAACCCCTATGCTGTCTAATCAGGGTCTACTCGGTTTACACAGATTTAAATCTTCACTGCTACCGAAACCCCATATATAAAAAATTAAGCTTATTAATATTAAATATTCATTATATTATTATCAGAATATTGAAAAAGAATAATTACAAAAGATTACAGGTTTGATTGTTCATGTTTTGTTGAACGGATTACGGTTTCAAATACAGGTTTGCTCTTATTTACCTGATTTATTTGCTTATTGACATTAGTTCTTTTTCAATATAATCCTGCTTCAACAGGTGGGATGTTTCGTGATTTATTTGTCCATTTTCTATTGGGTCTATAATTCTGCCTCTCGGTTTATTTGCCCAATTACTATTGGGTCTATAATTCTGCCTCTCAGTTGTTTGCAATTACATAGTCTTCCTCTCCACGTTTTACACAAGTGAACACGTGTACTTGTGTATACTCGTTCACGTGTCGATAACGTCATAACAGCGACTCGTTCGATTTGTCTTGTAGTGGGCGGAGTTTTGTTGCGCATGCGCACTGGAAGGTTTGTCTTCGAAAGTTAAGAGTCGATTTTATAAAATTTATGAGGATTAGAGTCTGAAAAATTTCAAAAATGCGGCTCGTTGATTGGATGGAAAAGTAGGGCAATCACTAATACGTGATTCGTGTTTGCTTGTTCTGATTTTATAATGACTGGGCTTAGTCGTTGTTCTTTGATAACAGATAACATTTTAGGAATTCCAAAATACTATCTCTTCAACCTTTACTCCAAGAATTTTTAGGCAAGAAAAAATGACATCATGGATATTAATTGGGTTTTTTGTTGTTGTTGTTTTATAATGGCACTATAAACAAGAATCGGGAAAATCATATCTATATCATTTTATAGCAAATAGAGCAGACCATAATCAGACTGCTACTACAGGAGTCGTCTGATCTGGGTCTACTCTGTTTGCAAAAGCGCAGAAAGTCGTGTTTATGGAGTAAAGGGTTAAAATGGAATGATTCGGCGAAGCTCTTTATACGTATTTGTTTGAGTCCATGTTTTATTTAATGACTGTATTGTTCGTTCGTCAATTGCTCTTGAGTTTGATGTGATCAGCTTAGGTCGAAGGTTCTAATCTTGTGTTCTTCTGTACAATGAACATTGTTTCATGCACTAAAGCCCCTCTGGAATCTTCCTAAATAAGCTGAAAGTCGCAATATCACTAAATACTGTTAAAGCGACGTCAATCCATGTTAAAAACAAGCAACAAACACACTGCTCAGACAGCCGCAATGTACAAATGTACGCACATTTTAGTGTGCAGCAATAAAGACTCACTTCGTACTACAAACAAATGGTATAGTCTAAGCCGCGATCGTTCCCATTCGTTATGTTGGACCTTACGATCATTTCAGTCTTACGATATTTAGTAAAACGATACCGAGCATTGAACGTAGATTCAAACACTGGATACAAAATACTTTTATGAATACTACAATGCAAACTCACACCTGTGTGCGAAATGCAACAAATAAAGTCCCTACAAATTTCACAATTTTACAAATTTAGAAATAACATTCCATTCTGATTACAAAACTTTATAGTGAATTTGAGCATTTGAACTCCGTGATACATATAATTGAATATGTAGTCTGTTGAACCCATAGTCGAAATCTTTACTAAGTCATAAATGGCCTAGTGAGCAGTACAAAATGTAGATGGTTGCTTTCGGAGTTCTATGCCCGTTGTCAAGTTATATTGTGATTATGTGTGCTATAGTGTCACGTGTCTATGATCACAGTTTGGCAGTACTATATCAGTCTCAAATATAACTGTAGGCCAAATAGATCATTCCAAATTTAAAACAATTCAAACGTATGATGAATATTTAGGGATATTTATAAACAAAAGTGTTACTGGCGGTACTTCCATCTCCCCTTACTGTTTGTTTGTTATGTCTGTGTGCGTCTCTTTGTGTCTTCATATTCATTTACATTTACTGTTTTGTAGTGGTGCTGTTCGGGCGGCTGTGTGTTTTGTATATGGTATTTCCTGCATAAATCATACTTGTACTTTGACAAACTGATGAAAGAGCTCCTCTAGAAACCTTCTCGTCTGGGTCTACACTATTTGTAAAGGATATAAGGGTCCCTTGTTCCGCACTGTTAAGGGTTAACCCATGACATGCGGGACACACAATGTCGGGCTTTTGCAAACAGTGTATACCCAGATCAGAGTCTGCATTGTTTGTCATTAAAAATCATCAAGCAAGTTTAAGTCTTTGATACTAATTGGACTCTATAGTTAACCCATTCTGTCCTACTGACATATTTGTTTCATTTATTGAAACCATTGTAATTTATAGAGCATTTTTACACAACTCTAAACTTCTTCTTTTCTATAGTAAATGCTCCTTTTCGGTAGATTGATTTAAAGAAGTTGTGTCTAAAATAGTCTAGGAGATAATGAAACAAACACTGATGTGTTATGCCACTCTGTATGTCAATATTGAAAGGGATGAACCTGATTCGCACACATACACACCAACATCTGGACGTCTGTATATGAAAACCCCAACAAATGCCATTGTACACCATTTCACAAAGTCTGTGGCATTCGGAAAGAAATAGAATGATGTAACATGAACTTTCCGCGGAGAACTATAAACGACCTGAATGATATGCTTTATGTTCTGGCATTCGCGATTTTAAAGCACGTCCGTATAACTTTGAAAAAACGGTTTAATTATATCACTATTCATTCATATTGTGGAACACAGTGTAATTTGATTACGTTGTCGTACGTTTAATTGCTTTGCATATGAACGTATTTCAATGCATTTTCTGTTATTTACTGAATGACTACATAATTCATTGCGATCTGTGTATGTGAAACTATGAAACCGTAGTAACTCTATATAGGATAAGGAACGTACAAGTAACGCCAATATTTTAACAAATATCACCAGAGCCTTTAATTTGTGGATAATTTCCTTTACGGAACAGTATGTTTCCAAACTTTCATTATCTTTAACAGACATTTATGGCTTTAATTTCATCTCAAATTACTTTATAATATTCACTTGGAAGTTTTAAATATCGTGTATCTTCGAAAGGGGATTTCTGTCATAATAACTTTGGCAACCTTTGAGATTTATTCTAGAATTAGTAATGAAATATACTCTTTCCCGTCTAAAACATAAGTTGGGTCGATATTAGTTGGCAATTATGTGTCACTTGTGGATCAGAGTCAATATTCCTATCCAGTTTTATATCACATTTTCTGATATATTAATACTATAAATTATCAATCGAACTCCATTTATACACAATAACAAACGTGATAATCAAGAAATGCATGTGTTCCAATGGATATTCGCCTTCGGTGCAATCTTTGTAAGTTTGTTATTTTAGTAAAACAAATGACATTATCATGCCGAGAAAGAATATATACAATTCGTGATTCACTGGATTCATGTCATTTTCTTTATCCAAGGTCTTATTCCAAAGCTCTGTGCGCAAGTAAAATCTACATTACAGAACCTCTCAGAAGACAAATTATGATCACAGACGTTTTGCTGATGTTAACTTTCATATGATGTATCTCTTTCCGTTTTAATTGTATTAGGGAAGCATTTATACTTGGTGTTTTTGCAAATTGTTTTATAATTTCCTATGGGAAGCTGAGCTATTGAAATATTGTGACAGTGTATTTCGGAAAATGTTTTTTTGTTATTGACATAAAAGCCCTGGCACACTCCGAGCTTAATTCTAAAATCGATAGCGTTACATTCTCTTCTCCGTCTAGCTTTTGTGCAATAAAAGATGTAGTCTGGATTAATCCATTCAGCACAAAGAAAAACTTGTGAAAATGGCAGAGCTACAGATAAAGGTGCGAACACAAATACTATAATCGTCATTCCTCAACCAAACTCTAGGTTGTGACCACTCTTTAGAATCGTCTGGAGCAGACGATTCTAACGAATGGTCACAACACAGGGTTTGGTGGAAAAATAACGAAATCATTGTTGAAATTGTTGTAATTTACGGGTCTTATCTGGACGTCTGAAAATGTTCCTGCGTCAATTCTCAAATTGCTGTTGACATCTGTTTCATTCCAAACTGAAGTACTAATCACTAAAACAGTTAGGAATCTTATAATGCGTCAAACTATACAAATATATTTTCGCCAATTCTTCCATGATGTTAAAATATTTCATACCGTTTTGTAACATAATTACGATTCAAGCAGATATAATATTATGCGATAACTATTTGACATAGCCTTAAACATCTCCAAGTGCCAATATTATATATCAGAACATAACTCTTTAAATCTCCTACTATCAGCTTTATTGTCTCAACAACAGGGCTTAGTATTGACAAGTCAAAATTAAAACCCGCTAAGTGTTTGTCAAGATAGTTTAAGGTTGACGTTTGATCGGGCTTGATATTGTTTGTCACAAAATTATTTTACCTCAGTGGTAAATTCTGATAAATTTTGTTTGGTTGAATTAATATTCAGAAAGGAAAAGGGAGCCAGCTTTGATTATTTAGCAGAATAATGGTAAATTATATGGAGGCAATCCGAATCAATGTGGTTGTAGGAAAAAATAACATTTTCGGCCTGACAAAACTAAATCAACTTCCTCAAAATTGTCCTCATCTTGACGGGGATGTTCCCCGTGCTCCATCTTATGGGGTTTATACATCTCAACTTATTCGTTTTGCTAGAGCTTGTTCATCTATTGACGATTGTAACAGTCGAAATCTCATTTTAACTGAAAAACTGCTTAAGCAAGGATATAGATACCATAAACTAAGAAAAACTTTCTCTAAAGTTTACTATCGAAATCTCTCACTTATTGGCAAGTACCAATGTAATCTCAAGGCGCTTCTGCGACACGGTATTTCACATCCTGAATTTTATGGTGATGTGATTTACAAACTTCATAAAATTATTTGACATACCCATTTTGTTACTTTGTTCATCAAATATGTTAAAAACTTCATATGATCCTGTAGTACTACAACATACTGCATGTTTGGTTGTCAACCCTTTTACAGTTGGCAATCACGCTGGCCTCTTTGCATGTACGCCGACAAGAAAGGTTTAGTACTCTATGAAGGCGACCTCTTAAATCCAGAAACGGAGGGAGAACATCGGATATATGTACTATTTCGTTTTTGTGGTACCCTTTATTACTTTTCTACAGTTACTTTGTTTGCAGCTCAATCATTGAGTACACTAGCGATAGGTGGATACAGTTTGTTCACTTAAATGTCTTCGTTATACATGCACTTTACCACTGTATTTGCCTTTGCGGTTGTTGTAGATTAGTCGGAGAGGGGATACGTTTATTTACACTGTCTTTTAGGATGGGGATGGAATAAGTGTGAGGTTGGGCGCCCATAAACCGGTTTAACCACCCAGTGACTTTTGTCACTGACCGTTCCAAGGCGGTACTTCCATTTTCCCCCTATTGTATGTTTGTTTTGTCTTTGTGTGTCTCTTGATATTTTTATAGTTATGTACATTTGCTGTTTCCTTGTGTTGCTGTGCGGGCGACTGTTTGTTCTGTATGTGGTGTTTCCTGCATGACTCATTTTTGTACTTCCATTAGAATTATAGGCGCTTAACTATCACCGGTCGTTTTTATTCTCTTATATTGTTGTGGGACTTGGCAATTACTAAGGTACCCGCAAAATACCTCCGCATACCATTCGAAGATCTCATCATAAATAACTATGTTTAGAGTACTACATGCACCATATTAGTGGCACATGGAGTTCTTATTACTTTCTGGAAAGTAATATGGTTTGGTTTGGCTGTTTCAAACGGAATGACTGTTGTCAAAGACAATTTGCAAGGCGCTGTTGAATAAAAACGAGGACGCGATTGCTATAGAAATAGCTGATATGACAATGTAAAGGAATGGACTGCCCTGGAAATGCCATATCTGTTAATGAAGACTATATATAGAGCAATTCAGAGTTTAGACGCGCCCTTTGATGCAGCAAATAAATGCAACCGTGCAGCAAATAAATGCAATCGTCCACTGTCACACTATTCTTGCCTTTCTCTAAAACACTTCTAATATTGATATTATTTAAAACGTCGGACGAATATTGACGAAGTGAATTTAAAATGGGATAACAGATAACCATTCAAAGGAAAATGAAGTGAAATCATTTTCCAGCAAATCATGTTGGATCAATGTCAGCCGAACATGCTCCATTAAATGGTGCATAACATAACTAATTCAAATGAACTCTCAAAACTGTAATCTTCTGACATTTTTGTGTTTTTAATTCTCAACCAAATGCCATCTGATTTTGAATGATGCAATGTAATTAATAACGAATGGCCCCATAGACAACACTGTGAATATTTATTTCAATTCTGTTATGTTACAATTAGATGGTATTATTTGTGTCTATTGTAATAGTAGCAAACACGATGGATCATTAAATTCAAATACAACTATAAAATAGAATACCATTAATGAGTACAGTAAAACCTCCATAAACCGGAATTTGAGTAGAGAAATTTAAGATAATCTTAGGCAGGTGGCTGCTTAATGCAGGATTTAAGTCGTCATACAGCTTCTCTAAACATGAAGTCTAGTAGAGAAGAATTTAGATACTTCTAGGCAGATGGTTTCTGCATGCGGGATGAGAGTCATGCAGGAATCTCCAAGAAGAGCTTTTTTCATGACTTTCAACCTGCATTAAGCCGCCACCTGCCTCTAAGACTAATACTTATACAATATTTAACGTCCGGGTTTAGACGGTGTTTACATCATAGTATTGTTGTTATTTACACGTTTACCTACATATCCGAATACTATTTGCAAAGATTAAACACTCCGATTAGATGCCTAGCAACTAGGCATCCCATATAGAAATGAACTAGTTGGCTCTCTGATAGTGTTATAATCGAGAAATTAAAGAAAACTCTATACTGAAACTGAAACAGACGCAAATGTTAGCATACAACTGTTTTTGGCAAAAAGAGAGTTAGGTTATTAACTTTTTCCATTTCCGTCTGATCATCAGTGTGCAGTGTTTGCTTCACGCAAGATCAAATTGCTCGGTCAAGCAAATTGATTGATTGGAACTGTAGTAGGACCCTTCGCTTGTATACAGACGTCGTAAATATGAATACATTACACCTTTTCAGATAGTTAATATCTAATAACTATACACACTGATATGATTATTTTAATGTTATGCACATTTGTTTCCGTATGCCAGTTTCAAAAACCATTCCTGACTTCTACTCCATTTATCAATACTCCCGCTAACCGCAATGTGTTACATTGCAAAGAAATTTGCAAACGTTTCGTCTCATCAGGATGCAATATGTTTGACACCTGGTCATTCGCTTGTGTCAAATGTACAGAACTACATAAAGAGACGCACAAAAACAAAACAAACAAACAATAGGGGGAAGATGGAAGTACCGTCCTGGAACGGTCAGTGACAAAAGTCACTGGGGGGGTTAAACCGCTTTAGGGGCGCCCAACCTCACACTTATTCCATCCCCGCCCTAAAAAACAAACAGTGTAATAAACGTATCCCCTATCCGACTAATCTACAGCAACCGTGATGACACATACAGTGGTAAAGTGCATGTAAAACGAAAACATTTAAGTGAAACAAAATGTATCGACCTATCGATAGTGTACTCAATGATTGCCACATATCGCTAGTGTACTCAAAGATTGAGCTGCACACTGTAGTAAAGTAATAAAGGGTACGACAAAAGAGAAATAATACAGAATTATATTCGACGTCCTTCGTCCGTTTCCGGATTTAAGAGATCGCTTTCATAAAGTACTAAACCTTTCTTATCGGCGTACATGCAAAGAGGCCAGCGTGATTGCCAACTCTAAAAGGTTTGAAATTTAACTTGGGTACGTGCAGCTATTCAAACCTTTAATCTCAAATACAATGGATGTGATACACACACATATTATGTTGATACATTTGTAAATTATGTAATAAATTCCCCTCATATAAACGCCTTTTCAGGTCCAGATCAAATTACTCCTACAGAATAATTCTGATCAGGCATGTCCTGTTTTATTTGCATTAAATGTTTGGTGAAATTAGATACTTGTTAAGTGTTCTAGCTATTGTATTTATCTCTAACAAACTTAGTATGACTGATTGAATAGTCGTATATATAATTATACTTGTGAGGAAACTGGTAAGGTATGTATCATATTCGAAACAAATGCCAATCTGTTCCATTTTGACTACTTTCGATTCGAATCAATCTTTTGAAAACACTATTGAGTAAGTGGCATGACACACGCTTTTGAGAAGAAATAGATCAAGTTTCTCGCGGTTTGCAAATGTGACTAAAGTCGTAGTAAGTGGGATAATCCCTAAACCCCAACATATTGAATTTAGTGTCGCAGAGCCTTGGACCCATCCCAACCGATTAATACTTTTCAGTAAGGGATTTTATGACATTATGTCTTGTCGTACTCTTGTATTAGTCTTACCATTTGTTTTCGATGAGTGTTTTGGTTTAGCGACACTATCGGTATTGAGCAGGCTGAGAATGGTTATATATGTATGTGTGTTGTATATTTCTAATGAGCGTTATTCGTTTGCTGTGAATCGGTGCTTGCAGAGTTCCATTATGTTTAACATCCTTTGGCGTCACGTGACTTTTTCGGTGTCGCAGTGCCCTAACTCAAAACTATTATATTTACACTCTCTTGCACTCGGTTACACTCGGTTACATTACATATACCTCTGTCGTTGGCTCAGAAGGTAATCCGAAGTCACATAGCGAAACTAACTCCCGTACAAAACAGAACAATAATAGTTAAATGTGTGTTTCGTTGACCTTTCAACGGAAGAAATTCAAAGAGGGAGGAATTTCCCACAAAAAACTGTGTATCCTTTTAGGTTTTAGCAAACTTTAAGTGCCCTTATAAGCAGTTCGGAATCTACAGTTTGTAAAAACAGTTTTCGAAAAATTGAGCAGACATCATTCCATTCTGTTTGTTTACAGTTGTGCAATAATCGAAGCGTAAAGCGGCATGAAAATAGACCATCAAATATTCTCTGAAATTAAACCGTATTACCAGTTTTATGATAAAGTAAAAACAGTTTGTTCTTGATTCAGGTTATTTTGATTTAAACTATCGACTCAGATAACCATAAAACACAAACCATTGGTTTTGCCAGGATTCTTGTCATTTGGCCCATCGCAGAGGTGTATGTGAGAGTAACGAACGACAAACCTGCTTGGAGATTGTTATATGTAGTGTCGCATTGTCTTAGACCAAATCTAACCGATATATACATCTCAACCGATAAATACTGGTGAGTAAGACGTTTTGTGACGGTATGTCTTATCAGACTTTTACCTTAGTTATAGAGTGACAACTTGTCGTTTGATGTGGGTGATGTTTAGACTTTTAGTTTAACGATGTTGCTAATATATTGTTGGTCTGGAACAGGTATGGAACAATTATTTGAAGGTCTATATGTATATGTGAGCGCGCATTTATTTGTGCTTCTGGTGTTGCTGCAAACTTTCAAATAATATATCCTATGTTATTATACCTCACGTGGCTTTCCTATACAAAATTTCCGTATAAATACCATGAAACTACCAAACACTGTTCCATGCAACATTATCTCGTGTGGGCACCAGTACGTCTAGATCAGTGAGCGCTTATTTAATTGTCTGCGTGACGTCATCGACTGACGTCGTCTGACGCTTGCAATTTGATCAAGACATGTTATTTTGACGGTTGTTTTTGTTAAATTATTTGAGAAACGTTCCGTTTTGCGACTATTTCAAAGGAGGATATGAAAAGTTTGGACAGCGAAAAGGACCCCGCCAGTAATGAATACATGTAATGAATGGAAGTGTGAAGCTGTTCCGCGATTTTTAAGCACCGAGTGTAACCTTTGTTTCAAACTCTTTATTGTTGTCATTGAATAACTCTTTTTGACGAAATTGATTGTGCTGTTCGGTATAATAAAATAAACATCACATCCTATGGAGAGCGGTGTCATGTATTTTCAACCCTCGGTATTAGTCTATATGGTAATGTACACCTCGGCTAACGCCTCGGTGAACATTACCAGCCTCGGGTTGACAATACGTGCAGTCGCTCTCCATATAATGTGATATGATGTGTGTTCTGCTTATATCAATTTCAAACAGAACAGAACATAATTTTATTCAGATTTGTACAATGTACCTCGTCTGATATCACACATATATACATACAAAAGTCACGTGACATATACAACTACAACAATAGAGGATGAATACATTTGCTAACGTATATTTAGGGTCTGTCTAATAATCAAAGCAGATTTGATATATTTACTTAAATTACGCATAATTGTTTTATTTGTAAAACCAATCAACTCAACAAATTTCATCATAGAAGGTCTATTTGTGTAATATGTTTTAATATATTGTTTCCGTAAATCATTAAACCGACTACAGACACAAATGAAGTGAAACTCGTCTTCAAGGTCATCAGACTCGCAGAGTAAACACTTTCTCTCATTTCTAGGTAATCTATTATTCTTGTATCTACCAGTATGTACTCTCAAGGAATGTGAAGACAGTCTTATTCTAGATAGGTTACACCTTAAGGTATAAGGCAAAATATCCAAATAAGACTCATAATCAAAATGTGTTTTAAACCATTTAAACGATTCCAATCCTGGACTACTTTCAACAGTAACGTGCCATCTTTGTATGAAACTGTCAACTACTCTTTGTTTAAAAATAAGAGAAAATGCATTAACATTCAATGCAGTAACGTTATAAAATACATTACCAAACCCATATTCATTTAAACGTTTCTGGATACATGAAACCCAGTTGTTATAGCCCTTTCAGACTTTCTTCATACACGGTTTTAATCAATATATTATCACTGTTTGCAACTTTAAACCAGTATTTGATAATTCTCACATATCGAGATACATATAGAGGATAACGGCAAAGTTCCCCATAAACTGCAGCTGAACTTGTATTTAATCTAACACCAAGGATTCGCTTACAAAATTTCAAGTGTAATCTTTCAATACCATTAAACTTATTAAAACCCCCAAATTTCAGAGCTATAACATAAGATTGACCCAACAAATGAGTCAAAAAGTTGGCATAAAATTCTTGGCTTAAGATTTACCTTTTACAATTATACAATAAAGCATTTAAGGCTTTAAGTGCTTTACCACATATATGATCCTGGTTTTTCAAAAAACTACCCGTATAATTAAAGACAGTTCCCAAATAATTAAAACTGTCGACCACTTCTAACAATTCACCATTATAATGCCATAACTCACCATTTTTCAGTCCACCTCTTTTTCTAAAAACAACATTTTTTGTTTTGTCTGTGTTTACCTCCAGACTCCATGAGTTACAGTAAGCATATAAACTATTTAATTTATCCTGCAGTTCGTCAACTGATTTACATACCAGGGCCATGTCATCCGCAAATAACAACAATATAAGTACAATATCATTAAAATTTAACCCACTATCAATGCTATCTTGAAGATATAATTCTAGGTCTTCAAGAAACAGTGACACTAAAATCGGAGAAACAACCTCTCCCTGACGCAAGCCCACTGAATATTCAAAGTATTCCGAATAACTATTACAATGCTTTACACATGACTTAACTTTACCATACATGTATCTCAATTCTCGTAATAGCTTACCCTGTATTCCTGTTTTATATAGTTTATACCACAGTGCATTTCTATTAATACTATCAAAACATTTTTTTAAGTCAACAAAGCAAACATATAGCCTTTTGTTTTCATTTAAATATTTTTGGATAACTGATAACAAAATAAACATTGGATCGACTGTTGAATTGCCTTTCTTAAACCCAAACTGGGCATCTGATATTCTATCATTTTGTAGACAAAATAATTCAATTCTATTATTTAAGACAGTGGTAAATAGTTTAGCCATACAACTGACTAAAGTAATACCTCTATAATTACCGACACAGTTTGGGTCGCCTTTTTTATACAACGGTATTAGTACACCTTCCATCCATGCATCAGGAAAGTGCCCTGAGTTTAAAATACTATTGAATATATCACATAAGTGAGATGCAATAATATCAATACTTTCTATGAAATATTCATTTAAAATACAATCCCGACCAGGAGACTTGCCAGCTTTCAATTTCTTTGCGGCTTTGAGTATTTCCTGAAAAGTAATAGGTACATCCAATTCCTGGAAAGAACCGTCAGTATCGCCAAAATTGTGATTATTACAAAACTGCTCAGCTTCATGGTTTTTTTCCTGAAATATATCATCACTCAAGGTCGAAAAATACTCATGAAATTCTTCTACTGATATAGAATCATTGCATTTAGTATTTTTCGCCTTAAAGTATTTCCAAAATTGTTTCGGTTTACTTTTTCTTAAACTCTCAATTTGATTTGTTTTCTCTATTTCAAATACTCGTTTTTTCTTCCGACAGATATCCTTATATTCCTTTTTTCGTAAACACAATCTCTCTCTGTTGGGAACAGTTTTAAAACAATTAAATACACGGAGGGATTCTATGTATACATTTTTATATTGCTGACATTCATTATCAAACCACTCAGCTCCCTCACCCAGGGATACATCTGAAAAACAATGTTGCTTTTTCGGCTTAACTCGTTTAGCAAACAAAGGATCAGTTACCTCCCTTATAATATGGGTAAAATCATTTACAACATTATTTATTGATGAGCGATCACTCACGTCAATGTCAGACGTTAAACTATTGAGATCTGGTAATTTTGTAATTAAGTTCGCTCGAAATAAATGTTTCAAATCGTCATTCCACCTAAACCGAATACCATCATTGGTATTTTGTAAATGCGGAATAACATTGCACTGTACTGTAAAATATAGCGGTGTATGATCACTCCATTCATTTAACGAGTCAACACAAAACGACTGAATGCTTGAAAAATATTCTTCACTACAAAGCAAATAATCTATCATGGAGCACCCGTGCGGAGACACAAATGTATATGTACCGACATCGTGGTCATCACCTAATCTCCCATTGACAATACGTAGACATGTAGATTTGCATAGCTCAATCAGTTTTAACCCATGGGCATTGCATGTACCATCAAGTGAGGCCCTATATAAGGGTATGTCAGGAACATAATCGTCATCATCTATGAACTCATTTATATTATCAAAGTCAATAAAATCATGTTTATTCCCAACTCTGGCATTAAAATCACCGTTTACATAAACTTGACCCATTGTTTTAAAATAGGTAATATCATTTTCAATAAGTTCAAACAAATTAGTATTAACAACCTCATAAGCCGGAGAATTATCACCCCAAATATAGGCACCGCATATATACAAGTCATTTTCTAGACTGAAAAAGTTTTTGTCAAGCTTAACCCAAATAATAGTGTCAAAATGGTTTCTAACTATTGAAATGCCTGGTTTCATAGAGTCTCTATAGTACACGGCCACACCTCCACTGGACCTTTTAGCTTTTCGATGCTGAAATTTTCTGAAGAAATTATGCGCTTCATAGCCAGATAACGATATATCACTGTTTGAGTTGGTCCATGTTTCATATAAAAATATTAAATCATTTTTGGTCAGAGTTCTAACAACATCCCGGTCACTTCTCTTATCTCGCGTTAATCCATGCACGTTCCACGACAGTATTCGTAATTCACCCCCTTCGTACCCCTAAGTATGCACAGCTTTACCATCCACATAAAGGGTGTCATATGATATCCAGGCGCACTTTTCCTGTTTTCTAGCCTCCTTCAGCAAGGGAATAAGTTTCTTTCTCTTTTCTATAATTTCCGGTGGAAATTGTTCATGTACATTATAATGCGTCCCTTCTAGCGCTTTCCACTGCTTTCTCACAAACTCTCGTTCTTTGAAGTTGCAAAACCTTGCAACTATCTTCCTACACTTTCCGTCCTTTCCTGGCCCAATCCTATGGACTCTATCAAAAGCCAATTTATCTGCTAAGTCTTTGGCGACTTTCATTTTTTCCTGTATGAAAGTTTTCAAGATCAATTCACAGTTCTCAGACTCGCCTTGACGGGCCTCCGGAATGTTGACAAACACAAGATTGTTCCGCATTGACTGCGATCGGAGATAAACAACTTCTTCCTTCAAACTATCTTTCTCTCTCTCCAACTTAACAACCTTATCGTTTACAAGACCCACTGCAAAATCTAAACTCTCAATTTTCTCTTCCACTTTGTTTAACCTTTCGCATGCTTTAATATTGTTATCATGAACTAGGGTCCAGAGTTTTTTCATTTCACGATCAAAATTATCAACCTTTTTTCAACATTCTCCAAAGACTTCAATCTTTGCTCCATGGACTGCATTTTACTATCAATGTTACTGATATTGTTCTGGATTTGTCTCAGACATGCCATGATATCAGAATTAGAGGGGTTCCCCATATCTGAACTGTTCCCAGTGGCCATTGTTTGCGATTGAAGTTTATCAGACTGGGTAGGGCTATCAATGACAACACTCTCTGTTAAAGACTCAGTTTTGGAATCGGTGTCATAAACATCATCATTATCATCGTTATCATCACTAGGATATAGTATCTGACTTGTTTGACTTAAGATTTCACTTACTAGCGGACCACTTGATGCTTCAACTGGAGAATCCGTGAAACGTCCCGCCTTTGATAGGCCATTGTCCTCAGATTCAGAACTTTTCTTCCTTTTATCCTTTCTAGACCGATATTTTTTCCCCATAAAGTATCCTTAAAACACGCACAGAACCATATAGACACTAATGGACATTGTTCCACTACAGTTCATAATCTTTAGATTAGTTAAATTTGAATTTTATTCTCCGATGAAATGTAAAGTCGTGTTTTATATCACGTTGTCGTGTAAATTACTGGCAAAGTAGCACACTGTGTAAATGTTTGTCAGGGTTACAAAGTATGAACATGTGCTATAAGCTGTGTCATTACAATACAAAACAAGTGACAAGGATAAACATAGTCCTTAGGTTTAGTCTTCAACGGCAAACATTAGACTACGAACAGCGAACATATATATGAAAGCAGACAGGTGTCAGCCACCTGCCTAGAATTATCTAAATTCTTCTCTACTAGAATTCCGGTTTAGAGGGGTTTTACTCTACAGCATATCTAAAAACGTGTGTTCGATGTCGAAAAGTATCCGCAAAGTTGGCATTATAACTGCAATTGTCAATGCATTGCATCAAAATACATAATTAACCATTTACTCCATACATATGCGTTTAAACGCCTTTGGAAATAGAGTAGACCCCGATCAGACGGCTCCTGTCGGACCCATATAGCCACGGTGCATACATTACATTAGGATTCAGCTAAACTGGGGTGGGACAAGACATAACACCGCACGAATCACGTTTACGTACTGAACCACTAACTGGAAGTATCGTAAATTTCAATCTGCAAATCCCACAGAATTACGTCTTGTGAGCCGAGCCAGTAGTGCAAAAGAAGTATATTTCAAACGAATCTGTAACAGAGATTAATTGATTCAGTGATCTTAATTCCAGTGTTCCGTGCATGAGTCTTGAAAATGACAAGGTTATGTTTCGTGCGATTCGTGTGTGTAAAATTGGTTGCATTTAAATCAATTATTTCTTAGTATTTAACCCGTTATGTGCGGGAACCGAGTATATAAGACATACTTATGCATGCACTCCAGACCACAGCGCCCCTGATTGAGTCATTTGGTCAAGGTATGCATTGTTTGCCATAAAATTTAATTTTAATGATAAAGTTTGATACATTATATTCAGAAAAGCGGGGGTTCATTTTGATTATTATGTAGAGTAAAACCTCCCTATAACGGTACTTTAATTACATCAAATATTTTGTGTTAAGGCAGGTGGTTGCTTAAAGCAAGGTGGAAGTAAAACAGAACGCTTCTATAGGAGCGTTCTGTTTTACTTTCACATTGCTTTAAGCACTCACCTACCCCAAATACTAACTAATTAACACAATTTAGTGGCCTTTATAGAGATGTTTCATTGTAGTTTAATTGTAAACCTTTTGCCAGCACATTTTGTCGTAATCAAATCAGCTAATGAATTGTTTTTATGTTGGATTCAAATGTTGTCGACCCTTCTGTATACATGTATTACCTTGTTCTTCTACTTACCAAGCGTAAATACCGCATACGTTGGGATTAAAACTCACACCAAATCACATCATCCTGACAAATGGACTAGTATACTTACTTATGTTGAGTACAGTAAAACCTCTCTAAACCAGAATAATTCTAACAGAGAAGACTTTAGATACTTTTAGACAGGTGACTGCTTAATGTTGTATGATAGGCATGCAGAAATCTCCTAGTGGAGCTTTCTGCATGACTTTCACCCTGCATAAAGCTGACACCTGTCTCCAACTCCGATATTTATCCCTTTACCCCATGAATAGTCATGTCAGAAGTCACGACATTTTTATCATGGCACATGAACACATGACGGTATGGCCATTGCAATTACTGTAGACTCATATCTATATTATTGCATAAGCAAACAGGACAGTCCCTGATCAGACGACTGCTACATGAACCGTCTTATCAGGGTTTTCTCTGTTTGCAAAGACGTAGAAAGGCGTATTTATGAAGTAATGGGTTATACTAAATTGAACGTGCGGTTTAGAGAGGTTTTGCTGTATTTGGTGAGTGAGTCACAAGTTCCCTTAGAAACCCATATCATGCTAAGAGCGATCTGACTGTCAGTTGTAATTGTTGCTGCATCTTTAGAATCCAAATTGTTTGACTCTCTGTCAAATGTTCATCAAAAACTTCAACGGAAATCGGGTATAACTAAAGTATTTTTGCATTTAATGAAGAACGGATTTGTGTAAATTGGTACTTATTCAATGTTTACAGTGGATAAGATTATAATCTACTTATTGTTTGAATCGTGTGCTTAGTGTAGGCCACATTGGTATTATTTGGAAATAATATGCCAACAATAGATCATTACCAATGTCCCGATTCATACACTATCATAATGATCTCTTCTCATATTTATAGCAGCATACGAAATGGTTGAGCGCAGACCTGTCGTGACAACAATCTATGGGTTCTATGAACTCGTGGTGACCTTTGCAAACCGTTTGTACAGTGAACCCTCGTTACAACGGAGGTGTTTGTTTCCAGACATTTTGCTGGTATAACGAGGTTGCCGTTATAACGAGTTTAAAAATGGAAGGAACCTTTTGGCCAGTTTCAAACTAGTACCAACAGGTGAACGCTTAATGCAGAACACAAGAAGTGCAAAATGCACCCTTTGGGAGCTTTCTGCACTTCTTGTGTTCTGCATTAAGCGATCACCTGTCTTATTGGCATTGCACATATTTATTCAGTGGTTGTTTCAAAGACTTAACGCTAATTTTGTTTCAATGCAAATAATGAGGTTGCGATTTTAACGAATGCCGGTAAAATGAGGGTTCACTGTATCTAGAGTACATCGGTGTCGGATCGGGATACACGCTATTTGACTCCCTGATAGTGTTTTTCGATAGAAATCAAAGGATAGGTATCGTTCACTATTTCAAGAAAAAAGGTTTTTTTTTTATTTCTTATAAAGGTTAAATGATGTAAAGAAAGACTCCGCTAAAGCAGAATTTTAGTAAAGAAGAATTTAGATATTTTGGGCAGATGACTGCTTAATGCAGGATGAAAGGTATGATTTTTACCCTGCATCAAGCTTTCACCTGTTCTGTACTATTTTTAACGTCCAGTTTAGGGATGTTTTACTGTATCAAGTAACCAAAGTCGTACAACTAACCTTCTATATTGACAATGGACATACATACAGTCCATCTTTCACATTTAGTATGACAAACCCATTTACAAACAGTTACAGATCAAGATGAGATAGTCGAACTGGAATTTAATGAAAAGTTCATAATTCAGAGACCATGCAGATATCATTTTTTCAGCAAGAGAACGGTTCACATTGTGGTTGCCTCAAATAAACATTGGTCGTTTTCATATTCGTGTTAATAAAAGAAAAAATGATTATGATACATGTATATGTTTTCTAAGCTATGCCAACGCTTAACATTTTTTGAAATATTAACTTTTCTCATTTGTCTAAAAGTAGTTTTTGTGAGTTTGTGAAAGTGTATCGTAAATGTGTATACAAATATGTCATTATAAGCTGAATTATATGCGATATTTTCCTTTCATAGTTCTATAGAAAACAATGCAATGATATTATATAGTTACCATCTTGAATACATTTAGTTGGTATTTTATACTATCATAAAGGCCCTTTAATCCTTTCAATACTGAATCTAAAGAATGGTCACAGTATAGGGTTTAGTGGAGGAGTAAAGGAGTTATTCTTTAACACATTTTAATTTACGCACCTTATCAGGAGCGCTGGGTCAAGTTTTACGGTTTATATTCAGGGACTGTTTACAGAAAAGTGTAACATGACAAACAGTGCAGACCCTGGTGAGAGGGGGCCTCTAGGAACCCTCTCATCTGTATCTACACTGTTTACAATAGGCATTACTGACTTTTTCTGCACTGGAAGGATTAATATAAAAGACTTGGCACACTGTTGGCTACAATCAATACGTTGCAGTCTCTTTTTCGTCTAGCTTTTATGCAAAACCCATGTAGTGCAGATTGAAATAGTTTGACAAAAGTGTGTCAAACTATATCTCTGAGGTATGTGTAAAATGAAAATGCTTCAATTTCATACAATCAAGTATAAGAACAGTAACGAGAAAGTAAAATAATGTTATAATGTTAGCAAACTATTTGGTATTCTGTATATACTAATTATTATTTCTGCTCGGTCGTGTTTTCTTTAAATTATAGTATCAAAATGACAGCATTTTGTAAACTTTGTACTCTCGTTTTTTGTCTTACCCTTTATTACTTTTCTACAGTTACTCTGGTTGCAGCTCAATCATGGAGTAAACTAACGATAGGTGGGTCCAGTGTATTTCATTTAAATATGTTTCCGTTCTACATGCAATTTACCACTGTGTTTGCCATCGCGGTTAATTTATATTAGTCGGGATATGCTGATTGTTCATATTGGTATAAAAGCATTGTTCTATTAACAATTCGTGCTGAAAAGATCATGTCATCATGTCGGCTAAACTCGGATCGGTTGCACATCATGTCGGCTAAACTCGGATCTGTTGTACTTTTACTTACTTCTGATTCGTACAAGCCTTTTTAAAAACTGTTGACCCAGTGACGAACCGCTTGGATCCTGATCAGATTCCGAGTTATACTGGGTACAAGCTGTTTGCAAATGTGAGTCAGGTTGCGTTTTAGCATGATAAGGGTTAACCCTTCTCTTGCTGAATTTTAAAATCCATAATTATCTCCTTCTTTACCCATGCCCTGTTGTATAATTACATATATCTTCACTGTGTACAAGTATTTCGCTGTGCAATCACTGCTGTGGAGTGCACTGGTTGCACAATCAATATGTAAATAGTGCAGACCCTGGTGAGACACCTCCTGCAGGAGATGTCTTATCTGGGTCTTCACTATTTACAGGTAGGTATATTGACGTGAACAGCAAGCGAAGGGTTAAAGCAATTGGCTGTATTTATCAAGTACACCTTTTGTGCGCCTGATTATATCTTTATAGTATTATACATTAGGTTCCTGGTTTCTGTTCATTACCTAGAATAAGATCGTCATGTTAGTAGTATCCATTTGACGATAACTAAGTATCTACAACAATGTACTGAATATAAAGTAAAGGTAAACAACTCGCGTGGTTATCAAACAAACACATTACGTTCGAATCCTGCAAAGGATTACAAACCATTTTGTCACCGTGTGTTTTCATTGACTGATATATGTATGTGTAGGTTGAAAGTTTTTAAAATATATGAACCTGAATTGAACAAATGTATTACAGGACACATTCTCTGATTGCGAATTATTCCAACAAAAACTTTTTCCGGTGTATTTCCTATATCTCTTGCACTAGAAAGTCACTTAAGTTGCAAATCGTTTCATAATTTCCTGTGGGAAACTGGAGTTTTGAAATAGCGTGTACTTGTGAGAACAAGAAAGCAAATACATTAAAATCGATATAAAAACATTTTGTCTGGTTCTTCTGCAATAAACTATTCGCCTGGATTTATTGTATCCTGAAATAGTGACAGAATATAGATAAGAGTCTTGTTTCATATCGACGAGTTATTACAATTTCGTCAAGGCCGTATATATATATATATACCACAAAGATGAACACAGCGCAGTAAATAAATATGTTTAATTCAATGTAACATATTTAACAATAAAACAAAGAAACCAAGCGTGCACAAAGACTTGCTTCTTCATTCTGCACATCTAGCAGTCCTAAACTTATACTGGGCACATACAGGAATACGTACAAAGTTCGTAAGTACACCAATAGCTATATATGTAACCATGTTGCCAAACATATATAAGACACACTGCAAAGCGTCGTGTTTACATTATGTTGTAACTTGCAGAGCAACAGATAAAGGTGCGTACTCAAACACTATAATCGTCATTTTCCCCCCGAACCTTATGCTGTGACGATTCGAAACGATTCTAAAGAGTAGTCACAGCATATGGTTTGGTGGATAAATAAAGAAAGTATTCTTGAAAATGTTTTAATATACGCATCTTATCTGGACAACCGGCTGTAAGTATTGTCCTCTATTCACATTCACGTGCGTGATTATTACACAGAACATTCAGACGGCGAACTTGTCTCACACCTGTCACACATCATCATTATATCGTTGTGATGAAACAACGCACAGATCAAACTAAGGAGAGAAATAAAGTAGAATAGATGTAGCACCCCTAATTATGATAACAAAAATATAACTAAAGGCATGGTGTATGGTATTGCACCAATATGATTATACACAATACGTATATCACACGAGTAAAGTCAAATTATGAAGTTGAAAATCATTCGATAAAGTACTTATTCAACACGTATCCCCATGTGAAAAAATAAAGTCTGAGGTCAGAGCTACATATAAACGTGCGTACTCAAGTACTAAAATCGTCATTTCTCCACCAAACCCTATGGTGTGACCACTCTTTAGAATCGTCCCTTCGAGACGATTTTAAAAAGTAGTCACAGCATAGGGTTTGGTGTAGAAATAAAGACATCTTTCTTGAAAATGTTTTAATTTACGCACTTTATCCAGGCCTCTGTTCAGCTCATTTTTTTGGATATTGGTGCAATGTTGATTACTTCCGATCCGATGCAACAGAGCTTATGAAAAATAATTGACCTAGTGTCAAACAGGCCTGATCCTGATGAGACGCCGAGTTATTCGGCGTCTCATCTTGATCCAAGTTGTTTGCAAGTGCACGTCAAGTCAGGGGAAACGGGATAAAGATTAATCCGTTTCGTGTGTTATTACACCAATATACACATACATGTACTGAATAAATCACACCAGTATAGTATGTGTGCAACACATACTCTGTTCAAGTCAGCCATTGCAACATCAATTTGACCGACAGTTTGTACATAGAATGGCATTCAGATGACATAGAACTGTTACATGTTTATATAATATTCACAGTGTTTGTTTTTCATTATCATATATTCAAGCGCACACATCTCCGTATAGTAGTTGATTGTACAAAGCGAAATGAAACGAGTGTGATTCATGATTTGTATAAAGTTTATTTTAAAAACTACCACGATAATGTATTCACAACCGTGTTGCAGCTAACATATTTAACCTTCATCCTGTCGACCGCACACTATCACTGGCAAATAGTTTTTGGATCAATGTAAGACGTCGAGTAGCTTGGTGTTTCATCAAAATCCAAACTGTTTGACACTCGGATTGTAGATTTGAAAATCTCGAAAGAACATTAACCCTTTGATCCATTAATACGTATTTCTGCGCCTTTGCAAAAAGAGTAGACCAAGATCAAACGACTCTCATAGGATTCATTCTGATCAGGATTTTCTCTGTTTTATTATGAAATGATACAAATATGACGGGACAGTTTCTGCCAAAACATCACGTGTCCATATTCTATTACAAACATTAATCTAATTAATATTCATGATGTCGATGTATCTAATATTTATGGAGAAAAGGGTTAGAACAGAACAATTTTGTTTTCAGGAATGTATGCTTTCCGACAAGATAAGGGTTAAAATATGAACCATGATTTGTTACCAGATATAAACAGGTACCACACCCAGTATGACATATTAAAGAAAAAGAATGTACCGGGAAACAGATACCGACACCACAGATCTATATCACTGACACTATTGCCTTCCTCTGGGTTCCCTCTTTCTCGCATTTTCGTTCTATATTTAGTATTTCCCGTGATACACTGCAAAACATGACGAACAAACTGATTCCCCCTTTTTCTCCTCTTTCGTTTGGTTGGTAAACTAATGTGATTGAATCCTGAATTTGCCTCTGCTGCAGCAGTTCCATCCATGCATGTTCCAAAGGACGTCAGCAGCGTTTGCCCCTCTTGCATATCAGCCTGAAAGTAATGCAAGATTAAATTTTACTCTTCCCATGTTAAGCGAGTCGTGACTGGCATTTGCTAACAGCTAGGATCCAGATGAGATGCTGAGTAATTCAGCGTCAACCAGGGTTCAATCTGTTTGATAAAGTGTATACAGCTCTTAACCCTTTCCTTCATAAATACGCCTTTCTATGCCTCTGTAAAAAATCACATTTTGAAACCAGTGTGCAAATGCCCTATTTATCACAATGGTCTAAATACTACATAATTTTTCCTTTTCTGTAGTAAATGTTCCTTTTCGGTAGGTTTATTCAAAGAGGTTAGGTCTAAATATAGCCTATGGGGAAATGGGCTAAAAATGTTTCATCGAGTCGGAAATCAGAGTGAAGTACAATATCGGAGATTCGGCATTTTTTGTTTTTACGGCACGAGGAAGTGTTAACTATAATTGAGACTTATACGGCTAACTACAATTTGAGATATAATTATAAACGATCTCGCGTATTTTCATATTGATATAGATATTATGGTATTTTCTAATGTCCTGATATGGTTAATGTGTTCATATTCACTTAACAAATATGATTTTAATAAAACAAATACAATGTGATTGGTTTGCTACAATTTGTTAACAGGATCTAACTTTCAAATGCAGTTAGTATATTTGCGCCAAAAATAATATTGATGGATTTGAATAAGTACTAAACTAGGTTAATTGTCAGATCCAGAAAAAAAGTGTGTGCAACTTCTGAAAGGAACAATAATTTAATAGACGTGGATATGGACGGTACATTGGTAAGTTTCTTTCGTCAAGAATAAAAACAACAACATTGATATGAAGTTATTACTCCGTCTTCTTCTTCCTCGTCCGCTCCGCCCTCTAGAGGCATAACCTTGGTAAAGTAGTTGACCGCTGCGTATTCAATCATTGCCGCCATCTCATAAATAACACATACATTTAGGTACATGTCTAGGGCCGTAGCGTATGATACTCTCGGTAATCCTTCCCGTACTGTCATCCCTATACCAGCTGTAGCCAGAATTGTTGTTACACCTGTAAAAGCAAGCAATCCCGTATGTTATGTCCGGTTTGCTTGTCTGCATGCATAGTTGTCTTTCTAACCCTTACCATGCCAAATGATTTTGTCACCTCCATTTTTGTCATTTAAGTTTCTCCCACTTTCTTTTAAAAACAAAGATGTAACCACAGTGACACGCGAGCTGGATACTAATGAGACACACTAATCAGAGTTACTTGGCGTCTCATCTGGATCCAAACTCTATGCATGGGTAATCACATAGACAACACAGGCAGGGAAGATTTAATACATTCAACACTTTATGTATGTTAGAATATTTTAGGGTGCATGCTTAGTAATATGGAGAAAGCATATGTTTAAAATATATGTTTGTATTTGTAAAGGTACATGTATATGCATGATGCATTTAAATGTCTACGAAACAGCATTACTTGTCTGATTATATTGCACAGTCTTCTCGCTAATATGATCACCCAAAATAAATATAATTCTTGTTTTTTAAACAAGTGGTAGCTTAATTCTGCGAGACTTTACTTTAACCCTTCGGTTACTATCCATGTCAATATACCTACCTGTAAATAGTGAAGACCCAGATGAGACAGCTCCTGCAGGAGCTGTCTCATCAGGGTCTGCACTATTTACAAGTTGATTGTGCAACCAGTGCACTCGACAACTGTGATTGCATAGCGAAATACTTGTACACAGTGAATATATATGTAATTATGCAACATGGGCAAAGAAGGAGAAATGTATTTTAAAATTCAGCAAGAGAAGGGTTAATTTAGGGTAAATTCTAATTTATATGGAAAAGGAGGAATATATCAAACATAGTGTGTGTATAGTTTAAGTTACATGTGTATGCACAAAGCATTTAAATGTTCATTAAACAACATTATATGTATGCCTACATTGTGCAGTACAGTCCGGCTAATACAACCAAACAAGAAGGATACTTCTGGATTTTAAAACAGGTGGTAGCTGAATGCAGGACAACACATGTACAGAAAGCTCCTTCCCATAGACGCTTTCTGTATAACTGTTGTCCTGCATTTATCTTTAGCTTGCTGTGGGCGGACGAGTGATTACCTATGCAAACAGTTTGGATTCAGATGAGACGCTGATTCACTCGGTGTCTCATCAGGATCCAACCTGGTTGACACTCTGGTCATGTTGTTGAAAGAAATTCGAAATGAATGAGGTGTGACAACTGAAGTCGGTGATATTTTCTACAAACAACAGTTTGATCAGCAGGCTTAACCCTTTCGCTGCCAATGCCGGATCTGTGATTACCTGTGCAAACAGTTTGGATCCAGATGAGACGTCGAGTAACTCGGCGTCTCATCAGGATCCAAACTGTTTGTTACTGTTTTTGAAACAAAAATGAAGAAAATCAAAAGAATGAAAATTTGTAGCAGACGACAAAGTTAGCAGACGACAGAGTTTGGCAGCGAAAGGATTAAGGTTAAAAACCACATGTTTTTACAAGCTACTATATGGATAAAGTATATGGCCGCATTAGTGAGATTTTACTGTATAATATTTCGTCATACACACATTATTATTGTATGTGAATATACGTATCTACCTAACAGAACTCTGGCAGGCGCAGCATCCCTGTTTATCCAGAAAGAAACCCACGACAAACATGTGATCATACTACAAGGTAAATAAGTCTGCAGAATGAAGAACCCTATATGACGCTCGAAATAGATGTATATCTTCAGTAGGGAGAACTCTCCTGGAAGAATATCGAGAAAAACACATTCTAAATTGTTTGTATCCTTTCATTCATAAAAGAAACAATGACATCAAGAATATTAATTAGTACAATGTTTATTATGACACTTGCACACTGGGAATTTTGGAAATGGCCGAAATTATAGAATTGTATCTTTATCAGTTCATAAGCAAACAGAGCAGACCCTGATCAGACGGCTCCTACAGGAGCCGTCTGATCTGGGCCTACTCTGTTTGCAAAGGCGTAGAAATTTATATAGTAAAGAGTTAAATTCTGAAGGGAGGTGATCTCCCGAGAGCAAAAATTGCAACACAAAATGAGAAAATTGCAGACTCGGTTTTATTGAGTCTGTTCATGAACAGTAATTGAAAGTGAAACACTGCTCACGCCCCCTAGCACCGGCTTAAGTAGTATTCAATTTTAAGAACAAGAAGTACTGAAATTCATGATCTCGAAGGATCAGAAGGTATAACAACACTGAGAATGAAGTACGGGGCGACGTTTTACGGCCGCCACACAAGCACTTAACACCTGCTGTTGTGAAGATTATAAATTCTGAAGGGAGGTGATCCCCCGAGAGCAAAAATTGCAACACAAAATGAGAAAATTGCAGACACGGTTTTATTGAGTCTGTTCATGAACAGTAATTGAGAGTGCAACATTGCTCACATCCCCTAGCACCGGCTTAAGCAGTATTCAATTTTCAGAACAAGAAGCCATGAAGTAAACGTCTAAATTCAAAAAGAAACTTTAACATTTTAATTATGAAAATAATCACAATTTGAGCTATTTATTTCGTATGTCTTAATACAAAGTTAGTAATTAAGTCAATATAAGTCAATAAAATTTAGCAGTGTTGTCCAAGACCAAACAAAACGTATCTATCCAATCTGAAATTAAACTATTTTAAACAAATTGGATATTTTTTCCCTTTAATATTGCGACATAGATATGGAATAAATCTATATAAACTATATATAAGAAACGAATAAATCTACACCTATATTACGTTTCTCTGTTAGTATATTACCTAGTGTAGATTTATCGGTGTTGTTGCTAGTTTTGACGGCTATTAAATCAAACTGCGACAGGCGAACGTCAGGCATGACCTCAACCGATTTGTCATTTCCATATTTCCATAAGTATAATACATCGTTTGTGGTAAATCCATCTGTAAATGGAACAATATATTGCAATTTCCTGTACGCGTAATTTGTTTCTGACTTGTAGATAAATTGCTGTCGTTTCAGATTAAGTCGGAATCTTTTACTTATTCAATAGAAATATTTGTTAGCACGAAGCCAAAAATAAAAGAGTGGATGTGTGGTGCATGGGAATGTTTAAAGCACGGCATTTACATTTTTACCGACTGTGCAGAACAAATCTACAGCGAGTGTTGAATGCAAAAATAAAAATGCGATGACTATAAGTTCGCCTATCCATATTTTTTATCAGAATATGATAAGCATTTGTAGTCCAGGGTTAATTTTGTGTCAGTTTGAGAAATGAAATTTCAAATATAACTTACAACTTCCAAGTATAAGAGAGCACATCGGTCTATCCATCGGGTACATATTTAGCTTCATTGGACAGGCGGCTTTAACTGTCAATCTGTAAAAGGCGTGTTATAAACTAGGACACTAGGTACCTATGTTCAATAAATAAATTATCGCTTAATCTTTTCCTCCATGAATATTCATGTAAGTAACAATGACGTCATGAATATCAATAAAATTACATGGACACGGGAATGTTTATCCAAGGCAGAAACTAGAATCATGTCTGTATTTATCATAAGAAAACAGAGCGGTTTAGATGTCTACTCTGTTTGCAAAGGCATAGAAAGGCGTATTTATGGAGTAAAGGCTTAATCCTTCTCTGTTTAATATTCATTTAAGGAATAATGACATCATGATTATGTATTTCTTCAGTTTTGTTCATAAAACAGTCACAGTAACACGGGTTTCGTTTCAAGCACATCCTCACCTTAAACGCACTTAGACCCTCAACATCGATCAATGCAGCCTTACATATTGGATAAAATATTACCATAATAAAATAACGAATCAGACTACAAAATGTTTAAACACAAATAAAACTGTTTGAAAACATGCACACTTGCACATTTCTATAGAAATGCATCACCGATTGTTTTCCACCATTTGGAGTGTCAGCCATTCTAAAGTTTATGTCAAAACAAGTATTCAATTAAAGACACGCGCTTGTTAAACACCATAGGTCAATGATTTCCCCTTAACCTTGCTCCTGCTAAAATGAATAATGTCTGTCCTATCTCTTATTTGCAGGAACTTTCTCTGAGTTCCGATTCGTTCAATTATAGATCTTGATGAGATGTGTCTCATCTGACTCGAAGCTGTTTGCCAATGCCATTAAAGACGCACTTAGCATAAGAAGGGTTATTATAGGAGGGATCAAATACAAAATGCAGACACTACTCTGTTTCAAGGGGAAATGAGATATAAGTAATGCCACATACAGACTGAAATGACCGTACAAGATGTACACAACCGTTCTGCAAATACTATACAAAAGGTTTGAAAGCATAGGCGTGATGTACACAGAACGCATGAGCTATGATTAACATTTTATTTATCATAAAGGGAGATAACTCATTCTTTGTGTTTTATTGTGTTTGTTTATGTCGAAGGTTAACACTCTTAATTGCAAGGTATACTATCTATAAACCTTTCGTGAAAGCCAAATATTGCAAACATATTGGATGAAGCGGGAATTATAGCTTTTAGTTTTCGTATCGTATCTCGAATGATAAGATTATAACGTAATAAAGAGCCTGATTTTAAGATGAACTGGTGAAATAATTCAGATGCAGTGGATATCTTTCGCATGTAATAAACCCACAATAAATCACTACCAGCGCCATTTTAAACGTGGCTGTTATATAAATGAAATCCTTCGTTTCACTATTTATTTCATTATTTCATGTATTGAAATATGAGTGTTACAAAGGCCTAGATAGATTCGTAAGTGTTCATTTCTAGAATTCTGCATTGTTACCACTCTTTAGAATTACAGTATAACCTCTCTTAACCGGCAGTTAAATTTAGTATGAATATCGGTCTTGGAGACAGGTGGCAGCTTAATGCAGAATGAAAGTCATGCACAAAGCTCCTATAGGAGCTTTCAGCATGACTTTCACCCTGCATTAAGCAGCCACCTGCCTAAAAGTGTCTAAATTCTTATCTACTAGAATTCTGGTTAAGAGAGGTTTTACTGTATGTCAAAGAGAGGATTCTAACGAGTAGTCACACCATACGGTTTGTTGGAGAAATGACGATTTTTGTATTTGAATATGTGACTTTACCCATTACACAGTTGTTCTATATCGTAAGATGGAATGAATATGATAATCCTGTCAGTATGTGTGTAGCTTGATTTTCATTATTCTGTACTTTGTGTTTCTGCTACTAGCGAAATAACTGATAGTCAAATTGAATGTATTTGTGACGTAATATACATATTGTTACATTGTTTTGGCGAAGCAATAATGTCGCCGCTTGCAGTATATGTAGGCTTGAAGTAAATATTATACATACGTGTTAGAATTGAAATATTGATTCCATTACCGTGTTTGATTGTGTAATATATTGTGTAATATATCGCAGTTGAGGAAAATTGTGTCCTAAAAGTAGTGTTATATACTGAAATAGCTTAATTAACTTTTATATAAAATATTTAAGTTATTAACACGAAACATAACCCATTACTTCTTTACTTGTTAATAAAATATATATTGGGATAAATGTTAAATAATAGCCCATAGGTGAAGATCTTAAAATAGTCTCTCAAATTGTCTACTTATTGCTCCCATCTACACTTTTCTATGGACTTTATTTCAATTGCTTTGCCATAGTCATTGGTGATATTAATAACTGCAAACGTGCTTAAAGCTACATTAACATAAAGCTACACTAGTTACCAATGCAGATATGCACGCTTATACCATATGAAGAACTGCACTTCCTAACATCCATCTCTTATACGACTTCTATTCATTTTTACTTAAGTAATATGTTCATCGAAACTGAAAAGTGTCATTGCAATATTTACCGACGAGACAGATAGACTCTACCATCACTTCTAATCCTCACAAACAAATTCGGCCTCGGTATATTGTGCTGATGGGACTTTTGACCGTTTAGAAAATACGTGTTAGGTTTCCATATATGGGACAGGAACAAATTGTTCAAAGTAACCTCCGATATATTTCGGACATCAAACTTCAGACGTTCGTCAGTCCATCGTTGGCGAAAATAACATTGGAAAGAGTAATCCTGAAGATAGAAAACAAACACAACAAATTAGAAATAAAGCAATGGTTTGTTAAAAATAATACTGTTATGGATCTCGAAAGTGATACTTCTATAGTAGAAACATTTCTGAAACATTATTATGTACGTGTGGTAGCGTCAAACCAATGTCAATATTTTATTTTATATACACTAAGTATTTGGGCACTGGTAAAGGGTTGTGTAAATGTGAGGTAATACTGACATATTATTATTCTACTGTTCAGTTGATGATTAAATACAAGGAATAACGAAATAGAGGATGATGAAAAAATATGCTTGAAATAGGTATAAATCTGTCTATAGAAGATATGCTTTTTTTATTCTATGGGACTTTATTAAAATCAGATGTGTTCATTTTTTTAAATAACTATTGTTTTATTATCAAACAGCTTGGGTCCTGATGAGACGCCGAGTAATCTGGATCCAATCTGTTTGTAAATATCAGTCTGGTTGCGTTTAGCGGACAAAGGGTTAATATAATCCATTTTTATTTTACCTGATAAAAAGGCATTTCACGTCTTCCCAAACAATGTACACCCAGCCAAGACAGCTTCTATAGTCTGCTATTTTAGTAAATATCTGATTATACAGTTTCTGCCATGTTCAATTCCTTTGTTTTTATTGCCATTATATAATATCAGCAAATTAATATTTTCATCCATTATATCTTCATTATCAGTGTTGTTATATTTTCAGGTCCTTCGGGATCATTAATTTTGATTTTTATTTGGTTTTGAAATTGAATACGGCTTAAGCCGGTGCCAGGCAGAGGGTGGGGGGAGGGCATGAGTAGTGTTGCACTTTTAATTACTACTCATGAACAGGCTCAATAACACCGAGTCTGCAATTTTGTCTTTTCGCATTGCTACTTGTGTGTTCGAAGGACCTTCCACTTTCAGAATATATTAATAAATATTCATTAGGTAAAGGGTTAAAATCGGGAGGATAATGGATTATCGACAAATTACTAAATTACTAAATGTGTGTGAATGAAGCAACTTACGATTAACCCTTCTCATGTTAACCCATTCCTTTATATTGATGAATTTTGACGACTCTGTAAAAATCAATTTGTGAAACCATTGTGATAAATAGAGCATTTGCGCCTATAGGAGCAAATTCTCTATCTGCCACAATAGTTTCAAACTACAAAATTCTAAAGAATATATTTTCTCTAGTTTATACTCATTTTCGGTAGATTTATTCAAAGAGGTTGTATCTAAAAATAGCCTATGAGGTAATGGGTTAAGCACGTCTTGACTGGCATTTTGAAAACAGCTTGGATCAAGATGTCTCATTAAGGTCCAAGCTGTGTGACACTCGATCTTAAACATGCCGAATTTAACAAAATGCACCGTTCTTTCTGTGTGTTAAATGCAAGTCACACCGTCCCTTTATTTTTACCTAACTGCATGAGACTTGACTTAATCAAATGTAACTGTGCAGTTCGAGATTGTAAAAGGAATTGCAAACAAATTGAATCCAAATAACAACCAGGAGATTGAATAAGTGTCTGATACGCACCATGTCGCTTTCTGAAATTTGTCCTATGCTTCGGATGAGCATGTCAGTTTCTATCACAAGAGGTGGACCTGAAAAAATATAGATATACTTCACTGTTCAAAGTGTTGAAAATAAATATGTTTAAAGAAACGAAAATGCAATATATAAGGACACGGACTAGTTTCTGAGCTTTTAACACCACGAACGAAAACTGGTGGGGAATAATGCAGGCTAAAGCTACCCAGCAGTAGCTGACGCTCCAATCAAACCAATCTTAAATTCAAATGAATCTTTCCGAGTTTGATAGACAACAGAAACACTGTTAGCAGACCTTGGAAAATTAGATGAACGGAATAGCCAATAAAGTCACAAAACATTTCCAATAAATTATTGAATTAGGATCTGAAATAACGCCTGATTAATTGAGATCTTATTTAATTATTTAGCGCTCACTTCATCATTGCTTCCACCATGCGAGGGCTTCTCTATAATTATTCTACCGATAACAAATTTGTGTTAATCATGCAGTTTATCTTCGATAAAATCAAAACACCTTGTTCCGTATTTCCAGATAGAGATTGCATAGGCAATCCATAAAAATGAAACCAAGCAATCCAAATCCTGTTTGCTTGGGTGCTCCATGTTAAAAATGATTTGAAAGTAATAAATTCTGTTTTGGAAGATAAACGGGCCTATACAAAGAGGTTTCAGAGTAAAGGAAACACTGCAATATGAATTGAGATTTTTATCTTTTTTGATTGATTGTTTAAAGTATTTTCATCTAACATAACTTATCAGTATGCTTGTTGTCACACACTACATTGTATATATACAATCTTGTTTAAACCTTTACTCCTCCTTACATACGCCTTTCTATGTCTTGGCAAATAAAGTAGACCTAGATCAAACAAATTAATCCAAGATTTATTCATGACATCATAATTCGTTACATAAATATTCATGGAGCATTAAGCATATGATCCTACATACTATAACTATTACTTTATGTGATTTACAAGACCAAGCAACATATGCATAAGAGCAAGAGCGTACTATGTTTATTGTTCGAAAACCCACATACAATATGGACGAAACTGATGCAGATAATATTCATTCAAAATAAAGCAACTTCAATGTAAATCAGACTCCTCTAATTATGCTAAACTGATCTAGTTTGAAATGGATTCAATGAGACATTTCCAGACACACCATAATTGTCAGACATAATTCATATCGCTTTGTGTTAAATGTCCTGTTTAATTTATATTTAAAGACCATGGTAATTCCTTCCCTTATACATACGACTTTCTGGCACCATTACAAGCGGTGTAGGAGTCATCTGATCTGGGACTGCTCTGTTACGTATAAAATTATTTAGGTTTGATTCTACAGTTTTTGTAATGGCAAAACATCCATATTTCATTGACGAATATACACATTTAGGTAATGGATATTCATGAATTCTAATGTAAGTATTAATGAGACAAATTGTTAAAATTTAACGTGGTATCATTTGGCAACTGCTTCATTTTTAAGCCGTTGCGTAACAAGACCTAGTGCACGCCAATAACCATTTTCCTGCTGAGCAAACGTTTATTGGTAGAAAATATCACACACTTCAATTGTCATGGTTGAATTTCTTGCACATATTTTCAACAAAACAGTCATAGTTTCAAACAGTTTGGATCGTGGTAAGAGACCGAGTAACCCGTCTCATCAGGGTCGAAAATGTGTGCACGGGTAATCACCCATCCGCCTGCAGCAGGCTAAAGGTTAATAGCCAAATTGTTGACAATGTTTTAATTTATGAAAATGGTTTAATTTACGCATCTTATCTGGACCTCTGTATAATCTATAAACACACATACCGCCAAATCCTGGGCGTATTTCTTTTCTGTAATTATCTAGAAGTTTGTCGAGTACTTCCGTGACATTTTCAGCATATGTAGGAAATTGCCCGAACACTGGACTGAAATAAGAAATAAAACACACAATAATTGTTTACAATCATAGTGAACTTTACATCGCCCCGTACTTCATTCTCAGTGGTGTTATATTTTCCGGTCCTTCGGGGTTATTAGTTTTTAAAATTGAATACTGCTTAACCCGGTGCTAAGGGTGTGAGTAGTGCTGCACTTTTAATTGCTATTCATAAACAGACTAAAAAGAACCGAATCTGAAATTTCCTCCTTTCTCATTGCTACCTTTGCTTTCGATGGATCTCTCACTTTCAGAATATATTTACGTCCGTGATATCAAATTCGTCTTAGCTTGTTCTGCACAAAGTTCCTAAATAGTTAGATTAGCAATACATGTAGTTCTAAACAGTATCCGTGTTTGATAAACGTTGCATATTGCATATTGCATTTATGGAAGGTTTACATTATTTGCATAGACAATGATTGTTCTTTACTGTCGTTTAACCCTTTCCCTGTTCTATGTTTATTCCAAATTGCAGTACTCAGAATATTCATGGACAAAATAGTTATAATGAAATATGGAAAGTGGAATATGGTAGCCAACTAAAGTAACATATCTATCAAATTCCATTAGCAAACAGAGCAGACCCTGATATGGGTCTACTCTGTTTGCAAAAAAACATGAAAACACTTTTATATGACGGAAAGGGTTCAGCACGACCTGGCTCGCATTTGCAAACAGTTTGGATCCTGATGAGACGCTTAGTTACTCGGCGTCTCATCCAAGTTTTTTGACACTCGGTCATCAGTTTCTCAATCACAGTCATGTACGATTCCGAATTCAATGGATGAGAGTTTTGCAAACATTTATGTCAGCACGACAACGGTTAAGTACCAATCATTTATATTATAGCATGATACAGAGTTACAGATAAAAGTCATTTCAATATTACTTTAGTCCTGCATTAATCTGTGAACTTAAGAAATTGTCAAGGTTAGAACTCTGATGATTCGATGTAATTTCAGTGATCCCTTTAAGTTCAAGCTATTGACCTTCGACTGTATAATGACATATCAAAATTATTTCGTCAAGTCGTTATCCATACGATATCGTCTTCTTTCTTTTAGAAACAAAATAAACAAAAAAGTAAGACAATCAGGAAAAATCAAAAATACGAAGTATTAACCAGTCAACTGTTTACGATGTACACCCTGCAATTGCCAAAGGAGATACACTAAAGGGACTCCGAGTGTGCACCACTAGGACATTGCTTGTATGGCATAGAAACAATATTGTCTGCTAAATTATTGGTCTACATCTGACTTAACCTTTGAGAAACTATTGACCGGGGATCAAACAACTGGAATTCTGATTAGACGCCAAATTCTCGATGTCTCATCTGGATACAAGCTATCTGCAAATGCGAGTGCAGTCGCTCGCGGACAGCGTGATAGGGTTAACATATCATTAAGCCGTCTTATGTCTGGTAAGACTTGTCACATACAATGGATCATGTCCCACGAACCATACTTTGTTCAGGTACGTGTTACCACGGCGGCCGTAAAACGTCGCCCCGTACTTCATTCTCAGTGTTGTTATACCTTCTGATCCTTCGAGATCATGAATTTCAGTACTTCTTGTTCTGAAAATTGAATACCGCTTAAGCCGGTGCTAGGGGGCGTGAGCAGTGTTGCACTTTCAATTACTGTTCATGAACAGACTCAATAAAACCGAGTCTGCAATTTTCTCTTTTTGTGTTGCAATTTTTGCTCTCGGGGATCACCCCCTTTCAGAATTTACTCTTCCTCTGCCAAATTTGGTCGTAAGCAGACTGAGTACTTCTTAAGCCGGTGCTAGGGGCGTGGGTAGTGTTGCATTTTTAATTACTGCTCGTGAACAGACTCAATTAAACCGAGTCTGCAATTTTTTCTTTGCTCTTTTTGCTTTCGAAGGATTTCTCACTTTCAGGATATATTTACTTCACAAAAGCAGGTGTTACGTGCTTGTGTGGCGGCCGTAAAAGTCTCCCCGTACTTCACACAGTGTTGTTATATTTTCTATTCCTTTGGGATCATAAGGTTTGATGTTATTTTTTTTGAAAATTGAATACTGTTTAAGCCCGTGCTAGAGGGCGTAATTAAAGCTGCACCTTTAATTACTACTTATAAACAGACTCAATAAAACCGAGTCTGCAACTTTCTCTTTTCGCATTGCTACTTTTGCTTTCGAATGATCTCCCACCTTCATAGGGGTATATTTGTCATTTGCTACAAGTTTAATTGGGTATTTTTGTTTATTTTCCTGGTAAAGAACGTAGCTACTCAAACAAACAGAACAGGGTCCATGCTTATAAAACTTTTTAGTTGAGTCTGAGTTCGTTCTCAAGCTTTTGATCGGTCAGATTTGAGCTCAAATCTGACCAATCAAAAACTTGAGAACGAACTCAGACTCAACTAAAGGTTTTATAAGCATGGATACAGATCCTGATGACACGCCGATTACTCGATCCAAACATCATAGGTACCCACAGACTTGCAATCGCACTGAAAGGGATATCCGGCATATTACGAATATATTCAAAACGTTGCACTGCATGGTAAGTTTGTGATATATATGAGTGATGGAGTGATGGCTTGATTGATTGATTAATTGATTAATTGATTATATTATTGAGTGAATGAAAGACTGAGTGAATGAGTGAGTAATTGAGTGAGTAAATGAGTGAGTGAGAAAGTGAGAGACTGGGTGAATGGGTGAGTCGATGAGTGAGTCAGTGACGAGAGTCAGTGATTGCATGAGTGTGTTTTACTGGGCTGTGACACAACATATACGTAAGTAGATCATAAAAACGTCGATGGTAGATTAGATGATGTTAATGATGATGATGGTTGATGCGTAGGTAATCGATGATCGTGATTCTAAAATGGTTTCAACTAACCCAACATGCAAAAAGCACACGTATGGGACCAAAACAATATTTCTGTTGCTTCATATTACAAGGGGTGCGTTTGTTACGAAAGAACTGACATCCTAGATGACAATTATGCATAATCCTATGGCAGGGTAGGAGGAGATGTGGAGTTATAGTGCAGCAGTGAAATGGATATAATTAGATTATGTGTAACTGCCGCTGAACACAATTAAAATCACATAACAGTTGCAACACTATAGAAAACAAAACTTGTTAGTAGAACATGAGTTGGCAGAAACTGCAGAATAAATCATATCATTTCACACGCAATTGGGGAATGCTCTTTTCAGACAGTTTATACAGAAGCATTTCTATGTTGGTTTAGTCTGTGCAATTGTTTATATTAAAACGTAAATATTAAAGTAGAGTTAATATTAAATTAGTGAAGTTGTGTGTATTTTCGATAATCAAGGTATGGTGGGAGAAGAACCAGAACGTACATTATTTGGATCAAATATCATTATCCATGCTTATAAAACTTTTTAGTTGAGTCTGAGTTCGTTCTCAAGCTTTTGATTTGTCAGATTTGAGCCTTCTCTCAAATCGGACAGATTTGAGCTTTCTCTCAAATCTGACCAATCAAAAGCTTGAGAACGAACTCAGGCTCAATTAAAAAACTTTATAAGCATGGACCCAGATTTGTCTTGACTATTTAACTCTTCAGTCGCCATTCGATTTGTCGTCTGCAACCCAAGGTGGTTAAACCATTTCGGTATAAGAAAGAACTGAAACAAATACAAGTACATCTTACAGGAATACACCACGGATATAAAACTAAAGGTTGAGATCAACATTGAGGTCGCAGATCAGACGCTGCCTTGAAAAGGGGCGTCTAATCTGGGACTGCACTATGTGTCGTGATGCATTTTGCGGCATTGGCGCTGTAAATGTTATATGATTGGAACTTTTGATTAATGGATTATTTTAGAATACGAAGAGCAACTGTACTTGTAAAAGTAAAACATTTGTGATATATAACGAATTAATATTAATTGATCTATTTTGTAAGATGACAATACGTTATTATTCATCATTAGATCATATGGGAATAAGGTTATTATTCGTCATTAGATCATATGGGAATAAGGTTATTATTCATCATTAGATCATATGGGAATAAGGTTATTATTCATCATTAGATCATATGGGAATAACGTTATTTCTCATCATTAGATCATAGTTATTATTCATCATTCGATCATATGGGAATAAAGTTATTATTTATCATTTGATCATATGGGAATAAAGTAATTGTTCATCATTTGACCATATGGGAATAAAGTAATTATTCATCATTTGATCATATGGGAATGAAGTAATTATTCATCATTTGATCATATGGGAATCACGTTTGAAATATTGATTGTTTTGCTTAAATTACGTCACATTCGCATCGATAATACACAGTTGTGAATATTATTATTATACCGTAGACATGTTTACAATTCGTAGTGAGAACAAATATCTAGCTTCCATGATCATGCTACATAAACAAAAAGTGACCCTTTGAATTTCTTTGTCCATGAATATGCACTGTATCGCTTTGCAAAGTGGACCCAGATCAGGATCTATGTATGTGCTTATGTCATAATGTAGTTCTGGTTCTGTAGTTTCATTTATGCACTCATTTGCCATGTTAAACTTATCTTATTAAATTCATGATTTCTTTATTTCTTCCATAACTATTCCCGGAGTAAAGGTTCGGTGAAAGCATCCACCAGTTTGATGTTTTAGAATTAAAGCATACCATCTACTGTATAACGCTTGTAACAATTACAACATCTATGCTCTAAATGTTCTAAACCAATATAAAAGTGACACTTCATTGCCTGAAAATTACTTCCTTGTTGCTGATTTCCTTCTGGTTTAGTATTAAGCAATCGATGGTATGTAACGGCACAACATAAATAAAGCCACAATCAGCGGAGATGCCACATTCATCAACCTATCGTTTTTGTTACACAATATATATTACAACACACATATTCGTATATTGGAGCTTGGCAAATAAGTATTTTCAAGACAGTAATAACCTAATGTTAATATTACATATGTCGAAATACTTTGAATACACGAACACCATGCAAGTTATTAAGTTAGAATTATTGCTAGTGGTACCTCATTTGTAAATGATATGCTCTACTTTTGAAAACGAGGTACTTAAATTGCCAATTACGAAATTGCCAAAGGAATTTCTCGGAATAAAAACTCATATAAATTATGTAATTTATTTGTTTGCATTCAAATCAAGATCCAGATATAGGACATTGCAATATTTGGGAATATTACTCTTTGTTAAGGAACTCATTAAATTCACACACTATGCGTGCATTAACCCATTCCCTCATAGGCTATATTTAGACCCCACCTCTTTGAATAGATCTACCAAAAAGGAGCATTTACTAGACAAAAGGAAAAATTATTCTCTTCAAACTACCTACTGCCTTAATAATAGAAAACTCCAATCACCAAGAATACAATTAATAACTGTATTTGTAACGAGCACTTGAGCAAACCGAGCTGAATGACTGAATTTTAAATAAAAACGTCTGTTCTGTTCGGTTACCCAAACTTGAATGACTGCAGTAGCTTACACGCACGAAAACCTCGTGCGCAACAACAGCGCCCCTGTTGGCGTGGTTTACATTTCAAGGGAAATTAATTTTTTCTGCTTATTCGTAAACTCAAACGAAGAAATTTATATGAATTGTGTTATTTGGAAACCATTATGATAAATAGAGCATTTGCTCCTACGGAGCAAATGCTCTATTTTTCACAATGGTTTCAAAAGGTGACTTTTACAGAGGCGTTAAAAGGCGTCAATATGAGGGAAAGCGTTAAATCTTAGCCGCTAACAACCGCGTTTTCAAATTACCTACCAGATGTGGCCCAGATGAGACTCTGCATCCTATCTGGATCCAAGCTATTTGACACTCGGTCAGTAACTTCTCTAAAGCTTGATTGAATCTAAACAGTCAACTTTGGACATATTGCCACAGCAGAGTAAGTGTTAAGTATCTAGGCAGTCAATGTGTTTATACATAATTTTGATTTACCACTGATATGAATACTAACCCTTCGCTTGCTATTCACGTCAATATACCTACCTGTAAATAGTGAAGACCCAGATGAGACACCTCCTGCAGGAGTTGTCTCATCAGGGTCTGCACTATTTACAAGTTGATTGTGCAACCAGTGCACTCAACAGCAGTGTTTGCACAGCGAAATACTTGTACACAATGAAGATATATGTAATTATACAACAGGGCATGGTTAAAGAAGGAGAAATGTATTTTAAAATTCAGCAAGCGAAGTGTTAATATTAAAAAGGTTGGCAATGATGAGTATTGCTGTATTGCAAATTACATGCAATACATGCAATGTTTAATCCTTACTGTGCGGAGTCACTAATGTCCTTTGCAAACAGTGTAGACCCATGTGAGAGGGCTCCTAGAGAAGCCCTCTCATCAGGGTCTGCACTGTTTATCATGTTAAACACTTCTTTAAAACATCCATAAATATTCACTATAAGCTTAACCTGTTTGAATTGTAGAATAGTCCATTTGAAAGGTCAGTGTTGTAAGGATTAAGAACGGAGCAATATATAAAGGTAAGTATTTAAATTCTGAAATCGTCTTTCTTCCACCAAACCCTATGTTGTGAACACTCTTTAAAATCATCTCGATGAGACAAGTCTAATGAGTGGTCATAACATAGGATTAGGTTGAGCAATAAACGCGTTACTCATTGGTAATGTTTTATTTGCACATCTGGTCTACTGAAATAATATATTAGTATTTCACATATTGATCTCTCCATTCAACCTTTCAAACCTGAATATATGGGAATAGTATATTTTTGTAACACATTTTTTCAATGTATGCACGTACTGAGCTTACATTCAGGTTAATTTTTCGCACACGTAAAATGTGAATTTGATTGTTGCAAAACCTATTGAAG
The DNA here is from genome assembly GCA_963576725.1 of Azorinus chamasolen. Taxonomy (NCBI): domain Eukaryota; kingdom Metazoa; phylum Mollusca; class Bivalvia; order Cardiida; family Solecurtidae; genus Azorinus; species Azorinus chamasolen. The sequence continues at coordinate 77,615,813 of OY755242.1, forward strand.
AGTGACAAGGATCATTATAAGTGGTATTCCAATTATCTTTTCGTTAACCTTAACCCTTCGCTTGCTGAATTTTAAAATACATTTCTCCTTCTTTACCCATGTCCTGTTGTATAATTACATATATCTCCACTGTATACAAGTATTTCGCTGTGCAATCACTGCTGTGGAGTGCACTGGTTGCATAATCAACTTGTAAATAGTGCAGACCCTGATGAGACAGCTGCTGCAGGAGCTGTCTCATCTGGGTCTTCACTATTTACAGGTAGGTATATTGACGTAAATAGCAAGTGAAGCCTTAACTGATTAACAAAGCATCAAAACCTCAACTAAATGCGTTTTAATACATATGTCCTCAGAGAAATTTGTTATTTGTTAAACGAACTATTGAATATGTGCAGTATGTCGAAAATGGACAGGAGGAAACCACATATAGGCAGCATGTATGATAAATCCCTTACTGTGCGGGGAACGGATCACTAATGTCATTTGTAAACTGTGTATATCAAGATTATAGGGCTCCTAGAGGAGCCCTCTCATCAGGGTTTGCATTGGTTGTCATGTTACACCTTTCTTTAGAATAGTCCCAAAATATTCACCGAAATTTTAGATTTTGGAATAGTCCATTTGAAATGTCAGCGTTGTAAGGGTTAACCTTAAGTGTGCGGGAACTGAATACAGTAAAATCTCTCCATAACGGCCACTAAATTGTGTTAATTAATTGGTATTTAGGGCAGGTGGCTGCTTAAAGCAAGGTAAAAGTAAAACAAAACGCTCCTATCGGAGCGTTCTTTTTTACTTTCACATTGCTTTAAGTGGCCATCTTCCTTTAACACAAAATACTTGATGTAATTAAGTAGCCATTATAGAGAGGTTTTACTGTATATAAGACCTCTGAAAAACGGATAGACCCAGACTAAAGGGTTCCTTGGGTATGTATACACCGTTTGGCATAAAGATCATTGATAGGTATTTATACAACTTATTGGTTAGTTAAATTACAAACTCTTTTGTTAACTAAATGTCAAGAAAAGGAAGAGTCAATGTTTTGTTGTTTAACCCTTTACCTGATAGAAGCGGCTTTTAGCGTGTTTGATTTATTCCTCCGCTGAAGAAAATAGTTCAAATTCATACAGTCATGAACATATTGCATAATAAATATTTTCTATATCCTAGTAGATGGTAGCTTAAAGCAGGCTGAACGTAAAGCAGAATGCGCCTTAAGGCGCATTCTGCTTTACGTTCAACCTGCTTTAAGTGGTCATATGTCTTCAAAACTAGAAACAGGCTATTGGGATAAGGGTTAATCAATGTTCAGAAAAGGAGGAGTCACTTATTCATCAGATTAAAGGTACATCTCAGTGTTCTTCAGTTTCATCTCAAGTGAAACGTAGAGTACTCACTAACCCTTTTCCTCTTAAAACATTTGTTCACGCCTTTGCAAACAGAGGAGACCCAGATGTTCAAATACGACTAGTTAATGTTTGTGCGGTAATTATAACTTATATGAGGGAATGGGTTAAATGCTAATTACTGAAAATGGAATGACCCATCAGTGTTTAACAATAGATTCCATTCAGTATGTGAGGTGTACATTTTCTACAGGACTTTAAATGACAAACAGTGCAGGCACTGGTCAGAGGGCTCCTCTAGGAACCGTATGATATGGGTCTACACTGTTTGCAAATACCAGTACGCGTGTTTGTTTTCATTTATCCTATTTGCGCCAAGTGGATTCTTCAATGTTTATGTATTTGATTAGTCTATTTTTTATCTAAGGGATGTCTGGCCTGAATTTATTTAATTTTGTTTTGTTTTATATTGAAATTCCTATCAGCAAAGAGTATAGACTCTGATCAGATGCCGTATTATGCGACGTCTGATCAGGGTCTACACTGTTTGATCGTGGGCGCAAATGGGTTAAAGAGGTAAGTAAACAACGGTTTGTCAAACTAAACACAAACATGAATTAAATGTTTACTTACGCAGTAAAATTGTAAATGAGATTGATATTACAGTGTATGTGTCTTTTAGAACCCAAACGTGTCCTTCACTCACATCTCCCCTCCAATAACTGCATGTAGTGAGTATTATAACTCTATTCAGTGTGAATACTTTACACTACAATGCAACCAATGACTTCTGAATAAGTTGCCCATTGAATTCATTCGTAGCTACATCGAATCCAATTACGGACAGAGAGGAAACGAAGTGCAATGACAGAATTGCGATATCGACCACAAAACGTCCATGGGAAAACTGACGAATTTGAAGGTGAATACTTGAAGCAATTCGCAAGTCTGGTTTTAAAAGTAATGCGATAGTTTATAATCCAAAAACAATGCAAGCAAAACAATGAGATTTATTTCACCGAAATTTACGATTAATTAAAATAGTTTTAAAACGTTTTTACTGTTCTTAAAATTGCAGTTGTCTTCTAACATGACACAATGAGTAAAACAGTATGCTGTGTATATAAGGTTTTATAAGAAAGCATTTGTTTCCGATCTGAACAATAACTAAGATACAATGAACTAGCTCTAATGCTATCACATAATATATTAACTCATTCCCTCCAAAATTGTATTTAGACCCAAGAATAAATCTACCGAAAGGAGCGTTTACCAGAGACTTTGAAATGAAAATTTAGAATAGTGTCGTTTTGAAACCATTGTGAAAAGAGAGCACTTGTGCCATATTACCAAATGTTCTACTTTATTGCAATAGTTTCAAACGACGACGTATAACATGTATATGTCAGTAAAATTCATATTGCTAGTATATGGATGTGGTAGTCGAAATCGCTTATACTACATCAGTAATATTACTGTTTCGACAAAGCCTTCAAATTGTAGTAAAGTAAGATATCGCTAATACAACTGTTCTAACGCCGTCTAATTGTGGCTTTTTAAAACAGGTGGTAACGTAATGGATGACAAATGTTACGCATAAAAATCCCACATGCTTTTACAGACTACTGTATTAATAACGTATGTGGTCACTTTAGTAATATAGCTAGTTCTACCGAGACTTAACCCTTCGCTTTCTATTCACGTCAATATACCTACCTGTAAATAGTGAAGACCCACTATTTACAAGTTGATTGTGCAGCAAGTGCACTCCACAGCAGTGATTGCACATCGAAATACTTGTACACAGTGAAGATATATATAATTATACAACAGGGTATGGGTAAAGAAGGAGAAATGTGTTTTAAAATTCAGCAAGAGAAGGGTTAAGGTATGCTATTAGTTAATCGGATACAAAAGTTATCGCGTTATTTACGTAAACCCAACTATCAATTAACCCTTCTCTTGCTGAATTTTAAAATACATTTCTCCTTCTCTACCCATGCCCTGTTGTATAATTACATATTCACTGTGTACAAGTATATCGCTGTGCAATCACTGCTCTTGAGTGCATTGGTTGCACAATTAACTTGTAAATAGTGCAGACCCTGATGAGACAGCTCCTGTAGGAGCTGTCTCATCTGGGTCTTCACTATTTACAGGTAGGTATATTGACGTGAATAGCAAGCGAAGGGTTAATCTAGATAATGTAAAGCATTCACATGCATTTTGTTGGAAAATATACACCCAGCAAAACTGCTAAACCGTCACTTTCAACTTTCTATTTTAAAGAGACAAATACTTCACACATTCTTCATTTTTTTCAGCATATAGTTCCTACCCTATTTTCTACCGATTTACACAAATTTAATTGATGTCTAATGACTGGGAAAAGTCAAGACTGGCGTTTTTTCTGCAAGATATCAGATCATATTATCTATCGCTTTAAATAGTAAAACATCTTACACATCAATAAATATGTATACAACAAACATGTCCAGTGTACACTTAGACAATGAAAATAGATTCCATTCACGTGTAAAAAGGTAAGTACATACGTTTAGCAACTTAGTCATATATAGTGATATAGTTTCAACCTACTATGAAAATATGTATACCAAGTCAAATATACGCGATAAACTACTTTACTTTTGTTTACATTACTATCAGTGGTTTTGGTTGTATGCCTCCTTCAATGGCAAAAGTACTAGTACGTTTTTAAAACGCTTCACCAGCTGCCACTTGTTCATCAATGGATCATGATTTGCTTATATAAATGATACAATATTTATTATATCATTCAAAACGTAATGGTGCTTCTGTGGATACAATGGATGAGACAATATTCAGAGATCCAGATAAGATGCGTAAATGAAAAATGAAGATTTCTGTATCTGAGTACGTACATTTATATGTTGTTCTGATACTTATATAACCGAATACAGTTGGAAGGGGTCGATTGTATGCCATATAGAATAATTTTGCGAGTAACCACGCTTGACCATCTGCTTCTAAGGCTGGTATTCCCGGGAGATCAGACAACATAGGACAGAACAAATCAATTTCCGACAGGAGGCGTCACATCTGAATGCCTTTGGTGTACCAGGAAACGACATAGAGAAGCCATATCACGATATGTCATCTGACTTAGTCTATCGGTAACGATTTAGACATAGCAAACATTTCACACGCCAGACACTTTTAGTCAAACTGTACTCTTATGTCTTAATGATATGCTTACATTTCTAACAACATGGAAACAGACTTAACATTTCACCTCGTTTGCCACCATAGGCAAATCCATGGTATACTTTGCAAAGAAATTAGACCCAAAAGAGTAGTGATATAGTTTCAACCTACTGTGAAAATATGTATACCAAGTCAAATATACGCGATAAACTACTTTACTTTTGTTTACATTACTATCAGTGGTTTTGCTCCTATAGGAGCAAATGCTCTATTTATCACAATGGTTTCAAAGTACAAAATTCTAAATGTTTCCTTTTCTCTAGTTAATGCTCCTTTTCGGTAGATTTATTCAAAGAGGTTGTATCTAACAAATAGCCTATGAGGTAATGGGTTAAAGAAGGTTGACTGTATGCAATACCGGAGGTAGCTTTGAAACACACTTCATTGGGGGAGAATAAGTGACAAGTTTTCTTGCATTATAATTAACGCAGTCCTAAAGTTAATTTATAAGTTCAAAGCTTGCGATGCACATGATCGATCGAAATGTATATAAAGAATATACCCTCGTTCCCGTTCGTTTCAATATACACGGGCATATATTTTACCATAATGCATACTGTCCAATTGCACGAAAGCAAAAACAAAGGCAAGTTAATTCATATTGAATACGAGTTTTACGACATGTTGATATGTTCATATATATCCAATGTGTGTAAGCATGTAAAGAACTAAAATGGAATGCGTTCAGTACTTAATACATCCATATAAATTTTAACCCTTTGAAAGAGGGAAACAATTTGGTTGTCAATTGCAACCAAGATAGACACAAATCAGAGTTTGATTTTCAAAAAGTCCTTTCACAAATTATGCCCTGTCATACTGAATGAACTTGGTGATTGAATCAGTGACATATTATTCTTTTATTTTGAAACTTAATCATTCACAGGGTTAACCCTTTACCCAATAGCCTGTTTCTAGTTTTGAAGACATATGACCACTTAAAGCAGGTTGAAAGTAAAGCAGAATGCGCCTTAAGGCGCATTCTGCTTTACTTTCAGCCTGCTTTAATCTACCACCTACTAGGATATAGAAAATATTTATTATGCAATATGTTCATGACTGTATGAATTTGAACTATTTTCTTCAGCGGAGGAATAAATCAAACACGCTAAAAGCCGCTTCTATCAGGTAAAGGGTTAAAATGAGTTGGTCCGAGGTGGTATGACATTAGATAATGAAAAAGAAACCCAGAGCTCCAGGTAAGAGGGGTACATTAAACATTTTCAAGAATAACTTCTTGATTTTTCCATCAAACTCAAATGTTTTGATCACTCTTTAGAATCGATTCGAAGTGACGATTCAAAAGAGTGGTCACAACAGATATGGTTTGGTGGACAAAAGACGATGTCAGTTTTTGAGGTATGCACCTTTATATGTTGCTCTATAACACTGTAAACCAAATACATTGTGTTTGCCTAAAGGCATGCGATTAGATAAATGTCAACGTATGCCGGATACCTGTATTGATATGTCATTGTATTTTACTTAACCCATTTGCTCCTAGTGGATTATTCCATGTTTATATATTCGATTAGTCCCTATCAGCAAATAGTTTAGACTCTGATCAGACGCCGCATTATGCGGTGTCTGATCAGAGTCTACACTGTTTGCCTACGTCCCATATATAATATCTAGGAGCAAATGGGTTTATATCTAATTTCAAGCGACCATACAAATTACTCTGAGATGACAGAAATCACCCGAGTCATCCGATTTCTAATCTGGACAATGTCTCTATTTCACAGCTTAATGCAGGTCGAAAGTAATGCTGAAAGCTCAAGTAGGACATTTTAGCAATACTTTCGACCTGCATTGAGCTGTTACATGTGTTTCTTAATATGAAAAATGAGGCATTTTAGAACAGTTCTGTATTGTAAAATTATGAAGGACCGTACTTTTAGTTCGAGTTATACCGAAGTTCGAATTATCGAGGTTCCATTATAAACAGAGAAACATTCCTCTAAACCTAACGTTCAATTTAGTATCAATGTCAGTCTTTCAAACAAGTCCGTTTAAGATTGTGTACATGACTTTCACCATGCATTAAGCACTCACCAATCAAAAATACCTAAATTATTCTTTATTAACATTCCCGCTTAAAGAGGTGTCACTGTATATAGAAAAAACGGAGACATGTAAGAAATTGTTACAATATATGAGTTAATGTGTCTCGTGATAAGCAATATCGTGTACCACATATAAAATTAAGCTCTCGTAATCAGTAGTCTACTATTCAGTTTCATACAATTGCTGAAATTGGAATAAGGATATTACGCCACCGGTTACATAGATATCATCCAATAAAAATGTGTAAAATATTACACTAATGCGTTATAAACTTGGGCCAATAAAATAAGGACATGCCAGGCATGAAGACACAAACGGTCCTGTTTATATATCAGAGCATGGCCATAAAGAAAGGGTCAATTTTGGTTTTATCGACACAGTTTAAAGACGCGTCGTGTGGCAGTACATGTAGTTCAGCATATGGTTTGGTTCTAGGCTATTTTCAAAGTAAATAAGACAACAGTTTAAACGTTGATTATTGTCAATAAGTGTACCTTTTATCTCAAAGGAAACTGCTGTTCTTAATCTACAATGATGTCAAAAAATCAAAAGGAACACTATCTTGTTAAATGTTTCAAAGACATATGTCGTGTGAGGTCTCTCTTTCCGAAACATAAACGTTATTTTCTCACTCAGAATGAGGGAGTGTATGTGTAACACCGTCATTTCAATAGTTATTATTTTCATAATATCATACAAATGAAAACACAAAACAGTTGCATTGATATTGAACTGCATGCATTTCGAATAGTATACGGGTTTTTTTCAAAACAAACATACATGTTTCGCATTGCTACTTTTTCTTTCGAAGGATTTCCCATTTTCAGGATAATTTTACTTCGCAACAGCATGTGTTAAGTGCTTGTGTGGCGGCCCTAAAAAGATGCCCCGTACTTCATTTTCAGTGTTCTTATACTTACTGGTCCTTCGGGGATCATTAGTTTTGATGTTATTAGTTTTGAAAATTGAATACTGCTTATGCCGGTGCTAGGGGCGTGAATAGTGTTTTACTTTTAAATACTACTCATGACCAGATTCAATAAAACCGAGTCTGCAATTTTCTCTTTTTGACTTTTGCTTTCGAAGGATCTTCAACTTTCAGGATATACACATGTAATTTCTGTTATGAGGGTAACACATGGCTGTATGTGAAGACGCATGCATTGTAACACTCTAAGTAATAACATACTCAGACGAACAATCATATCTGCGGCGTTATGTTTCCAACTAGCAAATCATACCAAACGTGTTCGTACAAACAATTCATATTTGGCGTCGCAGATTAGTTGTGGCCACTTCATCGAAAGCCCAATTAACTATTTTTCCAATAACCGCTGCTTGACATCGCCAATAAATACAGTGAATCAAATAATAGACATAAAGAAGAGGGGAATGAATGGATAAAGTAATATTGACCACTGGATAACTGCCAGACACTGACATATATTTTTTCAAAACGTATCTCACATAGTTAAGTCTACTTACATTGTAAGCACATCATGGTGTCAACAATACTGAAGGAGAATCGTGTAACTTTACCTGAAAGAGCAATGCGCGTGTGGTGGACATGTATCATATGAGAGGGATGACACAAAGTTGCTGGTGGATTTACAGTATAGTAACCCCCTCCCCTCTCGAATTTCAATAAAACACTATTTTAGGCGGGTGACTTCTTCATGCAGGGTGAAAGTCATGCACAAAAGGTCCTTTTAGAGCTATTCTATATGATTTTTAATCCGGATTAAGCTGTCACCTGTCTGAAAGAATGGCACTGGTACTTATGTTAACGTCCGTTCTCAAGGGCATTTACTATACTACATAAAACTATTGTCTCGAGAGATGGCTGATGTAAGGACACAATAAGGGGCTTTCCACAAAGGCGTCCACAACTTTGTGTGTTCTAGAGTTGGTTATTATAAGCGTATAGTCAAACTTATGTATGTTTTCGTCTACAATAACGAATTTCATAGCCGAATGTAAATTTTGTGCAAAGTTTCTATATTCATTATTGATTGCTTTGCCAAAAATGTCTTTGCTAGTCTAAGAAATCCTGTTTAACGCTTCTAAAATAATTGCCTTTTCAATTCCGGCTGCATATTTTCTACAAGCGTATTGTGAAAATAGGATATAAATCAGTTTCGCTCTAAGGTATTGAATTAATTGTTTAATGATTTAACTGCCAAGTTTCAAATGATACGCTACCTTATTCTGCTTCAAGCATCTCAATTAAAATTAGATGTTTTTGACAATCAATATAGATATGTGTGGAGTAAATTATTGCACAGTAATACAATGTGTAAAATATCATGAGTACCCATTCTGGGTCACTAATACAGATAGTAGCTTAATGCAAGACTACATTTAAGAAGAAAGCTCCTGCAGGAGCTTTTTGCATTTTGCATTTTGCATTTTTGCATTTCTTTCATACAACATTAAGTACTGTGCCCATATCAGTCTGATATTCATATATCAAATGTACGCACAGTTCTAACTTTTGTAGATATATTATTTATGCCAGTACATGGTATTTAAGACTATTTGTTAATATTAACAAGCAGAGCAAATTGTTTTAAAGAGTTTTTCCACTCACTACATTTTCAACTTTCGCAAAAATGCAATCAGGGTGCCAAACAGTTTGGATCCTGATGAGACACCGAGTTACTCGGCGTTTCATCTAAATTAAACTAATTGAATAGGTAATCATATACACAAAAGCAACAGGCTAAAGGTTAGCTGGCCGTGTTGTAAACACTGAAGGTAAGTTATATAAATATATATCCAGAACTAGCCCATGTGGTTTTCATTGTACAGTGCTCCCTCCCTACAACGACCCTCTCAATAACGATTCCCTCCTTACAACAACGCATGTCACTGTTTCCGAAACAACAAGGCTCCAGAAACAACATTTTCCATCGTATTTTCTTTATGCCTCCATCAAACCCTATGTTGTGACCACTCTTTAGATCGTCACCTTGTGACGATTCTAAAGTGTGGTCACAACATAGGGTTTGATAGAGGCATAACGGGTTTAGTTCTCGAAATACACTTTATCTGGGGATCTGCAAACAAGCTAATTATGTTTGATTTTCCCTCCCTATAACAACTCCCTCTGAACAACACATACCATCTTCGTATCCCAAAGGGTGTCGTTGTAGAGAGGGAGCACTGTATAATATTTATATTGAGCATAATATGACTTTTTGTAAACAAGTCAATATACAAAGAATATCACATAAATTACACTTATTATACTCCACAAAGAAATTAAACATTAATAATTTTAAAACGGCTTTAACAAATTATGTGAACTTTTAACAATGTAAGATGGCATGCAATTACTAAACGAAACATGATGTACAAATATTCCATTTATTAGTCCTATTGTTGAAACTAGTTCCCAAGAATCAAACACACTAATTACCCTACGATGGATTTTTACATGCTGAATAAAGTAAATTTTGCACCACTTTGATAAAAAAAACTTTAGACCGACAAAATTTATTAATACATTAGTCTGTAAAAGCAGGTGATTGCTTAATACAGGGCAAACGTAATGCAGAAAGCTCCTACATGGTCTTTCTGTATCAGAGTTGTTCTCCAGTTACAGTAAAACCTCTCTATAAAGGCTACTAAATAAATTACATCAAGTATTTTGTGTTAAAGGCAGGTGGCTGCTTAAAGCAAGGTGAAAGTAAAACCGAACGCTCCTTTTGGAGCGTTCCGTTTTAATTTCACCTTGCTTTAAGCAGTCACCTGCCCTAAATACCAACTAATTAACATAATTAAGTGGCCATTATAGAGAGGTTTTAATGTAGATACCTAACAACCAGAATTACACTACTGTTGAGTGGTTGTATTATCGAGACATTACTGTAGTGTAACCGATATTAATTTTAAACATTTTCATCACAAGAAAAACTTATATCTTACTATCTGATATTATCCATTTTAACTCTTTCCCTGATGAGTTTTCATGTAGAAAATAATGACATCATGAATATTAATAAGGTTATTTTTTTAATGGCATATGAACACATGACCGATTAGCTCAGGCAGAAATTGTAGAATAAGATCTTCATTACACCATGAGCAAACAGAGCAGACCCTGATCAGAGGGCTCCTATAGGACCCGTCTGGTTTGGGTCTACTCTGTTTGCAGATGCGTCAAAATGCGCTCAAAATATGGGAAATGGTTAATACGTACATGCGTAAATGATTAAAGACCTAATCCATTCCCTGTTCTATAATTATTCCCAATTTCAGTACCTGGATATTCATTGTCAGAAAAGTGTAGCTATTGTAGAAACTAAAGAATCAGAGCTATCAAATTCCATTAGCAAACAGGCTGAGAGTTATTTACCCTGATCAGACGGCTCCTATAGGAGTCGACTGATGTGGGTCTACTATGTTTGTAGATGCACGAAAAGGCGTTTATATGAAGGAAAGAGTTAATAATAAAATCAAAATGACCACACAGTGTCCTACAATTGTTGTGTGAAATAAATACGACACTATTCTTTTTTACGTATTTTCTCTCAGCCCTACATTTGGAAAAACACACATAAAATGATACATGCATTCAAACGCATTATTCGTACTTGATTTTCACATTCGTTCCTTAGTGCGTGAATTAGTACTTTATGTGTTCAGTACATTGCTTATGTCAGCTATCAGTTTACAACCTTAATTGTAATTTGAAGAAACTACAAATATATCACCATTTAGAACAAACCATTCCATGTAGGAATTACTCATTTTAATGTTTACGATGAATTTGAATAAATGCTATACTTATATACATAAGTTTGTCTACAACTGTCCTTATCTCTTCGCTTGCTGTTCACGTAAATATATCTACCTGTAAATAGTGAAGACCCAGATGAGACAGCTCCTGCAGGAGCTGTCTCATCAGGGTCTGCACTATTTACAAGTTGATTGTGCAACCAGTGCACTCCACAGCAGTGATTGCACAGCAAAATACTTGTACACAGTGAAGATATATGTAAATATACAACAGGGCATGGGTAAAGAAGGAGAAATGTATTTTAAAATTCAGCAAGAGAAGGGCTAATACATTTAGGATACCTTTAAAGAACGTTTGCATAACCATCAATTGAATAATAAACTACACGCAATACATTGTCGTGTCAGGATTAATAAAAAAAATTCAAAGTATTTGAAATGTGCGTAAATGGCTTTTTGATTGACTATACATAGCTTTTTGATTTAGTGGATATCGTCTGTAAAAGATTCCTGCTATAATATTTGTTGAAATTACATACTATGTCAAACTAAATTATTACGCCTCTCTATTTCGTTATTATATGCAAATACACATCTGTATGATATAAGTATCTCACGCAACGATTTTGAGAAAGTTTATGTAATTTCCTACTACTAAGTGGGGGAGGAGTAATAGAAATACTAAATTCTCAGCTTGGTCTGTTTTTAGTGGCGTTTAGAACGCTGCGTAAAATTATTAGGTTTCAAAATAGTATTTTTCCTTTTAACCCCTTCAGTGCAGGAAACGAGATATAAGTCCTTTGCAGATCGTGTTGACCCAGATGGGAGGGTCATTTAAGAGCCCTCAATTCCAGGTCTGCACTGTTTTTCATGTTACACTTTTCTTTACGACACTGTCTGAATATTCACGGTAAGCTTGACCTGCTTGAATTTTAGAATTGTCCATTTGATAATGCAGCGTTGAAAGGGTTAAATAAATACGCTTTTGAAAAATGTCAAGTTTAGACTATAAAATAGTGTGGATTCTTATGAGACGTCAAAATACTCTTTTTGATACGTACGTAGTATAGGTTTACTTGACCGTTTACTCTATATGTTCGCCTTTATACGCCTTTGCAAACAGAGAAGACCCAGATCAGACGGTTTCTGTAGGAGCCATCTGCTCAGGATATTCAGCATTTGCTTACAGCGTAACATAAGTCTGATTTAATACTTATAATCTTTGTTGAATAGCCCAGTGTTTACATGTTGCTATATATAAAATACATAATTATAATAATTACTATAATAATCATTACTTTTGACATGAATATTAATGGAGTGAAGAGTCAAATACAAACGACTATACACATATTATTAGCTATGCCCTTATATGAAAACGAATATTTGAAAGTCAAAGCATTTAGATTTATAAAGAATGCCAATTACAATTTGGACAGGGCTGTAGATACACCAAGGTAACGTATTGTATACTTATACATCATTCTTTGTCAAATCCCATTTAGTTCCTTGGCGTTAAACTTGCCTCTAAGATGCGTTTCTAATAGGAACTAGTACAGCAGAGTTGACTGAAATAATAGTTTTTTATAAGTCAATACGACTCCTATTTACAACCCTGATTATAAGGATTTGTTCTATATCACGAAGGAAGCTTATCAAGATACGACCTCCTAATTGCTACAATATACCAGAACTGAACCTTTATAAGCAGGCGACTGTTCAATGCAGATCGAAAGTTCCTTCGAAAGTCTTCTGCATTATTATAACCCTGCATAAAACAATCACCTGTCCGACATGTCTAATGTATGACCGCTGAAGAGACGTATTATACAATGTAGAAGACAAATTACCAACCTAAAGAGTTGAAATGCATTAAATATTAGGGGAACTCTAACTCTTTATTTAAAAACAAATGGTTGCTTAATGCAGGACAACAGTGATACAGAATGCTCCCATATGAGCTTTCAGTATCACGTTTGCCATGTATTAAACAACATCTTGCTTTAAGAGGCTCCTTAGCGAGATACTACTGGCAAAGTGTCGCTCATACGAGCACTGCAAATAATTCTAAAGCATGCGGTAGCTTAACGCTCTTATGGGAGCTTTCTGTATCACGTTTACCCACATTAAGCAACTATCTGTTTTTATAGTCTCCTATGTTTATAAGTACAGTAAAACCTCTCTAAACCGGAATTCCAGTAGACAATACTTTAAATACATTTAGGCAGGTGACTGCCTGATGCAGGTTGCAAGTCATGCAGAAAGCTCCTGTATTCAGCTGTCACCTATGTCCAAGACCGATATTGATACTAAAGTGGACGTCCGGTTTAGAGGGGTTTTGCTGTATAGTCTTTTAGTCGCTATGTTAGGAAGAGTCTACTGTTAGTTCCACACGTAATATGGTATTAAATAAGTCCTACTAATAAACAGAAATATTCTTGATTGGATGGGGGTTCTTTTTTACAGGTAATGCTTCATCTATGATAAATAAGATTGGCAACATTGATTCATACTTTGCATTCAAGTAACGTAGCTGGTGTAATACCAGAAATAAATATACCCATTTTTTGCATTGTAAATATGAAAACACACGCCGTTTTTAAACAAAGAACGTAATAATTTACATAAGAAATTACACTTAAATTTATTGGATAAAGAAGTATTGCAATCATAAAGCCAGCTGTACTTATTGTTCGTCCTATTTAACCTAAAAAGGGATGGTCCACCTTTTCAATGAGACCTACGATAACATATACATATGTAGCGATGTATCTATCCATTTAGTCATGTATTCCAAACCGTTTAGGTATTAGTTACTAAAACAATAATATGGGCCATTGCATATGCCTTATTCAGTACTATAAATATACATTTACTTAATAACTCGTGTAACTTGTACATCAGTCATAGAACTAAGCTACATGGTTCTGAAATATCGTGTGTTATTCTCTATCTGGCACTGCATGAATAGGAATTATGAACTTATGAAATATTTTTAACACAAACACTCAATACATTAGTGGAACCAGTTTTTTTGTGCATAAAGTAAGTCAAACAGTATTTAATTTGTTTTTCAAACATTCAAATATGTTATCAGTTTTCAATCGCACCCAAGATGCCTAAAAGCTTCTCTTTTATCACGCTTACTATAATGAACCCTATCGTAAACTCTTGTGTTCTATTTTGTTCTCATTCAAACTACACTGTTTATAAACGAGCATAAACATTGTACCCACGAAACACATTTAAATATGCTTCGTTAAGAACTTAACGGCATTCGAACTTCCTTACTGATACTACGCAAGTAAAAACGAAATATAAAAAGTCTTACCTGTTAAAATACAGTAACAACATCACAAACGACAACACCATTTTCACTTCAGACACTGACTCTGTCCTGGAAATTCTTCACGATATACAAAGCTGTCCTTCCACGCTCTATCTTGGTGACATTTCACGACCTAAGACTTTAATTGGCAAATAGACGTTACTTAATTTTCCCATTTATCGTTATTAGCGATACAGAAGAAGGCGCGCGATGGCAGACTATGGCGATGTCAGTTATAGTCTCCGCATCTCTCATGGCATCGATCGATGACTGCACTATTGGTAAGATACGATAGTGAACATTAGCCGGAGATAGGTGCGTTGTTTGATTTGCGGACAATCATTCACAGAGTCATGGGGAAACATGTCAGGATTGACAAATAATTCCATAATAAAGTACTGGAACCGACTGATTGGCAACAAGTGACCCCCAAACTTGTACGGAGTGTGATTTGCAATGCCCCATTTCCTTTCTGAGATAGTAAATATGATACAGTAAGACGCAGTAAGAAGCCTCTGTCATTTCATGTCGGCCAAGGATTCAATAGGATCTAAGATGAATGTGTTTTTTTTCTGGAATAGCAAGTAGCATGGGAAATTGTACAATGTATGAGGAAAAATCAAACACATTCAAATCGTTTGCCAAATATTTTCAATTTATCTGTGATGGAATTGTCTAAGTATTGGATGATAGCATTTAAAGTAAGCAATGTCATGTCTTGCGGATAACTATTTGTATTTATACGTTTTATCTTTCTGTTTTATATTGCCTTCGTTTGAAATCCTAATATCAAAGTAAACTGAATGTTACTTTCATTCAGAGCACAAGATAAAAGTGTGTTTTCAAATACAAAAATCGTCAATTCTCCACCAAATCATTTGTTGTGACCATTCATAAGAATTGTGTCGAAGAGACGATTTTAATGAGTGGTTAACAGAAAGAGTTTGGCCTAGAAACAAATAAAGGAGCTATTCTTGAAAATGTTTTAATCTACGCATCTTATATGGGCATCTGTAGCGAACCGAAGAACATAAATTATATAATTGTTTAAGTATATATGTCCAGGTAAGCTGTCTTTGCCATCCATTTTTTTATATTCATTCTGAAATTGGTAGATCCTTCGAAAGCATAGGTAGCAATGCAAAAAGATAACATTGCAAACGCGGTTTTATTGAGTATGTTCATGCAACACTACTCACGCTCCCTAGCACTGACTTAAGCAGTATTAAATTTTTAAAACTAATAACATCAAAACTAATGATTCCAAAGGACAAGAAAATAGTTTGACGTTGATCAAACCAGATCAATCGTCTTTTAAAATAACGAATCGGAATTAAGTGCATCGTTAGAATATACCGTCTTATTATGGCCATACAATAAATCATGCCATTAGTAATTTCTTAACACTTTACTCCATGGATATTTATGAAAGAAATAATGACATCATGGATACAGTTTTAAAATGGCATATTGATATAGAACATTTTTGCCATGACGGAAACTGCAAAATCAGTTATTCTATAATATTTCATAAGCAATCAGAGCAAACCCTGCTAAGACGGTTCCTACAGCTACAGGAACAATCTGATCTTCCCTATTTGCAAAGGCGTATTGATGCAGTAAATGGTTAACTTACCTATTTATTCTACATCATAAAGATTCAACATTACGTGTGCCTTATTTTATAGCACGCTCTAGATGAACTTATGACAACCTTTTCAAACATTTTGAATTAACGCCAATTAATTGACGGGAGTGTGGCTAGCGATACGCACTTACGCACGTGGGTATCATCAATCTGAAAGGTTAAAACATTACTATGGCTTAAATGGAACAACCACCAAAGGCTAAGGGTTTTTTGAAACCATTGTGATAAATAGAGCATTTGCTCGTATTAGATAAAATGCTCTATGTATGACAATGGTTTTAAAACTACACAATTCTAAATGTTCCCGTGGGAAGCACCCCTATAACTACGATGCGTACATTAAATTTAGACTCGGCTTCGCTCATGACTCCAGATTAATTTATGACAACCGTTTCAAACATTTCAATTAACGACATTTAACTAGCTAAGGGCATCTCGTCATGCTTTTATTCGAATATGCTGCATTTTGTACTTTCTTCAGAGTTTTCCTGAGCAAGACTCCTCACTGTGTGCAAATGGAAGTTATTTTTTGCTTGGTGGAATAAAGGTTAAGTTTTAAAGTGAATGTGTTATAATCTTGTATCATTTTGAACATTAAGTGTTATTAACTGCACGCATAGCGTCAATCTCCATTCGTATAGCACAGTTGTCTTCCATTTGCTTTAACAGTATCGGAGTATCTAATAGTGTGATATCAATATCCTTCCTACCTTTCCACGAGTTCGGAATTTGGGTTTGTCATTGGTGGTAGTATTTTTTCATCTCCGAAAAAAACTGTAATTATATTTATCTCTGATCAACAGTAAATGGCAAATCATCGGTTGTTCATCATCAAAACCATTCCAGCAATAATGATCCCATGTAATACCAACAACAAAAAACAACAGCAATAGTAGTGGTGGTTGTAGTAGTAGTAGTAGTAGTAGTAGCAGTAGTAGTATTGTCTGACCATTTTAAACTGCGACTCGTCAATTTCCGTTAGCGTTTCCGGCTATACTCGGATGAATTCGACAACCATACACACCAATACATTGGTTATGCGTTGAGACCTATACGCCTAAAGTGTGGCGCAGTGGAAAGATCTTCGCTTGTCATACAGGTTCGAATCTAACTGAAGTCATTTGATTTTGTTTAAATTTGTATTATTTATTTGTACTTGATTTGTCAATAATATATTATTGTATATCAGATATTTTATTATATACATAGCCCCCAACTGCAGCAGCATGCTTCTTTTCTTTCCCTCGTAAACGTTTCAAAGACTTTCTTTCAGACATGGTACAGTTTTCAATAAATGGCTAAATATGTAATGGAAGGTAATGGCGCGTATTTTATCTATGGAAAATGGGATGCTTGTGTTTCATGAAAACAGACAAGCTTAAAACAGGGAAGGGGTAATGTATTCACATTTTGAAGAAAACAATTTCCCAGAGGTGAGGCTCGAACCCGGAACCTTGTCTCCCGCATACAATGCCCTTACCCACTGAGCTAACAACATTTCTCCACCAAACGTCTCCTGGAGATGATTCTATAGAATAATAATAGCATAGGATGTGGTGGAGAAATAATGGAGCTGCACATTTTGTACGGGGCCCTGCTCATGGGATTTTTACGATACCGGATTAATTGAAATGGTTTAATAAAAATATATTATTCCGTTTTGATTAGTCGACATCAATTATTAATTACAATTAAACCTCTTCCAACCGGACGTTAACATTAGTATTAATGCCAGTCTGTAAGACAGGTGTCAGATTAACGCAGGACAAATGTCACTTTCTGCATGACGTGCAACCTGCAATAATCAGACACTTGCCTAAAATCTTTAATGCTTCAGGTTTTGAGTGGTTTTACTGTACACTATAAGTACAGAAATGGCGAATGTGCCTCAGCTCTTCTATTTTGTAATACAGTTCCCTTTATCTAGCTAAATACATTACACCTTCCCTGTTTTTATAGTAAATGGGTTGCTATATATAAGAAACATTTGGAAGGTATTACTTTTCCTTTTAACTGTACGTGCCCTTTGCCAGAGGGAAATGTGCGAATTAGACATGTCGTGATTGCGGGTATATTTAAGGTTATCTCACATTTAACATATAACATGCTATAGGCAATATTGTGATACTTTTTGGAGTTCTTGTTGGGACGTTGTGAGTCGATGTCTCCTCAGGATTAAAACCGGCGGCCATTCCGAACATCTGTTCAAAACACATAGGAGAATGCATTATTCGAAACTAGATACTGGTTACATATATTGGGTTGGTGGCAATTACACAGCAAGCTAAATATGTTTATAGTGGGATCATTTATAAAAGAAGGCCAACAGCTGATGACTTAGTCCGGTTGTTATCAGCACACAATGTATCTGTCTAGACGTGCAACATAGACATTAAATCACATTATGTCTTCGATTGTCAACGTAAAGTACCATTGTGACTTCAGCAAGAAGGGATCATCTGACCACCAAAAGGAGACATGTTTATGCTGTTGTAGTTATGGATACACGGCGGGCTTGGGACTGCCATAGATACTGCCGATTGTAATAAAAAAGTCAAGTACACAATATTCAATTCGTCACTCGTGAATAAAAACGATAAAAACATGCACAGCTCTGTAATGCATGTGATTATTCGTCAACGTTTTATGTCAGTATCATGTTGCCTTTCCTCAATGAATGAATAAATTAATGTTTGAACGTATGTGTATGGCGGAGTTTCATTTGTTGTGACACAGTGCTTATGGGATGGGTGTACGATTTTATGAGGCATCTCCTACTTGACTCTTTTATTATTTATTATCATTGTCTATGTTCAACTCACGGTTCATCATTCTTCAGTACTATATGATATATTCCGAGTTACAACGCACTAAACCCAAACTCATAGATCCATCCTCATTTCAATCTTGATAGGCCGATATTAATAGCATTATCAAAGTACATGTATGAGTTATGCAGGAAACACCATATACAAAACACACAGCCGCCCAAACAGCACCATTACAAAATCAGTAAATGTACATGCATATCAAAAGACACAAAGAGACGCAGAAAGACATAACAAACAAACAAATTGGGAAGATAGAAGTCCCACCTTTGAACTGTCAGTGACAATTGTCACGGGGTTTTAAACCGGTTATGGGGCGCCCAACCTCAAACTTATTCCACCCCGTCCCTAAAAGACAAATGGTGTAAATAAAATATCCCCTCTCCGACAAACTACAACAACCGCGATGGCAAATACAGTAGTAGATCTACCTTTTGCTAGTGTACTCAACGACTGGGCTGCAAACAGAGTAACTGTAGAAAAGTAATAATATTAAAGGTTACGACAAAAACGAGATACAAAGATCCGAATTCCTCCTTCCGTTTCCGGATTTAAGAGGGCGTCTCCATAAAGTACTAAGACTTCCTGTCGGCGTACATGAAAAGCGGACAACGTGATTGCCAACTGTAAAAGGGTTGATAACCAGACATGCAGTAGGTTGTATCATATCCCTTTTAATGAATTTTATTAACGACCATATAGACGTATTTACATTTAAAATTAAACATGGAGTGTTTTGAAGGCAGTGCAACTCATATAGCTTGTCTTACAAAATAACACCGTTATTCTACATAAATTTGAATAAGATTTGGCGTATACAAACAACAGGCAAACGAAAATTTCTTAATTTAACCCTTTCCTTCATCAATAAGCCTTTCTACGCCTATGTAAACAGAGTAGATCCAAACCCTATAGGAGCCGTCTGATCAGGTCTGTTCTGTTTGCTTATGATATAAGATGGATATAATTCTGCCAAAGCAACAAACCTACTGTACCCATATGCTATTATGACAATTGATTTGATTAATATTCGTGATTCTTTTTCTACATGAATATTCATGGAGTAAAATGGTATTATTAATTGCATTATTTACATTGAATCACATTTGTAAGCCCTTAATGTGTTATGCTTTTTATTCCTTGTCGTATTTTATGTAAACACTCTATCACACATAGAGGCAAAAGGAAATAGTTCAATGTACATGGAATGGAGCAGTGCGAAACCGTTCCATCTATATTCCATAGTCTTATAAGTGATAACGTATCCCAATAGTATAGATCAGTATGATTCAAGGTAATTGGCACCACAGTTATATTAATTTGATTTGTTTCGCATTCCATCGGGATGTCTGTTTCTAAAAACGAAGACTGACAATCCTATATGCGTACGTATTTTGAGAATTGAAGCAAAGGTAATTAGCAATTGTGATAGGATTCAATCATTTGCAATAATGTTTTTGTGATAAATCATAGTCATGCTATATGATAGTCTCGTCATACATATTTAAACTCTAGTGCAGTCGCATGCCAAACCATATGAATTTCCATGCACATGGCTATCAAATTGGTACATATTGTATTGAAACAACACACACACCACATGGTTCAGCTGGAAACGAAGTTCAGAACATGCTGTTCATTACTATTGTTGCCACAGTAATTCGTAAGCTTCATTTACTTGCATGTAACTGGTATTTATTGCAGCTGTAACACAAATGCAGGATGTGCAGTGTTTTGCAAGCGCTTGAATAGATGCAATATCTTCTCGAGTAAAGACAACAATAGAACAAGTTATATACATGCAAGTTGTTTCCTAGCAATACATATGCCATACTTCAGACGAGAGAATTGTGCCAGCCCAAATACATATTATATGTGGTTCTTTTGGCAACGACCTTGGATCGTGAGCTTGTATTTTGGTTTTAATCTCTCAATATTGCTACATATTGACCTGTACAAATAAATCCCAAGGTCTCTGCCAATTATTCCTCCCCTCAATTGTACTGTAATCTTGCTTCTCGGTATTCGTCTATGCTTGTCTTTAGTAAATATCACTCATACGTTGGGGTATATTGATCTTAACAAATTACACAACAGATACGCCTTTCGACACCTTTGCACACAGAGTAGGCAAAGACCAGGGTCCATGCTTATAAAGCTTTTTAGTTGAGTCTGATTTCGTTCTCAAGCTTTTGATTGGTCAGATTTGAGTTCTCAAGCTTTTGATTGGTCAGATTTGAGCCAGAGGCTCAAATCTGACCAATCAAAAACTTGAGAACGAACTCAGACTTAACTAAACGTTTTATAAGCATGGACCCAGACCGATCCTGTAGGAGTCGTCTGAAACATGTTTCTACAGTTTATACCGTGGTACAATTTCCCTTTTCAGTGATGCCGTTATAACGAACCAGCCAGTACACATATACAGCTAACACCTCTAAACCGAAGTTCTAGTAGAGAAGAATTTAGATGTTTTTAGGAGGTGGCTGCTTAATGCAGGGTGAAAGTCATGCAGAAAGCTCCTTTAGGAAATTTCTGCATGACTTTCACCTTACATTAAGCTGCCACCTGTCTCCAACACCGATGTTTATACTTGATTTAACGTCCGGTATAGAGAGGTTTTACTGTATATATATAGATATTATTTCTATCGTGAATATGAGTAAAGGGTTAAAGAAAGCATAACTATTTGTTGTAAGTAACTATTACGCGTTGCTTTCTTATCAAACATTGATAAGATATGTAATAGTAGTCTCTTCATGCATTAACCTTTAATTTGCGGGAACCGAGTATATAATACCTTTGCAAACAGTGAAGGCACATATCAAAGAGTTCCTGATCGAGCCCTTTGATCAGGATCTGCAATGTTTGTCTTACAAATCATTTTGATACAGTTTCATGCATGCTGGTTTAATTGATATTTAGAACGGCAGGAACCAGTTTTTACTATTTAGCCGATTAAGGGTTACAAAACCTTAACCTATAGCCTTCTGAGCAAATTATTATAACTTTTCTATCGAAATGCAATCAGGGTGTCAAACAGTTTGGATCCTGATGAAACGCTGAGTTACTCGGCGTCTCATCTGGATCCAAACTGTTTGCATAGGTATTCACTCATCCGCCCATAGCAGGCTAAAGGTTAACTATACTCACTTTTGTAGAGCTAGTAGTTTTACAATGGCCTGATATATTTTACAATGTCCAGTCAACCATAATTGTTTTTTGTTTCTTTTTCAAATTCTGAACAGACATTGGACTGATAGAAGACTTCCCCCAGCTAGGGCTAACTGATTGTCAGTGTCTGTATTCATTTAACAATATGCTAGATATCTCTGAAACGGATACGCGAATATGTGAATTGACTGCAGACCGTCTACCTCACAAATATAATACACACGCATCGATAACGTCGACTGGTTTTGCACAAAGACTGCCGTTTCACAAATTAATGAATATGTATTGCGAGATAAACGAGAATGAAAAGATAAATATTTGGTAACTAACCCTTTACTCCATGCATACCCCTTTAAACGGATTTGCAAAAAGAGAAGACCCGGATCATGTAGGACCCGTTTGATCAGGGTATTTTCTGTTTGCTAATGGAATTCTGATATACTTTAGAATGTAGGGGAACATTTTTAGAAATGCATTTTGATCGACTCTAGCGATACTATAGTTATTATTAATGAATACGTCCTGTGTGAAAATACTTGGACAATACATTTGTGTATCAAACGATTAAAGGACAATGTGCATGGTGTTCTGCGTATCATATCGCTATTTTATTCTCCAACTCATTAGTTAGCCCTTTACTCCATAAATACGCCGTTCTACACCTTTGCAAACAGAGTAGATCCAGAGCAGACGACTCCTTCAGGAGCCGTCTGATCAGGGGCTTCACTGTTTGCCTATGGTATAATTGGTAAAGTAATTGGGCTGTTTTGTGTGGGGAATTGGGGAATCTATTGTGTAGGGTAACAATAGACTAAAGGGTGTGTAAGTGAGTGAGTTGGGTTTAACGACCGACCAACAGTATTAAAAGGTGTAATTGGAAGTTTAAAGGTGCATCACAAATCGTTTGACTTATTTTTGTCAGATTGTTGAGTATGAAGATGAAATGTTTTACTTTAAATTTTGTAAAATTAGAAAATGGCCATTGTATTTTCCTATTTTTACTTACTTGTGTCAGATTGTGAAGTATGAAGAAAAATGTTTTACTTTAAAATATCGTATCAGAATTTAAGAACATTAGGAAAATACAATGACCATTTTCCTGATTTGTGAAGTAAATGAGTATTTCATAGACAAAGTGAAAATTGTTAAATTTATTTCACAAATTAGAAAATGGCCATTGTATTTTTCTATTTATTCTTATTTTTGTCAGATTATGGAGTATGAAGAAAAAAGTGTTACCTTAAAATTTCGTACCAGAATTAAAGAAAATTAGGAAATTACAATGACCATATTCTGATTTGTGAAATTTTATTTCACAAATTAGAAAATATTTATTGTATTTCCCTAATTTACTGAATTATTCTGGAACAAAATCTTTAACTCAGATTCTGAAAATGCAGATCATGTAAATACAATATATTAAGAGATTTGATATAATGTTTTACCGGAATTATTAAGGAAAATAACATGACAATTTTCTAATTTGTGAAATAAAATGAATAACTGTCACTTTAAATAAATGGATACGTTAAAACTGAATATTATCTAAAAACAATCACAGATAAAACAATTGTCATGTTTCTAAATTATAAATACTTGTAAAACGAAACACAGTACAATTTTATTGCAAAACATTAACATACAATGAAACATTAGCACATTTTAATTTTTATTATAAAGCAAAGTAGTGATGTAGTAAATATATAAAGATCATTAATCAGCAAATCTGCATATATAGTGCCCTGAAATTGTTACATTATAAGTATTCAGCTTATAATACATGGCCCACGTTTATATCGACCCTTTACTGCACAACTATGCCTTGCAAACACAGAATACCAAGATCGTATGGTTCCAATTGGAGCCGTCTGATCAGGGTCGAGTCTGCTCTGCTCGCTTTTGAAATACAAATCCGAATCTACAGTTTGTGACATGTCAGTATTACTTATTATTTGATTGTTCATGGAGTAAAGGGTTAAATGACATTGAATTGCAAATATAACACCGGGTATATTAATCTGTAAACTTTATGAAAAAAGAATAGAAGCATATTAGATGGTGCCTGTGGGAGCCGTCTGATCAAGGTCTGCTCTATTTCTTAGTTTTATTACAATTTCTATAACTATATTAAATTCTATAACTCTATTCCAATTTCTATAACTATAAAGCAATATATGCATTGCTTTAATTATCACAATGTTGATACTTTTTATTTGTTTGTTTCTCTTTTTTTCAGTGTATTGCTGTTGTAACCAAGTTGCTTGCACAGATTCAAATAAATAAATTTATCTATCTATTATTAGTCCCCCACCGGTTACCGGTTGGGGGACTATAGGTTTGCTCGATTCCGTCCGTCCGTCTGTCCGTCCGTCCGTCCGTCTGTCACGCTTCTTGTCCGGGCCATATCTCCTACAAAGTTATGCCAAATTCATTATAACTTCACACATTGAAGAAGCATGATGAGGGCTAGTGTCATGCACAAGGGTCATAACTCTAGCATCAATATTTTTGGAGTTATTCCCCTTTTACATATTTTGTCCGGACAATAACTCTTTATCTACTGGTTCAATTGATTTGAAACTTCACATATGGAACAATCATGATGAGGGGTAGTGTCATGCACAAGGACCATAACTCTAGCATCAATATTTTTGGAGTTCTTCCCTTTTTTCATATTTTCTTGTCAGGACCATAACTTTTTATTTACAGATTCAATGTATGAAAGTAGGTACTAATACCATTCAGGTGGCCATGTATATACCATGGTCATCCACACCATGGGTGGGTGGGGTGGGGAGAGTGGATGTTTTTTTTCAGTCCGGTGGGGGACTCATGTCTTGCATAGCAATACAACATGCCCTTGTTTAATAGTGAAAATATTAATGAAAATTTAAGCATTATGTTTGGCAGGCTACCTTTAATTGTGTATACAGGTAAGGTCTCATTTTGCAGCACTTGCTATTTGAACCCAATTACCCTAATAGGTATGAATTTAGAAATGTGGGGAAAGTGAGAATAAACCTTAATACATATATGGTTTTACAGTTTCTGCCATGGTCAAATATTCCTGTGTCCATGTGCTATTGTAACATATGACCTAATCAATATTCATGACGTCGTTATTTCTTATAAGTATGAATATTCATTGTGTTAAGGGTGAAAACAAGTATAGACAGATGTCTTTTCGTAGGAATATGTAGGACACATAGTACATTAAATCGAAAATTCGTATACATGAATAACGTTAAACATTAGAACGAAGGGACTCTTTCGCTACCAAATATTGTCCCTTGCATATGTTGTTGTTCGCGTATGTTTATGTATGAAATTTCTTCTTATTGTTTATGTAAACATAATCAAAGCACAAACACGTGTGCATTCTGATGTGACGCTGAGTGACTCGGTGTATCATCTGGTTCCCAACTGTTTGCATAGGTATTCACAAATTCGTACGTCATTGGCAGTGAAAGAGTTAATTATGTGATTCCAAAACGACTTAAATGTAATACCAAGCTTGTAGTATGCATCAAAAAGATGGCTCTAACGGGAGCGGTTATTGAATGCAATTTAGAAATGTAAATCGGTGCGTTATTTAAATCTGTAATTTCTTTATTACTTTGTTGTAAACATGATGGATCTTAAACTGTACATACTTTTGCAACTTGTATTTAGTATTTGCATAAACAGAGCAAAGAAATGTGTATGTATTCAATTAATAAAATCGTCATCTCTATACCAAGCCATACGTTGTGACCATGTTTTAGAATCGTCTCGAAGAGACAATTCTAAAGAGTGGTCAAAAGTTAGGGTTTGGTGGAAAAAAGGATATAATCTTGAAAAAGTTTTAATTTTCACATCGTATTCTTGCTACTAAATTCAAAAGGTATACAATGCCTTAACATGTTTAGAACGTCCTGACAGGCATTTGCCAGCAGCTTGGCGTTAGGTTGAGGCACCGAGAAACTTAGTGCCGTACAAACTGGTCGACAAGTGGTCTGTAGTGTCGGTGGACGTATGTAAAACTTGCTCCAAATTAACCCTTCGCTTGCTGAATTTTAAAATACATTTCTCCTTCTTTACCCATCTTCACTGTGTACAAACTTTTCACTGTGCAATCACTGCTGTGGAGTGCACTGGTTGCACAATCAACCTGTAAATAGTGCAGACCCTGATGAGATAGCTCCTGCAGGAGCTGTCTCATCTGGGTCTTCACTATTTATAGGTAGGTATATTGACGTGAATAGCAAGCGAAGGGTTAAAGCAGGCATAAAGTTTTCATGCAGGACAATGACAATGCTCAATAAATATGAATAGGTGTAGTGACAGATCATTTCAACATTTAATGTATCATGAACATTTTTGGTACAGACTGATGATGCTTGTGTTACATTAAAAGTCATGCTACGCATGAATTACATGTTAGCGTGATTATAGTGAGCAATATTACAAAATTCACAAAAGTTTTAATTTTTTAACAAATGAGTTTGGTTTTCATTTGTGTTGGAAAGCGACATTTCTGTTTCACGTTGGCCAAATGTCACTGTCCTATTATTGTTAAGAAGTTATGACACAATTGGGGATATAAGGATAAACGTTGGCGCCCGCACGCGATGCTCTTCTTCAAAGCATATAAGTCTATGAAAAGAAAGTCTGGATTTCTCTACCGATTACAAAATTGTTCCTAGAGTCAATTACATGGAAAGGGTCTACCGGCATGAAGCCAGACTGTAATGTTCTCGTTGTTCGTCTTGAATGGGATTTTGGTACAGCATGATGACATGTGGGAGTTTATCGATTGTAAAGATTGTTGTGTGTAGAAATAAGTCAGTGTTACACCTCTTTATAGTAGTAGTGTAGTATCGACTTCAGACACGGCTATCAAACCTAGCATCATATCTTATCGAAAACATATTGAAAAGTGCACTACTTTCATACGAATTCCTTACATATTATTGCAGAGAATTATTCAACGACCAAAAGATACTTCTTTTAAAACAAATACAGATCTAAATTCGTCCTTTCTAAAAATTCGGTTAAGAGGAAATTTGCTGTATTTATTTCTAACATTCGTGTCAGTATAATGAATGTTCTGTTAAATCGAATGTCGTTGTCACGAGTGTTCACTGTAAATATATAATTGCTTGTCATTGTTTTGCGTGAACAATTACTAATCTAGTTTTGTAATATTATAAGGAAAGGAGTTGAATACAATATATATTTCACCGGTATACCAATGGCAGTGTAATGTCTCGAAAGGATATATGGACTTTCATCAATGCTACTTAAGCCTTTCTCTCGTGAACATTTTTATATAATGGCTTCTCTACAATTGCTCTGACTTCTGAAAAGTCATCGAGCACACTCTGCGTGGCTTCAGAGTTACGCATGTTGGTTTGTTGAAGGCACATGTTGTGATGTTTTGGTATAGTACCAGTTCCTGTGTTTTTTCTATATATATATTCCTTGCTTTATACATGTATGTGTATTATTTATTTACACTGTTCGTCTAATTGAGTGACGATGGGATAAGTGTGAGGTCGGACGGATCCCATAATCAGGGTTTAAACACCCATTGGTGAACTGATCGTTCCAAGTCGGTACTCGTGTCTTCACCCTACTTTTGTGTTTGGATCGTGCATGATATTTCATACTTTTGTACATAAGATTGTTTGTATGAGTGATATGTGTGTATGAGTGCTGTGACTCGGTGCTTGTGGAATTTCTTCATACTCATAACCATTTCAGTGTCAACTCCATATTGTCCTATGACGTGTCACAATGTCCTACCGATAAACGACCTCTCAGAAAAAATGTGTTTTGTGACGTTATGCCTTATCTTACTCTTGCGTAAGTTATGATATCACATCTTGCTTTTGTTTTTTGATGAGTTTGAGTTTTGGTTTAACGGCGCAATTAATATGTTGTCGGTGTTGAACTTTAATTAACACATGTATATGATATGTGTTTATGAGTACTCTTCATTTGCTGTTAATCGGTGCTTGTAGATATGTTTACGGTTGATATCCCTTGGTACTAGCTTTGCGACCTTTTCAGTGTTCTTAACACCGAAATGTCTTAATATTTAATGTCACATTTTCCTATATCCAGCCCAACTGAGATTTACTTTTCAGTAAGGTGTTCTGAGACATTAATATGTCTTATCATACTCATGAATATGTCTTATCATACTCGTACATAAGTTGTGACGTCACAGCTTGTCTTTTGCTTCAATAAGATTTGTTTAGGTTTGTTTACGGCGCTGCGAATATGATGTCGGTGTGGAACAGACAATGAACAGTTCAATGAAGGATGAAGGCCGTGTGTATATGTATGAGCACACATTTCATTCTCTATTATAGTATTACTGGTTAATGATGTTTTTGAACAACTGGCTCTTTTGATTTAATGCTCTACCATCTTTAGCGTAGGGTATGCTTTATACAGGAATGGTTCTCATCCGGAAGACAATTTTCGTATTCGAATCACATTTTTAGCAGTCTATTGATTTACATTTAGCCAAATGAGCAAATTCTTTTTACACAATTTTTGAACAACTACATTTTCAAAACAAATTAAGGCATAAGTGTGTCTACTTAAATACAATCAGGCTGCCAGACAGTTTGGCTTCTAATGATACACCGAGCTGATTGGCGTCTCATCTGGATCCAAACTATTTGCATAGATAACCACTCATCCGCTAGCAATAGGCTAAAAGTTAACCCTTTCCTCCATAAATACGCCTTTCTACGCATCTGTAATAACTTCTTGAAACCATTGTGATAAATAGAGCATTTGCTCCTATATGAGCAAATGCTCTATTTATCACAATGGTTTCAAACTACAAAATTCTAACATTTTACTTTTCTCTGGTAAATGCTTCTTTTGGGTAGAATCATTCAAAGAGGTTTGGTATAAAAATAACCTATGGAGGATTAAATAGGTGTTCCCGAAATGAAATGAATTGTATTTGTTCTTCAAAGTTAAATATGTAGAAGTATATTTCTTACTAAATTTTTCCGCTAAATGCAAATAATTGTTTTTGTTCAATATCAAGCCAAGAATTTCAATATTTGTCATATGCATCTAAGTTCACTACTTAAATTACAAATGAATACCTTTATTCTATTTGCAAGAGTGGGTATCTTCCTATTTTGAATGCATAATTATTCCACCATCCAATGTTAAAACAAACAGCACACTACCAGGTAGGAGTATAGACTGGTTAACACTCAATCTACCGAATAATTAAAAGAGGATACACCCTTTCTGAATATTTATTAAACAAAACGTTGTACCAAAATGTACTACTGATGTTATGTCAAACAGTGTAGATTCTGACCCAAGGGTTCCCGTCAGGTCGACAGGGTTTGCAACTGTACTATATACTCAGTTAAGGATTATCATTAACCCTTTCACCGCAAATGTCGCATAAATACACCACGACAAAATGTGCAGTCCCAGATCAGACGCCGCCTTTTCAAGGCGGCGTCTGATAAGGGACTTCACTTTTTGTCTCAATCACTATTTCTATATATGTGCTTTATTCCTTTGAACTATGCATTTATTTTTCTTATTTCCTTATTTTAACAAAATCGGTGTTCAGACGACAATTAGAATGTTGGCGCCGAAAGTGTTAAGGGTTAACAATAGTCTTAAAGTGTGACCTGGTGGTCACAAAATACACCAAAGTATTCAAGTTCCTTGGTGTGCTGTATAAAATACTACGAACAAATACCACATAGATAGGGTTAACTTTATGTTGAATTCACATGGCTATTGCGATGTTGGTCGTAATGTTAACGAAATTTAAATGTTTCTTTTCAATTTGATAATATTCAGTAATTATGCGTCTTCTTTGAAACGATGGACGAATGTTGTTAGCATGCAACCACCACATACTTTATAAGCTATTGTTTTGTTCACTGTTAACCCTTCGCTTGCTGAATTTTAAAATACATTTCTCCTTCTGGTTGCACAATCAACTTGTAAATAGTGCAGACGCTGATGAGACAGCTCTTGCAGGAGCTGTCTCATCTGGGTCTTCACTATTTACAGGTAGGTATATTGACGTGAATAGCAAGCGAAGGATTAAAATGATACTAACATTCACAGCATTTAGCACTCTTGTAATAAATATAGAAGATACACAGTGAACACCCTCTTAACTGAAATACTAGTAGAGAAGAATCTAGATACTTTAAACTGCCACCTGTGTCCAGGACCGATATTTATACCAAATTTAACGTCCGGTTTAGTTCTACTGTTTGTGGCTATGTAATATCAGATAACGCGTCGACACAAAACGAGTGTACAACGTCAATGAAGTACGAATATGTAACAATTATGATCATGCTGAAGAGGAGGATAATGATGATGATGTTCCAACCTTAACTGCATGTGTTAAACCACAGGGACTGTGATATAAACCCTCATTAAGTGTTTGTCTGAGGTGACATGTGTTGCCAAAAGAACATGAAGTACTGCATACAGATAGTGACATCTTTCGAAAGTCACGAGTCTCCGACTATCTTCTATTTATGTCCTATACATTTATATACGAAATGTACTTTTATGTTGAAGCACGGTCACGAAATTGCACACAAGCGTGTTTGGGTCTCATCTGTGACCTTGCTCTTTGTTATGTGTGTTGATATTCTGATGGTACACACACTGATGTATTGAAGGATTGATGAACGGAACCCTATAGTCCCTTAACCTTTAGACTGCTGACCAAATTATTTTCACAGAAAGTTTCACCTACTACATTTTAAAAAATCATGATATAATCAATGTGTTTACGAACTCCAATCAGGGTGTCAAACAGTTTGAATGCTGATGATACGCCGAGTTACTCGGCGTCTCATCTGTATCCAAACTGTTTGCATAGGTGATGATCAGCAGTCCTAAAATTGACAGATGCAACACAAATCTATAAAGCACAGTTGAAGTGCCCCCCTCTTACACACACAAAAACACATACATATACACATCTTTCATAGACCTGTACCTTGCCAGCTCATCGTCGACAACATGAACATTAGAACATTATTATCGAGCGTAAATTCCTCTATAATTAAGTGTCTGTAATATATAGTTTGTGAAATACTTTGAAAGCAAATATCAGTAGCCCTGGAGACGATCAACACTGATTCTGGAATTTCTGATTGTGCCTAAATAAGGCTATTCAGTAGTATCTAACAAAGGAGGTGATTCACCCCTACAGTCGAGTCCGACTATTGAAAAATATGTAACACGGTGCACAAGAAATTGACAATTTGCATATATGAATAAATATATCAAAGTCAGAGAGGCGGACAAAGCTTCTTGATTATGATGTGATTTCGAGAATTTCAAATACGAGGATAGTTCAAATGTAAAGCAAATATTGACGAAACAGTAACAAAACAACAATACGGAAACTGCATTAACCCTTATCCCGCTAGTAAAAAAAATAATGTGTCTACTAGAATTTGGATCTGGTTCAATATTGACTGCCTCCGATTCAATCAAGTTTTTGAGAAACTATTTAACGGTGTCTCGCATGGATCGATCCAAGCTTTTTTCAAATGTGAGTAAGGTCACTGATTGTGGGTTGAGAGTTAAATCAGGATTATTTAGAATGTTATCTCCTTCATTCCTGCCGTTTCGATGGGTTTTGTTTTCGAAGCTTATCGACGATGAAATAGAATGGCTGTACTTGTCTGTTTGAATGATATATATCTGGCTTATAAAAGGAAGCCAAAGATACACAGAGTGTATTGAGATGTGTATTAGCAAATATAGCAGACCCAGATCAGTTCGCATTATATGTTAAATAATTTGCTGCCAATTTAGAAGATGTGATCAACTTTGCAAACAGTATGGTTCTAGATGCAAAGGCGAGTAACAGTGGAATCTAAATTCTGAAATGCTATCATAATGTTATTCACACAATAAGGGAAGCCATATCGACAGAAATAATTGGAGCAGAATACTACTTTCGTGACAGTCAATGGGGTATAGGCGGAAAAGGGATAGTACAGTAAAACCTCTCTATAACGGACACTAAAGTGTGTTAATTAGTTGGTATTTAGGGCAGGTGGCTGCTTGATGCAAGGTGAAAGTAAATCAGAACGCTCCTATAGGATCGTTCTGTTTTACTTTCACCTTGCTTTAAACAGCCACCTGCCTTTAACACAAAATACTTGATGCAATTTAGTGGCCGTTATAGAGAGGTTTTACTGTATACTCGTATCTAGCTTATCAAAAGCTTGTGTAATCCAATGTCGCCGCCACTAGGGATATCCAATATGTCAGTCCACTGCCGTTATGGATATCCTGTATGTCAGTTTACTGCCGTTAGGGATATCAAATATTACTGTTCTATCTCATGAGGAATGCCCAATATGTATATTCTCTGCCTTTAGGGATATGCAATATGTATGTTCAATGCCGTTAGGGATACCCATTATGAATGCAAACTGTCGCTTTGGATATCAAATATATATGTCCACTGTCGTTGGGGATACCCAACCAAATATGTGCAGAAACATAATTAGTATGCTTAACTCTTAACTCCGTGATTATTCATGTAAGAATAAATGACTTCATGAATATTAATTAGATGAATTGTTATGATCATGTAAAATTGTTGAAAAGCTACCATGTTAAATGTCTAACGCCTTTGCTATTTCTTATCGCCTATCAGAGTAAACCCGGTCACGAACTGTCTTACCCATTTCTTCATCGGTGGCATCGAGTGGGCGTCCGGACCTGGTTTCCATCTTCTTAACCCTTTCCCGCATATAAACGTGTTTTCACGCATTTGCAAACAGAGCAGACCCAGATCAGACGGCTCCTAGAGGAACCGTCTGATCAGGGTCTGCTCTGTTTGCTAATAGAATTTGAAAGCTCGGTTTCTTTACTTTCCAAATTGGGTACATTGTTCCACCTTGCATATTTCCTTATAAGAATTTTCTCCATGAATATTCATTAGGTATCAAAATTAGGCCTAAAATAGAACAGGGAAACTCCCTAACTCAGAATTAAACTTGAGCATATGATGGTGAAGAAGGCCCATATACATTAACTAATTCGACGTGATTTCCCATTCAAATGCAAGTACCGAGTTGCAAAACGGTACCCCATTTTAGATGAAAAGCTTGCCTTTGCATTGCTAGCCATGTTTGGCATTCAGTATATTATCAACGAACAAGTCGATACGGGTGCA
This sequence comes from Azorinus chamasolen, assembly GCA_963576725.1. Lineage (NCBI taxonomy): Eukaryota > Metazoa > Mollusca > Bivalvia > Cardiida > Solecurtidae > Azorinus > Azorinus chamasolen. The sequence continues at coordinate 77,649,405 of OY755242.1, forward strand.
ATTTTGGCCCCAGGTCTGAACATGTATTCAAAAAAGGCATGGAAATCGTGGCCGTCGTTGTCACTCTCAAATGGGATTGGCTGGTTAATTATTGACTCGTCCTCGTATATTTCTTCGTAATGCGTAGAAATGCGCATTTATAGAGTAAAGGGTAAACTTAAACTTGATTTCAAGAATAGATCTGTATTATCCCCCATCGAATCCAATGTATTTACCAAGAAGATAAACAGTGGGCACAATATAGGAGTTGTTTAAAATTCGGCGATTATAGTATTTGACATACGCATTTAACCCTTTACTGCATTTATATTCAGGAAAGAAATAATGATATCATGACTATTAATTAGATCATTTCGTATGATAGAACATGGGCACAAAAGGTCTTGGCCCTGGCAGAATCTGTAGCATCATGTTCATATCATAAGCAAACAGAGCAGATCCTGATTAGACGGCTCCTATAGTAGCCGTCTGATCTGGGTCGGGTCGTATCTGTTTGCAAAGACGTAGAAAATCGTATTTATGGAGTACATGGTGGGCTATGTCTATAAAAAGTGTGTAGCAAGTTCGATGTCCTACTTTATCGGTGCCATAGAGCCGGGGGAACAGAAATGATTTAGATAACCATTAAGCAATTATGAGCAAAACCAGAAGAATGATTGATAACCGACAGACTTGTTGCACCGACGAAGAGCTGTTCCAGGGTTCAAATAAGTGAAACTGGTATTAATACCATGAACACTTTTATAAAAATACTAATCATTATAAATATCTGCATAGTTGCATTTACATTGAGCAATACTTATTTCCTTCTTGTATTTTTGTTATACGTCAGTGAGTGATGAACTACTTCAACCATCATTGTAATAAAGTCTGTTCAGTAAAGAAATGATAGTAATTTTATGAAATAGTTTGTAAAATAAGAGCCTATGTATATACGATCATAACGAATATATTGTCTTCGTTTATGTGCATTATATGGTTAATCATATGAACAATACTTTATTGAAAAAGTGATTCAGTCTTGACGGCACCGCTTTTCTAAAAGATCTTAAAGCACAAATGGCCGATTATAGAAAGTATATATATTATTACTGTTGAATGAATCGTTCAAAGTGCCCTTGATCATTAACGCGCGGTGACCCACTATATAACTATATAAGGCATGTGCAAACAGTCCACATCAATGCAGCCATGAAGCAGTCCTTTGATAAGGGTATGCACGGTTTGTGATAACAATACTTTTCGTCAGTGACATATTTTAATACACTTTTTTGTTTTATTAACTCTTCGCTTGCTATTCACGTCAATATACCTACCTGTAAATAGTGAAGACCCAGATGAGACAGCTCCTGCAGGAGCTGTCTCATCAGAGTCTGCACTATTTACAAGTTGATAGTGCAACCAGTGCACTCCACAGCAGTGATTTCTACAGCGAAATACTTGTACACAGTGAAGATATATGTAATTAAACAACAGGGCATGGGTAAAGAAGGAGAAATGTATTTTAAAATTCAGCAAGAGAAGGGTTAATATTCAGAAAACTATGAACAAGCTTGAATTATCCAGCAGATAAATGGTTAATGCAACGTAAATGTTTTACAGCAGAATCTGTCTGAAGCCGCCATAGAATACAGTAAAACCACTCTATAACGGCCACTAAATTTCATCAAGCATTTTGTCTTAAAGGCAGGTGGCTGTTTAAAGCAATGTGAAAGTAAAACAGAACTCTCCTGTAGGAGCGTTCTGTTTTACTTTCACAATGCTTTAAGCAGCTACTTGCCCGAAATATCAACTAATTAACACCATTTAGTGGCTGTTATAGAGATGTTTTACTGTATTTCTAAAGACGGGTCTGCAGGGCAGGTGGTAGTTTAATGCAGGTCAAAAGTAATGTAGAAAGCTCCTGTAGGAGCCATCTTTATTACTTGTGCCTGCATTAAGCAACTGCCTCTGCTTTTTAAGTATTTTATGTTCAATAAATGAATGGCCATTTAATACACGTTCTATTGCATGAGTGTAGAAATCGTTTGTCAAAGTTCTCTTCACCTTTAATGTGTGGACACCGGGCATATAAGACCTTTGCAAACAGTGTTGCCCCATATCAAAGGTTTCATGATCAGGGTATGCATTGTTTGTCATACAAGTTATATTTCAGAGATAAATTTTAATGCAATTTTGTGTTTAATTAATACTACTCAGAAAAGGGTTATATCAGTAGATTATGGGTCAATTGGTGTTTTATCTTGTTACTGAATAAGTGTACATGTATTTTATGTGTCCGTGACGTCATATTGACTATCCAAAGAGGAAGAAAGCGTAGTTTTTTCAATATTTCTTTCCGGAATTCACATTTACTTTGAACAATAAAACCTCTCTATAACATGTACCAAAAGTATACAGTAAAACCTCTCTATAACACCTACTGAAGGTAAATATTGTTTTTGTTTTTTTAGAGCAGTCGCTTATACTTATGCCCTGCATTTAACAACCACTTGCCTTTAAAGATACCCATGTTCATTCATTAGATTATTTCCATTGATAAGTTCTACTGTACTGAACTATGACTGAAATTCAGTAGAATTTGTCTTAAGCGACCATTCATTTCTTGAACATAGAAGTTTTACAAAGTAGGTGGTTGCTTAATGCAGGACAAAGGTAATGCAGAAAGCTCCTCTGGGAGCTTTCTGCATTACTTTTGACCTGCATTAAGCTACCACCTGCATTATAGATCCACAATTATACCTATGTTTGATGGTCACTTATGTCAGATACTACTGTACTGTTAAAGCGATGTAAAACTCCGATAGAAACAAACAAAAATATACTTATATACGTAACTCTACACGCAATAGCTTTACAGAAGGGCATGGTACGAAGTGCTTTTCTGCTTGACGAGTTTGTTTTTACGAGTTCACAAACTCTGTTCCAAACGCAAACTCTGTGTATGATGTTTTTTGTCTATCTCGGAATCGTACCATAAAATATTTTAATTCCTTAGTAATTATCTTAATAATGCCACACAATTATATCTTTAACATAGACAGGGGGTCTCTGTAAAATAGACAGAGAGTCTACAATATCCCGGGAGATAATGGCATACGTATTTAACAGCATTAAGAGGTCTAGTGCTCTGGCTCCATATATTTACTTAAACTAAGTCTATTGAAAATAGCAGAGCTAATTGACCTTTGAAAAGGAAACAGAATTCAGTTCAGAGGCGCCATACAGTACTTTTCTAATATTATCTATCAGATTTGTCTTGGGGTTGTAGCAACTTTACCCTTTACTAGCTGAATTTTCAGGCAATAATTAATGACATCACGGATATCAATTCACGGGTTTTCTTTTCTTAATGGTACTATGAACAAATTAAGTGTTTATTGTGACAGAAACTGGAACATCATATCTACATTCTATTAACCTGTAGCCTGCTGAGCAAATTATTTTTGCAGAATTTTTCACCTACTACATTTTCAAAATTCAAGCTATAATGAATTTGGCTACATTGATGCAATCAGGGTGTCAAACAGTTTGGACCCTGATGAGACGCCGAGTTACTCGGCGTCTCATCTGGATCGAAACTGTTTGCAAAGGTATTCACTCATCCGCCCATAGCAGACTAGAGGTTAAAAAGCAAACGGAGCAGAAACTTATCACTTACCTATAAGAGCCGTCTGAGCTGGTTCTTATTTGTTTGCAATGGCATAGAAAGCATATTTATGGAGTAAAGGGTTAAGAAGCTTTGAACATAATTGTGATGAAGGCTAAAGCTGTCTTTATGTGTATATAATGTATTTAGATGACAAGACATTGGTTTTATCTTTTAACCTTCAACCTGCCGATTAAAACGGACTCTCTCCCTTAATTGGTATTAATCAAACATTTGAAAGTTGCTGAGATTTATCCTCGTTGAATATGTTTGTTTGTGTATTTGTTTTGAGGTTTTACGTCACTTAAACCCGTTCACCGCCAATGTCCCACAAATACACCACGACACATAGTGCACTTTCGTCTCAAATTCCATTTCTACATCTTTGTATTTGCATTTATTTTTCTCATTTCCTTATTTTACCGAATGCTTAAACAAAATTGGTTTGCAGACGACAATTAGAAATTTGGCGCCAAAAGAGTTAAAAGAATATCAGTCATATTGCAACGCCCAGCTAGTTACAGGATGATGACAATTCATGAGCTGTATCGGTGCACAGAACAAATTGAATTGTTTCGTGTACAGAATAAAACCTCGGCAGAACAACCAACTGGAAAGTCTCGTCACACGGGAACTCCGAATGGCTATACCGGGGTTCTGACCACAGCGGTGAGGGACTTACTTAACCCTTCCCTTATGTAAGCGCATTTTGACGCACCTGCAAACAGAGTAAACCCAGCTCAGACGACTCCTATAGGATCCGTCTGATCAGGGTCTGCTCTGTGTGCTTATGGTGTAATATAGATTTGATTCTACAGCTTCTGTCTGAGGCAAAACGTCCTGTGTTCATATGCCATTATAAAAAATAATCTTATTAATATTCACGACGTCATTATTTCTTACATGAATATACAACATGGAAAGGGTTAAGTTTAGAGTATTCAATATACTGTAGAGTAAGTGTGAATGTTAATACTACACTGTAATTGACAATGCTGTTGTTATAAGCATTCTTAACTATGCTTTCTTACTTACAGATAAGCAGGCAGCAGTAGCCACATTCGTACAAATAACCCGAGCGGACTAGACCATTACAAAAGTGTTACAGCATGATCATTCACGCGATGTTTTACATATATTTACATATTGAGTTGTTAAACATTTTCCATACTGAAAACAAACGTTTGCTCAATCTCTGGTTTGCTGAATTCTAAATAGTAGTCACGACATGGGTTTAGTGATGAAATAAAAGGACTTTTCCTATACTGCATTTAACGTACGCGTCTCAAATATTCGTCTATACTGCATAAGGTAATATAGATATTAACAGTGCAACGGATTTCAATACAGTAGAATGGGAATATATGGAGAGACAACTGTAGGCAAATCATTAGGACATAACGTTTCTCAGAACAGTTGTTGTTTTATTACCCTCAAACGTCAGTTCATTCATACATTCATTAGGCATATAGTAAAACTCCTCTAAACCGGACGTTAAATTTAGTATAAATATCGGTCTTGGAGACAGGTGGAGGCTTAATGCAGAGTGAAGGTCACACAGAAAGCTCCCCTATGAGCTTTGTAGCAGCCCGTTTTGAAATAACGTTGCATATTTCAAAACGGGCTGCAGTTTGTTTCAATATTTTCGATGTCAACCCGTTTTGAAATAAAGTTGCAAATTGAAGTAAAATGACTAAAGTACTTTTCACTGAAAGGAAATGGTAAACACAGAATACATCTCAATACATACGCACTCGTGGTGTGTTTTCCAGTGTCTTTAGACTCATGGCGTCAAGTCGGCGTCACGTGACGTCATTGACTTCAAATGCATATTTTATTACAAAAAGCTTTCAAAATCAAACCCGTGAAAGTTCAAAATTAGTCCAGACGCCACCTTGGCGTCACATACCTTTATCCCTATGGTTCACTACAAAACACATTGAAATGTAATTAAAAGCAAAATATATGATGCGGAACTTACTTACGTTTTCAGGATGAATCCGATTTTGAAGACTTCTAATTTTTTTGCTTTAAATTGCATTTACATTTCCATGCATTTTGTTGTGAAACATAAGGATAAAGGTATTGAAATCATGTGACGCTCAAGTGACATCCTGACTAATTTGAACTTTTACGGGTTAAAATATATTGAACGCTTTTTGTTGTAAAATATGCATTTTAAGTCAACTTCTTCTCTACTATTCCGGTTTGGATGGTTTTACTGTACATCATCTATAAAATACATGCATAGTTTTAGGCATTTAACCCCTTACCTCATAGGCTTTTTTAGATACAACCTCTTTCAATTAATCTACCTAAAAGGAGCATTAATTAGAGAAAAAGAAATTTTTAGAATTGTGTACAGTGCTCCCTCTCTACAACGACCCTCTCAATAACGATTCCCTCCTTACAACAATGCATGTCAATGTTTCCGAAACAACAAGGCCCCAGAAATAACTTTTTCCATCGTATTTTCTTTATGCCTCCATCAAACCCTATGTTGTGACCACTCTTTAGAATCGTCACTTTGTGACGATTCTAAAGAGTGGTCACAACATAGGGTTTGATAGAGGCATAACGGTTTTAGTTCTCGAAATAAACCTTATCTGGGGATCTGCAAACAAGCTAATTATGTTTGATTTTCCCTCCCTATAACAACTCCCTCTGAACAACACATTCAATCTTCGTATCCCAAAGGGTGTCGTTGTAGAGAGGGAGCACTGTAGTTTGAAACCATTGTCACAATGGTTTCACAAAGTGACTTTTATGGAGCCGTCAAAAGTCGTCAATATGAGGGAAAGGATTAAGGGTATTTGAGACGAAAACAGAATTTGAAATGTAAAGAAAGGGAAATTGTACTGCTTCTGTGCTACATACAATAATATAAGTACATGTATTAACAATTCAACTGATAATTCAACACGTTAGTATACTCGTTGGGATATGTGAACAGAAGATTAAGACATAAAATTTCTTCGCAAGGCGTTATTGCTTATAAATTGATCATTACGATAATGCGGTGAAAATTACACGGTCGTTATTATCTCCAAAATTACACAGTCTTCCACCAATAAAACGTAGCGGATGTATCCCATAGAATACGAATTACCAATTATGGATGCTGCAAATACCGAAAGTGTGCGTATTTAGTATACAAGATTGTAAACACGAGTGGAACAGTAAAACCTATCAACAGCGACCGTCCAATATAAATTCTGAAAGTAGGAGATCCTCCGAAAGAAAAAGCAGCAATTCGAAAAGAGAACATTGCAGATTCGGTTTTATGCGAGTCTGTTCATGAGCAGTAAATGAGCCCTATCACACGGTATTAAATTTAATAACTAGCGGCATTGAAATTCATTATCACGAAGGATCAGAACATTAAACGACACTGGGAATGAAGTAGTGGGCGACTTTTGACGGCTGCAACCAAGCATTTAACATCTGCTGTTGCGAGGCACAGTACATGAATTCTGAAGGTAGGAGATCCTTCGAAAGCAAATCAGCAACGCGAAAAGAGATAGTTACAGACTCGGTTTTATTGAGTCTTAGCGAGGTCAGCTATATTTAACATATTTTCATAGACATGATCATCTTAAAACAATACCCAACCTTTAACCCATTACTCCATAAATTACGCCTTTAAATGCCTTTGCAAACAGAGTAGACCAAAATCAGAAGGCTCCTATAGGAGCCGTCTGATCAGGATCTGCTCTATTTGACCTTGATATAATAATAATACGATTCTACAGTTTCTGCCCATAGCTAAATATTCCTGTGTCCATGTGCTATTATAACTAATTAATCTAAATAATATGTCTCATTATTTCTTACATGAATAACCAAATGTCAATTGAATGATAAGCAATTATCAACATGAAACAACATTGTAATTTCTTCGACAAAAACGAAACAATTATGATTGTCTGTACAGCAGCATGGCAGACATTCTTATCTAGAATGTTTATTTTTTGTTTGTTAAAAGGATTTGCAAAACACATAAACGCATGTTTATACACATACTTGATCCGTAGCTGATTGATACTGTGTGATATTATACTGATTCCTCGTTTTTTGTGTGGAGGCGTTGAGTCATTTGAGCAATATAAAAAGATTTTGTCGAGACCTATTGAGAACAGTTCAAGTTCTCAGCCAACGACGACACTTCTTCGCATCTATAATGTTCAACCCTTTACTCCATAAGTACGCCTTTCTACGCATGTACAGACCGAGTAGACACAGATCAAACCAGTAGACCCAAATCAAACCACTTCTGTTGCAACCGTCTGATCAGGGTCTGCTCTGTTTGATTATAATTCCGAAGTCCAAATCCTATAAAACAAATATTAATTCAATTAATATTATGTCGTTATTTCTTACATAGATTTTCATGCAGTAAAAAAAAGTAAAGTACCTAGTTATAGTCTACTTTCAGTCCGAATGACCGCTCAGCCGATTGTACATTTACTCCCCTGGTCATTGAGTCATTGGCCTACACTATTGAGTACTGCTTACATAAGGCGCATTCATGCAGCCGCAGTACCGGCGAGTGATACTCACAGGTACCTATTTTAACCCCTGGGTGGAGAAGATGTGTGGGTGGGAGACACGGAAAAGCGTCTCTGAAATTTCCGGGTGGGACCGGGATTTGAACCCCGGACCTCCGGACTGATAGTCAAGCGCGTTACCTCTAGACCACCGCCACCTACAAATCCTGTAAAGGATTACTTGTGTTAAAATGGAATACGGTAAAACATATCTAACCCGAGCGCTGACATTGGTGTCATTAACACTTACCCAGTTCTATGTTAATTCTAAATTTCAATACCTACTGATTATTCATGGACATAATAGTTATAATGAAATATGGAAGGTGAAATGTGGTAGCCATTTTAGGAAGTGAATAAACAGATCTTTTAAATTGCACTAGCAGACAGACCCTAATCAGACGGCTCCTCTAGGAGCCGTCTGATCTGGGTCTACTCTGTTTGAAAATGCGTGAAAACACGTTTATATGAGGGAAAGGGTTAAACTATCATTAACCCATTCTCTCATATTGACGCATTTTGACGCATCTGCAAAAGTCATCTGTTGAAATCATTGTGATAAATAGAGCATTTGCTCCTATAGCAGCAAATGCTCTATTCATGTATAAATGGTTTCAAACTATAAAATACTAAATGTTTCCTTTTCTCTAGTTAATGCTCCTTTTTGGTAGATTTATTCAAAGAGGTTGGATCTAAAAATAGCATATGAGGTTATGGGTTAAAGTAGGAAAGCTTTACACAGGACGATGGCCATACAGAAAAAAATGTCTGATTGTACAAATTGTATTGAAGTGTGGTTTAAGAAATAATTCTGAAATGTTTTGCCATAAATCTTGCTTCTTTTGGCCATTTGTTTATACAATATTCGGTAGACTTGTACAATTCGACATTGGCAACAATAAAAATGCTCAGTTTCATTCCCGTGCAATCTCTAAGCGTGCCAAATGTATCATCACAGAATAAATAGATATGCCTTACCTAATTTGCATATAAATTAATCCTGCCACATGGCTTGGTCGCAAACTTCTAGAAATCTTTATCGTTTATATAACTTTACTGAGATAATTAATCTTACTTCTAAATTCCCTCAAATCGGGACATAAATAACAGACTGTCAAAAAAACACAGGGAAACGAGAGTTTCAGTACTTTTAAAGCATATTGTTTCGCATTTGTTCTAATGTGAAATGTCAATTCCTTCTGACGTGTTTTGTATACAAAATGTGTATAAGTAATACTGTTTCAACTCATTTACTCCCATATTATTTACGATAAACGCGTTCACCGTGACCTTTGATCCCATCTACAGTTGAACTTCGATTTGAACTTTGAAGTTCCGATTTCTTATCTGAACAATTTACCAAGTTCACAGCTTAATACAGGTCTAAATAAATGCTGAAAACTCCTTTAGACTTTTAGCATTACGTTCGATCTGCATTAAGCTGTCACATGTGTTTCTAGATATTTGTTGTGATATATTTTAGAACAATTCTGTATTGAAAATATTGGAAGGACCGAACTTTTATCTTCAGTTAATCCGAAATTCGAGTTATCCAAGTTAGATATTTGAAAGTTCAATTGTAGTTGAATAAGTCAATTCAATTCAACACCGTTTTGATAACCCTTGATGAAAATATCCGGGTGTCATATAGCGTAGACCCTTATGGAATTGCTCCATCAGAGTTTTCGCTATTGCAGGATTAGTTTAACCCTTTCCCTGTTTAATATTCTTGTAAGGAATAATGAGATCATAAATGTTTATTAGCTGAATTCTTATGATGGCTTATGTACACAGGATGTTTGGCAAATGCAGAATCTGTAGAATGATAGGTCTCCACATTACATCTTGTTTAACCCGTATAAGTAGAGTGGGATACAACAACCCGTATCACAAACTTTGTATCAGTCTATGCAAAGTATTTCCTCCAGTATAAGTATAGTGGGATACCATGCCCCGTAACACATACTTCGTATCAATCTATGCAAATCAGTTCAAATCTATGTTGTGAATTAAATCTACATACATGACTGCCGTGGATAACACAAAAACAAGGAAGCTTATTACCCGTGTCGGTGCTGGCAAATTAACTCCCTTTGTGTTGTAAATTATTTGTAAAATGGAGCTAAATCGTAGCAAAATGATACATTTGCATTGCTGGAAGACGGAAAACAGGGTCCATAGCCATAAGAGATAAAGTCATGCAATTATACCTTGATCATCTGTGATAGTAGCCCACCTTATCAGTTTGTGTTTTAGATGCCTGAAGGTCAGCACCCAAAGTACACAACATGGGGTAAATGGGTCAACATACCTTTCGAAATGCCTTTAATAAGTCCCCTAAAATGTTCGTCTCCACAGGTTGCACATGCATTCTAAGTTTGAAGTGTGTATGTGCAATGTCTACAAAAGCATCGCCAACGTTAAAGTTGGGGACAAACCAACAAACAAAATAACAACAAACCAACAAGCAGGCAGACAGGACAAAAACAATATGCCTCCGAGGGGGATAAAAAAAAAAGGTCCAAATACTATTTACTAAGTCACTTCTCTCCTATGCTGATATGGGGAATGTTGATTTTATTGAATGTACTTTCCTTGAAAAATATTCTATAGCAAACTCTAACTTGATTTGCTAGTATTTTACGTCTTTTACCCTTTCGCAGCCAATGCCGGATCTGTGATGACCTATGCAAACATTTTGGATCCAGATGAGACGCCGAGTAACTCGGCGTCTCATCAGGATCCAAACTGTTTGTACTGTTACTATGAGTTGAAACAAAAATGAAGAAAATCAAAAGATGAAAATTTCTAGCAGACGACAAAGTTAGCAGACGACAGAGTTTGGCAGCGAAAGGGTTAAGATATCGGCTGTTCTGAACAAACAGTTTGGATCCTGATGAGACGCGGCGTCTCATCTGGATCCAAATTGTTTGCATAGGTAATCACAGATCCGGCATTGGCAGCGAAAGGGTTAATGAAAGAAAACGAGGGTCTTATAGATTTGTTTCCGTAATATGATTTATTGTGTCTAAGTATCTAAGTGAATACAGCTGTGTTTGTGCTGAAATATATTGTATTATGTTGTAAACATTACAGTATTAAAGACATTATGGAAATCAGCGTTCCTTATGTATTACCCTCACATTAATCCGTTTATAGCCATGTCGCATAGAGAATCGTATGTGATTCCAAGTTCCAAAATTAGAAATGCGATTGAGAATGCAATTTGAATGTATCCAAAAAAGAGTATAAATAGGCTTATCCGTATTAAATGTTCGTCCTTGAATTGATGATTTAATTGAAATATTTTAGTGAACACGGCATTTTATTAGCCTGGAATTTAGAACTGTGTCGGTTTAGTATTTTAGTCTTAGATGAACGTAAGCTTAGCAGTTCGATAATGAACGTTTGTATATCAGTTTGATAATTATTTAGCAACAAATGTTGGACCAAGTATATATATATGAATATGCGTCAAAATGAGCCTACGGAAAGATTATTTAAGAATTATATTCGTACATATTCCTTTCAAGTACCATTTTTCAAAGTAAACTACTGCTATTTAGTTACCCTGCTACACTTTCATAATCAAACAGGGACCCACTCTCCCATCAATTACAACAGTATACATTAGCACCTGTCTTAAGGGGCTATCAAAAAGAGGTTTAATTATGGGTCTGTAAGACATGTGGTAGCTTAGTGCTGGTCAAAACTAATGCAGAAAGTTCCTATATGAGCTTTCTGCATTACTTTTGCCTTCCTTTAACCAACCACCTATTCTTTAAAGATCACATGTTAAATTAATGAATGACCGCTTAACCCATTCCCTCATATTGACGACTTTTGACGACTCTGTAGAAGTACAAAAATGAGTCATGCAGGAAACACCACATACAGAGCAAACAGCCGCCCGAACAGCAACACAAGGAAACAGCAAATGTACATAACTATAAAAACATCACGAGAAGCACAAAGACAAAACAAACATACAGTAGGGAGATGGAAGTACCGCCTTGGAACGGTCAGTGACAAAAGTCACTGGGGGGGGGGGGGGGCGCCCAACCTCGCACTTATTCCATCCCCACCCTAAAAGACAAACAGTGTAAATAAACATTTCCCCTCTCCGACTAACCTACAACAACCGCGGTGGAAAATACAGTGGTAAAGTGCATGTATAACGAAAACATTTAAGTGAACAAAATGTATCCACCTATTGCTAGTGTATATGTCACTTTATGAAACCATTGTGATAAATAGAGCATTTGCTCCTATAGGAGCAAATGCTCTATTTATTACAATGGTTTCAAACTATAAATTCTAAACCCTTCTTGTTCTCTAGTTAATGCTCCTTTTCGGTAGATTTATTCAAAGAGGTTGTATCTAAAATAGCCTTTGAGGTAATGGGTTAAGACAGGTTCTGCTGTATATGAAAACTGAACTTTCATTTAATTCCCTGATCGTGTACAAAACCCTCTATTAAACAAACGATATGAGCATGGTGAGTAATTGCTAATAGATATCACTAAACGCTGCAGTATTTAGCTAACTGGTGTTATGTTGCAACATTCGTCATTGAAAATCACTTCAATCCGTTGTAAATTTTTTACCTGTTCAATATTAATGTAAGAAATAACGACACAATAAATAGTTATAAGCTTAATGTAAAATGTTCAAGGATTTTTTTGTATACTCTAATGTTTGAATAACATATAGTTTACAGGTATTCGCCCTGTGCTCATCTGTCAGTCAGTTTATCATATAGTTTGTGTCTCGCTAATATACCTACGTTTTAACCTTACCTACATTCGTAACACTTCATGTTGTAGTATATGAACTTGTATTACTTTAGTCATATTGGTCATATGGCGTATGTCATAGGGTGAAAACTACAGAGGTATCGAAATAAATAAATTTACCAGCAGTATTGTGTTAATTGTCTTCTTATTAACCATTTCTAGATTCATTTATACGCATGTTTAATACTGTTGAAGGGACATAACTCAAACTAATATTTTCTACTAACCGGACATCAAGTGATTGGTAGCGGAACTTTCGAAAATACAAACAGTCGCCCTATTTAATTTGCTTGAAAATATAAACTCTCAGACTGTATAAATTTGATATTTATACAGATGATTATTATGATTACCATGATCTGGAGTAGTCGGCGAATAAATTCAGATACGAGTATATGGCATAGACATTGGTGTACACCTCAATACATTCCAAACCCACACATATACAGTCAAACCCCGACACGTAGATATGGTGTCGGTGTAGAGCATACAAGGGACAGTTTTGTGAAGGTTGTGTGTATGTTTATGTGAGCACGCACTTTTGTGTTTCTAGGGTTGCTGTGGACCGACCTTCATGCTGCATCTCCTGTCTGACAGCTCTTCTATTTTATATTGTACATACGTTTGACAAACTAACCTTTATTCTATATTAGTGTATACTAGGAGATAGCACAAGTTAATATTTATAAACATCGAATGCAAATACAGTTGAATTTCGGTATCCCGATAACCAATAATTCCAAATAAGGATTACTAGAAGTAAACGGTCGGTCTTTCTAAAACTCACAATGCAAACTTGTTCTTAAATATCTAGAAATGCATCTGACAGACTCGTGACAGGTCGAGAATAATGCCGAATGCCCCATCAGGAGATTTCAGCATTACTTCAGACCGGCATTAAGCTGAGAACTTGCGAAATTGTCCAGATTTGAAATCGAATGACTCGGATTTTGTTATCTCGGAGAAATGTTTATGGTCCCTTGCAACTCGAGATATTGAAGTGCAACTAAAGCATGATTGTATATATTAACTTTTCTGTCATGCTAAGCGCATCTTGACTCGCATTTGCAAAACATTTGGATCCAAATAAACACCGAGTAACTCGCGCCATTATCCAAGCTGTTTGACACTCGGTCAATAGTTTTTCAAAGGACTGAACAAGTCACAAATCAGATTTTGTGCAGACATTAAGTTTTCAGCATGAGAAAGATTAAATATGAATACACCGACCCCACTCCACACCCCCCCCCCCCCCCCTCAAAAAAAATAATAAAATAAAATCATAACACACCAATACAGGTATCGTATGAATGAGGAATTGACGTTTCATTTCCTTGCAATCAATATATTTTCACGTATGCAATATGTGAAGTCTCGACGCATATCACCGGTAAGATCACACATGTATCTTACTAACGATGTTGCCTTATCCTTAGGTCGTGAGAGAATATGTGACAACGTGCAGAAGAAAATTGACAATTTGCATATATGAATAAATATACTAAGGCTGGAGAGACGGACAAAGCGTCTTGATTATGATGTTCTTTCCACCAGGTCAACAGGAAATAACAGCGAGGTGAAAGCGAAATGCGGGGAATTAGGTATGACAAGCCGATCGGAAATTTAATAACAAGGGCTTTCAAGACCGTAGATGTTTAGAAATGTATGTAAATGTGCGTGACAGCAAATATTTACGATTTTAATGATAAAAAGTGCACTATATATTAGTGCAACATATTGGCAGAGGATATCGGTAAGACGACCATGTCACAAAACGTATGGTCCAGATTTATTTATTTGATATCTTCAAAATTGAAACTTATTGCACTAACATTTTGTAATTGCACAAAAATGTTGAGGATTGGTATTTAAAAAGGTTTGCCCTAAAACACCCTACCCCGTGTACTCTGTGGTAAAAAATGTGTTTGATTGAAATCGAGGAACTTTGAGACAATGTTGTCATAAAAATTCCATAATATTGCAACAGTTAATCACAATATAACACATTATTACTGTTTTGTTTCAGATAATTCCCATGTTGTGAATGTTCTTTTTCTATACATACTATTTTTTAATTTACTAAGCACATTATTTCTTGTATGTTATCTATTTACGCTTTATTTTTATTTAGAATGCTGTGGTCCTAAAGGCATACGTTTATGTTTTAGAAAGCGACAAAAACGTCCTTAGAGCCGTTTTCGAAATACATGTTCAAGCTTAATCCTGTGTTTGATACTGATACTATTAAACAAATGTACTCGTATTAAACGTAACCTTTTCATGATTGTTTTATGTGGCCAAAGAGTAATCACAATACTTGATAATTTTCAACAGATCATTCGCCTGTGAGCCCTTATCTGGCTAAGCACAACCTCGCTTGCACTGCACACATATTGTGCTAAGATGAGACGCTGTGTAACTCGATGTCCCACAAAGAGTTTAGCTCCTTTACACCCAATCGATAGCGTTTGAAAAGCTTGAACGAATCTGAAATGAAATTGTTAACAGATACCAGATGAACAACATGGTACGGTTTAAAGTAACCATGTTGTCCTTGGTTTGTACTCCCCCTGTTCAGTATATATCAGACATAATGACCTCGTGAATGTTTAATAGCTGAATTTATCATGTAAACATTTCAAGGAATGTTTTTGCTTTGACACACGCTTTAGAATAAGGTCTATATCGTGTCAAGCAAGTAGAGCAAACCCTGATCAGACGGCTCCTACAGGATCTGACCTGGGTCTCCTCTGTTTGCAAAGGCGTATTTATGGAGTAAAATGTTAATTTATTTTTTGGATTATTTGATTAAATTGGTATGCACCGTGCTGTCCACTTTGTGAACTCGTATTTGTCTGTTATATATGAACTTAGGTGAAAAGTGAATATCGAAGCCATTCGTTATTGTATATTTTACTTAGTTGGGATTTCTTAGGAAATATTAAACAGTGTTACAAGCGACAATCTTACCAAAACTGGAGCTTACCCGACATTTAAGTCAGGAGGGTCATGAACAGACGCAAACATATAACCTAACTGGAATTATGCTACTATGTAAATATTTTTTCAATGTTGGATTTAAAGAATACGTACAGTAAAACCCCTCTAATGCCTCCATCAAAAAGGGGAATTATTCACAGTGGCAAAGGCAGGTGGTAGCTTAATGCAGGACTAAAGTTATGCATAACTTTCGTCCTGCATTAAGCATCCACCTGCTTATGACGACAGCTATATTTGTTCATTAAGTGGTCGCATTAGAGGGGTTTTACTGTAATATGCAAACTCAAGTTTGCACTGCCAAAGTGTTGGAATATAGTGGAAAATGCAATCACCAGTAGAAATCTGATTCAATAAACATACAGTAAATCTCAGTTTAATGCAGGGTAGAAGTGATGCAGAAAGTTCCTTTAGGAGTTGTCTGCCTGAGTTCTATCCTGCATTAAGCAGCCACCTAAAGTCTTCTGTACAAGAATCCCTGTTTAGTGGGGTTCACTACATGTTGCGGGCAGCTTTTGAGCTGATACTTTACTGACGAGTAAATGAAATATTACAACAATTGGACTTGCTCAGAAGTTTGCGAATCACTAACCTTTCTTTTGGATAACATATTTGTACGTTATGGGAATGCTATATACCGCCAGGTAATTGGTATTCCCATGGGTACGAATTGTGCACCACTTGTCGCAGATTTGTTTTTGTACTGCTATGAGAGAGATTTCAAGTTGCGTTTGAATCCTCAATCAAAAGAAGATGTTATAAAAGCCTTTAATTAAACTTGTCGATATTTGGATGATATTTTTAACTTAGATAACCCTTTCTTTGATGCTCTGATTCCTACAATTTATCCTAAAGAACTCAAATTGAATAAAGCTAACCCGTCCGACAATTACGCAGCGTTTCTTGATCTCGACCTTAAAATTGATAATGGAATGATTTCTTCTAAAATATATGACAAAAGAGATGATTTTGATTTTAATATTGTTAATTTTCCTCATCTTGACGGGGATGTTCCCCATGCTCCATCTTACGGGGTTTATATATCTCAACTTATTCGTTTTGCTAGAGCTTGTTTATCTATTGACGATTTTAACAGTCGAAATCTCATTTTAACTGAAAAACTGCTTAAGCAAGGATATAGATTCCATAAACTAAGAAACACTTTTTCTAAATTTTACTATCGAAATCTCTCGCTTATTGGCAAGTACCAATCTAATCTCAAGGAGCTTCTGCGACACGGTGTTTCACATCCTGAATTTTATGGTGATGTGATTTACAAACTTCGTAAAAGTATTGGACATACCCATTTTCTCACTTTGTTCATCAAATATGTTAAAAAAAATCATTAAAAAGGGATATGATCCTGTAGTACTACAACATACTGCATGTTTGGTTGTCAACCCTTTTACAGTTGGCAATCACGCTGACCTCTTTGCATGTACGCCGACAAGAAGGGTTTAGTACTCTATGAAGGCGACCTCTTAAATCCAGAAATGGAAGGAGAACGTCGGATATCTGTACTTTTTTGTCGTACCCTTTATTACTTTTCTACAGTTACTATGTTTGCAGCTCAATCATTGAGTACACTAGCGATAGGTGGATACAGTTTGTTCACTTAAATGTTTTCGTTATACATGCACTTTACCACTGTATTTGCCGTCGCGGTTGTTGTAGATTAGTCGGAGAGGGGATACGTTTATTTACACTGTTTGTCTTTTAGGGTGGGGATGGAATAAGTGTGAGGTTGGGCGCCCATAAACCGGTTTAACCCCCCCAGTGTCACTGACCGTTCCAAGGCGGTGCTTCCATCTTCCCCCTATTGTGTGTTTGTTTTGTCTTTGTGCGTCTCTTGTTGTTTTTTATAGTTATGTACATTGGCTGTTTCCTTGTGTTGCTGTTCGGGCGACTATTTGTTCTGTATGTGGTGTTTCCTGCATGACTCATTTTTGTACTTTTAGATCGGAACTTTGCAACTATTAGGAGAAGATGCAGAATTTCAGGTATGTGTATATTTCAAAGATTCTTTCCTACAAACTGCCAATATTACACCTAAGATTGCTACGCAAAGAGCTGGGATCAAGGTGAGACATTTGAATAGTATTGGATAAAATAGTTATAATGCAATATGGAAGGTGGAACATGATAGCCATTTTAGAAAGTAAAGAAACAGATCTATCAAATTTCATTGGCATACAGAGCAGACCCTGATCAGACGGCTTCTACAGGTGCCGTCTGATCTTTGTCTACTCCGTTTGTAAATGCGTAAAAACAGGATTATATGAAGCAAAGGGTTAAACAAACTGGACGTAAGTAAAAGTTATTTCAGACCAGAGTTTGTGTCGATGCTATTTCGTCAGCATTATAGGGGTTAATAGATCCATAACATTAGTAAAAATTCAAATATATTGCATACGATCCATTAAACTTATCAGTCAGTGCAGGTATCTATTGGCGCATTGTATCGTAGCACCATAAATGTGACTGATGTTCATTTTTCTGATACAGGTACCTTTGAATGCATTGTATATGCGAGCCATAAAAGTGACTTATGTTCATTTTTCTTCAGCACAAGTTAATATTTTACTTACAGCAGACTAATCAAAGGTGTCGACCTAGGCTATACAACAACGTTTTTCTTCTGTCCTTGCTAAGCTTGTCAAATATATCAGAATGAAATGAATAGATTTAGCTTACTTATTTACATATATATGGATTATATAGATACAGATTGTCTGGCTGATTTTCGGTCAATTCCTACGTTCTTAATCCCCACTCCTTGAAGAAAAATGCATAAAAAATTCCTAGACGGCATGACATTTACAACATACACTTTATTACAACAGGCGCACATTAACCTTTTTCAATGCTGGCTTTCAAAGTGGAATGACCTATCATTGTTTAGCTGTAGCGTCAATGCACTATGGAAGGCTTAATTCTGCTAGATAAGTTTGAATGACAAACACTGCAGACCCTGAATAGATGGCTCCTCTGCGTCTACCCTTTTTACAAATGTCAGTTAATTCTGGTCCCGCATTGAAGGGGTTGATACGTTTACATGTAGTCCATTAACCCTTTACCTCATAGGCTATTTTTAGATACAACCTCTTTGAATAAATCTACCGAAATGGAGCATTAACTAATGAAAACGAAAATTTTAGAAGTTTGTAGTTTGAAACCATTGTGATAAATAGAGCATTTGCTCCTATAGGAGCAAATGCTCTATTTATCACAATGGTTTCACAAAGTGACTTCTACAGAGTTGTCAAAAGTCGTCAATATGAGGGAAAGGGGTAAACTACAGCTACACATCTAACAGAATGTGATTATTCCTTCATCTCTGTTGCATTTGTAACTCGTTCCTTCATTAAAACGTCTGTTAACGGCTTTGCAAGCAGAGTTAAAGTTGGACAATCAGTTCTACTACAGGGAGAGTCACTCACAAATGTACACGGCACCAAACCATCATCAAACAGGAAACAACACAGCTGCCACACAGAAAGGGACAAAATGCACCAAACATACATACAACATTTACTATATAAGAACAAAATGGACCATGGGGTGAAAGTAGAAGTACCGCCTTGGAACGGTCAGTAACCAAGAACGGTTACTCCTGAAGGAGTCGTCTGATCAGGTCGGCTCTGTTTGCCTGTACAATAATATCATTTGTACGACATACCCCCAGCAAAGCTATTGAAAAGGTGTCCTGATAACGGTTGTAAGTGGACACTTTTGTACGCACGTGATTCTTGTGGTTAAAACATATCTACCTAGGATTTGAATTGGGTGAACCAAGGGGAAAACATTTTGTACTCATTTGTGAAATATTCATTTTTATTCATTTTTAATCAAAATTAAAAGTCTACAACGTACTGTTGTACAAGTAAGATACATGTACTCGTCTTACTACCAAAGTGTCTTCTTACAACCGTTATCAGGACAGTTTGTTCGCATGACCACAGACAAGTGTCCTCGGCTACTCCTCGGACACGTCTTCGGTCATGCGAACAAACTGTCCTGATAACGGTTGTAAGAAGACACTTTGGTAGTAATACTCTGTGACAAAACATAGCAAAGCAAAAGCCGGTAATAATCATGTTCCACGAGGATTGTACAGTAAAACCCCTCTAATTCGACCACTTAATGAATAAACATGACTGTCTTTATAAGCAGATGGTTGCTAAATGCAGGACACAAGTTATGCAGAAAGCTCCTACAGGAGCTTTCTGCATAACTTTCGTCCTGTATTAAGCTACCACCTGCCTTTGCCACTGTGAAGTATGCCCCCTTTTGCTGGTCGTATTAGAGGAGTTTTACTGTATTTATATAGCGCATTTTTATACCTTCGGAAATTTATTCGAAGATTACCGACGATAATACACGGAATATGTATCAGTCTCAGGTCAAATTTGTAAGGATAATATGTCATGGTAAAACATTTCCACTTTATAAATATTTTCGATGTCAACATTATTTACTTAAGGACATTTTCTACAGTTTTATGAAAAATTAATCCTTTCATAGAATTTTCTAAATTTTTGGTATATCAGGTAAAAGTTAATGGAGAATTCAAAAATAAAAATATATTTCGACGTGATAGATGTTTTGTAAATTGGCAGTTTCCGTGGTAACCGTATGTGCCAAAACTGTAAAAATGACTACACTTTCTTTAAATATAATAAAACTGAAGCAAAAGCATTATAATATACAAAATAAACATGATTTTACGCATGAATTACTGAGTTTTATAATACTGAACATTTTTCTTTACAAAATAGGTTTTTCATATTTCGTCACTCGACAAAAAATGAAAACAATAAACAAGTATTCTGCGAATAAATAAAGATATTGAAAAATGTCTTTCATAGAATTTTCAAAATTCTTAATATATTAGGTAAAATGTAATGGTGAATTCAAAAATAAAAATATATGTCGACGTGTTAGATGTTTTGTAAAATGGCAGTTTCCATGGTAACCGCATGTGCCAAAACTGTCAAAATGACACTTTATACATGTATATATATATATATAAATACTTCACTAATAATACAAAATGTAGTGAAATTCATAAAGAACGAAACATTTTCAAACATACAGAATAAAATTATCCTTATTAGTTCATTACATATTACTAGACAGTATATGAAGTATATTTGTGTTTAACTTGACCTTTAAATAACAACCACCTTGTCAATAAGCCCACTGAAAAAAGTGGAAAAAGATATGCTTTTCTTGCATAACTAACGGGGAAAGTATCAAATAGATATTCCTGACTGTGAACGTGAACTATAATTTGCATTCAAGAGTTATCAATGTATGCAATGTACACACAGACTGGATATGGTTACAGGTTCGAATCCAATTTCGGGGATAAAATTTGAATACATTTTCTAATATTCTGTTTGCTAAAGTAACCCTCACTTTTCCTCAATAATTTGTATACACCAGCACTACCTCCGCGATCAACTGCAAGTGTAATGTATTCTTCTGATCCTTTTTCCCATAGACCTTTTCGCAAAATGCCCGTTTATTCGATATTGTTGACTTATTTTTTGTTTCGTGGCATTGCGTAACATTTCCCGATTACTATACAACTACATTCTTTGTGAAGAGTTACTATCGGTGGTTATCTACCTTGGATGCGCATACAAATACGCAAAAATTACTACCGAAAACGTCTTTAATAGAAACATAGAAAACTTGTATATTTCTGTACATAGGATGTCAACTCATCGTTCCTGTGACTAAAAGAAAAAACAACAGTAAAACCCCTTTATAACGGCCACTAAATTACATCAAGTAGTTTGTGTTAAAGGCAGGTGGCTGCCTAAAGCAAGATGAAACTAAAATAGAACGCTATAGGAGCGTTCTGTTTTACTTTCACATTGCTTTTTGCAGCCACCTGCCATAAATGCCAATTAATTAACATAACTTAGTGGCCGTTATAGAGATGTTTTACTGTAGATATCTGTAGGACATAGGATGTCGACTCATGTAAGTGGCTGCAAACGTTTTTATCTGGTAAGTTAATATACACATTCGAACCTGTTAATTATCCCTACGTTGCTTCAATCCATGTTGCAGTTTTGAGGTTTGGCTGCTATTTGGCAACAGCCAACCTCTCGTTTAAGAACATTCAAGGTAACCAGGCCGATGGTTTTGATCCAAATGTGCTGTTATGTAGCATAGTTCTAATATAATCTTTATCCTCATCTACCAACTCATCTTGGCACTTCATGTTCTTTTGAATAACGTAAACCAAAACTTCGTCTAAAATAGAACATGTTGCAGAACACCTTGAAATGTTTCCATCTCTGTCATAGCAGCAGGTTTAACTTTGACTACCCATCGATAAGGAAACACATGGCGTTCTGAAATATGTAGTTTCAATGTAAATTAACCTTTAAGATAGATTGTAAGAAGCAAATAACGTAGACAATTTATTTGCAAATCTAACCCTGCATCATTTGCGTGATAAATAGGTATTTATTTATCTTAAGTTCTATGGGGAAATAGTGTCAGAACCGGTGATTTGTTTAAAAGCCTTAATATGTAGCATATGTTTGAATAAATCATAAATATGACAACATTCATTAGCTTTTATTTTCCTCAAATATTGTATTGGGCATTAAAATTATATAACATTTTGCGTGTATTTATTGCCAGTGTGTGTACATAACTAATAACAGATAGCGATGTTTGCGTATAATGTGAGGATTATTATAGTGCAATAAAGTTTTCGAAAGCATAACATTGCTGTGCTATTCTGATTTATTCGTTTGAATGCTGAATTCAAAATGGAGTGTCTCATCAGTGTTTAAACATTTTTCATAGACCTCACTAAAAACAGAGTGGATCCAGATCAGACAGCAGCTGCAGATGAAGCAGTATGGTCAGGGTCAGCTCTGTTATGTTTAGAAATAATACAATTCTGATTTTACGGTTTCTGTCTGATGTCTGTCGAGGCTTTAAATTCCCCTGTATTCATATACCATGATAAAATGTATCTTATTAATACTCATTATTTCTTACATAAATAGTCATGGTGTAAATGCTTAAAGATTAAAATGTTTACTTTACTGAAGATTATTTGGTCCTCTGGTCTGCATGTACACTGTTTGAAAATGCCAGTGCACCAGTTTTCCACAAATAAAGGGTTAATATTACAATACAAACATGTAGACCAGACCCTCTGTGCTTAACCCTGTCACCGCCGATGTCGCATAAATACACCACGACAAATAGTGCAGTCCCAGAATCAAGGCGGCGTCTGATCAGGGACTTCACTATTTGTCTCAAACTCTATTTCTATATATGTGCTTTATTCCTTTGAAGTTTGCATTTATTTATCTTTTTTCCTTATTGTACAGAATGATTAAACAAAATTGGATTGCAGACGACAATTAGAAATTTGGCGCCGAAATGGTTAAAAAAACAAATTAGGAAATAGCCGAACACTCACAGATAAGGGGACACAACGGTAGTTAAATAGTTAGGGCAAGTAATATAAAAAGAAAACAAGAGGACCGTGTAGCTATGTCGCTCACCTGAGACAGTACGGCATATGATAATTTACCATCTACCAATATTGTTCAGAACGTTGTGTTGCGCTGAACAATTGCGTATAAATTCCACGCTTGGACAATTATTCTAAAATTTCACTTATTAGATATGTTACTTGTTCCTGTTACATACGTATTCTGTTGACTCAAATCATTGATATATTACAGTCAGCTGGAACAACCCGTGAACGTAGTCAAATCGTCAAATAATACGTCGTTGTTCAATTCGGTTTAGTTATGAAAATTGAATATGGCCACGACGGTACCTGGGGGCATGAGAAGTGTTGCGCTTTTAATAACTGCTCATAAACAATAAAACGGAGTCTGCAATTTTTCATTTTTCACATTGGTACTTTTGCTTCGAAGAGTCTCATACTTTCAGAATTTATAGTGTCACTGTAGCAATATATTGCATCAATATGATAAAGATCAGGGTTCATGCTTATAAAGCTTTTAGTTGAGTCTGAGTTTCGTTCTCAGGCTTTTGATTGGTCAGATTTGAGCCTTTTCCATGCTTATAAAGCTTTTACTTGAGTCTGAGTTTCGTTCTCAGGCTTTTGATTGGTCAGATTTGAGCCAAAGGCTCAAATCTGACCAATCAAAAGCCTGAGAACGAAACTCAGACTCAACTAAAAGCTTTATAAGCATGGACCCAGGTATGTGGCAAAATCACTTCACGCTAACCTACATTTGAAAAAAGTTTGGGGCTTACTCTTAAGCCTTTGCCTGCTAAATGATGTCTACTGAATCTCCGATCTGTTTTCCAATATATATCCAATACCGAAACTATTGACCGAGTGCCAAACAGTTTGGATCCTGATGAGACGCCGAGTTACTCGGTATCTTATCTAGATCAAACCTGTTTATAAATGCCAGTCATATCATGGTAAGCAGGCCAAAAGTTCATATCTGATGTAGTAGAACCTGCACGAAGCGGCCATTCATATATTGAACATAGAACAAATAAAAAGCAAGTCGTTGGTTAATGTATTACAAATGTAATGCAGAAAGCTCCTATAGGAGCTTTCTGTATTACCTTTGACCTACATTAAGCCACCACCTGCCTTTCAGATCCATAATCTGTCCTCTTTCCGATGGCCGCCGCTCATGGCAGTTTCTACTGTAATACGTAATTGTAATTTGTTTCAAAATTGTTTTACAGACTGTTCTCTATTACGAAAATTGGAACCGATATATATTTCCGTACAGACTAATATGATACTGTTACTACTGTCGTTTGTAATAAGCACTATTCAATATATTTCTGAGCGAAAATGACAGTATGTCGTATGCTAGACAGCAGCTTCATTTCTTCAAAGCTGCTTTTGACAGGTCAGACAGTTAATCAAAGATCGTGCTTAGAATCTGTATTTATATCCAACTGGCATCATCCTACTTTTGTAGACTAATCTGCGGGACACCAGTATACTGACATCTATAGGCAGTGTAGACCCAGATCAGAGGGTTTCTAGAGTAGTTTTCTGATAAGGGTATGGACCGTTTGTTATCTAAAATCATACAGCAAAGACAAGCACTTCATACAAAATTGACTATACTGTTAAACACTGATTAGCAATTCATCTTTGAACTGTCAGCATTGAATGACTTATCCCTATACTCCAGGAATATTCACGTAAGAAATAATGTCTGTTAGATTAAATGTTATAATAGTACTTGGGCGCATAATAATTTGGTCATGGTAGAAACTGTAGCAAATTGAGCAGACTCTGATCAGACGACTCCTGGTCTGGTTCTATTCTGTTTGTAAAGGCGGAGAAAGGGTACTTGTGGAGATGTAACAAAAATGTATGTAGTTACGTACTAGTTTTGTTTTAAATTCACGTGCATAATTGTAAACAGATACAACTCTGTAAATGAATCATGATCAAAATAGTATCCATGTTCTATTTTATACTATCATATAGATCTACAAATCATTTTGTTTTTGTATTCCCTAGGCTTTGACTGGAATCGAATATTTTCTTCTTTTCTTTCTTCTCTTAATTAGCCAAGTCTTGAGTTTATTAAATGTTTTGCTGGAGAGGAGTCATTCTTAAGCATCTAATTGGTTGGATGTCGAGCAAGCTCAAAATCTGACCAATGAGATACTCGAGAATGAACTCGAAGTCAGATTCAGAAGTTCATTACCTTTAGGTATGGCTTTGGTGATGGTGGCGTTTTTGTGTGTGGTTTTTCCTGCTTGACTTTACTACTTTTTCATTTGCAACAAAATCAAGATGCGTTTGTGAAACACTATATTCCCGATTACTGCCAATATAGATTTAAAGTAAAACTAATGAATGGCATGTAAAATGCGATGTGTAACACTTTGTAATGAATCTGGAAGGTATGTAGGTGTAGTGATTTTAGTAACGCTTCTAACAAACGAATGCAATTCTAACATGCTTTCTAGAATTTCTTCCTTATCAATGTCTTCATTAAAAGAAATTGACAAGCAAGCCGATAAAATCGTTTTAGATCAGATCCTCTAAATATGAACGGCTAGTTTGATACAAAACTTTACTCTACATATTCTCAGATCAGACATTGACAAATTGTCTGAACACCAAAGATTGGTTTTGAAAATTCCTTTTATCAATAAATGTATTTAATTTATTGACCTCCAAAGTTTATTCAGATATAAAATATGATTGATACTATTCTTAAATACTTTAAAATACAGAACCACGATTATATGCTACAAATACAACACACCCATTAGAAATGTTATTTTCAACTACAATCAAATTGTTGCCGACCTTAATATTTATGATAATATTCCTGATAATTGAAATTGCACCACCGCAAAATTTTGCTTTTCTCCAGCTGGTAATGTAACTACTGGTAACTTCGAGATAATTAAAGATATACGTCTACGATCTCTTCTGAATAAAGTTCCCCAATATAGTATACCATCCTTAATAGATTTTAACTTTTGCCGTGGTCAGATTGGTGAGGCTTTATAAAATTTTAGTATTAAATGGTGTCGTGGATAACATGTTGAGTCTAATGTTCTTTCGAATTGGAAAAAAACTATTTTTATACGAGTATAATTGACAAGCGCATTTCATTTTATAGTTCAAATGAACACCTTCTTCCACCTAAATCTAGAATTTCTTTTAGACATCTTAAAAAGGGTTTACAGGATTTCCATTCAAACTACGTCTTTGTCCCTGCTGATATCAAAGCATACGTTTCGGTAACTACTGACGAAAAGACCGTCGTTTTAGACCATGTCAAAAAGTGTGATCAACTTGGAGCAGGTATTAACCCTTCGCTTGCTGAATTTTGAAATACATTTCTTCTTCTTTACCCATGCCCTGTTGTATAATTACATACATCTTCACCGTGTACACGTATTTCGCTGTGCAATCACTGCTGTGGAGTGCATTGGTTGCACAATCAACTTGTAAATAGTACAGACCCTGATGAGACAGCTACTGCAGGAGCTGTCTCATCTGGGTCTTCACTATTTACAGGTAAGTATATTGACGTGAATAGCAAGCGAAGGGTTAAAACTACACAACGTAAACTTCTGACAATGTATTATTTACCAAAACTACATAAAAACATATATATGTGTAAAGATGTTTTGATTCCTACCATTTATCCAAAAGAACTTTATTCAATATAAAGCTAAACCCTTCCGACACTTATGCAGCTTTTCTTGATCTAGACCTTAGATTTGAAAATTGAATTATTTTTTCTAAATTCTATGACAGAAGAGACGATTTTTATTTTAATATTGTAATTTTCCCTCATCTTATTATTGTCATTATTATACCACATTTTTATTGCACTCTTTTCGTACATGATATGTGCGTTCAAAAGCCCTTCACATGGAGATCACTAACCGGAACGAGCCGCATGATTATCTATCCAGGCAATGAACGATATGCAATAGATATACAATAAATGTGAAATCACTAACCGGAAGGAACCGCATGATTGTCTATCCGGTCATTGAAAGATATGTAAAAGATATACAATAGATATGAAATCACTAACCGGAACGAGCCATATGATTATCTATCCAGGCAATGAACGATATGCAATATATATGCAATAAATATGTACTCACTAACCTGAAGGAACCGCATGATTGTCTATCCGGTGAATGAGAGATACACAATATATATACAATATATATGAGGCGCAGTCTTGACGGAGATGTTCCTTGTGTCCCATCGTACGGGGTTTATATATCTCAACTTAGAGCTTCGCTGGAGCTTGTTCCGCCGTTGACGATTTTAACGGTTGAAATCTCATTTTAACCGAAAAGCTGATTAAGCAAAGATATAGACATCATACACTAAGACAAACATTCTCTATTTTTGCTTTCGAAATATGTCACTCATTGGCAAGTACAAATGTAATCTTAAGGCACTTCTGCGACACGGTATTTCACCTCCCGAATTTTATGGTGAATTCATTTGAAAACTTCGTCAAATTATTGGACTTACCCATTTTCTCACTTTGTTCATTAAATATGTTAAAAACTTCATTAAAAGGAATATGATTCTATTGAACTACAACATACTGCATGTCTGGTTGTCAACCCTTTTACAGTTGGAAATCACGATTTCATGTACGCCGATAAGAATGGTTAAGTACTCTATGAAGACGACCTCTTTAATCCGTACCCTTTATTACTTTTCTACAGTTACTCTGTTTGCAGCTTAATCATTGAGTACACTAGCGATAGGTGGATACAGTTTATTTCACTTAAATATGTTTCTGTTCTACATGCAAGTTACCACTGTATTTGCCATCGCGGTTGTATATTAGTCGGAGAGGGAATACGTTTATTTACACTGTTTGGCTGGGGATGGAATAAGCGTGAGGTTGGGCGCCCCTAAACCGGTTTAAACCCCCTACTGAATAGTATCACCGACCGTTGCAAGGCGATACTTCCATCTTCCTCCTATTATTTATGTGTTTTGGCCTTTGTGCGTCTCTTTTCATTTTGGTTGTTATGTACATTTACTGTTTTCTTGTTGTGGTTCTGTTCGGACGGCTGTTTGTTTTGTATGTGGTGCTTCCTGCATGATTCATATTTGTACTTTTCAGTGTCCAAACCGAACAAGTTTCTCAAATTTTAACAGATATACAGTAAAATCGCGATTATTCTTATTTTAGAGGAGCTTTCTGCATGTCTTTCATTATACATTAAGCTGCCACCTGTCTTAAAGATCGATAATGATACGCATTGAAACGATCGAATAATCGAGATTTTATTGTACATATATTTACTTGAAATGTACCGATATGGGTCATAAAACACCCCATTGACAATAATTCCATTGCTACATCCGATCGTTTACGCTGAGCTCTCAAATGTTCTACAAACGGAAAATGCTTTTGAAGCAAATTAAACGTAGTTCCGTGACAATAGGGTACAGGTGTCAAAAATTTCTGCGTTTGTCACAAATGCAGGGGTAACACGTAGTAATGCTCTAATAGTCATTAACCCTGATATAGAGTAAACCCAGATCAGACGACTCGTATAGGAGATATCTGACGAGGATTTGTTTTATTTGCTTCTGGGTTGTTAAAGATCTGATTAGAAAGGTTTTGACATGTGTTAATATACCATTTTAAACATTTATCTCATTAATATTCATGAAGTCATTATTTCTTACATGAATATTCATAGGGTTAAGGATTAAACTGATCACACATTGATTTGTCTGATAGTGCATGCATACTAATCAAGTGTTACAGAAATGGTTTGCTTGTATGCTCGGGATTGTACATTGCTTTAACAGTAGTTCAGTCATATTGTGACTTAGGTTAATTACAGGTGGAGGACAAATACCAGATGTTTTTCCGTGCCAATGGAAAGCATGCATCGCTTTGTGTACAGAGGAGCATTCGTGTATAACCACTGACCTACCGCAAGCTAGACAGAAGGTTATCTAAATTATGACAGGTAGAAAGTCAGAATTGAGCAAGCACACAGTGAATGGTGTGATACTGTAAAAAAGGTTCTAAAATGGTCCTTTCTCGGGCCGACAATCCTAAATATCTTCTTCGGCAATATATCATAGTTTACAGATATATATTAATTATAGAATTATGCCGATGATATAACACTCTCTTATATCAACACCAAAACTGTACATGACTTTACTATAATTAACGATACAATATTTGGGAAGATGAAGTAAAAACTATTTGGGGTAGTATTAGACTTAATGCTGAATTTAAAACTCAAATAGGAAGTCCATGTATGCGTAAAACGGTTGCCAAGCAGCTAATTATCAGGTTTAGTAAATGAATAGGATGCTTTAATATAAATCGTTCATAAGATCAATTGTTAATATGTATCCCCTTGTATTGCATTTCTGTAATCAAACAGACGCAGATAAATTGGAGAAACTCAAACATACACCTTTAAACCCTTTCAAGTCGCATGCAGACATCTGCAAACAGTGAAGACCCATTTCAGAGGGCTCTTCGAGGAGCCCCCTGTTCAGGATATACAATGTTTGGCATTCAAGATCATTAAGCTAGTGCAAGTCTTTCATACCGAATGGACTATATAGTAAACACTGATGGGCTATACCATTCTGATAATTTAGGTTAGAAAGGGTTGAAATAATATTTAATGATTTCGCTTCCGATTATGCACAGCTTCTGACCATTTAGAAAGAATAATGAGAATAGCAAACCTTTCGTTTATATGATTTTATATAATATTCCTGTCCTATTTACACGATCTTGTCTAATTCAGGGAATCTGATCATTCTTTCATGTGTTGCCACTAAGATGAAATCCCAAATGTGAGGACTTCAGCTTCCGACAAGAAGCATTTCAGGTTTGAGGCTGCTCAGGCGTAAGCTTTACAAGATACATATACAGTAAAACCTCTCGAAACAGGACGTTACCGTTAGCATGAATATCGGTCTTGGAGACATGTGGCAGCTAAATGCAGGGTGAAAGTCATGCAGAAAGCTCCTAGAGGAGCTTTCTGCATGACTTTCACCCTGCATTAAGCAGCCATCTGCCTAAACATATCTAAATTCTTCTCAACTAGAATTCCTGTTTAGAGGGTTTTGCTGTACCTTTTATTGTATTGTCTGCATGAATACCACAACTACAAGTGTTTGTTTCGTTGTGTGTGCATTATGAGTGTTGATGTAATTTCATTTCTTTTGCCATATCTGGCTGAGTATGTGTACTAGCTTCATTTGTGTTCCTTTTTTATGTTGGCATTGTGTGTGTTAATATAATTTGTATATCTTAGGCTTCTTTATGCCACTTTAAGTAGTTGTACAAATAAATTTAGCATGAACTCCTGATCACTTGTCTTATATAAAGGGATTCTCTACAGATGGGGTTTATACAGACAGGCGTGAGTAGTGTTGCACTTTTAATAACTGCTCATGAATAGACCCAATAAAACCGAGTCTGAAATTTTCTCTTTTCACATTGCTTCTTTTGCTTTCGAAGGATCTCCTATTGTCAGAATACATTCTTTATAAAGTTTTCAGCGGCACCTATGTACAATTGTTTATTTAAATATTAGCATTATTTTAATATTGTTCTACATTTGTATTCACTCTCTAATGCACTTAGTATTAACTATGAGGGGCTTAAGCTTTTGAATACCCATATAACATTGTCCTGATATGTAGCCTTTGTATTGACTTTCATCAGATATTTAAGATACATTACCAATTAACATTTTTGACAACATTTCATTGATGTATGCCTTGCACAAAATGTTACATCATGTACTTATATAACACTGTTTCATCCGCGTGTCATTTGTTTATTTTTTATGATGTTATATATTAGCAGATAGCTAATTACGGCTACTGCTACTTGTACACACGATCAAAATAAGGATTGTTTTGTGTTGTGGATTGTATATTGTCCTGTAATTAGTACTTAGTCAATAACCACAAACTCTACCCTTAATGGATGATTCAGCTAAAAATGTCTAGGTGCACAACTGCACGTATTGATTAATAGCTCCATGTATTGTTTACTCTTTCAGAGTTGAAAAGCGCATTGGATTTACTTACACTTTAGTTCACTCAATTTGAAAGTTTAAACTTGCTTGATTTATTTGAATGACAAAAAGGGCAGACTCTAATAAGAGGGCTCCTCTAGAAGCCCTCTGATCTTGATTTACACGGTTTGTAAATGCCAATGTTTACGAGTCCTGCATTCAAAAAATTATTGACTGTATCCAAAATGTTGTATGTATAAATTGACAATGTAATCAGGCGTTTACCTAACAATGAAAAATAATTATGGAAGATGTGGAACTTAAGATTATATTAAAATAGTTTCAATCTCAAAATATTTAGGAAGACTGCATAGTGTAACTGACTCTTCTCGATTATATACATTGTTATAAATTCTTATTCAATGATTGAGTCATAGTAATTATAACACGCCTATTGTGGCGTTCTGTTGTGATTACTACATGTTGTGATTTTCGTGCTATGTGTGTGCAATATTTTAAGCATTCCTCTGACAAATCTCTACATCGATATTCACTATTATTTGTTTGTTACTACATAAATCACGGTGTCTCAAATGAATTAGAACATGTCCTATCTAAACTTTTACCACGTGTTTTAACTTCTATCACATGTTTGTTTAACTCCACCATGTATCCATCTTCCCACCAGCAAACTATCCAGTCGAGATTTTCTGCAGCACGTACTTGATAAGCTTTGCCATTGCCACCCGAAATACCTGTTTCCCACGTACAGTGGTGTCGTTTCAATTTCCCTCACACCATTTCTATTCTTCTCAAAATTACATTTACACATCATTACAACATCTGACCATGTTGTTGAAAAGAAATGCATAGAAGAATCAACAGTGACAAATGGCATCGATGACATTTTCTACCATCAAACGTTTGCTCACCAGACTATAAATTAATTCATATCACATATACAAACTCCATGCATTACCTGTCAATTTGACATATGTCCGTACAATATGTGTTGACATTTTAACAATATAATGGGCATGCAGTAACTTAATAAGAGGGTATTTGGCGCATTCGCTGATAAAGGTGAATCATTGATTACTTATGCAAACAGTTTGGATCCAAATAAAACGCATAATAATTCAGCGTCTCATCAGGATCCGAAGTGTTTTGTTATCATTCCGAATAAGAAGAAAATTGAAAAACAAGAAATTCAAAAGACAATATTTGGCAGCAGCAAAAGAGTTCTACATGTCTCCGCCTTTACAACATTTCTACATGTATCCGTCAATTAGTGTCTTGTTGAATCTCATTAGAATCGCCTGGACTTAAGTGATACCGGTAATAATAAATTTTAATAGGAAATGTTTTGGCTGGGAAAAAGGATACAGTAAATCTCTCTAAAGCCAGAGGAACTCAAGAACTACAATCGTCATATCTCCATCCTATGTTATGACCGCTCTTTAGAACCGTGTGTGGTCACAACCTAGGGTTTGGTGGAGACATAAAGAAGTTATTCTTGAAAATGTTTTAAATTACGCATACTATCTGGACCTCTATAAAGGGGGTGTATTCGCCTTGGTGGAAACTGTTAAATCAGATTGACAACCGAGCAGACCCTGATCAGACAGCTTTTTCAGGAGCTGTCTAATCTAGGTCTACTCTGTTTGTAAAAGACATGAACATGTGGTATATGAAGGAAGGGTTAAATACTCCTGTATTTATTTATTTGGTTGTCGCAATAGAAGGGTTTTACTGCAATTTGATATATCAGTATTTTTCTACCGCTCTGTGTAGACGACAAGTACAATAAGGCAAACATGAGTGATAGAGCAGACTCTATCAATACATAATGTATGTGTCTAGTTTGATATAGCAGAAATTAATAACGTAGTGACCTCTGACGGCCATCGATTTATATACGGATCATATTTTATGTACACATTGATAGAGTATGACTGATTTATTTCAACAAAAATCCAGGTCGATTACACTTTGTTAAATTGACATGGCCCTCGTGTGAAAACCACTGTTTACTCAATCGTTTCCTTCATATACACGTTGTTTGCGCCTTTGCAAACAGAGTAGACCCATATCAGACGGTTTGTCTAGGATCAACGCAGTTTGCAAATGCCAGTACTCTTTGTTTCCTTGTTTAGAAGGTCAACTCGTTGAATGTGGAACCGGATGCAGTTTGATTTGCAAACGGTGTAGACCAAAATCAGAAGGCTCATTAACCCATTCCCTCATATTAATGACTTTTGATGACTCTGTAAAACTCACTTTGTGAAACCATTGTGATAAATAGAGGATTTGCTCTTACAGGAGCAAATGCTCTAATTATCACGACGGTTTTAAGTTAAAAAAATCTATTTTTTCCTTTTCTCTAGTTAATGCTCCTTTTCGGTAGATTTATTCAAAGAGGTTGTATCTAAAATAGAATATGAGGTAATGGGTTAAAGAGCCTTCTGATCAGGATCTGCATTGTTTGTCATTCACAATCCTTTCACAGATTTTACATTTTCATACTGTATGGGTTATACCAGTGAACAATGATAGAGTATTGCTCTCTGAAAATTGAGATTTTAACCATTTTCTCTCATATAAAGGCATTTGCAAACAGAATAGACCCATATCAGACGGTTCCTATGGGAGTCGTCTGATCAGGATGTGCTCGGCCTGCATATGGTTTATGAATATTCATGTTCAAGTGACCAATACATGTACATAAGGGAAAGGGTTAAAATATGCTTCGGAAAACACAACACGTCCATTCATTGCCATATACAAATATTGCTGGCAATATGCTTAATACCAATGTTATCATTAATATCCAAAACGATTCCACAACAATACCAGATAAGGAATAATTACAACTGTTTTCAGAAAAACTAATCCTATCTGGAATATGAATTCAGAACACACACTATCACTTCGTGCAATGCCATATTCTAATGCAGAAGCAAAAAGCACGCCGATATTGTAATGACCGGCGCCATGGCCTTGCAGTTAAGCCGGGGGGGGGGGGGGGGCATGCTGACATACCATACGTCAATTAGACTTGTAACAAGATGAGGGACATAATGGCAGTAATGAGATATGTTACAGATCCAATAACATTGTATTCGAGTACTTCAATTGTGAGAGATATATGCCAGTGTATATGCAGATATTTAATTGATGTGCATAATATAAGAGCAAAATAAACTCTTAATACATCTTTCTTCTCAAACTTTATCCTGGTGCAATTTTAATTAATTTGAACTTGTGCACGCTTTTTAAACACTATTAACTACCTTTAAGTCTCAAGTAGTGCTCTATTTATCACATTATTTTTACAGATGCGTCAGAAAACGTCAGTATGAGAGATGATTTCGCCCTCAAACTCGTAATACTATACATAACAATTCTACATCTGCAAATAGTTCTTACACTTCAAAAGACCCATTGCGATTGAACTGTTGGGCATAGAGCTTAATATATAACGATTGTGTCAAATTTCTTATGATGTAATATAGATATGATTCTACTGTTTCTGTCATGACAATGTGTCATTATAAAAAATAGTCTAATTGAAATTCATAATGGCATTATTTCTTACATATATATTCATGCATGGAGTAAAGGGATAACAAACATTCAAAAAGGGCTGCAGTTTTAATCATTCAGCAGATTAAGGGGTATGCAATATTATTACCTATATCCGCTATTATTGTAAATAACGTTGCAAGCTTTAGCAAAACGCGAACCTGTGATAACCTTTGAAAACAGTATAGATTCAAATATAACATCCAATAATTCAAAGTTTCTTCATGATCCAAACATTTGATATTTGATTACGTCCTTGCAAGGAAATGAAAGACATGCCGTAACTGATATTATTTGTAATCGTGTATAGACGGAAATAATACTGGTGTATTTCAAACCAATAAAGAAAATATAAAAGGAAATTGTTTTCCGTCATTTTGATACTTAACCCATTACTTCCTATGCTATTTTTAGATACAACCTCTTTGAATAAATCTACCGAAAGGAGCATTAACTAGAGAAAAGGCAAATTTTAGATTTTTGTAGTTTGAAACAATTGTGATAATTAGAGCATTTGCTCCTATATGAGCAAATGCTCTATTTATCACAATGGTTTCACAAAGTGACTTTTACAGAGGCGCCAAAAGGCGTCACTATAAGGGAATAGGTTAATGATATGCTACTACAATACTTGGTACATGTACGAGCAGAGTTATCATAAAGGGTTATACTGACACACACACAATATTATTAAGTCACACGATGGTGAACATAAGAATGTAGAGGATCACAAAGCATTTCCAACAGCTATAGACTTATACGTCTGGAAAGTCTGGTAATCATGACATAGGGCTCTCAAGTGGTTATTAAACTGTGTGTACTGACACAAACTCCGATTAAATAGGTCATATTCGGACCATGCGCTTGATTCAATTCAGAGCTCTACATTGCTATTCATACACAAAATAGTTTTATGTAAATACCATTATCTCTCTGGATGTTCTATTCAATAGCTATAGAGCGTACATGTCGATTAGGTGCTTTGTCCTTTTCAATTAACCTTTAGCCTACTGGGCAAGCTTTTGTCGATAGAAAATGTCATCGACTTCTGAAATAATTTATTCATTTTGCATTTTATTTAACCCTTTTCCTTATGTAAGCGCATTTTCACGCATCTGCAAACAAAGTAGACCCAGATCAGACGGCTCCCATAGGAATCGTCATATCATGGTCTGCTCTGTTTGCTTATGGTGTAATATAGATCTGATTCTACAGCTTCTTCCTGAGCCAAAATGTACTGTGTTAATATGCAATTATAAAAATCTTATTAATATTCATGACGTCATTATTTCTTACATGAATATACAACAGGGAAAGGGTTAAACAACGCGGTCAGCGTATCAATTATTTTGGACCAAGATCATCTGGAATCATACTCTTTTAATAGGTAATCACTTATCTGCCCGCGACAGGCTAAAGATAAAGTATAATTATGTTTACATGGCCATACCATGCAGAAGTAAATTTGATTTAGATTTTGATGATCTTTGGCAAATGACCAACGACCTTTTGATAATTGGTACAACAAGGAATTCCCGTGGGTAATTTATTCAAAATGAAATATTTTTTGCGAATCGTGGCATGTTTACCTATAAATTGAAACTATCTTTGGGCGAAATCTCGATATTTTCAATTTTTCTTATAGAAATAGAAAAATATAATGGGACTTTAAAATTAAATATACTAATGTGTACACGTGTATCTATATCAACCAAGATTTGACAAACGCATAGTGTAGTCTGGAAAAATCTCTCCAACTTCCAATCGAACAGCTGTGTATATCCATGTAATAAAGTAAACTACTTCTGTCACCATAGATGTTTTGGCTTCGTAGACTTATGGAGTGAAAGGCGAGAATTAGTGAGTGCAGTACAACCTCTCTATGACGGCCACTAAATTACATCAATTATTTTGTGTTAAATGCAGGTGGTCACTAAATCACATGAATTATGTTGTGTTAAATGCAGGTGGCTGCTTAAAGCAAGGTGAAAGTAAAACAGAACGCTCCTATAGGAGCCTTCTGTTTTACTTTCACCCATGTTTTAAGCAGCCACCTGCCCTAAATACCAACTAATTAACACAATTTAATGGCCGTTATAGAGAGGAGATGTTTTACTGCACTCACTAATTCTCGCTTTTCACTCCATAGGCTAGGCAAAGTACATTTGATTTACTCTTCATATGTGAATGTATATTTGTTATGCCAATGTCTCTTTTGTCCAACTGTTACACGGTAACCTATCATGCAGACACATTTTATGTCTTTACAAACAAAGTACGCGATCCTGTAGGAGCCGTCTGACATGGTTCTGTTCTGTTAGCTTATGAAGTAAATTAATTTGATTCTACAGTTTCTGCTGTTGTCAAAATGTGTTCATATGCCAGACTAAACATTATTCTAATTGATATCTGTGAAGTCATGAATTCTTGTATAAATATTCATGAGGTGAGGGGTTATATCAAAACTATATGATATGGATCTACACCAGAATGTTGTGTAATATCAACAACATGTTTTTTACGCAATCAACAACGAATCCACGTATGGACATATTTCTACCAACAAACTTTATGACCTATTTAAGTACATTGTCTGGTCAGAAGATATCCATAGAGACTTGGAAGTGTCAATTTCTTTGGCATATTCTTCTTGGATATTTTACGAGTGGATGTAATATATGGATAGGACAAATAAAACAAATCAGCCTTTACCGAATGTGTTTCCTCAATGCCTTGGGAAATAAGGACATTCGTTGAAAGTCCCGTCTGGTGGATATGTGATCTTGCAATTCTTTCTTTTAATGTTCTGGTCCTGCGGGATCATTAGTTTTGATGTTATTTGTTTTGAAAATTGAATACTGCTTAAGCCGGTGCTAGGGGGCGTGAGTAGTGTTGCAGTTTTAATGACTACTCATGAACGGACTCAATAAAACTGAATCTGCAATGTTCTCATTTTGCATTTTTACTTTTTCTTTCGAAGGATCACCCATTTTCATAATATATTACACTTCATGAAAATATTGACTACGACATGCCATAGGAAGTAAAGCATATTGTTTCATGTCAGTGTCATTTTTATCAATATCTGACTTCTGTTCTATTTTGTTTATGTTTGGTATACAAGTGTATGTAAATGACATAAACAATAGGAAATGGAACTGTAACAGTTTGATGCTTAGTTCGTTATTTTTGTTGGATTTTTTGGTTGTTTTTTGTATCATGCAATTAACCCTTTCACCGCCGCAGTCGCATAAATGCACCACGACAAATAGTGCAGTCCCAGATCAGACGCCACCTTTTCAAGGCGGCGTCTGATCAGGGACTCAATCTCTATTTCTATGTGTGTGCTTTATTCCTTTGAAAGTTGCATTTATTTATCTCATTGCCTTATTTTACTGAATGATTTAACAAACTTGGATTGCAGACGACAATTAGAAATTTGGCGCCGAAAGGGTTAAGATGTATTGTTAACCCTTTCCCTCATAAAAACGCATTTTCCCGCATTTGCAAATACAATAGACCCAGATCAGATCAGGGTCTGCTCTGTTTGTTCATGAACAAATAC
Source organism: Azorinus chamasolen (assembly GCA_963576725.1). Classification (NCBI taxonomy): domain Eukaryota; kingdom Metazoa; phylum Mollusca; class Bivalvia; order Cardiida; family Solecurtidae; genus Azorinus; species Azorinus chamasolen. The sequence goes on from OY755242.1 coordinate 77,688,066, forward strand.
TAGATCTGACTACAGTTTTTACCAATACAGAAACTTATTATGCCATTATAAACATTTACTGATAGATATTCATGATACAGTAAAACCTCTCTTAACCGGAATTCTAGTAGAGAAGAATTTAGATACTTTTAGGAAGGTGACTGCTTAATGCAGGGTGGAAGTCATGCAGAAAGCTCCTCTAGGAGCTTTCTGCATGACTTCCACCCTGCATTAAGATGCCACCTGTCCCCAAGACCGATATTTATACTAAATTTAAGTTCCGGTTAAGAGAGGTTTTACTGTACCATTATTTCTTACATGAATATTCCTTAGGGAAAGGGCTAAGGATGATCTTAGGCATCAACCCAGTATTCGTACACATAGACAATCACTACGATAACACTGCCAATTCCCAAATTATGTAAAGATGTGAGATTTTTAAAGGTTTATGTTGATATATTTATACCACTAATATATTTATATGAATGCTATGAAAAGTGTCCATGATAAATATCGTCATAACTGCGCACATAAAACAAACTTTAAGGGACAATTTCTATATCAGCGTAAGATGTATATAATTGATTTATTCCAGATTGTAAATAGCTTGTTACCCATACGAAATTGAAACTAAAATCATAGGGTTATTTGATAACATAATGGAATTGAAAATGCTTGAAAATGCGTGTAATGTCGGTGTTATGTCCAACTGAAATATATGTTGGTTAGGTTTACATGCAGTGGTCGAGATATTGATATATTTCTGACAATTGTTCTTCTTGAGAAGAGTAATTTAGATGTCAAAAATATTGCGTCTATTTTGTTCGTTTACTAACCTGACAGCGTAATAGATAAATAGAAAGTCCTGTATTCTATTGTACTCCAATTTATCAGCCTCAAGCTGAAACCTGATTGTTCCTGTCTGGCTGATAGAATTGTTTTCGAATGTCCTATCCTGGAAGGAGATGCGGTATACGACGAATAGGTATTAGACAAGACAGCCTGTTTGAAATTACCCACACTGCATAACAAAAATCACTTTGATATGTAGCCAACATGTTTCTTATGTCATAGGGTGGACAATATGTGCAAAAATTCCCTTTCCATGCTCCTTACTTGGGACGACGCTTAATTTGCAATTGCCCTATTTCCCCTTCATTCCGTTACCAGCAACTAGCCTTGAACATATCACATGATACTAATCAGATGATCTTGAGTGACCAGTTCAATGCTTCATTGCATTTGAAATTCGGGAGTTGTCATACACATGCCATGATTGGAATATATATCATAGTGGATACTCTGTTTGTTGTCTTAACACCGCCTTGTAGACCAAGAGGCATTGAACCAACCAATTACTGTTTTCACGTACAACGAGGGCAGCAAGTCCAAACCACCGGTTGAGTTAAGGCTGTGACGCTTGCATAATCTGGAAAACAAATGTATCTGTGTGGGGGTATTGTATGAACCATTTTAACTTTCAAGAACTAAGTTTAAACTAAGCCAGAAATTAATTCAAATACGATACGTAAATATGATCTTATTGAGCTTTTCTTTGGCGAAGCCTGGGCTTCTTGTATTCCATATAGCATATTATTTACACATGTACATGGCTACATACAAAACAGTCAGTATATAACAAGCACTAAAACGATATTCAGGATTGTCAATACAGTAAAACCCCGCTAATGCGACCACCTAAAAGAGGTATAATTATGGGTGCTATATGCAGGTGGTAGCTTAATGCAGGGCAAAAGTAATGCAGAAAGCTCCTAGAGGAGCTTTCTGCATTACTTTTGCCCTGCATTAAGCAACCACCTGTTTGTAAAGACCACCATGTTTACTTATTAAGTGGTCGCATTAGCGGGGTTCTACTGTATATGTTTATCGGAAGTTTAGGATATCATAAAATCCATCGATTGTAATGTCTCATACACCGTTGCCGAAATACATAACGTTATTCAAATGAATATTCATATGACACAAATTTAAACTGCCCTCAATTATGTTTCCTACTGGAAACTAAAAAGCGCGAACAGCCGGGACGTCGTTTCAGAAGTGTTTAAAAACATCATTCTGAAAGGAAGACTGCACCGTCTGTTTTAAAATGTATATATCAGCAACAGTCGGTTTTTTACCATATGTACCTTATTGAGCTTATTGGACAGTATATGTTAACCATTTACCTGTTCAACATTTATGTAAGAAATACTGACATCATGAATATTTATTAGCTGATTTTGTATACTGGCATAATGTGCATAGGATATTTTGGCTCAAGCAGAAACTGTAAAATCAGGTCTGTATCATACCACTAGCAAACAGAGCAGGCCATGATCAGACGGCTCCTACAGAACCCGTCTGATCTGGGTCTGCTCTGTTTGCAAATCCGTGAAAGGTGTTTATATGAGGGGAAAGAGTTAATATGTTCATCAAAATGCTATTAAACATTTTACATTTCATTCGTAAGGTTGTAGTATCGGGTGTGAATAGAAAGGGTGTTATTATTTGACGTGAAAGATTAAGCTATGCAAATTTAATTATCTCTATAAATCTTCCGTTGACATCAGCATTAATGCGAAAACTGATTATGTGTGAAATTAGTCGTGTCCGTACTGTCCACCCTTTGGTCATTAAATAATAGAACCTATTGATTTTGATTTTAGCATGCATATCAACTATTGAATAATCGTTGCAATTGATCCTTTCCCTGTTCAACATTGATTTCCTTTCCCTGTTCAACATTGATTTCCTTTCCCTGTTCAACATTCATTTAAGCAATAATCACATCATGATTATTTATCAGCTTAAGTTTTACAATGGCATATGCCCACAGGGGTTGTTGGTATTAGTTGAAACTGTTGAATGAGATATATAGCATTTTTGAACACTTTCCCTGTTCTGTGTTTATTTCAAATGCAAATACCTACTGAATATTCATGGACATAATAGTTATAATGAAATATGGATGGTGGAACAGTGTAGCCATTTTAGAAAGTAAATAAACAGATCTATCAAATTCTATTAGCGAACAGAGCAGACCCTGATCAGACGGCTTGTATAGAAACCGTCTGATCTTGGTCGACTCTGTTTGCAAATGCGTGAAAACACGTCTATATGAAGGAAAGGGTTAAACAAATATAGCAGACCTGTATGGGTCATATGATCTATTGTTTGCATGCAAAGGCGTGAAATACCTTGCTATAAAGGAAAGGGTTACGTGAATAGATTAAAATAAGAAATGTTCCTTAATTCATTTAATATCAGAAAAGAGTCATTAATCTTACACAGATAGCAGCATTTCGCCTGCATGTAACCTGAACATCTTAACCATTTGCCTTGGCAACAAACGTAGTACAGCCAGACCAGACTACTTCTGTACTAGCGATTTGATCATGGTCTGTTCTGTTTGCTTATGAAGTTATATAGATATGATTCTACAATTGCTGCCATGACCAAATGTTCCTATGGTCTTATGCCATTATAAAAAATATTCTTATTAGTATTCATGATGATATAATTATTTCGTACATGAATAGTCATGCAGTAAAGGGGTACGGAGTTTTACAGCATATATAATCAGAGCAACAGATAGATGTGCGTACTGAAGTACTAAAACCACCAATTCTCCACCAAACCTTGTGTTATGAACACTCTAATGGAACATATGCTCTATTTATCACAATGGTTTCAAAAAGTGACTTTTACAGAGCGTAGAAAGGCGTATTTATGAAGGAAAGGGTTAATATATAGCAATGATTTACGGCATGCAAACGCGTGGTGTTATCTGCAGTACAATAGTTTTTTTTATCTGTAGATCTTTTAATTATATCGTTGACAATGTACAATGTGTGATTACGTATGTAAACAGTTTGAATCCTGATGAGATGCCTAGTAACTACTGTCAATCAATTAATTATAAATCTTGTGCATTAGATATTAAGTCATCCCAAAAGAGGCTAACTCAACCTTATTTACATGTTGCAATCGCTTGATACCAATAAATCAAAAACATATTATTTTGACTTAAATCATTGTTGAATGTGCACGTAATTGACACTGTATAATTTGACTGTCAGTTTGATTTATCACAATCGATCCCCGAGAGGTGAACTTTGTGTGTCAAACAATAATACACCGTCTGCTGTGTCCTGTTTTGCTTCATTCTGTAGCAAGTGTGTCTTTAACCATTTGCATGACGAATTTTAAAAGTGGAATTTCCCATCATTGTTTAACTGTAGAGTCCATTCACTATGAAAGGGTAACGTCGCTAGATGATGTAAAATAACAAACAGTAGAGAAAATGACTCCCCTAGAAGGCCTCTGATATTGGTCTGAATTGATTGCAGATGCCAGTACATTCATGACCTGTTTTCAAAGGACTAACATTCAAGCTGATGTTATTTTAGTCGTGTATAATCTTAGCAAACAGTTTGGATCCATCTGGGATACCGATAAAAGTCAGGTTCTAGTTAGGGCCGAGCAAACTTTACAACAATGACGTCGTTAGGAAAATGACAAAATGAAAACAAATACTGCTTTTTTAAATTAATTTAAACGGTCATTAGCTGGAAACAATTTTGGCAAGCTAAAGAAACAAATATGAAATCTGAAATTGAAAACGCTAACATCCATGCCTCAAGTTATAAATTTTATATTATGAAAACACCAATGTTATTAGAAACAAGTGTTAATTTTCAGTGAAGAAATATGACCAATTACAGATGAATTTCGATATTTCGAACTCGGATAACTCAAAATTTGGATAACTCGAAGTAAACGTTTGAGTCGCACTTCTGTTATCTCTAAGTAATTTGTATGGTAGCTTGAAGTTCGAGAAATTGTAGTTCAATTGTATTTGTTATACTATTAATCTTTTTCCTCCTTGAAAAAATAATATCAGCTCAAATTTGAATAATTTACAGTTTGATTACCCGCAATATTTTGGAAATAAAATATTAACTGCGTGCCAAATTCTGATGAGACGGTGAGTCTCATCTAGATCCAAGCTGGTTGCAAATGCGAGTCCTGGAGAGGGTGATAATGGTTTAGTGTTAAGTGCTTGTGTGGCGGCCGAAAAACGTCGCCCCGTACTTCATTCTCAGTGTTGTTATACCTTCTGATCCTTCGATATCATGAATTTCAGTACTTCTTGTTCTGAAAATTGAATACCGCTTAAGCCGGTGCTAGGGGGCGTAAGCAGTGTTGCACTTTCAATTACTGTTCATGAACAGACTCAATAAAACCGAGTCTGCAATTTTCTCTTTTTGTGTTGCAATTGTTGCTCTCGGGGGATCACCTCCCTTCAGAATTTATCCATATAGTAGTAAAACCCCTCTAATGCGACCACTTAATGAGCAAACATGACTGTCGTCATAAGCAGGTGGTTGCTGAATGCAGGACGAATGTTATGCATTAAGCTACAACCTACATTTGCCACTGTGAATTATGCCCCTTTTTGGTGGTCGCGTTAGAGGGGTTTTACTATATAGTAAATCCGTACAATAGAGTCTCTCTAAAGTGACATGATTTATTAACAACGGAGGTTGTAAAGGCACGTGGCTGCTTAATACATGAGACAAGTGACACAGCAAGCTTTTATTGGAATTTCCCGCAAAACGTTTGTCCTGAATTAAGTTACCACCTGTTTCAAAAATCCAGGATGCTACTTCTTATGAGTGGTCGTATTAGTGAGATTTTACAGTTTTAGTGCAAGCAAACATAGACTCAGTTCTGCTATCAAATAGTAGTTGTGCTACACGGTGATCTCGGTCCGTGCTTATAAAAGTTTATAGCTGAGTCTGAGTTCGTTCTCAAGTTTTTAATTGGTCAGATTTAAGCCTTTGGCTCAAATCTGACCAATCAAATGCTTGAGAACAAACTCAGACTCAACTGAAAAGCTTTATAAGCATGGGGCATGGGGTCTGAATTGCAAATTTTTTACAATAAATATCAAACAGTGTAGCCATATCATCTGACGGAAGGTCGGTTATAATGAAACATGGACGTTGGAACATTGTAGCTATTTTACAAGCTAAAGATACTACAGATCTATCAAATTTCATTAGCAAATTGAGCAGACCCTGACCATACGTCTATCATGTTTGTAAGTGTGTGGAAAGGCGTTTATATGAAGAAAAGGGTTAAGGAGGACCAAAAAAGTGTATATCTGTAATTTAAGAAGCATCCATCTTTAAATTGTGAAATGTCAACTACAGGATTGTTTTCATACAAACTTATATGTCACAATGCAAGCTATCAATTACTAAACAAACTATAATTCCATAGTGACGGGCGATTACTACCCACGAAAGGGTACACGTCCCATTCAGTTTCTGTTTTATATTCTGAAGTTATCGCAAGAATGAGAGTATACTTCTCAAAGTCGAAAAACCCCAATTTTACGCTGAATATAATTTACAGTGTTAATATAATAATTCGGACATAAGCATGTTCAAAAATGCAAAAAAATAAGGGCATCGCCATATCTGGAGAACTTCAGAAAACTAACGACCAAAAATTTGGTTCATTCACTCTTTTCCTTATACAAATGCATTTTCACGCATATATACACAGTATACCCAGATAAGGATATACCGTAAGACCTCTCTATAACGGCCACTAAATTACATAAAATATTTTTGTTAAATGCAGGTGGCTGCTTAAAACATGGTGAAACTAAAACAGAACGCTCATACAGGAGCATTCTGTTTTACTTTCACCTCGCTTTAAGCAGCCACCTGTCCTAAATACCAATTAATTAATACAATTTAGTGTCCGTTATTAGTGTATTATGTTTGCTTATGAAATTATAATTGATCTGACCCTACTGTTCAACCTTTACCAAAACCATCTTGCGTACCTATTCCACTATAAAGATTCAGTTAGTAAATATTCATGATGGCATTATTTCTTACATTAAGATTCAATAGGGAACGGATTGATTTAACGAACACGCAATAAGATATCTTCAGACAGAATGGCCCAGGTTTATCATCATTATATACAAAGTATAAATAAACCAGGACACAAATTTGTACATTTTGACTTAAATGTATATTCAGGTGGCAACATCAACAAAATATCAACAGCGGCTCTAGAATGATTAATACCGGTCCAAAAAGGAGCAGGGAATTGCCTTGATAAGAAGCATTAAACTTAAGGACTTGACTACCTCGTAGTGTTCACAAATATTGGTTTATAAAATTATCCATTTACATATGGTAAATTCAATTCAGAGGTCCAGATATTATGCGTAAATTAAAATATTTTCAAAATTAACTCCTTTATTTCTCCACCAACCCCTATGTCGTGGCCACTGATTAGGATAGTATTTTCGAGACGATTCTAAAGAGTTGTCGCACCCTCGGATAGGGAAATGATGATGTTAATATATACACACATTTATCTGTTGATCTAAATATGGAATGCTAAGTATGTCAGTTTCAACTGTTCTGGTACAATTGTGTTAATTATTGAGGCTTCATGTCATTATTATAGAGACAGCGACCCCTTCAAAAGATAAACATATTTTATTCATCCATTGTTAGGTTATATCACTTCATTAAACCTATTCGTCTCAAGAGCGTTTGAAACTTGTACGTAGTCCAAAAGAAAACATAAAAATGTTTTATATCATCAAGAACCGTTTCAACAATTACCGCACTAAGACAGAAAAAAGTTCGTTGGATCTGTTGACGTTTAGACTACTCTTACGATACTTCTATTATCAAGCTTTTAAGAATATATTGAACAAGTGCCAAACAGCTTGGATGCTGATGAGACACCGAGTTACACTGCGTCTTATCTAGATGTAAGCTGTTTGCAGATGCGAGTCAGGTCGGGATGATGGTCCATATCTACTAAGACTACAGAAATATGTGTTCGCCAGTAATTGTAATATTTTTGCACACAACCATTTAAACGAGCAATTGGCCTTGCGGCACATTAATAGCAGATTTACTTACCCTGAATCTGCTGGATAATAAAGACTGGGTACTCCCTTTCTGAATATTAATTAAACAAAATCTATCGAATAGTATTACTGAAAAAAAAGATCATGAACTACTTTTAATCTGGCTCTACACTGTTTGCATTGGTCTTATCTACTTGGTCCCGCACATTAATGGTTAAAAGTCAACACAATGATAAAATGCCGGCATTAAACGCCAGCTGGATAAATAGAAACCAAAATAGTGGCATGAAGCGAATACATTGCATTTACTGAATGAGCAGTAATGCCGGACATGAAGATGATTGTTTCGTGCTTTTAACCTAATGGGATAATTAGTCTGCCTATACTTCTGTGCTATATTTACTGGAAGATGTGGTGACTTCCAATTTGAATGCGAAAATTAAGTAGGCTGTCATTCACAAATAGTGTAGACCCTGTACTGTTTGTCATTTACAATCCTCTAACAAATTATGACCTCTCATACTGAACTACTTTGTACTACTCAACCTTGAAATCCAGCATTGAACGTGTTAAAAGAGAAACTTGTTTTGGACAGACATACTCAGAGCTACAGGTAAACGTGCGTACTCAACTACATTTGTACTAAAAGCGTCATTTCTCCACCGAAACCTATGTTCTACCAATCTTTAGAATCGGCTCGAAGAGACACTTCTAAAAGGTGGTCACACCATAGACTTCGGTGGAGAAATAAGGAAGTTATTCTTGAAAATGTTTTGATTCACGCATTTTGCTATGCAGTCTATAGGAGCCGTCTGATCAGGGTCTTCTCTGTTTATTAAGGCAGTGAAAGGCTTATTAGTTAGATATTAAATGTATATCCTTAGTTTAGCCATACCTAATTCAACCCCTTCTCATGGAAAGCTCGACCTGACTGTAACTTACAAACAAATTGGATGACGATGAGACGTCGAGTAACATGTCAACTCATAAAAATCCCAGCTGTTTGACACTCGGTCAAAATTTTCTTAACCCATTCCCTCATATTGACGCCTTTTGGCGCCTTTGTAAAAGTCACGTTTTAAAACCATTTCTGATAAATAGAGAATTTGCTCCATATGAGCAAATGCTTTATTTATCACAAATGATTTCAAAACTACACACTTCTAAACATTTCCTTTTCCCCAGTAAATGCTCCTTTTCTGTAGTCGTATCAAAGAGGATATATCTAAAATAGCCTATGAGGTAATGGGTTAAAACCTTTAACAATTCGGGTGAAATTGAACTGTTAAGTGTATAAGTAGACTTTAATGGTACAGCATTAGAAGGTTAAATATTTATTTCGTTATTTACGAGATTGAAATTGCTGCAAAGCCAGAGTAAGTCCGTGTTATCCTTATTTGGAAATGTAATGTAGTTTGAGAAAGAATTTATTACACTGAAAGGCAACAGGTCTTATCGGGGTTAAGTATACTACCAGTGATAAATAGTCGCTATATTGCTTTGACAAATACAAATGATGCTTAACCATATTGATCGATTGTCTGTAACAAAGTATTCTAAAGTATCATTTGACGATTGCATTAGATGTTTCTAAACTTTCTTGCATTAGCATGTTGTTATCTTTTGTCTCTATCTTAATTGGGATAAAATGAGACTCTTTTATAATACATTACATTATTGCGTGAAAAACAGACTTACACAATTGAAAATTCCTTAATTCAAACGCAACTGTATTATGTGGCGTGGTTTTATTTAAAGATAGGTAATACGCAGAATACGCGAAAAAGCCAATTAAAATGCGAGATACTTAAATTGTATTGTTTTGAAGTATTTGGGTTGTTGGTTAAACCTTTTATGTTCTGTTAACAGGTGTAGGTGGCAATACCGAACAGTTTATATGGACCTGAAGTTATCAGTTTGATGCTTTCAAGACAACGGTACAGTAAAAGCCCTCTTAACCGGAAATTTAGTAGAAAAGACTTTGGATACTTTTAAGCAGGTGGCATGCAAAATGCAGGATGAAAGTCATACAGAAAGCTACTAGACTTTCACCTTGCATTAAGCTTTGCAACCTAGTCCACAAGACCGATATGTATACTAAATTGAACGTCCGGTTTGGAGGGGTGTTACTGTACATATTGTACACATTTTCTTTGCACCTTGCAGTGTCATCTAACCTTAACCCTTTACTTCATGAACATCTATGTAAGACATAATGATATTATGACTATTAATGATGTTTTAAAATTTCACATAGACACGGCAATATTTGGCCATAGTAGAAACTGTATAATCATATCTATATTATAGCATAATCAAACAGAGAGATGCCTTCTCTATTTTCAAATGCGTAATTATTGAGTAAAGGGTAAATCACATTTATGGCTTTATGGAAAGGGCATCAATACCAAATAATATTACTGTGAACGTCCATTTAGACAGCCGACGTTAGTAGAATTACGTTATTGACCATGTTTGTAAACACTCGAATGCATTCATAGGATGAGTATTTCGGATTCTTATATTAACACGTAAAATTATAAAACATAGAACACATCATATTAACGAGAATCTGCGTACAGTAGATCCTGTAGTATGTACCCTTATATTGATTTGACAAGCAGATGGTTGCTTAATACAGGACAAAGTATTGCAAACATCTTCTACAGGAGCTTTTTGCATTTTTTTACCTGCATTAAGCTGCTAGTTGACATACAGACCCATATAATTAGACATATTTTTCATGGCCGCTCAAGACAGGTTCTGTTGTATAACATCTAACCCCTTTTGAACTTTTTTGAGGAACAACCATTTACAGAAACTGTTGGCCAAATGGCAAGCTGTTTGGATTCTGATGAGATGCCGATTAGTGTGCAAAAGGAGCTTACTTCATTTTCTTTATAAATGTCCCTTGATACTCGTAACAGATGGAAAAGTAGTAAAGTCATGCAGGCAAAGCCACATACAAGACGCAACCACCACCAAAACACCGATAGACAGCATGACACACACACAACCACACAACCACACACCCAAACGCACACACACACACACACGAAATGAACACAGAAAACACCAAAAGACACACAAGAACCAGAGACAAACGTTCCACACATGAACAAAATCACAAGCACAAGACGCAAGGCAAACGAAAGGAAGGGTGACAAAGAGAGCACCGCCTTGGCACGGTCAGTAGCAAAAACACCACTGGGGGTTTAAACCGGTTTACTGACGTCCTAACCTCACACTTCTCTCAAAGTCACCCTAGCTTTACAAATATTGTAAATAAAGGTATCCCCGCTGGACTTACCCACAACATAGACGACGGTGAACACAGGACAACATGTAAAACATAGCATAATAACTGTGACAATCCGTCAAATCCGTATTGCAATAAATTGGATTCCACTGTTTTTGATCCTGTAAAACCTCGCTAAAGGGACCACCTGATAAATTAACTAGGCTGTCTTTAAAAGCAGATGATTGCTTAACCCATTCCTTCATAGGCTATTTCTAGATCCTACCTCTTTGATATATCTACCGAAAAAGAGCATTTACTAGATAAAAGGAACATTTTAGAATTGTGTAGTTTTGAAACCATTGTGATAAATAGTGCATTTGCTCCATATGAGAAAATGCATTATTTATCACAATAGTTTCAGAAAGTGACTTTTAAAAAGGCGTCAAAAGGCATCAGTATGAGGGAATGGGTTAATGCATGATTAAAGTAATGCGGAAAGTACCGTTTTTAGAGCTTTGTTTTTATTTTTGTCCTGAATTAAGCTACCCCTGCTTTTACAGCCTAGGAATTATACTTCTTTTTTTGGTGGTCGCATTAAAAGAGTTTTACTATACGTTCAAGCTGTTTGGGTTTTGAGAGATTGTCTCTAGATTTTAATTACATAACATATAGCGTTATTTGAGTGTCAGAGGTTTGTCAAGCTTCAGCAACTTTTTCAATCAAGTATTTGATTCAATTAACTATTTGTTTATTCGACCGAATAATCAATTCAAATTCAGAAATAATGTAATTTAGAAACGTCTGGAATTACCTCAGAATACTTTAAAATAAAACTAATTAGGTTTGTTTTGCGACGCTGTGACAATTTAATATGAGTGCGTTTTATCTGGCAACACAACAAAACATCAAAACAAACCATTATGCCTTTAAGACTTATATCTATTAACCCTTAAAATGCGGGAACCGAGTATAAGAGATGTTTGCAAACAGTGTAGATCTAGACCAAAGAGCTTTTGTAGGTCTATATGTTTTGCCAAACGGCGTAAAAGGGCATTTCTATGGAGTAAATGGTTAAAATACTTTGTTCAATCAAAGACAGTATACAGGAAATGAATAGTATACATAGAACTTAATATGTTTTGGAGTTCGGTTTTATCTACTGAATGTGTGGAGTTTAGATAAATCACTTTAGATAAATGTCGGTATAAATTACGTTTGAATTACATTAGAACCGAGACAAAGGGTTACAGGGATATGTTTAATTAGGTTACAAACTATGGCGGAACAGACTAAGGCTAATGTAAGTAACACCAATTACATCGAGACACTGTGACCTTCTATCCCCTGTTGGGTTGTACGTACAGTAAAACCTCTCTATAACGGCCACTAAATTACATCAAGTATTTTGTGTTAAAGGCAGGTGGCTGCTTAAAGCAATGTAAAAGTAAAATAGAACGCTCCTATGGGAGCGTTCTGTTTTACTTTCATCTTGCTTTAAGCTGCCATCTGTCCTACATAGCAACTAATTAACACATTTAGTGGCCGTTATAGAGAGGTTTTACTGTACTTCGGAACCGCATATAGGTTTGTTGTCTAATATATTTAACCCATTACTCCATGCATATTCATTTAAGAAATAATATCATTAATATGAATAAGATTGTTGTTTATACAGGCACATGAACACAATAATGTTTTAACATGAATCAGGGCAATATAAGTTCATAAGCAAACAGAGCAGAACTAGACTCCTATAGGAACCGTCTGGTCTGTGTCTACAAAGTATCGGTTTGCAAAGTCGTAGAAAGGCGCATTTATGGAATAAGAGGTTATGGGTTGCCCATTTATAAACTATTTAATTAATCTAGTTTAATGCAGTGTTCCGCTAGAAAAGCGGGGGAGCGTTCTGCTCAGTTTCTAGCAGTTTTGCATATTGTTATGTGTCTATGAAGGGGCACAGGTGGATACTGTAGCCCATTATGCTGCACATCTATTGGATACTCTGAGTGGGACATTCGGATACAGGGTGCTCTCTCATTTTAGCTTTCCTATTTATTAGCCTGCATGTTGGCATATATGTTCATATTATCACTGTCGATAATATACTCTGAGGTGTAACAATATATACTGATAGTCTGATATCGGAGCATATATGGCCACCGGGATATAGCCAACAATTTCGCAGTATATATTTTCGCCACTTGTGATGACGATCTGATATTTGACATTGTGGCGATGCTAATTGAGATGACAGTTTTCTTCTTGCTATAATGACCATGGTATGTTTCCCAATGTGCAGAACCTGATCATGGGACTCATTCAGAAGCCCTCTGATGTTGATCCACACTGCTTTTCTATGTTAAAGATATGGGATCATGCGTGTTTATGGATATACATATTACGCTGATACTCATTTTGTATTCACCACATTGTCTACTGTCAGTTCGTGTAAAGATATATTGCGCTAATGACACCTCCTGACAAATTCAACATACCTATTTTGTTACTGACATACAGGAAATTAATTCCAGGATTGCATATTGAAAGAGACGTAAGACAATTTACAAATAATATACACAAAGACATTTTCGTCGCCTAACCGTAATGGGCAATTTGTAAGCAACAACTGTTTGCCTAGACATTTTATCAAGAAACTATAACATATTGACATTTGTACTAGATTAAAAACATATTGCTATATTGGATCCTGAAACGTATTTGACCAAAAATGTTTCAACTAAATTCTATAACTGATGTGTAAAGCCTTAGGCCGCTATCTGCGACCTGACTCATGTGTCAAGACTTTAACCCTTCTCTTGCTGAATTTCAAAAACACATTTCTCCTTCTTTACCCATGCCCTGTTGTATAATTACATATATCTTCACTGTGTATAAGTATTTCACTGACGAAAAGACCGTCGTTTTAGACCATGTCAAAAAGTGTGATCAACTTGGAGCAGGTATTAACCCTTCGATTGCTGAATTTTGAAATACATTTCTCCTTCTTTACCCATGCCCTGTTGTATAATTACACATATCTTCACTGTGTATAAGTATTTCACTGTGCAATCACTGCTGTGGATTGCATTGGTAGCACTATCAACTTGTAAATAGTGCAGACCCTGATGAGACAGCTCCTGCAGGAGCTGTCTCATCTGGGTCTTCACTATTTACAGGCAGGTATATTTTCGCGTCTCATCAGGATCCAATCTGTTTGATACTAGGTCAAACACCTGATTCAAATTTGAGCAAACGTCTCATCTGAACACAAACTGTTACCATATGTAATCAAGCATTCGCCACTAGCGTGCAGTGAGATAAATAAATTATCAATTCACCAATTCCAGCCATTGGCTTTCATGTGTCACATCCTATCTCTGTAATTTCGTCACGAAATTTGATTATATATATACAGTATGGGTGTTACCTTTCAATAAAGGACAAGGATGGTTCCGGGCCAAATCCGGATGGTCAAATATGTCAGGAGTAAAGTGTCATTGCTTTATCAAAATTATTTCATTTTACAGTTTTAAACAGCCTACTTATCTTCACTGATGCTTATCATATTCATCACACGTGTAATGGTGTTCGCAAAGTGTAATAGTTGGTCATTTTATTTAAGACGTTTCACGAATTATTTGCCACTGAATCTGAAACAAATGTCTTATTTAACGATGATGTACGGTAACACATTAATTTCTTAATGGATCATCGTCATATGCATTCTGCTTTTGTGTAATACAGTAAAACCTCTCTATAACGGCCATTTAACTGTGTTAATTAGTTGGTATTTCGGGCAGGTGGCTGCTTAAAGCAAGGTGAAAGTAAAACAGAACGCTCCTATATAGGAGCGGTCTGTTTTACTTCTACCTTGCTTAAAGCAGCTACCTGCCTTTTACACAAAATACTTGATATAATATAGAGAGGTTTTACTGTAGTCGTTGTTTGATTAGGTCTGATTCTTAGTTATATTGGTCAAAGTTATTTGTCCTTGAAAAAAAAAACGCTACATGTATACCTTTTGTATTGTAACACCTTCATTTTTAACACTTTATCATATTTCACAAGATGTGTACATTCATCAGATAAATACCATTTCTCATCAATGTTTATTTCCCATTTGTTTTAATATAAAATAGCTATTTATAGTAATTACTATTCAGTACATTTGATCTTTCTCACACCTCCATCATATTAGTACGTATGTAACATAAAGATCATGGTAAAGTAAGAACATTGGTTTTTGAAATTAATTAAGCTCTGACTCAGAGACGATGCTGCAATTAACTAAGCTCTTACTCGGAGACGATGTTTAAATCAACTAATCTCTTGTTCGAGCTACTGATGCTGCTCGCATGGCCTACATTATTGCACATTATAGCGTACTTTTAGTTATGAAATTATTTCAAGAAACGACGATTGCAACTTACAAGACGTTACGATAATTTCAGTTATACAATCTTTGGCAAGACGGTCTCGTATTTCATATTGACGATTAACATTGGATGGCTTAAGAATAGCAATGTATTTTATATGGTTTGAATTCGAGTTTCAAAAGCGGTTATAGTATAGTCGATGATACGTTTAAACACAAAATTCCAGTCCATTTAAATTCATATATTCTGCAAAATTTGCTTAATTCGCCGATGTTTCAGTGTGGAATGACCCATCATACAGTATGAAAGGGTAGTGCAGACCCTGAGTAGAGAGCTGTTCTATGAGACCCTGTGATCTTGGTCTGCATTGATGCAAATGCCAGTGAACACGTATTCCGCATTTAACCAATTCCACCCATACTGCCGGCATTTGTCATCTCTGTTAAAGTAACCATTGGAACCATTGCGATAGAGCATTTGTGCATAGGTTTCAAAACTACACAGTTCTGAACTATTCCCTTTCATGTATTTCATGCTTCTTTTCAATATATTTATTCAAATAGAGTGGGTCTAAAGGAGCTTATGGGGAATGAGTTGAAGGGTTTATAAAGAAAACGACGTGGTGAAATTTATGTGAATGCTACTAAGTGTGAACAAAAGATCCACAGTTTCTTGGTTATATTTCGTGAATAATCATTTGTATAACCGTAATGAATCTATATAGGCTTATCCCTTTCCCTCATATACACGCCTTTAACCCATTACCTCATAGACTATTTTTGATCAACCTCATTGAAATAATCTACCGGAAAAGAGCATTGCCTAGAGAAAAGGAAACTTTTAGAATTGTGGCGTTTGATACCATTGTGATAAATAGAGCATTTGCTTCTATAGGAACAAATGCTCTATTTATCACGATGGTTTCAACTGGTGACTTTTGCAGAGGCGTCAAAAGGCGTCAGTATGACGAAATGGGTTAACGCTTATGTAGGCACAGACCAGACCACCCCTATAGAAACTGTCTGATCCGCGTATGCACTGTTTGCTTCGTTTTTGTAAAATCAAGAAATTCACTTCAAAATTGTACATTATATAAGATCACCTAATGAATATTCATAAAGTCATTATTTCGTACTTGGATATTGAAAGAGTCCATATCGTGACTTCATTACTCCCTCGTCTAAAACACAACTTTTGGTTATATAGAACCATAGTTAACCTACCTTTAGCTGACTGGGTAAATTATTTTCACACTATTTTCCAACAACTGCATTTTCAAAATTCAAGCTTTAATGAGTTACTCGGCGTCTTATCTAGATCTAAACTGTTTAACCTATTCCCTCATATTGACGACTTCTGACGCCCCTGCAAAAGTCACCTGTTAAAACCATTGTGATAAATAGAGCATTTGCTCCTGTAGGAACAAATGCTCTATTTATCACAATGGTTTCAAACTACAAAATTCTAAAAGATTCCTTTTCTCCAGTTAATGCTCCTTTTCGGTAGATGTATTCAAAGTGGTTGGATCTAAAAATAGCCTATGGGTTAAACAGGTAATCATAGATCCGTTGGCAGCATGTTCACGGTTTAACAGAGTTTGTTTGCTTTGCATGTTTTCATAAACGAGCTTCACAAAAGTTTCTTGCCTGACGTAATTGGGTACTCAGTATTCATTTGGTGGTGGAATGCACTTTGGTACCATTTATCATTGTCGAACATTGTAAATGTCCTTGTAAAGTGCAAAACTATTGGTTAACCCTTTCCCTCATATGAATGCGTTTTAACGCATTTGCAAACAGAGTAGGCCCAGATCAGACGGGTCCTATATGAACCATCTGGTCAGGATCTGCTCTGTTTGCTAATGGAATTTGACAGATCTGTTCCTGTTAGTTTCTAAAATGGCTACAATGTTCCACTTTACATATTTCATTGTAACTAGTTTGTCTGTGAATATTCAGTAGGTATTGAACTTTGTGCTAAATATAGACAGGGAAAGGGTTAAATTGAATCATAATTAGCTGAATGGTAGATTCGTGTGTCGATAAATACGAATGAACATAATTTGACGCAAACAAAGAAAGACAAACTGACTTGAATCACTTGATTAATAAAAATGACGTAATACAGAACATGGTTACACAAGTATTATTTACATTTAGACGGCAGTCTGAAATACATAATCATAATGTTTGTTGTGCATTGGTTACATGTTTTAAGTCTTGAATCAACCTATTCATGCTGTACTGGACAGTCCTGCCTTGTATCGCATTTGCAACCAGAACATTTTATAGACGGGGAGTTGTATTAGGGTCTGCTATATATGCTAATACTGTTGAACTTCGATATCTCGAACTCGAACCTCGGGATAACTCGAACTAAAAGTTCGGTCCTTAAAACAATACAATACAGAATTGTTCTAAAGTATACCACTACGCATATCTAGAAACACATGTGGCAGCTTAATGAAGGTCTAAAGTAATGCTGAAAACTCCTGCAGGAGCTTTCATCATTACTTTCGACCTGCATTAAGTTGTGAACTTAAGAAATTGTTCAGATTAGAAATCGGATGACTAGAACCTCTGTTATCTCGAAGTAATTTGCATGGTCACTTGAAGTTCGAGATATCAAAGTTCAACTGTATATCATAAATCTGATTCCCGGCTGTTTCCCATTACAATATATTTCTTTTGTATATTGTGTTAATTTAAGTGATATACATACTGCGTGAAATTTTGTATATTAAGAATTCATCAAGTAAAAAATTTCAGCCGAATATGAAACACAAGTGTGAAGATAGTTCTGTCACAGTGACTTCTACCGTAAATTAGATATATAGATATTACGTAAAACAGAATAACAGCCTGTTAACCCATTCCTACTTAGGCTATTTTTGATTAAATCTACCAAAAGGGAGCATTAAATAGAGAAAAGGAAATTTTCAGAATTGTGTAGTTTTGAAACCATTGTGATAAATAGAGCATTTGCTCCTGTGGAGCAAATGCTCTATTTATCACAATGGTTCCATAAAGTGACTTTTACAGAAGCGTCAAAAGGCGTCAATATGCGGGAATGGGTTAAGATCAGAATATATACATATATATTAAAATGAATTTTGAATTTTAAATGCTCATGCATATCCTAATTTTAGTGTGATATTGATAACGTGCTTGTAATTTTACATATGTTAGTCAAGCATGTCTCTAGAATGAATTGATTTCCATAACGATTTCTACATACAATCCCTTTTTGGCACCTTTGCAATAAAAATTAGACCAATGTCAGACATCAGTTTAAGGAGCTGCCTAATCACGGTCTGCTCTGCTTGTGATTGTACAGCCTAAACATAAAGTTCATTGTTCCATGTTTAATTATAAAATTCAGTCCGTATGTATTAATACAGTAATAAATTATTAGATTAAAATTCATTTCAGAAAGTAAATACTACTTTACACAACCTCAATAACTGGTGATACTAGGCAAAATACATAAATTATTAACAGTCATATCAATTAGAGATAATATATATATTATAAATTACAACAAACCTGTCTCATAATTTCTCTATTCCGATACACATACTAACAAACGGTCGTAAAAACAAAAGTTGTAAGTTACATTCAAACAAGAAGCAGAACGAATCTACACAAGGAAGAGCAGTAGTTCGCATATCAGACGAAAGAATAACCAGATTTCTTTTTATTCCATTCATAGTGTAATACATATTACCTTATAAGTGCAATCCACGACAGATATGACCCATTTCTATGTTTACAGTAAAACCTCTCTATAACGGCCACTAAATTACATCAAGTATTTTGTGTGAAAGGCAGGCGGCTGCTTAAAGCAATGTGAAAGTAAAACAGAATGCTCCCATAGGAGCGTTCTGTTTTACTTTCAACTTGCTTTAAGCAGCCACCTGCCCTAAATACCAACTATTTAATACCATTTAGTGCCCGTTATAGAGAGGGTTTTCTGTATATCATTACACTTACGATTTTAAGTCTTTCC
Source organism: Azorinus chamasolen (assembly GCA_963576725.1). NCBI lineage: Eukaryota > Metazoa > Mollusca > Bivalvia > Cardiida > Solecurtidae > Azorinus > Azorinus chamasolen. Next base: position 77,707,585 of record OY755242.1, read on the forward strand.
CTGTCAATTGCCATTCGGGAAATTTGTGAATACTTATGCAACATCTTTGATCCGAATATAACGCCGAGTAAGCCAATGTCTTTACATGATCCAAAACGCTTCATTATGTTATACAGTAAAACCTCTCTATAACGGCCACTTAATTGCATCAAATATTTTGTGTTAAAGGAATGCGGTTGCTTAAAGCAATATGAAAGTAAAACAGAACGCTCCTATAGGAGCGTTCTGTTTTACTTTCACCTTGCTTAAAGCAGAGACCTGCCCTTAATACCAACTAATTAACACAATTTAGTGGCCGTTATAGAGAGGTTTTACTGTATTATGTTCTTATATTATTAAAATGAAGATACATTATAAGTAAAACAGCAAATCCTGGCAACGTAAGATTTAAGCAAAAGCTAGCACTGGTCCGTACTAAACACATGATCCCTTTGTATCATTTCATGTCAGGGTCGCATAACCTTTTGGTACTATCTTAATGTGTCCATGAGACGCAATAATGGCTTTGTGATTTAACAAGATTTACTTCTCTTTAGCGGCATTCTCTGTCTGTGTTATAATGACATGAAGCCTTAGTAATAATGGCATTTGCCCACGTGGGACAGTGATGATTATTTATTGGTAAACTCACTTAGATTTTCTTTGTCCTAGAGAGTTCTGCGAGGAGCGTTTATTGCAGATGAAGTTGTCGTTATTTGTATTGAAGAGACATGCAAAAACATGTCTGCAGAAAATCGGAAATCAGAGTTCCAAATTCCTGGTTGTAATCGGTTTTGAAATAGTTTTGGTCAAAAGTCTGCTGAAACGAATGAATTGTAGCTCTCTAACTTGATATACAGTAGAGCCTGTCTTAAGCGGCCTTAACACTTGTTGCATTACTTTTGCCCTGCATTAAGTAACCACCTGCTTTTAAAACTCCTATGTTCAATAAATGAATGGCCGCTCAGGAAATGTTATACTGTATTTAATATAAACCTTTGTTATTAACCCTTATCCTGCAGTAAGAAATGTCTACTCAAAATCAGATCTCTAGAAGTGTTGACTAGTTCAAATTCGACCAGGGTCCATGCTTATAAAGCTTTTTAGTTGAGCCTGAGTTCGTTCTCAAGCTTCTGATTGGTCAGATATTCGTTCTCAAGCTTTTGATTGGTCAGATTTGAGCCTTTGGCTCAAATCTGACCAATCAAAAACTTGCGAACGAACTCAGACCCAGGCTTTTGAGAAACTACTCACCAAGTGTCATGGCACAATTTTTTTGAGAAACACATTTATTCGGCATTTCATCTGGATTCAAGCTGTTGTCAATATTGTGCGACAAAAAGGCACGACTGCAGAAAAATGATTGCTATTAATTAGCATAAATACAATGTACATATAGAATGTGTTGTGTTTTAGCAAAACATTTCATTATCCTTCGTATTGGGACATTGTTACACGGTCACGGCTAGGAAGGAATTTGTATATAATACAACCAACCCCTCTAAAGCAACTACAAAAGAGATATTTAATCCAAGGCATGACAGGCAGGTCGTAGCTTAATGCAAGGAGACAATTATGCAGACAGCTCTTACAGGTGTGTTCTCTATTACTGTCGTCCATCTGAAGCGACAAATTTATAGATAAATATAGAATCATTTAAATCAGGTGGTTGCAACCTCCTGCTTTTAATGAGTCTATGTTATCTATAGAGTGGTCGATTTAGGTGGATTATACTACAGTTGACCTTCGATATCTCGAACTCGGATAACTCGAACTTTGGGATAACTCGGACTAAAAATTCGGTCCTTCCAAAATTTACAATACAGATTTTTTCTAAAAGGTATCACTACACATATCTAGAAACACATGTGACAGCTTAATGCATGTCTAAAGTAATGCTGAAAGCTCCTACATTAAGCTGTGAACTTGAGATGTTGGTCAGATTATAAATCGGATGACTCGAACCTCCGTTAACTCGAACGAATTTGTATGGTCCCTTGAAGTTCGAAATATCGAAGTTCAACTGTATATAAGTCAATAGCTCGGTAAATTTAATGACATTTTGACAGTTATGCTATGTTGCATACCTCGTATAGTTGCATATAAGCAAAGTAATACAAATGATATATGCGATGCTCTAAATTTCACATTTATTATGATTGGTTTACACATTTACCTATTTACATTGAGTCGAACGCAAAGTGGTAAAGAATCTGATGTTTTACTATAAACATGGTTTTACTGTTGCATTAGCAAATAGAAACAACCACATGCATTGACCCTTTCCTTCATATACATGTTGTTTATGCCTTTACAACCAGGAATACCCCCGATACGACAACTCCTGTAGGGTTCGTCTGATCAGGGTCTGCTCTGTTTATGAATTCATAATACGAGTATACCTGACTCTACAGTATGTACAATACAATAGAAACCTATGCACATATGCAACTGTAATAAATAATCTAATTAATATTCATGATGGCATTATTTGTTACATGATTTCTTGTTAAAGGATTAATAGAATCAAGCATGGGTTTTGTTAAAGACAAAAATACCGAGGTTTCAATACCCGAGGTTGATCTGTTCCCAGTCGGAAACCCCCGTCTTCAACAAAACCCATGCTTGATTATCTTTCTCGCTTCAAAGCCCCCTAAAACAAAAAAAATATTGGATTTTGTGAAGTACTACCTTCCACTGCGTAATACGACTTCCATATCTAATAGCAACAAACTGCAGCATAAAAGCGTGACACCGTATGACGTCATTTGTTATGACTACCACAAACGTTACGTTGTGGTGTAAAACATGAATGACTGAATGACTACAAAACAGCATCTTCGGTTAAATAAATACGCTTTGAAAATGTTTGTATGATAAATAATATTTCATATGCGTACTATATTAATTTTAATTTATAAGGTTGTTGCCTAAAGAAACGTTGGTATACTTCTGTAAGAGTTACTTCCCTTTTATTAATTTCGCCTATATGAATACACTAGCCAGGGGGTGTTCCAGATAAGGATTTCTAGTACTCCTATCTTTAGTAACGCATGTTATCTAGTACGTCTGAGAAGCGAGAAAACATTCTCTGCATGTTTCCTTATATTTGAGATGACCTGGTTTACAATGTTTTAATTAATCGCTATTCTGTTACAAACATGTCTGTCCGTGTGTATGGAGTTGGAACAAAATATGTTGAACATTAAACCATTTACGAATTAAACGCTTTTTCACGCGTTTGCAACTAGAGTAGACTCATTTAGGAGCCCTCTAATTAGGATCTTCTGTGTAATGCATCACAGAAATTTTAAGAGCTGTAAGAGCTCTCTGCGTTAAAAATTGTCCATGTAATGCATGTGATTCTACAGTTTCTGCCAATATTAAACACGTTCTTGTCAATAATGCTGTTAAGAATTGGCTAATTAATATGCATATTGTAATTTTTACATGAATATTCATGAGGTAAAATGTTAACATTTAATCTGTATACCAACTACAAACATACCATTCTATGAACATGACTCATTTCATCCTTGATGATACAAAGGCATTTCATTTTCTCACTTGTTTGGTTAGGTTTAACCATTCAATAAGTTTCCGTCGACAGTTTTATTGTGCTATAAAGACCATTGAGACAGTTTAATGTTTAGTGCTTGAATAACTTTTAATAAAAATGTGTCTGAACATTCAAACCTGTATCGTTTTAGAGGTCGTGTACCACATTATCCATTTTATTTACGAGTTTGATGGTTATATCTTAAACACACAAAAGGGTTTAAGAAAAAAATATTTATGGATCAAGAGAGTGTATTTCTCTTACGATTCCAACAAAATCAGAACTTAGGCGTTGTTGATCCACTGTAATTTAGAAACAACAATAGCAATACCTATTAAGAATGTACTTGGACCGAAAAATATACAATGGTGTCTGTACGTGAAAGAAACTTCTTACATGAACACACTTATCCATCCACATACACATGTGTTTGTGCAAGTCAGCACAAATGCGCACACACAATACACACCATCACGCAATACACACCAATCCACGCACACACACAAAAACATACACACACACAAACACACACATACGTTATATAAATAATATATGAATAATGAGATATGAATTTCACTTCAATTGCAGTACCTATACTAATATAGTTGTGCTTCATTTTCACAACTAATGTCACACTATTTACTTGTACAAATGCTATAGTAATGTTTACTTGAAAACAGTGAGATAACAGGGTCCATGCTTATAAAACGTTTAGTTGAGTCTGAGTTCGTTCTCAAGTTTTTGATTGGTCAGATTTGAGCCTTTGGCTCAAATCTGACCAATCAAAAGCTTGAGAACTCAAATCTGACCAATCAAAAGCTTGAGAACGAAACTCAGACTCAACTAAAAGCTTTATAAGCATGGACCCAGAGTACTTCCATGAATAGCCATGAATAGCAAGGTAGTCTTCACTAATGATTAGTCATATTAGAATTACTTCTATCATGAATATACTAAATTGGTTTATATGTTATATTAGTATATGCATATAGGATTATTTGCTATTGGCATAAACTGTAGAATCAGATCTATATTTTATATAAGCAAACAGGGCAGACCCTGTTGTGGGTATTTACTGTTTTGTTATTGTTTTTTCGCAAAGGCGTGAAAAAGGCGTTCATGTAAAGAAATGGGTTAACTGTGACCTGTATAATTATGAGAAAATTGGATTTTCATCACATGTTCAAGTTAACGGAGCATAATTATATAATATATTTAGGTCCCATAGAGGTTAGACAATCTCAAAATGAAAAGTCAGATGACAATATACTTGATGCAGACATATAGACGTAATTTTCATGCATCGATATAGATAATTAATGTTTCACAACTATTTACTCTATATGCTGTTTCTCGAAAGATTAAAGTTGTTCGTTAATTTGAGAAACAATAATACCATGTGATTTATTCGCGCGTTTTAGATTGCAATTACATTACCCCCTTTCACCTGCCTTGAAGACGAATATGTGATATCATATGCAAACAGTTTGGATCCAGATGAGACGCCGAGTGACTTGACTTCTCACCAAGATTCAAACTGTTTGACAATATTTAACTTGTTTTATAAAAGAATGGAGAAACATCTTCTCTGTGGCTTGTAGCAGATGACAATGTGTCCGACAGACGACAATGCTGACACTGAAAGGTTAACCCATTACCTCATAGGCTATTTTAGGTACAACCTCTTTGAATAAATCTACCGAAAAGGAGAATTAACTGGAGAAAAGAAATGTTTAGAATTTTGAAGTTTGAACCCATTGTGATAAATAGAGCATTTGCTCCTATAGGAGCAAATGCTTTATTTATCACAAAGGTTTCACAAAGTGAATTTTACAGAGTCGTCAAAAGTCGTCAATATGAGGAAATGAGTTAAAGACACATTATGACACCACTGTAACATTATTTGGCACTGATGCCGCAATGCAAACACAGTCTCGTGACAGATAATCTTATAAAGCCTGCATCATTTCTCATATCTGACAAACAAAGCCAAATTGTAAATATCCTAATGCGATTTGTAGTAACGAGGAATCGATCTCTCACGTTGTTAGAATAATATGCTTAGGAAAATAACCACAACGTATATTATTACTCTTTTTACAAAGATGTATACTTACGTGTCGTCAACAAACACATCATGGCTGCTGTATGAAATGTTAAACAGGTGCATAACTCGTATTTATAAATGTCATTGCTCGTTTATTTCTAATTGCATCCTTACCCGTTACTAAACGATACAGCGTATCACATGTTCAGAGGATACAACTGTTTACGCTTTGTAATTATACGAATTTGAATACGGGTTACAAAGCAATAAATAAAGGTACGTACTCAAAAACTGAAATAGTCATTTCTGAACAAATCCTATGGTGTGACCTCTTCGAGGCAATTCTAACAACTTGGCCCAATGTTATAAAACTTCTGAGTCTGAGTCTGAGATCATTTTCAAGTATCTGATTGGTCTGATTCTGAGCAAGCTCAGAATCTGACCAATCAGATGCTTGAGAATGATCTCAGACTCAAGCAACAACTTTTATAACCTCAGGGCCTGGTCACAATGGTGGGTTTGGGTTATTGGAGACATAAAAAAGTTATTCTTGATAATATGTGAATTTCCGCATCTTACATGGGCCTCGGGTTGTGGACAAATATAAATATTTGATTAATCGCACATGCCGTAGTAAATAATAATCTACATCAAGCGGTACCCATATGAATGAAATTCATTCATTCAATGTTAACGTTGCAAAAGGCTTGAAATCGAAACGCAAATAGTGACCAGGATGGACAGAATAATTTAACTGAACATGACTAAATCGCTCCGAAAATAGTTTTGTGTTGGGATCGTCTGGCTACTTTCTCTGAGAAACTTGCAAAGTAAGTAGTTTCGCTATCAATAGGGACGTTTTGCTTTACGGCTTTATTTGAAATGATCGCAGTGGTATCTATACCTGAGTTGTAGTCAACTGAATTTAATTTTCCATAGAACAGAAACTATTATCCGGTACAATCAACGCATTGTTTAACTGATTATATCCATTCATTATTCAAACTCAGTCGATAATAAGAGTAGGGCATTGCGCCCGGGTTTCCCTATATCCCCTCCCCCCTCTCTCTCTCTCTCTCTCTCTCTCTCTCTCTCTCTCTCTCTCTCTCTCTCTCTCTCTCTCTCTCTCTCTCTCTCTCTCTCTCTCTCTCTCTCCCTCTCTCTCTCTCTCTCTCTCTCCCTCTCCCTCTCTCTCTCTCTCCCTCTCCCTCTCCCCCCTCTCTCTCTCTCTCTCTCTCTCTCTCTCTCTCTCTCTCTCTCTCTCTCTCTCTCTCTCTCACTCTCTCTCTGAAATTTGGACTATATATAGAATATGGGAAAGGCTTAAGCCATAATCACATATAAAGACCCAGAATACGACATCTGTTTAATGGTCACTTAAGACAGGTTATTTTGTATATCCCTCATACATGTACAGCTTGTGTCGAGTACTTTATAGTTTTCACTCATTACATATAGTAGTATAATAAATGTCAGTGGTCCAGATAAGATCCGTTAATTAAAACATTTTCAATAAAAACTTCTTTATTCCTCCACAAAAAACCCTATGCTGTGCCTACCTTTTAGAATCGCCTCGAAGAGACTATTCTAAAGAGCAACACATGGTTTGGTGGAGAACAGACAATTTTAGTATTTGAGGACGCACCTTAATCTATAGCTCTGGTAATCCATGCTACACGAAAGAGAATGTCGGTAATGTGTATGCTGATATTTCTGTCGTACCTCTAATGGCTTCTACACAGATGCTCCACCTTTTGAAAACGCGTACATTTGTGACCGGACCCAGAATTACCCATTTTGGTTCGTTGAAATCATGCACTGAGTTGTTTCAGTTCACGTGTTTAATGGACGTTTTTTCTATGCACTTTTCTTGTTTAACGTGCATTTAGTTCTTACGTAAAATCTCACAAAGAACTTGCAAGCAACTTCGTTGATTACTATGGTATTCATCATATGTCCTTGAAAGCATGACATTGATGGTATTCATTGTAACTTCAATTAGTAACTCTGAGATGGAGAGAGGGAGAGAGAGTGGGAGAGAGAGAGAGAGAGAGAGAGAGGGAGAAGGGAGAGAGAGAAAAAGGGACAGACAGAAGAGAGAGTGAGAAAGAGAGAAAGGGGTATTGAATCAAAGGAATACATCAAAACCAAGCGTTGTGTATTGTGTCATCTTAAGTGTTATGCTATCCGCGACCTGACTCGCATTTTCAAACAGCTTGGATCCATATAAGACGTGGCGGCTCATCAGGAGTTTCACAAGTCTTAGATATTTATCGCATCGAAAGTTATCAAAACTACACCTTAACCCTTTCCCTGTTCTATAATTATTCCAAATGTCAATATCTACTGAATATTCATGGACAAAATAGCTATAATGAAATGTGGAAGGTGGAATATTGTAGTCATTTTAGAAAGTACAGAAACAGATCTATCAAATTCCATTAGCAAACGGAGCAGACTCTGATCAGATGGCTCCTCTAGGAGCCATTTGATCTGGGTCTACTCTGTTTGAAAATGTGTGAAAACACGTCTATCTGAGGGAAAGGGTTAACCAAATTTGGGCAGAAATTATTCTTTCATAGCGGGATAAGTGTTGATGTCTGAGAAAAGTATTGTGGACGCTCTATCCAGAGACTGCGTCTGACACTTAATAGAATGGCGTCTACGAAACTATAACTGGTAATAAATATCATTACAAACCACTTTAAAATGTCACGTGCTTATAACGTGTGTTGGTTAACCCTTTTTATGCTGAAAATATTATGTCTGACAAAATTCTGATCTGATATACAGTAAAACCTCTTATAACGGCCATTAAATTTACATCAAGCATTGTGTTGAAGGCAGGTGGCTGCTTAAAGCAATGTGAAAGTAAAACAGAACGCTCCTATAGGAGCGTTCTGATTTACTATCACCTTGCTTTAAGCAACTACCTGCCATAAATACCAACTAATTATCACAATTTAGTGGCCGTTATAGAGAGGCTCTACTGTAATACTAATCATTATTCTGCTTTAAAAACGATGGCTACCTAAATTCCGATATGCTGCAATCTTTAAAAGCGTTTAACCCTTTACTCCATGAATATCCATTTAAGATATAATGCCATAATGAATACTAATTAGATTAATCGTTATAATAACACATGGACACATGACATTTATTATATACCACAAGCAAACAGAGCAGACCTTGACCAGAAGGCTTCTGTTTGAGAAGGCGTAGAAAGGCGTGTATATATAGGGTAAAGTGTTAGTAAAGTGTTGACCGGATGCAAAAAGTTCGGATCCTGATGAGACGTCGAATGACCCAGCGTTCCATCTGGATACAATGTGTTTGTTTGCAGATACGAGCCAGGTAGCGCTTCGCATGATAAAGGTCAAGATATTGGTATTCAACTGACCACATTCATATATGGAACAACACATGAATCAAAATGAAATTCTATACCACACAAGACTCGTGCATATTAAACTAAATAAAGGGGCATACACTGCAATCGTCAGCTTGAAATTCTATGGTTATTTTGTTATGACAGTAAATACAACATTTGGTTTTATTTACTTAATTTTAATTGAGTATGTCTGGAATTAGACAAGATTTTATCACTGATTTTCTTTCTTTGTCTCAGCCGCTAAAATAATTGTTTCATGTTCAACAATAATATCTTAAACCTTAGGGAACATACGTCGCGTCTATCTTAAATGGTTGTCATCTCAAGTTTCTATATGAGAAATGATACAGGCATCTGTGAAAGACATGTGTTTGATTTTAATTGAATATATATACTGTAGAAATGTATAACAGATATATTGTAGAGACAGAGATATGTTGAACGACAGTCCCGCCGTTTAGATTATATCCCTGGCAATCTTATTTTGTTCTGTTTCAATTTTACTGTCAGTGAATATCATTGACATTAAATTTAATACACATACTGTTTCTAAGAAAATAAAGGGCACTTGGAAACTTGATAAATATATTTATCTTTCAGTTACCTTGTATACAATAACCGATTTCTCAGTTCACTATGCATAGTTTTGTACAATAATAATTTACAGTAAAGTATAAACAATGTTCTAAGTGTTCATTCTCAGTGTTGTTATACCTTCCGATTCTTCGAGATCATGAATTTCAGTACTTCTTGGTCTGAAAATTGAATACCGCTTAAGCCGGTGCTAGGGGGTGTGAGCAGTGTTGCACTTTCAATTACTGTTCATGAACAGACTCAATAAAACCGAGTCTGCAATTTTCTCTTTTTGTGTTGCAATTGTTGCTCTCGGGGGATCATCTCCATTCAGAATTTCTGATAAGCAATCCCGCACGAAACTGAATTTAACCCTTTCCTCCATAGGCTATTTAAGACCCAACCTCTTTGAATGAATCGACCCAAAAGGAGCATTTACTAGAGAAAAGTAAACGTTTAGAAATTTTCAGTTTGAAATAATTGTGATAAACAGAACGTTTGTTCCTATAGGAGCAAATGCTCTATTTATCACAATGGTTTCAGGAAGTGGTTATTACAGAGGAGTAGAAAGGCGTATTTATGGAGGAAAGGGTTAACCCTTATCATGCTGATATAATAATGTCTGCACAATCTCTGAGTTTTACGAACATATTCACTAGTTTCCGATTCGTTCGATCCTTTGAGAAACTATTGACAAAATGTCAAACAGCTTGTATCCTGATGAGACGCCCAGTTACCCGGTGTCTCATCCAGAACCAGGCTGTTTCAAATGCGAGTGAAGTCGCGCTTAGCACGAGCAGGATTAAACCTTAAGTTTGCATGACTCCATTGATGCTACATTGATGCGCTTAACAATACAAACGTTCTGTGCAAATTGAAAATGCATAAATACATTTCAACCTGTCATCAAAACACTCTGAATAACACGATTGTTTAAATATCCCTCCGATCAGTGTTTGATTTTAAAGTTATATACTACAGAACTGCCGAATACTTATGCATAATATAGTGTACCGCAATGACTACATATTTCATGAAAATATTCTGAATATCATGAAGGTTTTATTCACAAATGTATCTTAAATACGTTTACAGCAGTGTCTAGTTTGTGTTTTTGTACAATATTTTGTATTCAAAAAATCTCATTTTATGGTATGTTAAAGGACATACCAAATCTTAAGATCCATACCTTGAAAGTATAGTAATGGATGGGTTTATTAAAGCCGGGGCTTTGAAAAAGAATAATGTTTAGTGCATGGGTTTTAATAAAACATTCCACAAAATAATGTTTACCCAAAACTAAAATCAATTACCTATCATTATTTGTCTTGCATAATTCCAAATGAAAGTATCTATGTATTAAAATTAGTTGTTATTATGAACATATAGGTTTAAGAAAACATAAGCCATTCTAAAGATAAACGTTGATTAGATTCCGAAAGAACCCAGTGACCCATATGTTTATTAGGTATTTTGCATGCACTGGTTAAAGTCTGCAAACGAATGAGAAAATGCATACGAATGTGGTATATTCGTTTATACAGTACCTTTGACTTGTAGATCCTACTGAAACAGAAAACAAGGTCACACCAATACACGGATTAAAGGTTGTTTTCGGTTGGAAATACGAAATTGTCAGAGAATTCAAATCATTGTTAAACAGAACAATATAATGCAATCATGATTAACCTAAAGACAAACTCTCTGTCAGATTTTAATGAACTACAACAGATTCATGCCGAACATATTATTGCTAATAAATCTTCTTTCGCAGATTATAGGATTGTGTGTTGCGGAGATCAATTCATATTTACTTAGCGCTTAAGGCACAGGCGAATAAGGCATACAAATCAAAGCCGTATTTGTTTGACTTAGATGTATTTTCGATTTGACATAATTGACATTCTATAATTTAACTGTCAGCTTGATTGATAACAGCACCAGCCTCATTTTCAAACGCTACAAAGCTCTGGTTGTAGATTGAGACATATTCGGTGTGAGTGTCTGAATTTGATATAAAATGGTAATCGTTAAATTGTAGACAACACTTATTTGGCCAACTGATGATATTGTAGTGAATTATAGAAAACGTTGTTCACGCTCAAGCTCAACCAGTTTACATACTTTGTATTTCGTGGACGTCGAGCTTTAAGAGATTATTGATCGATAATAGAAAATGAAAATCAGAGAGGCATGAAATTGTGTAGACCCAGGTCAAATGGATTCTGGGCGAACCCTTCGTCCAGGATCTGCTATTTTAATGAAATAATTTGTTCATGATTTATCTCTGTTTACGATTATCCAAAACAAATAGATATGCATAATTTAGGAACTATTGCCCTTCGTTATTTTTGGCTTGTCTGTTTCGAAAAGTTGAGCTCTTGTGATCACTGGGTCGTAGTCGTCGTTGTTGTCGGCGGCGGCGTGCAACACTGTCTGTCTGTCTGTCTGTCTGTTTGTGTGAATATTTAGGATAATTTGGGAAGGTCCCAGTTGACTGTGTTCATTGACCGGTTTAACCCCCCCCCCCCTAGACATTTCTCACTGACCGTTCCAAGCACAGGGAGCCATTTCGTGGGTCTACATGGTCTAAAAAGTCCAAAAAATTGATTGGGTCGATTTAGTGTTATATTATATACAAGGGATCTAACTTCCCATTCGCAAATTTCACGACCGATTCGAAATAACGCCCGGTTTTGGACAGCCAAGATGGAATAACCACTAATATTTGGTACGAACGTGAAGCTGGGACATTGTACTTTTCCCTGGGTGGAGAGGATGTGCGGGTGGGAGACACGAAAAAGCGTCTCTAAAATTTCCGGGTGGGACCGGGATTTGAACCCCGGACCTCCGGGCTGACAATCAAGCGCGTTACCACTAGACCACCGCCACCTGCAAGTATCAATATGATACTTTTTAGGTGCATTGATCTTGATGAGGAGAAGTGCAGTGCACAAGAATCATCACTCTCTTTTGCATAATTCAGGGGTTATTGCCCTTTGTTACTTTTCATACATGAACTTTGTCCGGATCATAACACAAAAACTATAATAGGTATCAACATAACACTTCATAGGTAGATAGATATCGATAGGAGAAGTGCAGTGCCTAAGAATCATTACTCTCTTTATGCATAATTTAGGAACTATTGCCCTTCGTTATTTTTAGCTTGTCTGTTTCGAAAAGTTGAGCTCTTGTGATCACTGGGTCGTAGTCGTCGTTGTTGTCGGCGGCGGCGTGCAACACTGTCTGTCTGTCTGTTTGTGTGATATTTAGGATAATTTGGGAAGGTCCCAGTTGACTGTGATCATTGACCGGTTTAACACCCCTCGCGACATTTCTCACTGACCGTTCCAAGCACAGGGAGCCATTTCGTGGGTCTACATGGTATAAAAAGTCCAAAAAATTGATTGGGTCGATTTAGTGTCATATTATATACAAGGGATCTAACTTCCCATTCGCAAAGTTCACGACCGATTCGAAATAACGCCCGGTTTTGGACAGCCAAGATGGAATAACCACTAATATTTGGTACGAACGTGAAGCTGGGACATTGTACTTTTCAAATAATATAACTTTTGATACATTGCGACTAAGCCGTAGCCAGTGCCTACGTGAAATTCCTACAAAATACGCTGAATTTGCTTACTCGAACGAGATGTCGCCACAACGATTTGCCGCTAGACCCCCGTAAAACGGCCATAATCGCGATGCCTCGGGACAAAACGATTACGCAATCAATATATATGACAAAAAGCTATCGTTTACTTCTCCAACTCTCTGCAGACACTGATGCAGATCCGAAATGCAGGCGAATGTTCGTGCAATTAGCAGATTTAAATCTCTGTCAGGCTACTACGAGTCACGTGACCCGCTTCCTTTACAATAACAACATCCGCGTGTCTGTTACCTTGCTTGCCCAATAAGCGTTAGTGAGAACGCAGGGCACCATCCCTAGGTCATTCAAGTGTCTTGTTACTGGCTAAGTAGAAACTAGGTCAAGTTGTTGCGACTTGTCGGCCGAGTAAGAAAAAGCAGCGTATTTTGTTGGAATTTCACGTCGGCACTGGCTACGGCTTAGTCGCAATGTATCAAAAGTTATATTATTTGAAAAGTACAAGGTCCCAGCTTCACGTTCGTACCAAACATTAGTGGGTATTTTATCTTGATAGCCCAAAACCGGGCGTTATTTCGAATCGGTCGTGAAATTTGCGAATGGGAAGTTAGATCCCTTGTATATAATATAACACTAAATCGACCCAATCAATTTTTTTGACTTTTTAGACCATGTAGACCCACGAAATGCCCCCCTGTGGTTCCAAGGCCGTACTTCCATCTTGCCCTATTGTTTGTTTGTTATGTCCGTGCGTCTCTTTGTGTCTTTTATATACATGTACATTTGCTGTTTGTTTTTGTGGTGCTGTTTGGGCGGTTGAGTGTTTTGTATGCGGTATTTCCTGCATTACCAATACATGTACTTTCATAGGTTAGTATATCTCATTGAGGGGAAGGCCCCTACATAAGAACCATAACTCTTGATTTCAAAACTTTTGAGTTATGGCCCTTTATCGTGTTCATTTTTATTTTTAAATTTAGCTGGACAAGTATAAATAAGACGAGCGTTGGTGCCGCGCGCAGTTCTTGTTCATACTTAAAATTTGTCCGGAGAATAACACAAAATCTATAATAGCTATCAATATGAAACTTTATAGGTAGATAGATCTCAATGAGTAGAAGTGTAGTGCACAAGAATCATCACTCTTTTGCATAATGTAAGAGTTATTGCCCATTATTGTTCATACTTAAAATTTGTCCGGAGCATAACACTAAAACTATAATAGGTATCAACATTAAACTTCATAGGTTGAAAGATCTCGATGAGGAGAAGTACAGTGCACAAGACTCATCACTCTAGTTTGTATAATTTTGGAGTTATTATAATAATGATATTTATAGATTATTATTATTAATAATTATTATTAGTATCTCCTACACTACTTAGTACTTTTTATCATTTGGTGAGCATTCATCGGTTCTACCGATTCTCTTGTTCATACAAAATTTAAAGGGGTTTAACAGTATTAGTAGTAGTAGTAGTAGTAATACCAATAGTAGCAGCAGCAGTAGTAATAGTAATAATTGCAGAAAAAGAAATAGTAGTAGTGCCAGTAGTAGGGGTAATAGTAGTAGTAGTAGTAGTAGTAGTAGTAGTAGCAGTAGTAGGGGAATAGTAGTAGTAGTAGTAATAGAATCAGTAGTAGTGGTGGTGGTAATAGTCATAGTAGTAGACATAGTAGTAATAGAGGAAGTAGTATTAGTACATCATGCACCTGATTTTGCAAACAGTTTAGACCCAGATCAGGGGACTCAAAGATGAGCCATCTGGTCAGGGTCTGCACTGTTTGCCATGGTATGTGCAGACAGTGTTGATCCAGATCAGAGGGCTCCTAGATGATCTCTCCGATCAGTATATGCACTGTTTGCCATAATATTTGAAAACAGTGTTGACTCAGATCAGAGGGCTCCTAGTTGAGCTCTCTGATCAGGGTCTGCACCGTTTGCCTTGGAAGGGCAGGGGAAATGGGTGGGGGGGGGAGGGTGTGGAGTAGTATAGTGGTAATAATAGTGTAGCAGTAGTAGTAGTGATAGTAGTAGGAGCAATAGTAGTAGTAGTTGTAGAGTAGTAATAGTAGTCTTGATATTAGTAGTATTGATTGTAGCAGTAGTAGTAGTAGTAGTAAGTAGTAGTAGTAGCAAGACATAGTGGTGGTTGTAGTAGACACAGTAATAGTAGAAGTAGTTAGTAGTATGTTGTAATAGTAGAAGTAGTAGAAGTAGTAGTATAAGTTATTCACCTTAATGAATAAACGTGCTTGAGTGTCTAACAGTTTAGATCCCATTTATCTGGTGTCAAAAGGGCTTGAATTGCAAACGGTTTGGATCCTATTCATCTTGTGTGAATAAAATGTTCTTGAGTGGCAATGAGTTTGGATCCTATTGGTGAGATGTGAACAGGTTTAGAATGGCAAACAGTTCGGATCATATTGGTGTAGTGTCAAGCACGTTTATTCCTGAAGGTGATCAGTTAAGATCCCATTGATCTAGTGTCAATAGTGCTTGAATTGTAAACCAGTTGTTAATAAGGATGAATAGGATCCAAACTGTTTTCAATTCAAGGACTATTGACAGATTGGATCCTTAAGATCTCATTTGAACGGGAAACAGTTTGTCATTCAAGCACGGTTTAATCAAGCACCGTATATTTACACACGATCAGTAGGGTCCAAACAGTTTGGATCCTATTGATCTTGTGTGTTTGCCATTCAAGAACCATTTCAGTCTGGATTCTATTCACCTTGATGAATAAACCGTGCTTAAATGGCAAACAAGTTTAGCTCCTATTGATCTGATTAGAAGAAGCTTAGACGGCAAACAGTTTGGCCCTTTTGATCTAGTTCAATTGAACAGTGCTTGAATGGCATACAGTTTGGATCCTATTGATCTGGTGTGAATAAATAGTGCTTGAATTGCAAACCGTGTGGGTCCTTTTGAACTTTTATGAATTAAGAGTACTTGAATGGCAAACAGTTTGAATCCTATTGATGTAGTGTAAATCAAACGAGCTAGAACGACGAACAGTTTAGATCATATTGATATGTTAACAAATTTTGAACGGCAAACAGTTTGGATCCAATTGATCTTCTAGTTTATATAAATAGTGCTTGAATTGCAAAGAGTTTGAATCCTAATGATTTGCTATGAACAAAGAGTTCTTGAATGGCAAAACGTTCGTATCCTATAGATGTAGTGTAATTCACCATCATGAATAAACGTGCTTGAGTGTCAAACAGTTTAGATCCCATTGATCTGGTGTCTATAGTGCTTGAATCGCAACAGTTTGAATCCTATTCATCTTGTGTGAATAAAATGTTCTTGAGTGGCAATGAGTTTTGGTCCTATTGATGAGATGTGAACGGATTTAGAATGGCAAACAGTTCAGATCCTGTTGATGTAGTGTAAAGCACGTTTATTCATTAAGGTGGTCAGTTTAGATCCCATTGATCTAGTGTCAATAGTGCTTGAATTGTAAACCAGTTGTTAATAAAGATGAATAGGATCCAAACTGTTTTCAATTCAAGCACTGTTGATCCTTCAGATCTCATTTTAACGGCAAACAGTTTGTCATACACGCACGGTTTAATCGAACATGATAATAGGATCCAGTTTAGATTCCATTGATCTGGTGCCAATATTGCTTTAATTGCAGCAGTTTGGATCCTATTGATTTAGTCCGGATGAATCATGCCTGAATGGCAAACAGTTTGGTTCCTTTTGAACTTTTATTTAAGAGTACTCAAATGGCAAACAGTTCAGATCCTATGGATGTATTATAATTCACCTTCATGAATAAACGTGCTTGAGTGTCAAACAGTTTATATCCCATTGATTTGGTGTCAATAGTGCTTGAATTGCAGCAGTTTGGATCCTATTCATCGTGTGAATAAAAATGTTCTTGAATGGCAATGACAGTTTGTTCACATGTCAATAGGATTCGGATTTACAATGGTTGTCACAAGAAGCTCGTAATAAGCGTGCAGTATTAGTATATACAGTAAAACCTGTTTATAACGGCCACTAAATTACATCGAGTATTAAATGTGTTAAAGGCAGGTGGCTGTTAAAGCAAGGTGAAAGTAAAACAGAACGCTCCTATAGGAGTCTTCTGTTTTCCTTTCACCTTGCTTTAAGCAGCCACCTGCCCTAAATACCGACTAATTAACACACTTTAGTGGCCGTTATAGAGAGGTTTTACTGTATATGCATATTACTTGTCTGTATAACCACAGGTAACTCCGGAACAAATACATGGTTTGTGACGCGTTTTACCTCTACGGGTGGACTCGTCCTAAAGGTCACAGCTCACGGGTCAAAATCGAACTATAGTCACTTTTCCGCATTACTCCGGACATATATTTTATTTTTGTCTCGACTATGTGGAATTCAAACTTGAGAAACGAGTAATTTGTAGCAAGTTACTTCTCCTGAAGCTTTCGTATACTGTCTTAGAAAAGCATTTTAAAATTGTCTAAAAAGGTTGGTTTAACTACGTCCACACAACATTGGGATTATATTTGAGATTTATCGTAGAATCGAAGGATCAATGACATTTACCTGATTATTATGTTGGTAAAATGAATGTAGGCCTACAGTAGAACCTGTTGTAAGCAGCCATCAAAATTATTGCTCTGTAAGGCAGGTGGTAATTTAATGCAGGCCAAAAGTAATACAGAAAGCTCCTATAGGAGCGATAAGCAACCACCTAGTTTTAATACTCTTGTGCTCAATATGAATGGATGATTTTTCTGTATACAGTAAAACCTCTCTATAACGGGCACTAAATTACATCAAGTGTTATGTGTTATGTGTTAAAGGCAGGTGGCTGCTTAAAGCAAGGTGAAATTAAAACAGAACGCTCCTATAGGAGCGTTCTGAATTACTTTAACATTGCTTTAAGCAGCCACCTGCCATAAATACCAAGTAATTAACACAATTTAGTGGCCGTTATAGAGAGGTTTTACTGTACCTACCACGTCACATTTAACCCTTGATATGCTGAATAATTACAACCGAATTACACACATCCTGCATACAAATTAAACAATCACTTTTATCACATATCCTAATCATAGGGCTCCCTCGGATTCCCTTTTACCTGGGTATATTTGCAAAGTTCGTATAATTATACTAGGTTCCGGTATATTACGGCATTTAAGGTGAAAACCGCGCTAATGCGACCACCTAAAAGAGGTACAATTCTTGGTGCTAGATGCAGATGGTTGCTTAATGCAGGACAAAAGTAATGCAGGATAAAGGATGCAGGATAAAAGACAAAATGCAGGACAAAAGTAATGCAGAAAGCTCATAGAGGCGCTTTCTGTATTACTTTGTCCTGCATTAACCCATTTGCACCCATTGGATTCTTCCATGCTTATATATTGGATTAGACATTTTTATGTAAGGGTTGCCTGGTCTAAATTTTCATTTTTGTTTTGTTTTATATTGAATTTCCTATCAGCAAACAGTGTAGACTCTGATCAGACACCGCATTATGTGGCGTCTGATCAGAGTCTACACTGTTTGCCTACGCCCCATATATGGGATCGTGGGAGCAAATGGGTTAAGCAACAAACTGCTTATAAAGACAACTATGCTTATTCTTGAAGTGGTCGCATTTGAGGGGTTCTACTGTATAGTACAATAATCTTTTTTTCTTCAATTTGCCTACATATCTGTATTACTTGGGAAATATGTTGTGAGTGCATGTGGTGTGCGTCATGTGTATGGCATACATGTAGCTGGTGTCTTTTCTACACCTTTCCTCCTCCTCCCTCTTCTGTTTTTGCATTTTGCTTTTTAATGCTATTTTGTTCCATTTTAACACTTTCTTCTCTAAGTCTGTTCGGTTTCTGAATGTTTGTACCAGGTGCCGTTTGTGTCAAATGTGGTGGTTGGAATCGAAATTCGGTTGCTCGTGTGCTGGGTTCCTGTATCTCGAGCGAACCATTATCACGCACCGCACAGCATGTATCCATGACGAAACCGTTTCCATATTCGGGGGTTAACGTTATCTAAAAGAACCAGAGAATCTCTGTCGATAATACGAGTACGTCATTGTGCTCGAGTTTCTCTGAACCCGCTCCCTTTTCTCTGGGGCGTCCAATCAGCCAATACTTGGCAAAACCGGACGTTAATCAACTCGAACAAACACACACATCAAGTTATCTGAAGAGTCACCAGTGCCATAATTTTGGTATCCTGTGCATATCTTCAAAGAAGCTGGTGAACCCTGTGTTGTACTCTTCGATAGAACTTATTGATATTTGTTCACTAAGTAATTGCGGTTCGGTCATAATGATATAGTTAACTTTCAGACAACACTTATTGTGCCAGCTGATCTTATTGTAGTGAAGTATCTTATTGTAGTGAATCGCAACGCTTCCCTCTTTGCTTGCGCCATGACAGGCCGAGAGTAGTACTCTTAGATGGTATACTCTTAACCCTTTACCTGATAGAAGCGGCTTTGAGCGTGTTTGATTTATTCCTCCGCTGAAGAAAATAGTTCAAATTCATACAGTCATGAACATATTACATAATAAATATTTTCTATATCCTAGTAGGTGGTAGCTTAAAGCAGGCTGAAAGTAAAGCAGAATGCGCCATAAGGCGCATTCTGCTTTACTTTCAACCTGCTTTAAGTGGTCATATGTCTTCAAAACTAGAAACAGGCTATTGGGTAAAGGGTTAAACCCAGAAATGGGATGAGCTTACCAGACTCATGTATTGCCTTTTCTCTATCGTGCCCTTAACGGCCTCCATGCAGTTGCTCTGACTTCAGCAAATTCACCGAGTACATATTTGACAAACTTTCACAGTTCTTATGCTATGATTTACATTTTGTACTGTGCTTAACGTCTTCTATGTTGTGGGGAAGTCCGGCAGGGATACCTTTATTTACACTCTTTGTTTAGCTAGGTTGGCCTTGAGATAAGTGTGAGGTTAGGACGTCCGTAGACCGGCTTAAGCCACTGACCGTTCCAAGGCGGTACTCTCTCTGTCACCCTTGCTTTTATTTGTTTGGTGTCTTTGTACTTGTGTGTTTGTTCAGGTTTATAGTTTTTGTCTCGTGTGTGTTTGTGTGTGTTCAACCTTACATTTGTGTTGGCCTGGTGTCTTTGTACATGTATGTTCTTGTTTAATTTTCCATCCCATGTGTGTGTATTACATTTTGTCGATGTTTTGGTGATGTTGGCGTAAAGTATGTGACTTTTCCTGCTTTACTTTACTACATTTTCATATCGAAAACATTGTTTACGCTGAAGTACAATCATTCTGCATACTTTGTATTTCGTGGACGTCGAGCTTTAAGAGATTATTGATCGATAATGGAAAATGAAAATCAGAGTGGCATGAAATTGCGCCCAGGGTATACCCAGATCAGACGGCCGCTGTATGAGTCGTCTGATCAGGTCTGCTCTGTTTCATTGTGACATGATATAGATCTGATTTTACAATTTTTGCCAAAGCAAACGTTCCATGAATATTGAACAGGGAAAGGGTTATATTATTATGACACCTTACTGTGCTGCATATTGGGTCTTATATTTTAATCTGCTAAGCAAACAATGTGTAATTAACCGTTCCATTTTGTTTCGAAGACGTAAACAACGTATCAAACCTTTGGAAACTGATGCGACGCCGATTACTCTCCAATTGTTATTCTCCAATATCTAAAATAAAGGCAACGGGGTGATTTTGATATCCCATAAGCTGCATTGTCTTGAGTGGAATTAATCATACATATTTTTCATAATAATCGTCATTCATTTACTTTGTACCATCTATTTGGTGTCGCAGACATGTAAAACCAAACTCATGCATATAGTCATTATATAGTATATGACACTAGTTTCTTCAAGGAGTACAAATGAAACAATTGCACTGGTCATCTACTTCCTTGCAACGTATATTATATTGCCTGAAATAAACACAGCAGCACATCGTGCGGCTGATTAACGCAGGTAATATAGTTTTGGAACGCATTTGACTGTACACAGGTTAGAGTCTGTTGTACAATATATTGATAGTTTGGTCTTATCATATCCATGTGTTGAGAATATTTCCTCTTTTTTCCTTGATTCTGCTGGGTCTTTCATTACGGTTAAGTATTTGTATCACTTGTCAATTTCTCCATTTACACCTGTAACTTGCCAAATTGAGTGAAAATGTTGTATTGCCCATTTCTGCTGACAGAATCACTATGGCTGTCTTTAGTTCCAATTTATGAGCTGTCATTGCATATAGTTTGGCATATCACTCCCCTCTTAAGGTGTTTTTGAAGATCTTGTCGTTTCGATTGCACACCAATTATGTTGCCGAAATTATTTCGATTCTCCGGAGAGTTGGAGAGGAAGCATACACGTTCATACATCGCTTCAATATCAATGATTCATCCTGTGACAACTGCCTTCCCGATAGGTTAACACCTCGTGTGCTGGCATCGATTTCAATATGGTCCGTTCCTTTGTCAATCTGCAATCACAATTCATGTACATGTACAGAAACGTAGGACGTAGTTTAAAATGTAGTATCACATCTCATATATTCGCTCAAACCTTAGATAAAGGAAATTACATTGTCAGAGTCGTTCTTGTAGTTTTTTAAAGTTTCCGGTCCAAACGAGGAGACTATATAGCCTCACAAGACCCGCGCAAGTCATGTGAAACAATAGTCTGTACGCGAAAGTAGGCGAATAATATAGTTATTCATGAATGAATCTTACAGCACTAAAGAGTTCAAAGCCAGACAACATTCCATTCAGCTTTACAAAACCTCGAATTTGATAAGACAAACAACTACACACTACATTTGTATTTTTACTGTTGTTGTTTTCGTGTGCTGATATGGTAAGACTAAACGTAAACGAAAAAGCTCACATTCTGCACGATTTAAAATGTATAATGAAATGTTGCTTGGTTGTATAACACACAAGTGTGGTATTTCGAAACCAGTTATTAGGGTTTGTTCACTTTGTAATAACCTCTTTGATCTTATATGGACGTTCTTGTGTTCTGACAATGAATGCCCATTGGTTTCAATCTCAATAGCTTTGAAACATAAAATGGTAAAATGATTCATGTGACCATTAGTAACAAATAAAGAGTTTGTTTTCTTTAAACAAACAACTGAAATAATTCTCTTGCATTTACCAACTGTACAGAATGCAACAATTCTGGTATATCTGTGATGTGGAAAAGTAAAATTTGAATTGCAAATTCAGACAACCACAAATTTCCAATTTAACTATATTTCGTGAATGTTTAAAATGCTTCAAATCAGACTAAAACCGTCTAAGGCACGCACTGTAAACATTTATGACGCAAAGTAAATCGCTATTTGTCAGGACAATGAGAAAGCTTTTGTCTAAAATACTGTTAAATTCAACCTACATTTCGACAATATGTTAATAAAATATATGCTTTAAAATGGGTAAGAAGCTTATGTACTATTACCTTAGTTCATTAAAAGTCATGAGTACTTTTGTCGATTACCATTGCACCGCTTTCTGTCGGTTGTATATTGTTTATATATTTGCAAACAGATTCAAGATTCAACTCTTTCACAAGACATGTGATATTTGGACTTGGACCTGCGTATGCAATTTACAAACAATAACATTCATAAATAAGAGTATCAACACTTTCACAACATGCAATTTCGTTCCAAATCAAACCCCGTATCTAACAAAAAGTTAACTATATACCTCCGTCTAAATGACGTGGTGAATGAAAAGTATGTTCGGGTCCATTTTCAGAATATCTGTACAAACGTGATGTGGGGTTAATCAGCATCAACTCCCACGAATTTCCTTTTAACATTCACCTAATGAATACACCTATAAGTCATACGCGGAAATTCTGAACGGAAAAGGCCGATAATACTTTGTTGTAGAAAAAAGAATTGATGAAATCGGTTTATTTTGTAACACATGGGCATTTTGCAATAAAGTTCAAATTGACAATCCTCATATAATGATTAGGCATGACAAATACCAAGTTTTATGATATCATTGAAAATATGCTTTCATTGTAGGGACTTCCTCTTTAAAGGAAAACGTTATCCCTCGTCAATAGTTGTATTCAAATATTCACACTATATGTGAATAAATAATATCTGTTAAATGTATGGACCCATTCTGAAATTTAACAGCCGTTCATGTTTGTGTATCAAATGGCGACAAGAGTCTGACGAAACAAAATTTACAATTGTAAATACTAAAGGGAGCATGAATGAACGAACAAATCACAATTGACCATTCTGAGTAATTTGCATTCCAAGATCATGTTCTTCTTCTATTAAATGAAAGAGAGAACGGCTGTGAATTTTAAAATTAAGATACTATCAACGAACCGTATTATTGTTGAACCCTTATCTTACTAACTGTAAGCAGGCTCAAAATCTGACCAATCAGATGTCTGAGGGACCTTGGGACCTGGCTGACATTTAAATACATTTTGTTTTCAGTTGAAACACCAAACAATGAGATTTCCAATCAGGATCCAGGCTGTTTGACACTTGGTCCATGAATGTTAAAACCTTACACAAGTTTGAAGTATGAGTACATTGCAAATAATTAAAGCGCCGAACCATGTGTACAACGAGGCGAGGATTAAAGAAATTGCCATCATCTAGATTAGTGTATCGATAACATTCAAATGAATTTCTAAGAGTAAAAGTAATGAATCGTATTAGACCTAGCACGCAACTATTGAATTTATAATGATCTTTGCAGCCAGTTGGCATACAGATAAAACGACAAATAAATCGACGTCTAATAATGATTCAAACAGCACTATATGTTTACAGAGAAGACAATATAGCATTTCATTTCGGAGCACGTAAACCTTTATTCTCGAAAAAATGTTTATTCAGCATGCTAATAATGTGCCCAATTATATATGAGGTCTTCGAGAGTGCACACTACTTTCATTCACATAGCTAATATGTTATTATTAGTTTCACACTATGGTGTAACATTGTTATTAAACATCATTCCTGTGTACACAATTGATGTACTCCATTACGTGTATTTTCTCACAACGCCGGTCATTTTTGTATTTCATTCACACATTTGCAAATGCTTTTAAAGTTAAAGCTGTACTGCTACAGGAGCAATCCGATCGGGGTCTGCTCTGGTTGTTTTTGACATCGGATCTGAAAGAACGCATTCTACAGTGTCTGTGTGGTCCAACACATCATGTCGTCTTGCGTCATTATACAAATACAGTCAATTAAGATTCCTGATGTCTTTATTTCATGATGTAAAGGTTTACAAAAAATTCGATATTCTTCTTTATCATGTCGAAAGTTTTACCTTATACGTTACTAAAATATGTTTGTAAAACATGATACAGAAAAATATCTCTATAACGGTCACTATAGTGTGTTAATTAGTTGGTATTTAGGGCAGGTGGCAGCTTAAAGCAAGGTGAAAGTAAAGCTGAACGCTTCTATAGGGGCGTTCTGTTTTACTTTCACATTGCTTTAAGCTGCCACCTGCCTTTAACACAAAATACTTGATGCAATTTAGTGGCCGTTATAGGGAGGTTTTACTGTATATTTATAGATTTCACAATTTGAGGCTGATACTGAAACAGTCACGAATGGAATTGTAGTAATATTATATATTTGAAATATGAAGGAAAATCTCAGTTACACCATATATATCATAATTTGAGCTGTAGCGTGAGATTGATATAGCATTTCAGGAACGAGATAAAATACAATATATCTTAAATACGCTAAAATATGATTAAGTGTGTGTTTATTAGACTAATGGTAGCTTAACGCAGGATGTCATTCCTATAGGTGCTATTGAATTACAGTGTTCCCTCCCTACAACGGCCCTCTCAATAACGATTCCCTCCTTACAACAACTGTTACTGTTTCCGAAACAACAAGGCTCAAAACACAACTTTTTCCATCGTATTTTCTTTATACCTCCATCAAACCCTATGTTGTGACCACTCTTTAGAATCGTCCCAACATAGGGTTTGATTGAGGCATAACGGTTTTAGTTCTCGAAATACACCTTATCTGGGGATCTTCAAACAAGCTAATTATGTTTGATTTTCCCTCCCTATAACAACTCCCTCTGAACAACACATACAATCTTCGTATCCCAAAGGGTGTCGTTGTAGAGAGGGAGCACTGTAATACTATTCTGCATTATTCAACCATCTTCTTTCAAGCTCACTCATACTATCTTACTAAATGGTTGGTCATTGTAGGGAGGTTTGACGGTAATTTGTATTGTTATTTGGATATGAATCATTTAGTATTAAACATACTTATTTTTGATTGTAGCCGTGTTTTGTCTTTGTTTCATTGCAAATGTGTAAACCATTTTAGAGCGGGAAATGAGTCACTAATGACTTTGCAAACAGTGTAGACCTTGGGGAGAGAACTTCTAGATGAGTTTGCGGTAAGTTTCATTTGTTTGCATTTCGGATAGTCAATCTGATTGATTGGTTGATTGTATTGATTAACCCATTTGTGCCCAAGATCCCATATATGAGACATAGGCAAACAGTGTAGATTCTTATCAGACGCCGTATAATGCGGCGTCTGATCAGAGTCTACACTGGTTGCTGATACGAAATTGCAAAATTAGGCCAGCCATCCCTTAGATCAAAAACGGACTAGTCCAATATATAAACGTGGAAGATTCCACAGCGCGCAAATCGGTTAACTTCCATTTCTACCAGTTAATTTGAGAAAGGGGAGTGGATACAGAGAAACCCGGGCGCGTTGTCCTACTTTTATGATTATAGAGTTTCCACGGTTTTATTAGATGCCCAATGTAGGACCAAACACGAAGTTTAATTTTAGTACCCTGTATAAAGATACGAGTACGCACATTTTATGTGGTTTTGAATTGAATTATGTATAGTAGAACCTGTACTTAGCGACCATTCATTAACACAACATAAGATTCTTAATAGGCTAGCGGTTGCTTGATTCATGGCGAAAGTAAAGTAGAAAACTCCAATAGGAGTTTTCTGCATTACTATCGGTCCGTATTAAGATACTACATTCTGAAATACTCAATTGTGTTGTGTTAAGAGAATATGATTTATTGAACTAGTCAAATTAAAGAACCCCAGACCAGCCGGCTAGTTAAAGGGACAGTGGCAATTCGGTAGCTGTAATTGTAAAGTAGGTTTAAGTGTACTAACGCAGGACGTCTAAATGCATATGCTCCGTGTCATGGCAAAATCAGCCTTAGTGGTATTCAAACAGTACAGACCCAGATCAGACGCCTTGTCGAATTCGTCAGGGTCCATGCTTATTAGACTTTTAGTTGAGTCTGAGTTCGTTCTCAAGTTTTGATTCGTCAGAGTTGAGCCTCTGGCTCAAACCTGACCAATCAAAAGCTTGAGAACGAAATCAGACTCAACTAAACGGCTTTATAAGCATGGACCCTGATCTAGGTCTGTATCTTTTGACAAACACCAGTATCCACAGTAGCTTTATATGAAGCATATCAAGCAGTATCACTACATATTACATACTGTGCATATGTCAATGAGTTTATCTGGGCACACGCTGTCAGTATTAGGTCATCAAGGTTGGTTTTGTCATGGCGCGGCTCATTATGAAATGCTCCTTTTGCGTATGTGTAAACATCCACACCCATACTCGGTATTTCTAGTCTAGTTTGTGTGCAAAGAAACCATATTTCTTTCTCAATACACACACCCTTCTTAGCGTTCTTTATCCCAAAAATACTACGTATGATCCTATACAAATATAGCCCAAAGAAACATATTCAGCGAATTACAACAAAATTGTATCTTGACCGATCATGTTTGCATGTTCTGGGAAAGTATGTGACAAAGTGTATAAGAAATTGGCAATTTGAATATATGAATAAATATACTAAGGTTAGACAGACGGATAAAATGGTCTCGATTATAGTGTGATTTCCACCAGGTCAGTATTAATATATTGCAAATTGAAAGCAAAGAACGTGAGATTAGATAATGCAAGCCTGTGGTTATTCAATACATCAAATTCTGTGAGAAACCCTTGTGACTGCGTGTTTGAATAGATGTAAATATGTGCGACAGATAAAATGCACTTTTTGGCAACGGATATTGAAGCCATGTAACGTTTTAACATATCTATTTATTGTGTAAATTGGAAATCCAGATGTAGTTAGAGAGGACATTAGGTATGAATCAATCTAATTACAGTGCATCGGAACAAATGTTCACAGCATTAAATGGTAGCGTTGATCTTTAATATCTTTACAGAAAATGTTTCATTTTATCGCATGGAATGGCATTTGCTTAACCCTTTATTAGTTCTATTCTGAAGTATTACACTTGTGTCGATGTGACTAACGATATGTCGTTAGCTAATATGTTATAATCAGCATTACACCCCTAACTACATGTACATGTATAGAATAGCAAATGTTTACTTTTGAGACGTTGAACAGTTATTGTGTTATTATTACGCGCAATGCATACTCGCCTTGATATTTACGCTCGCCATTAACTCTTTCGGCGCCAATGTTGCCTGTTGGTACCATTGAAAACAGTGCAGTCTCAGGTCAGATGCTGCCTTTTCAAGGCGGCATCTGATCTGGGACTTCACTATTTTCTGTATTATTTTAGCCCAAGCATACATGTTTTTAAAAACAAATGTTTTACTAATATACCTTTATTATTTAGTTTAGAATTATATTTGATATGGAATTATTATTGCAGACGACACTTTTAAATTTGGCGCCAAAAGAGTTAACCCTTTGGATACGGGAAACTATTTTACTGTCATTTTGCAAACAATGTAAACTCAGATAAGATGGCTCCTAGAGGAGTCCTCTGATCAGGGTCTGCACTGTTTGTCTTTCAAAGTCCTTTCGTAATATACATATTAGACTTTTATATTAACAGTTTACTTAACGAATCTCCATGCACTTCCGCCTATTATGAATGTTATGAATTTCTATTTGTATTAAATATATGAAATAGCGAAAATGTGTAACATACCAGCAAGCAAATCTAACCCTCTTTAGATAGCTCCTACATGAATTTCTGATCTAGGTATACTCCTGAAAACATGTTTGATTATTGAGTAAAGTATTAAACACCGATGCCCATGTGTTTAGGTCAGAGCAACGGATAAAGATGCGTACTCAAATACTAAACTCGTCATTTCTCCATCAAACCCAATGTTGTGAACTCTCTTAGAATCGTTTCGAAGAGACGACTCTAAAGAGTGGTTACAACATAGGGTGTGGTGGAGAAAAATTATATTTTTACGCATTTTATCTGGACCTCCGTTAAATACATTCAAAATCAATTTATTTTCGTTTCAGCTGACTATTTTTTAATATAGATCATCACAATATGTTATATTTAAAACATACAAGCATCAGTGCTTTATTTTTCTGTGTCATGTTTTTTCTTTGAACTTATCTCTGATGTGGTACCTGGATGCTTGGTACAACGCTTGTCCTAATACAGTTTAAAATGCACAACCAGAGGCAACAAACGTATGGAGATTAAATATATCAAACATTAGTTCTGTCACACCATTGTCATTTTAGCTCTTCACAAGTATTTGAAGTATTTTAAAGAAGATCTGATCTCAAATTGCGACTTTAGATTACAACTACGGTCTACGATTATTCAATAGATGTGTTTGTGGTTGAAATGCAATCTACACTTTCACTGCTTCATTTATAGTCCTCATGCTATTAGCGATATATTCCGAGACTCTGTTACCAGAGTGTCAACTATTGATATCCTACGAGTTAGATCTGCCCAAAGAGTTTCAAACAAGATGCATACATTTAAACATTTTCAGGAATAGCTCCTTTATTTCTCCACCAAACCCTATACTGTGACCACTTTTTAGAATCGTCTCTTCTAAAGAGTGGTCACAGTACATGTATAGGGTTTGGTGGAGAAATGACGATATTCTGTATATCGGTACCCACATGTGTCTGTAACTCTGCACCCCAAGAGTTTGCAAACCACTGACATGTCGCATTTAACAGGAGCGTGGTTAATAAGTGGCAGTGTGTTTGTCAGGACAATATACTTGTTATTCATCACTGGTTGCTATACTTAAGCCCAGTAAGACCTATGGTCGTTCAAGATGATGAATTCTTTCCTCTACTCCATTATATTTGCACATAAGGATAAGATAAGCTTACCCTGGCTTTACTGTAATTCCTTCCCATCGATAACGGAATAAATTGTCGCATGCTACGTGCCCAAAAAACAGTAAAACCTCGATAATTCGAATTTTACTAACGAACATTTGAGATGTGTTAAGGTAGATATCGTGCAGAAAGCTCTTATTGGCGCTTTCTGCACGACTTTCATCCTGATTTACACATGTCTTTAAGCGATAATGATACGTATATGTGTGTGTGTTGTAATTAACGAAGTTTTATGTCATGGGTCTTCAAGACTTCAGTAAAAACTCTGTACAATGACCTTGCTACAGAGATACAATTATGAGTATTTAATTTACTCAATGAATATTCATGTCAGAAATAATAACATAATGAATATTGATTCGATTATTTTTGATAATGGTACATAAACACAGGAATATTTGATCATGACAGAGAAGCTGTAGAATCATATTTATAATGGGTCTTAAGCAAATAGAGCAGAACCCTGATCAGACGGCTCCTACAGGAGCCGTCTGATCTGGGTCTACTCAGTTTGCAAATGCATAGAAAGGCGTATCTATGGAGTATTGGGTTAAGGCAAAGTGTAGTTGAATACAGAACGGATATTATACAGAAGATTTTCCAAGAAGATATTTATATTACACAGTTCTGCATTATGTAGGTATCGTATCTACTTGTAAAGATATCCGCAATTATAATGCCCTTAACTCATTTCCTCATAGGCTATTTTCAGACCCAACCTCTTTGAACGAATCTACCGAAAAGGAGCATTAAGTAGAGAAAATGAAAATGTTAGAATTTTGTAGTTTTGAAACCATTGTGATATATAGAGCATTTGCTTTAAAAAAAGTGATTTTAGAGATGCTTGAAAAGGCGTCTGTATGAAG
Source organism: Azorinus chamasolen (assembly GCA_963576725.1). NCBI lineage: Eukaryota > Metazoa > Mollusca > Bivalvia > Cardiida > Solecurtidae > Azorinus > Azorinus chamasolen. The sequence continues at coordinate 77,737,801 of OY755242.1, forward strand.
GAATGAAGTTTTGGGGATGTTCACGCGTTAGTTGAAATAATTCGTCTTAACTTCTTGTTCTCGATTGTGTATCGAACTCCTTCACCGCCATAGGCAAGTGCAAGTAGTTTAGATCTAAAGAAGATGTCGAGTAATTCGGTCGGCGTATCCTTGGGGATTGAACTGTTTGACAATTAATATAGATTAAACCCTCTCTATAACGGCCACTAAATTGTGTTAATTAGTTGGCATTTAGAGCAGGTGGCTGCTTAAAGCAAGGTGAAAGTAAAACAGAACGCTCCTATAGGAGCGTTTTGTTTTACTTTCACATTGCTTTAAGCAGTCACCTGCCTTTAACACAAAATACTTTGTTTAATTTAGTGGACATTATAGAGAGGTTTTACTGTAGTTTTGTAAAGGAATTTAAGAAAACGCCGCATTAGAATTATTCTATTTGGGATCTGCATATTTGTTTTGTTTTGGACCGCCATTACTGGAATATCTGTCCATTTCCTTTGATTAAGCAAAACATATTGTACCGAGAAATATATTCGATATTCTATAGCATAGAATAATCAAATAAAATCTGTAAATACAGAGTTGGTAGAAAGAGTCTCACCTAATAGTTCCTTCTCTCCATTTTCCTACCATCTCCGCTATTCTAATTGCATGTACTTTAATAACTTGAATGAGGAGATACATTTTTATGTACAAGCATATCTGGAAAAACTTGTTAGGAAAAATATTCTGTGACGAAATTTGGGATACTTTTATTTACACTGTTTGTTTAACTAGGGTGACTTTGAGACAAATTTGAGGTCGGGACGTCCTTAAACCGGTCTAAACTCCCAGTGGTGGTTTTGCCAATGACCGTTCCAATGACCGTGATGTATATACATCAAAGAGTCAGTCTGGTACCGATATAATTGGTCTGGAGCATCCTACATTCAAGTAGTATTACCTATGACTAAAAACAAATTGCTTACGTTGTTACACTTACACCGCTGTTAACAAACAACTGCAGAGCTACAGATAAAGGTGCGTACCCGCATACTAAAATCGTCATTTCTCCACCAAACCCTATATTGTGACCTCTCTTTAGAATCGTCTCAAAGAGACGATTCTAAAGAGTGGTTACAGTGTAGAGCTTGGTGGAGAAATAAAGAAGTTATTCCTGAAAATGATTTAATTAACTCATCTTATCTGGAGCTCTGCAACAGCCTATCACATTTTGGTTTGATGATTTTTGACTACGCCCGATTCAAGTAAGCTTTTGTGAAACTATTTCCCGAGTGTCAAACAGAGTGGATCCAGATCCAGAGTTACTCCTCAGTGCCTCAAGTGGATCAAAGCTGTTTGTACATGCGAATCAGGTCGCGGATAGCGTGTCTTTCGCTGCCAAATTTTGTCGTCTGGAAACCTTTTCGTCTGCTACAATGTTTAGCTTTATTGTTCTACATTTTTGTTTAAAAAGAACATGTCATCACAGTAATAAACAGTTTGCATCCTGATGAGATGCTGGGTTCCATGGCGTCTCATCTAGATCTAAACTGTTTGCTCAATTAATCACATATACGACATTGGCAGCGAAAGAGTTAATAAAATACACAAAAAGGTTTACAACCGTACCAGACATATATCATGTGATTTATAGTGAATAAAGCACTGTTAAGCTTGTCATGTGGTTATAAACGGAAACAGACTGGTCGTGTTAAAGGTCGGAATACAGTAGAATCTGTCTTAAGCAGTCATTCATTTATCATTGATCATAGAAGTATTAACCCTTTCGGCGCCAAATTTCTAATTATCGTCTGCAATCAAAATTTTGTTAAATCATTCGGTACAATAAGGAAATGGGATAAATAAATGCTAATTTCAAAAGAATACAGCACATGTATAGGAATAGAGAATAAGACAAAAAGTGAAGTCCCTGATCAGACGCTGCCGATAAACGTTGTGCATGTATGCGACTTCGGCGGTGAAAGGGTTAAAATTTTATTGCTTGCTTAATGCAGGGCAAAACTTATGCAGAAATCTTCAATGGGAGTTTTCTGCATTACTATTGACCTACATTAAGCTATCGCCTACCTTAGAGACCTCTTTTTGATGGCCTTGTAAGACAGGTTTTATTGTTCATATATATTATGTAGTTGTTTACGCTGTGCTTTGCACATTTGTTTATTTGTTTGATGTAAACATATCAACTAGACAATCTTTAGCGACTCTTTTGGGGCCAAACCACGTGACGCTCGGTCAATAGTTTATCAAACGCTTGACAAATGTTCAGAGAATACATTGTAGTTTCTTATTTACATAAGAACAAATTTAATAAATTAACCCTTTCGGTGCCAAATTTCTAATTGTCGTCTGCAATCGAAGTTTGTTAAATCATTCAGTAAAATAAGGACATGAGATAAATAAATGCAAATTTCCTAGTAATATTGCACATATATAGAAAAAGAGACTGAGACAAATAGTGAAGTCCCTGATCAGACGCCGCCTTGAAAAAGCTGCATCTAATCTGGGACTGCACTATTTGTCGTGGTGCATTTATGCGACTGCGGTGGTGAAAGGGTTAAGTTAATTTAATTAACCCTTTACCTCCTGAACATTTTGTATGAAATATTGACACCGTGAATATCAATTAGCCGAGCTTTTATAATTGAGTTTCGACCATGACAGAGGTCTAGATAAGATGCGTCAATTAAAACATTTTCAAGAATACCCTTTTTTATTTCTCCACCAAACCCTATATTGTGACCACTTTTTAGAATCGTCCTGAAGAGTCGATACTAACAAGTGGTTACAATATAGGGTTTGGTGGAGTAAAAGGGATATAATCTTGAATATGTTTTAATTTTCACCTCTTATTCTTGTATCTAATGCCTAATCGTGCAGAAAAAGGAAAAATTTGAAATAATGTAGTTTTGAAGCAATTTCGATAAATATTTATTTATTTATCATAATGGTTTCAAAACATGACTTTACAGAGGCGTCAAAAGGCGCCAGTAGGAGGGAGTTGGTTAACAAAACAACAACAAACAGAATGCTCAATGTGCAGATGCTAATTGTTCTTATTTTAATATTTAAATAAACAGTGCGATGTATTGTTGAAGTACCAGGTGGGGAAAATTGAATTATACCATGACATGAATCACACTTAAATACTCATTTGTATTCGTTATTCTAAACTGTATTCAGACAACTTGAATAAATTCAGTTTACGTCCAATGAGGTTCCTCTGCGTTGGTATCATTTGGGAGGGTTGATGTCTTTGACTCAGAATAATGTATTGTACCAGTAAATTTTCACCAAAAGTTACAAATAAATCATGAACATTTATTAGCTTAATTCTTATAATGATATAATTTTATAACCGTACAGAGCAGACTCTGATCAGATGGACCCTATGGGATTCCTCTTAATTTGGTATTCTCAATGTGAAAAGGCGTGCAAAGGCGTTTATTTGAGGGTTGATGTTATAAAACATTCACAGTAAATAGATGCATGTTACAATAATTATTACCCCCTCATAAAAAGCAAGGCGCTATAATGATATACATAATAATATATATTTATTTTGTCATGGCCAGAAATTCAAACGCGGGAATAGCTGGCGGGAAACTCGCGATTGACTACTCGTATACAGGCCATTAGCTGGTTCACCGCCTCATTTCCCCGCCCTTAATGCTTCGGCCGGGACAAAATGCAAATAATTACATATTAATCTGCAAATAATTATAACATCTTAAATGTCATCAAAGTTAAAGTGATACTATTAACGCTTTGACAGGTTTGTATGCTTCGTATATCATATTTGGTACAGGCCAGATATGATTTTAAACACGCTAGTACTGACGAACGAAAACTTTGTTCAAGAACATTTTATGAATAGGTGTTCTTGAAGGAAGTTTAACCCTTTCCCTCATATTGACGACTTTTGACGACTATGTAGAAGTCACTTTGTGAAACCATTGTGATAAATTGAGCATTTGCTCCTATAGGAGCAAATGCTCTATTTATCACAATGGTTTCAAACTACAAAATTCTAAAATTTTCCTTTTCTCTAGTTAATGCTCTTTTTCGGTAGATTTATTCAAAGAGGTTGTATCTAAAAATAGCCTATGAGGTAATGGGTTAAACCGCGAACTGGATAATTCCTAATCGAGACTCGCCCATTGAACATTTTAATACGTTTCTATATTATAAGAATAAACACATGATATGGCTAGTATAGTGCTATACTACTGATATCTAAAACTGAAATGTAATAATGTTGGCCATAATTAAGATGAATTCATTTCTCGTGTGTAAGTTTATGAATGTAAAACAACATAATCGACGTTATTTTCATATTCAATATTAGCGTATATAAATAAATGTATTATTGTAAATCATTTACATGTATTTTAAATATTCACTCTATAAAACACATTTAAACGCCTTTGCAGATAGAACATAACTAGATCCGATGGCTCCTGAGGAGCCGTCTGATTAAGGTCTACTCTGTTTACTTATAGATTATGTTAGATCTAATTATGTACTTATTTGGCATAGCTATGTACTCACTTCTTTTATATAACAATATAAAATAATTAGTTAATGTTCATAATGGATTGAATGTGTCATGAAAATTTATTGGATATAGGGCAATAATGGGACAATATCAATGTTATTCTTTCTATTTATTTCTAATATAATAATTACATACAATGTTAGATTTTACACCATTAGAGAAAAATGTCGTACTGCAATAACTGATATTATGGTTAACTTCAAATCCATCTAGTAAAGTAACCAATTAAGTACACGGCTGAAAATCACATGTAAAGTATCCTGCAGTAATATAATATTGATTAGGTGAATAGTTCTGTGACCTGTGTTGGTTAGATCTGTAACATGTGTAAAAGATACCATTTCTTGACTAGGTAAATAAGTTTGCATATTCACTTAGACGTTCCTCATACTGATCATTAGTCTCGTCTCCATCGAGTATTTCATTATTTCAACGGACGTAAAATTCAATAAAAATGACAACCTGTCTGCAGATCACGATTAAATATAACCTTAATTTACACATTTGATGAAATGTCCAATTTCATAGACGCATCCGTTAACAGATTTTGATTTAATGTCTTGCCGAACCTTTTTTTCTAAGATCGCAATCGTTATGTCTGTCTAATGCTGTGTTTTATTATCAGAGGTTGTTTTTCATATTTTGTTACCTTTAACATTTCGCCCGCTGAGCCAATTAGTTTTACACAATTTTTCACCTACAACATTTTCAAAATTCAAACCATAAGTAGTTTGTCTACCAAAATTCAAATAGTGTGTCAAACAATTTGGATCCAAACTGTTTGCAAAGATAACCATGATCCCACCGACAGCAAGCTAAAGGTTTACCCTTAGGTTGCCATGCGCGACATAACATCTGCAAACAGCCTGGATCCAATAGTCTAGATAATAATGTTGCTTACATCCCTTTTCAATTAGCAGTTAATTATATCCCGGTGAAAATTATTATTAATATTTAATTATTATTATTATTATTATTATTATTATTATTATTATTATTATTATTATCATCATCATGTTCATCATCATCATCTTCATATTGTTATTTGTATTATTCTAATTCACTGACGGTTTATGCCCTGTTCAGATTCGCGGAGCTGTTAAACCAAATAACCAAAGGCATCTAATAAACTTAAAGATACATTCTAATCTGGAACTGTTCAAGTTACTATAAATTTTGACTGGTTTGAAGTTATTGTTTACTTGACGGAGAAGTAATAAGTTTATAATTTTGGAACAATGCATATGTCAATGTTCAAACTTGTCTATTTTGATATTTACCACAGTAAACCATTAATACCTCTAAGTGGTGTTTGACAATCGGTGGCACCAACCGAAGGTGTCGCGAAGTGTGCGATGTAGGACACTAATTGGTGTATAGACTATGTGACGGACGCAGTTTTATGTATTTGTGTGGCCTTTGCATTTCCTAGTGGTTAAATCTAATATACTGCGAATTGTGCGCCTTGAAGTTCATCCTTAAATTATTTATTTAATATGTGTATGATAATTCTCAGTCGATTTGGTTTATGTTCTGTTGTAACAACGAGGGTGCACAATAAAATAGATCACTCTTGTCGGAGAGATAAATGTGCGACACGGTTTAAGTGTTTGAAGATATCAGTCAGCAACAGAGGAGTTTGCTGTTTAAATCTGACGTCATTGTACCAATAAAACATAAACCTATTCTCTAATATATGTATTAACATAGAGCAGCTCAACTAACTTACCTATATTATAAAGCATTTATAGCTTAGCAATGCATTAGTATGAAAGGATATTCGATACGCTAAACCAGAACAAATACATAAACCAATAATTGCTATAAACACAGCCCATACACTGCGTCCTATCTGAAATATTTCCTAAGTATTTAAACAATATAGACATAAATGGAATTTATTATGCTATATATTTACCTATGATATGTTTTAATATAAAGAAACACACTAAATATTTTAAATTTGATATCCAAAAACATTTTTTCTCTCGGTGTCCAAGACGAACAATTTACGTTTGCATAAATAAAAAGATTTGACAAATATTGGCATGTATAACACTGATTGATGAACAGTTGATGTAACAGAATAGCCAGAGGTCCAGATAAGATGCGCAAATTAAAACATTTTCAGGAATAACTCCTTTATACTCTGACAGCTCTTTAGAATCGTCTCGAAGTATAGGGTTTGGTGGAGAAATGACGATTTTAGTATTTGGATGCGAACCTTCATCTGATAACACTAACGGCATATGCATCTGATACAGTAAATGAATTCTGAACGTAGGACATACTCCGAATGCAAAAGCAGCAATATTTATTGAGTCTGTTTATGAGCATTTATTAAAATTCCAACACTAATCACGCCCTTTAGTAAAGTCTTTAGTACGACCACTAAAAGGCATTATAATTCCGGAGTTTTCAAACTGGTGGGTGGTAGGCTTGTGTAAGACAAAATGTCCAAAAAGCTCCTATAGGAAATTTGTGCATTAAATTTTCTCTGAATTAAGCAACAACGGGCTTTTACACGCATAAATAATGTTGTCGCATTAGCGAGACTCTGCGGTATATTGTGTGGTCTGCGTTTCCAAATGTTTAAAAGTTCAAATATTAGTCATGCAGGAAACACCACATACAGCCGCCTGGACAACAACACAAGAAAGCACATTAAATGTACATAAATATCAAAAACATAAAGAGACGCACAACGACAAAACAAACAAACAACAGGGGGATATTGAAGTTCAATCATTGAGTACACTAGCGATAGGTGGATACGGTTTGTTCACTTAAATGTTTTCGTTATGCATGCACTTCACCACTGTATTTGCCATCGCGGTTGTTGTAGATTAGTCGGAGAGGGGATACGTTTATTTACACTGTTTGTCTTTTAGAGTGGGAATGGAATAAGTGTGAGGTTGGGCGCCCATAAACCGGTTTAACCCCCAGTGACTTTTGTCACTGACCGTTCCAAGGCGGTACTTCCATCTTCCCCCTATTGTATGTTTTGTCTTTTGCGTCTCATGATGTTGTTATAGTTGTGTACATTTGGTGTTTCCTTGTGTTGCTGTTCGGGCGGCTGTTTGTTCTGTATGTGGTGTTTCCTGCATGACTCATTGTTGTACTTTTAACATCAAGTCTGGTATTTTCTAAACAGCATATATTTGCGCATTGGATTCCTTTGATGGTGTATGCGGTCGAGTGCTTTACTTTCAGTTGTTTACTTACAATCAATTAGCAATCCACCGCTGTCGGTTTGAATCCCAGTTGGGCGCTTTGAGTTTTCCATGTAATTAAGGATTCTAGCTAATATGTGGTAGGTCGGTGGCTCTATCCAGGTACTCTTCTATGTCTGAAACAATGCTAATCGGTTCAGCGCAGACACATTTGAGTCTTTCTCCATCTGCAATGAGCTGGAAGTTATATTGCTTTACTGGCGAAATATTGTTAAAGCGATGGCAAATCCGAAACGAATTCTTGAGCGTACGTATACATACATGGTCATAGATGAGTGCCTGTCTACCTAGGAAAAGGTGCGATGCTGGATACATTTTAAATATGGATTAAGTTCATACAGGCAGTATAAGTTGAATACGGGCAGTATAAATGGAAAAGTAGTAAAGTCAAGCAGGCAAAGCCACATGCAAGACGCAACCACCACCAAAACACCGATAGACAGCATGACACACACACACACAACCACACACCCAAACGCACACACACACACACACGAAATGAACACAGAAAACACCAAGACACACAAGAACCAGGGACAAACGTTCCACAACATGAACAAACCACAAGCAAAAAGACGCAAGGCAAACAAAAGGAAGGGTTGAATACGTAGCATTTACTATTATAAATACACATGATGAATATGATATTAAAATGTTTGATAAATATTATCACAGACGACAAATGTAATTCCCTATGCAACATTAGCATATCAGGCTGCAACAGAACTTGGATATGAGTACAGTAGCCCTATGCCCACAAAATACAAGTGTAATCCCGAAATTATATAAAAAGAAGGCAATCAAATTAACTAATCTATCATTCGTTCCTAAGGCGTAACGATCTATAACCATGGAACTATTTCAGTTTTCTGTAAATATGATATTTTGACGGACTAGATCTAACAGAAAATTCACAAATAGAATTATACAAATAAGAGAAAAGAAAAAAATAAATAAAAATTGGCTATAATTGGATTCGAACTCGTGCCGAGTGATACAAAAGTCAATTTCAAACACTAGAGTCGTCACGTTTACCTATTGTTCCACAGAGGCCAGAGGAAAACTAGTGTTGATTTATCAGTTTAATTAACTTAATCCATCGCTGGCGAAACGCGTTTTTGATAAGAATCAAGCCAGGAAGCAAAGATAAACGGATAAATAGAAAATATTTTCTTTTTACTCCCATGATAATTTGATTGAGAAGCTCTTAATGGATGGGAATTGTCATATACCTAAATATAGCATTTTCAGCTCTATCGATTTACGAGTAAGCCTATCTAAAAATAGAAACCGAGACGACGGAGCTGGAATTTGTTCAGAGAGCCTCTGGAAGAAGATAATCATATCTATTTGAATTAACATATTGACATTCTCGATTCAAATGATCTTAATTTTCAAATTCAACCAAGTTTTCCGCTCTTGTAAAGTAAGTATCGAAACTGTTTTCCTTCGCGGTAGCTCATTAAATTTACGTCTAAATGGAAATGAAAAGGGAGCTCCGCTGATCGAAACAACACATTGTAATGGTAATCAAGTTTGTTATGTTTTATGAGTCCATGAAAAAAGAAGATAAAACTTAATTGACTGGATAAATCGAATAATAGGTTAGTGCCGTAGATTGGTCGCCTTAAGCCGACTCTGGGAGAAAACAGTTGAGGTTCCACAAGCCTCGCATCAACGTTTTCTCCCCTCGTCGGATAAAGGCGTCCCATCTAAAACGCTAACCTATTAATCTTTATTTATGCTTTATCATCACATTCATATAAATAGCGATTTTAATAACATTCCCATTCGACTGTGAAAGGAACTAATACGAGAGCATGATAAGATGTGATAAAGATATAAAAGTGTATTATTTGAAACATTTCTACTCAAACCACCAATTGCTGTATTGTGAAGATACAAAGCATTTCACAATGACTTGTAATTTAGAGCGCTGTATAGGCGATGTAAGTGTTGGTCCTGGACTAAAACAATTGCTGTTTCCTGTTTATTTTCCACTCAATTTTGTTTCTAATTTTAAACCACGTGACTACATTAAAACTTTATTCACCGGCGTCTTCTGTTACTGCAACAGTGTTCCGCATATAGGTTTAGCACAGGTATGGGATATATATGACAGATACCAGTGCCGAAGAATAATACAAATACTGCTTTAAATGTAATGGCTAACTACCGAATCGATCAATTCACATGAACTTGCTTCACGAAATAGAATAGCGTCCACGTTGTATGAAATCAAAATGCACATGGATTAAACATAGAAACTATTTACTGAGTGAAAACAGCTTTGATCTTGTTGAGACGCCGAATTTGAGAACTTGTTATAATAACCGGTTGACAAACGGCTTGGATTGTGATCCACGCTGTTTGCAAATGTGAGTCGGGTCTTTAACCCATTTGCTGCCAGTGGATTCTTCCATGCTTATATATTGGATTAGTCTATCTTTTATCTAAGGGATATCTGGTCTAAATTTTCATTTTTGTTTTGTTTTATATTGAATTTCCTATCAGCAAACAGTGTAGAATCTGATCAGACGCCGCATCATGCGGCGTCTGATCAGAGTCTACACTGTTTGCCTACGTCCCATATATGGGATCGTGGGAGCAAATGGGTTAATCTTAGGCGTGTGCGGTGTTTGGTAACTATCGCACAACTGAAATTCAGACAAGCACTTATTATATGAAATACACCGATGCTGAGTATTGTTGTGTCTATGCTAATGCATGTGTATGCATGTACACGTATGTAGTTACGGCTAACAATAATCTCACTGAATCGAGTTATAACTATAAAACTGACAATGTGATCTGAATACCTCCGCGTGTTTACAAACAGTACCGATGAGTACAAATATATTGAACAAGTGTAATGTATAGCTCTAATGTCAATTTTTTTGGAATGTTTGGTTTGAAACACATGTTAAATAAATAGCTATGCTGCCTAAAGTGACATGATTCGACGTCAAAGATCGATCATGACATCTAACAGCGATATGTTTATATAGGTGTGTTTCACTATATCAGTTTTTAAGTCCATATACGCTAGTTTCCCATGAGATAGATATATCATTGAGCATAAAAACAACAATTGAAGTAACGCGTCAAATACAGACAAACTATTATGAGACCATTATATTTCACGAACTATGAAAAGTTTGTGCGTGAACCAATTCCCATTGGCAACATAACCTATAGAATTTTCGAAATCAGGCACCGGAGTGTCTGTTTTGCCTTTGCTACATCGTTATAATGTTGTGATGCAATGCTAGACTTCACTAATTGTTACCGTCATGTGAACATAAATTGTAAACTGACGTTAACATTATGGTCTTAATCTGATCGTTCTATGCATGCTAGAATATCGTATTTGTATATTTGTCACCAACGTATTCCCGGAACTATTTTATCAGCAAATTGATTAATCGTAGTGTATAGTATTTGCTTTCACAAAGCGTGTCACTGAAATGATTACAATGCGCAACCGTATAACAGCAGTTTAAGATATGTATTCAACATTGCATTGTCATGTAATAACCTTGGTTATATTATGGAACCGACAAACATACCGAATCAGTGTTGCAGCTTGTGACACATGCGTTTTGGTGTGCACATCCATTAGAAGTATTGTATAACCTTTCTATATTGAATATCGCATAACCCCATTTCTCACACAAACGCTTTTGCTCGCCTTTGCAAACAGAATATATTCTGAACGTGTCGTATGATTGGGGTATGTTCTGTTTGTTTAAACAATTTATGTCAATATCATGTTTTTAAAACAAAAACGAGCACTAAATATAAAAAAACACGAGCAGACGATAACTTTTTAGGCGACAATATTTCAAAAGAGAGCGTCAAAGATCAATCATGACATCCAACAGCGATATGTTTATAAAGGTGTATATCAGTTTAAAGTCCATATGCGCTAGTTTATATAGAGAGATAAACCATTGAGCATAAACACAACATGATATGCAGTTAATACACAATAATATGTTCGCAAACTAGTGTTGACTTCTCATTTATCTTTACTTCTATTTCCATTTAGTAAGGGTCGCTGACAATGGAATAACGCCATGATCCATTACTAACGAATGTAGTGGTCCTCGCGGAACATTACTGTTAATACATATACATTGGCAAACTTCTGGAGCTGTTGCAATTTCATTTGATAGTAGTGTATGCTTGCATTACATGAGAAACAAGTCATTTTGGAAACCTAGCGTACACCTTGGTGAGGGGTAACTAATGTAATAAGCAGTATTTCTATTCTTTGGCACTGACCAGGAGCGTAGCTAGCAACACGCACTTACGCACGTGCGGAATCAATCAGAAATGTGAAAACATTATTATGGCCAAAATGAAACAAAAATTGAAGGTTAATGGGGGTAGACTTTGATAAACGTTTTGTCTTTTCATGTAAGCTTCAACCCATTCCCTCATATTGACGCCTTTTGACGTCTAAGTAAAATTCATATTTTTAAACCATTATGATAAATAGAACATTTCTAAATGCTCTATTTAATTTATCACAATAGTTTCAAACTACACAATTCTAAATGTTCCCGAGGGAGCATATCCCCGGACCCCTTTAGCCATGGTGTGTACACTACACTTGGATTCACCTACGCTCCTGCTGGCACCCGTTCGAAGAAACATTCTGTGTAACACAATCAGAGGGAAACATCTAGTGCCTCTGTAGTTGCTATGGACTTTTGTATGTCACCCCTGCCTTACTTCTCTTCTATAAGTTTAACGGCCTATTTGTGCTTCCTTTATTTGAATTCAAATAAATTCTGCAACCCCTTACCGAATTTTAAAAGGCCCGAAATATATGCGACAATAAGTTGTAATGGCACAAACTAATGCGTAATATTCAAAATAATAATTATTCACGCCACGCCTAATGACACCAATTACAAATTAGTTTTAATCCAACAGCATCTGTATTGCCGTCATATGAAATGCATGTACGTATATATAATTATTTTGTATTCAATATATTCGACACCAATTGTAATACCAGTTATTAACCCTCACAAGACGGGAACAAATCTAAATATAACTTTGAAAACAGTTTAGACCCAGATCAGGGGGCGCTTGGTGGAGACTTCTGTTTAGGATCGTTTTCCATATTTTACAGTTTATTTTACAGTTTAATGTACCTCTAGAATCGACATGAGACAGTCTTATGTCAACACTGGAAGGGTTCATTTGAAAATTCGGCGTTGAACGCGTGTGCGTCAGTACATTAATGTAATATTTCTTGCCCAATAAATGTAACGATGGCTTGAAAATGACAGTCTGTACAATGGAAAGAAAAACAAACTTCCGTTTCTTTCATCTTACATTTTCTTTCGAACACATGATCAACTTGTCAAAGTGAGAAGCCTGATAACAACACTTCTGACTTGGATATAAACTGTTGCATAATTCCATCTATATTGAGGAGTAGGTAAAGCTACTTTAGAGATTTACTTATTTTATATTTATTGCAGGTAGCTATTCAAATGTATTGAAGTCGTAAATGTGAAATGTGAAGACTAATTAATTTAGACCAAGCGCTAAGTTTGTAGAGAACATCCTTATGAAGATTTACATGTTTAAATACATTTAATACGTGCTTCAGAAATATTCAGCCAAATTTAACATATCAATATATCAATATCTTGAACTCGGATAACTCGAACTTCGGCATAACTCAAAGTAAAAGTTCGGTCTTTCCAAAATTTACAAAACGGATGTTTTGCATCATTGTGCATATCTACAAACACAAGTGGCAGCTTTATGCAGGTTAATACTGAAAGCTCCTGTAATTTGCATGGCCCCTTGAAGTTCGAGATATCGAAGTTCAACTGTATGTAGAATATGTGAAATATGTTTGTGTATTTCTAAATTTTCATGGTATATATTTCGTTTAACTTGAAAGCTATATAACAACAATTGCCATAACGTTTGTGAGTAAAATCCACCACTCGGGACCTTCGTGACCTAATGGTGTTAGCATACAATCTCATACTACCTCGCTGCTGTGGGTTCGATTCCCGGTGGTGCATAGCATACTGCTAATGATAGGTCGGTGCTTCTACCTGGAAGTTCTGTGTTTAAACAATGATTGTTTCATTTGCAGGAAACCATAGGGGGTATTTATCCATCTCAAAAGAGACCGACGTTGCGTTAAAGTGTTGGTTAGACGAAAACTAACATTTTAATTCCAAACCTACCAGATTGAATTTTCATTTGATAGAAGTGCATGTTTGCATTACATGAGAAAAATCATTTTGAAACACTAGCCACATGTCTAGCGATATGTCGGTAATTCTACCCGGACGTTTGGCTATGCCGTAAAAATTAGTGTTTCATATGTAGAAAAAAACATTTGACCCTTCCACCACCTGTACAGAACTGGACATACGAATCCTGACGATCTCTTTTATACCTTATTTTCTTTCTGCTAGGTATGATGTTCTACGCTTCTTCAGTTGCCATATTGATCTTATAATCGTTTACCTCAAAATAAATATCAAACAATACCTCGCGTATTCCCACGTAATAAATTACACGCAAAAAGCAATCCGTTTTGTAGTCTACTAGAATATAGACAGAGCAGTTGATCATATTACACTAGGCTTTTGAGTTCGGAGGACCATCAGCAACTCAGTCTGGTCGCGGTCTGGTTATATTATGTTTATCTTTAGATTCAACACATTCTATAATATTAGAAATTGCATTCACGCTAAATGTACTGTTTTTGTTCAAAAAGAGTTTAGCAGACTTTTGAAGGCTTTAACTGAGTAAATATATTCTAAAAGTTGGTGATCCTTCGAAAGCAAAAGCAGCAATGCCAAAATAGAAAATTGCAGACTCGGTTTGATTGTGTCTGTTCATGAGTAGAACTTTAAAGTGCAACACTACACACGCCCCCTAAATTTTCAAAATTTATACCATCAAAATTAATGATCCCGAAGGACCAGAAAATATAACAACCCTGAGAATGAAGTAGTCATGGAACTGCAATGTTTCATATCCACAATCACTAAACTTTTGGTGTGAAAATAGTTGCGTAATATTGGTTAATCCTTTACTCCATGAATATCATAATGACATCATTCATATTAATTACATTATTTCATATAAATACACATTGATACGGGAATGTTTAGCTATAGTAGAAACTACATACTCATTTCTATCTTATTCCATAAGCAAACAGAATAGACTCTTGTAAAAGCCGTCTGATATGGGTCTACTCTGTTTGCAAAGGAGTAGAAAAGCGTACTTATGGAGTAATGGGTTAAACGTGTACTCCATAGACATGCCTTTGAACGATGTCTTTGCACACAGACTAAACTTAGATTAGGGTATGCTCTGTTTGCTTATGTATATAGATCTGATTCTGCAGTTTCTGCCATTACCAAAATTCATGTGTTCATTTGCCAAAATACCAATTCAATTTATTGATACTCATTATGTCATTATAAGTTACATGATATCGGTTTAGGTTTACTCTTCGTTACGTCTTTTTAATTCTAAATCCATATAGTTAACCATGAATTAATATATATTTATAACTAATCTCAAAATATTATATTCAATACAGTTAAACGGTTAATCGAAACCCTGTTATTCTTGCCAACATATTTTAACAGAACTGTCTATTGCGTTTTACTCTGCATAAATAAGCAAATCAGGAATCGCACACGCTTGAATCTTTTACTGAATTAGACGAAGGTTATACAAT
The DNA here is from genome assembly GCA_963576725.1 of Azorinus chamasolen. Lineage (NCBI taxonomy): Eukaryota > Metazoa > Mollusca > Bivalvia > Cardiida > Solecurtidae > Azorinus > Azorinus chamasolen. The sequence continues at coordinate 77,753,333 of OY755242.1, forward strand.
ACAGGAAAAGAGTAAGTGCAGAACGACAGTGTGCTGTCACCTGTCTCTTAGACCTCATTTGAATGGTCGCCCTAAGGAGGTTTTAATGTTCAGACAAAACCTTATTAACCCTTTCCTCCATAAATACGCCGTTCTACGCCTCTGTAAAAATCACTTTTTAAAACTATTGTGATAAATAAATCAGTTGCTCCTAAGGACCAAATGCTCTATTTATCACAATGGTTTCAGAACTACACAATTCTAAACTTTTCCTTTTCTCTAGTTAATGCTCCTTTTTGGTAGATTTATTCAAAGAAGTTGAATCTTAATATAGCCTACGAGGTAATGGGTTAACATAGGATTCCTTAATGGCATGAGGTTGCTCAATGCAGGGCAACAAGTTTGCAAAAAAACTCCCATTTGACCTTTTTGCAAACCTTGTGTCCTGTATTAAGCTGTTGAGTGATCGTAATATCGAGACTTTACTGTATGTAGTAACTTGTTTATTTACCAAATTTGCTTCAAGCAACATATGCTACTCTCATAGGCATTCTTTAATCCTAGTGAAATGGAGATAATAGGGTTTTTGGCAATTCTTCGTTTCCACCATTGCTTTATGAGCAATTATTTATTCCAGACAGTAACTTTATAGAGAGAGAGAGAGAGCGACATGTCCCGAAAGGAATGTGGCTTTAAAAGTGTCGTTTCATTCCCAGGGCATTGAAAAACCTATACTTCCATTTGAAACTTCCTTCTGTTATGTGTCATATCGATTCGGTAAACTCTCCAATCAAACTAGACGATAAGACACCCGGTAGTCTCAAAGGAATCTATGGAACATACGTTCACATTTGTAGACAGTAAAACCATGTGAAAGGGAGTCTACAGGGCTGTAGAATATTTCATAATGTGCCAGAAACACGACACTGCTGCTGGTCTTCCTATTTTATCAGTTTGATTAAAATCTTAGTGACATCTGACCATTATCAACCAAACGTTTTTAACTTTTGAGGGTCAAAGACCTCACCGCCAATAATAGGGTACCGTTAGTTACAGATTGTTTTAACCATTAACGTGCGAGAACCAAGTATTTTATAATTTTTGCAAACAGTGTAGGCACAGACGAAAGTGTTCTTGAGGGAACCATGTGATCAATGTCTGCATCGATTGTCATACAATTTTTATCGCCAGTGATCAATATTGATGCAACTTTTTAATATAGGTCAAAAGTAAAACCGAAAGCTCCTTTAAGTAGCCTTCTCCATAACTATTTATCCTGTTCTTTCAGATTATTGTTCTCAGTTAACATATGATCGCTATGTACAGATTTAACTGTTCACGTTTTCATCATTCAGATCACATTACGTGTGTAAATAGTTGACTATAACAATTGTCGTCATTTTGTTTGAAATTAAACGATAAACATCGTTGGTTGCGCTGGATAATCGATACTTTTTTCTGTTTGTAAAACAGTTTAAGGTCTAGGTTATTGCACTAATATGATGTAATCAATCCATCAAGTCCTGAAATTGTCTAGCCTAAATATGTATGAGCCTTTCAACAAAGTAAGTTCAATGACCTGGTTGTGTATAGGAAGACAGCACCAATAGTTTAGACTATAGAGACAGGTTACCGTTGATCAAATCTTATTTTTCAGCATCTAGAATACACAAGTATCCCTATTATTAAGGCCTCTGACCGTGATCATAATTCCACGTTGGAGAAAGAATGCATTTCTGGTAAATACAGACAACACAGACGGGATTTGAATGAAAATGCTTACGATTTTATTCTCAAGAAATGATACGTACATTGTACTGAAGTAGTGTATATACAGACAATCTATAGATACTGGATAGTGTACTATTATTTACATGGACCTTTGGTAGGATGTAAGGGCAGGTATGGCAGCTGATGATGTCGTATTTCCTTCAATATGGTGCTAGCAGAATGAAATATATACCCGTCATACCGGCCAGTGCACACTGCCAAAGGCCATGCCCGGAGGTTATAAAGCATTTTGCTTCAATCTGATATCATTCTCAAGCATCTGATTGGTCAGATACTTGAGAATGATCTCAGACTCAGACTGAGAGGTTTTATAACCTTGGACCTAATACATGACAGAGCTCCTCGCCAGGGTCACGTAAACCTACCTACTGAAATGATATAAATGAATCCATGAATTACATTTAATGGAATCATTACTGAAGGCTGACACATCCAAAACCTTTAGCACATTTAAATTGTTTAACGACGCAATATGGAGTACTGTTTTCCGCGACAGCTGACTATTTTTTATACAAAATTCGTTCATATTTTACTTTTACTTCACAAGATTATACCTGTGAATTGTTGTTTTCTGAAATAGAAAATAGTTCTAAAACTATTAAATGCTTTACAGCGATGCAAAGAGAGAAGAGATGCTGAGTAATTCGGCGCCTCATCAGATCAGGATCCAATCTGGTTGACATTCCATAAACATTTTCCCAATCGCTTCTATGAATCAGAAATAAGTAAAAACAAAATGGAGAAGATGAACGTTTTGGCAGACATATTAAAATCTTGTTCAGCACAACCTTTTTGTTGTGTTTACTCTTTTCTGGCCCCAATGTTATAAAACATTTTGCTTGAGTCTGAGATCATTCCCAATCATCTGACCAATCAGATACTTGGGAATGATCTCAGACTCAGTCTCAGAGTTTTATAACATTGGGCCCTGAAGTGCCTTGGTATCGTAGATACGGTATCTTTACACAGAGAGGTCTATATAAGACTTTTAATTCAATTAGAGGGCATCTATCTGCGTACATCTATTCCTTTCTATTAACTCTTTCGCTGCCAAATTCTATTGTTTGCAAACTTTGTCGTCTGTTACAATTTTCCATTTTTATTTTTCTTCATTTGTGTTTCAGGAAACAGTCACAGTAACAAACAGTTTGGATCCTGATGAGACGCCGAGTTACTCGGCGACTCATCTGGATCCAAACTGTTTGCATAGGTAATCACAGATGCGACATTGTCAGCGAAAGAGTTAATTACATTTAAAGATGTCGCATTACTCGTGCTGAGGTAACTTACACAAAATGGGTTTTATCTAATTTATCGACTAAAACCAACTACTATCAAAACCAGGTCATATACTGGCCATAACCTTGATTTACTTCAATACTCTTTGCCATTCATGAGGGCATTATTTTATGCAAGTACCTCAATCTCTCAGGGGATTCTATTCAATAACTATAAAGCACAAATGCCAATTAGGATATTGACCCTTTTGTGTATTGCTTTAGTGTAATTGGATAATGACAATAGACTAAGTAAGCAGTCGGCATTCTACTGCGTGTGTTTGTTATGAATGATGCATACGCATGCGAGTGAGTGACTGAGTTGGATGATTTTACGGCACTTCCACACTAAATGGTTCACATAGCGCCAAGTAAACGTAAGACTAAGATAAATCCTTCAGGGAAGAGTGAAGAATTTGTGAGATAACAGTTCTTAGACAAATTACAGTTGTACACGTTTGTCTCATATATACATGCTTACCGATACAAAATTACCTTTTAACCCTTTCCCTGTTCTATGTTTGTTTCAAATTTCATTAACAAAATAGTTATAAAGAAATATGTAAGGTGGACCATTGTAGACATTTTAGAAACTAAAGAAACAGATCTATCAAATTCCATTAGCAAACAGAGCAGACCCTGATCAGACGGCTCCTCTAGGAGCCGTCTGATCTGGGTCTACTCTGTTTGCAAATGCGTGAAAACACGTTTATATGAGAGAAAGGGTTAAAGTCGTCATTCCCTCATAATGACGCCTTTTGACGCCTCTGTAAAAGTCACTTTCTGAAATCATAATAGTGCTAAATGGAGAATTTAATCCATAGGAGCTAAACTAGTGCTCTATTTATCACTATGATTGTAAAACAACGAACTTCTAAATTCCTTTAGTTCTAGTAAATGTTACTTTTCAGTAGATTTTTTCAAAAGGTTGCTTCTAATATAGCCGGCAGAGAACTGGCTTTCTGGGCATTGTGATCTATAGTAGTTTTCTTTACATATATTGCTTGTGTGAAGAGTTCTAAAGATAAATGGGTCGGGTGCCATTATGACACTCTTGGGCATTTTGAGTTATTGGGCAATTTTCCCTACCACCCATTTTATCATAGCGAGAAATTGAGAATTGGCATATCTGTAATGTTATTAGCTTGTGTCTCATATATATGTTGTTTTTGTCTCCCGGAACAACAGTAAAATGATAGCCTTATTTCCATGAATTAATTTATGCTTTAAATTATCCCACCCTCATTATTTAGGTTATTATTCATAGGCCTAGTTAATGTTCTCATCCCAAATACCACACTCCAAGTTTATGAAGCATACATAAACCACTCATGAGAATCATTTCTGTGAGAAAAGTTTAATAACTAGTCAAAACACGGATTTGAGTTGAGAAATAAAGGAAATATGGTTCATATAGGGTTCTTTATTCAGTGTTACATATATCTAAGACATAGAATATGTGGCCTACCAAATACAACGTAACAACCGTAGAAGCCACCTGCAACATTTGTCCAGTGATGTTCAGTTTGGTTACTGTGCGTACTCCTATGTTTCTGAATGGTACCCGCTGTCCACCATACAACGTATAATTTTTACTATCCGGCAAAACGTTTGTCTTCACAGAAAACCCCAGCAGCTACTTGACCTTTGAAAAGATTAGAAATTCTACACAGACTTCGCGAATATATACTGAGGTGTTCTTCACAGAACAATCTACTCACTCACTTAGCTTTAGTCATTAACAATGCCTAACATACAACAAATATCCCCCTAAAAGTCACATTTCATGAGGAAACTATTGCACGAGGATATTCTGAACCGTTAGAATATGACATAACACCCTTCAGAATTTATAATCTTCACAACAGCAGATGTAAGTGCTTGTGTGGCGGCCGTAAAACGTCGCCCCGTACTTCATTCTCAGTGTTGTTATACCTTCTGATCCTTCGAGATCATGAATTTCAGTACTTCTTGTTCTGAAAATTGAATACCGCTTAAGCCGGTGCTAGGGGGCGTGAGCAGTGTTGCACTTTCAATTACTGCTCATGAACAGACTCAATAAAACCGAGTCTGCAATTTTCTCTTTTTGTGTTGCAATTTTTGCTTTCGGGGGATCACCACCCTTCAGAATTTATAAACATAATGATGTCTTCCAGAAAAAGATATTTGCCAACATCCACTTGATATTACTAGACCTGAGAAATTGAGACTTCCTGAATGATGTACTGCTGAAACCAAGACCCTGAATTTCAAGGGGACAATGCACAACTAAGTCACTAAGTAGTCAAACCTCTACAGCTAAACACCAAAGATCCCTATCATCCAGTTACAATGATGACAGCGATGGCGAAGGTTGCTGACAGAGATTAACCCAGCACGTCGTTAAAGAGTTAGTCATAGTCACGTGTGACCTGCAACTATGCAAGGTAGCTCAGGAATGGACATACACAAATCGGTTTTAAAATTTCTGCAGCTTGACGAGATGCACCATTGGAACAGATGGAACTCTGATGTCAGATAGTGGCTTAGTTGACGTTGTGAGTGAAGCATTCTCATGATTTCCAAATATGCCTGGTAAAGCGTTTCCCCAGAATGTAAAAGCAATGCGATTGGTTGCAGAATATATATTATGCTACATTGTTAAAGATCGTCAACCTGAATCTAGAACGGACATGTGGACCTTCTGAATCAAGCAGTATCAAAAAGCAAGACGGCCATATTTTGGGTAGAAATCTTCCTGGCAGCTGTATTCATTATGATGCTGCATATCAGAGCAGAACGAGAACGTGACTGGTCTCTTCATTTGATACAGAAGAATGCCACCTTATGTATGTTGCTTGTTGACATATTAATTAAGCTAGATACAGCGTTTGCTACCTCAAGACCATGAATTCTCCTCCTCACTTTGTAGTTACTAGATTCTTGAACGGGGAACATGTTATCATGTATGAACGAGGACTATGAATGACATATGGAGTAGCATTCTCATTGACAACACTGACATGAGGTATGCTTATGCTCCTGGTGGCATAATTGGCATCACCTATAAACTAGAGATATTGAACTCATGGAATTTGAGCATCCATTCTTGTAGTCAGTTGGAAGCATGTAGTCAGTTGGGTGACATGGCCCTGCATGGTGATGGGGCCACTGGTGAAACACAATAAAGAAAGAACACATCAGATAGAAAGTAATGTCAGGGACAGGACAACTATTGAATTTAAACCTGAAAGCTTTATCAGCCCCTTTGACACGGAGCAGCATCAAAACAATATTGTAAATGGGAAGTGGCTACTGCTGGTGTAAGTGTATGGGATATGGTCACAATAGTCAGTTTGAAACAAAATACCAGAAGGCTTTTATGACATAATGCATAATAAACTGCGTACACATCATGAGCGTGACTAGAAAGCATGTCAAAGTTGGACAGTCCAATGTGTTTGATATGGATGTTATATATGCAAGTTTATTAGGTCTCTCAATATGTGGGCACAATGTTGACATCAAGAATGAGTTTCCCGGATTCGGACAAAAGGGCACATTTTTATAGTCAGGTTAGCGTTATTATGGGTTATTCCGTAAATCAGAGTTGGTGAACGATTATTTCAGCGATGTCAAATTTCACTTTGCAGAGCAGATGAAAACAGTGGGTATATTTAGTATTTGGCCGGTAATTTGAGTACAGTGCAAAAAGCTCAACTAGGTGTACAAGAGCTGCTGGAGTAAGTCTCACCTTTCAATTACACATCAGCAGCGAAATGTCTACCCAGAAAATACTTCTAACAGTCATGGTAAAAAGAGACAGCTGATATATCTGATTTTCCTGAATATCTGGGTTCCACGATGAGATCACGCAGACACACAGGTTGGATATAACTGCCACAAATTCAATACCTGTTGAAATGATTGAGAGAGATACCCTAGGAACAAAACATGGCAAATCAGATTGTAAAATCATTCAGCAAGTATTATCTTATACTTTTGAGATTATACCTTTGAGAATAAATCTGCAAAAGTAATAGTTGTAAGTGTTTGTTCTATTCATTCAATTCTACAATAAGATTAGTTTGAAAAAATATTGGATTACCATGAAAAACTAACGAATGTATGAATTAGCAAACAGCGAGAAACCTGATTTGATTGTTGTCTTGATTGTTGTTTCAAATGCCGAACACGCTTCTGCGTTTCAAAGCGTGCGTAATAGATTCAGAAAAACAAAAAATATCAATCAAAATGTGTATATATGCTAAATATCAGCTTGTTTCATAAAAAGCACAACGCCTGTTATTATTGATGAAGGCATGATTTTATAAAACACATATTTTACCTTTTCTTTTTGAAAATTGAGTCAGTCGAGACTGTGTAGCATTCATTCATGCATATGTGGAAAGACGCGCGATTTATTTTAAGCGAGCACTAACTTATTTAAACATATGCGTCTTAATGATTAAGGGCAAATATCGTGACGAAAGCTCTTTCTGCATTACATTTTTCTTCATTGAGTTGTAATCTGTCCATAAATGCCAACTCATTTAATGGTCGCATAACCCTTCTCATGCTCATTGCGACAGGGACAGCATTTGAAAACAGCTCAGATCCAAATAAGACGCCGAGTAACTTGGCGTCTCATCAGGATCCAATCTGTTTGCCATTCTGTCAATAAGTTTTGAAAAGCTTGTTCGAATCAGGAATAGTCAAAACTGAACCAGTTCCAAATTTTAGCAAACATCTGAGCGGGATAAGAGTTGTATTTCCTCGGACGTGCATTACAACCGATCGGCAGCCTTAATAGCCTGTAATGGTCGACTGCAAATGTTCGTCTGCTGCAACTCTGAACGAGAAAGTGTTCTTTCCGAGTACAATCAGATTGTCAAACAATTTAGGCTTCTGATAAGATGTTCTCAATATCTTATGCATAATGTATGAAACAATTCCATTGCCAATGTGCAAGTGTAAATACTTACCATAGGCGCGGGAAAATTTCTCTAATTAGTGAAACGATTTCCAAGGGGCTTTATTATGCAATCTAGTTTGTCTAATTATACATATATATGTACCGAAAACACAATTTCTAGGAGTAAATAATATACAGAGGTCCAGATAAGATGCGTAAATTCATACATTTTAAAAAAGAACTTTCTTTCTCCACTAAACCCTATGCTGTGACCAATCTTTAGAATTGTCTCGAAGAATGTTGACTGTGGCACCAAAATGATTTATTTCTGATATTTGACCAATCGTGCAAAAATCTGTCACGACCAATAATAAACTTATTTCTGAGAATACCTAAGATTTTCGAATTGAATTGAATACGTATTTTCGAATGGTTGCTTTCCTTTGCATTCCAAGGTGTTCCAGTTCTGCGTATCATGCGACATGTTTGGCGTTTCCAAACACATTTGGGTCCATGCTTATAAAACTTTTTAGTTGAGTCTGAGATCGTTCTCAAGCTTCTGATTGGTTAGATTTGAGTTCTCAAGCGTTTGAGAACGAATTCAGACTCAACTAAAAGTTTTATAAGCATGGACCCAGATCCATCAGCACCCAAGCTCATGTTTTTATTTGGTCAATGCGTCTCAAACATTTGAACAAGTCAGTCTGAAAGTTAAGAACGATTTGAAGCGGGTAAGTCGTTATTATTATTTTATCAATACTAATTAATAGCCATACATCAGAGCAAGGTGCGTACTCATATACTAAAATCGTCATTTCTCAAACCAAACCACACAATTAAAAGAGTAACAATAAATTCCATAAAATTGAGACAATAACGTAGAAAAAAATTCACAGTAGACGTTCAGTACACATACGAATGATATGTACAATATAATTGTCTAGGAACCCGCTCATCTTGATACTTGTAATGTAGGAACCCGCTCATCTTGATACTTGTAATGTCCACCAGACAGTGGTTATTTCCCATGACGAATATAAACACATCTTACATACCATTCTCTTGTGTTTGATTTCCTCTGAAAATACGATTAATTCCATCGAAAGCTATCTATTGCAATAGATTAAACACATTGAAACAGAATTGCTCGTGCAACCATGGAGACAATGGTAGGTTTTACCGATATTTTCCAGTACAATGTACTACTTATATTATCATAATACAGTAAAAACTCGATACTACGAAATTTAAGTAATGAAAAATGTATGTCCTTGTATGCAGGTGGCTGCTTAATGCTGGGTGAAACTCGTGCAGAAAGCTCCTGCTCCTGCCCCTGCATTAAGCTGCCGCCTGTGTTAGAAATCAATAATGGTACGTATTATCGAGTTATTAGTGTACTGCCAAAACATTACCATCTCGCATCATATTAATTCCAGAGGATTTGACGTGTATAAAAACTAAAGCAAAATAAGCAGTTTGTAGAATTTAAGATATTTCTGATGTTTACATATATTTCTTCTTTCGGCAAACCAGATTCGAATTTATATTTAATTGTACAGTTAAATCTCGATTATTCGATTTGTTTGTTTAGAAGAATTTAAAACCTTTTAGGCAGGTGGCTGCTTAATGCATGGTGAAAGTCATGCAGAAAGCTCCAAGAGACTTTTACCGTGCATTAAGTATCGTTAATACTGTTTAAAATGACGCGTTGTATCAGTATCATAATAATCAAGCAATAATGAGCAGTAAATCAAATCCCCATCGAATAGAGTACCTATAAACTCCAACGATTATTAAAACATTCATCTTCAAATTGTTAAAACTTGTTGTGGCTTTGAACGTGTTATATATTATATGTAAAGAAATGTTTGAATAAATGGGGCATATGTACAATTATTTTTAAATGAACTCTTGCTCCAAATATATTGATTCCAAAGAAGTCTCGATAAAAGAAGTATAACTCTGGATTATTAACCACCTGCCTTTAAGACTCAAAATTAGTACTACTTTAGTGGTCGCAAGAGAGCGATTTACTTTCAGTCAATCCTTTACAAACAGACGAGTCATAATGAGTAATTCTAAGACGATTCAAGAGAAACCGTAGTAGCAAAATGTGTTTATATATTTAACATTCCTGCTATATATCCTATGCCACGTCTTAGAAAAAGTATGGGTGAGGCCTGATGGACATGATGAAGCTAAGATATACCCTATGCCAAGGGTAAGTACAGTAAAATATGTACAGTACTTAAAGTGTATCTGCCACATAGACTACTAGTTTCTCCACCAGAGACACTGAGAGACGCAACAGAAATGCAATCGACGAAGCCAGTTTATCCACTCCGCCCGTAGGCCCCAGTCCCAAGGACAACACTTGTGTGACGTTAGAAGTTGCGAGCAACATATACCTGTTCCCAGCGACAGTAGTTGAGACAATGTACTTGAAAATAAACCTCGGTGTAGACTTATTCTAGTTGGGCAAAGTGTAGCCAACAATAGCATGCAGCGCCGGTCTTAACCAATCAACCATCGGAATGTAGTGATGATTTCCAAGTCGCTTTGTCTTTCGCTACACAACCTATTCAATGCCTATATACAACTACGAAATGTCCAAAAGTGTCACAAATAGCGCGAGCTTAGGAGCCGGTCGGGTTGTCGATATGGAGTGGGGAGTTGATTGTGTTGTGGACTCGCTGGGATGGGGCGTACCAATTGCCAGACCCATACCGTGCCATTAGTCCAGAATTGGTTGCATGCTACTGGTCGTTTAGAACAATGCTCTTACAAATACTGACTATCCAGCGACTGTTTGCAAGCTGAAGTGACATTAAAACTATAAGCTTTGATGTTAAAATAACTAATAGTTATTACTTCAAACCATTAAGTGTTTCTCTGGCCGCTTCACATACATTAGTTGTTAATAAGGAATGTTTACGAAACTAAATGTTGCAAACAAATGATGAAAATGGACCATTATGACGTCACCGATAATTCAGCCAAATAATGTATAAAAACTGCAATAATAATTTGAATTCGTTACTAATATATACTGCGAATTGTTTCTGTTATTTTACAAGCATGCCCCTATTTCATACTATTCAATTATTTATACATCTTTTAACAACGGAATCCGAAGAACCTGCAAATCGTCTGAACACAATTAATGCCAAAAGTCTAAACTCGATTTAATCCTTCTTAACTAAATTTAACATTAGGAATAATCTAACGCCAAATCCATGCCAGTCAGGGAGCTAACACATACTAAAACACATTTATTTGCATGGAAAAGAAGAAGATATGGTGTAACAAAGAACTGAAAGACAGTTAAATTCCTCTGAAACGTCTACTTTACCCTTTCTCTAGTGAACATTAGATTGATCAGTACATGAATATTCATGAGTATACTGTTAATTCTACAAAGGAATATTTGGCCTTGGCCAATACTGCATAAATAGATCTATATAATTTATAAGAAACAGAGTAATCTTGATCACAGAGCTCATGCAGAAACCGTCTGATATGGGTCTACTCTGCTTGCAAAGGCTTGAAAAGCGTTTACATGATTGAAATGATCCATGAGTAAATATAAGCATCTTTATAAGCGAGTGGTGGTTTAATGCAGGACGAAAGTAAGCTTTCTCAAGGAGCTTTCTGCATACCTTCCGTCCTTCATTAAGCTACCAGCTGCCCCTGTGTCCCAGAATTATATTTTATAGTCATATGAGAGGAGATCTACATGTTAACAAATAAGAGTAGTGAATTAGTCCTCATACAACACGAAATCTTCCCTTAACCCTTCGCTTGCTATTCACGTCAATATACCTACCTACCTGTAAATAGTGAAGCCCCAGAAGCTCCTGCAGGAGCTGTCTCATCAGGGTCTGCACTATTTACAAGTTGATTATGCAACCAATGCACTCCACAGCAGTGATTGCACAACGATATACTTGTACACAGTGAAGATATATGTAATTATACAACAGGGCATGGGTAAAGAAGGAGAAATGTGTTTTAAAATTCAGCAAGCGAAGGGTTGAAACATAATAATGTCTTATGGGCTTTTGGAAACAGCGTAGAACCAGATCAACCAGCCCCTGTAGAAGTTGTCCTATCAGTGTCTGACTTGTTTGCTTATGGACTTATATTGGTATGATCCTACAGTTTTTGTCAGCCAAAAGTTCCCTTTACATCATAAAAATAAGTTCAAGAACATAAAGAACAAAAGCAAGCAATAAATACTCATTACGGAAAGGATTAAAGAATCGGGCGCAGCTTGGTTGACGGCAATGCCTTGTTTGTATTTCTATCAATAGTCTTAAATAGTGGCTTAGCCAAGTCTGCAATTAACAGATAACATTTGACGCTTATCATACGGAAAACATCGATGTCTGTTCAAACTCAGATCTGGAACAGTTCCTAATTACTTCTGACAACTCCCGCCATCTCATCTTTTTCTACCGTATTCTCCCTCCCAAGTAAAAGTCCCCTTACTACTGTGAATAAAACAACTTAACCCTTCTCTTGCTGAATTTTAAAATACATTTCTCCTTCTTTACCCATGCCCTGTTGTATAATTACATATATCTTCACTGTGTACAAGTATTTCGCTGTGCAATCACTGCTGTAGAGTGCACTGGTTGCACAATCAACTTGTAAATAGTGCAGACCCTGATGAGACAGCTCCTGCAGGAGCTGTCTCATCTGGGTCTTCACTATTTACAGGTAGGTATATTGACGCGAATAGCAAGCGAAGGGTTAAACCCTAAATGATAGCCATAAAAATGAAATATAATTTTTAAAATTACAGATGGTTGCTTAATGCAAACTAAAAGAAATGCAGAAAGTGTCCCTATGAGTTTTCTACATTGTTTTCATTTTGCATTAAGCAACCACCTGTGTAAAAATACAAGTAACTCATTTTAAAAAGAGTTAGGCCAGTGGGGACGTTTATAAAATATAATACGGTAAGCGGTTTACAGATGTCAGCCAGGGTGCGCTTAGCATGATAATAGTTGAGCTGTAACAAAAGCCACAGCGTCTCAACCTCATCACTATTAACCCTTTCCCTGTTCTATTGTTATCCCAAATGACAATACCTACTGGATATTCATAGACAAAATTGTTATAATGAAATATTGGATGAAACATTGTAGCCATTTTATCAAATATATCAAATTCCATTAGCAAACAGAGCAGACCCTGATCAGGCGGCTCCTATAGGAGCCGTCTGATCTGGGTCTACTCTGTTTGCAGATGTGTGAAAATGCGTTTATAAATACGAAGGAAAGGGTTAACTGGGATACTCTTTCTAGTCCACTTTTTTAAATCATTTTGGTGAAAGATATTGATCTGTTATAATCAACAGAATATAAAACAAATGTATGTTTTGAAAATTATTGAATAATATTGTTATCCAAGCTATTGCATGTAAATGCTCAAATGGAATTAATGGTGCTCAAATTTATGGTGTAGATATTTCTAAGAATATAGAGTACACATGTCTAAGGCTACACGACATTACCACCATCTAAACATGATTAAACTTCTAGTTTATAACCCGTAACACTTTGAATGCGGAAAGTGCGTGCACCGTCATTTGAAACAGCGAAGACCCAGGTAAGAAGCCATTTGACCAAGGTCTGTAGTATTTCTCATTCAAGATACTCTCACAGATTTTATGCTTTCATACTGCATGTATGTTGACTCTACCAATAAACAGTGGTGGACTATTCCAACCTAAAATGACTAAGTAATAAACGTCCCTTTCCAATTATATGTTACTTAACCATTTCCTTCATATGTATTCTTTTTCACGCATTTGCAAACATAGTAGATCCAGATAAAATGACTCCTATAGGAGCCTCTGACCAGGATCTGCTCTGTTTGTTTATGAAATTATAATAGATTTAACTCAACAGTTGTTTCAAATGACATAAAAATCATATGTGCAGATGTCATTATAAAATGTCAGATGGTGTCATTATTTCTAGCATGAATATTCTGTAGAGAAAGGACTAATACACACCGTACTGAAGCAAATGATGTCTCTCCATAATTTACAAATTAACACATTCCCTCATATTGACGCCTTTTGATGCCTCTGTAAATGCCACTTTTTGAAACCATTGTGATAAATAGAGCATTTGCTCCATAGGAGCAAATGTTCTGTTTATTACAATGGTTTCTAAACTATACAAATCTAAAATTTTACTTATCTCTAGTAAATGCTCCTTTTCGGTAGATTTATTCAAAGCGGTTGGGTCTAAAATAGCCTATGAGGTAACGGGTAACCGGTAACCCATTACCTCATAGGCTAGTTTTAGACCCAACCTCTTTAAAAAATTCTACCGAAATGGAGCATTAACTGGAGAAAAGGATTTTTTTTAAATTTTGTAGTTTGAAACAGTTGTGATAAATAGAGAATTTGCTCCTATTTATCACAATGGTTTCAACATGTGGCTTTTGCAGAGGCGTCAAAAGGCGTCAATATGATGGCATGGGTTAAGTGATGTTTATTACAGGACATCTTGTGCCATTCTTACACTGGATAAGTATTTGGATTGTATGAAAGCTTAAGGCATAAAACGTATATTTTCAGTCAGAAAATATTTTTATTGGACATTTCTTTACGTCGGTGTATACTCTTTATCCTCCTCTTGATCCAGTTTGTCGTCTAAAAATCAATATTAATAATATAAGTGGACGTCAAATTCAATAAGGATGATACATGTGTCTACGAATAATGATATGCTGTCACCAGGGGTTAATTTGCAAATACAGTAGAACATGTCTTAAGCGACCATTCATTGATTGAACATACCAGTCTTAAAAAAACAGGTGGTTGCTTAATGCTGGGCGAAAGTAATGCATTAAGCTACCACATGTCTTTTATGTCCATAATTATACATCTTTTTGATGGTCGCTTAAGACAGGTTCTACTGTATGATAAACTGTCATGATCATCACAATATACAATTTAAGGAGTTTGGTGAAATATGTGGCCGAAAAGAAATATAAAAATAATGACTTACATTTTATCGTCTGAATCAAGCGAGTTCATGGAAAAGATGTCATAAGCGGTATGCAAAATGTACTTATGGTTGTTACATTAAACTTCAGGGTGCATGTGAATTTATCGTCAAACTGTCGAAAGACCATTCTGTAATGAGTGGTTGAACTGCATTGGTTACTTATCTGTTGCTGAAAGCTGTTTAAATAGGTAAACACCGCGTCTGTGCGGTTTAAAGCACCATGTAAGCGAACGAATACTTGTACTGTGTATACCCTGTAGATCGATCGGGAGATGAACTCATTCTCTCCTAGGCTAGGTTTAGTCCCAACCTCTTTGAATAAATCTACCGAAAATGAGCATTACCTATGGAAAAGGGGAGTTTTAGAACTGTGTGGTCTTGAAAACCTTGTGATAAATAGAGCATTTGCTCCTATGAAGCAAATGCTTTTTTATCACAATGGTTTCAAAATGGGAATTTTATAGAGGCGCAAAATTGCGTCACTAGGGGGTAATGTGTTAATACTTTCTTTTGTATTTATATCTTTCCCATTCCCCATTGTAGAACTACAGCTTGGCTGAAAACAGAGGTTTAAGCATATGTATGTCCCCTGTGATTAACTTTTAGCAAAGTTTGTCCCTAGTGTATATTGTATCAACTGCTACTATAAACTTCGCTATTCACTAGTGTACTTAAATGCAGAATATTTTAATTTTACTGTAAAAGACAATAATATGTGTATGCTAAAACTGAACCTGAAACATTTTAACACAAAGTTATTGAAACGCTGCTTTCCGAGAGGAAACCGTTCATTCATTTGTCTGTATTTTAGTTCATTCTTTGTTCCGCCTGTACGCCCATTCGATCTGTTCGCGTCATAGCTGATTGCTTTTGCTGGCACTATGTCAATATCCAGCGTACTTTACATAGATGTAGACTGATATATATTCAGACCAATAGATAGAGATGAGTATTCAAATACTTAAATCGCCATTTCTCCACCAAAGCTTATGTTGTGACCACTCTTTTATTATTTCATTAACACTTTGCTTCATATAAATACATTTTCAAGCATTTGCAACTCCTGTAGGAGCCGTCTGATCAAGGTCCGCTCTGTTTGCTGATGGATTTTGATACATTTATTTCTTAAGTTTTTCTTAAATGGCTGGTTTACCTTCCATATTTCATGCTATGTTGTCCATGAATATTCAGATGGTATTTAAATTTGGAATAAATATAAAATAGGGAAAGGGTTAATTTACTTTAAGATTTTGATCACTAAAAGGAGAGATTCTCATAAAAAAACAAATGGCAAACTGGCAGTGGTTGTTTGATGGCTTTTAGAATAAAATGCAACAATATGTATAGTTTAGTGTATGATGTTGTTTTAGATTCTTAGGTGATATAGCACAGACTGTTTACCTCAGTCAACACTTTTTGAAGAGTTAGAAACATTCTTAATTATAAAACATATAATATAGAAAGATTCGACAACATGTGTTGTAATTAATCATTTAATTCTATTCTTCCTGGATTTCCATACTGGCCTACTGTATATGGTAATTTGCTCGTAAATAAGTTTAAATTACATATAAGTTAGTATTTGGTGTGATCTGTTACACTCGTGCTCTTGTT
Organism: Azorinus chamasolen; assembly: GCA_963576725.1. Lineage (NCBI taxonomy): Eukaryota > Metazoa > Mollusca > Bivalvia > Cardiida > Solecurtidae > Azorinus > Azorinus chamasolen. The sequence goes on from OY755242.1 coordinate 77,769,919, forward strand.
GTTCATTGCCAGTGCGTGGTTGAGCTTTTTATCTTTACAGCACTGGGTCCCCTTAATGATTTACGATGAAAGAGAATGATGTTGACACCAAGAATATGTCGGCTTTCGAAATACTGCACAACAGCACATGTGATCGATCTAATCTCTCTCTCTCTCTCTCTCTCTCTCTCTCTCTCTCTCTTTCTCTCTCTATCTCTCTCTCTCTCTCTCTCTCTCTCTGAATTTGACATTGATTAATAGGTTGTCATTGATTAATTGATATATCATATCATAGGAAAACCAGGCGTACGAATCTAATTGGTACTGGTTTCATTATGACTTATGTATTTGTTATGATTATTTACTTGACAGAGTTTTCAATGAATGTATTTACACTATTGGTGTATTTATTAATGATGCGTTAAGGCCTGTTATGTCTTCATACCAAAATGTTGATAGATCACTATCGCAATTCAAGTTGAAGCAATCATACCTTTGAGAATAATATGATTAATAAGGCGCCATTTTCGGGCTTGAATTAGTTTTTAAACTCTTCATTGTCAGAACCGATATTATTGTATCATTTATCACAAAATACTTACGTATGCATAAACAGATAAATGCTCAAAATATGGGATGTATAATACGTAGATTGATGAATAGTAAGTGTGAGACACTGCACTCGTGCCATAGCCACACTTAACATAAAGCTAGTAGTAGAGGTCCAGATAAGATGCATACATTTCAACATTTTCAAGAATAACTTCATTCCTTTATTTCTCCACCAAATCCTGTACTGTGACCACTCTTTAGAATCGTCTTGAAGAGACGATTCTAAAGAGTGGTCACAGTATAGGGTTTGGTGGAGAAATGACGATTTTAGTACCTGGCTACGCACCCTTATCGTTAGCCCTGTTAAGTAGTACAGTAAAACCCCGCTAATGCGACCACTTAATGAATAAACATGGGTGCCTTTATAAGCAGATGGTTGCTTAACGCATGACAAAAGTAATGCAGAAAGCTCCTCTAGGAGCTTTCTGCATTACTTTTGTCCTGCATTAAGCTACCACCTGCATCTAGCACCCAGAATTATACCTCTTTTAGGTGGTCGCATTAGCGGAACTTTACTGTACTGGCAAATTGGTTTGTCTGTGTTTTCTCTTGTATTGTAAGATAACCCTTCTAATGCTGAAAAAAACATAATGTTTGCTCCATCTTTGATATGCTGAAATATTCACCGACTTACGATTCATCCAATCGTTTGTGAAACGATTGGCTCAGTATCAAACAGCTTGGATCCTGATCAAACGCCAAGTTACTCGGCGTCTCATCTGAATCCAAGTTCTTTGCAATGCACTCCAAAATGCGCTGAGAATGAGAATGAATGTGATATGTATTTAGTGCGTAAACCGATGATATCTTCATGCCAAATTATATTAAACTAAGTTGTTTGAAAATTCATTTAATATTTATTTTGAAAAAGCACTCCATATTTCATTTTCTATTAACTATTGTCTAATTGACCGATGGGATTTATTCAATTTATCAAACTTTTGCACGGGTCTCTGCACTTCCGACTGTTAAATATTGACTTTCCTCCTCCTATCGTGAGTATTATTGAAACACACACAAAACGGCTATCTAACGATTATTTTACGGACCAGTTAATTTCAAACCGCAAGCTCAAACAGTGTTTTCGAGGAATGCATATTTAAATACATTTGTATCTAAATCTGAAATAAATACGAACGTACGTCGTTTTTCACAAGTAAATTGTTTCGACTTATAGCAATACGCGTAACTATTTACACACTCGTTACATATATAGATAAACCTCAGTTGCTGTATACAAGGTTGATCAATATGTAAATATTGACATTCAATATCTGATGAGCTATGACATTATAATAGCTGATCTTCAGTTATTTCTTCCATCAATTACCATTTGTATACATAGTACAGTAGAAACTGTCTTAACCCATTCCCCCATATGCTGTTTTTTAGGTCTAATCACTTTGAATAAATCTACCGAAAAGGAGCATTAACTAGAGGAAAGGAACAGTTTAGAACTTTGTAGTTTGAAACTATTGTGATAAATAGAGCATTTGCTCCTGTAGGAGCAAATGCTCTATTTATCGCAATGGTTTCAACAGGTGACTTTTACAGAGGCGTAGGAAGGCATATTTATTGATAGTCACCGTGGATTATTGAACGAAAGAGTTTTAAATAGCAGCCGGTTGCGTAATGCAGGGCAAAAGAAATGCGTTTTCTGCATTACTTTCGACCTGTATTAAGCTGTCACCTATCTTACCCCGATGAAGACATTGTCATTGTATTTTAAGCCAGGTTCTTATGTTAGTTACACCATTTGTGTTTTGCCGTCATGTATATTCACACTTATCCCGCTAACTGCAACTAAGTTGCATTTACGAACAGCTTGGACCCTGATGAGAAACCGAGTAACTCGGCGTCTCATCAGGATTCAAACTGTTTAACACTTGATTGATAGTTTCTCTAAATCTTGTGTCATGACACGTGGTCAATAATTGTTCAACTGCTAGGTCAAATCAGAAGTAATAAAAACAGTACAATATCCAAATTTGAGCAGACAGGATGTTTAACCGCGGGTTAATCATTAATTTTGGTTAATTTCTTTCACGCTTTAGAAACTAAAAAAAGTGTCTTATATAAATGTTAGTTGCTGTAACTCTAACTGAAATCATTTGGAAATTACGTTTTTGTTCAAAGAAAGTCTAATTGCTTTGAATTGGTTATACCAAACATTATTGATCACGCTTATTAAAGATTATTTAATTTTGACAAACAGGAAAGCACTCAATGTCGGTATATACTGAAGGCTGTAAACAAGGTTGATAAATATGTAAACATCGACATTCAATATCTGATGAGCTACGACATTATAATAGTTGATCATCAGTTGTTTTTTCCATCAATTACGGTATGTATACAGAGTACAGCAGAAACTGTCTTAACCAATTCCCTTATAGGCTATATTTTTTTTTAGATCCAACCTCTTTGAATATATCTCCAAAAAGGAAAATTTACTAGAGAAAAAGAAAGTTTTAGAATTATGTAGTATAGAAACCATTGTGACAAATAGAGCATTTGCAACAATAGTTTCAAAAATGACTTTTACAGAGGCGTAGAAAGATGGAGGAAATGGTTAAGCTACCATACAGATTTTTACACAGGAGTCTTAAAAAGCACATGGTTGCTTATTGCAGGGCAAAAGAAATGTTATTCTTTCTAACGTGATTATGCAACAGGGAAAGTGTTAATAAAGTTATATAATTGGTAATTATATAACACTGTATGCCCTGCAATTAATAATTTGGCATGTATGTATGCACTTAAATTGTATCTTAAAAACAACACAATACCTAATATAGTTTGTACATATTCTTAATGTTAAACCCCTTCGCTACTTAATACAGTATGGTTTATTAACTTTGTTTTAAATGTTATTTGCGACATTGAAACAGTTAATGTGTATCTGTCAATTTTAATGTTTTTGTTCGAAACCTGTTTGAATCACTTATCTCTTACGATCTTTTCTACTATTTCTGCTATTATTTGAAGTTATCAAATATTACAATTTGGTATACTTCATATATCTCATAATTAGTATGGTTATATGCTTTCTCAAAATGAATCATGTCACCTCGATGCCAACAGTATGCTTTGTAGGCCCGAAATTGCACATTTACAAAACATAGAAATAGAAAACGTTGTTACAGCTTAACAGTGGATGTTGCAAAATTGGTGTTTTTTGGCAATAATTATTCGCAATTTATTGTGATTATAGTTCATACGAAGAAGGTCGTTTAACCATTTACTCCATAACTACGCCTTACTATGCCTTTTTGCAAACAGAGTAGACCCAGATCAGACGGCTACTGTAGAAGCCGTCTGATCAGGGTCTGCTCTGTTTGCTTATAAAATGATATAGATACAACTCTACACTTCTGCCTTGGCCAAATTTCTTTGTGTTCATATGACTGTATAAAAATGAATCTAATTCATATCCATGACGTCATTATTTCTTACATGAATGAGTAAAGGGTTAAACACCGTAAATAGGATTCTTTGTTAGCTCTTGCCCCGTTTTAAAACATCTCTGCTCAAATTTGTATCTGGGTCCATGCTTATAAAGCTTTTTAGTTGAGTCTGAGTTCGTTCTCAAGCTTTTGATTGGTCAGATTTGAGCCAAAGGCTCAAATCTGACCAATCAAAAACTTGAGAGCGAAATCAGACCCAACTAAAATGTTTAATAGCATGGAACCTGGTGTAATTTTGACAACATCCCATTCGATCAAGCGTTTGCTAAACAATTGACTGAGTGTCATGGCACAGTTTTAGAGACTATTTACCAAGTGTCAAACAGCTTGGATCCTAATGGTACGCCGGGGTACTCGGCGTCTCACCTGGATTCAAGTTGTTTGCAAATGCGACTTCAATCGCAGTTAGCGGGGTAAGGGTTAACTTTATCGTCGACTTTCTCTTATACTGATCACAATATACTATAAAAACAAATCGGCAAACACATTACATTTCGTTTCTTGTATTCTTTATAGCCATAGGTAGTAAAAAGGTCTAAAACGAATGAAATGTAAATCACAGACGTCTGGAGGATGTTATTAATACCGACAGGGATTGTTAAACCATAAACTCACTGGCGGCGTTTTATATTCTTTTGAATCGCCAGTAGCTGGTGAAAGTTCAATCAAACTGAAACACAAGGCTACACTATTCATCGCTTTGGGTGAAGTATATAAATCCATTGTGTACTTACATGACAATACAGACTCGGACTTTCATAAAATTACAAGTTTTATAGGTAACTAAAACAACCTCATCGAGTGTAAAAAAACATAATATTTAGCCGAACCATGACAAAACTTTAATGAATAAGTGTGAGGTTGGGTGCCCCTTAACCGGTTTAAACCCCCCAGTGACATTTGTCACTGACCGTTCCAAGGCGGTACTTCCATCTTCCCTCTATTGTTTGTTTGTTATGTCTTTGTACGTCTCTTTGTGTCTTTTGTTTTTTGTCGTGGTGCTGTTTAGGCGTTTGTGTGTTTTGTTTGTGGTGTGTCCTGCATGACTCGTACATGTACTTATGCTAATAGTATAAACACAGATTAAACTTGTTGTCTTCCACCCATCATTTGGTAAGCAGTGACATTGTTTGATATACTCATATATACTCCAGATAAGATGTGTAAATTATAACATTTTCAAGCTCTCCATCGGTTTATGACTTAGTACTTCAGTAAACACGTGTATCTGTGCTTTTTATACTACAACTACCGTATAATTGTACTGGTGTGTTTCAAACAGTGCAAACCAGAGCAGACGCAGATCTTGGTGTACACTGTTTGAATGTGATTAATATGGTTGTTTTTGTCATGGCACGAATCATATGTATGTATAACATCTCGCCGCATGTATTGTGCTCCAGTGAAGTTTAACTCTTTATTTAATTAATATTGTGAGAAATATTACAATAACACAGGTCTGGTTATTGTCGAGTCATATCTATACCACACCATAAGCAAATGGAGCAAACCCTGACCAGCTACGACGAGGTTTGTATGATCTATGTCTGGCATATGGTTAGATAAATTTACAGTGAATACAGTCTACTGTATACCTCTCTATAACGGCCACTAAATTATGTTAATTAGTTGATATTTAGGGCAGTTGGTTGCTTAAAGTAAGGTGAACGTAAAACAGAACGCTCCTATAGGTGCGTACTGTTTTACTTTCACCTTGCTTTAAGCAGCCACCTGCATTTAACAGTGGCTGTTATAGAGAGGTTTTACAGTACTTGATTATGTTTCATATACATCATCACAGGGTCAAGACGTTTAGATAGTGATGAGGCGCCGAATTATTCACTCTCCCATATGGACCCAATGTGTTTGCACAGGTGATCGCCATTGACCGGGATTCAAATCCCGGTCCCTCTCAGAAATTTCAGAGACGCTTTTCAGTGTCACTCACTCGCACCTCCTCTCCACCCATGGGTTCAAAATGGGTACATGTGAGGGTTACTAGCCGGTCCTGCGGCTGCATGATTGTGCCATATGTTAGTAGTGCTCAATATTGTAGGCGAATTACTCAATGACAAGGGGAGTAAATGTAAAACTTTCGGACTGAAAGTAGACTATAACTAAGTACTTTTTTAATTTAATAACATAAACGTAACTTTCATAATTGCACAAGCCAATGGCAAGTGATGCAGCTTTAATGTACATGTAATCTCCCTTTCAATCTTTCAAAACAGACGGATGTACAAAGGGACGTAATTCTTACGCAGACATAAATTATTATGTTCTTGAAGAATATGTTTTGAAAATAGGTTTTGAAAACATGTGTAATAACTACGATAATCCGGGTGGCAGACTTTGAATATTGCCTACAGATATATTAATATCTTTCTCTTCTGGTATACAATACATATATTCAGTTTATTCATTCTCATATTGATATTCCTGAGGGTACACATGTAACATACGATATTCACATGGTATGGATTTACGTATCAAACACAAGCGACTTGACAATTGGTTAGTTCTTAATATAAAATATAAAGTAAAACCTCTCTAAACCGGACGTTAACGTTGGTATAAATATCGGTATTGGAGAAGGTAGCAGATTAATGCAGGGTGAATGCCATGCAGAAAGTTCCTCTAGGAGCTTTCTGCATAACTTTTATCCTGCATAAGGCAGCCACCTGCCCAAAGCTATCTAACTTCTTTTCTAATAGAATTTGTGTGTTGTTAAGCAGAGTTAATAGGAAAAAATCTTCAAAAATGAGCCGCCCATTTCGTTCGCTTACACTTACGTCTATCTATTAGAATCTAACTCTGTGCTCTAATTATTACATAGAGTATTGCCGTGTTTCCAGTCTAACTTCTATTCAGTGTGTCATACACATAATGATACCGGTGTGATACTAATACCGATTCTAATCACGATTTTAGATTAAATCTTCTCTAATTATCTGCGACCTGAATTGCATTTGCAAACAGATTGGATCCAGACGAGACGCCGAGTAACTCGGCGTCTCATCAGGATCCAAACTGTTTGACACTCGGTCAACGCTTTCTCAAAAGCTTAGTCAAGATGAAAGTAGGTAAAAATTGCACCTGTTAAGAATTTGAACGGACAACGACGTTTCTTACGGCATAAGGGTTAACCCTTTCGCTGCCAAACTCTGTCGTCTGCTAACTTTGTCGTCTGCTGCAAATTTTCATTCTTTTGATTTTCTTTATTTTTGTTTCAAAAACATAGTAACAGTAACAAACAGTTTGGATCCTGATGAGACGCCGAGTTACTCGGCGTCTCATCTGGATCCAAACTGTTTGCATAGGTAATCACAGATCCGGCATTGGCAGCGAAAGGGTTAATTGTGTGACCTGTCAAATCGCACTTCGAAGAAATGAAGTTGCTGTCTAGCACACGATATACTGTCATTTATCGCTCTGAAATATATTGAATCTTGGTTGTTACAGCTGACAGCCGCAACACATTAATATTGACTTTTTCAATTTTATGACTTAGTTTAATAACTGAAAGTTGTAAAGTGAATTTCAGTATTTAAAAGATTTCAAAGCGACGAATAGGTCGCTGTTAACTGTAGATATATCAATGCGGTCATACAGCTTTAATGTCCATAGTAGTTAAGCTAATAACATATAAGTGTTTAGATCTTCTAGAGAGTGAAGGAACAAACAAGCGTGGCGTTGGTGGGTCACGTTGTTGTTTAGCAAACGCATGGAAGAACGCTGATACACTGGCAAACAGTGCAGACCCTGATTAGAGGGCTCCTCTAGGAGCTCTCTCATCTGGGTATACACTGTTTGCAAAGGATATTAGTGACTCGTACCCCACATGGTAAGGGTTAAATATCATACCAATACTTATGATACTGGATACTGTAGTTTAGATTCTAGTGTTTGCATGAAAATTGAAAGAACTGATGCAACCAATTCCCCTGATAACCTAGATGTTTCCCAAAGAAGCATGGACAACTTTGTTTCTTAATGAACAAGGCAAAACCTTGCTTTTATCTGTATAGCCAATCAAATTTTCAACCGTCGTTAGACATGTGGAATCAAATGAAAACATGTAATATATATTTGTATACTCGCCATTTATGCAAGTGTCTGTGTTCTGGTCAATTTATAAGGGCAGCTGGTTTAAATAGTTTCCAAACCATGCACCGATCTACATAAGCTTGAAGGTTTGCGTTCATGTTTAAATCGAACCACGATTTAAATACACATAAATGTGTTTAAATTTAACCCTTTCGCTACCAATGCCGAATCTGTGATTACCTATGCAAACAGTTTGGATCCAGATGAGACGCCGAGTCACTCGACGTCACATCAGGATCCAAACTGTTTGTTACTGTTACTATGTTTTTGAAACTAAAATGAAGAAAATAAAACAAATGAAAATTTATAGCAGACGACAAAGTTAGCAGACGACATAGTTTGGCAGCGAAAGGGTTAATTATGCCGGTTTCCTTGCTGTAGTTATAGTAGAAAACTCTGCCAGTGCTGCCAACGATGGAGTCATTATAACATTATTCATGACATTGTGGTAGTTTTATTAGCAGTGGCAGTGCTAACATGGTGCAACAGTCACGTTGCAATTTACGAAAGAGCACTATTTATTTTGCAAAAGCAATGTCAGATAAAGCAATGGTAATAAAACCATTCCAAATAACACAGTTTTTGTCTTCAAATTAATTAACGAAGTGATTGTTGAGAACAGATTAAAGAGTGCCTAGCGCTAATATAATGAAATCGTTAATCTGTTTAACCATTTAAAAGCGGCAAACGTGTTTTCTAGTATTTGTAAACATTGCATACCCATATCAGAGAACCACTAGAGAAACCATCTAACCGGGTCTGAACTGCTTGTCATTTCAAAATTTATTTCGCAAGGTTTTACCTATTACCTATTACACTGAATGTACTCTACCATTTAATAACGATCGACCATTCATTTTTTCAAATTCTGCATTCAAAGGGTACATCTGAACTGATTCAGATAACTATTCGTATACCGTCCGTTTGAAGGTTAAAAAACTGATGCTATAGCAGTATAATTAGGGAAATTGCAAGCCTATTGGCATATAATTACTAACTAAGTTTGCTAAATATATGAAAGTAAAACGCAATATACGTTCAACGTGCAAACCAGAATGCATCTCTCCATTCTATTTTAGTTTGCATCGTGATGGAACGTCAAGTAACCAAGTGTTAAATCAGGATCCAAACTGTTTGACACTCCGATTTCATTTTGGTAAACAAATTGATTACAGCTTGAACTTAAATATGTTTTCGTTTTACATGCAATTTACCACAGTATTTGCCATCGCGGTTGTTGTAGACTAGTCGGAGTGGGGGTACGTTTATTTAGTCTGTTTGTCTTTTAGGGTGGGGAATGAATATGTGTGAGGTTGGGCGACCCTAAACCGGTTAAAACCCTCGGTGACTTTTGTCACTGACCGTTCCAAGGCGGTACTTCCATCTTTCCCCCTATTGTTTGTTTGTTTTCTCTTTGTGTGTCTCTTTATGTTTTTGGTAGTTATGTACATTTGCTGTGTTTTCTTGGGTTGCTGTTCGGGCGGCTGTTTTTTTCTGTATTGTGTTTCCTGCATGACTCATATTTGCACTTTCGATATATGTTAAGCTCACCTACGCACGAGTTATGGCAACGAATTGTTCAAGATTGTCGCGTTTTGAGCACGATTGGCATATAGAAAGAAGATAGGTGCAATCCTCTCATTCTCTCATGAGATTCCAAAGAGGAACGAGCTACCGGTATGAATCGTATGCACTCAAGAGATGAAAAAGATGCCGAACTGGCAGTTGTTATCTATGCATATATAGTTGCTCGAAGAAAGGAGAGTCGACAGCAATAATGGACGGAGATAGAAAAGAGAAGAAGGAAAATACGAAAGAGAAGGTATAGTACCCACTTGTTTAGGCAATGATTAAACAATGGTTGGCTGATGTGGGAGTTATTTTTGTCAGATTGGGTAGGTTATGTTTACCCGCTCCACAGGTACTTCTGCTGGAGCTGCTTCAGTTGCTGGTTGTGATAGTGGTGGAGAGTTGGGACAATCCGGCCATCATTCTTGGCTTAACTTTTCCTTCCTCTTTTGGCAGGTATCTTCAAACCTGATATCACGAAGAGTGTGAAACAAATCTTGCAGATCGTGAAGCCAACATGTAAAAACCGCAAGGGAACTTGTCCGAACTTGTCAGAGCATCGCAGAGCGCGGGAGCCAAATCTTATGTTATAAATGTGATGTTTATATAGTCCGAAGTGTGTTCAGATTCAGTTAGAACACTTGGTGGCTCCATAGTGAATAGTACTGCCTAAGTGGCTTGACATTGCCTATGTGGTTTAAACTAATCCTTAGTGGACATTACTTCCTTAGTGGGTCAACATTTCCTGTGGGGGTTCAATATTCATTAGTGGATTGACATATACTAGTAGCCCATGTGCCATAACAGTTAGTGAGCCAGAGTGTTGGAACAGTTTAATACAGTTAGATTATAGCTGATCTGGGTCTACTCTGTTTGCAAATGCGTGAAAAATGTTTATATGAGGGAAAGGGTTAAAGTAATAGTATCTATTTGAAAAGTGTTTGGAAATGTTTAACAATTACGTATATCATTTGTTTATATACTGAAAAAAATATACTCTAAGAAGTCCAATCGAATAAACGCCAAAGAAGACAAAAAGCAAAATGTGTTTCATATCGAAGACCCGGTGTTATTCGGCAATGTATTAGTATTTATTCGGATTGCATTTTAGTTTCGTTAACTGTTCGAACAAATATTACAAGTATCGATGATAATGGCATTTTTCGATTAAGTTCAATTGAAAATCGTTACTGAAAATATGCGTTTATTATAGAAATTCCGACACTTTTATTTTCACAGATCCTGATAATTTTCAGGCATATTGTGTATGGCTTTAAGAAAGTATTATTGTATGCGAAGTCAGTCCTGTTTGTCTGTGTTACGTGTCCTTCATCCTTCAAAAGATTTATTAAATAACCAACATATATTCTCCTAATTTATAAATAGACTGACGGTAATAGGCAAGGGAGTATAGTCTCAAAAGGCCATTTTGTTGAAAACATAAACCACATTGTGTTGGGAAATCAGAACTTTTCGTACACATACAGTAAAGTATCGCTGATACGACCACTCAAAGGAAGCCTAATGCTGGATTTATGAAACAGATGGTAGCTTAATGCAAGATAAAAGTGATAATATATCACATAATGCATAATGCGGCGTCTGATCAGAGTTTACACAGTTTGCTGATAGGAAATTCAATATAAAGCAAAACAAAAATGAAATTTAGACCAGACACCCCTTAGATAAAAGATAGACTAATGCAATATATAAACAGTGAAGAACCCACTGGGAGCAAATGGGTTAATCAACCACCTTTTTACAGACACCTGTGTTAATAGATTATGTGGTTGCATGAGCGACACTCTACTGTATCACAACTTTCAATCGTCCTTGGTAAACCAGATGAGCGATATAGCAATCCTGGTCCCATTATTGCCTGCGATTGGTTACACGCTCGACTTCAATACCAGCGGTCCCGCTCGATCCGCCGCCGGACCAAGTCCTTCGGACGATACTCTAACTATAATAAAAGTAGGACATCGTGCCCGGGTTTCTCTATATTCACCTTTCTCTCCCATAGTTGGCAGAAACGGACGTTAATCAACACAATTAACAACCATTGTTGCTATTTGACAAATAAAGCGTAAAATGTTAGCTGGACATATTAGTTCAAATAGTTCCCAGACGCGTCTTCATGCCACTGAAGGGGTTAATATTTTTGTCTGATAATTACGGAAATCCACGTAGCATGGTTTGCATATTGCAGACGGTTACTGCTATCTATCATCAACACCATCGTCTAAATCCAATATTAAATTAGTGCAGCGGACGTAAACTCAATAAAAATGGCTCATCTGTCTGCTAATCACGATATGGGGTCACAGAGGTTAATAAATAGTTCTGATGAAGTGTCGGAGGTATCATCAGCTACAGCTGTCCGATTTATTTTATTGACTTGTCGTATTGACTACTCGCTGACTGATAAACCTACGTATTCGAACATGTCTGTCAATGCTATAAAAGTTATTGGTCAACTATAGGAACTTAACCCTTTACCCAATAGACTGTTTCTAGTTATGGAGACAGGTGGCCAGTTAAAGCAGGTTGAAAGTAAAGCAGAATGCGCCTTAAGGCGCATTCTGCTTTACTTTCAGCCTGCTTTAAGCTACCAACTGCTAGGATATAGAAAATATTTCCTATGGTATTTGTTCATGACTATATAAAATTGAACTATTTTCTTCAGTGGAGGAATAAATTAAATACGCTAAAAGCCGCTTCTATCAGGTAAAGGGTTAAAGTAACCATACTTGTCATATTTGGATCCACGTGAACCGATATAGGTAATGGAAGAGATATTTTCTTCTTGTAACTGCTTTATATGTAAAAATATTTCACATGGTCATATAGATCTAATATATATACAGGATCTGCCATGAGTTGTCATTTTAGAGTCCAGAAAAAAATGTTATAACATTTGTTTTCTTGAGGAGTTTATGAAACTTTTATCTCGAATTACAACGAGTGTCAAATTTTGTTTATATTCTATATTTAGTAACAAAGATGAGTTCATGCCAAAATGGAATGGTTATCGAAAGTTAACTACTGTACACACAGACTCAGGAAAACAGGCTGCGTACCAGTTTATATCTGTACTTAAAGATGCGAAAATAGCACAAATGTCAGATATACTCGTCTTGGTTATATTAACCGGGAGACACGCGAATTTATGTGATAAAAGTACCACTACGGATAAGTATCTCTGATAACAAATCACTCGAATAGTTCGTACCATTGCCTATCCATCATGCTTTTTATACAGTAAATAACCCTTTGCCTGCTAAGCGCGACCTAACTGGCAAATGAAAACAGTCTGGATCCAGATAAAACGTCGGGTAACTCGGCCGTCCCATCAGGATCCTAAATGATTGACACTCGGTAAATAGCATCTCAAAACATTGAACATATTGGAAGTAAATGAACATTGTAACAAATCGGATGTTTACCCAATCCCTCATATTGATACCTTTTGATGTTTCTTTAAACGTCACTTCTTTTAACCATTGTGATAAACAGAGCATTTGCTCCATAGGAGCAAATGTTCTATTTGTCACAATGGTTTTAAAATTACACAACTCTACAAATTTCATTTTCTCTAGTACATACTCCTTTTCGGTAGATGTATTAAAAAAGGTCTAAAATAGCATATAAGGGAGAACACCATTTCATAGCAGGCAAGGGCTTAATACTAATGTCTAATTACCCGTAGAACTTAGCGAATTCAAACTGTAAATTCTGAACAAGATAGCTGACACTGAGATTGACAAAATGAAGCAAAACTGCTCCAAATCTGACATTCAATTTAGTATTAACATCGGTCTTTGATACAGGTAACAGTTTAATGCAGGGTGAAAATCTTGCAGAAACCTTCCATCATTGAGCAGGCATCTGCCTATACGTATCTAAATTCTTCTCTACTAGAATTTCGGTTTAGAGGAGTTTTATTGTATAAAGTGATTTTATTTCTAAATTTAAAAAGTTTTAATCATTTTCTACGTTTAAAGATTTATCTTTGGGGTAACCTATCTGGATTATTAATTATTGGTGACAGTTTTGTTTAAAAATGATTTTGTATGTTTAATTACTTGGAAATATGATTTGTAGTGACCTGATTTCATAATGAAAAGGTATTATCTTATACGTTGAATGGTTGGAAATGACAAAATACATGACAGCTGCTATATCGTAGCTTTCAATGTACACGTCGAAATATCGTACCTTTGGGAATGGTTTGATAAATACGGCGCCGACTACAGATAGATGATAGCCTTTTAAATAGTTCCTTGTCGCTGTAAGTTTTATTATATCGTTTGTCATAATAATACTTCCGTTTTGCATAAGCAACAACGATGCGAACGGTACAATTTATTACATTATTGAAATAAGTATAAATCACATATAAAGTATTACTATTATCACTACTACTACTACTACTACTACTACTACTACTACTACTACTACTACTACTACTACTATTATTATTATTATAATCATTAGTAGTAGTAGATGTAGTAGTAGTAGTAGTAGTAGTAGTAGTAGTAGTAGTAGTAGTAGTAGTAGTATTGCTATTATTATTATTATCATCTCATGATCATCATTATTAGCATTATTATTATCACTGTTATTGTTATTATTTTTATTGTTATTGTTAGAATTATTTTTGTTGTTATTATTATTATTTATTTTTATTATTATTATTATTATTATTATTATTATTATTATTATTAATAATATTTCATTATCATCATCATCATTATAACTCAAATTATCTCTCTCTCGACTTTCATCGCTCCGAGTTTCCTTCCATGAATTATTTTATTAATAATTAATCAAAGGCGCAAAAGACAATCTTGAACTAAGTGTATTTAATGAGCACAACCTGTGCTTTGAATATGTTTAGCAATCGTAACTACTCGCCGTATTCCGTCAGAGTTCGGAATATAGGTCTTATTTCGATAGAAATAGCCGAGGTGTTCCGAGTGTATGTTTAGTAGCACTGCTACTTATGATACAAAAGAACCGGAAATAACGGACAGCATCATAGATCAATCACTGCATCGCTTAGATGAACTTCATGTCTTAAACACATTCCCCCCTAGACTATTTTAAGACCCAACCTCTTTTAATTAATCTACCGAAAATGAGTATTAACTATAGAAAGGGAGAATTGTAGAATTGTGTAGTTTTGAAACCATCGTGATAAAATAGAGCATTTGCTCCATAGGAGCAAATGCTCTATTTATCACAATGGTTTCAATAAATGAATTTTACAGAGGCGAAAATATGCGTCAGTAGGATAGAATGGGTTATAAACTCGGCATGTAATTCATTTAACCCTTTCCTTTATATATTCATCTGTTCACACATTTGCAAACAGAGTAGATCAAGATCATGCGTTGCATGTATGGGTCGTTTAGTCAAGGTCTGTTCTGTTTTCGTATGAAATTCTACAGTTTCTATCACGTCTTAAATGTCCCGTATTCGTATGCTGTTATAAAATTTAGATCTAATTAACATCAATGATCTTATTTATTTTTACATATTTTTTATATTCAAAGTAGAAAGGAACAAATGATACCAAACCCAACGACTGTGTGTACTTTATATAGGGCAGAGCTCCAGATAAGATGTGTAAATTAAAGCATTTTCAAGAATAACTTCTTTATTTCTCTACCAAACCCTATGATGTCACCACTCGTTAGAATCGTCTCTTCGAGACGATTCTAAAGAGTGATCCCAAGAGAGGGTTTGATGGAGAAACGGCTATTTTAGTATTTGAGTACTCACCTTTATATTTTACTTAATATGTTATACTACAGGGTATGCGAGCGGTATATCGTAAGTCGATGATCGACATATATACCGGTCAAGGTGTACACATTTGCATGCAATACTTTAAGAGATCATGTCGCACGCAATGCGATCATTTGTATTACACAACATTTGTTTTCTTTTGGGAAGTCTTAAATTGTCCATTGACGTGCTGTTATACTTAGTCGATTAAGTATCACAAATCAAAGAAAGGAAAATCCTGGTTAGAGTCTAGATGACTATCAATGTACATGTAGGCCCTTAATTTGACAACGAATTGTTTATCACTTTGTCAATGAGATACGTTGTTGCAATTGCTATTGTGAAATCGCCCACTATTGTAATACGTATTGCAATATCAATTGTATATAGAGAGCGGTAGGCTGTTGAAACACAAACCACTATTGGAAACGGATCGACAATAAACGGTAGGCTTGAAAACATAGTGCCACCATATTATATAGTACGACATCGCTCTTTTCATGAGACAAATGAAATACGAAAATCATTGCAAATATATTACCTTTACTCCTCCATAGATACCTCTTTTAATGATTTTGCAGATCAGACGGCCGCTGTACGAGCAATATGATCAGAGTTTGCTCTGTTTGCTTATGAAATAATGTAGATCTGATTCTGAAGTTTCTGCCATGCTCAAAGTTTCCTATATTCATATCCCATTATAAAATAAATTTGTCGCATAATATGCCGTTTGGGAGTGCCGAAACAGAGTGCCATAAATCGTGGAAATGCATTAGTGCATTTTTTATGCAAATGAGCAGTTTGAATCTGGTTGTAATACACTGTAGACAATGGACTAAACAGCCGTCAGATATTGTCTGTTTTACTTTCTATGGCACTTTTAAGGATTATGTGATAAAAAGAATCTTACATTTGTGTTCATTACAAATTGTTTTCATGAAAATCGTTTACTATAATGAATGTTACACTCGCTAAAGCTCGTGTCATTTTATTATAATAATCTCGTTTTATAAAAACATTTGTTTTCCTGTAAGATCCTCTATATAATTAATATCCATGGTGTCATCATTTCTTACATGAATATTCACGAAGTAAAGGTTAAATATTTATTTTAGCGGTTTCTTAGAATAGATTACATATAAATAGTTCAGCTGCCGTCATTATACATAAGTCATACAAACCAAAAGTGTATGTCATTTCAATAGATTTCTGTCAAGGTGGGTAAGCAATGTACTTTCTTCGTCATTTCAAGGGTTTGTGATATTAGAACAATATTAATATGTCCAGCTATGCTAGTACTATGCTGAAGTACTTTTTAGTATATAAGTGCGATTGATGAATATAATAATACATGAATGATATGAACGATGAGCGATAACCAAATAATGTCCTATTCCAATTATACACTTATGGATAACAATACCCAGCGTGTGAGCTGATAGCAAGTATATTTACATGGGCTTTATGCATTTTATATAGTTATTAATCAGGAAATATAAAATTAGTTTAGTCGTGTGAACGTTCGCTTTCGGTATGAAGGTCGCGGATTCAATCCCCGACCGGGATATAGTAAAACGTTTTAGCATATGAGGGTAGTCCTAGTATTGGTTGGATCGATGTCAGGATAAAGTGACAAGGTGATATCGCGCCATCTGGTGGTACTTCGTGTAGTATGACTGAAAACTGAATAATAGTGAGACTAAACACAGATGCACACATATACGCGCATACAAACACGCATGGACTCACCCCAACACACACACACACACAAAAACATATATACTATAACACATACGCCCCCACCACACACACACACACACACACACACACACACACACACACACACACACACACACACACACACACACACACATACACATACCCCTAACCTTTAATTCCATTAATATTCATTTAACCATTTCTTTCATGTAAACGTGTTTTCGTGCATTTGCAAACAAAGTAGACCTATATCACAAGACTCCTAGAGGAGCCATTTGATCAGGGTCTACTTTGTTTGCTAATGGAATTTGGAAATATATTTCTTTACTTTCTAAATTGGATACAATGTTCCAAATTCCATATTTTTGTAGCTATTTTCCCCCAAGATTATTCAGTAGGTATTGAAATTTGGAATAAATGTAGAACATGGAAAGGGTTAAGAAATGATGGCATTATTTTTAAATGGCATACTAACTCATAAACTTATTGCAAAAGAAGCAATTGTAGAATAAAATTTATATTATTCCATACCCAAACAGATCAGATCCTGATTTGAGCCGTCTGATCTGGGTTTACTGTGTTTGCAATGGCACAGAAATACATCTTTATGTAGCAAACTTTTCAACTCTATCTGATGAAAACGTTCGAGATGCGAAACAGCATCATTACAATTTGCGTTGACAAAGGTTAGTCGTTGATATTCATATAGTCAATCAAGTTTATTCGCTTTGATACATCAGAGGATCTTAAAATATTCTAGTATGTAACCTTTGATGGTCCCACATGTATTGAATCAAATTGAAAATATATTTAACATTCAGCAAAATTGCGAGTGTTCCTCTTTCATAGGCCGCCAGGGAAAGAACATAATTATATTGCTAGAATGACTAGCGAACCTCATCTGTCAGGAAGAATATATCAACAGAGGCGGTATCATCTTAAATAGACTGCCATTGGCCACGTCTGGAAATAAAATTACAGTAAAACCTCGTTAAGCCGGACGTTCAATTTAGTGTAAATATCGATTTGGGAGACAGGTGTCAGCTTAATGCCGGGCGAATTAAGCAATAAGAAGTCACCTGCCTGAAAGTATCTAAATGCTTCATTCATCTAGAATTCCGGTTCGGAAAGGTTTTACTGTATCTGTATTTAATATCTTACGATAGAATATATTACAATATTCCTGCTTTTACTACATGGCTTAAAGGTATTAAGTATTTAGAAAAAAAATGCAATATATATTTATGTAGTATACCTTATCTAAGTACGCTCCTTCTTTACATAACCCTTACCCTCATATAAACGTGTTTTCACGCATTTGCAAACAGAGTAGACCCAGATCAGACGGCTCCTAGAGGATTTCCTCTGTTTGCTAAAAGAATTTGATAGATATGTTTCTTTGCTTTTTAAAAGATCTACAATGTTCCACCTTCCGTACTTCTTTATAACTATTTTGTTAATGAATATTCAATAGGTATTGAAAATTGGAATAAACGTAGATCAGGGAAATAATTAAATAAAAGAGTGCGTGCATTTTTGCGATAGTGCCTGTCTATATGGCCCGCTGCGCTCAGTAATTACCAGTAATTGCAGCGGGTACGGAATAACTAATTATTGTTATTCAACTTGATTAGAATTTATACATAAAAAGGTTTTTAGTATTTTTAGTTAACCCTTGTCCTATTCGATGTTTATACCAAAATTCAATACCTACTGAATGTTCATGGACAAAATAGTTAGAATGAAATAAAGAAGGTAGAACTTTGTAACCTTGCTAGAACGTAAAGAAACAAATCTATCAAATTCCGTTAGCAAACAGAGCAGACCCTGATCAGACGGCTCCTATAGGAGCCGTCTGACCCGGGTCTACTCTGTTTGCAGATGCGTCAAACTGTGCTTACATAAGGGAAAAGGTTAATGCAGTAATTGATTTGAAGATTAATACAACTGAAAAAAGTAAAATACTTATTTAAAGGGGGCATCACGGAGCGATACATATTTGCTAAACTACGTTCATGAACAGAGATGTGCGGTATACTATAAGAAAAAGTATTTCGGCTTCGGGCCATAAACTATTATTGGGCTGGCGGATAGGTCACTATAATGCAATAAGGCCCCTAGTGGGCCTTATATAAATAAATATTTCTTATATAATTAAAGGATGACCAAGCAAATATAGTAAAACCCCTCTAAATCGACAAAACAGACAGGTTTAAGTTTGGGTCTTAAAATATGTGGCACCTTAATGCAGGACAAAAGCTATGCAAAAACACTCCTACAGGAGCTTTCTGCAATTGTGTCGTCCTACATTAAGTAATCATCTGCGTTTATAAACACCGAAAGTGGTCGCTTTAGAGGGTATCTACTTATCTGGATATCCAGTAATTGTTCAACACGGCCGACTGTCTTAAAATGTAAACTAATGTGTAAAATACGGAATTAAACATGAAGGGAAATGGAGTATAGATCAAAGAGTATATAATATACAGATATTAACTGCATGCTGCAATGTTACTAATCTTTAATCTGTTGTATAATTCAAATTGTCTCCTCCCTGTCTGAATATTAATTAACTAGCCCTTTCCTCATATAAACGTGTTTTCACGCATTTGCAAACAGAGTAAACCCATATCAGATTACTCCTGTAGGAGCCGTCGGATCATGGCGAGCTCTGTTTGCTAATGGAATTTGATATATTTGTTTCTTTACTTTCTAAAATGGCTACAGTACTTCATTATAAATACATGTAGTTTATAGGTATTGGCATTTGGAATAAACATAGACCAGGGAAACGGTTTAACAAAATATTGTATAAAAATTATCACTGAATACAATGCGTTTATGACAAAGAGTGCAGCTCCTGATTAGAGGGTTTTGCCTGTATTAACCCTTTCACCGCCAATGTCGCCAAAATGCACCACGACAAATAGTGCAGTCCCAGATCAGACGCCGCCTTTTCAAGGCGGCGTCTGATCAAGGACTTCACCACTTGTCTCAATCTCTAATTCTCGATCTGTGTTTTATTCCTTTGAATTCTGTACTTATTTATTTCACTTCCTTATTTCACCTAATGATTTAACAAAATTGAGTTGCAGACGACAATTATAAATTTGGCGCCGAAATAGTTAAACGGTTATTATACAGGGCTTTAGATGTTTACTGATCATTTGTTTTCACCCAGGAGTAAAGATGCGTTTACTGGGGTGGGGCGGTCATAAGTACAAACAAACCGACATCTCAATTTCTAACTGATCACGACATTTTATTAAACTTTACCAAAGAGATACGTCGTTTAATTTCTTTGTAAACAGAGTAGTCTCTGATTAGATTATTCTTGTAGGAGCCGTCCGATCAGGATCTGCTCTGTTTGCTTATGCAATAATATAGCTCTGATTCTACATTTACTGTCATGACCAAACTTCTTGTTTCAAATCCACAAAATTCATCTAATTATATTTATAATGTCTAAATGTATAATGCCTTAATTTCTTATATAAATAGACATGATGTAAAGGGTTCGAAAGAAGCTATGGAGAAATGATGGTGCATGTATTGTCTATCATGCGATATGCTGCTATTTCCAGCTCTAAAGTAACAGAACCTGTATATAATTCTAGTACAATGAAAACAACAATAATTCCATATTAGTCGTTGATATCCCTACTTTATTTCAATATCAGGATTAAGATAAAAGCGCCCCTGAAGGAGACGTCTGAAGGAGCCGTCATGGGCTTTTTATGACAAAAACTTCAGAATAAACTCTATATTATTCCATAAGCAAACATACCAGACAGCTTCTACAGAAAATGTCTGATCTAGATCAACTTTTTTTGTAAGGCGTTATTGGGTAATGGATTAACCTTAACAACGCTGAATTTTCAAATGGATTATTGCAGATCAAGCTTATGATGTATAATTAGTGGTTGTTTTTCTAACGAAAAGTTTAACTTGACAAACTTGAGCCCCCTTATCTGGGTATACACTGTTTGCAAATGACGTTAGTGACTCGTGTCCCGCACTGTAAAGGTTAAGCAAAACACCTGCTGTTGAGAACACTTATGTCAAATCAATAAATGGTCGCTTAAAGCAGGTCCTACTACAGTTAATGCGTCTTTGAAAAAATAAGTACAGTAAATCGTCCCTAAACCGAACCTTCAACATACATCAATCTTGGATTGAAAGACAGATTGCAGCTTAATGCAGAATGAAAGTCATGCAGAAAGCTCACATCTGCCTAAATGATCTAAAAATTTCTTTACTACAATTCGAAGCGTTTTACTGTATGTTTAAAAAATCACTTGAAGCGGACAGAAACCTAATAATCTGAACTCTTCGTCGTCATAGGCGAATCTGTGATTATCTTCACATCAGTTTAGGTCCAAATGAGACGCCGGGTAACTCGGGATGGTACATTGGACCCTCGTTATACCGGCATTCGTTGCAATGGCACCCTCGTTATACCGGCATTCGTTACAATGGCACCCTCGTTATACCGGCATTCGTTACAACGGCACTCTCGTTATACCGGCAGTATGCATTAAAACAAACTTGATAGCGTTAAGTTGGCTGCCAGTTCGCAGTTCGAACTTACCGTTAATTCTTTGAAACAACTACTGAATAAATAGGTGCAATGCCAATAACAGGTGATCGCTTAATGCAGAACACAAGATAACCCTTAGGGAGCTTTTTGCACTTCTTGTGTTCTGCATTAAGCGATTACCTGTTGGTACTAGTTTAAAACTGGTCATATGGTTCCTTTCATATTTAAACTCGTTATAACGGCAACCTCGTTATACCAGCACAATGTCTGGAAACAAACACCTCCGTTTTAATGAGGGTTCACTGTATCATGATCCAACATTGTTGACGTTTTTGACTTTCACAGAGATGTTCAGGAAAAGACCACTCGGAACCTGACGCCGATCCCAGCTTAACCAGACAAATGCATTTGGCGGCGAAAGTGTTGAAATCAAATAAGCAATGATGCAACTTGACCTACCTACACTTAGTCTAAACCAGTACTAAACAATAGCATGTCACCTTCAATAAGAGGTTGTCTGCAATGGGACACCATATATAAGACACATAATAACAACAAACTGAGAAATATGGTAATCATTTAAAACCGTGAGACCAAAAGACGTCTAAATATGTAAAAGAATGGTGAGTCAACGCCCAGGGGTAGCTTTACTTTTCTGGAATTATCAAAACAGACACCATCCTGTTTAGCATCGGCTACGAAAACTCTGGTAATTTACTTTATGAAAGTTTGCTTTATATCTTTTGGCAAAGTACAGTATACATTTTTATGACATCTATAGCATTTATATCAATAATATTGCATTAATTTCTATTTTACTTGTTACATGTTTAGCGGTATGTATGGTCGCGGGTTCGATTTCTTGTCTATCTATACATTCGTTCATAAACCCTTTACTCCATGAATATTCATGTATAAATAATTACATCATGAATATTAATTATATTAATTGCTATAATAGAACATGGTCATTTCCTTTTTTGGCAATGGCAGAAACATAAGAATCATATATTTATTATAGTACATGCGAACAGAGCAGACCCAGGCCAGAGGGCTCCTACAGGAGCTGTCTATTATGGGTCTATTCTGTTTGCAAAATCACAGGAAGTTACTCGACGTCTCATCAGGATGCAAATACGTGTCATGACACTTGGTCAATATTTTCTCCAATCGCAAGTAGTCTAAATAGCACCATATCCAAATTTGAGCCGACAGTTTTTACAGCAGGGTACGAGTTAACCATTTCAGTGTTCTATATTTATTCCAAATTCAATACCTACTGAATATTCATGGAGAAAATAGTTATAATGAAATATGGAAGGTGGAACATTGCAGCCATTTTAGAAAGAAAAGAAACAGATCTTTCAAATTCCACTAGCAAACAGAGTAGACCCTGATCAGACGGCTCCTCTGATCTGGGTCTACTCTGTTTGCAAATACGTGAAAATACGTGTATATGAGGGAA
Source organism: Azorinus chamasolen (assembly GCA_963576725.1). Taxonomy (NCBI): domain Eukaryota; kingdom Metazoa; phylum Mollusca; class Bivalvia; order Cardiida; family Solecurtidae; genus Azorinus; species Azorinus chamasolen. The sequence continues at coordinate 77,793,170 of OY755242.1, forward strand.
AGGGTTAAAGCTTGAAGTCTGAAAAATGAATAAAACATGGTGGTCTGTTATAGAATAAATTGTTCAATGTGTATTTGCTAACCATTACATATACAAATACCCCCGCAATATTAGCCTTTTATATCATATGTACGCCTTTTTTGGCTTTGCAAACAGGGCAGACCAAGATCTAGGAGCCGTCTGATCAGGGTCTGCCCTGTTCGCTTTTGGTATAATATATATCTGATTCTAAAATTACTGAACATAGTTGAACATAGTTTGACAGAGGAACAGATAAACCTGCGCTTTCAAGTACTAAAATCGTCATTTCTCCACCAAACCTTATGTTGTGTGACCACTCTTTAGAATCGCATCTTCAAGACGATTCTAAAGAGTGGTCACAACATACGTTTTAGTCGAGAAATAAAGTACCATCTTCCCCCTATTGTATGTTTGTTTCGTCTTTGTGCGTCTCTTGATGTTTTTATAGTTATGTACATTTGCTGTTTCCTTGTGTTGCTGTTCGGGCGGCTGTTTGTTCTGTATGTGGTGTTTCCCGCATGACTCATTTTTGTACTCTTATTCTTGAAAATGTTTAAATTTACGAATTAAATTGGCTTATCCTGGCTTATATTAAGTATCCACAGTCGTAGGACTAGGTATCATTTCCCCCGTTCCCTGTTGAATATTCGTGTAAAATGGTTTAGGTATAATACGAACTGAACATCAGAGGTCCAGATAAGATGCGTAAATTTAATTTGCTTTATTTTCCCACCAAACCCTATACAGTGGCCACTCTTTAGAATCGTCTCTTCGAGACGATTCTAAAGAGTGATCATAGTATAGGGTTTGGTGGAGAAATGACAATTTTAGTATTGGGATAAGCACCTTTATCTGTAGCTCTGCTGAGTTCGTTAAGGAAGAAGTGACAACGTAGAAGCAATGTAAGAGTTGAGTTTGCTGCTATGTTTTACCCTTCTCTTGCTGAATTTCAGAATACATTTCTCCTTCTTTACCCATGCCCTGTTGTATAATTACATATATATTCACTGTATACAATTATGTCGCTGTGAAATCACTGCTGTGGAGTGCACTGGTTGCACAATGAACTTGTAAATAGTGCAGACCCTGATGAGACAGCTCCTGCAGGAGCTGTCTCATCTGGGTCTTCACTATTTACAGGTAGGTATATTGACGTGAATAGCAAGCGAAGGGTTAAGCCAATAACGTCAGGCTGAGCACTACAAAGTGCGTGTAAGAGCTAGAGCAAACACCTCTGTGTCGTTATATCTGTCAAAAGTCATTCCTTAGCAGATATGAAAAACTTGTTCCCAGGAGGTTTCTGTTAGCTTTTAACAAGATCATAGTGCGACTTTATGACATAGTTTATCAGGACGCGAAAGTTCACAGAATTCTAGGTTATTCTAGAAATAAGCATGGGTTTTTTTTCTGAGCGCTTTTCAGTTATACACCGCACTGAAATATTGTTACCAATTCTGTGCTTTTGACATTGGAGCTGCAATGTTTAATCATGGGAAAATACTATTTTAAATGCTCTTGTGTAACAATTTAGAATCTACAAAAGCGATCCCTGATGTATCCATATATATGCATATCCATCTTTGTTATTTCATCATATTTTCAAACTTTGAAGTAATTTTAAAACAAAGTATTACATATTTTGGACCACTGCGTCTTAACTCATTCCATCCTAAACTATTTTAGACCCAACCTCTTTGAATTAATCTACCGAAAATGAGCATTAACTTTAGAAGAGGAGAATTTTAGAATTGCGTAGAGTTGAAACCATTGTAATAAATAGAGCATTTGCTCCTATGGAACAAATGCTCTATTTGTCACAATGGTTTCAAAATGTGACCTTTACAGATGCGCCAAAATGCGTCACTTGGAGGGAATGTGTTAAAGTCAGATTTTGCTCTAATATGAAACCAACCACCCTTTTCCCAAACAGTGCGACCTACCTCGCATTTCCAAACAAATCAGGCCCATCTAAGACGAGTAGCGGGTGTGTGTCATCAGGATTCAAGCTGTTCAACAATTAATATTTATCCCATTAAACCCATTTATCGCTACATGTTTAACCCTTTCACCGCCGCAGTCGCATAAATGCACCACGACAAATAGTGCAGTCCCAGATCACTATTTGTCTCAATCTCTATTTCTATATATGTGCTTTATTCCTTTGAAATTTGCATTTATTTATCTCATTTCCTTATTTTACTGAATGGTTTAACAAACTTGGATTGCAGACGACAATTAGAAATTTGGCGCCGAAAGGGTTAAGTAAAACTCGTCCCGTTCTTACTTTGGAACCCATCCATGTTTTACGTGGAGGGGAACAGCAAACGAAATAGTGCCTTGAACAAGCCATTTGCATAGATGGTTTCAGCAAACAGTGCGGACCCTGATCAGAGGGTTCCTTCAGGAGCCCTCTGATCTGGGTCTACACTGTTTGCATGTGTCCCTTTAAAGGGACACTGGGCACAAAATGGTTAAAATGACACAATAATGCAACAGAAAGGAATGATAGTTACATAATCGTGAACAGGGCATGAAGGTAAGGCGTTGGAATCAGATATTAAGCAACATAGATGATGAATTGAATCAAAGAATTGTCAGTGTACCAATGGAAAAACAATATACATATTTTCTCTTCCGCTATGTAATATCGAGTCATGATGAATACAAGAAATAAGTAGTCTGGATACCACATTAGTTCCGATGAATTCACCTTGCATCTCGGTAGATACAATCCATTAAATCTGAATTAGACTTTCCCACGTACAAAATTAAATCTGAATTAGACTTTCATACGTAAAATAAATCTAATAAGTGTTGTTACTTGTAAATAATAGTTACCCAGGAAGTGATGAGTAGACTGATAATATGCCATAGTTCTAATAAAAGCCCGAACACAAGCACCAGTATACTTTCTGCATTTATGCAGCATCGCATTATAGTTGACCTACACGTGTTACCTCTACCTTGAATGTAGGCATCTGGATTTGTCATGCTACACTATGTCTTATGTGATGAATGTCTATATCAGAATATTTAAAAAAAAAATCTCATTACATGATAAAGTTACAGCCCGGACACGAACATGAGTATACATATATTACATGCATATATAAAAAAAAAATTGACATCAAAGGTTATGAACACTGGCCTTTTTCGCCCATTTAATATATGTGGCATGTTATTCCAAAATCGTCCTATGTATATTACTGCCCTGACCGACGAAAGAAGTAGTTGGATGGCCGCGTTCACACACGAATGGACGCAAGGTTCGATTTTAACATGTCTCACATCTAGAGCTTAATAAATCAAGGTTTATACAATGATTATCTATACACTGCCGGAATGAATAATGGTGCAAAACAATATGTAACAAAAAAACAAACAAACCTAACTGATGGTACATTTCGATGAATAAATCAAATAATAAACGTCCATTCTGTAATGTAAATACAAACATGATTGCATAAACGCATTGGCACGGGAAGATTGAGACTATTTTGCAAACACTGTATCAAGTTTACTTCAGTTAATATGTAGAAATTGAGTGCAACTAAAGTACAGACTGCTAGTATCAATATTACAATGGTGCACTGGTTATTTTATTGAAATGGTGCTCTGATTATTTTATTGACTTGTTGACAGCAGAGACTCGTTAAAGCCAAACGCATGGTTTATAAACATACGAGACTGTAAAAGAAGGTAATTGCTTGACTCATTACATCATAGGCTATTTTAGATACAACCTCTTTGAATAAACCTACAGAAAAGGGGCTTTAACTAGAATTTTTTTTTTTTTAGAATTTTGTAGTTTGAAACCATTGTGATAAATAGAGCATTTGCTCCTATAGGAGCAAATGCTCTAATTCTCACAATGGTTTCACAAAGTGACTTTTAAAAAGTCGTCAATATGAGGGAATAGGTTAATGCAGGACACAAATGATACAGAAAGCTCTTATTTGGGCTTTCTGTATCACGTTTGACCTGCTTTAACCTTTCACCTGTTTTAAAAATCTAGAATTGGACTTCTTTTGATTGGTCGTATTAGAAATACTGTACTTATCTGACTTTTGATAGAAATCAGTCATCTTATACCCCCAGTGACTTTTGTCACTGACCGTTCCAAGGCGGTACTTCCATCTTCCTCCTATTGTATGTTTGTTTTGTCTTTGTGCGTCTCTTGTTGTTTTTTCTAGTTATGTACATTTGCTGTTTCCTTGTGTTGCTGTTCGGGCGAGTGTTTGTTCTGTATGTGGTGTTTCCTGCATGACTCATTTTTGTGCTTTTATCCTCACAACCAATGAAATGGTTTGTTTGTGTTAGGATATAAGTCACTAAAACAGTATTGCAGTCATATCGCGACGTCCAGTGTGGGAAACCCCCATATGTTTTGTGCTTGCGACCGCCGACCTACAGCTTGAAGGCTTTTTCCCAATGACCAGACTGGATTCAAAACAAATAAACTTCTTTTGAGTAGTTTTATAGGCAGGACTCTACTGTGTCTGGCTTTGGATAAAAAGCAACATCATATTGTATTCAATATAAAAGGAGGAAATGTTTTGTTTGTTTATTTGTTTTTTTGTTTGTGTTATGGTTTTACGTCGCTTTAACAGTACTTCAGGCATATCGCGACGTCCAGCTAATAATAACAGGTGGGGGAAGACCCCGCATGTATTATATGCACGGAACAAATTGTTTGTTTCGTACAGAGACGAACCCTGGGTAGAACCAACGACCTACCGCCAGCCTGCTGGAAGCTTGTCTTATAGTACAAATTCCCAGACCGTGATACAACCCACAGCAGTGAGGGGTTAATTCAGTTGAAGGCCATGGCCACTCAACCACGGAGGCCCCATGAAATGTTCTTAAAGCATGAAAGCCTTTTCAGATCATAAACACAATAGATTTTGAATTTACACACAGAAAGTAAATCAATATTGTTGATAACATTGTTTTTTACCAGAGGATTTTTTACAATATTTTTTTATTCAATAGTAACACATTAATTGAAATGTATCACTCGTGTTAATAGAATGAAACCTACTAGACATAGTGCGATGTTGGCAAGCCTGAGTACAAAGCATAAAGAAATCACAAATCTGGCGCCATTCGCAGAGCATGTATTGGTCTGCAGTAGGTCATGCAAAAATGTGTTTATGTTTATAATAAATCAGTGATTTCGTGCTTGATTGTTTAATAGTATAAAACGATAAGTACAAATATATAATCAGTATCGTCTGTCATATTTCAGCGCCAATATAGCCAGCCTATGATTCCCTTCTTCCACTTGATTTAAAACTAATTCACTTGATAGCATTATAAAAAATATCCGTTTCAAAATTAATGTAAACCATATACAACCTGTCAATTGTTTTAATATAATCGAGAATATGTAGTTGGAACAAAACATCTGTTCGCCGACAAATTGTACAGACACATTTCATCTATGCCCTTGAATCATATGACAAAATGCAGAAAACGCTTCTGTGTGTGACAGACACATTTCAAAACGTTCAATGTCTCCTATATGATTTGCATTAATCCTGGAAATTCACAAAGCATTAAACAAACATATTAATAACGTATATTTTATCACCCACCTTCCTAGTCATGCTAGAGATCTTTTACGTTAACATATACTGACAGACGTAGATAATAAGTAGAAAGTGGACTTTTTTCATTAAAATCTGATAATTAGCTTATCGCGTCATAATGACCTGTTAGTGCCATATAGGGTCACCACATAATATAAATATTTTTATGAACACTTTCTTGTTAATTTATCTAACAATACATATCCTGTTCTTCCGGAAAATTTATGATGATATTCTATATCATTGCAGTCATTCGAATACAACTATCTGTTTAAGATAAGTGATAATATGTTCTGGTTAATTATCTGTTTTCGTGATAAATTACTTGTTATGTAACAAGATAAATTCTCTGAGAGGTGACAGTTTAAAGCAATACTATGGTATAATTCGCTTTAACATATTTATCTGGTTATCGTGAAAAGTTTCCAGGTTCCACTTTTTAGACAGTTATCTAAAATAACGCAGCTGTTTTCGTCAAAACTAACTAGTTCAGTATTTATGTGAGAGGTTCATGATAATTAAATGGTGTCATAAATATGCCACTATATGAAGATCCGTGCATATTTGCATTGCATTGTTGGGCTGCGAAAGCAGCCCAATCTTCAATCTCCGTGCAGAGCTGTCGTTCGTTACTCTCACATACACCTCTGCGATGGGTTCAATGACAAGAACCTTGACAAAACCAATGGTTTGTGTTTTATGGTTATCTCAGTCGATAGTTTGTATTAAAATAGCGTGAATCAAGAACAAATAGTTTTTATTTTATCATAAAACTGGTAATACGATTAAATTTCAGAGAATATTTGATGATATATTTTCATGCCACTTTACACTTCGATTATTACACAAATGTAAACAAACAAAATGGAATGATGTTTGCTCAATTTTTCGAAAACAGTTTCTACAAACTGTAGATTCCGAACTGCTTATAAGGGCACTAAAATCTGCTATAACCCCACCTTTTGATTTTCTTCCATTGAACTGTCAACGAAACACACAAAACAATTTACTTTCTGCTTTGTACGGGAGTTAGTTTCGCTATTTCGAACACAATGACGGCATGTGATTTCGGGCTACTTTCTGCGACAGAGGTATATGTAATGTAACCGACGGCATGAGAGTGCCCTGTCTTATACGGCTTTGACTTTTGACCAGGATTTGCTACGGTCCTTTATGTCTATAAATCCACTCTTTTTCAGTACAACGATTTACGGTGAGACTATGTGTATTCTCATGTGTATTCATGCATATATTTATTCCCAGCGGGGGCACATATTTTTGTTAGGGTTAATATATTTATTGCATATATTTCATTGACTGGGTAGATAATCATGTGGGTCCTACCGGTTAGTGGTTTTATATTTATTGTATATCTATTGCATATCTTTCATTGACTGGATGGTCAATCATGCGATTCCTTCCGGTTTATGATTTCATTTCTATTGTGTATCTTTTGTATATCCTTCATTGACCGGATGGACGATCATACGGTTCCTTCCGGCTAGTGATTTTATATTTATTGTATATCTATTGTAAATCTTTCATTGTCTGGATAGGTAATCATGCGGTTCGTTCCGATTATTGATTTCATCCATGTGCAGCGCTTTTGAATGCTCATATTCTGTGTGAAAAGAGCGCTATATAAATGTGGTATAATAATAATATAATAATAATTAATCTAAATATTTTTTCTGCCACGACCCTTTTTTAATGAATGCTAGTGAATTAGGTATAATATATTAAAATAACTGATGCCAGTATAGCAGTCATCGTGGTCCAATGGTTATAGCGTTGCTTTAAAGACGCCTGTGGTCGTGGGTTCGGTACTTATAAAGTCCTTCGTTTACATTTTGGTTTTTGTAATTCATTAAAAAGGGATATGATCCTATAGTACTACAACATACTGCATGTTTGGTTGTCAACCCTTTTACAGTTGGCAATCACGCTGGCCTCTTTGCATGTACGCCGACAAGAAAGGTTTAGTACTCTATGAAGGCGACCTCTTAAATCCAGAAACGGAAGGAGAAGGTCGGATATCTGTACTATTTCGTTTTTGTCGTACCCTATATTACTTTTCTACAGTTACTCTGTTTGCAGTTCAATCATTGATTACACTAGCGATAGGTGGATACAGTTTGTTCACTTAAATGTTTTCGTTATACATGCACTTTACCACTGTATTTGCCATCGCGGTTGTTGTAGATTAATCGGAGAGGGGTACGTTTATTTACACTGTCTTTTAGGGTGGGTAGAATAAGTGTGAGGTTGGGCGCCAAAAACCGGTTTAACCCCAGTGAATTTTGTCACTGACCCTTCCAAGGCGGTACTTCCATCTTCCCCCTATTGTATGTTTGTTTTGTCTTTGTGCGTCTCTTGATGATTTTATAGTTATACATTTGCTGTTTCCTTGTGTTGCTGTTCGGGCGGCTGTTTGTTCTGTATGTGGTGTTTCCTGCATGACTCATTTTTGTACTTTCATTTAGCTGAGACCTTTTACTCGTAGTTTTATTTGCAGGTGATACATTTTGCATATTTCACCATTGTGCATGAATTTGTTTTCATCTAACTGTATAAGTTATTCTAATCTGTTGTTAATTTGGGGGCAAGTGTATGCCTATTTAGCAGTAGTTATGTGATGTGTTTGATGAAACTAGTGGTGAATTTCGTATGGTGCTTGTAGCTTTGTGTTTGCTGTCACATAAGTAATGCATCATGGCTCATTAAAACATACCTCCTTTTCTGCTATTAATTTATATAGTAATGGTTTCCCGATGTATCCTTTAATTAAAAGTACTAAACAATATTGCTCCCTCTTTTTCTTCTATCCTGCTTAAAAATATGTTAGGCAGCCATTTTACGCTTGCATAAAACCGTGCTTGTATAACGTGATTAACCTTTCACTAGCGCAGGTGTCATTTAGATTAGAAAAGTATCATTGAAGTAAAATCCTTAAATATTATCTTAAATCTAACTGTAAACTATATAAACTATTTAACCCAAACTTTACGAATCACAAGCAAGGTAGCACGTAGCCACTTCACACACGTATTGATTGTGAAAACAGGTGCTGAACAAATCTGAATAAATTCAGGCGATAGGTTATTTTTTAAATGAGCATGTATGATAAAAGCATATAGATATAATGGTAAACATAGGAGTCAGGAAAACAGTAGAGTCGTGTTAACCAATTCACTCCTAGATTAGTTTGAAACCCAACCTCTTTGAATTAATCTACCGAAAAGGAGCAGTAAATATAGAAAATGGGAATTTTAGAATTGCGTAGTTTTGAAACCATTGTGATAAATGGAACATTTATGCTATATTTATCACAATGGTTTCAAAGAATGAGTTTTACAGAGGCGCGAAAAGGCGCCAGTAGGAGAAAATGGGTTAATGAGACCATATCATTCACGAACGTAAGAGTCTTTCAGGTCCAGTGGTAGCTAAATGAGTGACAAAAGCAATGACAGAAAGATCGAATATGAGCTTTCTGCTTAACGTTTGCCCTGCATTAAACTATAACTTACTTCCTTGGCTGTTTCTAATTCTAAATCCATGTGTTCATCGGTTAAAAAGCGTTACCCGTAGATAGTTTAAAATAGGATAATACACAGCCTGGCTCCATATAAGATGCCGAGTAACACGGCATCTCATCAGGATCCACACTTTTTGATATTCTGATATTATTGTTGAAAAAGAATACAAAATAAATCAGCTGTGACAACTGAAGTCGATGACATTTTCTACCGACAAAACTTGCTCAGGAGTCTAAAGCTTAAATAATAACATAATTATAGTAAATTGTTTGTGTCAAACCGAAGCGCGTTACTTTATAAACATTGTTAGGATTTACATCAATATCGTCCGCTCTGATTTATACAGTCCTGTTTGAAACGGCCTTGTCACGTTGTTTTGTTTATAGTGTGAATTAAACCTTTCGGACAAAGATCGCTACATTCGACGTGGAGAGCAATGTCAGCTCCAGGATATTATTAAGATACTAAATCATTTTCTAAATGCAAATGAAAAACTATCCTGATAATATTGTGTGCACTCAGAGGTCCAGATGAGATGCGTAAATTAAAAGATTTACAAGAATAATTTCTTCACTTCTCCACCAAACCCTATGTTGCAACGAAATATAGCACGTCGTAATTTTGTAAACTAGGTTTGGCTTACTGTATATGCTCCGGGATTTCTAATTAAGCAGCATTCAAACTGAGTCTGCATTTTTCTCTTTTCGTATTGCTGTTTTTGCTTTCGTAAGAGCTCATCTTATCAGAATGTATTTACTTCACAGTAGCAGATATTAAGTGGCTGTGTGGCGGCGGTAAAAATTCGTCCCGTACTTCATTCTCAGTGTTGTTATATATTCTGGTCATTCGGGGTCATAAATTTCATAGCTTTTAGTTTTGAAAAATGAATACCACTTAAGACGGTGCTAGGGGGCGTAGGCAGTGTTGCACTTTTAATTACTGCTCATTGACACACTCAATAAAACCGAGTCTGCAAGTTTCTCATTTCGCATTGCTGTTCTTGCTTTCGAAGGATTTTATCTCATCTGAATTTATATATGTTTTGAATTAATAATTTAAGTGTTTATCAAAACTGACCAGTGTTTAGTTATAAAACTCAGTTTGTTTGATCTTGCACTTTGTCAAATGTGTAAAGGGTTTTATCGCCACACAAACAGTCGATGAATTTCAGTATATATACAACCAACTATTGGTAAACAATTAACTGATACAATTTTGAAGCGTATTTTCAAAGTTCTTTACAATATATCGACGCTACTGTGTCGTGTCGTCAATGAAACATCTCAAGAAAACAGTTGTACTCAGGGATAAGTTTCAGTGTTAAATCGCCTAGTGGAGGCAATTCGAATGAATACCAGCAGGATAAGGGTTGGCCTGACGGAAAACAATGTTTTATCCAGATTTCCTAAATACACGCATTCCTCCTGACTAAGAAAAATGTGTAGATAGATAGATAGATACCTTTATTTCCTCCTTTTCAGAAGAGCATACATACAAACAATACAAACACAAAATACAAACAAAACAAATATGCATATTAGAAATACAACCCTGTACAATGTATTTGATACAAAGTCTATTTCACGTCTGTGAAAATAGTTTCAATAAACTGATGAAAGATTATGATTATGCATTAATGGTAATTGGGTAGACAATATTTCCCAGATTTCCTACTCATTCCTCTTAACTAGGAAACATTATAATATTGACGTCGTCAGAAACGCATTTCTACGGAATTTGTTAGTGCCATATGGATACTGTGGTAGCCCCTGATCAAATGTTCAGAATATTTAAACTACACCGTCGCGTTCGTTTTTCAAGTAGGCGATGCAGGTTGTCCTGATTCTTTAGTTGAATCATATTTATTTCCTTAAACAAAAAGAAGAAGAAATGGATATGGTCATATGTTTGTAACGCATTATATTCGACCCCTACATATATTATCACTCTATCAATTAGGCAAATACTATAAAATAAGGACCGCGACAGGCAGAAATATAGATACAATCGAGTGAAACAAATGGAGTCAGAAATACAGTAAAAGAAACGAAATTGTGGAACATTTAAAAACATTGGTGTAACCATGAACAAACTTCAAGGGACTGTTTTGTACGTACTGACTTTAGTTATTATAAATGTAACATAATTATGGTAATTGGTGTGCTCTATAGACAAGATGCGATACTGTTATGCATGTTTGTCCAATAAAACATTGACTAACATATTGACTTTACATAAAATAAACAAAAGTAGTCAAGTAGGGGGGGGGGTTAATGTCTGTTCAAGACAGACGTAGAACTGTTGTTATGATGTTTATTTTGAATAATTGAAAACTCAGAAGTAGGTTGCAGTATGTTATTATCTTGTTTGGTCCACCGGCCTGTTAAACCCAACCTTACGTTGGCTGCCAGTTTGCATTTCGTTTTTCAAATAATGAACTGCGAACTGCGAATCAACTTAACGCTGCTGCAGTGCCTGCCGCCTGAATGTTCATGACATCCGGCAAACTGTATAGCAATGCCTTAAAAGGATTGCCTGCATATCTCTTTTTCTGAGTGAAAACATCATTGCCTCATATGTTAACATGCCGAGTCTTATACACATTTGAGATAAGAATCTAGATCCTGATTATAAGAGGGGCCTCCGTGGCCGAATTGTTATGGTCTTCGACTGACAACCGCTTAGCTCCAAAACCGCTGTGGTTCGAATCCTGGTCTATGAATTTGGATTTTTCATGCGAGGAAGCCTACCAGCTGGCTTGCGATAGGCCGGAGTGGTTCTACCCGCGTGCTCTTCTGTACACGGAACAAATTGCATCTGAGGTCTTCTCCACCTGTAATTAGCTGGACGTCGTGATATGATACTTCAAAGCGACGTTAAACCCGAAACACCCAAAATAAAGATTATGAGATCAATTCGATGGCATTTATGGAAGTTGCAGACATGAGCGCTAATAATCTAGTTAAGCTCAGCAGTGAAATTAATGTATTTAATTTGCGTATTTTAGAAAGAGTACAGAAATGGCAATATATATATTGCCTGTTTAGAAACATATATTAAATGTTATTTGTATTTGATTTAAAAAATTAAGATATATAACTCCAATTCTGCGAGTTTCTGTACAAATGAGAAATACCGATATAGCGTGTTAAGAACTGGCCTATACATAATACTCACTCAATATTATAATTAAAACTTCCCTTAAGGCTAGTATATTTGCCGTAATATGACAATGGATTCTCGTAAATAAGGACATATTTCATTAATATAAACAATTCAGCGAAATAAGGTTCCAGATTTACAGTTCATTTATATAGATAGATGGATTATATGGTCCAACAATTTACATGTTTTTATTTATACAATTATATATATTTAGACGTATCCTGTTTTAACGTTCATAATACATAAACATGGTATTAAATAGCAGTATCAATAACTCTTACACATATATGTAATAGAAACAGTCTCCTAATTTACAATTGCAGTTATATGTACAGTAAAACCCCGCTAATGCGACCACCTAAAAGAAGTATAATTCTAACCTGCATTAAGCAACCACCTGTTTATAAAGATACCTATGTGTATTCATTAAGTGGTCGCATTAGCGGGGTTTTACTGTATTTTTACTATATTTCGAAGTGTCATTTTGTTGGGTAACGTTTTAAATCTATTTAGAACGAAGTGATAGATTCATCAGCATTCCACGCATTCAAACGTTGTTGTTTCGTTTTAATCATTTTAATTACCAGTAATATCTGTAAGATTACGACTGGATGGCAAGTTCAACGTACTCACTGTTCGGTCAAATCGAGAAATCCTCTTTGATAAAACAAATCCTGTTATATGCTCAGCACATGTTTGTGATAAACCTTTACTTTCTTCTACCTCCGTCAAGGAAAGACTGTGTGTTAGAATCTGGCACACAAGTCTGGGTATTTTATTCATATTGTGTTGCTTTTAGAAATGACTATATTAAAAATTCTGAAGGATGGTTTAAGCGGTATTCAATTTTCAGAACAAGAAGTACTGAAATTCATGATCTCGAAGGATCAGAAGGTATAACAACACTGAGAATGAAGTACGGGGCGACGTTTTACGGCCGCCACACAAGCACTTAACACCTGCTGTTGTGAAGATTATAAATTCTGAAGGGTGGTGATCCCCCGAAAGCAAACATTGCATTACAAAAAGAGAAAATTGCAGACTCGGTTTTATTGAGTCTGTTCATGAGCAGTAATTGAAAGTGCAACACTGCTCACGCCCCTAGCACCGGCTTAAGCGGTATTCAATTTTCAGAACAAGAAGTACTTAAATTCATGATCTCGAAGGATCAGAAGGTATAACAACAATGAGAATGAAGTACGGGGCGACGTTTTACGGCCGCCACACAAGCACTTAACACCTGCTGTTGTGAAGATTATAAACTCTGAAGGGTGGTGATCCCCCGAAAGAAAAAATTGCAACACAAAAAGAGAAAATTGCAGACTCGGTTTTATTGAAGTCATTCCCGAAAGAAATTTGCAAATGCATTGGCGTATCTATTGAGTAAAGAGTTGAGACACGAATAACGTTCTACGAACTTCTTTACAGCTATACAAAGCCGACATATGTGCTGATGTTACGATTCTGTTGTCCACACTATCATTCCCGAATGAAATTTTCTGGTACAAATAGTACATTTTTGAAATTCATGATAGTATTTATAGATACTAGTTTAGTTTAGTTGCTATAGTGAAATGTATATATTGCGATAGAACTAGTATGGTGTGCTTTTCTGGTATGAGGAGTAGTAATTATTAATAAGTAATCAAGTAATTTGATTAAAATTTTACAACGGTACATGGTCCAAATAAAGTGTAGACATGAAAGAAACTGTACAATCAAATATATGATTCCTTGATTAGAGAGTTCCTACAGGAACTGTAATTGCAAATGCATTGTACAGCGTATATGTGGAGTAAAGGGTTGAGACATGAATAACATGTCCCTTTAATTGCATGTATTTACAATAATTATATAAAGAGCATGCAAATATGATTCAGATCAATTGCATAGCATGTGACCCGAGACACTAGTGTCCCGCAGACTAATATCTAGAACAGACTTCGGTGATATTCACAAAGAAAACCTTAATTAAACGCATCGTTGCGTCTGAAGCTCTTCCCATAAATACAGGTTGTTATGGCATATCACAAATGGAACTGTCAATCTCAGAAGTGCCTGAAACCAATCTCCCTTTTCAATGTATGGTTTGGTCAGTATTAGCAATTTTCGTATTTATGTTCATGCCATTTAGGGTTATGTGGTGTTAAAGGGACACATTTGTGCGCGGATAAGATACTTGCAATAACAAAAACACCAGAAACCGTTGTTGAAGCTTTGCAACCGGACTGATAAGTAATAAAAGATCGCAAACTGTTAGGTATTTAATTGATTCTATACAACCAAGAATATATTAACACTTAGTGCATAATACTTAAAAACCACACACACTTTCTGCTATTTAAGAAAATTGTATGCAGATATTTCTTTCATGCCAGTCAGTTATCACGTTTAATTTGCTGTAGTTGGATGAGCGATTTCCTAAGCAAACAGTTTGGATCCAGATGAGACGCCGAGTAACTCGGGGTCTGATCAGGATCCAAATTGTTTGATACTCTGGCCGTATTGTTAAAAAGATATGCAAGATAAATCAAATGTGACAACTGAAGGTACAAATATGAGTCATGCAGGAGACACCACAATACAGAACAAACAGCCGCCCGAACAGCAACAAAACAGAGTAAATGTACATAACTATCAATACCATAAAGAGACGCACAAAGACAAAACAAACATACAATAGGGGAAGATGGAAGTACCGCCTTGGAACAGTCAGTGACGAAAGTCACTGAGGGTTAAACCGGTTTAGGGGCGCCCAACCTCACACTTAAGTCGATGATATTTTCTACCGACAAAGGTTTGCTCTGCAGGCTGAATGTCAGCCTTTATTTAGTGTCAGACGTGTAGGCGAACTGTATGTGGGTCTTTATTTAAACTATGAGCAAATGGCATACTTTACACAGACACATGTTGTGTACAATGACGTCATAATGTGACGTGTTTGTATGTCGAAACAGTAACTCAAAATTTATTTTGACGTGTTTCTGTAGGCTTTTGTTATCATAAACTACCACAGTTAAACTGAATGCCAGAGATGTCTAAATTAGATCCTGGTTGATATGACAGTAAGTCAAAACATAGTCGGAAACTTTGGACCTACTTTGTCCCAGTTACTTAGCGAACCTAATAACACCTTTCATTCATCATTTCTATACGTAAGGAGAATTTATAACAATCCACGTTACTGTTGAAATATTGGCTGCAAAAACGTTTTTGTTTGTTATGTTATAAAAAAGAATCTTGCATTCGTGTTCTTGATTAAAGCTCGCTTTTTATCGTTTTAAAAAGACTCATTTAATAAATCCAAAAATCAAGATCACTCATGTAAAACCCCTCTAAAATGGAATTCTATTAGAGAAGGAGTTAGATAATTTAAGGTGGCTACTGAATGAATGTCGAACAGCATGCTGTAAGCTCACCCTGTATTAAGCTGCTACCTGTCTCAAAGACCGATATTCATACTAAATTGAACGTCCGGTTTAGAGAGGTTTTACTGTAATTTGTTCAGTAGGCTAATGTTAAAGTTAACGCGACGTCTAATCCAGGATCAAACAGTTTGATACAGTGCTCCCTCCCTACAACGGCCCTCCCAATAACGATCCCCTCCTAACAACAACGCATGTCACTGTTTCGGAAACAACAAGACTCCAGAAACAATTTTTTCCATCGTATTTTCTTTATGCCTTTATCAAACCCTATGGTGTGACCACTCTTTAGAATCGTCACTTTGTGACGATTCTAAAGAGTGGTCACAACATAGGGTTTGATAAAGGCATAACGGTTTTAGTTCTCGAAATACACCTTATCTGGGGATCTGCAAACAAGCTAATGGTGTTTGATTTTCCCTCCCTATAACAGCTCCCTCTGAACAACACATACAATCTTCGTATCCCAAAGGGCGTCGTTGTAGAGAGGGAGCACTGTACACTGGCCATGTTGTTGAAAGAAATGCAAGATAAATCAACTGTGATAACTGAAGGCGATGACATTAAGGACAAGGTAACAGTAGCATTTTATATTTATCAACCACTATCTTAAAAGCAATGTAGCATAACACAAACACCAGGTGAATATATGTGTACACTATATTTTATCCTGTCTTGAATTCAAATAGGTGTTAGTTTTACATGACGTGTATTTAAATAATCCATCGAGTGTTAAGGTTAAAACGTTACCAGTGTATACTATTTACTAGACAAGTGGTGTGTCATTTCATGTCACGAAGATATAAATTAGATTCCAGTGATGCTTTCTGAAGACAACTCTTACATCTTGTCATTTACACCACCCACTGTGATGTTTAAATTGAAGGCTAAACAAACTTACGTTCAAATTTAGATTCAACGAACCATCTTCATGCCAGATATCTCTGAAACTATCAGTTCATATGGTGAAGAGCATCATTTTCTCCCCAGATATTAGATTGCATATTTAAGAAGGGTTGAATGACACTAGTAATTCTAAGCTAGGCAGATTTCAAGGATTTCAGTTTGATTATCTCATTTTCTGTCAATTTCCGATTGTTGGAATTCAAACATGTCAACAAATTGACGTGCTCTGTTTGGTAATGACATAAGCTGAGACACAACGCTCATCTTTCAAAAACAATCCTTATTATATTCAAAAACCTTTTCTTTGCTAGCAGTGTAGACCAGATCAGAGGGCTCCTGATCAATGTCTAGTCTGTTCGCTTATAGAATACAGTAAAACCTCTCAATAACGGTCACTACATTGTGTTTATTAGTTGGTATTTAGGGAAGGTGGCTGCTTAAAGCAAGGTGAAAGTAAAACAGAACGCTCCTATATGTGCTAATCTGTTTTACTTTCACCTTGCTTTAAGCAGCCACCTGCCTTTAACACAAAATACTTGATGTAATTTAGTGGCCGTTATAGAGAGGTTTTCATGTAATATAGATATGATTCCACAGCTTCTATTTCCCTTGTTCATTATAATACGTACACCAGCTAATTCATATCCACAATGTCAGTATGTCTTAGTAAATGTTCATGAGGTGAACAGTTATGTTTCAGTTAAATGTTGTAAAACTTGGAGATAAATGGGATAAATAGTGTAAATTGTGAAGATAATTGATGTAAAAGACGTGACGGTGATTGGTGGAAAACATAAAGATTAATGGTGTAATCATGAAGGTAAATGGCGTAACACATGTAGGTAAAATATGCAAAATCTGAAGATATTTGATGTAAGGCGTGACGGTGATTGGTGTAACACATGAAGGTAAATGATGTAAAACGTGAAAGTAAAAAGATGTAAAATGTGAAGATAATTCATGTAAGGCGTGACGGTGGTTTGTGTAAAACATGAAGGTAAATGATGTAAACCATGAATTAAATGGTGCAAAATATGACGGTAAATGGTGTAACACATCGCGGTAAATGGTGTAAACCATGGTGGTAAATTGTGTAAAACATGAATTGAATGGTGCAAAATATGACGATAAATAATGTAAACCATGAAGGTAAATGATGGTGTTAAACGTAACAGAAAATGGTGCAAAACATGACGGTAAATGAGTCAAAAATCCAAAATCCAAATGTTTGTGTATGCGTGCATACGTGTGTGTGAGTGCGCACTTCACGTGTGGTGCTGGTGTTGCTGTTGATATCCTGCATGACTTCTGATCTATTTTAGAATTCATTAGTAACATTATAAGATACATGGTCATTAAACTTTCCTCCACAGGGACACTATACTATCTGCTCAAAGTTGGATCTGATGCTTTTTCAACCCATCGTATCACAGTATTAATAACCCATCCCCTCATATTGACGACTTTTGACTCTGTAAAGGTCACTTTGTGAAACTATTGTGATTTGCTCTATTTATCACAATGGTTTCAAAACTACAAAATTCTAAAATTTCCTTTTCTCTAGTTAATGCTCCTTTTCGGTAGATTTATACAAAGAGGATGTATCTAAAAATAGGTAATGAGTTAAAGTCATGTAATGCTACTTTTCAGTTTACAGTATCATGAGAACAATATTATTACTATATTTGACAAGAGTTCTGCAAGTTTGTTTTTTCTATCAATTAACGATAATGTTTAAAACGCTTCTACGATTTTGTTGGTTGTGTCAATGTTCGTCAGTCCTATGTTAACGAGGTGTTGAAATTTCTGTCAAGGTTAAAATGTCACCGTCTTACATTTATACTGCAACAAATGTTTGCCACTGCATAATTAACATGGTTATAGCGTGACTAGTCGACTTAAATCATTGATCACACTTTAGGACGCGCTTGTTAGGCCATCACACCTTGTCAGAGTAATAGTACTGAACGCATAAATTCTTACAAATAGAAGTCAGTGACGTTATTAGAAGATGGAACAGACTCAAACAAGAAAACTACTGATAAAAGCCTCAAATAAATCGGACCGAGGGAATTCTAAATAAGAAAGCATGTACATTTTTGATTGGTTTGTTTATTGGTATGAACAGAAATATACATGCGATCAACGGCTGTCATGTTCAGAAATGTATGTTGAATGCAATATATGTACGTTGCGTTATTTCCTCCTGGTTATAGGCATTGCAATCTATGTGCAAGATAGGTACCAAATAGTGTTTGTTTAGTCCCGCTATAGCGTCAATACGTTTAGTAGGACGTGTTTCATTCTTGAAGGTGTATATCAGTACATATAATACATCCTCTCAGTTAGGTGACCACTAAACCAAGAATAGTTAACTATGAAGACCGTAAACGATTGAAGACAGTAGTGCAGGATTTTCTCAGACAATATTAAGGATATACTGCATTAACTAGTCACCTGTTCAAATATATCTCCATGTGTGTATATAGGTGTTACTTTAGAGAGATTTTATTGAAGTGTAAACAAAGTATTGATTTGTTGTCAAACGAATTCAAGGCAAAAATCGAATAATAAACTGATAAGCACATAATTTCCGTGTTCTCTATGTATTCTAAATTCCAATACCTACTGACTGTTCATGGACAAAATGTGGACGATGGAACATTGTAGCCATTTCCATTTGAGCAGGCCCTGATCAGACAGATGGCTCATATAGGAGCCGTCTGATCTGGGTCTATTCTGTTTGTAAATGCATGTTAACACGTGTATATGCTGGAAAGGATTAATGCTCTCGTAAATTAGACGCTTCCACTTCTAAGTGATCTCATATCATAATTATTGTTTGACATTGAGGTAACTATGCTAAAGTCCATGAAGATCTAATCCTATGTAAAACAAAACACTTAATCCTTTACTCCATGAATATTCACGCAAGAAATAATGACGTCATGAAAATATCAAATATATTTGTTGTTTTGATTTTTCATTAATGCGGGTATGTTTGGCTATAACAGAGACTGTAGACTCAGATCTATATCATACCATATGCAAACAGAGCTGACCTGTAAGAGCCGTCTGAACATAGTCTACTCTGTTTGTAAAGGAGTAGTAAAGATATATATGTAGTAAAAACAGTAAATGTAAAGGGTTAAACAATAGTCAGTACACGTATTCTAAAACATCATATTATTTTTAAAAATTATTGACTAGGTGCTTTTGTTTGCGGGTTATGTACAATGAGATCTAGACTAGTTCTATAAACCAAGTACGTGCATGCAATGGAAACTTCGATTAAACAGCCTTTACAGACCCTTTTCTGGGTTTGCAAAAATATATTGGGGATATATAGAGAGAGAGAGGCATTGCAAACCGTGTAAAAGTCCAATTAATTTTGCACGAACAATACCGTTCCAATTTATTTGATATTTAGAAATATTAAGTGTCCTAATAGTGTACAGAACATCAGTATTCATAACGTATGGGAGCATACTTTCTCATGAATCCGGTATGGTTCGTGTAGCAGCCTGACTCAACAATATTCAACAATAATTATGCCCACCTAGCATTTTGTACATTGTTTGCAATCTAGGTTTAAAAGTTTATGAGGATGTTTATAATTTTATTTATTAATAAATCTTAATATTTTGCAATAATCGGGGTTTTTTTCACTTTCAAATTATATTGTCTCAAATCATAAATATGTTATAGAATGTTACTTTTTAACTTAATTTTATCTGTTTTAATTTCCTTATTTAAACCAAGAAAATGCCTCCGCTTTAACCCTTCGCTTGCTATTCACGTCAATATACCTACCTGTAAATAGTGAAGACCCAGATGAGACATCTCATGCAGAAGCGGTCTCATCAGGGTCTGCACTATTTACAAATTGATTGTGCAACCAGTGCACTCCACATCAGTGATTGCACAGAGAACTAATTGTAGACAGTGAATATATGTATTTATACCACAGGGCATGGGTAAAGAAGAAGAAATGCATTTTAAAATTCAGCAAGAGAAGGGTTAATATATCTGCTACATGTGTGTATAGTTCTGCGCAATATTGGAAACATGGAAAATGGACAATTCTAGAATTTTCCAGCGCGTTTTAGGAGGGCAATATTGGAATTCCTGAAACGCGCAGGGCAATTCTATAATAATCCGTTCGCGTTTTAGGAAACAACGGGCAAAGTTGGAATTTGTCATTTACATGCATTTATAGATTATCAATCATAGTCAATTTTATTTATCACCTATATGATTTGTATTGTACGACTCCCATACCAATTTCAGTAGAATATTGAAATCTGTAAGTAAACAATAATCGTTAACAGGACAACACAAACAACTGAATTATCATTAACCTGAATTATCTGTTGCAAATCGTTATCGACTGATTTTGATTTATGCTAATGGAAATATATAAAAGTAGCAGATATATAATTATATGTGTAACTTTTTCCATCATTAATATTCCTTTAAGAAATAATCTCATCACCAATAATAATAAGATTATTTTATAGATAGCATGTGAACATACGGATCTTTGCAGCGGACAATAACTAGACTTAGATATAAAGTATATCATGAGCAAACAGAGCGGACTCTGATTAGACGGTTCCTACAGGAGCTATCTGATATCGATCTACTCTGATTACAAAGGTCCCAATAGTCGTATATATAAGGAAAAGGGTTAACCCTTACAATGCTGAATTTTCAAATGGATTATCCAAAGTTCAAACAGGTCAAGCTTACGGTGAATACCTATGGATTTCTAAGGAAAAATGTAACATGACGAACAGTGCAGACCCTGACGAGAGGACTCTCCTGTCACTACAGTATTTGCACAGGATATTGCAAAGGACATTGCAAATGACAATGTATTGTAGAACTTATGCAAAACAAGTATGACTTCAGCAGTTATTGAGTACATATTTGACGGACTTTTCACAGTTGTTATGCTATGTTTTACATATTGTCATGTGTTAACCGTCTTCTATGTCGTGGGAAAGTCTGGCGTGGATACCTTTATTTACACTATTTGTTAAGCTAGGGTGACTTTGAGATAAGTGTGAGGTGAGGACGTTCGTAAACCGGCTTAAACCTTCAGTGGTGATTTTGTTAGTCTTGTGTCTTTGAACTTGTGCTTTTGCTCATGTTTGGAATGTTTATCTCTAGTACTTGTGTGTTTGTTAATGGTCTTTTGGTGTTCATCTCGTGTATGTGCGTGTGTTTTGGTGTGTAGTTGTGTGCGTGACATGCTATATATTGATGTTTTGGTGGTGGTTGCATCTTGTATGTGGCTTTGCTTGCTTGACTTTACTACTGTTTCATTGCACACAATTTTTATTTAACCCTTTACTTCGTGATTACTCATGTGACAAAGTATGACATCATGAAATTTAATTAGATTATTTTTCTAATGGCATATGAACACATGACATTTTAGCAACTGTTAATAAAGGCTGAGAACGTGTACCCCTGTTTTTAGATTTATCAGGTTGCAGTGCATTATTGGGAGTTGTGGCATATATATCGGCTCGTGTTTGACCGTTTGACATGTTTAACAGGTTTCTTTGGCTTTGTCGTATTTTTGTTTGAAACACATATAACCATCTAATGGATGAAATGACTTATCTAGCTGTTTTGGAAGACCTGAACAATCAGCGACTGCTGGCCTGTCTGAAATATTTGATAGAATTTCTTGTCTATTTTTGTGTCTACTTTTATTGAAAATGCGTCTGGCTTATCTGATAAACTTTAGCGATCAGCTGCTGTTGGACTGTCGGATATATTTGATGTCTTGTCTTGTCTGTCTGTTATCTTTATTGGAGATGTGTCTGACTTATCCAGTTCTGATAAACTTGAATAATCAGTTACTATGTCTAGCTGATAGTCTTGGGTTGTTACATGAGCTGTTTTATTTGACCACTGACATTGAACATGTAGTCCCTTACTGTCAACTTAAGCCGGTGCTAGGGGGCGTGAGTAGTGTTGCACTTTTAATTACTACTCATGAACAGACTCAATAAAACCGAGTCTGCAATTTTCTCTTTTAGCATTTCTACTTTTGCTTTCGAAGGATCACCCATTTTCAGAATATATTCTCTATCTCATTCCTTAAATGTTTCTCCATGGTTGGTATCTCACTCTGCACTTTCTTCAGGGCGACTGGCCAGAATTTACCAGAGTTTGAATCCTTGAGTCAATGGTTTGAAAGGTTGTCAGTACGTTGCTGTATTTCTGAATACTAATGTCATTCTGTCCTCATCCTCTTGTTTCAAATGTGTTGATTTGTTAGTCGTTTCCTTTTCTAAATGATCCAGGGCCTTTGTTACATCCTATCTGAAACGGTTGAATTCTGCTACTGCTTGACTTTGGCAAAATATTTCAATATTTCAGATTTTATGTTGTCCCTTGTTATCTGGATGAACTTGTCAGCGGTTTTCATCAGAGTGACATGTGTCTCTATCTTCCTGACTTGTTGTGATATTGTTTTGCCTTATTGGAAATAAAGATAACATTATTATAGTTGTTATGGTACTTAATTCTACAGACAGGCCACGCATACTCACAATGTTGCAGAAACAATTCAAATTTCGACCTTTGTGCTGTAGACATGGTTAGTTGCAGATATCCTTGGCTTGAATATGTGGCATATGTGTAGGCATGCAGTTCTTGGCTTTACCTGTTTGAATTTTGGAACAGTCCATTTGAAAATTCAGCGTGGTTAGAGTTAAAATATAAGACAGTCAGAACACAATGCAGAGTTGCAATGCCACTGACTAGTTCCGAGGAAAACCATGTTGTCATGTACGCCATTGATACGCATTTAACCGTTACTGAATTTTCAAAATGGACTATTCCAAAATTGAAACAGGTCAGGCTTCATGGGAATGATCCTTCGATTGTCTTCTGTCAAAGTGGGGTCCTAACTTCTACATGAATATTCATCAGGTAATACCTATGCAATATCAGTCTCCCGATTGTTACTGTTTATTTATGTTCCGTGAGATATTACTCTCCCAATTTGACCTGAGACTCGTGCATATTCTATTTATTACCGCCAGTAATCTTCGGATAAATTTACGAAGGTATTTAATATTAATCAATAACAGACTTGATAATATACGTTCATCCCAACAAATGCGCTATAAGAATCCGAATTCATGCGTAGTTCAGTTAGTAAGGCGTTTGAAAACTATTCCGACGGTTGTAGGTTCAAATCTCATTCATGACTTTTTTTTCTTTTTTTTAAAAAAATAGTTTGGTGACATATTTGATTTTAATACATTTGCATTAGATGTTACACACACACTCCTCGTGGAACATGACTTTCAAGATATTTATCGAATATTAGGACATGTGTTCCAATATATTTTATTTGAATGCATGTACGTTCATAATGTCGACTAAGAAATTAGCAAAGCTTTTACATTCTAAAGATAAAATTGCTTGATTGATTGACTTCATGCCATAAAGAAATAAAAATAAATATGACTGTTAAGAACTAAAATGTATTATTTAAAAAAGACAGTTTACAAGTTAAAAAAGACAGTACATGATCACTGAGTAGAATAAAAAACATAAAAGGTATCTACGATGTTTGAACCCATGTTATCGCACTTACAAGATAAACACACTAACCATTACCCTAACAGTTCATATATACATGTACATGTAAATGTAATAATGTACATGTAAGTGTAATAATTATTACTATTGGTTTCCATTTGCTTGTTTTTGTCACAAAGTATTACGAACAACCCCGATAAACACACCGAAGATTAATTGAGTCTCTGGTCAAATTGGGAGAGTAATATTAGTTTTTTATTTATTTTCCGTCAAATATTACTTTGTTTTATAGATTTTCCGTCAGATATTATTAAGCCCTGTAGATAAACATCTAAATTAAAGTAAGTTTAGTTTAACTGAAAATGCATGTATATTCATGTAAAATACACTCTGTTCCACTACATATAAAGACAGCAATGATATGTGATTGAATTAAGATATTATCACATACACCGCTATCTTGACAACAGGGTACTTGTCGTTGACGTGGACCCCTAAAACATAAATCAGTGACCAATCGGCAAATGAGTCAATTTGATCATCACTTAGTCTTGGTTGTGAAGCCAAAACTATACTGGTAGAAGCCTATACGTAGGGTACAATTATACCATTGGCCAATATTTGACATACACAATCAATTCATTAATTTCATTTCAATAAAGCTTCATTTCACCCTATCCTTCATGAATATCCATGTAAGAAATGACCCCAGGAAGAATGATTAGCTGATATTCATTTTTGAACACAGTGTAGAATCAGGTCTATATACTTACACATGCAAACAGATCACACCCTGGTCAGACAATGCATTCATGAGTCATCTAATATGTGTCTACCCTGTTTTCAAAGATGCGAAAATGCGTTTCTATCAGGAAAAGGTTTAATCATTGGTATAGGAGATATGCACAGTTTAAAATATTAAGTGATAAAACATCTGCAATTCAATATGTAGTGTGCTATGTACATGTGGTGAATAGATTGACACCAATAACAACATTTGGGCTATTAATTTGGTCCGGCAAAAAAGATATCTATATATTAGTCTAGAGCTTCACATATGATGCATAAATTAAAACATTTTCAAGAATAATTTCTTTATTTCTCCACCAACCTTATGTTGTGACCACACTTTAGAATCGTCTCTTCGAAACGATTCGAAAGAGTGGTCGCACCATAGGGTTTGGTGGAGAAATGACGATTTTAGTATTTGAGTATGCACCTTTTATCTGTAGCTCTGTAAAATCATGAAGAAAAATTATTTATGTATCCCTTCTACCTTTTAACGATGTTACTCATTAATTCTTTCCATACGAAAGTAAATTACTGAAATAGATGAATCTGAATATCAGAAAGCAATTAAACTTTAGACTCTCCAGGATGCCTCTAGGAAATGCAATTTATTACCGAAGTAGATGAGAAATGCATCTTATGGACGGGTTTGCAAATACTGATTAACTTCAGCCTGCTGATTATACCTTTGTTGGTAAAAATGTCATCGCTTTTCGTTGTCACGGTTGATTTATCTTGCAGTTCTTTTCAACCACACAGTCAGAGTACCGAACAGTTTGGCTCCTAATACGGTGCCGAGTTACTCGGAGTTTCCAAACGTTCTGCATGGGTAATCACCCATCCACTCGCAGCAGGCTAAATGTTAAAAAGAAAGACCACGTGATTCATTTACGAAGAAACGTTTCCTGTATATGGAAAACGACTGTTTTGAAACGTTGTTTAAAAGCCTTTCTGAATATTGTTTCAGAAATTGGTGGCACATGAAAGATTACAAATTACTATTCATCTAACATCTAATTTCTAGCGAATACGCAATTGTGTATGATCCTGTCACTTTACATTACATGCATTGTATTATCTGATAGACAAAATGTATATCAAAGCGGTCCATAGTCGCATATAATTATGTTGAAATGATTTTCCTATGCAAAAGCATAGAGCATGCAGGTATGGATTGTCCATAGCAAATAGTGCAGTCCCAGATGAGAGAGCTCCTATAGGAGATCTCTCATCTGGGTCTACACTGTTTGCAAATTCAACTATAGTTGTAACTGGCGGTGCATGGGTTAATATTTAATGTTTGCGCCACCTGACAGGTACTATCAAACAGCTTGAATCAGATTGCAATGCCGGTCAATAACTTCTGAAACACAACTGTACAGTAAAGCCCCTCCAAACCGGACGTTAAATCTAATATGAATATTAGTTTTGGAGAAAGGTGGCAGCTTAATGCAATGTGAGATTCATGCAGAAAACTCCTGCAGGAGTTTTCTGCATGACTTTCACCCTGCATTAAACAGCCACCTTCCTAAAAGTATCTAAATTCTTCTGTACTAAACTCCCGGTTTAATGGGATTTTACTGTACTTTAACAACTGATTGTAACGGTTCAGGGTTCTGGCAGACATTATGTTTTCAGCATGACATGGGTTAAGCTTGACATCAAGTTCTCTACTAATCAATCCAAATCCAAATCCAAATCCAATTATGTCTCTTAATATTGATATAAGCCAATTTAGTTCGGTATTCAGTGTATTAAATAAGACACGATTTCAAATTACATTTGTATATTTAAATAATTATTATCACAAATATTCTCCAACATGCAATTATGTTTCATGTTTAATAGCATAGGCTCATTCTTTCGTTTCAATTTAGCCAGACGTTTTCTGTCAAATATACCAGATATAATCCAGGGCAACAGATAAAGGTTGTGTGGCGGCCGTGGGAGGTCGCCCCGTGCTTCATTCTCAGTGTTGTTATATTTTCTGGTCCTTCGGGGTCATTAGTTTTCATGTTATTAGTTTTGAAAATTGAATACAGCTTAAGCCGGTGATAGGGGGCGTGAGTAGTGTTGCACGTTTAATTACTACTCATGAACAGACTCCGAGTCTGCAATTTTCTCTTTTTGCATTTCTACTTTTGCTTTCGAGGGATCACCCATTTTCAGAGTATTTATACTCAAATACTAAAATCGTCATTTCTCTACGAAACCCTATGTGGTGACCATCCTTTAAAATGATATCTTCGAGTGGTCACAAGATAGGGATTGGTAGAGAAATAAAGAAGTTATTCTGGAAAATGTTTTAATATTATCTGGACCTCTGAAACATCTGTTTACATGATATTAATATGTCAACTCCTTCAACATATTCGATTTGGTAAGATGATTATAAACAAGGGTTAAATGCGACATCGGTGGTGAAAGGGTTAAAACATATATCATCACTGTTTAAATTAAAAACGTAGATCTACACGCATCTCGACTCACTACCTTTTATATAACGAATACTTAAAGACAATTTACTGCGAAGTTGAAAGTCAACTTGTAATTTATTTAGCGTGCTTGATTATACAAACTAGGTCTGAAAGACGATACAACAGGACGTAAGTAGTATAACAATGAGAATGTGTTTATTAATTTGTTATAAATTCTGAAGGGAGGTGATCCCCCGAGAGCAAACATTGCAACACAAAAAGAGAAAATCGCAGACTCGGTTTTATTGAGTCTGTTAATGAACAGTAATTGAAAGTGCAACACTGCTCACGCCCCCTAGCACCGGCTTAAGCGGTATTCAATTTTCAAAACAAGAAGTACTGAAATCCATGATCTCGACGGATCAGAAGGTATAACAACACTGAGAATGAAGTACGGGGCGACGTTTTACGGCCGCCACACAAGCACTTAACACCTGCTGTTGTGAAGATTATAAATTCTGAAGGGAGGTGATCCCCCGAGAGCAAAAATTGCAACACAAAAAGAGAAAATCGCAGACTAGTCATACAATGGCATTTGTCATACACATCCAGAGGTACTTTGTTAACGACATGTGCTTATCTCTTGTACAGCAAAACCTCTCAAACCGGAAAGATAATAGAGAATAATGTAGATACTTTTAGACAGTTGGCTGTTTAACGCAGAATGAAAGTCATGCAGAAAGCTCATTTGAGAGCTTTCTGTATGACTTTCATCCTGCATTTAGCTGCCACCTGTCCTAAAGAGCGACAGTAGTACTAATTTGGTTTATATATGATTTATATCCGCAAACTTTACTGAACTGTCTGGAAGGACAGATTAGCATGTAGATATTTAGATGATCTGATATCAATTATGCTCTTGAACGTATGCACATGTTCTCGTTTCTAAACGCTCCTTTCCTGGCCCGTGACCATTTTACATAGATGTTGTGTAGCATGTACTACAAAACGCCTACGGTGGTTAGATATAGTAGCGCGAGTTTACATTTGAGACTTAAATTTCTTACGTCACAACATGAGTCCTGACGTCGAGTTTCACCCCAAATATAAAAGTGTCGTCTGCAATAATAATTTCATATTAAATATTATTCTAAACTAAATAATAAAGTTATATTAGTAAAACATTTGTTTTTAAAAACCTGTATGCTTGGGCTAAAATAATACAGAAAACAGTGAAGTCCCAGGTCAGATGCCGCCTTGAAAAGGCGGCATCTGACCTGGGACTGCACTGTTTTCAATGGTGCCAACAGGCGACATTGGCGCCGACAGAGTTAAAAGATAATCAACGTTTCATATGTTCCTAAACATGGTTTGCCTCTGTAATGGTGATTGAAAACATGGGGTAACCGAATGGTTTGTTGCACTATTTGCAATATGATAAGCCCATCCCCGAAAACACAGAACGCCTTTTTCAACAGTGCAAATTTCACATGATATAATATGAAATATTTAAGAAGTATACTATCTGCAATTATTAAGACACATGCTGGCGAAACTTATACTGACATCCACTGAAATGCGACAGAATTGAATCAAATGCGCAATATTTCGTTTATTAACCGAGCTTAAAACTTCAATTAACCAGTTACACCATGAAAATTTCATGTAAGAAATACTGACACCATGAATCTTAATTAAATGATTGCCGTGCGGTTTGTTTACGTTGATAGCGTAATGTTCACAACTGTTACGCTGTGACATTGAAATTCACTGTGTTCACAGAAAACTAGCCATTGATGTATATCCACTGCAGAAAATCGTTTAAGACATTAATTTACGTTCGACTAATTGAAACAAAACGGAACACCAGATGAATTATTGCATTATTTCAAAACACCCAACCCCTAAACCACATGAATGCCGCAAAGATGACTCTAAGTTTGATAATGCCTTGTGAAAATATGTTATCAACATGATATATGATTTTATTAAATAATTAATAAGCACCACTGGTCTGGTTAAAGGATGAATGACAAATGACAAACCAGAATTGCAATTTATGATGGTCGGGGAGAACGTTGTCTTTCGTGACTCCAGATTACAAAACAACAGTGTGAAGGAAAATGAAATTTAATCTGGCATCTGGATCTTCCCTTTAATACCTTCGATTTGCATAATACAGTCGTAAATATAATTAACCTTCGGCCAGTTTAATATATAATTGGTACAGATTGTTTCACCCATTACATATTAAAGCTATATTCAGTCTACCAAAAATGCAATCAGAGTGTCAAATCCACTCGGCATTTGTATCTGGATCCAAAATACATGCATAGGCAATCACTCATCCGCCGCAACAGATTAAACGGTGTGTTATACAGGTAAATAAAGATTTAAAACAGGTGGTAACTTATTATAAAACAAAATCATACCAAATGCTCCTATAGAGGTATTCTGCATTACATTTATCATGCAATAAGCACCCACCTGCTTTTATAAATCTCTATGCAAATAAATTAAATGGTAGCATTAGCGATACTTTACTCTATAAGCAATCCAGTTGCAATATTCGTTGATATCATTATCAACAAAACTACTAAACATAATTGCTCTGTTTCTGTAATGCTGAAAACTGACATGTCAATAATGTCCGATAAATAAAGCTAGTTTTTGTCATTTTAGTTTAGTTTAATTTACCGAATGTATCGTATTCCGAAATAATATATGTATCATGTCCTC
Source organism: Azorinus chamasolen (assembly GCA_963576725.1). Classification (NCBI taxonomy): domain Eukaryota; kingdom Metazoa; phylum Mollusca; class Bivalvia; order Cardiida; family Solecurtidae; genus Azorinus; species Azorinus chamasolen. The sequence continues at coordinate 77,823,331 of OY755242.1, forward strand.
CTAATTAATTCATCTCTTTTCTTGCCAGTCAGAAACAAATGGTTTGAATTCATATTGTTCATGTAATCATTTCCATACACTGTGAACTCATTCGGGAAAACCCTTCTTCTGTGATATTATGCCCGTAGAAATCTGAAGGAGCAAGTTACTCTGACCATTTAATATAACAATAATTTTACGAACTGTTGTCTCTTTCAATAGTATCCATTTTATATCATTTTGGAAGAAATCGGGAAGACATCGTTCATTGATCTTTCTACTAAAGATATCTAGCTGTCCAAAATAGACTGCGAATGACTGAATTGATTGTCCACTGATATTCTCTTCGGGTCACTGTAGCACTGCATCGTGAGAAAATCATTTAGCAAAGTACCATATTCAATTACAGGCGTTCTCGTTTTTCATTTTAGTAACCTAAAACCGTCGGGTTCTTGTCAAAATGTAATATTTCAGATCACTGGAGCAATTTATTTTGACAATGTTTATAACTCTAACTGCGTATGATATTTATCAGAGAAGAATAAACTGGGATTGGCGTCAGAGTCATTCATCGAATGCAATTCTTGAACGATAATAGTTGTTTATAATGAATAAAGCAATGACGCTATAATACTACAGTGCTCCCTCCCTACAACGGCCCTCTCAATAACGATTCTCTCCTTACAACAACGCATGTCACTGTTTCCGAAACCACAAGGCTCCAGAAACAACCTTTTTCCATCGTATTTTCTTTATGCCTCCATCAAACCCTATGTTGTGACCACTCTTTAGAATCGTCACTTTGTGACGATAAATAAAGCTAGTTTTTGTCATTTTAGTTTAGTTTAATTTACTGAATGTATCGTATTCCGAAATAATATGTGTATCATGTCCTCCTAATTAATTCATCGCTTTTGTGACGATTCTAAAGAGTGGTCACAACATAGGGTTTGATTGAGGCATAACGGTTTTAGTTCTCGAAATACACCTTATATGTGGGTCTGCAAACAAGCTAATTATGTTTGATTTTCCCTCCCTATAACAACTCCCTCTGAACAACACATACAATATTCGTATTCCAAAGGGTGTCGTTGTAGAGAGGGAGCACTGTATAACTAGTTTCTGTTATTACTGAAATAATGTTTATACACAGTACGATATGTATATAAAATAACTGCTTTTGGTTGATATCAAAATATGTTACGAGAACGAGTTGTCCGTTTTGATAAAATGGAAGCAGAGATAAGTAGGAGTAGCTTTGTTTTACAGGATAACACCCCATTCGAGCGATATGTTTTAAAATTGACCTACGGATATTGATTGTTCTGTTTATTACTGATGAATTCGAAATTGAAAACAAAAATCTTAAACAAAATAATAATAATAATACCATTGACGATAGTAGTTTGATAGTAGTAAGTCATTAAAAGGTAGATAAAGATATTTCTTTATTCTAAATATTTCAATTACAATATTACAATCAATTACATCGAATAAGGACGTGATGTATGAACGTGTTAACCTTTTGCTTGCTGAATTTTAAAATACATTTCTCCTTCTTTACCCATGCCCTGGTGTATAATTACATTTATCATGCAACGTCACGAAATACAGTCACTTCCTACTAGCATAATAATTTCCACGTCGACGCTGTATTTTGTGAGGTATAGTGCATGTGTACTGACCCCACTGGAATGAAAGTTTTGTTCAGCCAATAGGAGGAAAACAGAAGGAGGAAAAAGGCATTATTAAACATAAACATCAAATTAACACATTTTCTCACCTTTGTCTCAACTATCTGTCCATATAAAAGGATTAAATCAAGTTTGTTTATGTTGTAAAAGCCGATGACGTCACTGCATGCCAACATGACGTCGCGTAATACGTATTTGCATGTATTTTCATTCAGGGGACGAAACCGCTTTAGCAATCTTTCTTTTTCTTCATTTTCTCCTTTTTTCTTGGAGTTGCATGATAAAAGAATTACTATGCTAGTAGATTGGAAGTTCAGCTGTATTTTGGCTCGTCAGAAAAGAAGTTAAATGCTCGCCAAGGCTCGCATTTAACAACTTTTCTAACTCACCAAAATACAGCTGAACTTCCAAACTACTAGCATAGTAATTCTTATATATCTTCACTGTCTACAAGTATTTCGCTGTGCAATCCCTGCTGTGGAGTGCACTGGTTGCACTATCAACTTGTAAATAGTGCAGACCCTGATGAGACAGCTCCTGCAGGAGCTGTCTCATCTGGGTCTTCACTATTTACAGGTAGATATATTGACGTGAATAGCAAGCGAAGTGTTGATTGGCAAGCGTCACCCTAAAGTGTTCATGGTTATTGTATCCTGTATTCCATGACTGCACATAAGTACGTGCATGAAAGCTAAAACACTACCTCTACTTATATGTAATAACTCACATGTCTAAAAGGTTCTTAGAATAGTCTGTAGGGTATAAAGTAATATATCATTGACGGTAATTATGTACAACACTTGTCTTGTCGAATTTGCTGAACATATATCGGTATTGACTCTTTCAGTGATTATTTTGTCAATGAAGCATTTCGTTTAGCTGCTACAGCGGAAGCAAAATATCTTTGTCTAGTCATGTTGGCGCTGATATAAGACATCTGTTATTGATCACTGGCAGAGAGAAATACAAGAACATATTAATTCAAGATGAAGGATGAACGATATATGAAATCCAATAGCTACTGAGAAAATAAAAGTAATCGCGCGTAATGGAAGATGTACACAGCAGGTATACACAAAGTTCCAGATAGGATATGTAAATTTTAAACATTTTCAAAAATAGCTCTTTTATTTCCCCATCAAATCTTATACTATGACCTTTCTATATAATTGTCTCGAAGGGACGATTCTAAAGAGTCGTCACAGTGTAAGGTTCGGTAGAGAAATAACGATTTTAATATTTGGGTACGCACCTTTAACTGTAGATCTGTAATATATACATATTCGAAAAATATATGAAATAGTAGCGGAACGTTCGTTACGTGTAAACACAAAGGGTGACATTATATCCCTGTCCACAAACTGTTATCTGTTTTACAACAAGAAACATACAGTGCTCCCTCTCTACAACGACGCCCTTTGGGATACGAAGATTGTATGTGTTGTTCAGAGGGAGTTGTTATAGGGAGGGAAAATCAAACATAACTAGCTTGTTTGCAGATCCCCAGATAAGGTGTATTTCGAGAACTAAAACCGTTATGCCTCAATCAAACCCTATGTTGTGACCACTCTTTAGAATCGTCACTTTGTGACGATTCTAAAGAGCGGTCACAACATAGGGTTTGATGGAGGCATAAAGAAAATACGATGGAAAAAGGTTGTTTCTGGAGCCTTTTTGTTTCGGGAACCGTGACATGCGCTGTTGTAAGGAGGGAATCGTTATTGAGAGGGCCGTTGTAGGGAGGGAACACTGTATATTAATATTTAATAGAACAACATATAAAGGTGGTTATTAAAATACTACGGAAACTCCACCGAACTCTCTGTTGTGACGATTCTTTCACGCTGGTCACAATATAGTGTGTAATGAAAACTGGGGGATTTATTCTTTAATTTAATTTACGCATCTCATCCGCACCTCTGTTTTATATTTATGGTACAGTGAAACCCCGCTAATGCGACCACTTAATAAACAGCCACTAATGTCGTCTAAAGCAGGTGGTTGCTTAATGCAGGGCGAAAGTTATGCAAAAAGCTCCTAGAGGAGCTTTCTGCATAACTTTCGTCCTGCATTAAGCTACCACCTGCCTCTGCCACCCAGAATTATGCTCCTTTTTGGTGGTCGCATTAGCGGGGTTTTACTGTATATTACAACCTGAATTCTAACAACAACCGGAATTGTAATAAAAATTATTACAAGACTGGTTAAGATGCGAAAATATTATCACAATTGGTGGTCAACCTGAATTGTTATAACATCCTGATTGTAATAAATATTTGTGAGTATGTGTGTGCGTGTGTGTGCATGCGTACGTGCGTACGTGCGTGCGTGTGTGTATGTGTTCGAATAATCGAGTTTTCACTGTATTAGTAATTGAAATACGGTCTATTTGTGTTCATTTCAAAGTTTGGTTTTCTAACGCTTGGGACATTTTATGACCCCAGCAAATAACATTATAGATTAGATTTCTTCTAATTAAATTAAATTAGTAGGAGAGACTTCGAAAGCAAAAGTAGCAATGTGAAAAGAGAAAATTGCAGGCTCGGTTTTATTTAGTCTGTCCGTGTGCAGTTATCTTAAGTGCAACACTAGCACTAGCTTAAGCGATATTCATTTTTCATAACTAAAATCATTGAAATTGATGATCCCGAAGTACCAGAATATATACGTTTGTAGTGATTCGAATCGGCAAAGATTCAAATCGGTCAGATAAGTTACTGTGACGATTGGAATGGATTTGAATGGCAGACACAATAACATGCTCGTCAAGTCACAAAGGCATCAATTGTAATCCATGTAATACACATACTATGTCTCATAAAGTACTGTGAAGTTATGTTGACGGCAATTGATCATAAGCAAATGTACATTGTTTATCAATTGTTGGTCATTTACGTTCACTAGTTTTATTTCCGCTGAACTAATAAAGCATAATTATTTATTTTTTTCTTTAAATTGTCATGGATTTGGCATAAGTGCATAAACAAGACAAATGTGTTTTCTAAATGTTCATTTCTCGTCAGAGTTAATTTCTTCTGAAACATTCCGGAAATTCCTATTTCAATTTTGCCTCTGAAGTATAGATTGGGCTTTTTTATAAGTGATGGTTATTTGGGATAACACATCAATAAACAAATTCAATTAAGAGCGGTCTGAAAACGAGAACATCTTAAGAATTAAACTCTCTTACAAATTAGCTAACATTGGCTAAAAGCATTTGAAGTTATTATATATAGAAGATATATGAGATGTCATGTTTATATTGTAGTTTGTAACTTTGGTCGCTGAAAGCAACAAATAAAATGAGCGTTTAAACCAATACTAATATAAATAAGTTATATTCCTATTATGTTTATCTATGTTAATGAATTTCGTGTTTGAAACGGTAAAACGATTTGATTATTCATGTCCATCAGACATTAACCCTTTCCCTTAATTAAGCGCAGTTTGACGCATCTGCAAACAGAGTAGACCCAGATCAGACGACTCCTATAGGAGCTGTCTGATCAGGGTCTGCTCTGTTTGCTTATGGTGTAATACGGATCTGATTCTACAGATTGTGCCTGAGGCAAAATCTACTGTGTTTATATGTCATTATAAAAAAAATAATAATAATAAAAATTATAAAAATAATCGTATTAATATTCATGACGTCATTATTTCCTACATGAATATTCATCAGGAAAAGGGCTGACCCTTAGACTGCTGAGAATAAGCATGTCTGCTCCAAACTCTGACCTGTTACAATATTAACTTGCTTTGATTCGTTAAACTTGGAGGAACTATTGAACGAGTGGCGAACAGCTTGAACATTTATGATACGTCGCGAACAGCTGTCGAGAACGAGTGGCGAACAGCTGTCGAGAACGAGTGGCGAACATCTGTCGAGAACGAGTGGCGAACAGCTGTCGAACAGCTGTCGAGAACGCGTAGCGAACAGCTGTCGAGAGCGAGTGGCGAACAGCTTGAACATTTATGAGACGTCGAACAACTTGAACATTTATGAGACGTCGAGAACGAGTGGCGAACAGCTGTCGATAACGAGTGGCGAACAGCTGTCGAGAACGAGTGGCGAACAGCTTGAACATGTATGAGACGTCGCACAGCTTGAACATGTATGAGACGTCGAGAACGAGTGGCGAACAACTTGAACATTTATGAGACGCTGAGCTATTTGGCAAATCATATGTACCAAAAGTGTTTGTAATGGCCAAACACTCGGTTTTGAATACAGTAAAACCTCTCTATAACGGCCACTAAGTTGCATCAAGTATTTTGTGTTAAAGGCATTTAAAGGCATTTAATATTTTCTATTAAAGACAGGTGACTGCTTAAAGCAAGGTGAAAGTAAAACAGAACACTCCAATAGGAGCGTTCTGTTTTACTTTCACCTTGCTTTAAGCAGCCACCTGCCCTGAATATCAACTAATTAACACAATTTAGTGGCCGTTATAGAGAGGTTCTACTGTATTTTGAATAACTGGCTGGTAAGGAATTATATTTGAGCAATGTATATATCCAGGCATATATGTTTAAAAGAGCTTGGTTGAGAGTGACGACGGTTCATGGTGATTTTTTCAATTGCTTATTTGTTTCTATATACGTTTATGTGTGCTTGATGTTACGCATTTCATGTGGGCTGATTCTAATTGCAAGTCATGTTGAAGTGAACTACTGCCGCTCCTAGACAGCACGGGTGCTTAACGATGTAGTCATTAAATGCGGGTTATAATTTATTTTATCCAGTCACACTAGCGTCGCAATAATTATGCAATCAAAGACTTTTGATTGAAATTAATTACAAATGCTGACACGTTAAGTCGACATATTTTAAGATATATGAGACGATTTGACTGAATGCTGGCAGACATAATAAATACTCGTAATGTCACAAACGTATAAACTATTTCACATGTTCTGCAAATTAATATATTTTCACAACTTTATGCTTAGAAATATTAATACTATATATTATGGCACATCTTTCACCTAAGATCAATGACAGAATATGAACAAAAGCAAATATGCTCCTGGTTGTTCTCTTAGATTCACTATTGTTAACATTTAGTTCAGTGTTGTAACATTTAAATACTAATTGGTAACTGAAAACAGTTTGGTTTGCAACTTTTCAACACAGTGAAAATTGTAAAAGAAAAAGACAAGTTATACAGTAAAACCTCTCTATAACGGCCACTAAATTATATTAAGTGTTTTGTGTTAAGGGAAGGTGGCTGTTTAAAACAGGTGGAAAGTAAAACAGAACGCTCCTATGGGAGCGTTCTGTTTCACTTTCACCTTGCTTTAAGCAGCCACCTGTCCTAAATACCAGTTAATTAACACAATTTAGTGGCCGTTAAAGAGAGGTTTTACTGTATAAATTCAATGATGATACACTAAGAAATACGTATCTCGGGTTAGATGAAAATCCATAAACACTTTGGAATCGGTACCCACTTTCCAGTACTTATTAAGTATTCCATGGAGTCACAAACTTGATGACAGTATTTGGCTATATAAACATGATTGCAATATGAAATGACACAAATGGGAATAGGAAGAATTCAAAAAGGATTACTATGTCAAACGTTGAGCCTTAATATTTATTATTGTTACGTTTTTATCAGTTCATGTCCCCAATGAATACTTCCTAATTTACCACAGTTCCTGACCTATATTGTAGTTATGGAGGTGCTGCGGAAACAATTTGCCCTCTAGCAGGAACTGACTTGCTGGTGGCTTTGGCCCCATTTATTGCATTGTAATTTCTTGTAGCTATCATAGTCATTATCAATTTCCTCATAAGCTCATCTATTCACAGGCGCACGTGACAAAAGTTATTTCAGGTTATTTATAGCAAATAATGTTCAAGCTCTATACGAATGCTTAATGCTTAACCAATTCCCTCATAGGCTAGTTTAGCTCCTACCATTTTGAATAAATCTACTGAAAAGGAGCATAAGCTAGAGAAAAGACAATTTTTTAGAATTGTGCAGTTTGAAACCATTGTGGTAAATAGAGCATTTGCTCCTATAGGAGCAAATGCTCTATTTATCACAATGGTTTCAAGAATTGATTTTTACAGAGGACTAGAAAGGCGTATTTATGGAGGAAAGGGTTAACTCTTACTCCACCGTAAAGAAATGTACATGTAGCAGGTTTGGCTACTTTGGATTCGATCTAGCCTTTGAGAAACTATTGACCAAGTGTCATGACACACACGTTGGAGGAACTACTGACCAGTATCCAAACAGAGTATCTCGGTGCCTCATCTGAACCCAAGCTGTCTTTAAATGCGACCAATCTCGCAGTTACCAGAAAAGGGTTTGTTTTCGCTTTTCTCGACCTATCCTATTTAAGTTAATTTAACTATTTCCTTCAAAATAAACGTGTTTTCATGCATCTGCAAACAGAGTAGACCCAGATCAGACGGATCCTATAGGAGCAATCCGACCAGGGTCTGATCTGTTTCCTTGTGCCATTTGATATAATTTATTCATTAGTGTCTAAAATGACTGCAATGTTCCCACCTTCCATATTTCATTTTAACTTTTTGCAATGAATATGCAGTAGGTACTGGAATTTGGAATAAATATAGAACAAGGAAAGGGTTAAGCTTATCGTGGTAAGCTTTGATCTAAATGAGACGCTCACCAGGATCCAAGCTGTTTGATACTCGTTCAGTAGTTTCTCAAAATCCTTAATAAATCGAAAGTTACTGGCAGACATCACTTTTTGCAGCATGATTATGGTTAAATACATGTAGTTTAAATAGTTTGTAAGCATACTAGAAGGCTCTAATTCTTATTGTGATTTATTTTCAACATTGATTGGGACATGTTCTCTAACTCTCCGTCAATTGCTTCTCTGTAGCACGAGAGTTTCGGGATTAAATTTAGCCGTGTTTTATGCTGTACAAAGAAATATATGCTCCAACTCTCATTTTCAGTAATATTTACATACTAACCCTTCTCTTGCTGATTTTTAAAATACATTTCTCTTTCTTTACCCATGCCCTGTTGTATAATTACATATATCTTCACTGTGTACACGTATTTCGCTGTGCAATCACTGCTGTGGAGTGCACTGGTTGCACAATCAACTTGTAAATAGTGCAGACCCTGATGAGACAGCTCCTACTGGAGCTGTCTCATCTGGGTCTTCACTATTTACAGGTAGGTATATTAACGTGAATAGCAAGCGAATGGCTAAATATTGTATATTCTATGGATTCATGCTAGAAACTAGAGACAAAGTGTCATACGGATTGTAATCTATTGAGATGCCAAACAAGCCTGGTGCAAATGCATGTCGTGCTCAGTTGGATAAAGAAACATTATGTGAAGCGCTCAAAAGTCATTAACACGATTACAGAATTAGCTTAAAATAGGGGAGTTCGAGAAAGCGGAAACAACCAATGTTTGTAATTACGCCTAAGAGTACGATTAACCAAACTTTCGACAAGAAATCAAGTTAAATATCCCCTTAGAGTCTGTAATGGTGTCTACAATATAATCATCAGTTATAAGTCACATTTATTTACTATATAATTCAAACCAGAGTGGGCGTTTCTCTGTTAATTCCTGTTTCCTGAGACAAATATATCATTAAAAATGGACGGGGAAAATAAATGGGGTCCCTCGCTGCAGGGCCTGAAAAAAAAAAAAAAAAAAAAAAAATGACGCACTGAGATATTTTCAGATATTCCAGCATATGTGGTCTTATTTTTCAGTATGGACTTCGCACGCGTGCAAATGTTTTAGTGAAAAATATAAACAAATACTGTATTTTTTAAATTGATCATTGGATTTGCGAGTTGATGTTGAATAACAACCGGTGATAAGAGGGCCTCTAGAGGGCCCATTTTTCTGATCTTGATCTAATCTCTACTGAACAATATACAGTACAACCTCTCTATAACGGTCACTAAATAACATCAATTAATTTGTGTTAAAGACAGATGGCTGCTTAAAGCAAGGTGAAAGTAAAACAGAACGCTCCTATAGCAGCCACGTGCCCTACATGTAAATACCAATTAATTAACACAATTGAGTGGCCGTTATAGAGAGGTTTTACTGTAGTTACTTATTTCATTTTATTTTCAGTTGTATTCTCTTTATGTATACTCTTTACGTATCCTGAAACCGTATTCGAGTCAAATTTTGAAACAATAAAACACCTTATGTACCAAATGAAAATAAACATATTTCCCAATGAGAATGGTATGATATATGTGTTTCAAAGACATCTTTGCTTTGTACAAACTAGTGGCATCATGAATATCAATTATCTGGAATTTATAACGGTACACGTGCACCGGATAGTTGGTCATGGCAAAACCTGTTGAATCAGATATGTATGAGTTCACAAGCAATCAGGTCAGACCCTGATCAGTAAATTCTCCCTATTACGACAACTCAAAAGAAGTCTAATTTCGGATTTACAGGTAATATTATAATTATGATAACAGTTATGCAGTAAGCTCCTATATTATGTGATTGCATTTGGCGATACTTTACTGTATAATACTATACAGTAAAGTTTCGATTATTCGATCTTTTGTATAGAAGAATTTAGACCATTTTAAGCAGGTGGCTGCTTAATGTATGGTGAAAGTCATGCAGAAAGCTCCTAGCTCATTATCGATCTTTAAGCCAAGAGGAGCTTTCTGCATGACGTTCACCATGCATTAATCTGTCATCTGTCTTAAAGATCGATAATGATACGTATTTTAGTGTTCGAATAATCGAGGTTTTAATGTACGTAATAATCATTATCAGTTGTATGCTAAATGCAGTCATAATTCAGTCCTTTAAAATGGCATAGTTCTCTTGCTAGATTATAATTTATTAAGGACATTTTAGTCAATTACATTCGATTCCAAGACTTTGTTGAAAACCACTTTTAACTCGCAAAATCATACATGTATAATGATATATGATATATAATTCAAATATAATTACAATTTATATCTTGCATCAGCAATTAAAACTGAATGGTATCAACAATTGTTCGTAAAAGAATATGAGAGGCAATGGTACGCTGTTCAATTATTATAATTGTATGATTGGTATTATTTTCTAATCAACCCATACCTAATGACGATAAATGTATGACAGTTCTTTCATAACAGAGTATTTTAATTACTACTAATACATCTCACGGAATACCAGGCAGACCAAAACATTATTATGCCCGTCACCTGTCTGTCTTTAACCCTTTCCCTGTTCTGTATCTAGGCCAGCTTTCAATGCCTACTGAATATTCATTAACAAAATAGCTATAAAGAAATATGGACAGTGGAACATTGTAGACATTTTAGAAAGTAAAGAAACCGATTATTCAAATTTTATTAGCAAACAGAGCAGACCCTGATCAGACGGCTCCTCCAGGAGCCGTCTGATCTGGGTCTACTCTGTTTGCAAATGCGTGAAAACACGTCAATATGAGGGAAAGGGTTAAGTCAGTATATGCCAATTAAATTCACAACCAACCACGTTCATGTAATCATGACAATCATACAACTGGAATCAACTGGAAATTAAAAGTGGTTTGGTGAAATAAGATTTGAAATATCCAGCGTGTACATAATGCGTATTTCCATAAACATGGTAATTAGCCGGTCTATTTCCAAATTGAATTCAAAGTAACAATAGGGTGAGATACGGCATAGAATATGTAATTCCACTTAATTACCATAACTGAATATCACCATGAACCCTACGCTTGCTTATCCGAATTCTGACTCGCATTTGCAAATATCGTGGATCCAGATGAGACGCAAAGTAAGTCAACGTTTCATCAGTGCCCACGCTGTTTAACATTCGGTCAACGGTTTCTTAAAAGGTTGAACAAATTTGAGTCAGTGAAAGACTGGAGTTTAAACAGACATCATTTTCACAGCAGCCTAACGTTTGACCCTTCCAAAATTAAAAATAGGTCAGGCTTACGGTAAATATCCAGGGATGTTTTAAACCTTACAACGCTGAATTTTCAAATGGAACTATTCCAAAATGTCCAAACATGTCAGCTTATCTTGAATATGTAGGGATTTTATCTAAAGAAAAGTGTAACATGGCAAACAGTTCCTGTAGAAGCCCTCTCATCTGGGTCTACACTGTTTGCACAGGACATTAGTGACTCGTGTCCCGCACAGTGAGGGGTAACAGGGACACGCATTCACTATACAAGTCACGATCTGGTTCTGAAAACAATCATGTTAAACTTCAATACGGAATTAAATTGCCTTCAAGGGTACACATATTGCATAAAACAAGTATTTTCCTTCTTTTAACACTTCGCTTGCTGTTCACGTCAATATACCTACCTGTAAATTGTGAAGGCCCAGATGAGACAGCTCCTGCAGGAGCTGTCTCATCAGGGTCTGCACTATTTACAAATTGATTGTGCAACCAGTGCACACCACAGCAGTGATTGCACAGAGAAAAAGATTGTAGACAGTGCATATATATGTAATTATACCACAGGGCATGGGTAAAGAAGAAGAAATGCATTTTAAAATTCAGCAAGAGAAGGGTTAACACTTACAACGCTTTTTGGATCTGGTCTATGTTTGACTACTTCCGATTCTACTGGGTACTAAACAGCCTATAGCAGACTAAACAGCCAATATATACTATGCTTAAGAAATAATACAGATCTGATTCTATAGTTTTTGCCGTGGTAACAACTGTTCTTGTTGATAATGCCATTAAAATACCCAGCTGATTAATATTCAAACCTTCATTATTTCTTACATGAATTGAATTGAAATGAAGGATGGAAGTGTTTAACCCTTACTGTGCGGGACACGAGTCACTAGTTTCCTTTGCAAACAGTGTAGACCCAGGTGAGAGGGTTCCTAGAGGAACCCTCTCATCAGGGTCTGCACTGTTTGTCATGTTGCACTTTTCTTTAGAAAAAAAATAAAACTAAATATTCACCATAAGCTTGACCTGTTTGAATTTTGGAATAGTCCATTTGAAATTCCAGTGTAGTAAGGGTTAAACTGTTTGAAATTGTTGTTACAGGTTCCCTCTTAGGGTGCAAAGAGTTAACGAACTCATCGTGAAGTGAGTGCATGATTTATATTACCCAGTCACGATAAAATCGCTTTAATCATGCACTTGCCGACGTTTGTTGCAGAACTATTCCTTGCCCATGACACCTTAATGTCATATGCGAATTAGGATCGCGCTAAACGTTGGAGTGAAAAATGCCGTAGCCAATAAATATGGCTGGTGAAATGCTTTTGCTTTCCAGGATTATTGATAACCGGGCCATTTTAACAATTCTAGTTACAAGTGAAAGTAAACAAGATACTGTGTGCTCAGATGCTAAAACTTTGAGGGTAGACAACATTCGAAAGTAACACCTGATATTATAGTAAAACCCCTCTAATGCGACCACTTAATGAATAAACATGGGTGTCTTTATAAGCAGGTGGTTGCTTAATGTAGGACAAAGGTAATGCAGAAAGCTCCTCTAGGAGCTTTCTGCATTACTTTTGTCCTGCATTAAGCACCTCTATGAGCTTTCTGCATTACTTTTTATCCTGCATTAAGCTACCACCTGCATCTAGCACCCATAATTAAACCGCTTTTAGGTGGTCGCATTAGCGGGGTTTTACTGTATTTCGATTTAGAAAATCATCCTTTGGACTTTTATAAATTATAATGACGTCAGAAAATTACATCTAACATATGTTAAGTTAATTTCGGAAATCCGTTTTGATTTTTAATGTTTTTAATGTTTATGCTAAAGTCGAGCACACCCACAAAAAATTAAATCAAGATTTTATGGAATTGGGAAATTGTAATTTACATAATTCATTAGACCCAATGTAACCGACTACTGTAAATTGTTTGCCAGAAATAGTAATATATCATCTATAGCACTATGTCACTATGCTAGAATAAATTCACGTATTTAGAGATACAAACTAATGTTAGCTCGTCTGTTTTTCGAAGAAAAAATACGAGTTGTTGTCGTAGCTCTGGCGTCCATGTCGTCTTTGTCGCTGTCGTTGTCGCCCGGAAGCTTTACTTTTAACCCTTCTCTTGCTGAATTTTGAAATACATTTTCCTTCTTTACCCATGCCCTGTTGTATAATTACATATCTCTTCACCGTCTACAATTATTTCTCTGTGCAATCACTGCTGTGGAGTGCACTGGTTGCACAATCAACTTGTAAATAGTACAGACCCTGATGAGACAGCTCCTGCAGGAGCTGTCTCATCTGGGTCTGCACTATTTACAGGTAGGTATATTGACGTGAACAGCAAGCGAAGGCTAATTGCAAATCTTATGAAACTTCACACATTTTTTCACCGTCACAAGGGCTACAATATATTCTGTTAAAGGCTAGTAGAGTGTGTATATGTCATCGAGTGAATCATTCGTTAGGAGACATACGACAGCCAAACTGCGGACGAGTCGTTGACATACTTACATAGTGAAAATTTGACATTCTCTTTGCAATCTGCTCAGAGAAAGGGAAATCCGTATTGAACACATTTAAACCGTTGCTCCATAAACACGCCTTTCTATGTCTTTGCAAACAGAGAAGACCCAGATCAGACGGCTCCTATATGAGCCGTCTGATTAGGGTCTGCTCTGTTTGCTTATGATATAATATAGATTATGATTCTTCAGCTTCTGCCATTGACAACAATTCGTGTTTCCATGTTATTATTATAACAGATTAATCAGATTAACGTCATTATTTCTTACGTGAATATTCATGGAGTAAAAGATTAACTGATACTAAAATGGCATACTATCTCTATCTGCGCAATTAACCTTGATCCTGGTGTGCAAAAATAACTTGTGCAATTTCGACTACTTTCGAGTGGATTAAGCTTTTGAGAAACTAGTGTTCGAGTGTTAAAGCGTTTGAATCCTAATTAATGCGAATTTTAAGCGAATTAAGTCGCGGATAGCGGAATAAGTATTAATGACAAGAAAACATTAACCCTTACAACGCTGACTTTTCAAATGGACTATTCCAAAATGTAAACAGGTCAAGCTTACGGGGAATATTTAGGGATTTTTCTAAAGAAAAGTGTAGCATGACAAACAGTGCAGACTCTGATGAGAGGGCTCCTCTAGGAGCCCCCTCATCTGGGTCTACACTGTTTGAAAAGGACATTAGATACGCATGTCCCGCAAAGTAAGGGCTAAGTAATACGAAACAAATTAAAATAAGTAGCGTGTAAATAGTGTTATATCCCCACGTTATATAATCATCTCGAGTAACTGTCAATCAATTACCATTTTGGAATCTAAACACGTTTTCCAGTGCCTATATTGTATTCCGACGGGATATAAAGTTGATTAGAGTATTTGGCGTTGTGAAGATGCTGGTCGTGTCACATGACGTACAAGGAAATGAGAAGAATTCTAAACGGATTAGGCATTGGAACGCTTGTCTTTAAGAATTTGTTTTATATTTGTAGTTTATACAATATGAGATAGTCGTCTGTATTTCTTCAGTCTCCAAGGCCGATATTTATACTAAACTCAAGGTCCTCTTTAGAGAGGATTTCCTGTATCCATAATGTTGTTTAGGAGATACAGTAAAACTGTTCTATAACGGCCACTAAATTGTGTTAATTAGTTGGTACTTAGGGCAGGTGGCTGCTTAAAGCAAGGTGAGAGTAAAACAGAACGCTCCTGTAGGTTTTAAGCAACCACCTGCCTTTAGCACAAAATACTTGAGGTAATTTTAGTGGCCGTTATAGAGAGGTTTTACTGTATATTTGCGTGAGTTTGTCCTTTCAATTTTAGTATGCGAATACGTCAATGTGTTTACACCGTATAGTTAATAGGTTTAAGCTGAAACGTTCAACTACGGCAGTATTAACATATTATAATTTATCTTTTACAGAAATCATACAGCATTTGGATGTCGTCATGAAGAAAAAGGCAGACTAAACAACTTGTCACACGTAGGAATCAACAGTAATATATTTATACATCTGTTGGTATGGGTCTACATTACATATTAATATCTACGGGTCATTTT
This sequence comes from Azorinus chamasolen, assembly GCA_963576725.1. Classification (NCBI taxonomy): domain Eukaryota; kingdom Metazoa; phylum Mollusca; class Bivalvia; order Cardiida; family Solecurtidae; genus Azorinus; species Azorinus chamasolen. The sequence goes on from OY755242.1 coordinate 77,839,027, forward strand.
CCAAGGGAATCTACCATATATAAAACTTGGCAACAAATTACATGTACATAGGATTATTGTCTAAAATGTTCCACCGTCCATATTTCATTATAACCATTTTGCTAATGAATAATTAGTAGGTATTTAAATTTGGCTAATATACAGAACAGGGAAAGGGTTAATGCAATCTACATAGGAGAACATTATTATTTACTCAGGTCTTGCGGTCGATTTTAGTGGTGTTAAACAAGAACTTCACGGTATGATTATATTCCCCTGAGTGATATATTTATGTAGATAAACTGGCCTATTACGTTTATATACAAGATATGTGTATATGTTTAATACGAATAAGATTGGAAGTGACATACAGGCCCATGGGGCCGAGTGAATTCCATACATTAATATGTATGTGTCACATGTTTGTAATGTAAAGCACATGTCACCATAATAAAAATTGCTGACATGTGATACATTTACACAATCATGGCAACAGTAATTAGAGGTTCGTATAAGATGCTTAACCCATTCCCGCATATTGACGCCATTTGACGCCTCTGTAAAAGGCACTTTTTGAAACCATTCTGATAAATAGAGCATTTGCTCCATAGGAGCAAATGCTCTATTTATCAGAATGGTTTCAATACTACACAATTCTAAATGTTTTCTTTTCTCTAGTAAATGCTCCTTTTGGGTAGACTTTTTCAAAGAGGTTAGGTCTGAAAATAGCCTAAGTGGGAATGGGTTAAAGAATAGCTTCTTTATTTCTCCAACAAACCCTATACTGTGACCACTCTTTAAATCGTCTCTTCGAGACAATTCTAAAGAGTTGTCACAATATATAGGGTTTGATAAAGAAATGGCGATTTTAGTACTTGGGTACACACCTTTATGTGTAGTTCTGAGTAATGTAGAAAGCACCAAAAAGGCAATTCCGCATTATTATGTCTCCCCCCATATTTATATGGGGGAGACATATTGTTTTCGTGAGAGTTGTCTGTCTGTCCGTCTGTCCGTCTGTCCGTCCGTCTGTCCGTCTGTCCGTCACACTTTTTGTCCGGACGATAACTTCAATATGCCTGATGCCAGTTGATTGAAACTTCATATATGGAAAGAGCATAATGAGAGGAAGTGTCATGCAGAAGGTACATAACTCTGGCTTCACTAATATAGGAGTTATTGCCCTTTGTAAAAAAAATCACACTTTTTGTCCGGACGATAACTTCTATATGGCTCATGCCATTGGATTGAAACTTCATATATGGAAAGATCATGCACAAGGTCCATAACTCTGGCTTCACTAATATTGGAGTTATTGCCCTTTGTAAAAAAAATCACAATTTTTTGTCCGGATGATTACTCCTATGTGACACATGCCATTGGAGTGAAACTTCATACATGGAACGATCATGATAAGAGAAAGTGTCATGCATAAGATCCTTAACTCGAGCTTCAATAAATTTAGGGTTATTGCCCCTTGTACATTTGTTTAATTCTTTCTTGTCCGGACGATAACTCCTACATGGCTCTTGCCATCGTATTGAAACTTCATACATGGAAAGAGCATGATGAGAGGAAGTGTTATGAACAAGGGCCATAATTCTGGCTTCAATACTTTTGGAGTTATTGCCCTTTGTTACATTTTTTGGCTGATCAATAACTCCTGTTCGACTGATGCTATTGTAATGACATTTTATTTTTGGAAAGAGCATGATGAAAGTAAGTGTCATGCACAAGGGCCATAAATCTGGTATCAGTATTTTTGGAGTTATTAGCTGTTATCATTTTCTTCTTGAAAAATGTAGTGTGGAAAACGCATAATGAGGGGAAGTATCATTCATCAAGACCATAACATTTTTAGTGATTTCCCTTTACATATTGTTTTTATTAGAGGGGAGACATCCGTTTTTTTGACAAAAACCTCTAGTTTCTTCCTGTATTTGACACCAAACTTCATCTTAAAATAATACCCATGCACGAATCGATCCTTTGATGAGTTATCCGATGAATGTTTATCCCATTCTCATCCCACTATTGATATCAAAAAGTTATTTTCTATGCTAAAACAGCCATTGAAGAAACAGTTGATAATCATATCTGTACCGCATTATAGGTGTACAAAGAGGTTATATATCTATAAAGAGCCGACCCGGATTAGACAGCTCCTACATGGGGCGTCTAATTGGAGTCTACTACGTTTACCAAGGGGTAAAGTGGCGTCTTTATAAAACAAAAAGGGTAAAAGTGATGTTACTAAATGTGAATCATCAAATAAGATGCATCGGTGATATGCGTAAATTGACACCATCTATAAGAGTACGAGGCCCTCATAGTTCTGTTAACTCTACACCCAAACCCATGTTGTGACCACTCATTAAAATCGTCTCCATGAACTTCTAAAGAGTGGTCACAACATAGGCAAAACTATAGACAAATATGCACACCAAATACTTAAATCGTCATATCTCAACCAATCCCTACGCTGTGACAACTCTTTGAAATCGTCTCTTCGAGTTCTAAAGAGTGATCACAGTACAGGGGATGGTATATAAATGAAGGAGCTATTCTTGAAAATGTTTAGATTTACGCATCTTATCTGGACCTCTGATAGGGTTTAGTAGAGGAATGTCGATTGTGGTATTTGAAAACCAGTTGAACTTCGATATTTCGAAATTCAAGGGGCCAATAAGTTCGACATAACTGAGGTTCGAGTCATCCGAGTTCTAATCTGACCAATATCTTTAATTCGCAATTTAATGTTGGTCGAAAGTATTGCTGAAAGCTCCTGTAGGAGCTTTCAGCATTACGTTCGACCTGCACTAAGCTGTAACATGTGTTTCTAGATATGTGTAATGATACATTTTAGAACAATTCTGTATTGTAAATTTTGGCAGGACCTAAGATAAGCTCGAGTTATCCCGAAGTTCGAGTTATCCGAGTTCGAGATATCGAAGTTCAACTGTATGCTGTTTATCTATGGTTCTGCACATGTTGATCTCAGGGGATATTGCAGGGAACCGTATGCGGTTGTTGGGTTCTTCATTAAACACATTCGACGGAAACCATGTTTGGGATGAGATGATTTGCTATGCATGTCTCGAATGCCGTTGCAATATCAACAAACACAACACGTTCACATGTTTGCATGTAAGATTATTTTTGAAACAAGACTTTTAAAGAAAATGAGATAATAAACCTGATTCCGGCAGTTTAATAAGTTTGAATTTGAATAGCAGGTGTCATTCAATATTTGATTTAACATATGAATATTGGGTATCTAAATGAATATCAACATTTAACCTTTAGCTTGCTATGAGCGGATGAGTGAATACCTATGCAAACAGTTTGGATCCAGATGTGATCCAAACTGTTTGACGCTCTGGTTGCATTTTGTTAGACAAATCGATTACAGCTTGAATTTTGAAAATGTAGTACAGTGCTCCCTCTCTATAACGACACCCTTTGGGATACGAAGATTGTATATGTATGTGTTGTTCAGAGGGAGTTGTTATAGGGAGGGAAAATCAAACATAATTAGCTTATTTTCAGATCCCCAAATAAGGTGTATTTCGAGAACTAAAACCGTTATGTCTCAATCAAACCCTATGTTGTGACCACTCTTTAGAATCGTCACAAAGTGACGATTCTAAAGAGTGGTCACAACGTAGGGTTTGATGGAGGCATAAATAAAATACGATGGAAAAAAAAGATGGAGCCTTAGTGTTTCGGAAACATTGACATGCGTTGTTGTAAGGAGGGAATCGTTATTGAGAGGGCCGTTGTAGGGAGGGAGCACTGTAGGTGAACAATTCTGTAAAAATAATTTGCTCAGCAGGCTAAAGGTTAAAAATTGTACTTCTTGAATATTCGTTTAAAAACTGAATTTGGTATTTCATGTAACTGAAGTTTGTATTCCGTGTAAATGAATGTTGTAGTGGCATAAGAACAATGCCAGTCTTAGCCTTGAATAGAATCATATCTACTGTATATTACTTCATGAGCACACAGGGTAAGAGCATTCTGATCTTGGTCTACTCTGTAAATGCGTAAATGTGCGTAAACATAAAGTAAAGGTGTGAATCACATTATCAAAAGTCTTATCAATTGGGAAATATCCAAGGTTCTTGACAGAAATGCTCATTCGAAAATTGAATTAAATCATTGAAGCGAAGGCACCAAGTACAATAAAAAAAAATAGTCATTTTTTGCGCAGAAATTAACGCTTGAATTTTTATGAGATCTTGGTCCAGACCGGTTAAATTCTAAAGTTTAACTAGCCTTGTATTCCGGCTATAAAGAAGGATTTTACCCAGACACAGTGATTTATGTGCCTTTGCGATCGGGGGAAACGAGTGCACTGGCATTTTCAAACAGTACAGACCAAGATCTGAGGGTTCCTAGACGAGCGCTCTGATACGATATGCACTGTTGTCATTCAAAATCCTCTAGCACATGTAAGTATTTTAACCCTTTACCCAATAGCCTGTTTCTAGTTTTGAAGACATATGACCACTTAAAGCAGGTTGAAAGTAAAGCAGAATGCGCCTTAAGGCGCATTCTGCTTTACTTTCAGACTGCTTTAAGCTACCACCTACTAGGATATAGAAAATATTTATTATGCAATATGTTCATGACTGTATGAATTTGAACTATTTTCTTCAGCGGAGGAATAAATCAAACACGCTAAAAGCCGCTTCTATCAGGTAAAGGGTTAAACTGAGTGGACTCTATAGTTAAACACGGATTGATCAGTCCATTTTGAAAATACAACATTGAAAGGGTTAATGACTCTGGGATCGCAATTTAAAAAGAACTAGACGGCGAAACACCGGTAGGAGACTCGTCTAAGGCAAAATAACTAAAGTGCATTACTCCGTTTGATTACTGATGACATTTCCGTAAAAGTCACACTTAACATTGTGCCTCGAGGGGTGGTTTTATCTCCTAACCCTTTACTCCATGTAACAGATATTAACATCACGAATACTATGAATTATGTTTATAAAGATACAGGGACATTGCAAATTTTGAACATAGCAGAAACTGAAGAATCAGGTATATATGTACATGCAATCTCATGAGCAAACAGAGCATGCCCTAGTTTGGTCAATATGTTTTTCCTGATCAGGAAAGACATATTGACCAAACTAGGCGTACACACAACGTACGATAAGCGTTGATATTTAGCACTCTCATACGTCATTCTAAAAACATAATCTTATATCTATATCATTCCATTCCACGAGCAAACAGTTCATGCCCTAATCAGGCGACTCCTTCAGGATCTGTCTGACCTGGGTATTGTCTGTATGCAAATGCATGAAGAGGCAAAGTTATTGAGCCGAAATTGATTTTCCAATTTTAGTTAATCTGACATTGATCTTGACATGATATCCCCTCCCTCAAACCAAATATGTCCTAAGCCTTGTCTCCATGTAACACATCTGTATAACAAGTGATTTTCAATTAATCAAACCTTACTACAGTTATTAGCGAAATCAGTTTTAACTCTGACGGCTACACACACGCACACACACACTCGTTCACGGACGTCCATGGGTAATAAAACCGAGTCTGTAATTTTCTCTTTTGGCATTGCTACTCTTGCTTTCGGAGGATCACTCACATTCAGAATATATGTACTTCACAACACAGCAGGACTGTGTTAAGTGCGTATGTGGCGGCCGTGAAAAAGTCGCCCCGTACTTCATTTTCAGTGTTGTTATATGCTCTGGTCCATCGGGGTTATGAGGTTTGATGGTATAAGTTTTGAAAATTGAATACTGCTTATGGGGACATGAGTAGTGTAGCACTTTTATTTACAACTTGTAAACAGACTCAATAAAACCGAGTCTGCATTTGCTACTTTTGCTTTCGGAGGATCACCCACTTTCAGAATTCATGTTCCGCCACCGTTCTTTGAATAGCTGGGGTATAAACACATAAGCACATTCCTCGTTATGTCTATATATAGGTCAGCGAATGACTCTGTAAAGAGATGAGTGTTTAACCTAGGGTCGCCCATACCAATTCGTAAAATGCATTTTCTGTCTGTATAATTATGTTCACAACCATTGTCAACCCTGTTAGATATTGGTGACGAGTGCGTTATTTAGAATCTCATTGAATCAAACCGCTTGCAAAAGGATTATCACTAATTCACTCCTGGGATGGAAAGAGTTAACGAGCTCATCATGAAGTGAGGACATGATTTATACCAATCAAACACGCTAACATCGTGTTTAGTATGCATTCATAGCCATTTGTTGCAAGACAATTGCTCGCCCATGACACCTTAATGTCATAGTTGTTTTAAGGTTTCACAAAACTGTTTGAATGAAGAACAGTTTGGCCAATTAAACTGGTTCATAAAATGCTTTTCTTCTGTATGATTCCAGTGCAATCTAGATACTATGAAATTTTAGTAATGAAGATGTTATGTCTTTGTAGCCAAATTGCTGCTTAATGCAGGGTGAAAGCCATGCAAAAGACTCTTTCTACATGACTTTCACCCTGCATTAAGCTGCCACCTGTCTTAAAGATCGGTACTGATATGTATTTGGGTGTCCGTAGTATCGAGATTTTACTGGATTTACAAATTGAATTAAAAGTTACATGGATATTATAAATATGATTTAGATGTCAAGGGAACGCACTGTGTCCAAACTATATTGTAAGAAGTCTGGATGCCAGACCACTTCCGAAATATAAATTTGATAATGTTTGAAGCTTGCAAAATCGTCTTTAATTAGTGTGGCGTCCGAAAGTTACTTCTGTTGATAAACTGAGAAATTATGAAAGGTTTTAAACCTGAATTTAAATTTATTTTTAATCTAAATTGAAAATTGAGAGGTCACGTTTATTAATTTGAGTTACTAATACATGCTAGAACGAAAGCTATGCTATATTGTGAATTTTGTGCCAGAGATATTTATATACTATGTATGGCACGATGTCATAAAGATAAAATATACTTACATACGTACTCAGAAATATCCAATGTCTCAACTTTTCACAACCTTAGTAGTACATTTAAAAGATATAAAGTACATTGCTTGTAACATATTTTAGGAAACCTTTCATTTTTCATAGAACTTGTCATATACATGCGCCAATGCAATACTGTTGATGTGTGTGTATGATTAAATAAAAATGACTTCTTATTTGCTTTTAATTGAGTATTACACTATGCAAAATATTTTAGCAACTATAAATCTAATGATATACTTTTAGGAAAGAAAAACCGTAGTCATTTCTTCTGTTAAGTTTTAATTTGTTGTTAAAAATTGAACAATGTGTCATTTTTGCTATGAATGATAATGATGGTGGTGATGATGGTGATGGTGATTATTGGATGGTCATGATTTCATTCCTATACTAATGAGCTAACTAGTAATAAAACATCATGTAATTGTTCGCAACTTGTGACAAATGTCTTTCAGTTGTAAACATGCACTTTTTAGCTTCCTTTTCTGTATGAAATTTGACGTGTTACAAGTGTGATTGTATGTCACATCAAAAATCGGCATCGATCACATTCGTCACAAAATGTGACACATGTTACGAATGTGATCCGTTACAAATGTGGTCTAACAAAGCACAGCGGACGGCGTTGGATCAGTTTGCACTGAAATTAGATTTAAACTGACTCGCATCGTATCTTCCATTTGCAATCTGGTTAAAGCAAGGGAAGGTCCATTTCATTACTTGTGAAATCATTGTAACTAATACTGATTATTTCATAACATCTATTTGTAGTAAATTAATGTCAAGAGATATCAAAGTAATACGAAACAAATGAAAAGTAGCAGTGTGTAAACACAGTATTATCCCAAACATGATATAATATTCTCGAGTAACTGTCAATCAATAACTATTTAGGAATCTAAACACGATTTCCAGTGCCTATATTGTATTCCGACGGGATATAAAGTTGATTAGAGTATTTGGCGTTGTGAAGATGTTGGCCCTGTCACATGACACACAATGAAATGAGAAGAATTCTAAACTCAGTGAAACTGTGATATTTGTTAGTTGTGTGGTACAGTAAAGTCTCGCTACGATCACTCAAAAGAAGTCTAACTCTGGATTTTTGAAACATGTGGTAGGTTAACTCATTTGCACCCAGTGGATTATTCCATGTTTATATATTGGATTAGTCCATTTTTTATTTAATGGGTGCCTGGCCTAAATTTTCAATTTCGTTTTGTTTTATATTGAAATTCCTATCAGCAAACAGTGTAGACTCTGATCAGACGCCGCATTATGCGGCGTCTGATCAGAGTCTACACTGTTTGCTGCGTCCTATATATGGGATCGTGGGAGCAAATTGGTGAATGCCAGAAAAAAGTGACAAACTTTCTGCACTTGCTTTGTCCAGCATTGACTCTTTCTTTGATACAAACGTGTTTTCACACATTTGCAAACAGAGTAGACCCAGATCAGACGGCTCCTATAAGAGCCGTCTGATCAGGGTTTGCTCTGTTTGCTAATGCAATTTGATAGATCTGATTCTTTAGTTTCTAAAATGGCTACAATGTTCCACCTTCCATATTTCATTTTTTAGCGATTTCGTTCAAGAACATTCAGTAAGTATTGAAATATGGGAAAGCATAGAACAGGGAAAGGGTTAATAAACCTTTTACCTAGTCAATATTCATTTAAGAAATAATGACATCATGAATATTTATTAGCTGACTTTTTATAAGGTAACATTTTCTAGGGGAAATTCGTCCTTTGACAAATCTATCGAATTAGATCTATATCATGCCATAAGCAAACAGAGCAGACCCTGATAAGACGGGTCCTACATGAACTGTCTGATCTGGGGCTTCAAAGGCATACAAAGGCGTATTTATGGAGTAAAGGGTTATATAGACGTTTAACACATTTAACATATTTATTGGTGAAAGTGTAGCTAAACCCATTCTTTCATAGGCTACCTCTTTGAATAAACCTTTTGAAAATAGAATTTATTAGAAAAAAGGGAAATTTTAGAATTGAGTAGTTTTGAAAACCATTGTGATAAATAGAGCATTTGCTCCTATTATCACAATGGTTTCAAAGGGTGACTTTTAAAGAGGCGTCAAAAGGCGACAATATGGGGAAATGGGTTTAGGATGTAAGCGGCAGTTCCAAGATGGGTCACCTTTCTATGCTGTTTTATATAAAGCAAACGACACGGTAAAGAATATAAAGTCCTCATTTTAATATTAGTATTTGCTCGAAAGTTAAAAACCAGATAATACTACATACAAATATAAGAAAATCATACTCCAAAATATATCAACCAAATTTAAAAGCTTTTTTAAAATGTCCTAAATGAAAAGGGGATAATTGATGTTGAATACACAAGCAAGATTTGCCTTACATGGTTTAAACATCACTTTATGTTTGAAAATAAACGTAGATAGTAAGTTTCAAGGCAATAGCTCATACAGATTAGGAGAACGTTTAATCTAAACACAAAACGAGCAAAGGTTGGCATTGTAATATTTAAAAGGTAACAAATGTGTGTGTCATATTTGTGCTTGCTGAATATTTATGTAAGAAATAATGACATCATGAATGTTAATTGGATTTTTTTAAAAGTCTTATTAACACATTGATAGTTTGCCGAAGCAAACACTGTAGACTCATATCTATATTATATCATACGCAAACAGAGCAGAACCTGATCAGATAGCTCATATATAAGCCGTCTGATCTGGGTCTACTCTCTTTGCAGAAGTGTAGAAAGGCGTATTTATTGAATAAAGGGTTCATGGTATCATACTAAAGGTGGCATTGAAACGACATGTAAAAAGTTCAACTCTTCCGCTGCCAAATTGTGTCGTCTGCAAACTGTGTCATCTGCTACAATTTTCCATATTTATTTTCTTCACAGTCATAGTAACAAACAGTTTGGATCCTGATGAGACGCCGAGTTACTCGGCGTCTCATCTGGATCCAAACTGTTTGCATAGGTAATCACTGATGCGACTTAGGCAGCGAAAGAGTTAAAATGTGAAATAATGCATATTACTCTTTGGCCTGTGAAAATGTTTTACATATTCTTCAAACACTACCTTTTCAAACTTCAAGCCGCAATCACTTTGTGCAGTCATGGTGTCAAACGGTTTGGATCCTGATGAGACGGTTGGCGTCTAACCTGGATCAAAACTGTTTTCATAGGTAATCACTATTCAGCCCTCGACAGAGTTACTAAAGCAGATTGAATGGCACTGACATATCACCGAGTAAATAGCATTAACCTTTTCTCCGCTTTGCAAATCGTTTGAATCCAGATGAGACGCCGAGTAACTCGGCGTCTCATAAGGATCCAAACTATTTCACACACCAGTTACGTTTTAGAGAAAAAATTGAAGGTATCCATTCCGAAACCTAGAGCTGACAAAAATGTTTGCAGATATAAATCATTTGGCACAAAAACAGTTATGCATTTGCATTGTATGAAACTCCATACTATTGCTGAAAGAAAAATCATGCTTTAGAAAAGTTGATTTACTATTCAAATCTCGATTTATGTTGTCATATCAACAAGCGGAACACGTTCACTTGTTGGAAGGTTAGACTTTTTAAAGACGGGAAATTGACAGAAAATGAGATCATAAAACTGATTCCGGGATTCAAAATAAGTTTAGACGGAAACAGTGATTGTCACTTAACCAATTTAACATATGCAATCGAGCACCTCACAGAAATTCGACACTAAATTACAAAATCACAATATACAATTGTGTATAAATATATGGTAATTTCTGAGGTACTTGACAGAAATACTCAAAGCGGAAAATAGATTATATCTTTAACTCTTTCGCTGCCAAAAGCTGTCGTCTGCGTACTTTGTCGTCTGCAACAATTCTATTTTGTAATTTTCATCAGTTTTGATAAAAAGAAAAGAGTCATAGTAACAAACAGTTTGGATCTTGATGAGAGTCCCAGTGACTCGGTGCCTTATCTAGATTCAGGCTGTTTAATCACAGATGCGACATTGGCAGCGAAAGAGCGAAATATAAGAAACCAAGTACAATAGAAAATCTTATCACAACTGGAGAAACCGATTCTATTATTGTGTATATTACATTTCAAAGACACACAATATTCATTCTGGACAAATTTACTGTCTAAAACGTGCTGAGATGAGTACTGTGCCCAAAGTTATAAAACTTCTGAGTCTAAGTCTGAGATCATTCTTAAGTATCTGATTGGTCAGATTCTGAGCAAGCTAAGTATCTGATTGGCCAGATTCGGAGCAAGCTCAGAATCTGATCAGTCAGATGCTTGAGAATGATCTCAGACTCAAGCAAAAGGTTTTATTACCCCAAGGCCTGGTCTTGATACAATTTCTTTATTTCTCCACTAAACCCTATATTGCGACCAACCTTTAGAATCGTCTCTTCGAGTTGCAACATAGGGTTTGAAGGACAAATGACGATGTTTGTATTTGAGTATGCACCTTTATGTGATGCCCTGCGTACGATACTTTCAGTCGTACAAGGTTGGCTTTAATTGCTACACACTAGAGTATGCGATAATACGAGTGGTAGCGATTGTCGTATATTGGGACGAACAACAACTTATTTTCGACGTACGATCTTTAGTAAAACGGGCACCAGATTAAACGCCGCCTTTTTAACCCTTCTCTTGCTGAATTTTAAAATACATTTCTCCTTCTTTACCCATGCCCTGTTGTATAATTACATATATCTTCACTGTGTACAAGTATTTCGCTGTGCAATCACTGCTGTGGAGTGCACTGTTTGCACAATCAAATTGTAAATAGTGCAGACCCTGATGAGACAGCTCCTGCAGGAGCTGTCTCATCTGGGTCTTCACTATTTACAGGTAGATATATTGACGTGAATAGCAAGCGAATGGTTAAGTTAAATCAAATTATATCATTTCTTCATTTTACCGAAATGTTTTAACCCTTCGCTTGCTATTCACGTCAATATACCTACCTGTAAATAGTGAAGACCCAGATGAGAAAGCTCCTGTAGGAGCTGTCTCATCAGGGTCTGCACTATTTACACGTTGATTGTGCAACCAGTGCAATCCACAGCAATGACTGCACAGCGAAATACGTGTACACAGTGAAGAGATATGTAATAATACAACAGGGCATGGGTAAAGAAGGAGAAATGTATTTTAAAATTCAGCAAACGAAGGGTTAACAGACTTGGGTTTGCAGACTACAATTAGAAATCGGCGCCGAAAGAGTTAAACAAAATATATACCGGGCCTATAGGCTTTTAAACACCAGGCATCCATGGGGTATTTTGATACTGTAAGTGCTATATCAGGCAGTATACTGAAGAGACAGTGTGGCGTTAATTCTTTGAATGCTTGTGGAGAAAATGCGATCTAACCAATGGAAACAGTGTCAATCCAGTTGAGGCGCTGAGAAACTCGGCGTATTTTCAGGATCAAAATTGCTTTACACTGATTATAATTTGAAAACAAATGGAAATCTATTTAAGAATTTGTAACATAGTATTACGATAAACTGTGTAGACGAAGATTGGCTTAGCCTACAAAGTGTTAATTCGACGTGTATTATTTCAATCGAAAGCCTATTCCCCATTAATCTTTTAATATCGGAAATGAATTGTATTTTGTTTGCAAAGTGTGTATATCCAGATCAAATCTGGTCAGAGTCTGCACTGTTCCTCCTTCAAAAGAGTTTAACAACTTTAATTGTTTAAATCCGAATTATTTCTATTGTAAAAACGATGAAGCATATTATTGTGTAAATTCCGTATTCATAAAATATTCTTTTATCTAGAATTATGTCCGCTTACTTTTCCACCTGTTACAACTTCCACTTGCTTCCGATTCGTTCAATCTTTTAACCCTTCGCTTGCCGAATTTTAAAATACATTTCTTCTTCTTTATCCATGCCCTGTTGTATAATTACATATATCTTCACTGTGTACAAGTATTTCGCTGTGCAATCACTGCTGCGGAGTGCACTGGTTGCACAATCAACTTGTAAATAGTGCAGACCCTGATGAGACAGCTCCTGCAGGAGCTGTCTCATCTGGGTCTTCACTATTTACAGGTAGGTATATTGACTTGAATAGCAAGCGAAGGGTTAAGAACCTATGGATGGACCGAGTGTCAAACAGCCTGGATCCTGATGAGACGCCGAGTTACTCGGCGTCTCATCTGGATCCAAGCTGTTTGCGAATAAGGACGCGGTTAGCAAGATAATCGTTCAGAAACTTCAATACTTGTAAAACAGATTTCATGATAAGTTTTGAATGATAGAATACAAAATAAAAACGCTATAGATATATAAGAAATAGATACTGATGCAATAAACTCGTCAATTCTAGAAATTCTTATTTTTTTGTCACTTCCATTGTGGCGAAACAAATCTTCAAAATATACATTACCATATGTGTCCCTACCTATGACTGGACAAAGACCTATGATAAAACATTTTTTATCATAGGTCTTTGGACTGGACAAACATGTTAGCATCTAACATTCGACTGGCTATTTTCTCTTAACATTTGCGAACAGCTTGGATGCAGATGAGACGCCGAGTAACTCGGCACCTCATCAGGATCCATACATTTTGACACTCTGGTACACAGTTTTGGAAGAAATGGGAGAAAAACGCACCTCTATGACTGAAGCAAACGGTTTACTCTCAAGAATTGAACAAGTTTATACCTTTAGACGAAGTGGGAATTTGACTTTTAGACGAAATGGGTTTAATAAAACCGAATCTGCAATTTTCTCATTTTGCATTTCTACTTTTGCTTTCGAGGGATCACCCATTTTCAGAATATATGTACTTCACAACAGCAGGTGTTAAGTGCTTGTGTGGCGGCCGTAAAAAGTCGCCACGTACTTCATTCTCAGTGTTGTTATATTTTCTGGTCCTTCGGGATCATTAGTTTTCATGTTATTAGTTTTGAAAATTGAATACTGCTTAAGCCGGTGCTAGGGGGCGTGAGTAGTGTAGCACTTTTAATTACTACTCATGAACAGACTCAATAAAACCGAATCTGCAATTTTCTCATTTTGCATTTCTACTTTTGCTTTCGAGGGATCACCCATTTTCAGAATATTACCTTAGACGAAGTGGGAGGACCCCAAGCAAACGACAATTCATGGTTCCGCGAGAAAAGATAAGCTCCGCCCACCTTGGTTACTTTTCACACAAAATGGCGGATACAGCTGCAAAGAAGAAGCCGATGTCAGATTCTCTGGCAAAAATACCTGATAATATATCTGTATCATTTCTACCGAATGCTAAAACCTTGTCAAAACAAGTGCTGGGGAAGGGTTTGAATTATTACACGCAAAGTTACATTCACGATGTCAAAGTGTCGGACGGAAATGAAGATATTTGTGTAACCGCGAGATGCTGGCGTTCTATGCGAAAAAACCAACCACCGCATAAACTACACCTCTTCATCAAAGGAGACACTGTGGACGACTGCTATTGTTCGTGTACCGTAGGGTATGAATACAGTTTCTTTTCTTTTTTATTTCGATCATATCTTAGGTGTACCTTTCGTTACCTCAATTAGAACTAAGTTCGTGGATCGAAACTGACAGCAAGTTTTGCCGGTCGCCATAAGGGGGTACGGACAACTTCCCCATAGGGTGATTACCCCATAGGACTATTCCCCCCTGGATGATTGCCCCCTGGATGACTGCCCCGCAATAAAACTGCCAAACTGGGCAATTCCCCCATGGTTATTAAAAATCCCTAAAAAGTGTTTTTAGTTTTCTTTTTTTATATTATAAAATTATCTGATGTTTTTGAAGGCTAAATGCCATATAATTTTCTTTGTGCTGAATAAAATATTGTATTTGTATATCCGATATATCCAATTTTACCTAATGCTCCTAACTACCCCCATGGTAATAAAAATCCCTAAAAAAGTGTTTTTGAATGCTAAAAGGTCAAATAATTTGCTTTACTTTTTTCCTTGATGCTTACTATAGGAGCCGTCTGATCTGGGTCTAATCTGTTGCAGATGCCTCAAAATGCGCTTACATAAGGGAAAGGGTTAATCCAATTAAAGGTTGATAAAGACATTTATCATTACACCATTGTACAACTTTAAAAGCATTAAGTTGCACAAAAGCATTAAGCATTGATATTTCTATACAGTGTCCCGAAATGAAACAATCTTAATTTATTACTCTTTTAATTTGGACATACAAACCACAGTGTAGCTCCTATTAACCCTTATAGCAGTGACCTGTCACCATTTTCTCTTACTTTCGTTTTGTGTACGCTTTTGAGAGACTAATGACTGATCATACAGCTTACATTGTGATGAGACATTATCTCAATCAGCGCCTAATCAGGATCCAAACTGTTAGCAAATACCAGTTAGGTTGCACTTAGCAGGAAAGGGTATTAAAGAAGTATTAATTCTTCATTTAAGTTGTACAAAATTTTTCTTAGTGTGTACTTTCTAATGAGGATAAAGCCCTTTCTTTAGGTTTACATGTCCAAATATTTGGAGTCAATACAATACATACAAGAGTTCCAATTGGTCTACACAGCCCTCTACTAATTTATTTTCATCATATAATTTATTAAATTTTACTTATATATTATTTTTTTTACAAAATAATAATATATTTTTTATATTGAGGGGCAGTCACCCTATGGGGCAATAATCCTAAAGGGTTATTATCCTAAGGGGCAATTGCCATAGGGCAATCATCCTATGGGGGAATCACCCTATGGGGGAATCATCCTACACTCCGCCATAAGTACCATTATTTTTGCGATCAGTGGATGAGAGATAAGCCATTTATCTATATGCTTTTATTTAACACCCCACGCTGTACCAATAGTGACCATGGGTGTCATAAAATATTACGTAATTTTATGCAACCGTGTGACTTACGGTTCGCACATGTATATCTAATCTGTGTTCAGATCAGCGTCTTTTTGGCTAAAGCTGTACACGCACGGTTGGGGTGCTAAATCCCAACTGATGTGGTTAATACATACTTTATTACACGAACATACACGCTAAGATAACTGAACCGAACATAAATTCATTTGAATTGAACAAATTAGATATTTTATTTAGTTTGACGTCTATAACATCAGTCAGTATTCTATCATTTATTTTAACGTCTATAGCACGAGTCAGTATCATAGTCACACTGCATTGGTAAAAATCTTACATCAATTACATTTTATTGTTCATTTGTATGTGTGTGTGAGAGGGGGTACGGACAAAACGGGTGCTGGAGAAATCGCCTAGTAACGAAATCGCCTACAATTAGATATATAGTAAACCAATTGGAGAAATCGCCTAGAAAGCTATTATATAGTGTTTGTATTTCGCACCTATGGTACAGGACGGATAACATGACAGAACTATAAAGAACGTTTGTAACAAGAATAAATTGTTCTCTTGTGTTGTTTTCCAGATCAAGATAACCAAGATTGGACAATCAGTGCAGCCCCTGATCACCACCTGGAATTTGACAGCCCAATATTACAGGGATTTATAATTGTATATCAAATATTAGCAGAAAGTGAAAATGTCATACGCACGGAACAAGTTATAATATGAGTCTTACTTCTTGTTAGATGATCTGGATCAAATCATTTTTTCGAAAACCAATATTAGTTATTACAAAATGTCGGTTACCACAGTAAAAATAAAAAATGTTTTATCAATAAAAAATATCTACGTAAAGTGTGTATTGTTAACCCTTTATTTCACATAAACATCTTTACACATGTATGTTGGAATACAGAATAGACCCAGATCAGAATCTTTTGTAGGAGCCATCTGACCAGAGTCTGCTCTTTTTGCTTACGGAATTTGATCTGTTTCTTAAATGAACTCACTTTCTTTAAAGGCATATGTACACATGATATTTTGGTATTGGTAGGAAATAGGGTCATATATAGAAACAAACAGAATAGACCCTGATTACACTGCCATATATTATTGCTATTTGAATATTTACTGGACCCAGATCCTCCGACATGAAGTAAGACTCATATTATAACTGCTTCGAACATAAGGCAATTTTGGTATAATTAACACTCCCTGTCGAATTCTATGTTGTGATCAGGGGCTACACTAGCTGATCGTTCAATACTGTTCATTACGATCTGGAAAACAATACCACGTACACAACAATTTAATATTGTCGGTGGTCCTATGTGGAATTATTCAATTCATATAGTGACCTATCAGGGGATCAGTCATTTGCCCATTATAATAATATTGCTATTCGAATATTTACTGGATCCAGATCATATTACAGTAAGTAAGACTCATGACATTTTCACTCTGCAAATTCGCCCCAACTATTGATATATCAGTATCGGTCTTTTTCCATTTTCTGTCAAATTATATGTAGTGATCAGGGGTTACACTGATCGGATCCAGACCATCTGACTCCATGTGGACAAAAACCCAGTAGGACGTTACCCCATAGGACAATACCCCATAGGACACAACCACATGGCCAAATGGGTCAAGGCGGACAAAACGCCATATGTTAACATAATTGGGTTATAAATCAACTTTTAGATAATTTGAAGAAGAAACCCTCAATCAGAATATAAATTCAAAGCACGATTTTTAAATTTTCAAATTTAAAGTTACAATCTGTAAATAAAAATAGAAGTTAAAGCATATTTAAAATAAGGTCAAAATTATTAATAAATGAAGAATGCATTCATAGTTAACTGGGCTTTAGTTTACTTTTTAATTTAATTTTTAATATTTAATTTCTAATGTACTAATGAGGTTGTATTTAGCTGTATCAATGTTCAGAATATAAATTCAAATTTAAAGTTAATTACAATCTGCAAATGAAAATAGGAGAATTTGGAAAAACACTACCTGTTGTGATAGTGACCAGGTAATTGGTTTAGTTTGTTACATATAACTATCAATGACAAATAGTGTAGATCCTGGTTACATCGGTTTGTTTGTTACATACATGGTTTTATATCATTTTGCCTCAACAATTTAAATGTGGATTTATATTCTAAAATAACTATAACTATCAATGACAAATAGTGTAGATCCTGAACTATAACTATCAATGACAAATAGTGTAGATCCTGATTAAATCACTCCCTTACAAGTGATTGACTTGGAAAAACACTACCTGTTGTGATAGTGACCAGGTACTTGGTTTAGTTTGTTACATACATGGTTTTATATCATTTGCCTCAACATTTTAGATGTGGATTTATATTCTAATATAACTATAACTATCAATGATAAATAGTGTAGATTCTGATTAAATCACTCCCTTACAAGGGATGACAAACAGTGTAGATCCTGGTTACATCGTTTTGTTTGTTACATACATGGTTTTCATTTTGCCTCAACAATTTAAATGTGGATTTATATTCTAAAACAACTATAACTATCAATGACAAATAGTGTAGATCCTGATTAAATCACTCCCTTACAAGTGATTGATTTGAAAATACACTACATGTTGTGATAGTGACCAGGTACTTGGTTTTGTTTGATACATACATGGCTTTATATCATTTTGCCTCAACAATTTAAATGCGGATTTATATTCTAAAATAACTATCAATGACAAATAGTGTAGATCCTAATTAAATCACTTCCTTAACTACGAGTAATTGATTTGGGCAAACACTACCTGTTGTGATAGTGAAAATGTACTTGGTTTTATTTGGTACATACAAACAGTAGTGAAAATCAGGTCATTACCATATGAATATTATTACCATATTACCATTATGCATAACAACATAGTTATATATTACTTTTATTCTCATTGAAATTAAATATTCATACTTATTTCTTTTCTCGTATGTTTTATTCTCCCTTGTTTTTGCTTTGATGTGCCATTTGTATATATAATTCCTTAATTAAATACATAATTATGTTTCACATGGGGTTTTGTCCACGTGGGGTATTGTACTACTGGGGTCTTGTCCACATGTGGTATTGTCCTATGGGGTTATGCCCTACTGGGGTTTTGTCCTAATGGGGTTTTGTCCTACACCCATGTGAGAGAGAGATAGAGAGAGAGGGGAAAGAGAGGGGAGAGAGATAAACACCACACAGAGAGCTAGCTGGAGAGAGAGAGAGAGAGATGCACACACCAGAGATACACACACACACACCGCAGAGAAAGAAAGAGAATGAGAGATGGGACAGAGAGAGAGAGAGACGTACACCAGAGAGAGCTAGATAGAGAGAGAGGGGGCACAAAAGAGATAGAGAGAGACGCACACACCCGCTAACAGAAAGAGAATGAGAGAGATAGGGACAGATAACCACACACTCCACAGAGAGTGCTAGATGGAGAGAGGGGCACACATCAGAGAGATCGTGAGAGACTCACATGCCACAGAGAAATGGAGAGAATGAGAGAGAGAGAGTTTTAGCTAGGCTCATGTTTGAATTATTATTTTTTTCAGAATAAATGGCCAGTGCTCTCATATTGTTGGCTTGTTGAAGACTCTGCAGGGACTAAAGCTGCACAACTTCACAAATATTCCAGCTCAACAGAGCAGCACAAGTGTTCCACATCAGTGGCATATTCCAAGAGGGACAAAAATAAAGCCTGTGCCGGTGAATCATGTTATTGTGACCCGACCCTCTCAGACAAGAAAGAGAAAACCTGTTCTGTGCCAGATTGACACAAATTACAAGTATGTATTTATTTACAGTGAGGGAACAGAGGATAACCCTATCCACCATGAATATTCATGTAAGAATTAATAGAGCATTTGCTCTATAGGAGCAAATGCTCTATTTATCACAATGGTTTCAATAAATGAGTTTTACAGAGTCGCAAAAAGACGTCAGTAGGATAGAATGGGTTAAGTAATTCAATATATACTTAACCTCTTCCCTCATATATACGACTTTTCACACATTTTGCAAACAGTGTAGATCCAGATCAGACAGCCCCAGCTATGTTTGCCTAGATGGGATCTGTTTGGTCAGAGTGACCGAGGCTGCCCTGTCTGCCTTAGGAAGAAATTGCATTTATATCTACATGCCAGTACAACAATAAACAATTAATATTCAAAGGGATGGAGACTTTGCATAAATGTTCATTATGAAAATGGTTAAATATACTTTGGAATTACATTTCAGACTTCCAGAGGTTACTAAAGAAGATTTTGAGCTGCTGGCCAGTCTGAAAGGCACACCTTTAGCTATCAGAATGTCAGCCGACATACCCACAATGTCAACACCACTGGGATCAGTACAAATTGGCTCTGTGTTGTCATACCAGGTAAACATTAATCTTTATTTTTGTCTATAACAAATTCATCTTGAAATAATATCAGATAACAACACACTGTCCACATTTTGTTGAATTGTTTAAACAGGGATGTTAGAACAGTGTTAGACAATAGTTTGTAAGTATTCACTTTGCATATAAGGCGTTCAATATGTACTCTGTGCTTGGCAAGTTTAGTTGTTAATGCAGTATCTGCAGTTGGCATGTGACTGCCTGCACTCGCAAATGCTGGTACATGTATGTTTAATTTTAAACCAAGTTCTTAAAGTTCTGTTCGTATATTAAAACCTTTATCAGCCATAACAGTATCACCATCTGTAATATACCCAATTGATTTAAAAAATTAAATCTCTTTATGGTATCGTAAAACCCAGACTGTTCAGTCAGTGCTTTGTCTGAAATGGATCTAGTATACAGTTCTGAAACGTATAAAAAAATCCACAAGGGTCACATCCGATTAAGCCTTTAAATGTTAATGGTGTACTTGATTCGTAATCACTATAAAGCTGACTCTGAAGAACAAGAGCACTTGGAGTGTGTGTCCTACTTTCCGCCCCGTCAATAATTACTAAGGAAGTGGGAAAGTCCCTCCTGAAATCTGATGGCACACTGCTAACGATGCTGTCTCTGTGACGCCATATTTACATCTGCCCAAACTTATGAGAAAAGTGATCTAGCCACCAATCAAATATTTCACCAGCTGACTGTAGAGTCAATCCAAAACGTGCCGCTAAATCTTTCAGACCAAACCCATGTCATAATCTACACAAAGGCATTTATGTGACTAATTCCCTTAATGTGTTTCCTGTCACATTTGTATTTTACTGTTTCACCATCCTTGTATAAAATTTTCAGCAGTATACAAAATCTAAAATATGTCAGGCCTGTATAATATTTGAACAACTGTTTCATGTCCCTTTCACGATTGTCCACTGGTTCTTAACTAAATACCACTGGCTTCTCAGACCTCAATTTTGCAACCACTTTGTCTTTGTATTCCACTTATGGCTGCATGTTTTTAATTTCCTCTGACAGCACACGGACCTGGTTTGCTATGATCTGTTTTCCACTGTCAGTGCCAACATGTCCATTGCTGATACCTCTGTAAAAAGACCAAATAACTTTTATGATATATTACAGACAAGGAACCTAAAAGGAACACATCAGTCTGTCCAAGGGTGTTGTGATACCAATGTTAACTGCTCAGCACCAATAAACCTGTCAGAGGAGTTCAACGACTAAACAAGGAAATGCTCTGTAATGATCCACAATGTCTGGAGCGACTAACAAGGGACCAGTCAGCATCAGAATCGTGGTATGAAGAAAGGAAAGAGAGACCAACTTCATCAAAGTGCAGAATGACGAATAGTCTGTTTTATAGAATGTAACTGTCTGACAATACCCTAGATTAACATACACCATGTAAATGTTCTGTTAACACTTTACTTCATGACTATAAAGGGTAAGAAATAATGATTGATTTCATGAATATTTATTAACTGAACTTTAATTATGGCATGTGAATGCATTAATTGGCAGACGTGACAGAAATTGTAGAATCAGATCTTTATTATTCATATGCAAATACAGCAGACCATGGCCAGACGCTCCTACTGGAACCGTATCAATGAATTAAAATGTTAATCAATACAGTAAAACCCATCTAAACCGGACGTTATATTTGGTCAATACAGTAAAACCTCTCCAAACCAGAATAGAACAGATAAAAAAAATTATACTTTTAAGCAGGTTGCTGCTTACTGCAGGGTGAAAGTCGTGCAGAAAGTTCCTAGAGGAGCTTTCTGCATGACTTTCACCCCGCATTAAGCTAACACCTGTCTCCATGATCGATATCCGGTTTGGAGAGGTTTAACTGTATATAGATCTTGGAGACAGGTGGCAGTTTAATGCGGGATGAAAGTCATGCAGAAAGCTCCTAGAGGAGCTTTCTGCCTGACTTTCACCCTGCATTAAGCAGCCACCTGCTTAAAAGTATAAAATATTACCTGTACTATAATTCCAGTTTAGAGAGGTTTCACTGTAATGATAAAGAGGCACCTCTGTGTATTTATTCAAAACATTGCAAAACCTTTAAATGTTGAATATTCAAATTAGAATGTCCAATTAGTACATTCAGTATGAAAGACATAAATTTGTTTTAATGGATTTTGAATGGCAAACAATGCAGACGCTGATCAAAGGGATCGCCCAGGCGTCCTCTGATCTGAATCTACACTGTTTGCAAATGCCAGTGCACATATTCAAACGATCAATGGCCGATGCTAGGAAATCAAAATCAGAGAAATCGTTTCATTGTTGTTTGGTTCAGATTGTAAAAGAAATCTAAATTGGCAAGTCAATGCCAACAACATTTGTCTTCTGGCCAATGGGGTGACTTCAGTTTTTAACTTTTTATCGATACCCGAAGATAACTTTCAAATTGAATTACATATTCATCTCCCTTGAATACTCTCCCCAATGCATGTCGCTCTTGCTAGATGGTTTCCTCTGATCTTATTGATATGCAGTAAAACCTCTCTAAACCGTACGTTAAATTTGGTATATATATCGATCTTGGAGACAGGTGGCAGCTTAATGCGGGATGAAAGTCATGCGAGCTTTCTGCATGACTTTCACCCTGCATTAAGCAGCCACCTGCTTAAGAGTGTCAAACATTATCTGTACTATAATTCCGGTTTAGAGAGGTTTTACTGTATTTGCAAATTTGACTCAAAATATCTCGTATAAGAAGTATCAAATGATTATGACATTTGTTACTTATTTTCTTTGACTATATCGAATTATTTTGACTATCGAATTGTGTTTAGAGACAATTCTAACGAGTGGTCACAACATAGGGTTTAATGGAGAATTGATTATTTTAATACTTGAATGTACACCTTTTATCTATAGCTATACATGTACAGTACATGCGTTTCCCATATTGAAAGTTTAAACCTTTCCCTGTTCTATATTAATTCCAAATTTCAATACTTACTGAATATTCATGGACAAAATAGTAATAATGAAATATGGAAGGTGGAACATTGTAACAATTTTAGAATGTGTCAAATTGGATTAGCAAACAGAACAGACCCTGATCATACAGCTCCTATAGGAGCCGTCTTGTCTGGGTCTACTATGTTTGCAAATGCGTGAAAATGCGTTTATGTGAAGAATAGGGTTAACCCATTACTCATACTTTATATAAGGTACAACGTACAAATTGGCCATTGCAACATAGTGTGTGTGTGGAGATTGTGCAAAAGGCTACAGTGTATACTGGCTAAATCTTATTATAATCTAATTATTCTCAATCTGTTGAATTTCAATGTGTTTTTCTACTCGTAATAGTCTAGTAATTGATCATTCTGTTGAAATTTATCCTCCTGTAATCGATGCATTGTTGCATTGTTTACTATATTTCTTAGAACTAAGAGTGTAATACACGGATTTATCATACATATATAGATATTCAACGCTCTAGGACAAGTGTGTAATTATAATAATGCTACTTATTTGACATTTATGTGACTTTGACAACATGTATTATGTTATTGACATTGTATGACAAGAAACCTTGTAGTTTACGTCAAATAAAGTATCTATCCAAGAAGCTAAAACAATTGTATTAAATGGTGTATGTATAGCAAACAGTTCAGACCCGATCAGAGAGCCTCTACGGGCGGTCTGATCTGGATCTGCACAATTGTCTATGATCTAATTAATTAATTACTAATACAGTAAATCTCCTCTAAAGCGACCACATTATAAATTAACCATTTACTCCATCAATACGCCTTTCTACACCTTTGCAAACAGAAGCGACCCAGATCATACGGCTCCCGTATGAGCGTTTTGATCTGGGTCTGGTATGTTTAGTAATGAATTAATTATGTAGATATGATCCAACAGTTTCTGCAATCGCCATAAATGGCTGTGTTCATGTGCTATTATTACAATGAATCTAATTAATATTCATGATTTCGTTATTTAACATGAATATTCATGGAGTAAAAAGTTAAAATAATTGTCTTTAAAAGCATGTGATTGCTGAATGCAGGACGAAAGTAAAGCAGAAAGCACACGTGGGAGCTAATCTGCATAACTATTAAGTTACCACCTGCCCTTAAGTCTCAGAATTAGACCTCGTCTGTGATCACGTTAGAGAGTGTTTACTGTGTCATTGCTTTACACTCTTTAAACCATTACCTCATAGGCTATTTTAGATACAATCTACCGAAAAGGAGCATTAACTAGAGAAAATGTTGTTTTTTTTAATTTTGTAGTTTGAAACCATTGTGATAAATAGAGCATTAGCTCCTATAGGAGCAAATGCTCTATTTATCACAATGGTTTCACAAAGTAACTTTTACAGAGTCGTCAAATGTCGTCAATATCGGTGATCCTAATGTTTATTAAGTTATATTCAGCAATCAAATTAACTCTTTCACTGCCAGTGACAATTATGTGAATACCTATGGAAGCCGTTCGGACCCAGATGACACACAGCCAATTTCGTGGGGCGTCATGATCCAGACTGTTTGGTACTGTGACTATGCTTCGTGAAAAATAATGAAAAAGCGTAAAAATGAAAATGGCAGCAGACGACAAAGTTGCAGACGACAAAAGTTAGCAAAGTTGACATCAATACCTTTGACTGCTAAGTTCTTACTCTGTATGAAAATAATTGTTTACTCGAAAAGTCTTAGAAATTATTCTGTGATGTTTGCCTCATATGTTCCTCGCAAAAACACAACCTTCTATCGTATCCATTTGCCTAATAACACTTATATTTAAAATACAGTTAAACTTCGATACCTCGAACTTCAAGGGACCATATTAGTTCGAGATAACAGAGGTTCGAGTCATCCTATTTACAATCTGACCAATATATCAGGTTCACAGCTTAATGCAGATCTAAAGTAATGCTGAAAGCTCCTCTAGGAGCTTTCAGCATTACTTTCGACCTGCATTAAGCTGTCACATCTGTTTCTAGATATGTGTAGTGATGCATTTTACAACAATTCTATATTGTAAATTTTGGAGGGACCGAACGTTTAGTTCGAGTTATCCCGAAGTTCGGGTTATCCGAGCTCGAGTTATAGAAGTTCAACTGTAGTTATTTGAAACAGGCCACAAACATGCTACACGTGGTAACCCTTCGCCTGCTAAAAGCGACCTGAAACAACTTGCAAATAGATTGCATCCAGATGCGACACCAAGTGAATTGGCGTCTCATCAGTATCCATGCTGTTTGACACTTTGTCAATAGTTTCTCAAAGTTTTAGCCCTTACAGTGCGGGAACACGAGTCACTGATGTCATTTGCAAGCAGTGTAGACCCAGATGAGAGAGCTCCTAGAGGAGCTCTCTCATCAGGGTCTGCACCGTTTGTCATGTTACACTTTTGTTTTGGAAAAATATAGTTTGTATATATAGGTAAATATTCACCATAGGATTGGCCTGTTTGAATTTTGAAATAGTCTATTTGAAACTTCAGCGTTGCAAGGATTAACCCTTTCCCTTATGTAACCATTTTTACGCATCTGCAAACACAGTAGACCCAGATCAGACGGCTCCAATAGGAGCCGTCTGATCAGAGCCTCTCTGTTCGCTTATGATGTAGTATAGATCTGATTCTACAGCTTCAGCCTGAACCAAAATGGCATGTATTCGTATGCCATGATAAAAAATAATTTTATTAATATTCATGAACTCATTATTTCCTACATGAATATTTATCAGGGAAAGGGTTAAACGAATCAAAAGTAAAATAAAACATGTAGCCGATGAGAGTTTGACTAGATATTATTTCTTCGTGATGACAGAGGTTTAGACATAGTGTTCCTCATGGTGCGGTTCGTATAATCACGTGCCCAGGATTGTCTGTCTGGTTCGAGCTATACACTTGCCCATTAGATGTATTCCTCCATCACAACTATCTGTCTTGTGAACGAAAACTATGCTTTTCGCTTCTCATTGTATCATCAAATCACTATATTTATCTAAACATTAATACGAAAGTGTCTGCAAATACTGACCAAGCTATATTCGCAGCAGAAGAATTGGTTGCAAGCATTAATTGGACGAACATTTCCGTTTACTTAATGCCAAGACAACCTGTATTCACGGGGCAAGCGCCAGACGCATCAATGTATTTAACCTTTAGCCTGTTGAGCGAATTAGTTTTACACAAATTTCATCTACTACATTTTCAACAGATTCAAGCTATAATTAGTTTGTCTAACAAACAAAATTGGAGTGTCAAAACAGTCTGGATCCTGATCCGAGGCGAGTTACTCTGCGTCTCATATAGATTCAAACTGTTCGCGAAGGTAATACATCATCGCCTAACACAACAGGCTAAAGTTAACTATGGTGTCCATTAGTATGTTTAAGCATCGGTCTGTATGGTTCGTATATGGCATTAGACCATAACGTATTTCTTGCACCCATAACCCATTCCCTCATGAGCTATTTAAGACTTCTTTGAAAACACCTAATGAAACAGAGATTCAACTACAGAAAGGGAGACGTGTGGAATTTTGTGGTTTTGAAACCATTGTGAAGCAAATGCTCCATTTATCACAATGATTTCAAAAAGTGACTTTTACAGAGGTTTCAAAGGATGTCAATATGAGGGAATGCGTTAACCAATTCAGTTCCACAATGACGGGTCAGTAATATCATATGCAAATAGTTTGGATCCAGATTAGACGCCGTGTCACTTGGCGTCTCATCAGGATCCAAAATGATAAACAAAATGCCCACTACAAAACTTGACGGCAGACGAAAATGTGTCCAGCAGACGACAATGCTTGCATTGAAAGGATAAACTCATTACTTCGTGAAAAAATATATGAGAAATAATCACATAATGAATATTAATGGCATATGAAGACAGGTCATTTGGTCATGGTAAAGCTCTGCAGAATCAGATCCATAAAAAGTCTATAAGCAAATCCTGATCAGACGGCCCCTACATGAACCGTCTAATCTGGGTCTGCTCTGGTTGCAAATGCATTCATATGTATGGATTAAAGGATTAATGCAGTTCCATTGCCGCTGTGTGAGTGGGGTTATTGTTTAGTCTACAAATTGTGAATATGTAACGCTGTTCTGTCTCTGTAACAGTAATGGCCTCGATAAACACCTAACGTCGCTTCTAACACCTCGACATCGCGCTACCCAAAAATAAAACGCACTGCAGTAGAATCTGTTTTAATATCTACCTCTTGAACTGTACAATCATCCAAACATTTTGAAATTCAAAAACCTTATGAATAATTCTGATCTTAATAATTTGACCAAATTAGCCTTGTTTGTTAAACCTATAATGCTGAAAGTTAGATGAGCTGTCTTCCTTGTATTGTGTGATTTCATTTCTGATTTATGTTGTAAGTAAGTAAGTAAGTAAATTGTTTATTATAGTGACATGTGTTACATCATATTCTTATATGTACAAACATATATACAAATACATAAACACCCGGCCCCATGGGCCTATATGTCACCTACCAAAAAATGTAACTTTAAACATATTCACATAGATATATCATAGCTTATATGAAAAGATCAAATATTATGGATGTCAATTATATGCACATAGATACTGTTAGTGGCGTCATCCATGTTACGTGGCATAGATAAATCTGCGCCTAAGAAGAAATGCCTTTACCAGAAACTTGGCAGTCTTTCTTGTCTGTTCATTTAAAAGAAAGCTTAATTTTTCCAGACACGTTTTGGTTGTGAACACATTGTCAGTAAACAGACCATTAAAAATGTCTTGGCGCATTACGTCATACATATTACAAACTAACAGAAAATGAGTTTCAGTCTCAATATCATTTGAGTTGCACAAAGTGCAAATTCTATCAGTCACTGGTTCGTTAATGTACCTGCCGGTCTCTATACGTAGAGGTAAAATGCCACACCTGAACTGTGCCATTACAGACCGTTCACTTTTGTTTAGGTTTAGTGTCACATAGTGTTCTTCTTTGAAGTCACTTTTAAAGTGTTTGTAAGTTCTTAATTTGGGTGAACTTTGAACTTTTGTAACCCATTCATTTTTATAATGATTCATAAGTCTTTCTCTGGCCAACTGTAAATCTACTATGGCTTTATTATCGAAATTGTCCCTTAATCCAAGTGTATACATAATTGTTTTCATCTCACTGCTCCAATTACTATTACACATTCTATAGTCTGTTTCAAAAATCTTGTATGTAAGTCTATCATTGTCAATACAATTTAGCCGGTTCCAATAACGCACCATATTCAACCATCGTCGATACCGGCAAGGTAACCACCCTATGTCACCGGAAATAGCTGCAACTGGCGCGAACCGATGTACACCGAGGAAATAACGGATTGCCCTGTGCTGTATGTTGTCTGTGGATTGAAATTGCTTAAAACCCCATACACCCGAGCAATAGTCTAAGATCGGAACAACACAACTGTTATAAAGTTTATCATAAGATCTGAAACCGAAATCTTTATAAATGTGAATCTTATTGATAATACCACCCAATGCTCTTCCTGCGCCTCTGCTTAATGCTTCACTGTGCTCATTAAAACCACATTTGTCGGAAAATATAACACCAAGGTATCTATATTCTGAGACAGTTTCCAGAGCGTTTGCTCCTATATGAAATTTAAATTCCGTCATTTTTGCACGGCCTTTACGAAAATGCATGCACTTGGATTTACTCGTATTAATTAAAACGCGCCATTTTTTACACCACTGATGGATAGTGTCTAACATGCACTGTAACTTCATCTCACTGTCAGCGATTAGAACTATGTCATCCGCGTAAAGGAGTGTAGAGACTGATATGTCTCCCATTTTGATTCCAAGGTCAAGGTCATTAATGTCTTTCACTAGGTCGTTAATAAAGGTCGCAAAAATCGTTGGCGACAAATTATTTCCTTGAGCTACTCCGGATTTACAGTCAAACCAGTCAGTTAATTTGCCATTAATTTTAATGGCTGCTGAAGTCCGTTCATACATAGTCTTAATAGTTTGATAAAGTTTGCCGTCAATTCCTAAAGCTAGCAGTTTGTACAACATCATATCTCTATCCACAAAGTCAAACGCTTTTTTAAGATCAATAAATGCTGTAAACACTTTGTCATTGTTTCTAGTAATACTATTTAATGTAAAAATATGATCTTCGCATGAGCGATTCTTCCGGAAGCCATTTTGCTCATCAGCTAGTATACCATGTTCGTCTAGATACGCTGTCAGTCTTTTGTTTATGAGAGCACTGTAGACCTTACTGATGCACGATAAAAGGCTTATCCCGCGGTAATTTAGAGGTACACGGCGGTCTGAGTCACTATCTTTCAATATTGGAAATATGACTGCTTTTCTCCACTCACTCGGAATCACGTTAGTATCAAATACAAATTGAAACAGTTTGTAAAGGACGGCAATAACAGGTGGATGTTTTAGCACTGCATATGGAATATTATCTAAACCACACGCTGATTTTGATCTGGTTGCCGTAACAACATTAGTCACCTCTTCAATAGTAATATCTTGATTTAATAGTTGATTCGAGTCATACAATGGGTCAGATATGTTCATTTCAATTAGCTGCTTGTGTATTTTAGCTTGCCGGTAAAATTCATTATCAAAATCATCACTATTTCCTCCATTATAAAGATTTTCAAAATCGTGCTGCCATCTTTCAAGCACTATGTATTCATCATTTATAACTGTCCCAGACTCGTCAATCACTTCCTCGGGTATCTTTGAATTTTTACGAGGACCTAAGTATTTTATCTTGTCCCAAAAGTCATTTGGATTTGTTGTAGACATCGTCTCTATATCGACCGCTACCGATCGCCTATATTCGCGTTCGCATTGACGTAATCGTTTATCGAATACCGCTCTAGCTTCGAAATACCGCATCCGTTTCGTATTACGCACTGCTCTTGTAGCTTTACAAGATATAAACTCATTTTCTGAGAGTCTCATTTCATGCCATAATTTACCCAGTTCGTCGTTCCAGTATGTTACTATCAAGTTACAGTATGGCCCATGTGATCCTGGCAGACATCATACCCTTGTCGGGACATCATCTGTGTTGAGACATGTTTCGATTTTGCAGGGTTCACATGGGTCTTATAGTGGTTACTATTGTTTATAATCATGCTTTTTCTTTTTTTCTCTTTTAATTTGTTTATATATCTCGTATGCCCGTATGGGCCATGAGTTTGAAATAAACTTAAACTTGAAAATTGAAACTTAAGCGACCATCAAAAAGATGTATGTATTTTGGACTATAGTGCAGGTGGTAGCTTAATGCGGGTCAAAAGTAATGCGGAAAGCTCCTACAGGAGCGTTCTACATTACTTTTGCCCTGCATTAAGCAACCACCTGCTTTTTAAGATTCATGTGTCAAATCAATAAGACATGTTCTACTACATGCATATGTTTCAAAATAACAACCAACGTTCAAGAAGTTTTATGACAGCACACTTTGTATTATGTTGAGTCTATATTACTATGTATTCATACGATGTATAAGTGACTGATACTAATATATCGCGTTATTGGATTTTGAAAATTATCCATGCATGAACTCTGTCTAATGTCCCCTTTGAAATCAAGTTTTCCATTCTGACATAATTATATTACGCCAACATTTAAACAAACGTCCACCTATATAATTAGTTTGTTCACATTTTTCACATTTACAAGTAATGCAATGTACCTGCATCACTGAATTATTTTGGTTTTCACCATACATTACATATCTGTCTCATTACTGATCAAGTTATTTATTACACAATTCGTCTGTTTATTTATTAAAGGGTGTGCATACTAGAGAAATTGCATCAACAATTTATGGGATTTAAATACTAGCACATACATTGGAAAAGAAACACTAGTAAGTGTTTATAGTACGAGAAAAGCTATACATTATATTGAACAATTCAGGTATATAATGATGTAACCCGTTCATGGCTACATACGTCACATATGTGTCAATATCGACGTTATTCAAACTACTGGTTACATATCGATCAGTGAAATCACATAAGTGTGAATTTCGCAGTTAGGTTTGATCTGCACCCTCTTCCTCTGTGTTGATATTAACTGGATTCTCGTTCCTGTAGTTTAGGTTCAATATCCGGCAAAACTCGATACTCAAAGTATTTCTTTTGATATTTCATCACGTTAAGGGCCCATGGGCCGTATCTCTCCACCTTATGTTCTGGTCCCTGACCTGTTGCCTTTGACATGAAGTTAACACCAATATCCCCATCATAACTCGGGCTTAAGAAAAACGGCACAGAATACCTGTCAACACCGATGTCAATTACACGGTGACGGGTCGCCTTCAGCCTCCCACCCATCATCCTTGACAACGTGTCCCCGATGTTCATGACCAAACTTCCAGGACGAGGATCAACCTCCACCCACTCACCGTTAAGAGTCTGGACTTCTAAACCACCATATCCAAATCTCGTCAGCAGTGTTAGAAAGTTGGTGTCTGTGTGAGCTGGTGTGATGAGAACTTTTCCGTCCTCGGTGTATGCGTTTTGGGGTGGCTCGCCATTCCATGGCGGATAGTGCATTATACGAAATGTGGAGCAAGGTCGATAGGAGAAAACGTCCTCAAATGAGTTCTCAGCAATTCCAAGACCTAGAGCGGTTAGTTGGAGAACTTCCATGGCTGTATTGTGCAAAAGTTCATAAGTGTCTCGCATAAAAGCTTTAAATGGAAATGTTCCATCTTCTTCTGGCCAGGGCGTTTTCTCATAGAACCAATTGTTCTTTGCCACTGTTTGATCATTTTCTGGAACGTCCCTTGCACATTCAAATCCCTCCTTCCTGCTCGGCTCTCCTTCCACTACAGGGAAGTATCCTCTATAGACATTCGTGTTGTCAGGATTCCAGAAATTTCTCATAACCTTTTTCTTGAATTCAATCGGCTTGTCGAAAAACTATTTACATGCCTTCAACATGCCATCATAGTCGATGCCTTCCACGTTATCAATGAAGAGGAACCCCTCGTTTTCCAGACCGTGTACTACTTTCTTAGCCAGTTCCATTCGGTCCGTTTTAGCCTTGGACAAGTCAATAATTGGTAACTCAAAGGTAGACGCCATTGTCTGAAAGAAACATGCGTATCTTGATAGGTATAAATTAAAAACAGTTGCCGTTTCTCAACAGTTGTCATTTACCCATTTCCTTGTTCTATGTATATTCCTAATTTCAGTACCTACTGAACATTCATGGACGAGCGTGTTAATATGAAGGAAAGGGTTAATACAATAATGTCCAGACCGGTTTCACTTTCCATGGGGTATCAATTTGAACCAAGCTGTTTGCCTCAGTTATTACGATGATACTCGTACATGCAATGGCTTTACGGTTATATTATTTGCCTACTTTTTAAAGTAATGTACTGATTCTGGTCCTTACTTAAGCTATGTGTGTGATATGATACAAAACATATTGACTACGTTTAATCAGTATTTAGTATCATGTTAAAGACGACATGGCCTCTATTTGTGAAAAGCTGGGATACAAAAGAGATGCCGGTAATTCGTCCTTTCAGCAGGATCCCAGCTGTTTGGCGCTCGGTAAATTGTTCCTCAAACCATTAACTCTTTCTGACATTCTGTCATATACATGTAAACGCATTTTCACGCATTTGCAAACAGGGGCCGCCTGACCAGGGTCTGATCTGTTTGCTAATGGCATTTGATAGTTCTGTTTATCTACTTTCTAAACTGGCTACAATGTTTCACCTTCCATTTTTCATTATAACTATTTTGTCTATTTTGTCCATGAATAGTGTGTAGGTACTGAAGTTTGAAATAAACATAGAACAAGGAAATGGTTAAACGAATAGGAAATAAGAAAATAATTGCAGCAGATCAGATTTTGAGCAGACATCATTTTTAGTACGTCAACGATGTGTATGTGCAAGCACATTTATTAGTATTTATCGTCAGTCACGTATATAGTGTTTGTTTTTTGTACCTCTATCTGTTTATTGTTATCGGTGCAACAGATGAAGTCATACCGTTTACCTCAAAGAAACGCCTTTTAACGCCTTTGAACACAGGGTAGATCTATATAAGACAGCTCCTACTTATCATGTGAATATTCATGGGTGGGGGGAATGTTAATCACCTTGGGTTAAGAACTATATTGACTGTTCACTCCACAATAGTCATATGTTTATTCAAACAAAACGTATACTAATGAAATTGCGATAAAAATGCAATTCTCTCTTTTTATGTTTCTACATGTGAATATTTGAATGCTTACACATTTTGTAAATATTATTTAATCCAGCTTGTGTTTAAAATGATTCACATGTAATGAATACACTAGTAAACGCAGTTGATGTGACACATTTTAAATGTTTAAACAAAATTGAAAAATTAGAATCAAAACAATATTTAGAGAGTATATGCCAAGAACAAGTTCCACTCGTTTTGTATAGAGTATTAAAATTGCATTCAGTCTTTAACTCATTCCCTCCTAGAAAACATATTTAGACCCAGCCTCTTTGAATTAATCTACCGAAAAGCGGCATTAACTATAGAATAGGAGAATTTTAGAATTGGGTAGTCTTGAAACCATTTTGATAAATAGAGCATTTGCTGCGATGGAGCAAATGCTCTATTTATCAAAATGGTTTCAATAAATGAGTTTTACAGAGGTGCATATAAAAGGCGTCAGTAGGAGAAAATGTGTTAAATGCGTATGAAATACATGTATGTAACAAACCTTAAGTGTTATAACTTTACCAAAGTCGTTCCTTTTTCGTGCTAACCAGTTGTTTCATGAATGAAAGTTTCACGAATGTTCATCTAGTTATATATTGGTACATGTATAAAATTTAAACCCACAGTACCCTTCACCGAAACCATTCACAATACAGCCAGTGATAACAAAGATAACATGTATGACTCATAGTGGTAATCGGGTTATCAGAAGAAAGCTATTCATTATGTATGTGCGTTGATGCTGTGACAAAATGTTAAAACGGTTTACCCTTTTCCTTTTGAATATTCAAGCAGGACATAATGACACCATGCACTTTTATTTGCTGATATGTTGTACCGGCATGTTAACATCGGAGTGTTTGATATTGGCAAAAACAAAGATATTGGTCACATCTACAGTATTCCCTCCGGTAACGTCGCCTCTCTAGACTGACATCCTCCTTACAACGACAGTCTCAATTGCTCCTGTGCATTTTTAACGTAAAGCTACCTCCGACAACCGACTCCTCTAAGGAACGACAACCGTCACATGGTACAAAGTATTAACCACGTGATCTCGAGGCACCATTGCAATGCTTCATTGCATTTGACATTCCGGATTTGTCGTGTAAACATATTGATTTGAATGTATGTATATCATACCAGACACTCTATATCTTGCATTGTTGTCTTTATATCGCCAGTTTAGATCAGGAGATCTTGGTTCCACAAATCATTGGTGTCACGTACACCGAAAGCAACATGTCCCAACACCGGTTGAGTTTACACTACCCCTGTACTGTGTTTTATGGTTGCGCAAGTGGTTCGGTTAAATAGTACAACCATGTACTGCAAGAAAGTTTAAAACAAGACGCAAGAAGCATCTTATATATATTATTTTTACAAGTCAAATATATTGTGTTTGAAAACGATTGAATTTATAACATCCATGGATTGACTCATTCGGTATGGAGCTGGTCTGGAACGTAATAACTCTATACAGTGGAACCCCCTCTAAAGCGACCACGTAATGAACACAAATCGAGGTCATGAAAAGCAGGTGTTTGCTTAACCCAATCCCTCCTACTGACGCCTCTTTTGACGCCTCTGTAAAAGTCATTTTTGAAACCATTGTGATAAATAGAGCCTTTGCTCTAACTTCAAAAATGTTCCTTTTCTCTAGAGAGTTAAATGCTCCTTTCTGTAGATTTAGTCAAAGAAGTTTGGCCTAAAAATAGTCCATGAGGTAATGGGTTAATGCAGGGCGAAAGTAATGCAGAAAGCACCTGTATGAGTTTTCTGCAAAACTTTCAGTCTTCATTAAAGCGTTTGTTGTTAAGACAAAGACTTAAGCTTATTTTAGTCAGTCGCTGTAGCGACCTTTTTACTGTATGATAGGACGTTTTGATATCCAGCTTTGATGGATAAGTCAAAGTTATTGATTCAGACGTAACTCCTCTTTTCTCTATCATCAAACAATCCACTACCCACTACTTAACCAGTACAGACCAAGAATATTTTGACGGATAGCTTTAATATAATCGTATATTGATATGTAACCTATATATTATGTCGGGAGATATGGAACAGGAGGTCTGGAATGCCCGTTTATATACAGCTCAAACTAATTTATTGAATGCATGTAAATCTATAAATGCGAAATGACTGGCATAATTTTATTAATACACTCAGCATCATAAATATTTTAAAAGTTATATAGTATTGATCGCATGTTAGCCTAATGATTCATTAGAATCGGTCCAGGGACGGCGACCGTCGTGAGTCTATGCTCTTTGTAAATCCCCATCTAAGCTTTTCTTCAGTTGATCATTTTTGTAGTTTTGGCGATTATGGCGATTCGGTTAGCCTATATTGCATAGTGTCCCGTTACATGGACATAGTGTAGACTAAGACCACAAAGTTCTCTGATCAGGGTGTCCGATGTTTGCGCCATAAATTGATCTCCAAGCCGTACACAGAAGAAAAGATGTGCCTAAATACATAAAATAGTTTCATTTAAAATTCGAGTAACATTATGAAAAAGAGGTTGCAATTGGCTGAGGGCGACCATCGGGTGCGTTTTCTAATAGCAGCATAATAACTATACATCTTGGTTCTTCTTTGTCAAAACTAATTATATCTATCCGCAAAATGAAAACAAAAGTACTAGTAAATATAAGCCATGCCATAATTTGTGATGGCGAAATTTTAGTAAGCACTACTAGGATTAACAGTTGCGTTCATTTATGCCACAACAATTAGTATTTATGTAAAAGTTCCAGACGCAGCGGTAATGCATGTCCTCCGTTAATGGCACATCATGTCGTTTAAACCTTTCAACGCTGAATTTCGAGAATGGATTAGCCCATAGGTGTTTAACTATAGAGTCCACTCAGTATGAAAATATAAGGCTTCCTTTAGGAGTTTGAATGCAAATGGTGCAGACCCTGGTCAGAGGGATCCTGTAGGAATCCTCTGATCTGGGTCTACACTGTTTGCAAATGGCAATGCATGTGTGTCCCGCATTCAAATTACTGTTTTCCCATAAGGTTAAATGTTCTTGCTTCCAATGGTAAATATATGATCACTAGTGATGCGTCGATTAATCGCAGTACAAACGAAGTTATATAGAACATTGGAGTACCTATGCAGAACTGCATCTTTCATTGCTGCGTCTGGGTTGGCAGTGTAGGCAGTGAACGTCGGTAAGTAAGTAAGGAAAATAAGTAAGTAAGTAAGAAAGTAAGTATGTAAGTAAGTAAGGAGGTGAGTGAGTAAGTAAGTACGTAAGTGAGCAAGTAAGTAAGTAAGTAAGTGAGCAAGTAAAAGAGCAATTAACCCTTCGCTTGCTATTCATGTCAATATACCTACCTGTAAATAGTGAAGACCCAGATGAGACAGCTCCTGCAGGAGCTGTCTCATCAGGGTCTGCACTATTTACAAGTTGATTGTGCAACCAGTGCACTCCACAGCAGTGATTGCACAGCGAAATACTCGTACACAGTAAAGATTAAAATTAAGTAAGAGAAGGGTTAAGTATGAAATAAGCAAGTATCGCAGTATTCGACGATTACGTCATGAAGGTTCCGACTTGATGACCGACGAAAGACAGGCTATCGTCGATGATATAAACATAACCCTGTGGTTTAGCAAACAGTAAAACCCATACAAGGCCAAACATCTGATAACATCTGATATTATTATTATTATTATTATCATTATACCACATTTATATAGCGTTCTTTTCACACAGGATATGAGCGTTCAAAAGCGCTTCACGTGGAAGAAATCACTAACCGGAACGAACCCCGCATGATTATCTATCCAGGCAATGAAAGATATACAATAGATATACAATATAATTATATGAAATTACTTGCCGGAAGGAACAAAATGATTGTCCATCCGGTCAATGAAAGATATGCAATAGATATACAATAAATATGAAATTACTAACCGGAAGGAACCGCATGATTTTACACATTGTTTGTCACATTGTATTAACTGAACTGAATCATTTTGTAATCAAATATTTAAAACAGAAGTTGCCCTTATCAGATGTCATGTTTTAGACAAAGAGACTGGTCTGAATATACATTGATTACAAACCTACAACCCATCGTGTGGCCTTCAGCCAAACCCAAACTAGCCCGCCATGTTAGAATTTGATCGTTATTTTGTGATCGTGTTAAAATTATGTGTGTCCGATTCCCAATACTAGTGAGTACATATCGAGGGCTTGGTGCAAAACTATTCTAACTCCTTCACAAAGTGAAGGAGTTAGAATAGTTGTGCACCAATCCCTCGATATGCAAACAGATTGAATGCAAATGAAACGTTGCGATATATCTGTTCAATTTTTAATTTAATCTCATCAGGATCAAAACTGTTTGTTACTGTGGTAATGGTGTTTATACAAATTGTATGAAAAGGAAAGAAACCTAAATACAAAAGTTGTAGCAGACAAAAAAATACCGATGAAAATATGTGGTAGCGAATGGTAAAAAAAAATGTAAATACGAGTACATATATTTTTATTTCTGACATTTCGAGCTGGGACGTGTTAACTTTGAACTCAGATTGAAAATGTTTCTGTTTGTAAGTAACAACGACGTTTGCAATTATATTTTGTGCCATACACGTCATAATTACGCTTTTCTACGAAAGCCCGGTGGTGACATTCTAAGTTCCTACTTGTTAGTTCCAAGTTTCGAGTTCCAACTTTCAAGTTCCAAGTTCCATGTTCCGACTTCCAAGTTCCAAGTTCCATGTTCCGACTTCCAAGTTCCATGTTCCGAACTTGGAATTTGAATGTCTGAACTTGGAAATTGGAAGTCAGAACCTGGAACATGAAAATCGGAACTTGGAAGTTGGAAGTCTGAACTTTGAATATGGAAGTTGGAACTTGGAACTTGGAACTTGGAACTTGGAAGTCGGAACCTGGAACTTGGAAGTCGGAACAATGAAGTAGGAACTTTGAACTCGGGCGTAAACAATATACAATAACCATATAGCAAATTGTCTTGGAAGTAAGAAGGAAGAACTTGGAAGACGAAGTTTGAAGTAGGAATTTAGAATGTCACCACCGGGCTTTCGTACTTTTCTATGCCTTTGCAGACAGAGAAGACCCAGATCAGACGGCTGATCAGAGTAGCTCTGTTTGCTTATGATATGATATAGATAATATTCTTAACATTTTTTTACATGGCCAAACATCCCTGTATCCATGTGCTATTATAACAATTAATCTAATTAATATTCATGGTGTCATTTTTCTTACAGAAATATTCAAGGAGTAAAATTATAATTAACAAGGCATATGGCTTCAACAGAATAAATCAATTAGCTTTCAGATCATTTACGTTGCTTTAACAGCATGTCAGTCATATCACGTGGTCCATCTAATTACAGATGGGGAATACCCTAGAGGTGCTTTCTGTACACGGATCTAATTGCATTGTTCCGTGCACAGAAGAACCCTCATGTAGGACCACCGACCTAGTGCAAGCTAGCTGGATGGTTTCCCTACAAGATAATCCAAATGCCCATATCGGGATTCGAACCATAGCGGTGAAGGGCTAAGTGATTGTCAAACAATGGTCATGTCCACCACAGAGGCCCCTTCATGTCTCTCCTGCCTATGGGTCATTTACAGTACTCTGTTCTTAATTTATGTACGTACAATTGACCTTTTGCCAGTCCTGATAGAAACGCCCTTTAAAATAACGCCTTTAAGTAGACGAGATCAAGTGGCTTTCTTTGCTTATGGAATTATAATATATATTTAATTCTACAATTTCTGTCATGACCAAAATGTCCTGTGTTCATATACCATTGTAAGATTTCATCTAACAAATTTTGATGAAGGAAAGGTCAACTTAAATTGTCTTTTGCCGCATGTCGATCGTCATTCGTCATTTTTTGCGTTATAGCATATTAGCATTTATAAGCCAAAACATTCAAAATCTATTTCAAATCGCTAATGGTTTTCAAGACTAATTTGCAATGGTAAGGAAGCATATGTGTGTTTAAAAGGGAAATTGCCTGATTATTTTTGTTTTTGTGCAAGATACTGAAATGTCTTACAACTGTCGTATGATACTTGTCATCTTTCTGCCGTACAGCAAAATGTGATAAGGGTTTTGCCAAGTATCATGTTTTATCTACTATGATGAATCGTGTAATTATATGCAATATTATACTGTCACCTTAAGCACTAGAGGATCAAACGTGTGGGGCATTTTGACAAAGTGAAGTAAATACACTGGTAAGTGTCGTATCTTTTAATGTATCTAAGTTAGTTCATATGCATATATAGTGCAAGAAATTTGTATAACTTGATGGACTCTTGTTTGCAATAAATTGTTAAAGCTTTTGATTTGTCTGATTTGAACCAAAGGCTCATATTGAGTCTGAGTTCATTCTCAAGTTTTGATTGGTCAGATTTGAGCCAAAGGCTCAAATCTGACCAATCAAAAGCTTGAGAACAAACTCAGACTCAACTAAAAAGCTTTATAAGCATGGACCCAGGTCATATTGTTGATGGCTTCAGTATCACGAGTATTGATGCTTACTCTCGTTCTTCTTTTCTAGGTTCAATATCGGGTAAAACTCGATACTCAAAATATTTCTTTTGATATTTTATCACGTCCAGGACCCAGGGGCCGTATCTCTCTACCTTGTGTTCTGGTCCCTTGCCAGTGGCCTTTGACATGAAGTTAATTCCAATATCCCCGTCGTAACTGGGGGTAAAGAAAAACGGTACAGAATACCTGTCAACACCGATGTCAATTACACGGTGACGGGTGGCCTTCAATCTCCCACCCATCATCCTTGAAAACGTGTCACCTATGTTCATGACCAAACTTCCGGGGCGAGGATCAACCGCCACCCACTCACCGTCATGAGTTTGGACTTCTAAACCACCATATTCAAACCTCGTTAGCAGTGTTAGAAAGTTCGTGTCCGTGTGAGCTGGTGTGATGAGAACCTTTCCATCTTCGGTGTATGCATTTTTGGGTGGTTCGCCATTCCAAGGTGGATAGTGCATTATACGAAATGTGGTACAAGGTCGATAGGAGAAGACGTCCTCAAACGAATCTTCGGGAATACCAAGGCCCAATGCTGTCAGTCGAAGAATTTCCAGGGCAGTATTATGCAAGAGTTCATACGTGTCTCGCATAAAAGCTTTAAAAGGAAATGTTCCATCTTCTTCAGGCCATGGCGTTTTTTCATAGAACCAGTTGTTCTTTGCCACTGTTGGATCATTCTCAGGAATGTCCCGTGCACATTCAAATCCTTCCTTTCTACTCGGTTCTCCTTCCACAACAGGGAAGTATCCTCGATAGATATTCTTATTGTCGGGATTCCAGAAATTCCTCATGACTTTTTTCTTGAATTCAATCGGCTTGCCGAAGAACCATTTACATGCGTTCAACAAACCGTCATAATCGAGACCTTCCACGTTATCAATGAAGAGAAATCCTTCGTTTTCCAGACCTTGTACAACTTTCTTAGCTTGTTCCATTCGGTCCGTTTTAGCTTTTGACAAGTCAATGATGGGTAACTCAAAAGTGGACGCCATTGCCTGAAAGAAAAACAATCGTGTGTTACCCCTTGAATGCGGGAAACGAGAGAATAGCAAAATCCATCTAACCCTTTCGATGCCAGCATTGTCGTCTGCTGGACATAATGTTTCGTTTAATTTTAATGTAAGTGTGTGCATTTCTTCCATTTTCTTTACAAAACAGTAAACAAAGTGTCAAACAGTTTGGATCCTGATGAGACGCCGAGTTACTCGGCGTCTCATCTGGATCCAAACTGTTTGCAGGTGATATCATAAACCCGTCATTGTGGCACGGAAGGGGCTACTGCGAGCACCAAATATAGGCATAAATATGGGCGACAGAGGCAGGCGGTTGCTTAATGCAGGGGGGAAGTTATGCAGAAAGCAATCACCTGTTTTAAACGACGCCAGTGGCTCTTTATTAAGTGGTCGCATTAGCCGGGGTTTTACTGTACTTGTATTTGCATGAGCACGCAGAGGAGACCCTAGTAAGGACTTGTCTGATATTGGACTACTCTGTGTGCAAAAGAGGGAAAATGGGTTTCTATCAGTTGGCGAAAATCATGAATTCAAACCGAAATTGAGTCTACAAACATAGATTTAGGACATGATTTACTTGTGATTAATCGTTTTATTTTCACTCGACGTATGTTACCTTCGGTATTTCGGCTGTGGCTGGGCAATTTGGATAATGATTTAATGCTGATGCTATTTAATGTCAAAAGCATATATATGTCTACCCTAAGCAGGCACCACGTCATTGACGTTGACTTTTATTCTCCTTTATAACATTGCTTTGTTTTCGCTTCGTTTCACTGGAAGTGTATTGTTGTACTAAAACCATACTTAGATTCGACATACCATTTTGGAGTTAATATGAATGATCTAAACTTCACCAAGACATATCAAAGCATGCACATGTTGCAATACTACTGCTTAACCACTTGTTCCATAATAATCAAGCCGAAGAAAATGGCCCGAAGAAAATTAATTAACTGATTTGTTATACTATTCCTATGAACCAGGGATTTTTATCACGACAGAAACTGTAGAATTAGACCTGTATCATTTCATAAGCAAGGAGAGCAGACCCTGATCAGACAATTCCTACAGGAGCTGTCTGATCTGGATCTATGCTGGTTGCAAAGGCATAGAAAGGCGTATTTATGGTGCCAGCATTGTCGTCTGTTGGACAAATTTTCGTCTGCTTCAAGTTTCTCCAATTTCTTAAAAAAAATAGTGTCAAACAGTTTGGACCCTAATTAGACACCGAGTTACTCGGCGTCTCAGCTGGATCCAAACTGTTTGCCTATAACATCACAGACCCATCTCCATGGCAGTGAATGGGGTTAATGTGAAGACAATACAGAGAGCTCGTTCTTGTCTTAAGCCACCACCCGTCCCTAAAAAAACAATTAGACATATTTTCAAGTGGTCGTTGTAGGGTGGTTTGACTGTTTATTTGATAAGTCATACTAGTGCAGCCATGACTATGCATATTATGTGCTAGTATTTGAGTTAACACTAGTTAACACTTTCCCTCATATAAACGCCTTTGTGTGCCTTTGCAAACAGAGTACATGTAAACCCATATCAGACGGTTCCTATAGGAGTCGTCTGATCAGAGTCTGCTCTGTTTGCTTATGGTATAATATAGATCGTAATGGGCGACAAATTTTGCAGAGGAAAATATATTACAGCGAATGAGTTAATCAACCATGGTTGATATAGTTGTTATTCAGCCTACAAATAGAGAGAGAGACAGACAGACAGACAGACAGACAGACAGAGATAGAGCGGACACAGCAGATCTAGCGGACACAGCAGATCTTGATCAGATTGTCCCTAGAGGGTCCGTCTGATCTGGGTCTACTCTATTTGCAACAGAATGAAAATTGTTTCATTCATGTAAAGTGTCAAAGACACTCGTGTTTATTCATTGTGTGGTCGTTTTAGACAGATTAATAATACCAGAGCT
This sequence comes from Azorinus chamasolen, assembly GCA_963576725.1. NCBI lineage: Eukaryota > Metazoa > Mollusca > Bivalvia > Cardiida > Solecurtidae > Azorinus > Azorinus chamasolen. The sequence goes on from OY755242.1 coordinate 77,882,057, forward strand.
ACAGATAAAGGTGCGTACCGAAATACTAAAATCGTCATTTCACCATCAAACCCTATACTGTGGCCACTCTTTAGAATCGTATCGAAGAGTTTTGTGGAGAAATAAAGGAACTATAATTGTTGAAAATGTTGAACTATTTCCTTCATATAAACGCCTTTTCACAGAAGACACAGTGTCTGCTCTGTTTGCTAATGGAATATAACAGATCGGTGTCTTTACTTTCTAAATTTGCTACAATGTTCCACCTTCCATATTTCATTATAACTATTTTGTTCATGAATATTCAGTAGGTATAACTCTTACTTGTTCTAACTTCTGTCAGACTACTCCCTTTCTGTGTTAACCAGTTGTTAGACGTTTAACCTATAGCGTATATGCGTTGATACAGCTGATAATAATGACCTCGAAATGCTCTGTGCCCTGGGCCCAAACCAATCACATTCTTAATGCTGATAACAAAACAATAGCAACTTTGAATAGTGATACAGTAAAACCTCTCTATAACGGCCACTCAATTACATCAAGTATTTTGTGTTAAAGGCAGGTGGTTGCTTAAAGCAAGGTGAAAGTAAAACAGAATGCTCCTATAGGAGCTGGCTGCTTAAAGCAAGTCGAAAGTAAAACAGAACGCTCCCATAGGAGCGTTCTGTTTTACTTTCATCTTGCTTTAAGCAGCCACCTGCCCTGAATATCAATCTATTAACACAATTTAGTGGCCGTTATAGAGAGGTTTTACTGTATTTACCATTTACCTGGTAGAGACGCATTTTAAGTCGTTAACAAACAGATTAGACCCAGATCAAGACGGCTCCTGCAGGGACCGTCAGGTCAGGGTCTGCTCCGTTTGATTGTGTGGTTATATCGGTCTGATTCTACAATATTTGCCGTGACCAAACGTCATGTATACATGTACAGCAAAACCTCTCTATAACGGCCACAAAATTACAGAAATTACAAAAAGCATGTGTTAAAGGCAGGTGGATGCTTAAAGCAAGGTGAGAGTAAAACAGAACGCTCCTATAGGAGCGTTCTGTTTTTACTTTCACCTTGCTTTAAGCAACCACCTGCCCTAAACACCGTATAATGAATATAATTTAGTGGCCGTTATTGAGAGGTTTTGCTGTACTATTATAACTATTATAACAATTCAGATAATGAATATTCATGATGTTAATAATACTTCTTACATGAATATTCATCAGGTAATGGGTAAATCAGCTATCAGGAGAAATAGAGTCAGAATGTAGGTACACTTGTGCTAATAGTACAACTACGTGTATTAGTTTATCAGCATTTTATCACGTTCTGCGCAAATACAGTAAAACCTCTCTATAACGGCCACTGAATTGTGTTAAATAGTTGGTATATTAGTGCAGGTGGCTGCTTGAAAGCAAGGTGAAAGTAAAACAGAACGCTCCTATAGGAGCGTTCTGTTTTACTTTCACCTTGCTTTAAGCAGCCACCTGCCTTTAACACAAAATACTTGATGTAATTTAGTGGCCGTTATTGAGAGGCATCTGATAACCTTCGCAAACAGTGATGATCCAGATGAGAAGACGAGTAACTGTTTGATGGTTTGATCTTTATCTTTTACCCTTCACTCGATGAATATCCGTGTCAGGGAATGTGAAATCATGACAATTAATTAGCTGAATTTTATACATCAAAAGGAGATCTATAATATTGGTCTGTAAGGCAGGTTGTTGCTTAATGCACGTCAAAAGTAATGCAGAAAACCACTATAGGAGCTTTCTGCGTTACTTTTGCCCCAGCAGTCGCCTGCTTTTTAAGACTCCAATGTTTAATAAATGAATGGCCGCTTAAGACATGTTCTTTTGTACTTCCAATTTTATCAAGTGTTCAACAAACTATTGATATACATGTACATTAGAAGTTGTCGCAAACGGTCATCAAAAAGAGATCTAATTATTGGTCTGTAAGGCAGGTGGTAACTTAATGCGGGAAAAAGGTATTTGCAGAAAGCTCCTATATGTTATGTAACTTATGTATTGCTTTTATCCTGCATGTACCCTGGTCTGTGTCTTTTCGGACTGCAAATGCGTAGATATGTGTCTTTATCATGTAAAGGGTTACACGCACTGGGGGTGGGGGCATCATCTAGACAGTATGTGCCATGGCCACGAATGTATGGTCGAAGTGTAAAGTATATATGCTTGGGTATATATAGGTATACATGTATATATATATATATCAGATAAATCGGACTCAGAGCATCAGGGTCCATGCTTATAAAACTTGGGTCTGAGTTTGTTCTCAAGCTTTTGATTGGTCAGATTTGAGCCAAAGGCTCAAATCTGACCAATCAAAAACTTGAGAACGAACTCAGACTCAACTAAAAAGCTTTATAAGCATGGATACTGATAAAAGTGTGTACTCAGATGCTAAAATCGTCATTTCTCCACCAAAGAGACGATTCTAAAGAGTGGTCACAACAAAGGATTTAGTGGAGAAATAGAAAGAATGAATATGTTTTAATTAAAGCATCTCATCTGGACCTCTGACTGGCTTTCATCAGAAATCGGTATGTTGTTTGAAAACTGTGTAGTACTTTTAGAAAGAAGTGGAAGACGACTATACTATGATATTCTTTTTCTTGATAGTAACGCCTTCTGATATATTTTCAAATAAAGTAGACCCATATCAGACAGCTCCTGTAGGAGACGTCTGATCAGAATCTGCTCTTTTTGTCCATAGAATATCTAATATTCTATCATAACAATGTAGCGACTTGTTTCTATAACAATATAAAGATATCAGTTCATTGATATTTCTAATTTTTGAAATACCGGGTATTCCATGAATATTCATTAGGTAAACGACAAGTTTGTAATACCCTTTAATGTGAGGACACTGAGTGTATTAGATTCTTGTAAACAATATAGACCCATTCCAGAGGGCTCCTGACTGAACAGTATAGACCCATTCCAGAAGGCTCCTGACTGAACTGTTTCCTTGCGCCTGGCAAACGGTGGAAGGGCGATAAACCTTAGAAGCGTGTCTTTCCAACACGCTCAGCGGTTACACTTGGTTTCAAGTTTCAACAAGTCAAGAGATGTGTGTGCTGTTTCACTAGTATACACATATGTATAACCCCTTCCTCCGTAGAAACGCCTTTTCACAATTCTGCAAACAGAGTAGACCCAGATCAGACGGCTCCTATGGGAGCCGTCTGATCTGGGTCTGCTCTGTTTGCTAATGGAATTTGATAGATCTGTAGCGTTACTTTCTAAAGCGGCTGCACTGTTCTGCTTTCCATATTTCATTATAACAATATTGTCTAAGAATATTCAGTAGGTATTGAAATTTGGAATAAACATAGAACAGGGAAAGGGTTAAACGAGTCTATACTAAATGGTAGTATTATATTAAAGGTGTAGTACTAGGACTGGTCGACCCGGTGTCAGGATAATGTGACTGGGTGGGGTGCCCTTGCCATGTACCTGCGGCAGGGGTATTCCAGTGAGGCAGCACTATAACTTGTCTCATGCGGGTGCCGTCTGCAAATAACTGAAATACTGTTGGTCGGACGTAAAACCCAACTCACTCACTCACTCACTAAATGGTATGGAATTGAATAGCTCAGCTGCTATGAACCTGGCTTTTTAACCTTTTATCTGATATAGGCAATTTTCAATCCTTTACTCCATAAATACGCCTTCCTACTAATTTGCAAACAGTGTAGACCAAGATCAGACGGCTCCTGTAAGAGCCGTCTGATCAGGGTATGTTCTGTTGTTTATGATATAATATAGATATGATTTTTACAGTTTTTGCCAAAGATTTCTGTGTCCATGTGCTATGTTAAACATTAATATAATTAATATCCATGGTGTCATTATTTCTTACATTAATATATATGGATTAAAAGGGTAAACATTTTCATAAAGAGTGCATATAGGTCAGAGTGTTCCTAAAGGCCTTATCTTATCAGGGACTGTTGTGTTTAAAGACCAGGGTCCATGCTTATAAAGCTTTTTAGTTGAGTCCGAGTTCGTATTCAAGCTTTTGATTGGTCAGATTTGAGCCTTTGGTTCAAATCTGACCAATGAAAAGCTTGAGAACAAACTCAGGCTAAACTAAAAAGCTTTATAAGCATGGACCGGATTACATATTACCGGATAGTGCATATACTTCAGACAATACGACTACGATGCCATATAATCACTTGACTTTTTACAGTAAATTCATCACCAGCTATGTGAACATTGATAAACAACATAAGTCAACCGTCTCTTCATTTAATTCATCACACTGGCTCCCAGTGAGTCTTCTTTTGTGTGGTGACATTCACTCTCATCCTGGGCCAACCCACCCTTCACCATCTTCATGCAATGACTACAAACTCTTTTCAAGGCGTGGACTACATTTTATACACCTGAATGTACAAAGCATTCTACCAAAAATATCAGAACTTCGTATGTTAGCCATGAAAACCAACGCGGCAGTGATTTCCTTTACTGAAACATGGTTAGACAACACCATTTGTGACGCAGAAATTCACATTCCAAACTACTCCGTGATAAGAAAAGACAGGAACCGACAAGGTGGCGGCGTTTGCACATACATCAGGAGTGACCTATCTTTCAACAACCGTGACGACCTTTCCAATGTAGAACTTGAAGTTATATGGTGTGAAATTCTCCTTCCAAAGACTAAACCAATTTTGTGTGGAACTCTTTACCGACCACCAAAGCAGACCAATTTCTACGAAGTTCTTGAATCTGTGTGCTTAGAATCTGCTGACTTTTTATCATTAGAAACCATATTATTAGGTGACTTCAATACTGATGTTTCTAAAACTAGTAGAATTTGTTTCTTAGTAAAAAAGCTGAAGACCTTTATGAACATGTTTCATTTTAAACAATTGATTACTGATTTTACCAGATATTGTCAAACTACTTCCACTGTTATTGATCTTATTTTAGTTTCTGATAATGACAAAATAGTACAGTCTGGTGTGATTAATACCTGCTTAAGTGATCATTCAATGACTTATTGTACAAGGAAAATTACCAAAAACTTTATAGGTTTACATAACACTGTTAAGATACGTTCAATGAAGAACTTTAACAAAGAGGATTTTCAGAATGTTTTACTGAATTCAGACTGGAGCCCAGTCATGCTCTGTGACAATGTATCTGTTGCTTGGGATTCTTTCAAAAATATTTTTATGTCTGCTTTGAACAACATAGCACCCATCAAACAGGTTAGGATTAAACAACGAACTGAACAATGGATGTCTCCTGAGATTCTGCAATATATCAAAGACAGAGATAAAAGCTTTCAGTCTTATAAAGATGAAAAAACTGATGAAAACCTTGCACTTTTTAGAATGCTCAGAAATCAAACTCAGCAGCTGATACATAGGGCAAAGCAAGACTTTTTTAACTCTAAACTTGAGGAAAATAAATCTAATTCCAAAAGTCTCTGGGATACACTAAAGAATCTTGGTCTACCCTCAAAAAAGGCAAAATCCTCTTGTTCCAATATAGGCCTTAAAATGGATGATAGTAATGACATTTGTTTTGACAAGCAAACGGTTTCTGAGAAATTTAATGTTTTTTATACAACTGTTGCTTCTAAACTTGTTGAGAAACTACCCCAATCTCTTTACAGGTATGGTAGGGATTTTGTTTTTAGGTTTTATTCTCAGAAAGGGGTTATTCCTGATAATTATTCTTTTTCTATTTTGTCAGAGAACAAGGTTCTGAAATACTTGAATAAGCTTAGTGAGAATAAGTCTACTGGGCTGGATGGTATTCCTAGCAAGTTTGTCAGAGATAGTGCCACTATCATAGCATGTCCAATCACTCATATAATTAATTTGTCTTTGATTCAAGGAGTAGTTCCAGATGATTTGAAATCTGCAAGGGTTGTCCCCCTCTACAAAAAGAATGACAAAACAGAGGTTGGTAATTATCGCCCTGTTTCAATACTATGTATTCTATCCAAGATAGTTGAAAGAGTTGTTTATGACCAGGTTGAGTCTTATCTAAAAGATAAAGACCTCTTATATCAACTACAGTCAGGTTTTCGGGAAGGTTTTTCCACCGATACTTGTCTTATCCATCTTTCGGATTACATCAGGTCACAAATGGATAAAGGCAACTATATAGGCATGGTTCTGTTGGATCTGCAAAAGGCTTTCGACACAGTTGACCACTCTATACTTTTGATGAAACTTGACGCATTAGGTCTTGGACAAGATATTATTCGTTGGTTTCGTTCGTATCTTTGTTGTAGGAAGCAACTTGTTGATGTGTCTGGGACCCAATCTAAGCCACGCGATGTTACTTGTGGTGTACCTCAAGGGTCAATATTGGGACCCCTTTTATTTTTGATATATGTCAATGACATGCCTGCTGTAGTAAAACATAAACTGTTACTCTATGCGGACGAGTCAGCTATATTGGTTTCTGGCAAGTGTAAGTCTTTTATTGAAAAGGAACTATCTGCTGATCTTGAAATGGTTAGTCATTGGCTGGTAGATAATAAATTGTCACTACATTTGGGAAAAACAGAGTCTATTATTTTTGGATCAAAGATGAAAATAAAATCTAACAATGATCTCAATGTCACTTGTAATGGTCAGGTTATTGATTCAACCAAATCGGTCAAATATTTGGGAGCTACATTAGATCAGAGTCTAACCGGTGAATCTATGGCTAGTGGTATTGTCAAAAAGGCTAATGCAAGGCTTAAGTTTTTGTATAGGAATAGATGTCATCTTACAGATCATACAAAAAGACTATTGGTGTTAGCTCTCATTCAGTGTCATTTTGATTATGCATGCTCATTTTGGTATCACGGTTTGACTCAATTTTGGAAAGACAAACTACAGGTTACTCAAAATAAGATGATTCGATTTGTTCTCAATATGGATGCTCGATCTTCGGTTAAAAAGTCTCATTTCATCTCTTTGGACTGGTTACCTGTATCGAAAAGAGTTGAGCAAATTGCTCTTTGTCATGTCTTCAAAATAAGAAATAGTTTATGCCCTGTCTATATGTCTCAGAGTTTCACTTCTCAGGATTCAGTTCACACTTACAGAACTAGATCAAGTGAACATGGGTCATTTGTGCCTCCAAAGGTCAAAGGTTTTGGCTCAAAGTCATTTTCCTTCTTAGGGTGTAAGTGGTGGAATGCTTTACCTTCTAATATTAGAGTCTTGTCCACATTACCAAAATTCAAAAGGGCTGTTAAAGACCACTTTTTAAAAACTCTTCACATTTAAGAATAATACATCTTACTGAAATATAGAAGAACATTAATGGAATTTGTCTGTGATTTTTGCTAAAAGAAGGTTCTTTCAAGTTCAATCTCAACATAGAGTTATATATATTCCAATGTTGTGTGCTAACATTTTGATTAAATGCCTAGTTATTCATTCTATACGTAAATCTTTGCAAAATAGTTCAGTAATTTACTTTCTAGTCAGATTAATATACATAATGTAAGCTATAAGTGTGCTAGTTTTTAAGATTTTGCTGCTGATCTCAATCTTATTCATTTTTTACAAATAGTCTTATATATTTAAAATAAGCTTATTCTTTTGTAATTTTTTAATCTTGATAGTTTATTTCAAACCTGTCTATATCTGTAAGGACTGATTTGGCAATTAACATCACTTTTGATATTTTAGTACCTCAAACTATTTTTATCTCATTTAAAATAATTCATTTCATATTTAATTTTATTTACTCCTAGTTCATGCCTCTCTATGTCAGACCATCAGTATCAATAAGGACCACAGTGGAAATAAGAGTTCATTCTCTTTTTTGTGTACCCACAGATGGGGAGCATTTTGTTCCTCGTTTGTGGTAATCCTTGATATTGATGTGACTGACATAGTTCATAACACAACATATATAATCATTACAATTTTTATTGAATTGTGAAATGTTTTAAATGTATGTATGTGTTGTTAACTATTGCCATGTTACTCGATATTGAAATAAATCTATCTATCTATGACCCTGATTCTACAGTTTCTGTCCAGGGAAAATTAAGCTCCCTTGTTCTTAATGTCATCATAAAAATTCAGTCGTCTGCTAACTCTGTCGTCTGCTAACTTTGTCGTCTGCTAACTTTGTCGTCTGCTACAAAGTTACATTCTTTTGATTTTCTTCATTTTTGTTTCAAAAACATAGTAACAGAAACAAACAGTTTGGATCCTGATGAGACGCCGAGTTACTCGGCGTCTCATCTGAATCCAAACTGTTTGCATAGGTAATCACAGATCCGGCATTGGCAGTGAAAGGGTTAATCAATATTCATACAGCCATTGTTTCTTATGTGAATATTCATCAGGTATAATGTTTGTGTACTGATCTATTATGCAGATCTCCGGTACAGAATTTGCGAAATGTGAACTTTTTTGACATGCAATCCGCGTTTGAATCTTTGCACGTCTGTGATGATATTTTGTCTATGCAGGGTTAAAACTAATTAATATTCCATTTTATTCGTATTTGAAAGTTAGTGTTCCAGGCGAAGTAGTGTGCTAAAATTTAATGCCGTCTTTTTAATTGAAACTTGCGGCCTGGGTCACAGGTGGTAATGGTGTAGACCAATGACTACTCTCTTGCAATTTTTGTGTCATCTGGTCGGTGTCCCTATTCTTATAAAAAAAATATTACAAACGTTAATCGGACTTATGACCATCCTCTGCACTGTGGGCTTAACCATTTACTCCACCAATATGCCTTTCTACGCGTTTGCAAACAGTAGACCCAGGGTGTGCTCTGTTTGCTTATGATATTATATGGATGTGATTCCACAATTTCTGTCATGGCCATAAATTTCTGTGTCAACGTGCTGTTATAATAATCAATTGAATTAATATTCAATGAAGTGATTTGTTTACCTGAATGTCCATGGAGTTAGGGTTTACAATATTCATGTTAGAAATCATGAAATCATGAATAATAAGTATAACAGTTTTGTCAATGGAATCAAGATCCAAGCTATTTGACACTCCGGTCAATAGTTTCTGAATCAGAACTCTCAAGCTTGAACCAGATCAAATTGTTTTCACGGCGTTCAATCACTCTGAACACCTCGGAACACCTAGGTTATTTCTATCGAAATAGACCTATATTCCGAAGGAGTCTGACGGATACGAATGGGCGTTCAATGATTGTCGACAAGGGAAATCACCCTGTTCAAAAATATTTCAAGAAAAGTACGAGTTGTTTCCCTTACATCACTTGCTCATCTTAATTAATTTTAAGAAAAATTACATGTTTAAATATTCTATATTTATTCTAAATGTCAATATCTGCTGAATATTCATGAATAAAATAGTTATAATGAAATATGGAGTCATTTTAGAAACAAAACTATCAAATTCCATTTACAAGGAGAGCAAATATTGATCTGGGTCTGCTCTGTTTGCAAATGTGTAGAAGTGCGTTAATATAAGGGTAAGGGTTAAGAAAAGATAATGCACAGACTTTGTTCTTCCTTACATTTTTTCCGGGTATAGAGTGTCATGATTTTATCCTTCCCATCCTCTTCAATACGGCCAGTGCTGTTGATAATACTAGTACATGTCTCCTTCGCCTGATCCTCAACATTCAGGGATTTTAACTGCGACATATCTTCATCAAACAAAAATAGACACCAATCAGTGGCAGGTCAATGAGAAGGTGTACCCCATGTAAATTGTTTGCTTCCATTTCAGAGTTCCCGTGTTAAATATATTGTTTGCAAATAAAATGTGTAAGCATGTCTTTTTCGTTTAATTTGAATGCAACCGGTGGACATGTAGGTCTACGATATTCCTTTCCTTCGTATAAACGTCTTTTCTCAAGCATTTGCAAACAGAGTGGACCCAGATCAGACGGCTCCTATAGGTGCCGTCTGATCAGGGTCTGCTCTGTTTGCTTATTAAATTATAATTGATCTGGTTCTACAGTTTCTACCAATACCAGAAAAATTATGTGTATGCTACATATAGGCCGTTGTTAGAATTCAGCTAATAAATATTAATTACGTCATTTTTTTCTTACATGAATATGCAACAGGGAAAGGATTAATTAATTATCAACTAAATGGAAATCTGCACTTATTCCTCCAACGCTCTGCATTTTATTGTTGATATTGAATCGTATTTTCCTTTACTCGGGCTTAACTCTTCCCACGCTAAGGAGGTGTGGTCTGTTAAAAACTGGTGTCTGCTTCAATTATTATGCCATTTTCTTCATAGTTTCTTCCGTTTCATTTCAAAAATGCATACAATCAAAGTGACAGACGGTTTATGTCCTTAAGAGACACTTGAAATCTGTATCCAAACTATTTGCATCAATAATCATATATTCGCCGCATGTGTGCTGTAACTCGGATATTATGGTGACTCAGATCAATACCTTTGCTAATGAAAAGTGTTGCTAGCTAAACATTCGACAGCTGCTATTTTAACCTTAAAATTCGCAATTAGCGGGCGAAATTGTAGATCTACTTAGCTCTACAAACAACTTGGATCCTGATTAAAACTTGGGTAACTCGGTATCTCATATGGATCCAAACAATTTAAGACTCTATCGGTCTTTTTAGGATAAATGGGAGAGAATTATCCCAGATGTGCAGCAGACGACATTTTTTGCAGACGAAAGTTAGACCAACTTAGCGTACAAACAGTGAAGCTTCATCTGATTGGCCGATATATTTCTGAAGTGTCAACACTGTGGGCTTATTGGGTCCGGGTATATATTGGCAAATTTGGATTCAGACCAGATGTCATGCTAGATCGACCTGCACGCTGTCTGATTTGGATCCAGGCTCTTATATAGCTAGTCAAGGCGCACGAGAAGTAAGACTGTGGTTAATGAAGATATCATCAATAGATTTGTTTGGAGAGTTAGATTCTAGATTTAGCATATAGGCCTAATTAAGTTTAAAGTATTTTATAGAACTGCTTCTAAAGGCTTCTGAATAGCTCTCGATGTTGTCGTGAATGAAACAAAGGTATACATATTAGCAAGGTAATACACATAAAGGTAGCCTGTTCGGCTGTACTAGAATTTTTGTTGCAAGTATTTTCCTGGTCTATTAAACATTTTTGCTCGTTGATAACCAGCTGAGTTGGCTTTGAGGACTGTACATACCGGTGAACGTCGAATGACAATTTGACGTCAACTTGAATACAAAAGTAGAAATTTACAGACAATAAATGAAAAAAAATCAAAATATCTTTGAATTAAAAGTATTTTTTTAATTTATGCAAATTAGTATGCAAATGAGATGACGTCATGCATAAATTATGCAAACCATGACCTTTACAAAAGGGTCATTGATCACGTGACGTCAACGTCAGGTTTCTGGTGGGCGCCATTGTTGTAAGAATGGCGTAGTCGAAGTTCTTGTGTTTTACATTGGACTTTAGATCACCCATAAGTAAGGTATGTTGTTTATTATAATAACTTCATTCAGTTTCTTTCGAGACGATGTGAATATTTCCTAAACGTGTTTTAAGTGTGTGTGGTAGGTGTTATGGTACAGTTTTTGTTGTGCGCCGGGGCACAACGTGAAATGGCGGGATATTCCATTGATACAAACGTAAACAAAAGCTCGCCGGCAGACCACATGTATTCAATAATCAACGAATGTCTATATATGATATCATAAACTTTGTAAATTGAAGATAGAAAACCGGCATTTCAATCTAGAGGGAAATGTTCATAACTGCAGGCGATACCATTATTGTAACGGGGGTGTCAGGTTATAAAGCATGTTAATTGTCAGTTTAGAATATTTGCCAAATACATGATTTCTGAGTAATGACATTGATAAAATTAGCTAAATTTATCTAAACATCTTCTATTCCATGTAAGAACATCATACAAAATGTTTAATTGACTTGAAAACCCGGTCATTATTGATTAGTTTATCCTGGTATCACCGTATGCATAAGTGGAATAATCCAAATTTCCTGAACAAAAGTAAAGTGGGTGGGGTAAACAGTCGTGAAATCTTAACGCTATAAACATGATTTCTACATGAAACTCAGTTCGTTTGTTCCCAATTAAGCTTTTTACTGAATTGTTTTGTGAATGTGTTTTCCATAACTAACCTTACATAACCAATCTATAAACATAATAGATGCATTTTCATTCATTCTTGCCTTGAAAGAAAGGACGATGTTCAGACATAATCGCACCAGAAAGAATGTACACGATAAATATAGAAGATCTATGCTTTAGTGGATTTGGTACATTGTATTGTTAGATACATTTTCATTGTTTCATTTTGTCATTCTCTATCATAGCACAAAACCAGATTATTTCATTCACACAGTTTTGAGAATTGCTTTGTCCTGTCTGATGGACAGTATTCATGATAGTCTCATCAATGAGCTGTTAACCCTTTCCCTCATATTGACGACTTTTGACGACTCTGTAAAAGTCACTTTGTGAATCCATTGTGATAAATAGAGCATTTGCTCCAATAGGAGCAAATGCTCTATTTATCACAATGGTTTCAAACTACAAAATTCTAAAAATTTTCCTTTTCTCTAGTTAATGCTCCTTTTCGGTAGATTTATTCAAAGATGTATCTAAAAATAGCCTATGAGGTAATGGGTTAAGATAGCATGCTAATTTTGTAATGGTTGCCATCTGTCGGGGATATCGTCAAAACCGAAAGTAGCTCGATGTCACCATTTAGAGTACACATGTGTTGACTACATTTCTGACACTAAGTCAACAGGTATTCTTGGTAATATTGTGTTCTTTTTATTTCAGAAAATGTCATCAAGAAACTCATCAGGAAAGAAGTAAGTTCCAGCATTGTTGTAATGTAAACCATTGAAATTACAGAATTTAAATATTTGGTTAAACTAGAATTCAGTTGTATAATCTTCGCATGCCAAATAAAATAATTTTGTCATTCTACTCGGAAGATCAAAATTTACATTTCTTCACATGCGTGTGTGATCATTCATTGACCTGATAGGTAATCATGCGATTCCTTCGGGCTAGTGATTTTATATAGATCTATTGTATATCTTTCATTGTCTGGATAGATAATCATGCGGTTCGTTCGTTTAGTGATTTCATCCATGTGCAGCGCTTTTGAACCCACATATCCTGTGTGAAAAGAGCGCTATATATATATAAATGCGGTATAATAATAATCATCTTTGAACTGTAGCCGGGTAGAGATTGTGGTGAACTAAGTTGATAGGGTTTACTGTGTGGCTTGGTAGCTCAGTCGGTAGAGTGTTGGCATGGTAAGCCAGAGGCCCTGGGTTCGAGTCCCAGTCGAGTCCCAACTTTTTCACCATGTTACAGAACCACTTTATATTGTAATATTGAACCTTTTTGGAGTTGATACTGTTCCTGTTTCAATACTGAAAATATTTTCTCTTTTAATAGAAAAGATACATCTCTCCGTATCAGAATTTCTACCAAGAAAGATAAAAGATCCGACAAGGATGAATTGGAAATAAGATCTGAAGATGATCCAGTGATAGGTAAGCTTATGATGAAATATCAGGTACATCATGGTTTTCTACTATTTAGCAGTGATTGTGAAAATATTTTAGAAGGCCAGAATGGGTCTCCATTATTCAATATTTATTTTAGTATCCGCGAAATAACTTTCGAATAAAAGGAGAAAATATAGACAACTGAAATACATTTTAAAAACTCAAACTTTAGCCAACTGGTATTTTTTTGTTTCCCCTCCCACATGAGACCCAAAGAATTCAACCCCAAACAGTTCTGTTTATGCAATACAATATTAGTACTTGTACAAATTAAACTCTTCTGACCTTTAATCATGATTTCAAATAAGGCTTTATCCAGTAGGTGACTTTGCATGTTAGAATCGAAATATATTAATCTAATCATACTAAGGCATGTTGCTGGAAATGCCCATTCTCTTGACTTTTTATATTTAAAGACCACTGCAATTCTAGATCCATGATTTCATTTAACAACTTGGTTTCACTGATAGTAAAAAAAATCTTACAGAGAAAATTATGGAAATTATTGTTTTAGGTTTTATTATCAACTATTGTTGATTTTATATTCATACATGTAAAGGTCAGCTTTAGGATAAGATTAATTTGTTCATACTCTACCCTGGGAAATCTTGTTTTGCGAATACAAAACGTTTGGATCGCCTTGGCGCTTGTTTCGGAATATTTCACTGTTCGTATATCGTTCATGCAGGGTGCATACAAGTGGAGAACAGATCGTGTAATACGCCACATGTGATGTGGTCAGCGAGAAACATTTTGTAAAACTTTTCAAAAGATGGAATGCTTTTCGTGGCAGGAAAATTCCATTCATCGGCTCGCCTTGAAAAACGATTGTTCATGTAGGACAGGTAAAAAAAATGAAATCTGTAATACAATTTTTTTTGTTTTTCATTTTAACTTATCTTTAATGAACAGAAATATCAAATGACTAAGTGAAGATTGTAGAAGTTTTGCCGCATTGCTTTGTATTCGTAACAGTATATCACATGTGCAGAGCAACAGATAAAGGTACAAACTTTAATACGAAAATTGTCCCCTCTCTACCAAACCCCATATTGTTACCACTCTTTAGAATCCTCTCTTTGAGACGATTCTGAAGAGTGGTCACAGCATAGGGTTTAATAGAGAAATAATGAAGTTTTCAGAGCTCCAGATAAGATGCATAAATTAAAATATTTTCAAGTATAACTTTTTTATTTCTCCATCAAACCTTATGTTGTGACCACTCTTTAGAATTGTCTCTTGGAGAAGATTCTAAAGAGTGGTCACAATATAGAAATCCTGTTTTCACAATGCCATTTAAGGAATCAGCTAATAAATATTCATGATATCATTATTTCTTGAACATTTATATTGATGGGGTAAAGAGTTATGGATAAACTAATGTTGAAGTCCATGTATGTCAAATCCAGAGTTTTATCTTTTCATTATTACTACAGTCATTCCAGAGTTTCGAAAAAGTATAAAATGTTTCCACTGGAAAGTTGTTTGTTGTTTGTACTTTGTACCATTAGTTTATTGTAGAAAGACAATCCGTTTTGTTTGCGGGAGTTTTATAAACAATTTTTTTGCCTACATGCCCATTTTAAATGCGCCTGGGTCGAGGGAGGGGAAACATTTTTTTGGTAAGTTTGATATTTTTCTTTTGTCAAAACTTGAAATGATACCGCAAGGATTTTGCAAACAGTGTAGACAGAAACCATCTTCAACTTGGAAAATAGCTTCTTATACTGTTATCTGTTGGTCAAATAATCTCTTCTTGCAGCTAAGTTTAGTCATCTGAAAGCTTTTGTTTCATTTAACCTTTTACTCCATGAATACTCATGTAAGAATAATGACATGATGAATATTAATTAGATTAATTGTTATAATAGCACATGGACACATGACGTTTTGTCCACGGCAGAAATAGTAGAATCATATCTATATCATGACATAGCAAACAGAGCAGACCCAGATCAGACGGTTCCTACAGGAGCCGTCTGATCTGGGTCTACTCAGTTTGCAAAGGCATAGAAAGGCGTAAATGGTTAAAATAATGTTTAAATTTGGAATCTTCTTCCTATTTCTTTGAAAACCATACTCATTGCATCAAACAGTTTTGATTTTTGATAAGATGTTGAGTTATGAGGCGTCTCGTCTGGATCCAAGCTGATGAATTGGTAGTCACACATTTGCCATTGGCAGTGAAATAATTAATAGCTACAAGATTATGATAGCTTCAAATGCTAATCGTTGTCAAATATTGTTTAATCTGATTCGGCAGCTTCTGGTATTGTGACTGGTCCACGTCTGCACTGTTTGCAAAATATTGTTTGCTTTGATATGGCAGAGCAACAGATAATCGTGCATACTCAAATATTAAACTCCGTCATGTCTCCATCAAACCCTATGTTGTGACCACTCTTTAGAATCGTCTTAAAGAGGCGATTCTAAAGAGTGGTAACTACATAGGGTTTTGATGGAGAAATAAAGAAGTTATTCTTGAAACTATTTTTATTTTCGCATCTTATCTGGAGCTCTGTATGTGGCTTAGCTTACCGGACCGGTGGTATATATTCTGAATAATAATTAACCCTTTCCCTAATGGACATTTATACATGAATTGATCGCTACATGAATATTCATTTACTTCATTTTATAAGGTAAAATTTTCAAAAGAATTTTTGACTTGGACAAAAACTTTTAAGATCAAATTTGTATAATTTCATAAACAGAGTAGACCCAGGTCGGACAGCACTTGTTAGGAGCCGTCTGATCTGGGACTACTCTGTTTGCAAAGACATGAAAAATAATTCACATGAGGGAAGAGGTTAATATCATACCTCTCAATGTAAAATCTTTGTGCATGTGTGAAGGGAGATACTGGAACCAGGTTGTCTGTCCATTCAGAAGACTTACAGTATTATACTTTATGAGACTTCTCAGTATAGCATTTCAACAGTGGTTCTGTGCAACTGCAAATTTTCATAACAGAGAGCAGATTTATCATTATCGAGTTGTCCCTTTTATGAATAATTAAATATTCATATAAGACAGTCTATTTTAATATTGATATAATTCTTGCATAAAAAGCATTTTACTGTAGCAAATAGAGAATCTGGGCCCAAGGTTATAAAACGTCTGAGTCTGAGATCATTCTCAAGTATCTGTTTGGTCAGATGCTGAGTCAGATTCTGAGCAAGCTCAGAATCCGACCAATCAGGTGCTTGAGAATGATTTCAGACTCGAGCAAAAGGTTTATAACCTCGGAGCCAGATGTGTAACATACAAGCAATCTGAGCAGACCAGACCAGACAGCTCACAGGAACAGTGGATCTCCTCAGTTTGTATCTATCCAGAGGTCTAGATAAGATGCATAAATTAAAACAGTTTCAAAATTATTTATTTTTTTATTTCACCACCAAACCCTATGTTGTGATCACTCTTTAGAATCGTCTCGAAGAGACGATTCTAAAGAATGGTCACAACATAGGGATTGGTGGAGAAATGACCATTTTAGTACACCTTTATCAGTTGCTCTGGTATACATGAAAGTGGTATATATAAGCAGGTAATGGTGTTATTCCGTGAATGAAGATGGGAGATGGGAATATGTGTTTGTCTTTGGTTTACAGCTTTAGTTTTGAGAGAAGAAAATCCATTTTATCAGAATACTTTACTCCATAAATACGCCTTTCTATGCCTTAGTATCATGCAAACTGAGTAAACCCAGATCAGACAGCTGCTATAGGAGCCCTCTGAACAGAGTCTGCAGTTTGCTTATGGACTGATATAGATCTGATTCTACAGTATCTGCATTGGCAAAAATGTCAGGAACTGTAGAATCAAATATGTAAGATTCAATAACTGAGCAGACTGCTTATACTGGAGTCGTCTGATCTGGATCTTCTCTGTTGGCAAAGGTGTAAAATTGCATATATGTATGAAGTTTCAAATCCCACATATCTGGAGCTTTGGGTCTACCTTGTTTGCAATGATCAATGTATTTTTGTCATGGAATGGTTCATACAGACATTCAGAGTTACATAGTAGGAGATTTGTATTTCTAGGATACTAAATATTTCTTTTAAACATCTTTGCTTTCAGTTTCATCGTAATTTTGAAAGCACCAATCTTTGCAGTACAATACATGAAATAATGAAATAAAGTTACCTGCATGCAAATTTAACATTTTCCATTAGTAAGAATCCAATTGAGATGCTCAGGCAGCAACTGATCCAGCCTGTTTTAAACTGAAATAATGACTTGTGAAGTAGAATTCTTGTTGCTTTTGACCGCACATATCTACATGTGCTTTTGACCGCACATATCTACATATGCTTTTGACCGCACATATCCTGTGTGAAAAGAGGGCTATAGATATAACTGTGGTATAATACTAGTAATTCAGCTAGTAGATGTTGTTAACCATTTCCCTGTTCTATGTTTATTCCAAATTTCAACACCTTCTGAATATTCATGGACAAACAGTTATAATGAAATATGGAAGTTAAACATTGCAGCCATTTTAGAAAATAAAGAATCAGATCTTTCAAATCACATTAGCAAACAGATTAGACCCTGATCATACGGCTCCTGTAGGAGCTTTCTAATTTGGGTCTACTCTGTTTTCAAACACATAAAAACACTTTTCTATGAGGGAAAGGGTTTAAACAATATAAAAGATAACTATGCTCTGACATTAAAATTAATAATTAAATTAAAAAAGGGATATTTTTCACTGCTTAATATTTAACAATGTTTCTCATTTAAACTGTAAAATGTGCATATAGACAAGAGGATGGCACATGCATGTTTAGAATCTAGGATGCTGAAATGATGAATGTGGTTTTCTTTCACCAGAGAGTGTCTCTGAAGAAAATGAAGACGAGAGCGAAGAGGAAGTTATGCCTACTAAATCCAGGCGATCGGAGCCCAGCTTCAATAGGTCTGCCTTTTCCATGCCAGATGGTAAGTGGATGCAGAATCCTGAAAATTTAACCCATTATCTGTTCTATATTCATGTAAGAAATAATAACATCTGAATATTTATTAGCTGAACCTTTATAATGTAAAATCTTCCAGGGGATTTTTGGCTTTGACAAAAACGGTAGTCAGATATAAACCCATTCACTCATGGGCTATTTTTAGACCAAGCCTCTTTGAATAAATCTACCAAAAGGAGCATTTAATAGAGAAAAAGAAAAATGGAGAATTTTGTAGTTTTGAAACCATTGTGATAAATAGAGTATTTGCTCCAAAGGAGCAAATGCTCTTTTTACCACAATGGTTTCAGAAAGTGACAATTACAGAGGCGTCAATATGAGGGAATGGGTTCATTAACTGCAAGGCAGCACCAATTGACCAGATGTCTGTTTAATCCTTTCCTTCATATAAAAGCCTTTTGACGCATTTGCAAACAGAGTAGACCCATATCAGATGGCTCCTGTTAGAGCTGTCTGATCAACTTCTGTATTAGCTTAACCCTTTCCCAGATGAATATTCGTGTAGGAAATAATGACGTCATAAATATTAATAAGATTGTTTTTTATAATGGCTTATGAACACAGAACATTTTGGCTCAGGAAGAAGCTGTAGAATCAGATCTATATTACACCATAAGCAAACGGAACAGACCCTGATCAGACAGCTCCTATAGGAATCATCTGATCTGGGCCTACTCTGTTTGCAGATGCGTCAAAATGCGCTTACTACACAAGGGAAAGGGTTAAGGAATTATAAAGATGTGAATTTACAGTTTTTGCCGAAGTAAAAAAATCATGTTCATGAAAATTAAGCTAATAAATATTCATGATGTCATAATCTTTTACATGAATTTTAAACAGATAAAGGGATAAAGGGACATTTTCTTTTTTCATTCACCCATGAATGATTTTAGTAGAACAATGTGAGTGTCATTGTTCATAATATCGTCCACGTCAGATTGCATTTGCCAGTACTGTAAGTAGAGGTCTAGATGAGATGCATAAATTAAAACATTTTCAAGAATAACTTCTTAATTTCTCTACCAAACCCTATTTTTGTGACCAATCTTTAGATGGTCTTGTTGAGACGATTCTAAATAGTGGTCACGACATAGTGTTTGGTTGAGAAATGATGATTTTAGTATTTGAGTATGCACCTTTATCTGTGACTCTGCTGGAAGCTATAAATTGTGCTCTTTATATGAATGGTACCGTAAAAAAGTTAACTTGTGTGTTTCGGGGGGAAATTATAGACAAAGACTAGCAATTATTTGACGGTTTCGCGCATTGAAGCACCTTTTTATGCCCTAGCAAACAGTGTAGACCCAGATCAGATTGCTGCTGTAAGAGATGTCTGATCAGGGTCTGCTCTGTTTGCTTATGAAATTACAAAGATCTGATCCTACAGTTTTTGTGCAAGCCAAAAATTCCCATGACAAAAAGAAAAGAAACTCCATAAAGTGATCAAATGATGCCTAAATTTTGATTCAGGAAAGGGTTAACCCTTCGCTTGCTGAATTTTAAAATACATTTCTCCTTCTTTACCCATGCCCTGTTGTATAATTACATATATAATTACAGATGCAAGTTTATAGGTTGCATCCATATATCAGTATTTCTCTGTGCAATCACTGCTGTGGATTGCACTGGTTGCACAATCAACTTGTAAATAGTGCAGACCCTGATGAGACAGCTGCAGGAGCTGTCTCATCTGGGTCTTCACTATTTACAGGTAGGTATATTGACGTGAATAGCAAGCGAAGGGTTAACATCTGAATAGGAATCGCATTGTTTTCAGTGAACCAACTTTACAAAAAGTTAAGCCGCTGATCAGATATTTTTCTTGGCACGGCTTATTTTGTTCCTTTCATTGTCAGACCTTAGCAAACTGATGAGCAGAGTAGTATGCTGTTCGTGTGCCAAACAGATCAATCCCATGAACCCAGGGGCAGTGCGACGCCATCCATGGCTGAAAGTGATATGCTGCAAGGTATGCTTGTTTGTTTATGGATAAATTTAGGATTGCGGCTTCTCAATGCAGTAGCGTTTATGTGGTCTCCTGGTAGAACAAGAATTGCCAAATCTCTTTTGAGTGTTGTTAAGAAGTGTATTTATAGGAGCAAATGCTCTATTTATCACAATGGTTTCAAACTACAAAATTCTAAAAAAAATCCTTTTCTCTAGTAAATGCTCCTTTTGGGTAGATTCATTTAAAAATAGCCTATGGAGGAAAGGGTTAAATAATTGGAATGTAGTCAATTTACATGTATGTGACAGAGCAATAGTCTAGATAAAGGTGTGTATTCTGATGCTAAAATATTTGTTTCTTCACCAAGCATTATTGCTGTGACCACTTTTTAAAGAGTGGTCACAACTAGGGATGGAGAATCGGACCAAAATCAAAATCGATTATCGAATTGAATCGAACATTTATTATCGATTGAAAATCGATAATTAATCGAAAACACTTTCAGAGATTCTGTGCATGTAAAGCTTGATGTAACAAGCTAATACCTAACTAAGCTTTTGTGTCAACAAAACACTATGCTGTTACCATTCATTAGAATCATCTCGAAGAAACGATTTATGTATTCCCATTTAAACGCCTACGAAAATTACTGATGCTGCTGTACAGATTACACAGTCAGTAATCGATTATGGCAAAATTACTATCGATAGTAAATCGAAAAATACTTTTTCGATCAATCATTGATTATAACCGATTATCAGAACAACACTAGTCACAACATAGGATTTGATGGAGTGATAAAGAGCTATTCATGAAAATGTTTTAATTTACGCATCTTTCCTGGGCATGAAAATGAAAGTTGTGTGGAGTGATAGAGTGGATCTATCTAATAACATGTTGGAATGAGAATATTAGAATTTTGAGATCTTGTATATTTTAACCCTTTCCCTGTTGAATATTCATGTAAGAAATAATGAGATCATGAATATTTATATTAGTGAATTTCTATAATGCCATATATGCACATAATATTCTGGTATTGATAGAAACTATGAAGTTAGATCTTTGTAATTATACCCCATGCAATGAAGTTGTACATGGTATAAAGTTTTTGACTCGTCAGTCCATCTGTCAGTCCATCATAATACACTGGAGATCCGTTATAACGCGGACCGTTTTACCCCGGTATCCGATATAACGCGGGTGGTCTGTGTCGCCGAATTTTGTTTTTTAAATATCTTATTTATAATATGATCGAATATCGCAATGAAACATAAAATAAACTTAGGTAAACTTATCCGCCCGCAGCAGGCTAAAGGATAAAAGCAAACACCGGTCCCTACATAAACAATTGAAGACAATCTTACGTGTGAAAAACTGACAACTATCAACTCGTATATATGCCGCCATGAATGTAATACACACAGCTGATTACCGGCGCGTACCATGCACATGATGCCCGAATAACACGGGAACCAGTAAAATCTTAACTGCATAACTTTCATTACAAATTAATTGTGTGTATAATTGAGATGCGCGTGTACTGAATTTTTTCACTGTCAAAGCCACAAAAGTTCGCACTTTAATTATGAAAAACAAACATCATTAGAAATCTAAACCTCTAACTCAGTGTGGGGTTGGAGGTTATATGCTAATACAGAAAAGGGTGTGTACCCTTTGACCAATCAAATGAAATATAAAACCCCAACAAATCACACGCGACATCACATGTGACCTTTCATTTTCTGAAAACAGTGACAGCCATGTTTATTGTTTTACAGAGCAGAACCGTTTAATCGGATTAGGGGTTTGACAGGCCCAGAGGCAATTACATCCCGTCAACAGGCTTGTTTTATGAAATATACTTGGTTGCTTGAAATCATACTCGATTTAATTTGTAATTTTGTATTATTACGTTGAACCTTTCCAGTACGTGAGTGGGCGGGGAAACAAAGTAAACAAGTCAGTTTCGTTCGAAATTAGTTTATTTTAGGATGATGGGGGTTTATGTAAGTACCCAGATAAAAAAAAAACGTTACAACGCGGTTCCGTATATAATGCGGGTTGAATTTTATGTCCCCACAGACCCGCGTTGTAACGGGTCTCCAGTGTACATTGTTGCTCATCTAGTACTTGTCATGAATTAAAGTTTTAGATTTTTTTTCTAACTGTGGCGGCGTGGGGTATGTGAGCTTGCTCACTAAAGTTCTTTAACCCATTCCCTCATAGGCTGTTTTTAAATCCAGCCACTTTAAATAAATCTACCGAAAAGGAGCAAAGGAAAAGAGAAAATTTTAGTATTTATGTCTCCCCCATTTATGGGGAGATATATTGTTTTTGCCAGAGTTGTCTGTCTGTCCGTCCGTCCGTCTGTCCGTCCGTCTGTCCGCACTCACCAAAGGGTAGTTGTGTGACTTTTTCTAATTAGTCGCACAAGTAAAATCATTAACCTGGCCATCTCTTGTGACATTAACCTGGCCATTTCTTGTGACATTAACCTGGCCAGTTGTGGGACATAGGGTTAGGGTTAGCTTCCAGATCATTCTTTTTCAAAGTTAGAGCCAAAAATAGTTTTTCTTGTGGGACTAGTCCCACAAGAAAAGATCAAAGGAAAAAGTCACACAACTACCCATTTGTTAGTACGTCCGTCTGTCTGTCCGTCCGTCTGTCCGTCTGTCCGTCACAAACTTGTGTCGCGCGTATCTCTGAAACCAGTTGGGCTAGAGTCACCAAACTTCACAGGAATGTTCACCAGCATGAGTTGTTGTGCACCTATGGTTTTTGAATTGTCTCCCCTTGATAATTTTGGAGTTATTGCCCCTGATGACTTAAAATTAGAAAAACTTTGTGTCGCGCGTATCTCTTAAACCGCTGGTACTAGAGTCACCAAACTTCACAGGAATGTTCACCAGCATGAGTTGTTGTGCACCTATGGTTTTTGAATTGTCTCCCCCTGATAATTCTTGAGTTATTGCCCCTGATATGAATACTTAAATTTATACAAACTTTGTGTCGCGCGTATCTCTGAAACCAGTAGGGCTAGAGTCACCAAACTTCACAGGATTGTTCACAAGAATGAGTTGTTTTGCTCTTAGGTTTTTTGAATTATCTCCCCTGTTAACTTTGGAGTTACTGCCCCTGATGACTTAAAATTAGACAAACTTTACTTAGTGTCGTGCATATCTCTGAAACCACTAGGGCTAGAGTCACCAAACTTCACAGGAATGTCGACCAGCATGAGTTGTTGTACAACTTGGGTTTTTGAATTGTCTTCCCTTGATAACTTTGGAGTTATTGCCCCTGATATGATTACATTAAATTAGAGAATTTTTTTGTCATGCATATCTTTAAAACCACTAGGGCTAGAGTCACCAAACTTCACAGGAATGTTCACCAGCATGAGTTGTTGTGCACCTGGGTTTTTAATTGTCTCCCCCTTATAATTCTTGAGTTACTGCCCCTGATATATTAACTTAAAATTATAGAAACTTTGTGCTGCACGTATCTCTGAAACCAGTAGGGCTAGAGTCACCAAACTTCACAGGAATGTTCACCAGCATGAGTTGTTGTGCATCTGGTTTTTTTTAATTGTCTCCCCTGATAACTTTAGAGTTACTGCCCCTTATGACTTAAATAAGAGAAACTTTACTTTGTGTCACATGTATCTGAAACCACTAGTACTAGAGTCACCAAACTTCACAAGAATGTTGACTAGCATGTGTTATTGTGTATCTGGGGCTTTTGAATTGTCTCCCTCTGACAATGTTGGAGTTATTGCCCCTGATGACTTAAACATTAGACCCTGATAAGTTTGAAGTTACAGACATTACACTTGTGTATTGGAAAGAGGTTGGGAGGGGGAGACATCTGTTTTTGTGACAAAAACAAACCTCTAGTTTGTGGATTGAAACCATTGTGATAAACAAGGTGACTTTTACAGTCGTCAAAAGTCGTCAATATGAGGGAATGGGTTAATGCAGGTGCAAATTAACTAATTAATTAATTAAGTTAAAAATTTAACTAATGCAGTTAATGCAAATGCTCTATTTATCACAATGGTTTCATCAGGTGACTTTTACAGAGGCTTAGAAAGGAGTATTTATGGAGGAAAGGGTTAATTTCATTTGTAATCAAACAGAGCTGACCTACACAAGCCTGGAATTACTGTTGTTTACAAAGCTGTGAAACAATGTTTGTATGAGGGGAAAGGGTTTACCAGATCAAGATTATTTAACTTTATCTGTTCAGATGAAGCAATTCTCCTCGCACTTTGAAATTTAAATATTTTTTTGTTTCATTGCTCAAAGTTGAGCTTTTTTTTTTTATCCCTCCCCCCAACCCCCCAATTCCTGATCAAAGTTGGGGGGGGGGGGACATATTGTTTTTGATCTGTCTGTTGGTTGGTTGGTTTGTGGACAACTTTAATGTTGGCGATAGTTTGGTAGCCATTGCATATATATACAATAAACTTGGTATGCATGTGCAACTTGTGGAGTCGAACATTTTTAGGGGTGACTTATAAAGATCATATATCAAGGTCAAATTACGGGTCAGATTTATATTGGTGATAATCGGGGCATGGTGTTTCACAAAAACTTTGTGTTCATTTTACTAAAGCTTCTGTTTTTTTGCAGAAAATGATTCAAGATATTGAGACAAGTTTGTCATAATTGTCAATATCAGTGCAGCTATCTATACCAAATTTCACACATATTACTGTCCCAAGGAATACAATCTTGCAAGGGGTCATTATTCTGTTGTGCATACTTAAAAATCAAGTTAAAGAGTTTCGGCCCTTTAACCCATTCCCTCATTTTGACGCCTCTGTAAAAGTCACTTTTAATGCTCTTTATCACAATGCTTTCAAAACTACACAATGTTAAAAATGCTCCTTTACAGTAGATTTATTCAAAGGTTTGGTCTTAAAGACATTACCCAGGTCCATTCAATGATTCGCCCCCCATTGTTCTCAATAGGCGTGAAAGTAACAGTAAAAGCATGATACAAGTGTGCAAAATATGACAAGCCGTCTCATTCTGTCTAGAGAGGCCCTGACATACAATTAGTCAAGGGGAACACACTCAAAAGACCATTGTTGGTCAGAACCCAATAGAAGTTCAACCCTTAAGAAGCCTACCACTAACAAACAAAGGGCCATATGCAAACAGGTTGGATCCAGATGAGACGTCAAGTAACCCGGCATCTTATCTGGATCCAAGCTATTTGACAGACAACATTTTCACAAATCTTTACAAACTATGAAGCGCTTTCACATTTGAAGCAGACAAGCAATTTAGCAGATGAATATTTTATAAGGATTAAATACATTAAAAAAACCTGAGCGCTTATGTATATCAGAGATAAAACTCTGGACATTTGGCCTGCAGTAGAATCCATTTAACCTGCAGTGGAGGAGAGCTATAATATGTTCAAAGGCGCCCTAATTAAAGCTGAGAATTCAATTTTGTCTTGTAGAGCTGGCGTTCATATATACATGCCATGTTTGTTTGTACAGTGGAGAAAACGTTATCATTTCCCGTTTAAACGTATCTATACGCAAATGCATTGAAGTAAAATGTAGAAAAATACACCTTGTTGAAATATCTCAAGATATAGTGTCTTGTAGAGCTGGCGTTCATATATCACCCGTTCTCACAGCATCTCTCGGTAAAGAATTGCTGAAATATGATTTTTCGTTAGTGTGGGTCAAGTACTTTCAGTGAAAAAAAAGACAGATTACATAGGGCAATACTTCCAAAAGAGATGTCCCACAGAGTTATTATCCTTGGACACAGCTGCCTTTTCTCCCAACAAGGTCTATCAGAATATGTAAATACTGCTCAGAAAGTTATAATTTAACCCCAGCACCCTGCACTTGATCTCAATGAGATATATTTGTATGTGGAGTGTCATGAATGTAGGTTGAGCACTTTAGAAGACATTCACAGGCCGAACGGACAAAGCGGGGCCTATATGCTCCTTCTTATAGTTTCAGGGAGCATAATAAAAAATAAAAACATATACTGCATTAGTGACAATCTAATCATTTCCAAATCATCAAATGTAAGAGACGGGCCTCACATGGAACGCTCCAGTGGTTCTTGACAGGCAGACTGCTATAGCTCTTACCATGTGCCGCATGCTTTTTCACAGGTTAGCTGTAAAGACCCAAGCCGGCCAAGGGAATGTCTTTAAAATAGCCTTTTAGGGAATGGGTTAAAATCTTTGAGCTTCGTGAAGAGATGAGCAAATGTTTTGCTTTTGTTTTTCTAAAACAAAGTGAAGGTCAAACAGTTTGGCTTCAGAGGAGATGATTCATGGATCATTTTTGTTTGAAATATGTTACCATATATTCAATATTAATAAGTTAGTCTTCTAATTTTAAAAATTATGCAGAAAATAATGGGCTTTCTGGTCAATTTGTTATGGTGGAAAAACATTTGTATTTCATTTACAGAAATGTTACAAGTTTCTGAAAAGTGGGCCATTCACACGTGATGAAGAAGGCACTGATGAGCAATGTCGGTGGTGTGGAGATGGGGGTCGTTTGTATGGTTGTGACTATTGTCACAACTGTTTCTGCCGTTCTTGTATCAAACGAAACCTCGGTAGATCAGAGGCTGCAAGAATGGAGAGTGAAGGTAATTAATTGTTTTATTGTTGAACAGAGTACCACTTTATTTGTTAGGTCAGAGACTCACTGCAAGTTTATAGGTTACATCCATATTGAAAAGTAGAGACATATGTTTAACCCTTTCCTTGTTCTGTGTTTATTACAAATTTCAATATCTACTGAATATGCATGGACAAAATAGTTATAATGAAATATGGAAGGTGGAACACTGTAGCTATTTAAGAAAGCAAAGAAACATATCTATCAAATTCTATTAGCAAACAGAGTAGACCCTGATCAGACGGCTCCTCTAGGAGCCGTCTGATCTGGGTCTACTCTGTTTGCAAATGCGTGAAAACACGTTATGAGGGAAAGGGTTAATACCATTTGTTATGTTAGCTGGTAATGTATTGATTTTGCTAGCTTCGAAGTTGTAGAGGGAAATTTTAGATATATAGAAATAAATTTTATGAGCAAATGTTACTTTACACTTGACCCAAACCTCTTCATGCTAAGTTTTAGGCTTTACTGATGATTCAAAACAGTATTGTGTGTCAGAGCTACAGATAAAGATGCATACTCGAATACTAAAATTGTCCTTTCTCCATCAAACCCTATGTTGTGACCACTCTTTAGAATCGTCTCGATGAGACGATTCTAAAGAGTGGTCACAACACATAGGGTTTAGTGGAGAATAAAGTTATTCTTGAAAATGTTATAATTTATGCATCTTATCTGGACCTCTGGTGTATACAAAGATGTAGATAAGATGTTTACAGAATCCCGATATATCAAAACCTCTTATTTCTTAGCCAAACACATTCGTCCTGCCATTCATGAGAATCATCTCAGTGAGACAATTCAAATGAGTAGCAACTAGAAAGGGTTTGTCAGACAAATAAAAAAATATTTTACTTGCCATTTCAAAATACTTCTCTACAGTCCTGTTTGTATGTTAACCCTTCGCTTGCTGAATTTTAAAATACATTTCTCCTTCTTTACCCATGCCCTGTTGTATAATTACATATATCTTCACTGTGTACACGTATTTCACTATGCAATCACTGCTGTGGGGTGCACTGGTTGCACAATCAACTTGTAAATAGTGCAGACCCTGATGAGACAGCTGCAGGAGCTGTCTCATCTGGGTCTTCACTATTTACAGGTAGGTATATTGACATGAATAGCAAGCGAAGGGTTAATAATAATGATTGGTTGGAGCTCATTTAAATGTTTATTTCATGTTTTAAATCTTAAAGAATCTGTCTTTTCCCTTTAATCTTTTATCATGTAAATTTCATATGCATTGTGGGTGTGTGTTATCCCTTTCCTTCTTGAATATAAACACCTTTTCACACATTTGCAAACAGAGTAGACCTAGATCTAATGGTTCCTATAGCTGTCTGATCAGGATCTGTTGTTTGCTAATGGAATTTGATAGATAGATTTCTTTACTTTCTAAAATGGGTACTATATTCCACCTTCCATAATTCATTACAAATGTTTTGTCTATGTCAGAATATTCAGTAGGTGTTGAAATTTGGAATTCACCTAGAATAGGGAAATGGTTAATTTTAGCCCCTTGAAGCCTTACATATATACTTATGACAGTTATAGGGCAACTCTTTATTTTTAAGGGAGACAACTCTGTCATGCTTACACACTTTCAAAACTACATTTCTTTCACAAATAGAAAATCATATTGAATGAACTGATATTACTATTATTGTTATTGAAGTACAGTTAACCTGTCTGAAGTGACCATTAACCCTTTCCCTGATGAATATTCATGTAGGAAATAATGACGTCATGAATATTAATAAGATTATTTTTTATAATGGCATATGAACACAGGACATTTTGGCTCAGGCAGAAGCTGTAGATTCAGATCTATATTACACTATAAGCAAACAGAGCAGACCTTGATCAGACGGCTCCTATAGGAGCTGTCTGATCTGGGTTTAGTCTGTTTGCAGATGCATCAAAATGCGCTTTATACCCTATTCTATATTTATTCCAAATTTCAATACCTACTGAATGTTCATAGATAAATTAGAAATGTGTAGCCATTTTAGAAAGTAATGAAACAGATCTTTCAAATTCCATTAGCAAGCAGAGCAGACCCTGATCAGATGGCTCATAGGAGCTGTCTCATGATCTGATCTGGGTCTACAATGTTTGCATATGCATGAAAACACGTTTATATGAAGAAAAGGGTTAAAAAGAAGTCTAATTCTGTATCTCTAACCAATTCCCTGATAGGCTATTTTAAAACCCAGTCGCTTTGAATAAATCTACAGAAAAGGAGCATTTACTAGAGAAAAGGGAACTTTGAATTTTGTAGTTTAGAAACCATTGTGATAAATAGAGCATTTGCTCCTATGGAGCAAATGCTCTATTTATCACAATGGTTTCAAAAAGTGACCTTTACAGAGGCGTCAATATGAGGGAATGGGTTAAGGCATGTGGCAGCTTAATGCAGATGGAACTTTCTGCATTACTTTTGCCCTGCATTTAACAACCACCAAGACTCCTATGATCAATTAATCAGTGTTCACTTAAGACAGGTTCTGCAGCATTTAAAAAAACACCATGTTTTGATCATGATTTAAAGACATTATTTCTTCTTCTTTGAATAATAGTTTACAGAAATATGAATATCACTTTCCTTTCAGATGACTCAAAGTGGAAATGCTATATGTGCAAGCCTAAAAAGATAGCTCTGCTACAGCAGGACTGCTCCAAGATCCTGGATTACATTGCAAAAGAGGAGAAAAAGGAAAAGGAACGAGAAGAAAGAGCCAAACAAAGAGAAAAAGAAAAGATGCAAAAAGCGAAGGAAGAACGGGAAGAAAGACATAGAGAAAAGAGAAACAAAGAAAGTAATGATGACAAAGAGAGCACTTCACAGAGAAGTTCAAGAAGTTCTCTACCAGCACCGAAATTAAAAGAAGCAATAGATGTTAAGAAAGAGAAAGAAAGCACTCCACAAAGAGACACAAAGTCTAGGTCTAATACTAGTCCAGACAGTCCAGTAGTCATTGAAGATGACAGTCCTGTAAAGCCAGTTAGAGGACAAGGTACGCGTGTTGGTACATATTCAAACCCAGCTCCTGGCCAGGGAGTTCAGGGTGTTAAGAAATTGGAGAATGGGACCTTTGCTGTCACTGTTGGTCCTAGACCAGTCCGACCTGTTGTTGCTTATGCCGCTAACTCAGTACCTTTGATGCCAAAGCAAAGTACAAGTGTACTGAGTAATGCATTGAAAATTCAGGCACATCCAAAAACTGCATCCTATCTTGCTCAGGCATTGACAACCAACCAAGCCAGAGTCCCACAAGTAAATTTTCTCAACGTAAATAAACAGCCTGCAAGAGTCACAGTTCCACCTAATGACATGGCAGCTGCATACAATGCCATTCAGGCGCATTCTATTGAAGGCACTGTGGAGAAGATGACAACTGTGGCTCAGAGCCTCAATTTGTTCTTAAACTCAATGAAAACTGACCTTGCTATTGCAAAAATTTCACAGAATATGCTCAATGCAAGGAATACTGCTAGCTTCTCTCTTAAGAAAGGTCTGGATGTTTTCTTTAATGGACTGCGGGAAATTTTGAATGTTCAATTCAATGCGTCAACACCAACCATTGATCTGTCAGTTGGAAAAACTGAGACCAGTACACCGAAAGTTGAGAAAGTTGTAAAGAAGGAAGATCTAAATGTAAGCACAATACCAATCTGTCTAGATGATTCTGATGCAGGTGATTCAAATGAGGCATCTCAAAAGAAACAAGAAGGAAAAAAAGAAAAAGAGAGCAAGAATGACGGTAATGATGATGGTATTACAGTTGTTTCAGACCCTGAGGACAATGAAAATGAAATGGAAGTGGAATTTGAAAATGGAGATAACAATAAGGTAGAAAAAGTTGTTGAAGATGGTGATTCAAAAGCTGAAGACTCAAAAGCTGAAGATTCAAAAGCTGAAGATTCAAAAGCTGAAGACTCAAAAGCTGAAGATTCAAAAGAGGAAGATTCAAAAGAGGAAGATTCAAAAGAGGAAGAAGATACTGAAAAAGCAGAAGTAGGTGCTGAAAAGAAAAAAGGTAAAAGTGACAACAAATCTAAGGCAAGAAATTCTTCAGTGAACAAAGAAACTGTAAAAGATGGAACTGGTGTAGGTGATAAGACAAACGATAGTGAAAATACTGCCGCTGAGTTAGAATTACTGAAAGAAATGGCAGATGAGATCAATGAAAAGAATGAGAAGGTAACAAGTTCACCAGAAAAAGAGGATGTAGAAAAGAATGACAACAGTCAGAATTCTGATGCAGAAAGTGATAAAACCAAAAACAGTTCCAGAGCATCAAGAAGAACTAGATCAAAAGTGGCTGATTCTGATAATGAAACACCTGATGTTGATGAGAAAACTAAGTCTGATAGTAAGTCAAAAGGGAAAAAGAATGATTTGGCAAATGCCAAGAAAGACACTAAAGCACAGAGGAAAGATTTTAAATCAGAAAATGAGAATAAAAACACTGAAAATGAGAATAAGAATAAACAGAAGAAGACCTCTAAAGCAGATAAAACTTCAGATGATACAGACAGTTTAGATGACCGGAATGACTCCAAGAAAAGTGAAGATGAAAAGAAAACTTCAAAAGTGCCCAAGAAAAATAAAAAGGAAGAAGAAAACAATGATCCTGAAACAGAAAATTCAGAGGCTGAACGGCAGTTGTCGGAGCTTGTAGAAAATGAAGTATCCCCAGGTGAGGACTCTGATGACTCTGACAGTGATGATTCAGATGATAATGATGAACCAAAACGACGGACAAGAAGAAAGACTAAAAAAGGTATGGGTACTTCCATGCTTTTTCAGAAGAAAAAACAAGCTGGGTATTTGATGATTACTTTATAGTAGAGTTTGCAATACTATTTAAAATAAAAATCATAATCTGAAACTGAATGAAAATTAGGAAGATTCAATTTGATATTCAACATGTGAGTAACAGAGAACAGTTGCATGTACAGGGCCAAAATATTGAGCAACAGATATATCAACATTTAATCCTCACAAATGGACTGTTCCAAATTTCAAACAGGTCAAGTCTATGGTGAATATTTAGGGATTTTTCTAAAAAGTGTAACATGATAAACAGTGCAGACCCTGATGAGAGGGCTCCTCTGTGAGCCGTCTCATCTGTGTCTACACTGTTTGCAAAAGACATTAGTGACTCATGTCCTGCCTTGTAAGGGTTGAATGCATTTGTAGTTGGCCATACAATGTAGGTTTTATTGTCATATGTCTTTTCCATAATAAGCATGTGGTTGGTTGCTTTGCATACTTGCAGCACATTTTTTATTACCTCTACAAACAGTTTAGATCCAGATGAAACACCGAGTAAATCAGCATCTGATTGTATTTAACCCTTTCCTCCATAGGCTAGTTTTAGACCCAACCTCTTTGAATGAATCTACCGAAAAGGAGCATTTACTAGAGAAAAGGAAAATGTTTTAAAATTGGACTACAAATTATGTAACAATGACAGGGTTAGTCACCTGTAGAATTTGTTTAGCCTGTAGGAAACAGTAAAACCCCTCTAAACAGGAATTCCAGTAGAGAAGACTTTAGATACTTTTAAACAGGTGACTGGTTAATATATGGAAAAAGTCATGCAAAAGCTCCTTTAGGAGCTTTATGCATGGATTTCACCCGGCATGAAGCTGCCACCTGTCTTCAAGGCCAGTATTCATACTAAATTGAACGTCCGTTTTTATTCACCGTATTCTTGATATTTTGACTTTAATAGGTAAATCCTCAGCAACCAATGATGAACAGTCCTCAGAGGGTAAGAAGGCTTCAAAAGAGAAAAAGTCTTCTAAGGATAAAAAGTCCTCTACGGATGAAAAGTCCAGAGATAAAAAGTCATCCAAGGATAAAAAGTCACCCACAGATGAACAGTCATCCAAGGATAAAAAATCATCTGATAGTAAAAAGTCATCCAGGGATAGAAAACCATCGGAGAGTAAACATTCATCAAAATCCTCAAAAAATACTCTGAAAAGTGACGATGACTCTGAGACACAGCCTTCTAGTAAAAGTGACAGAAAGAAATCCAGAACATCTGCAAAGAAGTCTTCAGAAGAAAAAGAGGATCCTGGATCAGACTCTTCTAGCTATGATCCAGAACTGGAGAAAGAAATAAAGTCACTAGCCAAAGATACAAAACTTCGGCCTCGCCGAGCATGTAACAAGTCCAAGGAACCTGAGGAGAAGACCAGTAGTAAAGGTGACAAGAAAGGTGGATCTCGTAAAGGTAAACCTTGTACCAGAAAATGTTGATTTAGACAGTGGTGAGAGGGAAATATGCACAGTAAGCTCCACTTGTAACGATATTCTATGGGACCTTGACATACATATTGTTACATCCGAATATTATTAAGATTGCCTCAGGCATGTCATGATAATACCATCTGAATAATATGCTATCCGGAAAAGTAGTTACTCATCAGTGAATCACCATTGGATTAACAACATCATTTACTATTCAGGGTTTTGAGATCAGAAAAATAAGCTGTCGTTTGCTGTTGACTCAAAGTCAGTCGTGTCGCACACTGCTCCACTATTTACTATTTACATGCATATTTTCTGGTATTGCATTGCAGAAAATGAAACCGGAAAAGTGTTTTCATCCCAGAAAGTCAATCGGAAATGCTCGTATAATTCAGGCAAGCTGATCATACATGCAGGTGTGGCTTGGCATTGCTGAAAAGTTCCGAGTGCCATAAAAGTATGCTTGGAATAGTGATTTATTTCTTCATTCCGTACATTTTGGACATGGAAAGGAAGAAATTTGATATAATATTCCAAATTGCTTGTTTTGGAAGTTTTCAATATTTCAGTTATTTTCTGGATTGGAAAACTGTTCAAGAAATATAATATATGCTGAATCTTGTCTCTTTGTCGAAGATAAGTAATTCTGCTATTATTGTTAGATCCTTGCTAGAGGATTTAACTGCTAGAGGGCAGCAGTGGGATCGTCCCTTTATGATGACTTTTTGTACCTTTGAGAATTTTACACCTACACCGATCTTGCTTGCGCACCTCCGTAAAGGTGACAAAATGGGAAATTATCCTTATCCGCATACGCCGATCTTGCTTGCACACCTCCGTAAAGGTGACAAAATGGGAAATTATCTGTATATGCAGACAATGCAGTGAAGCACCAGAGAGTTTAGGACCAGAGAGTAGTTTCGTAACCTCCAGAATATCTTTACAAGTGATATCATAACATCAGGAGTTGAATACAATGAATTGTATATGCAGTGAGCTGGGACCTCACGATCAGTATCCGCTACAAGCAAGATATCATTTCAAGTGATATCGTTACAAATGGAGTTTACCGTAGTTACTACAAAAACATCAGGTCCAATTTTTGTGCCCGTATTCTAGAGGAAACGCCCACCACTGGGGCACTAGGTCCATTTTTTATGCCCATATTCTAGAGGATATGCCCACTTTGTGTCATTCGAATTTATCCATGCTCACAATAAGTGTTGTTCTGTATCATTTTCTAGGCTCTTATTATTATTTAATCATTATTATAATAAAATGGGAGCTTTGTAAAAATGATGGATTCAGGTCCTATTCAAGTTTGTTTTTTTTCTTTAAGATAAAATTTAATCAAGGTAACTGCATTGTAAATGACCCTTTCCCTGTTGCATATTCATGTCATGAAATAATGACATCATGAATATTTATTTGCTGAAATTTTATAATTGCATATTAATACAGGAATTATTGGTATTGCTGTAAAATGTGTAGTCAGATTTGTTATAATTTCTAACAGAGCAGTCTTTGAACAGACAGTTCCTACTAGAGCCGTCTGATCTGGGTTTGCTCTTGTTTGCAAAGGTGTGAAAAGAAGTTTCTATAAGAAAAAGGATTAGCCCATGGTGGGATATATGGATGTAGTGTTATATTAAGGTGAAACACAGTCTTGGTAGATAGTTAATAAATTGATAATTTGAATATAGTAGCCAGTAGTTAGCTGTCTTTAAAAATAATTTTCACCAACCCATCACTTGATTTTAGGGGTCATGTGATAAGGTCTGCTCTGTTTGATTTATGTGTAATAATGTATATCTGCTTCTACACTTTCTGACATGGCCAAAATTTCCTGGGTCCATGCTTATAAAACTTTTAGTTGAGTCTGAGTTCATTCTCAAGGTTTTGATTGGTCAGAGTTGAGCCTTTGGCTCAAACCTGACCAATCAAAAGCTTGAGAACTCAAATCTGACCAATCAAAAGCTTGAGAACGAACTCAGACTCAACTAAAAAGCTTTATAAGCATGGACCCAGGATTCATATGGTCATTATGGAAAATTATCTGATTAATTATTCATGATGCCCTTATTTCCGACATGAATATTCATTAGATAAAGGGTTAAGACTGGCATTTTAACTTTTGACCGATGATCAGAAACCTATCTGAAAAGTGACATATCTGAAAAGTGACGTATCTGAACAGTGGCATATCTGACCAGTGACATATCTGAACAGAATGTGCATGAATGAATTTGTCATATTTCGGGATGAATATTAATTCTTGCAAACAAACATTCTGTAAGGAGTTTTCAACATAAATCTGTTGATAACAAATTGAGCAAGAAAATAAGCTATTGTTTTCCGGAGAAAAAAAACGTGTTTCACAAGGCGATTCTCGCGCAGACGCGTCTTCTGGTATCGGTTTTGTCACATCCAGGGTCATGTGTAAACTTATAAGCTGATGGGGGATTTGAAATTTTATATCATTTGATCTACTCTGTTTTTATTGAGACTTTTTGGTAGCACACATGTTGAGTTTGAGTAATGTTCATTTAGTGGGTTGTATTTTAACTACCATTGCAAAAGATACCCCTTTTGCCTTTATAAACAGTTCTGTTGCAAGACAACCACCATAATAATTTTTTTCATGTTTACACAAGCATCATTTTAGAGTAAAACCTCTCTATAACAGCCACTAAATTGTTTAATTAGTTGGTATTTAGGGCAGGCAGCCACCTGCCTTTAACACAAAATATTTGATGTAATTTAGTGGCTGTTATAGAGAGATTTTACTGTATACTTGTCTTATAATGGTATTATGAGCAATGGAATGTTTCACCTTTGCAAAAACTGATGAATTAAATCTGTATTATTTCATAAGCAAACAGAGCAGGCCACTTTTAGATGGCTCCTATAGTAACCATCAGATCTGGGGCTTCTCTGTTTGCAAAGGCCTTAAAAACTTAAAATGCATTTCTATGATGTTTATATGGCTAAAAGACCATGTCTATTATGAAAAAACCCAACATATTTCACCTGTACAGGTGAAAAAGTAAATCGAGGGCTTGATGCAAAACTTGTGAAGGAGTTAGAATAGTTTTGCACCAAGCCCTTGAAATGACATGGAAGGAGAAAATGATACAATTGAAATATTCCTCAGATGTCCAGTTATGTTTGCATTGCAGGAAGAAAAGTAGTAGAATATCTGTCTAACAATGACAATGATGCCGACGACGTTGGTGAAGACAATGAGCAAGACTCAGAGGGGGAGGAGCAGCCTAAAGGGGGAAGCTCCCAGGAAACAGATGAGTCAGAAGATGTGAAGAAAGGAAAGAAAGGAAAAGGCAAAAAAGCAGTGTCTTTCAAAGGTGTGATTTTTATCATTTTGCACTTGCATCTTATGAGCATTATTTGTGAAGTGGGAGCTTGTGAAAAATGCACACGTTTCATTTATTTGATAGATCTGTTGTTTTACTTTCTAAAATGCATGCAATGTTCCACCTTCCATATTTCATTATAACTGGTTTGTCTATGAAAATTTTGTCTGAAAATTCAGTAGGTATTGAAATTTGGAATAAACGGGGAAGGGTTAAAAAATATAAAACCAGGATATTTAACCCTTTCCTCCATAAATACGCCTATCTACACCTCTGTAAAAATCACCTGTTGAAACCATTGTGATAAATAGAGCATTTGCTCCTATAGGAGCAAATGCTTATAATTTATCACAATGGTTTTAAGCTACAAAATTCTAAAAAAAATTCCTTTTCTCTAGTTAATGCTCCTTTCCGGTAGACTTATTCAAAGTGGTTGGATCTAAAAAAAAAAAAAGCCTATGAAGGGAAATAGTTAAATGCCATGACAAACACTAGAGGTCTGTGTCATATTAGCAGAGCAGATTCTGACTAGTAGATGGTTCCTACAGGAGCTGTGTTTCCAGGGGTGTAGAAAAGTTGGTAAAAGATATCTGAAGTAATGTTTCAACCATTTCCCACGTATAAACACCATTTCATGTATTTGCAAACAGAGTAGACCCAGATCAGATGGCTCCTGTAGGAGCTGTCTGATCAGGGTCTGCTGTTTGCTCATGAAATTTAAATAGAACTGACCCTACAGTGTCTTCCATTTTGTACATGGGTTCTTGCTTAATGTGGGAGTTTTATGCATTGCTTTCAGTCTGCATTAAGCTATTACCTGTATTTTGAAAAACCTATATTTATTTTATGGTTACTATATAAGGTTTAGTTGTTTTATTGCTCTTTACAAAAAATAGGTTGTGTACAAGTCTACATGTGTACTGAGGACGCTAATTAATTGTGTGACGTCACATCTTATATTACACTAATTTTTAAAAAAATTGCAATGGTTATAACTTATATTAACCAGGAGACAAGCAAAGTAATGTAATAAAACCTGATATGCGATACTAGGTCATCAGGACCCACTTGTTCATCTGTTATTATGTATAGTGTTACCAAAAGTTACCTACATGTATAATTTCGATCTTTTTATATGTATACAATAGAAAAGAAAAAGAGCATCATTGAGGACCTATCAAGTGATGATGATGTTGACAATGAGGAAGAACCAGAAGAGGACGAGGAGGACGATGATGACACTGATGAAGAAGTTTCCCCATCCAAACTAAGGGCACTAAAGGCAGTGAGTAAATGCCTTGATTTTGAAACAGTGTAACTGGTATCTTTGACAAGTCGCAAGTCTTCTTTCATGGGGTTTCTCTTATTCTGCCATGACCCTTTCCCTGTTGAATATTTATGTAAGAATTAATGACATTGTGAATAATAATTAGATTATTTTTATAATGGCATATGAGCACATGACATTTTGACTGGCAGACTCTGTAGAAACTGATCTTTATTATGCTAAAAAAACGGAGCAGACCATCATCATATAGGAGCCATCTGATCTGGGTCTGCTCTGTTTTCAAAGACATGAAAATGCATAATTTATGAGGGAAAAGGTTTATGTTCCAAATACAAGGGATGGTATGATACTTCTCCTTGTCTTTCTGTCTCTCTCTCTCTACAATTTCTTTGCATAGATACTTCTTGTCTTTCTGTCACTCTCTCTACAATTTCTTTGCATAACTCTAAAATTATTTGACCATTCAACTTTATTGTGTAACTTTATAGGCAAGTTGATTTTTATGTGAACTGGGGGTCTAGTTATGCTATGCACTCGGTAGTACTAGAAATACAGTCCTTTCAGTCTGTACAATAACTAGGGCTGTCACGGTTAGACAATTCTTGAACTGGTTAATCGGGAACGCCGAACCGAACCGTAACCGGTTAACCGCAATGTTTATCATCCGTGTCAGACTGTATATATGATAAAGCATGGTGCGCTATATATTCGGAAATTAAATCCTATTTCGGCCGATATAAGACTTGAAAACCTGTTGACATCCTGCTTGACTCATTTGTTGACCGAAATCAAATAACCATTCATTTCAATCTGATAGATTTATGACGAAAGTGAAAGTAAGAATCGTGTTTACCTTTCGAGTCTCAACTTCCGCTAGACTGGTCTACTGTAAAATTATCAACTTCCGTTATGAATGTGTACTGACTAAAAGTGCAGGTTCGAATGCCCTTCCACTATGCCGTAATGCTTGTAAAAGTAATAGTACACACTACACAGAGATGAGGAAAACTGGATAAAATTGAAAACGAACAAACATTGGTTTATTGGTAGACAAGTATACATGATAAACCACCGTTGGGCAAGTGGAATACTGTGTTACCTTTCAATTAGATTTGAGAACTAGAGAGTTTTTTTATGGCGTTCGGAAACGCCATATAGCAGTCGGTCTCTTTACGGCAACGAGTTCACTTGTCTAGTGAACATGCGCAAGACAAAAACAATCAATTCTGCACTAGTTTTGTTGTAAAATGTTCATGTATTTGTTTACTCTTCGTGTATTTAATAATGTTGCGCTAAGTAAGATAATTAATACTAATATACACAAAGATAAACTAATTTTTTAATAAAATCCAAAGAAGACGCAAACGAATATTTTTACTGTAGTTTTCGCAACAGCTTGGCGATCTAAAGTAGAAGGAATATCGCCGAGGTTTCCGATTGCATTTTTTATACACATTCGTAACTGATTAGCATATAGACCTACATTTTCAGCCAATCAAACTGCTTTTTGCGTCGTTTCGGTCATTTCCGTTTGACCCGTACTCAAATTACAAAATAGGAAGTTTCATAAAGGACAAGGTCAAAGAAATCTGTGCATGGTTTCGATACGTCACAATTCATTTGATTATCAGCACGCGCCGAAATAGAAAACATCAGGTTTCATCCAATATATTTGAGGAAATGAATTATTTACAGTCCAGTTCACTTTTTACATTCCAGATATTTTTGTAGACAGTGTATCAAAATTAAAAACAAATTAGCATTTACTATCGATGTATTTCTACCGCCATCTTTATAAGATAACTACCCAGAGGCTAGTTATAGCCACTTCCCCCATTTTATCACGAAGTACGAGAGAAACAAAATGCACCAACATACTGAATATGGAACAGAGTTACTAAACTGAACTATAGAATAAAAACAAAATTCAACACACGGCCTTAAACTTAAGCAGCCAATGTGAGTAACGAACTGAGGATAAAGCTTTTGGGAGATTTTGATGACTGCACATACATGATACAAGTACCCACTTTTATTGGTTCTGTTGATAGTTCATGTTGTTTTGTTAGTTCTACGATCTCTAGTTAGAGTTCATCTTTCATTATGTGTATTCAATGAAACGAGCACTTGTTAATCGTAGTGCGCATGCGCGAAAATAGACGCTTAGGGTGTCGAAACCAGGAGACAACATGCTAAATAAGATACTTCTTGCATGTCTATATATAATCAGCAGACCATCAGATGGCCCCTTTGGTTTCAGTCCGTCATATTTGTATGCCCCCAGTCAACGAGGAGGGGGTGATTTTGCCCTGTTTGTTGGTTTGTTGGCTTGGTTCAAACTTTAATGTTGGCAATAATTGTGTAGCCATTGCACATACATACTTCAAACCTGGCGTGCCTGCGCAACTTACGGAGGTGAACTATTATTTTATTTTTTTCCGGGGGGGCGGGGGGGGGGGCTTATTAAAATCAAGGTCATATAACAGTTAAATGTCAAATTAAATTACGGGTCAAATTTATATTGGTGACAATCAGTGGCATAGTGTTTCACAAACACGTGTTGTTAATTAATATTTTTATCAATTCCAGGACGTCAGGCATTGTTATTAACGTGTACAGCAAGTTCTCCCCTTACACTTAACATCCATATCTAACCCGAACGCCATTATGGCCATTCAGGCCTTTGATTTTAAAAATTACAATTAGCATGTAAAGTTGATACATAGCTCGACGTGAATTAAATGAAATAAGAACTATTTACAGAAGATGATATGTATGTGGTTTAGAGCCCCGAATAGTCAGATACCTGCGCTTTTCTCCATCATAGCATGTCGAAGGGAAACAAAATGACTTAAATGACAGTATAAAATAATATTTTTAGCGTAATTTACTTTCCCAAATTATTACAGGCGGTTCACGGTTAGTGAAATTTTGAACCGGTTAGAACAACGAACCGAACCGTCAACGATTAACCGAGTAACCGTCACAGCCCTAACAATAACTACAGTAAAACCTGCCATAAGTGGCCATTCATTTGTTATTCCCCTGCAATCGAAGTTTGAGAGAGGGTATAAACTATATAGGTGTGTTGGTTGATCCGTCCGTCCGTCCGTCCGTCCGTCTGACCCTGGCACAAATCTTGTTTGATTTGCGATCAAGGCAGCTGAGCAGGAGTATTCCATCACCTTTAGTGATAGTTCTAGTTGAAAATAGGAGTCTTAAAAAGCAGGGGTTTGCTTAACCCATTCCCTCATTTTGACGCCTCTGGAAAATTCACCTGTTATTTCTCCTATAGCAAATGCTCTATTTATCACAATTGTTTCAAACTACAAAATTCTAACATTTTCCTTTTCTCTATTTAATAATCCTTTTTGGTTGATTTATTCTTAGAGGTTGGATCTAAAAATAGCATATGAGGTAATGGGTTAATGCAGAGCAAAAGTAATGCAAAAAGCTCCTATAGCTTTGCATTGTTCTACCATCTGCCTTACAGATGTAATTTAGTGGTCGTTACAGAGAGGTTTTACTGTATTCAGCACATGGCCTGCTCTTTGTTTTATTCAGAATCAGAAATCCAATGTTGATGACAGTGACGATAACAGTGAAGACTTTATGGAGGAAGAGGGAAGCTGTGATTCCTCTGATCCAGGTATGCCCTGGTGGAATGTTTCTTTCAAACCATTATACCTAATTCTAAATGGATCATACTGGTATGTTAAAAGCAAACAGTTTTTCCTCTACTGCTAAAGTGTAGACCTCGATCAGACATTCTTTTACGTAAGTTGTTGCATCAGAATTGACTGCTTGGTGTCAGCAGACCCCATTTGAAAATTTGACCTTAGAAAGCTTTTTTCAAAAACATTTTAACCCTAAATATGGTTTTTATGACAAGCAGTGCAGACCCTTATCAATGGACTAACTTTGGAGCCCTTTGATTAAGGTCTACATTGTTTGCAAATGTTTTATATACTTGTTTTTCACTTTTTAAGGATTTAAAACAAAGTACAGGGAGAGAGCAAGGTAGGGAATGATTAGCTTTATGTCAGAATTACAGACTGTCAACATCTTAATAAATAACTGTGCCTTGTACAGTCCTCTTGAAAACTTTCAAAGATCGTCTTTCAGCTCCTTTAACCCTTTCCTTGTTTAACATGTATTCAAGATTTCTTCATCTAATGAATATTCATTAGAATCAACAAAGTGTAACATGGAAAAGGGGAAAAAAATACTGTTTAGGATACTGCATGATCAGATCTTTAATTTCCATAAGCAAACAGAGCAGACTCTGATCAGACGGCTCCGTCTGATAAGGGTCTACTCTGCAAATTTGTGAAATTGCATTTATATGAAGGAAAGAGTTTAAGGGGTATTTTCAGTTGCAAAAGTCCTTATTTTTTTCACCAAACTACTCTTTGAGACGTTCTAAGAAGTTGATAAATAATGCTGCTGACAATGAAATAATTCTTTCTGGTTTTAAAATAGTGGAACTGCATTGACCGTTTTTTCTCACTGAACTGCTCAGATA
This sequence comes from Azorinus chamasolen, assembly GCA_963576725.1. NCBI lineage: Eukaryota > Metazoa > Mollusca > Bivalvia > Cardiida > Solecurtidae > Azorinus > Azorinus chamasolen. Next base: position 77,924,628 of record OY755242.1, read on the forward strand.
TATGGATAAAGTTTATTTGTTTCAGCTTGAGCCATTTCTCTCTTTATTTGCACTTTTTTTGCATGGGCATTCTTTACCTCTTGTAGAAGTCTCTTTCCCAAATTTGAAATCACCAAAGAAGGGAAAGAAAGAAGAGAAACCGGGAAAGAAAGGCAAAAAGAAAAAGAAGGACTCAGAAGATGAGGACGAGGATGAAATGAGTGACGACTCTGATTTTGTGACCAAAAAATCGAAGAAAAAGAAAAAGGTTCACGACGAGCTTCTGGATGTCAATTTATCAGACGATGACAGCGATGTGGGTAAAAAACGCAAAGGGAAGGGCAAAGGAAAAGGGTAAGTTGTTTCAAAAAGTAGCATGCACTGTCTCTATACACATCTGGTGAAACTGCATCTTTTGAATGCATTAGAACCTATCTTAAGTAGATATTCATTTATTAGCTCGTCTGTTTCGAAGAAATCACGAGCTATTGTCGTAACTCCGGCGTCCACGTCCGCGTCGTCGTTGTTGTCGTCGGAAATCTTAACATTGATAACAGACGAGCATTTGCACCCGCTTGCGGTGCTCTTGTTGAACATAGGAGTCTTAAAAAGCAGTAGGTTGCCTAATGCAGGGCAAAGGTATTGCAGAAATATAGGAGCTTTCTGCTTTCTTCATTACTTTTGACCTGCATTAAGCTACCACCTGCCTTACAGACCCATAATTATCCCTTTTTGATGGCTGCTTAAGACAGGTTCTTACTATGCAATAATGTCATGGTCAAAGGTCAATTTCTGAACCTTTAACCCAGGCCATTGAACTGTTAGATATAGAGACTTCATAACAGACTTGCAAACATATTTCAATTAACACTTTCCTTCATATAAATGCCTTTTCATGCATCTGCAAACAGAGTAGACCCAGATCATACATGGGACAAGACAGTGTAGACCCAAATCAGAGGGTTCCTAATGTCAAATGTGGTCACCAGGACATATGTCTTGAAAAATGGATGGGTTTTAAATTCTAATTTGATTGAGTTAATATTTGGAAGCAAAGATTTAACCCTTTTACATAAACACGCTTGTCTACACCTTTGCAAGCAGAGTAGACCTAGATCAGATGGTGCCTGTAGGAGGCATCTGATCAGGGTCTGATCAGTTTACTCATGAAATGGTAATTCTACAGTTTCTACTATATAGCCAAAAATTCCTGTGTCTACGTGCCATTGTAAAAAATAATCTAATACTCACAATGTCATTCTTACATGAATATTCATACAATTAAGGGTTAAAAAACATATATGCAGCATGAACCTAGGATTACCAACCGTGTGGCTCAGTGGTAGAGCATCCGCCAGTGGTACGGAAGGTTGTGGGTTCGATCCCTGGCTGCAACTGGTTGAAAGTTGGTACTAGTAGCTCCCTTGTATACTCTCGACATTAAAGGGGTAGTTCTAGGACTGGTCGGCCTGGTGTCAGGATAATGTGACTGGAGGGGGTGCCCTTGCCATGTGCTTGCAGCAGGGGCATTCCAGTGACGCAGCACTATAACTTGTTTCATGTGGGCGCCGTCTGCAAATTACTGAAATACTGTTGGTCGGATGTTAAACCCAACTCGTTCACTCAACATAGGATTAACCCATTCCTTCATATAACCCTTTCCCTGTTCTATGTTTATTTCAAATTTCAATACCTACTGAAGATTCATGGACAAAATAGTTATAATGTAATATGGAAGAAGGAACACGGTAGCCAGTTTAGAGAAAAAGAAACAGATCTATCAAAATCCATTAGCAAACAGAGCAGGCCCTGATCAAATGGCTCCTATAGGTCTGCTCTGTTTGCAAATGCATGAAAACGTGTTTGTACAGGGGAAAAGGGTAAACACCTTTTTTTGTCCATGAATATTCAGTCAGTATTGATATTCAGAATAACTATAGAACAGGAAAACTCTTCAGGTTGATTTAGATATCAGGATCATGTTACCACACTCAGCTCACTGACCAAATTTTTAGAGAAGATAGTCTTTAAAGTTTAAATTTCTTTCCAAAGGATATTTAGAATTTTAATCATTATTAGATGCATCCAAACTGTTTGCAAAGTTTTCTTTCTTTTTTTCCAAACGCAGTCAATAGCTATCTTATGTTTGCCAATAGCAGTCTCATGTTTGTCAATAAGTCTCATGTTTGCCAATAGCTGTCTCATGTTTACCAATAACTGTTCCATGTTTGCCTATAGCAGTCTCATGTTAGCCAATAGCTATCTCCTGTTTACCAATGGCTGTTTCATGTTTGTCGATGCTGAAGGTTGATAACGTTGCAGGGTGAAAAAGAGGAAGCGCAAAGAGGAAACCGAAGAAGAGGAGGAAGAGGATGAAGAACCTACAGACAAGAAGAAGAAAGGCAAAGGGAAGGGAAAGAAAAGAAGGCGAATAAAAAAGATGTCATCATCAGACGACGAAAAAGAACCAGGAGCAGTAAGCTATTTTTATACGCCTTTATATGTCTTTTCAAACAAAGTAGACCCAGATCAGATGACTCCTATAGGAGCCGTCTGATGAGGGTCTGCTCTGTTTGCTGATGAAACAACATAGATATGGTTATTATTTCCCGTTTTCATGTCATGAGACAAATGAATCTAATTAATATTCATGATGTAGTTGTTTCTCGCATGAATACGAATGAAGTAAAGGATTAATAATAAGAGTCCATTCGGTATTAAAGAGTATCATTTGTGCGAGGATTGGAATGGCAATCGGTGTAGACCGTGTTCAGAGACTCCTAGAAACATCAGATACGGATCTATACTGTCTACAAATGCCAGTACTCTTTGTTTCCTTTATTCAGAAGGTCAACTCTTTGAATGTGGAACTGAGTGCAGTTTGATTTGCAAACAGTGTAGACCAAAATCAGAAGGCTCCTTAACCCATTCTCTCATATTGACAACTTTTGACGACTCTAAAAGTCACTAAATGTGAAACCATTGTGATAAATAAAGCATTTGCTCCTATAGGAGCAAATGCTCTATTTATCACAATGGCTTCAAGCTACAAAATTTTATTTTTTTCCTTTTCTCTAGTTAATGCTCCTTTTCGGTAGATTTATTCAAAGAGGTTGTATCTAAAAATAGCCTATGAGGTAATGAGTTAAAGAGCCCTCTTATCAGGATCTGCATTGTTTGTCATTCAAAATCCTTTCACAGATTTTACACTTTCATACTGTATGGATTATACCAGTGAACAAGGATAGACTATTACACTCTAACAATTCAGCATTTAATGAGTTGATTAATGAGTAGGAATAAGATAGGGTTTGAAGTAGAACATATTTTACCTAGGTTTCGTTAAGACTTCAGTTATCTACAACTGTATATATATCTTTTTAAGGATGATGAGATTGATGATGGAGAATATGAAGAAGATCCTGATGGACAAGGAGGGTTTTTAAAGAGGAGAAAGATCCGCAAAGTGCAGGCAAACAAAAAGCTGGCAGATGAGACTAAAGCAGCCAGAAAGGCAGAAGAGGAAAGAAGAAAAAGAATTGAAGACAGGCAAAAGGAGGTACATATGTAAAAACATATCTTTCCAATATATTGACATTATTGGGTGCCATATAAAGTTTCTTATTTTGTCCAGCCTGCTTGTAGTGATACTTGACATAGTTTTTACAATGGTATGTAATGTGAATGGGCTTACATACCATTTCCTTTTTATACGCCCGTTTGAAAAAATGGGACGTATTATGGAATGGATGTATTATGTTTTGACCGCTCTTTAGCATCATCTCAAAGAGAGTATTCTAAAGATTAGATAGAGCGCACTTTTATCTACAGTAAAACCTCTCTTTAATGGCCACTAACTTGTGTTAATTAGTTGTTATTTAGGGCAGGTGGCTGCTTAAAGCAAGGTGAAAGTAAAACAGAATGCTCGTTGTGTTTTACTTTCACCTTGCTTTAAGCAGCCACCTGCCTTGAACGCAAAGTACTTGATGTAATTTATTGGCCGTTATAGAGAGGTTTTACTGTATTACTCTGAGTGGAGAGTTTTACTGTGCTGTAATGGTCTAAGTTAAAGACATCTTTCTTGCTGAGCCATGTTACACTGATGCAGAGCAAGAAATAAACATGCGTACTTAAGTACTAAAATCATTATTTTTGTGACCACTCTTTAGAATCGTATCTTCACAACATGGTGTTTGGTGGAGAAATAAAAAAAAAAGCTATTCTTGAAAATGTTTTAATTGACACATCTTATCTAGACCTGAACTAATATATATAAGTTTACTTGTTTTTATGATTGTCTTGAGCAATGGTAGCCTAGATTCTGAAAGATTTATTTATTTATTTTTGACTGAAGATATGACTCAAACATTTTGAGCATTGCCTGGTGCTCCTTTTAGGGACATACATTTTCATAACAGGCCCACCTGCACAAATAAATCTGTTCTCCTTAAAGCTGTTTTTCATTTAAACAATTAACATCTAAATTGGTTTAGTTTTTCTAATGATTTATTTTTATCCCATTACTTCATAAAGATGCATGTTAACCCATTACCTCATAGGCTATTTTTAGACCATACTTCATTAAATAAATCTACCGAAAAGGAGCATTAACTAGAGAAAAGGAACATTTTAGAATTTTGTAGTTTGAAACCATTGTGATAAATAAGAGCATTTGCTCCTATAGGAGCAAATGCTCTATTTATCACAATGGTTTTACAAAGTGACATTTCGAGGGCTTGATGCAAAACTGTTCTAACTCCTTCACTTTGTGAAGGAGTTAGAATAGTTTTGCACCAAGCCCTCGATTTACAGAGTCGTCAAAAGTCGTCAATATGAGGGAATGGGTTAACATATCTAAAACAGAGTTGATACTCAGACCAGACAGCTCCTGTAAGAGCTGTATGATGGGGGTGTGCACTGTTTGCTTAAATGGATCAAGATAGCTGTGAAACTACTATTCCTGCTATTGCCTAACATTCCTTTGCCGGTGTGCAATTTTATTGTTTATAGACATTATGGACATTATTCTTACATGAATATTCATTAAGTAAAGACTGGGTCTTTGAATCCTAGAAAACTGTTAAGCTTTTGTTTGTATCGGGTTTTACGTCACTTTAACAGTATTTCAGTTATATCACGAGGCCCAGGTAAGTATTGGTGGAGCAAGACCCCAGAGATTTTTCTGTGCATCGAACAAACTGCATTGTTTCATGCACAGAAGAACACCCAGGAAGACCACAAAGCTACAGCAAGCTTCCTCACATGATTCAAAATATTAGTCTGTACATGAAATTTGGATCTGAGGTTATAAAACCTTTTGCTTGTGTCTGAGCTTGTTCTTTGTGGTGTCTGATTGGTCAGGTACTTGTGAATAACCTCAGAGCCTGCCAGGGTCCAAGGTTATAAAACTTCTTAGTTTGAGATTAATCTCAAGTATCTGATTGGTCAGATTCAGATGCTGACCAATCAGATACTTGAGAATGATCTTGGGCTCAAGCAAAAAGTTTAATAACCTTGAGGCCTGGATCAGGTTCTTATACTTTGTCACATACTGATTTTTCAGTATAATAGCTATGTTGAGGTAGAGGGAGGGGAGAGCGAAGAGGAATTACCTGAGGGCACGGAAAGACATGAAGTGGAAGACCCTAATGTCAGCGCTATTGCTGAAATCCTTGGCTCGCCGAAAAAGATCCCAGTGACGACCAAGTGTATTCTTGAAATGGACAAGGACAAGAAACCACTGATAGAAGTGAACAGAACACTGATTAGAAAGCTGAAGCCTCACCAGGTGGAAGGTAATGCATTACATTACAATGTTGTAGATGAGATACTTTCAACCCTTTACCTGTTGCATATTCATGCAAGGCATAATGACATCATTAATATTAAGGGCTGTTCCATTTAAATGTGCTTGGGGGTGCAGGAAGGCCAATTTCGGCCACCCACCGATAGAAGTTTTTTACTAATGCACAAACCAAATAGTACAATTTTTGCAACGAAACCCACCCATGCATAGCTGTTTTATAATGCCTTCCTGCCCCGATACACATTTAAATGGAACAGCCCTAATTAAATTAACCCTTTCCACCATTAATACGCCTTTCTACGCCTCTGTAATAGTCACTTCTTGAAACCATTGTGATAAATAGAGCATTTGCTCCTATGGAGCAAATGCTCTATTTATGACAGTGGTTTCAGTACTACACACTTCTAACATTTTTATACGCCCGTTTGAAAAAACGGGACGTATTATGGAATGGCGCTGTCTGTGTGTCTGTCCGTCTGTCCATCTGTAACATCTCTAACTCAAGTTCCGCTTGGTGGATCCTTCTCAAATTTTAACACAATGTCTATCTAGACATTCTACAGTAGCCTGCCAAGTTCCGGTTTGTTTTTCCAAGGTCAAGGTCACACAATTGGACTTAGAAATTGCGTTTAGCAAAAATGTTAACCAGTCTGTCTGTCTGTAACATCTCTAACTCAAGTTCCGCTTGGTGGATCTTTCCCAAATTTAAACACAATGTTTATCTAGACATGCTACAGTAGCCTGCCAAGTCCCGGCTCGTTTATCCAAGGTCAAGGTCGCTTAATTTGACTTAGAATTTGCGATTAGCATTTGCGTTAAGCAAAAATGTTAACCTAAATTTATGTGGAACAAGTCCACTTATTTACATAACACTTTGTGATAAAGCTTTGAAACTTGGAACACTTGTTCACCGTCACAACCTTCACCTGTAGGCAAGAGTAAATAACTCTGTCAAGCATTTTGACTGAATTATGCCCCTTTTTAACTTAGAATTTTTTGTTAAGGCTTTGTTAAAGTCCATTTATTTACATAACCCTTTGAGATAAAGCTTTTAAACTTGGAACACTTGTTCACCATCATAACCTTCACCTGTAGGCAAGAGAAAATAACTCTGTCAAGCATTTTGACCGAATTATGCCCCTTTTTAACTTAGAATGTTTTGTTAAGGCTTTGTTAAAGTCCATTTATTTACATAACCCTTTCAGATTAAGCTTTTAAACTTGAAACACTTGTTCACCATCACAATCTTCACCTGTAGACAAGAGTGCATAACTCTGTCAAGCATTTTGACAGAATTATTCCCCTTTTTAACTTAGTATGTTTTGTTAAGGCTTTGATAAAGTCCATTTATTTACATAACCCTTTCAGATTAAGCTTTTAAACTTGAAACACTTGTTCACCATCACAATCTTCACCTGTAGACAAGAGTGCATAACTCTGTCAAGTATTTTGACAGAATTATTCCCCTTTTTAACTTAGAATTTTTGGTTAAGGTTTTGGTTAAAGTCCACTTATTTACATAACCCTTTCAGATTAAGCTTTTAAACTTGAAACACTTGTTCACCATCACAAGCTTCACCTGTAGGCAAGAGTACATAACTCTGTCTAACATTTTGACATGATTATGACGCTTTTTAGCTTGGAATTTTTGGTTAAGGCTTTGGTTAAAGTCCACTTATTTACATAATCCTTTCAGATAAAGCTTTTAAACTTGAAACATTTGTTCACCATCAGAAGCTTCATCTGTAGGCAAGAGTAAATACAATGTAACTCTGTCAAGCATTTAGACACAATTATGGCCCTTTTTAATTTAGAATTTTTGGTTAAGGTTTTTCGTTAAAGTTTCCCTATTTACAACCTTGAAACTTGGTCGCAAAATTGGACTTAGAATTTGAATTTAGCAAATACGTTAACCCCAGTTTATGTTGAACAAAACCTCGACGGGCGTATATTGTGTCCACTGGCACTCTTGTTCTTTTCTCTAGTAAATGCTCCTTTTCGGTAGATTTATTCAGAGAGGTTGGGTCTAAAAATAGCCTATGAGGTAAGGGTGGAACGATTAATCGCGATGTGAATTGAACAGCAATCTTTTGCCCTCGATACGGTTCGGTTCAATTCGGTTCAGCAGATCTCATTTTCGATTCGATTTTCTTTTATATAAAAGGCTAGCTTCTTAATGATTGGTAGTGAAATGAAACTAACCTATGAAAATTCGCCGTGAAAAGTCGAAATACTTGTTTTCCCGCATTAGAGCTGTCAAAACAAACATACTTATCGAATTCTGATCAACCCAAATCGATTGGATGAAGGCCAACTGTTTTAGCATGAAGGCCAACTGTTTTAGCCAATCAATTAACACATTGCAATCGTTGCACTTAGTCTAATCGTCTGGGCGTTTTATTCAAGCATCTTTGTGTTCTCTCAAAATGTCGGATGCTGAAGCTGTCAATCTACGTGCTACTTCGAAAAACTATCGCTCCAAAATGTGGAGATTTAAGATTTCGCGAGAGCAACAACACAAATAAACCAACATGTAAGATTATTTTACAGATATTCTCTGCAACACAGGAAATACGACAAATCTGTCAAATCGTATGAAACGGAAACACAGTATTGCATTTACGTTTCGTCTTCTTCCAGTAAACTTGGTTGCAAATTTGTGTATGCTTAAACTTTATGAAGCTGTGTATTGATAACTGGCTAAAAATATACTCGCAGCAATGTCTAGTGCTTTTTTCTCAGAGACAGGGAGATGTCATATCTCTCATAACTGATAACTGATAGCCTTCTGTATCAGTTGAAGAGAGACATGACATCTCCTCCAAGTTCTGAAATTCTTTTTTTTTTCAGAAAAAAATACATGTTCTACATAGTTAGGCTGAGGCTGTTTAGTCAGTTAGACAATTAGCCAAGACTGATTATGTTAATGGTACCATTTTACTTGGTTTTAGTGACCAGTTATAAAAAAGAACTTCAAAAAAAAAAACTGCAGAAAGGTTTGGCTGTTAAAGTCAGATCTATCTGTGACTAGGCTATTATTATTTTTCCACCTGTATATGTCCAAGCATTCTGTTTTCAGAGCTGTTAATACACAGGATTTCTTTTACATAGTGCATTCTTTTTATTACAGTCTTAAATCGAATCGAATCGAAAATAATCGAATCGTGTTGTAAAAAATCGAAAACTGAATCGAAATTTTTTGAACCGTTTCACATTTACTATGAGGTAAAGGGTTAATACATGTATTAATAAGATTAATTAATATTTGGCATATAAACACAGGACATTTTGGCTTAGGGCAGAAACTTTTGAACAAAATCTGTATTGTACCAAATAGGGGTGAAACGATTCAAAAAAATTCGATTCGATTCGATTTCGATTTTTTACAACACGATTCGATTATTTTCGATTCGATTCGATTGAAGATTGTAATAAAAAGAATGCACTATGTAGAATAAATACTGTGTATTAACAGCTCTGAAAACAGAATGCTTGGACATATACAGGTGGAAAAATCATAATAACCTTAAGTCACAGATATATCTGACTTTAACAGTCAAACCTTTCTGCAGTTTGTTTTTGGAAGTTCTTTTTTATAACTGGTCACTAAAACCAAGTAAAATGGTAACACTAACATAATCAGTCTTGGCTAATTGTCTAATTGAAAAGCACTAGACATTGCTGCGAGTATAGTTTTAGCCAGTTATCAATGCACAGCTTCATAAATTTTAAGCACACACAAATTTGCAACCAAGTTTACTGAAAGAAGACGAAACGTAAATGCAATACTGTGTTTCCGTTCATACGATATGACAGATTCGTCGTATTTCCTGTGTTGCAGAGAATATTTGTAAAATAATCTTACATGTTGGTTTATTTGTGTTGTTGCTCTCGCGAAATCTGAAATCTCCACATTTGGAGCGATAGTTTTTCGGGGTAGCACGTAGATTGACAGCTTCAGCATCCGACATTTTGAGAGAACACAAAGACGCTTGAATAAAGCGCCCAGACGATCAGATTAAGTGCAACGATTGCAACGTGTTATTTGATTGGCTAAAATAGTTGGCCTTCAGCCAATCGATTTGAGTCTATCAGAATTCGATGAGTATGTTTGTTTTGACAGCTCTAATGCGGGAAAACAAGTATTTCGACTTTTCACGGTGAATTTTCATAGGTTAGTTTCATTTCGCTACCAATCATTAAGAAGCTAGCCTTTTATAATAAAAATCGAATCGAAAATGAGATCTGCTGAACCGAATTGAACCGAACCGAATCGAGGGCTAAAGATCGCGGTTCAATTCACATCGCGATTAATCGTTTCACCCTTAGTACCAAACATTACTGTATTCTTGTGCCATTAAAAAATTCAGCAAATTGATATTCAAGATGTCATGATTTCTGACATTAATATTCATGGAGTAAAGAAATACTTCAGTGATGCTGCTAGTTTACTCTGTCATAGGTCGTGCAATAGTGTCACTATTTTTTCTGCATTTTGGCATCCATTTCTAATATAAACATGATTAATGTTTTCAATATCTTTTAACCCTTTCCTTCATGTTAACACTTCTTCACGCATTTGCAAACAGAGTAGACCCAGATCAGATTGCTCCTAAATTTAGGAGCCGTCTGATCAGGGTCTACTCTGTTTTGAAATTTAAAAGATCTGTTTCTTTACTTTCTAAAATGGCTATTATATTCCACATTCCATATTTCATTATAGCAATTTTCTCCATGAACATTCGGTAGGTATTGAAATTTGGAATACAAATAGAACAGGGAAAGGGTTAAAATGCATGGTCATTGTTAGAATTATGAAATAGTTGAAAATAACGAAATGTTTCATCCATGTCAAACTTGTTTGAATATATTGTCGCATATCGCCCATAATGTGTTGAGAATTAGCCACTGTTTAGATATAGGCACACTGGGGATGCATTTGTGATAATGAATCTGAATTTTAAAATAAATTAAAAAACTGAATGAGAATGTTGATATCTGATCTAAAGAGGATAATTCCCTAGCAGGCTTAAAAAGTTAAATATAAGGCAGAAATTAAATGGCATTTGCCTACTGTGTAGTATCGGGCCGGAGATTGTATATAGCTCTGTGATGAGGGTCTGTCTGTTCCGTTTTTCAAAATCATCCAGCAAGCATATAACCCATTTTACCTTCAAATTTCAGTATTATTCTGTTAACCCATTCCCTCCTAGACTGTTTTTAGGTCCAACCTCTGAATAAATCTGCTGAAAAGGAGCATTTACTAGAAAAAAGGATGTTTTTAGAATGTTATAGTTTGAAACTAATGTGATAAATACAGAAGCAAATGCCTTATTTATCACAATAGTTTCAAAAAATGACTTTTACAGAGGCATCAAAAGAGGTCAGTAGGAGGGAGTGGTTTAACATTTAACAAATTTGTGATGATCTTAACATAATAGATCCAGATGAAACACAGAGTCAGTTGGCATCCTGAAAGAATCCAGAGTGTTTGATACTCAAGACACTGTTGGAAGATAACCTTGCCTTTAGAATTGTAGCAGGTTACAATTTTTTAAGTCAAAAGTTACTTAATTTAAGAATGGTTAATTCCATCTGTGAATTTTATGCATGTCAGTTTTTTTTCTTCCAGCTGTCCGTTTCATGTACAACTGCTGTATTGAGTCAATGGAGAGAATGAAGAAAGGGCAGGAGTCTGGCTGTATACTAGCTCATTGTATGGGACTGGGAAAAACACTGTCTGTAAGCAGGAGGTTTTGTTTTTTTTTGTTACATTCGTTCCTTTGATATGCTCTCAGTGTCACTTCTATTTGTATGCAGAGCAATAGATAAAGGTCATTTGACTCATTTCTTCAAGAATCCTTATGTTGTGACCACTTCTTAGAATCTTCTTTTCCAAACGATTCTAAAGAGTGGTCACAACATAGGATGTCATGGAGAAATAAAAGAGAAATTGACAGAATTTAAAAAAAAAATAATAATTTTGCAGGCAGAATGAAAATGGCAGGATGACAGCACACATGGTCTATTAACACATTACTGTGTATTTAATTTAAAGTATAAAATGAGCCATGACTAACTAAATTGAAGTTGAATCACTTTCCTTATTGAAATGGTCCATACTTTGTATACCCTAAACGTGCCAAGTATTTAGACACCCAGTTTGTATACTCTAAACGTGCCAAGTATTCAGACACCCAGTCTCCCCTTTCCACAAATTAATAAAGCTGCATACTTAAAGTTTGCATCATTTTTGTGTCACCTGCTGAGAGACAGTGTGTCACTTAGAGATCACTTTTCCGTCATCTGTCCGTCCGTACGCCCGTCCATCTGTGTCCGTCTGTCTGTCCATCACTAAACTAATCATTATAGAGCTTTCGAATTTCACATGTGTCTTCCTCTCATTGAGGACCGTTGATGTAACTAAGGTTCATCACTCTACATGCAATTATTTTTTTTGAGTTATTCCCCATTGTTCTGATTTTCGCACTCCAGCGGATTAAGTGTTCCTCCGAACACTCTTGTGATAAATTTAGATTTAGACTGACATAGTAGCAAACAGTAAGTACCCTGGTCAAACCACTCCTTCAGTAACTGTTTGATCTGGGTCTGCACTATTTGTCTCAGTTACTGTCCGAATACTTCTGGAAGTAACATGAATGTATATATTTATTAAGAAATATGTTACTTAATCCATGGTCTTACAAAATGTTTTATTTTCAGATGACAAATGTCTTAGTTTGCTGAATCTTTTTTTTCTTCTTCAGGTGATTTCATTTGTTCACACCATGCTGAGTAACGTTAAACATACCGGCATGACCAAGTGTTTGGTTGTGTGCCCTCTTAACACAGTGCTGAATTGGGTGAACGAGTTTGAGATCTGGCTTGCAGATGTAGATTTTGAAATTCAGGTAAGATTAACGCCTTAATCTAGTCTTGTCTCAACATTGTTGGAATAGCTCTCAGTAGTCTGCTTATGGAAAATTTTATTCAATGGTTGCGTTTAGGAGGGTGCTTTAGGAGAGTGACACTTCAGGATCTCTTTACCATTGCCTTTCTGTCACACTGTTTTCAATACAATATTTTCACCTTACTTCTCCTTGTAGATGGCACACATTCCTCCGAACACTTAACCTTTTACTTCACAAATATTCATGTAAGAAAAAAATGACATCATGAATATTAATTAGCTTGATATTAATAATGACATATGAACACAGGGTTTGGCCAGGATGATATCTATTATTTCAAAGGCAAACAGAGCAAACCCTGACCAGATGATTCCTACAGGAGCCATCTGATCTGGTTCTACTCTGTTTGCAAAGGCATGAAAAGAAGTTTATATGAAATAAAGGGTTAAGTTATCAAATGGTGCCATATTACTTATTTCTTATTCTGATTTACTAATGGAGAAAAGTGGAGTTTGTCTGTTGGTCTTTATCAGGATTTTACATCACTTTAACCCATTACCTCATAGATTCAACCTCTATGAATAAATCTACCGAAAAGGAGCATTTACTACAGAAAAGGAAAAAGTGAGAATTGTGTAGTTTCCTATGGAGCAAATGCTCTATTTATCACAATGATTTCATAAAGTGACTTATACAGAGGCATTAATTATGGGGGAATGGGCTAACAGTTTGTCAGTTATATCGCAATGTCCAGCTAATTGCAGTTTGGACAGTTGAAACTGATATGGCACGATGCTTATTCACTTGAGATTTGTTCATGTTATTGAGAAACTGTTGATCGAATGTCAAACAGCTTGGATCCTGATGAAACGCCGAGTTACACAGCGTCTCATCTGGATCCAAGCTGTTTGCAAACAATAGTAGTTTGCGATTGGCAGGATAAAGGTTAAGAGCTTTTTTATTGACAGGTATTTGAGATGTCTAGAGTCAAGGTCAACTTTGAACGTGCCCAAATGTTGAAGGAGTGGCATGAGGGTGGGGCAGGAGTAATGATCCTGGGTTATGACATGTACAGAAACCTGGTGCAGGGCAGTCACTGCAAGAACAAGAAACAGAAGAAAATCTTCTATGAAACTTTGGCAGAACCAGGTAAACTTCTTTCAATTCTTTGATGCATATGAGAGCAACAGATAGATACGTGCACTCAGATACTAAAATCGTTGTTTCTTCACCAAACTCTATGCTGTGACCACTCTTTAGAATCGTCTCTTAAAGATAAATGTGCGTACTCAGATACTAAAATCATCATTTTTCCACCAAACCCTTGTTGTGACCACTCTTCAGACTTGTCTCTTTGAGGCAATTCTACAGAGTGGTCACAACATAGGGTTTTGTGGAGAAATGAAGGAGTTATTCTTGAAAATGTTTTAATTTACACATCTTATCTGAACTTCTGTTGTTTTCATCGGGCACAAGACTATAGATGGACTTAACTGTATCCTGAGTAGGAAAAACTTCAGGGGATCAAATAGATCTGGAATAGTACAGATCCTTGTTATAGATTTGTTTTCAATACATGCACATAGGAAATAAGATATGTGGCACCATGCAGTCTTCTTTCCAGAAGTGATTTTTCTCAGATCAGTACAGTGCTCCCTCCATACAACGACCCTTTCAATAACGATTCCCTCCTTACCACAACGCATGTCACTGTTTCCGAAACAACACGGCTCCAGAAACAACTTTTTTCCATCGTATTTTCTTTATGCCTCCATCAAACCCTATGTTGTGACCTATGTTATGTTTGATGGAGACATAACGGTTTTAGTTCTCGAAATACACCTTATCTGGGGATCTGCAAACAAGCTAATTATGTCTCCCCCATTTATGGGGAGATATATTGTTTTTGCCAGAGTTGTCTGTCTGTCCGTCCGTCTGTCCGTCTGTCTGTCTGTCCGTCACAAACTTGTGTCGCGCGTATCTCTGAAACCAGTTAGGCTAGAGTCACCAAACTTCACAGGAATGTTCACCAGCATGAGTTGTTGTGCACCTGGGTTTTTTGAATTGTCTCCCCCTGTTAATTTTGGAGTTATTGCCCCTGATGACTTAAAATTAGAAAAACTTTGTGTCGCGCGTATCTCTGAAACCGCTAGTACTAGAGTCACCAAACTTCACAGGAATGTTCACCAGCATGAGTTGTTGTGCACCTATGGTTTTTGAATTGTCTCCCCCTGATAATTCTTGTTATTGCCCCTGATATGAATACTTAAATTTATACAAACTTTGTGTTGCGCATATCTCTGAAACCAGTAGGGCTAGAGTCACCAAACTTCACAGGATTGTTCACAAGCATGAGTTGTTTTGCTCTTGGGTTTTTTGAATTGTCTCCCCTGTTAACTTTGGAGTTACTGCCCCTGATGACTTAAAATTAGACAAACTTTACTTAGTGTCGTGCATATCTCTGAAACCACTAGGGCTAGAGTCACCAAACTTCACAGGAATGTCGACCAGCATGAGTTGTACAACTGGGATTTTTGAATTGTCTTCCCTTGATAACTTTGGAGTTATTGCCCCTGATATGATTACTTAAAATTAGAGAAACTTTGTGTCATGCATATCTTTAAAAACCACTAGGGCTAGAGTCACCAAACTTCACAGGAATGTTAACCAGCATGAGTTGTTGTGCACCTGGGTTTTTTTAATTGTCTCCCCCTGATAATTCTTGAGTTACCACCCCTGATATGTTAACTTAAAATTAGAGAAACTTTGTGCTGCACGTATCTCTGAAACCAGTAGAGCTAGAGTCACCAAACTTCACAGGAATGTTCACCAGCATGAGTTGTTGTGCATCTGGGTTTTTTAATTGTCTCCCCCTGATAACTTTGGAGTTACTGCCCCTTATGACTTCAAATAAGAGAAACTTTACTTTGTGTCACATGTATCTCTGAAACCACTAGTACTAGAGTCACCAAACTTCACAGGAATGTTGACTAGCATGTGTTTTTGTGTACCTGGGGCTTTTGAATTGTCTCCCCCTGACAATGTTGGAGTTATTGCCCCTGATGACTTAAAAATTAGACCCTGATAAGTTTGGAGTTACAGACATTACACTTGTGTATTGGAAAGAGGATGGGAGGGGGAGACATCTGTTTTTGTGACAAAAACAAACCTCTAGTTATGTTTGATTTTCCCTCCCTATAACAACTCCCTCTGAACAACACATACAATCTTCGTTTCCCAAAGGGTGTCGTTGTAGAGAGGGAGCACTGTAATAAGTTTATGTTTGTGGGACACAATTCATGATGAGGTCCCTTATAATACAGTGGTTCTTTAGCATTTCCTCATAATACTTATTGACTGCGTAACGAACTTCACTCTTACTTTTTACATACAATCAAGTATTAAGATTGCTTGTTTTTGTTTTTTAGGTCCTGACATAGTGATATGTGATGAAGGTCATATACTCAAGAATGACCAGACCTCTTTGTCGAAGTCAATGGTTAAAATTAAGAGCCAGAAACGGGTTGTTTTGACTGGTACCCCACTGCAAAACAACTTGGGAGAATGTAAGTGGCTAATTATATCTCAAGAATTCCAAGGATCCGAATCATGCTGTCATGCGGCTACCGTATTATTCTCAATTAAACACTATTGGAGGCGTAACATTTTTCAACAAGGAGATACTTGCATTTTGTACATAGGTTTAATGCAGAATGACAGCAATGCAGAAAGCTCCCTCAGGATTGCTTCCAGTCTGCATTAAGCTGCCACCTGTATTTTGAAAAAGCTATTTCTGTATCTAATAATAATTATATGGGTTTCAAATATTTTACCCAACACCCCCACCCTATAGAAGTAAGGGGGTGGGTATCAGGTTACCCTCTCACAAGTTTGTACTGTGTGAGTGGTGTAGGTTGGGTTTGAAGATCATGGTCTTCCTCCCCCAATGGCTGTTGGGGTTGTAGGGAGTGCGTGGTGGCTGCCACGCCTGTTTTGATCTTCAACGGTTATGAGTCGAGTTAGTTGCAGCTAGCACAATGCATAGGTCTACATGGGGTTTTCCGCCAGCGAACGCGACCAATCCGCCACACTGACTTTCCATGTAATCCACTTCTCAAATTAAATCGGGTATTTAATCTTAGCTTGTGTCTTGTGAGTTCATTTTGACCTATTTGCAATAATAATTATATGGGTTTCAAATATTTTGCCCAACACCCCCACCCTATAGAAGTAAGGGGGTGGGTATTAGGTTGGGGGTGTTTAATACAGAGAATACAGTATGTGCAAAATTCATATTAACCATACCCCCATAGGCTATTTTTAGACCTAAACTCTTTAAATAAATCTACCTAAAAGGGAGCATTTACTAGAGAAAAGGAAAATGTTAGAATTGTGTAGTTTTGAAACCCATTTTGATAAATAGAAAACTTGCATTAAAATTTACATTATTTGTTCGGCTCTATATGACCATCAGTGTCGATGGGCCGTAAAACACCATTCATTCATTCATTCAAAAAGTGACTTTTACAGAGGCATGGAAAGGCGTATTTATGGAGGAAAGGGTTAAAGCTGTAGTTACGAAGTGTACTGACCAAGTTAAATCTCTTTATACAGTAAACTTCACTTGTAACAATACTGTTACATCCAAATACAACCAGTTACAGCATTCTTGCATGTCTTGAAAATGCATACCGACTATTATACTATCAGGAAAACTTTACTTTAGGTTCAAAAACTTAACAAACTTGTCAGAAAAACTTAACAAACTTGTCAGGCTTATGTTAGAATGATCAGTTTTTGTAATTAAGTCTATTAAAGTTAGGGCTGTTCCAGGAAAAAAGGCCTGGGGGGGTCGGAACGGCGATGAATTAAAATTTTGTGGGTGGGGGGTAATAAAGAATTAAATTTGTGTTGGTTGGGGCGATTTTTTCAATTGTAATTGTGTTGTATCGGGGGTTATTGAATATTTCAATTCGGAGGGGGGGGGGGGGGGGGGCATTAAGCACGGTAATTCTGTTTAAAATTTCCCAAATAAGAAAAAATCGTCGCCGATATTCTTTCCCGTTTTCAAGTAAATCCACGTTAATAACGTTTATCACGTCAACAGCGAGATTTCGGCTCGGCTAATCGAATAACGAGACTCATGTCCTACAGCCAATCAAAACGCTCGTATTATCGAATGTTCGTTCAACAAATCCAATATGGCGTCCGTTTCTGAAATTCGGTATCTGTACCTGCCAATTAATGTGAATATAAGACAAAATTGAAAAGCACAGACCGAGATTACGATAAGAGTGTGAAAAATAAGTTCAGCCCAAGATGGCTAGAGTAAGAAATGACGTTGACATTTAGTAAAGAAACAAGAAAAGTGATAGTTGGCGATTTCGTGAAAGTGAAAGTAAACCTTCCCGGGAGAGAGTTCCTTGTTTAATACTGTAAACAAACAAATTAATTACGGAAACCGCGGCTGTGTAGACTTTGGGAACCATCTGAAAACCGCTAGACATGTCCAGTTATTGAAACAGCGTGTTCAAGTCACAGGTAAAACCCTGTAATATTGAGTATTCACCAGAAATTTGTGTCTGTCAATATTGCTTTGTTAAAGGAACTAGTCAACATGTACCGATTCAGAAAAAATAGAAACTAGCTTAATGAATTAGAACTGAAGATGGTAACCAGTATTTGGGTTACAATTTATAAATTTATTCCATTAGCTGATTTTCTCCTTCTCTTCTTTAGTTTGTCAATAATGTCAAACAAGAGTTCTTCTTTAAAAAAACAACAACATTATTTGTTTGAGATGGCACCTGTGTATGAAGACATTTTTAGTAATAGTCAGACCAGACATTTGCCTTATAAAGTAACACTCAGGAATGTGTGAAAGTCTGAATGGAAATAATTTCTGGAAAAATGAATTAGCCAGTTTAGGTTCTTATAAAGATTTTAAAACAGAAAGAGAAGGGTAAAAAATATTCACTTTCTAAAAAAAACAGATTGACATTTTCATAGCCCGAGGTCATAAAATGGGAAGGGGATATCCTAGACTTAAGACAACTACTAGTACTACTACCCAATCCTACTTAGGAAGTGATCCTACAAATGATCAAGAATGAAAGTTATAAATGTAGACATAGAGTGGGAATTACCACTGAGTGACAACCATGCAGACTATATTTGCATGTAAAAGTTTAAGATCATAAGATCTGCCTGATGAGACCCAAAGATGTTATGGACATAAATAATTCTCTGAAATAATAATAAACAAACATTTTTTGTTTTATCTCTGGAACATATGAAAAGATTTTTTTTTTTATCATTTATCAAGTTGCACTTTAGAAAGTGCTCCAATTTTCATTAGTGCGGCCCTACCATGTTGAAAGTCTAACTAGACCACTGTAATGGTATGGATATGCATAGCTTGCTAATTATAATATGGTTAGGTATATAAATGTTTGTTTGTGAAATGGTACTGGTATTTATCAAACATAATTATCTAGCAGAAGATTTTGTCTTCTCATATTTCTTTGTGTCAATGAAATCTACCTGTCCAAAAGTCGAATCTACCTGGCAAATCTCCTAAATCTACCTGACATGCTATAGCATTTTTTGCTTCATTTATTTGTCAGGTATACATAAATTTACATCATTTAGTAAGAACTTTTAAAAAAATCTCACCGTTGAAGATGGGAGGGGACACCCCTCCCGTACCCACCCCTCCCATACCCACCCAAAGACGCAACTCGCCTTCTGAAAATCCTGGGGAGAACCCTGTGGTTTATAATGAATGTAAATATGATTAGAAATTGTGACTATAAATGTGTATAAAAAGGTGAACTATGTCTGGTAAGTTAACTAATTGTTAAGTGTTATAATACCATGCTGACTTTTAAATCAAATTTCATATCTTTAACGTGTGAGTTTTAATTGCTTGTGTTTTACAAGAAATCAATCTGGTAATATTGAATAGATCCAGGATAAACTGAATGTAAATTGTATGGACATGCACTGCAACCAGTTTGTTTGCTTTCCAGACAAATTGGCAAACTAAAGATGGTGGTGGTAATTTGCAAGCAGTGTATATCAGATCAGATTTTCATTGCACCAGCTGATCTAGGTCAACACTGTAACAATCTCTTGTGATTTGATTTCTGTATATACCGATAAAAGAAATTTAGTAATCATGTAATTCAATGTAATGTGATTGTCTTAATATTCAATTGCTACCATACAAATAGTCAACACAGGAATATTAAATTTCACAGATTGGACCAACAGTGGCTATCAAGAAGTGGTTAGATATAAAGTTATCAACAGTCATGGCTCATATTTGCAAAATTAATGTCTGCTATGTTCTTACACCTTAGAAAGGGTTAAATTTAATGATCATATAATTGAACGTCTTGTATCAAGGTTAAAGATGTTTATATACTAGGAATGGGGAAAAAAGCATTCCACACTAGAAACAAGATGGCAAATAGTTTATTGTTTCAGCATGCCAATGTAATGTGTACAAACTCAACAAAAAGTAGATGATTTCAATATTTAGCACATGGCTTGGAGCTCTCGGCCAATCAGATGCCTCAAATAGTGTCAACTATATCGTTTAGTTCGACTCTTTTTGAAAAAAACCATGGACTAACTAACAAACTGTTTATTTAGTCAATGATTCCTGTCGACCAACCATTATAATGTTTTTTATAACGTCACATCCTAGGCTTTCACGTGATATTTCACCCCAATGCATCGTAGCCTTGATCAGCTGGTTACACTGAAATACAGTAAAACTAAGGTTAATCGACAATTAAGGGAAATGAATATGCAATTTTAAATACAGGTGACAGTTTAATGCATTACTAAAGGTATGCAGAATACTCCTATTTTGAGCGTTATGTGTTACATTTAACCTGCATTCAAGCATAAAAAGTTGTCTTTAAAAAGCGACACAATGCATAGCGTATTTAATTGACCATTGTACATAGGTTTTATTGTATACAATCTAATCAATACGTGAAAAGTTGAAAACATCTTTATTAATTTTTTTTTAAACAAAATAAGATAATAAAAATCTTAATAAAATGATCTAGATCTAGATCGAATTAATTCAATATTTAAAAGTAACTTTTATTTCAAATGCATCATATTGAAATTGAAATTATCGTTGAATTTTTAAAATTATCGTTGAATATTTAATTGTACACAATTTTAAAATCTTGCCGTTAAATTTCGAGCTTTGTTGTTTTTCCTTCCTCTTCTTCCAAGATATTAATGGATTCAGGCGCAATCATGGTTTTCAGTCTTGTGCGAAGAGAAGTGAGGGAAAATCAGCACGCCCCCGATGACGTTAAATTGCGAATTTGAAGACCTTTATTTCTTGTTTTTCTTCGAGCCCAAGCTAGTGCTAAATAGGTTAGCCAATGGTTGAGCGCGACTAAACGACATAGTTCTCGGGGGCTATGCCCCCTCGAACTAAATCGTTTAGTCACACTCACCCATGGTCTAACCTATACATAAACAATATATGCTGTCAATATGATTTCCATTCAGAAAACAGCACATTCATAG
The DNA here is from genome assembly GCA_963576725.1 of Azorinus chamasolen. Taxonomy (NCBI): domain Eukaryota; kingdom Metazoa; phylum Mollusca; class Bivalvia; order Cardiida; family Solecurtidae; genus Azorinus; species Azorinus chamasolen. The sequence continues at coordinate 77,945,886 of OY755242.1, forward strand.
TAAAACTTGTCAAGCTTTGAGTGGTTAAGAAAACTAGAAAGTACTAGTGAATCGGAAATTTCAGTTGTCTTGGTGGTGGGTAGCAAGTTAAATATAAATCTAGTGGTTGTGGGTATCTGACTTATCTTAATTCTCTTGTTTGGGGAGGTAAAAAAAATAAAATTGTGTTGGTGGTACCCCTATTTTTGGCTGGCGTTCCTACCCCCCCAGGCCTTTTTTCCTGGAACAGCCCTTAGTTGAATATTAAAAAGCTATTTTATTTACTTTTTACATGCACATGTGCTGTTATTGCATTGGAAAAATCGAAACGGAAAACAGAATGCTTGTTCATTATTCTTTAACCCTTTCCGTGTTCTATGGTTATTCTAAATTTTGATATCTACTGAATATTCATAGACAAAATAGTTAAAATGAAATATGGAAGGAGGAACATTGTAAACATTTTGAAAAGGAAAGAAACAGATCTTTCTAATTCCAATAGCAAATAGAGCAGACCCTGATCAGGAATCGTCTGATCTGGGTCTACTCTGTTTGCAAAGAGAAAGGATAAGCAAGTATACTATTACATACTTGTTGAACAAATATTTTAAAAAAGAAGACAATTACGGATGAAGAAAAAAACCTGAATGAGACATCCCTGGTTTGTTGGCTTTTTTGCAGACCACTGTATGGTTAACTTTGTGAAGCCAAACCTGCTTGGTACAAGAAAGGAGTTTGCCAACAGATTTGTTAATCCAATTACAAATGGTCAGTGTAGTGACTCAACACCTTTTGATGTGAAACTGATGAAGAGAAGGGCTCACATTCTCCATGAACTGCTGGCGGGATGTGTTCAGGTATGTTGCCACCTATTGTACGTTTACAAATGTTTTAACCCATTTGTGCCTAGTGTTCCTGTGATTAGATATGTGCAAATGTAGACTCAGACCAGAGAAGAGGACTTGAAGGTAGACCAATAGATAAAGATGCATACTCAAATAATAAAAACAGTCATTTCTCCACCAAACCCTATGTTGTAACTACTCTTTAGAATCGTCTCAAAGAGACGATTCTAAAGAGTGGTCACAACATAGGGTTTGGTGGAGAAATAAAGGCATGAAAATATTCATGATGTCATTATTTTTACATGAATATTTATATTAGAAATAATGACATTATGAATATTTATTAGCTGATTTTTTATAATGGCATATTTACACTGTAATTTTCATTATTTGTAGAAACTGTAGTTCGATCTGTTACACTTTTTAGCTCACCTGGCACAAAGTGCCAAGGTGAGCTATTGGGATGATCCTATGTCCGGCGTCGTGCGTATGTGCGTATGTGCGTTGTGCGTCGTGCGTACGTGCGGGCGTCAACAATTTACTTAAACATCTTCTTCTCTGGAACTACAAAGCCAAGAGCTTTGATATTTGGTATGTAGTATTATGTAATGGTCCTCTACAAAGATTGTTCAAATTATGTCCCCCGGGCCAAAAATGGCCCCGCCCAAGGGCTTATCAGTTTTTCATAGGAAAATCTTTAAAAATCTTCTTCTCTGAAACTGTAAGGCATAGACCTTTGATATTTGGTATGTAGCATGATCTAATGGTCCTCTACTAAGATTGTTCAAATTATGACCCCTGGGCCAAAAATGGCCCCGCCCCGGGGCTTATCAGTTTTTCATAGGAAAATCTTTAAAAATCTTCTTCTCTGAAACTGTCAGGCATAGACCTTTGGTATTTGGTATGTAGCATCATCTAATGGTCCTCTACTAAGATTGTTCAAATTATGACCCCCAGGACAAAAATGGCCCCGCCCCAGGGCTTATCAGTTTTTCATAGGAAAATCTTTAAAAATCATCTTCTCTGAAACTGTAAGGCATAGACCTTTGATATTTGGTATGTAGCATGATCTAATAGTCCTCTACTAAGATTGTTCAAATTATGACCCCTGGGCCAAAAATGGCCCCGCCCCGGGGCTTATCTGTTTTTCATAGGAAAATCTTTAAAAATCATCTTCTCTGAAACTGTAAGGCATAGACCTTTGATATTTGGTATGTAGCATGATCTAATAATCCTCTACTAAGATTGTTCAAATTATGACCCCTGGGCCAAAAATGGCCCTGCCCCGGGGCTTATCAGTTTTTCATAGGAAAATCTTTAAAAATCTTCTTCTCTGAAACTGTAAGGCATAGACCTTTGATATTTGGTATGTAGCATGATCTAATGGTCCTCTACTAAGATTGTTCAAATTATGACCCCTGGGCCAAAAATGGCCCGCCCCAGGGCTTATCAGTTTTTCATAGCAAAATCTTTAAAAATCTTCTTCTCTGAAACTGTCAGGCATAGACCTTTGATATTTGGTATGTAGCATGATCTAATGGTCCTCTACTAAGATTGTTCAAATTATGACCCCTGGGCCAAAAATGGCCCCGCCCCGGGGCTTATCAGTTTTTCATAGGAAAATCTTTAAAAATCTTCTTCTCTGAAAATGTAAGGCATAGACCTTTGGTATTTGGTATGTAGCATCATCTAATGGTCCTCTACTAAGATTGTTCAAATTATGACCCCCAGGACAAAAATGGCCCCGCCCCAGGGCTTATCAGTTTTTCATAGGAAAATCTTTAAAAATCATCTTCTCTGAAACTGTAAGGCATAGACCTTTGATATTTGGTATGTAGCATGATCTAATGGTCCTCTACTAAGATTGTTCAAATTATGACCCCTGGGCCAAATATGGCCCCGCCCCAGGGCTTATCAGTTTTTCATAGGAAAATCTTTCAATATATTCTTCTCTAAAATTATAAGGTATAGACCTTTGATATTTGGTATGTAGCATTATTTAATCGTCCTCTACCAAGATTAATCAAAATATGACCCCGGACCAAAAATGGCCCCGCCCAAGGGCTTATCAGTTTTTCATAGGAAAATCTTTAAAAATCTTCTCCTCCAGAACTGTAAGGTCTAGGCCCTTGATATTTGGTATGTAGCATCATCTAATGGTTTTCTACCAAGATTATTCAAATTATTACCCCTGGGTCAAAAATGGCCCCGCCCTGGGGCTTATCAGTTTTTCATATGAAAAGATTTAAGAATCTTCTTCTCCAAAACTGTAAGGCAGAGACCTTTAATATTTGGTATGTAGTGCTATCTAATAGTTTTCTACCAAGATTGTTCAAATTATGTCCCCTGGGTTGAAAACGGCCTGCCCAGGGGCATATCAGTTTTTCATAGGAAAGATTTTAAAAATCTTCTCTTAAAAATCTTTAAAAGTCTTCTCTGAGCTTGTAAGGCATAGACCTTAGATATTTGGTATGTTGCATTATCTAATAGTCCTCTACCAAGATTTTCAAATTATGAACCCCGGATCAAAATTGGGCCAGCCCTGGGGCTTAACAGTTTTTCATAGGAAAATCTTTAAAATATCTTCTCCTCCAAATCTGTAAGGTCTAGACTCTTTATATTTAGTATGTAGCATCATCTAATGGTTTTCTACCAAGATTTTTCAAATTTTGCAATCTGTCATTGAAATCATTAATCTGTTACGAACAGGTGAGCGATTAAGGGCCATCATGGCCCTCTTGTATATATATGTAAACAGAGTAGATCCAGATCTGATGGCTTCTGCAGGAGCGATCTGATCTGAGTCTACTCATTTTGAAAGGCGTGAAAAAGCGTTTGTATTATGGAAAGGGTTATAAATGCATTCTGCCCGTATTTGCGAAAAACGTGTGTAGCAAATTGACTTCAAAATCTTAATCTGTATGGTTTGAAAGTAACTGCTATAAGCATTGTAAGGAAATTGTTTAAATGATTGTTTGTATTGAAATCTGTCGTGAAATGATTTTTGTGTATCTAACTTCGCTCATTGCTATATACATGTAGGTAAACTATTGCACAGTAGACATTCTCCTTCAACTGACCTATATCAGCTTTTGTTGCGAATTCTAAGTGTATATATCCGCATATTTATGTCTTAAAAAGTCAGCGGTTTTCTAAGCATTTAGCAGTATTCAGATATCGTTGATATTTAGCCGAGTACACATATACCAATGAAAAATGGGTCGTAAGCATTTTTTTCATGATGTAAATATGTGTACAACTGTTGATGTTAATTGTATTGTATGAAAAATGAGTAGAATAAAGTTTTAAGATACTTACATCAGAGCAACAGATAAATGTGCTTAGTGAAGTAATAAAATCGTCATTTCTCCACCAATCTCTATGTTGAGACCAGTCTTTAGAATCGTCTCGAAGAGATCGGTCACAACATAGGGTTTGATGGAGAAAATCTTGAAAATGTCTGAACCTTTATAACATTCCGTTTTCCTGTCTAATGTGTTTTATGAATTACTCTAACCTGCAATGAGTTTTATTTTTAAAAAAATCTTGTACATTTGATTATGTCATTATTCATTGATTTGAGAAATCTCGTTCACTTGCAAATTATCTTCCTTTGCTACTGATTTTTTTTAAACAGCAGAGTTTGTTATCATTAGCCGTCTTCAACCTTTTCTCATTACAGAGAAAAGATTACTCTGCCCTTACGAAGTTTCTCCCACCAAAGCTTGAGTATGTGATCTCTGTACGTCTGTCAAAGACCCAAATGGATCTTTATGATAAATACCTGGAGCAGGCAGGAGCTATGGCAGAAGTAATGGGTAAAGGTGCACGACTTTTCAAGGATTACCAGGCCCTAATGAGAATATGGACACATCCATGGGTGCTTAAACTTGATGAGATACGACAGGAGAATAAGGTATGAGTTTCATTGTTGCTATTTAGCGCCCACATTTTTTTAAAAAAAAATATTTATGCATACCTTTTTCTCCCTAATAAACGCCCCCTTCTTGGGGTGGGGGTTGACTAATGGTCAATAAACATCTAAAACCCTATATAATAACCGTTAAATAAAAACAAATAGGTTTTCAGAATACAGGTAGTAGCTTAATGCAGACTGGAAGCAGTGCAGAAAGTTCCTATTGGAGCTTTCTGCATTAAGCAACTACCTGTGTACAAATGCAAGAATCTCCTTTTATAAAATGGATTACCCGACATCATTTGTTTAGGGCTATTCCAGGAAAATCTCCCTGGGGGGGTCGGAACGACAGCCTATTAAAATTACCTTGGTGGGGGGTGCAAAAGAAATTTTAATTCTGTTGGTGGGGGTGGAAATTTGATTAAAATTCTATTGGTTGGGGGTATTTCAACATCAGAAATTAAATTGATGGGGTTGTTTGTCAAGTTAAACGCTTCATGCAAGCGGTTTTCTTCGACAATAATGAAAATTAACAGAAAACCTTTTTCTGACACGAACTCCCGCGAAATTCCGTTGCAATTTTTAGTTCTGATCATCTAGACGCTTATCTGATCACACTTCCATAATGAGCGGCTGATTGATTCAGACTAGACCGTGAAAAAAGTACTAAGACACCGGTAGTCTCAACCAATCACTGCTCTTGCTTCTCGATGTAAAAGCCCTGATGAACAAAACAAATAAATAAACCGAAAATAGACCTAAATAACAACCAAACGACATTGACAGGATTTTTTATTGATAAAACACAGACTCCTAGCAGTAGCACAGGTACATGTAGTGAATCCGAGGTCGGCGAAGAGAAAATTACTTGCAATAACAGAACCACGGAAGCATGTATGATGTCAACAGGACGAAATGAAAGACTGTCGAGACTATGCACAAATGTGGCAATACACTGGGCTGTCATTTGGGTTTGCAAGTCGGCTTGACAAAAAGTAATTGCATACATGTAAAAATATATTTATTTATTTATTGGAAGGGGGGGGGGGGATTTTAATTCTCTAGATGGGGGGTATATTATGAATTTTTATTCTCTTGGTGGTGGGGTAAAAATAATTAAAATTCTATTGGTGGTACCCCTAATTTAGACTTTCGTTCCTACCCCCCCAGGGAGATTTTCCTGGAATAGCCCTTAGATGATGTGGTATTTTCAGCAAAGCTTTATTTATGTGCTCTGAATATTAAAACATATTTTTTTTAAAAAATCATTTTCAGCTCGACTTATTGGGGGAAAAAAAAGAGCTATATGAGCGCCCGTGTTATTGTCTTCATTGTCTTCTGGAATCTTTTAACGTTTGCCCCTGGGGCTATTTGATCTATGCCTACTATGTTTGTAAAGGCATGACAATTGTTTGTGATGGAAAAAGGCTAAAGTAAACAAGGCTGTTTGAAGGCACACAAGTCTCCTTGGAGAAGTGTTTGTGAAGGAGAAAGGGGAATAATTCAAACTGTAGCGATGCACTTCCAACTTAACCCTTTCCTCCATAGGCTAGTTTTAGACCCAACCTCTTTGAATGAATCTACCGAAAAGGAGTATTTACTAGAGAAAAGGAAAATTTTAGAATTGTATAGTATTGAAACCATTGTGATAAATAGAGCATTTGCTCCTTAGGAGCAAATGCTCTATTTATCACAATGGTTTCAAAAAGTGACATTTACAGAGGTGTAGAAAGGCGTATTTATGGAGGAAAGGTTTAATGCTATTTGAATCTCCTCTAAGATTTAACGTCAATCCTATTGAGGATATACAGTACTGAATTTTCAAGTGGAAAAACAGGTCAAGCCTACCATGAATATTCAGATTGTTTTTAAAAGAAAAATGTAATATGACAAACAGTGTATACCCTTATGGGAGGGCTTCTATAGGAGCCCTCTTATCTAGGTCTACTCTGTTTGCAAAGGCTGTTAGTGACTCATTTCCAGCACTGAAACGATTAAATGAGAGCGATAACAAAATGCATAAACAGACAGTTGGACAGGCTGGAAAACAATGAGAGAAAGTATTCCCTGCGAAAATGGGTGATGCAGTAACTCAACTCTTAATTTGAAAAAAAGTACAATATTACTGTGTTCTTTTTGCCTTATTTCTTTATATAGTTTCAGTAAGTGCAATATTAACCCTTTCCCTCATATAAACATGTTTTCATGCATTTGCAAACAGAGTAGACCCAGATCAGACAGCTCCTAGAGGAGCCGTCTGATCAGGGTTTGCTCTGTTTGCTAATAGAATTTGATAGATCAGTTTCTTTGCTTTCTAAAATGTCTACAATGTTCCATCTTCCATTTTTCTTTATAACTGTTTTGTTAATGAATATTCAGTAGGTATTGAAATTTGGCCTGAATATAGAACAGGGAAAGGGTTAATTGGCAGTGGCAGATAAATTTGTATCTGAAATTAGCTCAGATTGAAGTAATCGATTAGAGGTTTTTGATGAGTGCAGTAATTTTTCATTGTAGAAAATATACGATGACACTGATGATTCTTTCGTTGATGACGAGTCTGACGGGGAGGACTCATTTATTAGCAACTCTACATCATCCAGTGACAGTGAATCTGATCAGAAGAAAAAGAAGAAGAGAAAGAAGGGTGGTGGTACCTCCTCCTCAGATGAAGAGTAAGTTTTTTTTATTTGTTGAAAATAGTAGTAGTTTTTTTATTAGTCAGATGTATTATAATTTCATAAGCAAACAGGACAGACCTTGATCAGATGGCTTCCTAAGAAGTTAGAAGGTTCCTACAGGAGCTGTCTGATTTGAGTCTACACTGTTTGGAAAGGCGTAAAAAAGTGTATTTATACAGAGCTACAGGTAAGGGTGCGTACCCAAATACTATAATCGTCATTTCTCTACCAAACTCTATACTGTAACCACTCTTTAGAACCGTCTCTTCGATTCTAAAGAGTGGTCAGAGTATAGGGTTTGGTAGAGAAATAGAGGAGTTATTCTTAAAAATGTTATAATTTACGCATCTTATCTGGAGCTCTGTTTATAAGGGGAAGGGGTAAATTCATATCACAGTAGCCATGATATGTAAAAGGATGCATTCTTTAGACCTTTACTCAGATACACCTTTGTAAACTGAAGAGACCCAGCTCAGACAATTCTAGGAGCCACAGGCCTTTATCTGTGTATACACGGTGTGTTAAAAGGACCCATTCCCAATACAAAATTGATAACATTTCCACGAATTTTGGAGAAAGCACAACAGAGACCAAAGATTTATTAAAATACTAGAAAATGCAAAATAAGTTAATGTGAGGCCAACAATCTTTCCAAATCATTATTTTTTACATGCAAATTTTTTTTCAGTTATGAAGATGTATACATTAAATTGATAATGCACCTCTTCTAATGCCATTGCCAAGGCATTTGAGTGAAATATTCATACAAATTATTCTTTCAGCAAGAAGAATGGTGATGCTAATGACAATGAGGTGGTCAAGAAATGGACCTCGAGGAGGAGAGGAAATGGTAAGAGGTGGAATGCTGTTAGAATGGTTGTTTTAACCCTATTCCTGATAGAGATCTTATTTTAAGAATTTTCAGATTAGACCCAGATCAGACAGATACTGTAGACTTAAAGTGAACTGTACCCAAAACTCCACTTTTATCTCAACTTATATTCTAATTAAATACAACTGCTCTAGTGACCATAATTGGATACGTTTCATATCTGGTGTTCTCTATGTACAGCAATAAGTATTACTCCATAGATAGGCTTTTTCATGCCTTTTTGCAAACAGTGCTGACCCAAATCAGACAGCTTCTATGTCTGCACTGTTTATACTCTGGATCTTTTAGGCCTAAGTTTACCTTGCCTTTAACCCTTTCCCTGTTCTATGTTTATTTCAAATTTCAATACTTACTGAATATTCATGAACAAAATAGTTCTAATGAAATATGGAAGGTGGAACAATGTAGCCATATTAAGAAGTAAAGAAACATCTGTCTAATTCCATCAGCAAACAGAGCAGACCCTGATCAGACAGCTCCTATAGGATTTGCATAATTTAGGAGTTTTTGCCCTTTGGAAATTTTTCATACTTAAAATTTGTCTGCAGTTGGGGAGCATCCATCGGCTCTATCGATTCTCTTGTTTAAGTTTTGTTGTTGAATTCTTATAGTGGTATACAGTTGTAGTATCTTTTTGCAGAGGAAGGAGCAGGCTCCTCATGGATGGAGGACATGGGCTATGCTCCCGAAGGGCCTAAAGAAGTCAGTTCTGAGTGGTGGGCAGAGTATGTGAAAGAGGAGGATGAGTTCAAGCTGGAACTCAGTGGTAAACTGATGCTTCTGTTCCAGATCCTAAAAATGTGTGAAGATATTGGAGACAAGGTGTAAGTATAGTAGGACAGTGTAGAGGGGAAATTTGTTCTGTCACCTCATTACTGCAACATTACTGGTACAGTAAACCTCTCTATAACGACCACTAATTTGTGTTAATTAGTTGGTATTTTGGGCAGGTGGATGCTTAAAGCAAGGTGAACGTAAAACAGAACGCTCCTATAGGAGCGTTCTGTTTTACTTTCTCCTTGCTTTAAGCATCCACCACCTGCCTTTAACACAAAATGCTTGATGTAATTAAGTGGTCGTTATAGAGAGGTTTTACTGTATTTACAAACAGCTAGAATTTTGATCAGACGCTTAGTCATTCAGGGTCCAACCAGATGTTTGTTACTTGGTCAATAGTTTCTCTAACCCTTTCCTTCTTATGAACGCCTTTTCTTGCATTGCAGCAGCATTTGCAAAAAGAGTAGACCCAGATCAGACGGCTCCTGTAGGTATCGTCTGATCAGGCTCTGCTCTGTTTGCTTATGGTATAATACAGTTTCTGTTTCAGCCAAAAATGTCCTCTTACTTTGCTGCTTAAAAAAGTCTTAATTAATCTGCATGATGTCATTATTTTTAACATGAATATTAAACAGGTAATGGGTTAAGAAAACTGCCAATGGGATTAAACAGGTAATAGGTTAAGAAAACTGCCAATGGGATATTTTATGGGGGGGCCCCCCCATACATACTTCAAACTTGGAATGCATGACTGTGTAACTTATTGAGGTGAGCATTTTTAGCGGTGACTTATTAAGGTCAAGGTCATATATCAGGGTCAAATTTATATTGGCGATAATCGGGGGCATATTCAATTAGTGTTTCACAAACACATCTTGCTAAATGTGAAGCAGATCAAAGTTTGAACTTGCAAAATTAGCAAGAGGACACAAAACCATTGTATTGTATGAGAATAGTTGGAAGAATATCTTGGACAAAATTCTATAGAGTTCATTCATTGGTATGGAGTAGTGTTTTATTTGCCAATCTTTGTACACATTTGGACATAAATGTAAACCCATTCTATGGTTGGGGGGTGGGTACCCTTTCAAACAAAATCTAAAGAATAGATACTGTATATAGCGGTTTATTTCTGTGGTCAGAATAATTGCGATATTGTAACGTACTTTTTTATAGATGCATTTATTATTTTTTTGTCCTTCAGACTTGTATTCAGCCAGAGTTTGTTGTCTCTGGATATAATTGAAGACTTCCTGCAGAAGATTGATGAAGCCAACAATGGCACTGCTGGTGAGAAAAAGGAGGGAGAAGAGGAAAAGAAAGAAGATGGGGAGAAAGAGGAGAAAAAAGCAGAAGTGAATGGAGATGTAAATGGATCAGGGGACAAAGCAGGGGACAAAGCAGAAAGCAGTAAGGAGGAAGAGAAAGAAGATCCAGTAAGTAACACAGCTATTATGGTATAACTGGTTATTTTTGTGGCTTGTGCAAAAGAAATGTGTATATTATTTATAGTCATGTCAAGAAAAGGTTTAACTTATGTATGGTGGGGGTTCAAGCATTTCACACTCTTCTTCTGGATTGTTTTCAAAAAACGAAAAATCTTTGAATGCTAGAAATAAATGAACTGGCATTTGCCAACAGTGTAGAAGACTAATCAGAGGGCTCCTAGAGGAGCACTGGGATCAGGGTTTGCATAGTTTGTCGTCTACAATCATCTCAGAAAATACACATCTAGTTAATGCTCCTTTTCGGTAGATTTATTCAAAGTGGTTGGATCTAAAAATAGCCTATGAGGGTTAATACAATGGTGATCACTTGGAAAATTCAGCATTCGAAGATTTAAATGTGTACGAAATTTACAGATCTTGTAGTTAATCTTTTGAATGAACATCTGTTTTTGTACTCATAGCTTGCACAATATGGGAAGTCTTGGACCAAAGGTGCTGATTACTTTAGAATGGATGGGTCCACCAGTTCCCAACACAGAAAAGCTGCCCAGGACATGTTTAATGATCCAGAAAACTATAGGTATTATACTTACTCATGATCTACTGGTTATTGTTAATTGACATGTGTTAATTTTGTGTATACAGTCGACTCTCGTTATGTCGAGTTCATAGGGACCCGTTAAAAACTTCGACTCATCGAGAGTTCGACTTAAAAATCACATGCCATTTTTTAAAAAAAATCCAGTTTCTTTCATTACGTTCACCTTAAACAAGCTGCCATATTACAAGCATACTAATGTGCGTGTACAGTTTAGTCTTCACATTGTGTAAAAGAATCGCACTCTGTGTATATAAAATTGTACATGTGCGTGTTGATCCATTACTGCGAGAACAAACTTCTGTCTTTCCTACCCTCCATTAATGACACCATGTCCTAATTTATAAGGCCCTGTCCAATGTTCAGACCCCTTTTGCCTTTATCATTGAATTAATCGCCATTTGTTTGGCGATTGTTAAAGCGCATCGTTTGTTTACGCCATTTCTATGGGAAATCCCTTTTCCTCAACTGACACCGGAAATACGCAATCACACGTGAACTAGCTGGTTGCCGATTCGCGTACTTCCGGTACATGTAAAAGAACAGCCTTATTCGGGAAACCAGACGTTTAAAAATGTAGTCACCATTTTACATGTTTCGCCATGAGGTGTTTCGCTATTACTCAAGTGACAAATTAAATTCAATGTTGAACTGCATGTATTGGTAATAAAGTAAGGAACAGGCCTTTTTATCCAATCTCTACAAAATCGTACGGAAGCGAGGACGCTTGAGAGTTATCTTTCTTACTGCAGTAGTCATGATTGACACTTAGGACGAATGAACGGTAATGTGTCATTTTACTAAATAATGTTCACTCAATGTGGCATTGTTCCACAGTTTGAATAATTATCTGACATCAGTGATTGTTTACCCACAAAACACTATAATTAAGTATGTCGCTATCACCTGGCGTACTTTGCCAGGGTCGGATCAAAAGGTCCAATTCACACCTCGAACTCAATCAGACTGAGAGGTGTGACTTCGATACAAACACCGATAATTACATGCAAACAAACGCTTTGGGGACGGAAAATGACTTCGACTTAACGAAAACGTGATCAGTTCGAACTCGTCTTAAAAACTTAAATTTATATAGAATATATAGGAAGAAAAGTTGGGACTTTACAAAAACTTTGTGTTAACGAGAAATTCGTGTCAAGCGAGTTCGCCATAACGAGATGGACTGTAGTTGCATATACAGTAAAACCTGGCTAATTCGAAGACTTAAGTATGTATCCTTTTGGGGTCTTTAACACCTTTCTATGTCTTTGCAAACAGAGTAGACCCAGATCATACGGCTCCTATAGGAGCCATCTGATCAGGATCTGCTCTGTTTGCTTATGGATATAATATAGATCTGATTCTCTAGTTGCTGCCTTGGCAAAAATTTCATGTTTAAATATGCCATTTTAAAAATTAATCTAATTAATATTCATGATGTCAGAAATATTTATGGACTAAAGGGTTAAGACAGGTGGCAGCTTAATGTAGGGTGAAAGTCATGCAGAAAACTCCTGGGAGCTTTCTGCATGACTTTAAACCTGCAATTAAAAAGCGACCTACGTAAAACATTCTCAATGCTTCTTTACTAAAACTTCGAATTAGCGAAGTTTTACTGTTTATGTCAATGTGTCTTAACCCTTTCCTCCATAGATACGCCTTTCTACGCCTCTATAAAAATCACCTGTTGAAACCATTGTGATAAATAGAGCATTTGCTCTTATTTATCACATTGGTTTCAAACTACAAATCCTTTCAGAGGATTTCCTCCCATTGAGCTTGAGATCCAAATTACAAAAGTTGTCACATTCAGCTCAGATCTGATGATTTTGGAATATCATGTAAGGGCGTGTAGGGCATTTTCCTCTCCCCAATAGGGTCAGTAAGCACACTACTGTATAGACCAGGGGGCCCTGTTGTCAAGTGGTAATGGTTTTTGTCTGACAGTCGCTTAGCTTCTTACCGCTGTGGTTCAAGTCCCAGTCTAGGCATTTGGTATTTGCATGTCAGGAAGCCTTTCAGCTTGCTTGCAGTAGATTGACCCGAGTATTTTGTGCACAGATAAATGTCTGGGGTCTTGCTTCATCTTTAACTCACTGGATGTCACAATATGACTGAAACACTGTTAAGAGATGTATACTGTAGACCAATTATAAATGACTTGTGCAAACAGTTTGATCAGTCTAAGGTGCTCTGTGTCTAATCTTTATCCAAATTGACACAATTTTAAGGATCACTTTTCCGTCGTCTGTCCGTCCGTCTATCTGTCCATCACACTTTCTTTTTTTGGCTGTCATTTCTAAACTGATCATTATAGAGCTTTTAAATTTCACATGTGTCTTCCTCTCATTGTGGACCATTGATGTAACTAAAGTCAGTCATTCTGCATGCAATACTTTTTGAGTTATTCCTCTTTGTTCTGATTTTCACACTCCAGGATATTAACAGTTTTGTGTCAGTTTTCGAGCAGGTGACACATGTGTATCTCCGAACAATCTTGTTAACCCTTTCCCTGTTCTACATTTATTTCAAATTTCAATACTTATCGACTATTCATGGACAAAATAGTTATAATGAACTATGGAATGTGGAACATTGTAGTCATGTTAGAAAGTAAAGAAACAGATCTATCAAATTCCATAAGCAAACAGAGCAGAGCCGTCTGATCTGGGTCTACTCTATTTGAAAATGTGTGGAAACATGTTTGTAAATATGAGGAAAGGGTTAAGAGAAAAAGATCATGGTTTATTTGAAATGAGAGATCCTTGTTTATTAGTCATGGTAGGTCAGTAATTTAGACATCACTTAACTCTTTCCCTCGAATACACGCTTTTTGCTTTTTCACGCCGTTGCAAACAGTAATCTTAATCAGATGGCTCGTGCAAGAGCCATCTGACCAGGGTCTGTTCCGTTTTGCTTATGAAATTGTTATAGATCTGGCTTTACAGCTTCTACCAAATACCAAAAACCTATGTGTACATGTGCCATTATAAAACTTCAGCTAATACATATTTATGCTGCCATTATTTCATACATGAATATTCAACAGGGAAAAAGTTAACAAGATCTTCCACTTTAGGTGTTGGTCCACCCTGGTTGTCTATAGGACCTTTATGTGGCTTGGCTCTAATTAAACCTTTACCTGGGTCCATGCTTATAAAACCTTTAGTTGAGTCTGAGTTCGTTCTCAAGTTTTTGATTGGTCAGATTTGAGCCTTTGGCTCAAATCTGACCAATCAAAAGCTTGAGAACTCAAATCTGACCAATCAAAAGCTTGAGAATTATCTCAGTCTCAACTAAAAAGCTTTATAAGCATGGACCCAGAGATGAATGCTTGTTGAAACCTTTGCAACAGAGTAGACCCAGATGGCACAGCTCCTGTTGGAGCCCTCTGTTCTGGTTGCTTATGAAATAACATAGACCTGATTCTGCAGTTTCTGCCATAATAAAACATCCTCTTGTTCATAATGCCATTATAAAAATACAGTAAAACCTCTCTATAACGTCCACTAAATTACATCAATTATTTTGTGTTAAAGACAGGTGGCTGCTTAAAGCAAGATGAAAGTAAAACAGAACGCTCTTATAGGAGCGTTCTGTTTTACTTGCACCTTGCTTTAAGCAGTTGCATGCCCTAAATACCAACTAATTAACACAATATAGTGGCCGTTATAGAGAGGTTTTACTCTACAGCTTATTATATTCATGCAGTCATTATTTCTTATATGAATATTCATCAGGTAAAGAATTAAGAATTTGGTATTTTGATATTGTTGATTTAGTTTAAATATTTGCTTGTTTTCCAGGTCCCGTCTCTTTTTGATCTCAACCAAAGCTGGTTCTTTGGGTATAAACTTAGTATCAGCCAACCGTGTCATAATCTTTGACGCGTCTTGGAACCCCTCACATGATATCCAGTCAATCTTCAGAGTATACAGATTTGGACAGGTGAAACCAGTCTATGTCTACAGATTTTTAGCACAGGTAAAAAAGTATTTTATTATCTCTAAGTAGCTAAAGCCCAGGACCTTATTATACAGTAAACCTCTCTATAATGACCACTAAATTGTGTTAATTAGTTGGTATTTTGGGCAGGTGGTTGCTTAAAGCAAGGTGAAAGTAAAACAGAACGCTCCTATAGGAGTGTTCTGTTTTACTTTCACCATGCTTTAAGCATCCACCTGTCTTTAACACAAAATACTTGATGTAATTTAGTGGCCGTTATAGAGAGTTTTACTTTAACAAAGTTTGAGGGGGGGTACTGGAATCACCCTGGTGGCCAGTTGGGTGGGCGGGCACATTTGAACATGAGTAGTTGGTGTCACAAACTCCTTCAATTTGAAAGTAATTGAATTTATAATTGGCTTACATAATAACCTTGGATAGTAGATTTGCAAGGCGCCATTTTCCTGTGTTTAGCAAGGGAAATTGCAGAATTATCAATATATAACATATTATATAGTGAAAAGTGTTTGGTAGGGCTGTAATGATACATTCGAATATTCGATTTGCTGAAAATACTGACAACTACTGACTACTAAATTTTGTTAATTAAATCTATTGTACAACTGCTGGGACCAAAATCTTTATGAGGTTGATTTTGTTAGGAAATGGTAGATACTACATTGTACCAGGAACTGTGAACATACTTGTACTCCTCAAATAGAATATTTCACCCTTAGTAACTAAGCACCTGCTACCTATTAGCTACCCACTACCAAGGTAACTGTTCTAATCATGTGTGTTTTGGCTAGTATTTTGCCACATCTATAGCCATTGTTTGCCAGAAAGTTGAATCTTTTTGTCATTTGAATCCAAAGTTCTTTGACCTTACATGCGTTTGTTTTTACTTTTGGGCAGTACCATTCCATATTGTTTTGAGTATCAAGCAAGTACTATAACATATTGGGCAGAGTTGACTAATATTGTTGCCAGTTATCATTATAATATACGTATTCATATTCATGAATAATTATTCATATTCGCCACCCTGTATTCGTGATACATATCGTATTTGCCTCGTATTTGGTGTATTTTGTTACATCCCTAGTGTTTGGTTTGAAGACAATATCGCTAAGGGGGCATCAATGTCCTATGGACACAATTATCTAGCTCTGTATGGACAATAAACATAGCTCCAGATAAGATGCATAAATTTAAACATTTTCAAGTATGGCTCATTTATTTCTCCACCAAACCCTATATGGTGACCACTCTTTAGAATTGTCTTTTCGAGATGATTCTAAAGAGTGGTCACAGTATAGGGTTTGGTGGAGAAATGACAAACTTTAATATTTGGGTATGCATCGTTATCTGTACAGTAAAACCTCTCTATAACTGCCACTAAATTGCGTAAATTGGTATTTAGGGCAGGTGGCAGCTAAAAGCAAGATGAAAGTAAAACAGAACGCTCCTATAGGAGCGTTCTGTTTTACTATCACATTGCTTTAAGCAGCCACCTGCCGTTAACACAAAATACTTGATGTAATTTAGTGGCCGTTATAGAGAGGTTTTACTGTAGCTCTGAACAGTGATGGGCTATTCCCCTCTGAAATTCAGCTGTAACATAATTCACTATGTATACAAAGGGTGTATTATGTACAGGGCACAATGGAAGAGAAGATCTATGAACGTCAGGTGACGAAGCAGTCGCTCTCGCAGCGTGTGGTTGACGAGCACCAGATAGAGCGCCACTTCACCTCCTCAGATCTACAAGAGCTGTACAGATTCACGCCTGACAGACTGGATGATCCTGACAGAAAGGAACAGCCCCTGCCAATGTTACCAAAGGTAAATAACCAAGTGTTGATGTTTAGCATTTTATCAGTGAATTCCTGACACATTTTTTTTTAACCATTTACTCCATAAATACATTTTTCTACGCCTTTGCTAATAGAGTAGACCCAGATCAGATGGAGCCATCTGATAGGATCTGCTCTGTTTGCTTATGACATAATATACATCTGATTCTACACTGTTTTGCCTTGGTTAAATCAGGGTTGCCACGTGTCAGGGAAAAGTCAGGGAAATTAAAAAACAATTCAAGGTCAGGGAATTTTGAGAACTGTCAGGGAAATTTTAAAATATAGGCAAATGTCAGGCAATTGTCGGGGAATTTTCAAAACATGAAAATGAATGTTATATATTCTAAAACATCCATAACATATTACAGAAATTATGACAGAAAGACCAAATTTCGCTATGAAATGTGTCAGAAAAATTTGAAATTATGTCAGGGCATTGTCAGGGAATTTTGTTTCCTCTGGTTTGTGGCAGCCCTGTAAATATTCATGTGTTCATACGTTATTACAAAAATACAGCTAATTAGTATTCATGATGTCATTACTTCTTACATGATTATCCATGGAGTAAAAGGTTAAAGAAAAGAAGAAAAAGACACTTCTAGGATGGATGGAAATTATCTTGAATTTGTAGATTATCATTTAACAAATTTTCATTGATTTATCCCTTTCCCTCATAGAAACGCATTTTCACGCATTTGCAAACAGAGTAGACCCACATCAGACGGCTCCTAGAGGAGCCGTCTGATCAGGGTCTGCTCTGTTTGCTTATGGAATTTGATAGCTCTGCGTCTTTACTTTCTAAAACGGCTACAATGTACCATCTTCCATATTTGATTATAACTGTTTTGCTCATGAATATTCAATGGGTATTAAAACTTGGACTAAACATAGAACAGGGAAAGGGTTATACTAGTTTACACTGTATCTTCTATGAGATTTCAATGAACATACCGAAGGAGTGATCAAGATAACACATGGTTTGTAACTTTTACATGATAGGACCACATGTTAGCTGAGCTGATGAGCAGCAAAAAGGAATGGATTGTTACGTTCCATGAGCATGACTCGCTGTTGGAGAACATAGTAGAGCAAGAACTCTCGGAGGAGGAGAAGAAAGCAGCCTGGGAAGATTATGAGGAGGAGAAGAAGGGCCGTCCCATGATGTACCAGGGCCAGGGCATGTTCGGCCAGAACATGGCCATGCAAAACATGGCCATGCAAGGGCGACAGCCCAATATAGACCCCCAGGTTGTCATGCAGATAGTGCAAGACCTGAAAACAAGGGTGAGTTAGTGTAATATTATACAGAAATGTGAATAAGAGGAGAATTGAGGATATATACCTCTTTACTCCATAAATATTAATGTAAGAAATGATAACATTAATATTAATTAGAATAATTGTTAATAAAAGTAGATAGACTCTGTCAGTTTCATGCATGGCATAAACTCTAGAATCATATCTATATTATATCATGAGCAAACAGAGCAGACCCTGATCAGACAGGAACATAAAGGGTTCAGTAGTGGCTATGCAGAAGGGTAAACCATAACAATATGATGAACTGTGCATATTTGTTTGAAAAAAGCAACATTTTTAGAATTATTTGCTTTAAATGACAAAACTCAGACCCTGATCAGACAGCTCCTACAGTAGCTATCTGATTTAGGTCAGCTGTTTTGCAAAGGCGTGAAAAAGCATTTATGTGAGAGAAAGAATAAGAGTGCAATGATATTTTATTGTTGTTTTTTCAGTATCCTAACCTTCCACCAGAGATATTCCAACAGAGAGTGCAGGCAGTTCTGAGACAAGTTCTCACAACCCAGATCATGCAACAGACCGAGATGCAGAGAAGACAGGTACTTTCTAAGCCCTATTAGTCTTCTGTATTTCTCAATTCTCTCCAGTGGTGCTTCTGCGGTAAAGTGGTTATGGTCTTAGATTGACAATCTCTTAAAGGCATTTCAAAGCTCCTTATATAAGTGACCCCCCCTATATACACAGTATCCAGCTGTGCTCCTGCAGTGTCCAGTCAGGGTCCATAGCCATAAGTGATAAAGTTATGCAATTATACATTGATCCTCAGTGATGGTAGCCCGCCTTATCAGTTTGTGTATCAGTCCCCTGACAGTAGGCTCCCAAAATACACAGCATGGGGTTAATGGGTCAACATTCCTTTCGAAATGCCTTTAATAGCCCCTCCTAGTATATCACTCAGATGGACTTGATAGGATGGTCTTGTGTGGCAGATTACTTTTACAGTTTTCAAGATTGATGCATTGATATACCATGGACTGTGTAACACTTTGATGCATTTCAGATAGTGCTGATCAGAGTTAAGACCCCTTGAGGTGTCAAATAAGGCAGCATTTGTATTATATATTAAAGCTGTAAATAATTTTCTCTTACTTTAATTACTACTTTAACCCTTTCTCTGTTCTATGTTTATTCCAAATTTCAATACCTGAATATTCATGGAAAAATGGTTATAATGAATTATGGAAGGTGGAACATTGTAACCATTTTTAGAAAGTAAAGAAACAGATATTTCAAATTCTTTTAGCAAACAGAGCAGACCCTGATCAGACGGCTCCACTAGGAACCGTCTGATCTGGGTCTACTCTGTTTGCAAATGCGTGAAAACACGTTTATAAGAGGGAAAGGGTTAATGGTTTTCCAGATGCATTCATTGAATATGTACAGATGTTGTCACCATGGAATTTAGATAACATATTTCATGTGTGTGTCTATCACCACTGAATAGGATGACAGACTCTTGAACATCATCAATTATGCAGTATTTTTTCCCTTATACTGTCAAATATCACATGCTTTGACAAGTGTTTATATGGGGGTATTAACCCTTCGCTTGCTATTCACGTCAATATACCTACCTGTAAATAGTGAAGACCCCGATGAGACAGCTCCTGCAGGAGCTGTCTCATCAAGGTCTGCACTATTTACAAATTGAATGTGCAACCAGTGCACTCCACAGCAGTGATTGCACAGCGAAATACTTGTACACAGTGAAGGTATATGTAATCGTACAACAGGGCATGGGTAAAGAAGGAGAAATGTATTTTAAAATTCAGCAAGCGAAGGGTTAATAGTTTCTGTGGGCATTTTATTTTCAGATTGACCAGCAGAAAATGAACGAGCTTAATAGACTGAACCAACTAAAGCAGCAAATACAGCAACAGCAGGCAATGGTGAACAGCCAGCAACAGGTCCTAGGAATGAGTGGTCTTTCTGCATCACCTTTTGGCATGCCAGGAGCTTCTGGTTTAGGTGGATTTTTTGTTGGTGCCCAGAGAGCTGGATTCAATGCTCCTAATGCCCAGATGATGGCAATGAGTCAGCAAATGAAGAATCTACAAGCTGATCAAACACAAAAGAAAAGTTGATTTAGTGGACATTAGTTACAAAGCAGTGTAATATTTATATTTGTAGTATGACGTGGAGATGACAGTATTGTTTATCCCTTTACTCCATGAATATTCATGTTTGAACTAATGACATCACACATATAATTATTAATTAGATTAATTGTTATTATAGCACATGAACACTGGAAGTTTCTGCCATGGCAGAAACTGTAGAATCATATCTTTAACCCTTCGCTTGCTATTCACGTCAATATACCTACCTGCAAACAGAGCACACCCTGATCAGACACCTCCTGTCGTCTGATCTGGGTCTACTCTTTTTGCAAAGGCCTAGAAAGGCGTATTTATGGAGTAAAGGGTTAAGGACGGAAGGGGCAAATGGCTAAAGACATTTGTCAAAAGTTTGGATTTGAATGAGACATATCTCAATTGAATCAAATATTAGTTTATGTTCAGATTTTGAAGGAAGAAAGTCAGTTTGTTCTTTTACTTTCAGTAACAGCATAGAGTAATTTGTGTGGAGAAGTAAGTGTGTCCCGTGTCTTCATGGTTAAAATATCAAATGTGCATTTAAGTGAATCCATTGTCAGTTGACTTGTCTCATTATGTGAATAAATTATTTTACTGTACCAAAATTCTTACAAGTTTTTAACATGAAAACTTACAAGTTTTGCCGTTTTCTCTATGAAGTGAGCTGAACAAGTTGTTTGGGGTCTTTAAAGAAATTCACAGCCCAATAAACATGCAATTTGAAAGGTTTTATATGTAATTATACAAAAACTCTGCTTTGAAAGGAGAGGTGTTACAGGAAGGAGAGCTACATAAAACTGGTCAGCATCACTTGGAAAAGAGCTCTTCAGTTGTGCACTGTCTTCCATCAGAAGTACTGATATATTTTGTCTACTACTGCTGTTGCAGACAGTGCATACTATGATCTGTGTATGCATTGTCCTGTTTCAAATGATGGGGCTTTTAATTGATCGGAATCATATGTAAATGAATAACCATTTTTTTCATGAATAGTTCCTTTATTTCTCCACTAAACCCTATGTTACGACCATCCGAGTTTTCTCCAAGAGACGATTATAAAAAGTGGTGACAACATAGGGTTGGATTAAAAAAAAATGATGATTTTGTTTCTGAAATACATCCTGTATTATGATTCTTGTTTATCCCTTTACTCCATGAATATTCTATTAAGAAAAAATAAATATTATTTACATGTCTAAATTATAAGCAAACAGCAGACCCTGATTAAATGGCTCCTACAGGAGCCATCTGATCTGGGTCTGCTCTGTTTGCAAAGGCATAGGAAGGCATGTTAATGGAGTAAAGGGTTAAGGGTTTATAATTTTGATTTTCATATTGATCTGGTCAGTATTGTTTGTTTCTCAGCTAAAGACCTCCTGTATTTCTTAAATGCTACCCAGTGTATATACTAAAGTGTGTGTAATTGAATAAATGCTGAACATTCATATAATAACTTCAGTCAGGCCTTCTATGGTCTAAGGATTTTCTAAATTTGCACAATCACTGGGACCAAGTCTACCAAGAGTTGGTTGTAAAGATGTCCTATCATTCTTTAACCAACTGAATGTCGAAAGTTCATAGTGGAAAGGGTTATCATCGTTTATCTACAGGGGTAGTATAAGAGGATTTTGAATGACTGCAGTCCCTGGTCAGAGTCACTCAAATCTTGGTCTACACTGTTTGCAAAATGTTTGATTCCTACAGTCAAAAGGTTAGGGATAGGGAATTTCTGCATATCTAATTCTGCAGTAGGTTTCACATCCTGAATTTTGGTTCCTATGATGTTTTAGGCAAACAAGCATACACAAAGTCTTCATCCAGAAACTGGCTTCATTCTACCTATAATCATGTTGAATGGCCATGAAATTCCATGTGCAGAATTTTTATCAAAGAACTGATTTGTGTGTTTTAGATATTTTCATTTCATGTCTTTCAAATTCAGCTCAATAAAGTTCACCAAAGTACCCCAATGGCGTACTGAATTATACTGTGTCTCATCTTT
Source organism: Azorinus chamasolen (assembly GCA_963576725.1). Taxonomy (NCBI): domain Eukaryota; kingdom Metazoa; phylum Mollusca; class Bivalvia; order Cardiida; family Solecurtidae; genus Azorinus; species Azorinus chamasolen. The sequence goes on from OY755242.1 coordinate 77,968,244, forward strand.
GTTTCCAGATTGTTAGTTAAGGTCCAGATAAAGGTGAAAGGTTCCAATGGGATTATTCTGGTAAACCACATTTTAGGTGTCGGTATTTCATTAATTCTTTGCACACCAAGTAATTATTGATTGGAAAACAACTGTCATCTGCTACTATTCAAAAAGTTCTTTTTGTGCCTCCACCAACACCCAACCCTACCTATGGAGGAGAGGCATGTAGACCTTTGGATGAGGGGGCATATATATTTGCTTTTGTATTTCCATCTGTATGCCCCAGATATCTTGTGATGCACACTGCTTCTTTAATCATTTCCATGTTCTATGTTTATTCCAAATTACAATACCTATTGAATATTCATGGACAAAATAGTTAAAATGAAGGGTGGAACATTGTAGCCATTTTAGATAGTAAAAAAATATGGATCTTTCAAAATCCATTAGCAAACAGAGCAGACCATGATCAGACGGCTCACATAGGAGCCATCTGGTCTGGGTCTACTCTGTTTGCAAATGTGAAAACAAACAATTGGGTTCCTGATGAGGTGCTGAATTCAAAATGTGTACTTAGGTTGTCATGCATTTGGCACTAGCGTTTTCTGAGTTTCTCTAATGAACTGTACATACATGTACATAGAATACTGCTCTTTCATACAATGTAGTCTTTTCATCATGTCAGTCGTCTCATAGTGATCACACTTGTGAAGTTATTCTTTGTTCATTGCACTCATCTTCACCAAATTTGGTTTTCATCATAGATTTAAATGTTCCATTCTTGCAATAGGATGTACCGTACTATCTCTAATAAATGCTTATGGCAGGGCGTTACATTTTAAACTAGTCTGTTTTTCAAAGAAAAGACCTCGAACTAATAAAGTCTGGGATCCTCGATTCCATCTGGAAACTTTAACATTTGCTATATATTCTATACATTTCAGTTTTCAATAAAATCTTATGAAACTTCACACCCTTGTTCACCGTCACAAGGGCTACAATGGAACATAGGAGCGTTTGCACCCACATGGGGTGCTCTTGTTTAACAGGAGCTTCTTGCATTTTGCTTAATCATTGCAGAACGAAAGCAATGCAAAAAAGCTCCTATGTAATTTTTCTGCATTGCTAGCAGTGTGCAGTAAGCTACCTATATTTAATGGTTATTGTATCTATAGGTTTTTTGTTTTTGATCGCCCCAAGAAGTATTGGGGCGTGTACTGGAGTGGAGGCTTTTATTAGGGAGAATACAGTATACATTATATTGATTTACGGATGTTAAAGATAGACTTTACAGTGATTGTCCTTTGCTTTATTAATGTCTTTTGTGAAACTGTCATACATTTGTCATTCAAAACATTTTAAGACATTAATTGTAACGTTTGTATGTCTGTCGTTTCAAAGAATTTTTTTTCAAAGGTTTGTTTGACTTTTTCCTTTTACCTAATGATTATTCATGTAAAACATTGACATCATGAATATTTATCAGATGAATTTTTGATATGGCATTGAATACAATAAAGGTTTTTTTAATATTTGTTTTTAGTTGGCCATTGTAATAACTAACATAAGTTCTATACAAATCTATAAGGCTTTATTCTGTTTGCAAATGTGTTAACCCTTTCCCTGTTCTGTGTTTATTACGATTTTCAATACCTACTGAATATTCATGGACAAAATAGTTAAAATGGAAGGTGGAATATTTTAGAAAGTAAAGACACAGATCTTTGAAATTCTATTATCAAACAGAGTAGACCCTGATCAGACGGCTCCTCTAGGAGCCGTCTGATCTGGGTCTACTCTGTTTGCAAATGCGTGAAAACACGTTTATATGAGGGAAAGGGTTAAGAGGCATATAATATATACAAAGTAAACTGCTAACTAAATGCAATACATTACAAGTTTGATAGATTGGAAATGCATGATTTCTGATAGAATATTCTATGGAAGTGTTCAACTATATTGAATAATTTTCTCAAAAAATTTATTATTTTAATACATTTTATGCAGTAAATTGTTCAGTTTTGTTTATAAATGTTTATTACAGGAAGTAATTGTCTTGCATAGCCATACATTGCATCAGCTTTTTATTTTCAGATAAAAAAAATGTATAAATTGTTCTATTTTCTGAATCTCGTGTTTTAAGCCTATATTTAGAATTAACTTGTGTAGATAAATCTTATTTTTTTTCAAATTAGAAAGATCACATGGGAAAGACTTTTTGCAGAAATGACACTTTAATTTTCGCTGGGATGTGATTTCTCCTCATGAGCTGATCTCAAAAAGAAACTTTCTTTGAACTCTGAAGAAAACTTTCTAAGTTTAGACTGATCTACTTTTAGGTGATCGTAGACTGTACAAATGGTGTAGCATTTTTTGTCAGAGCGAGAGACTGATCACATCCCTGCTTCCTATGGAGCAAATGCTCTATTTATCACAATGGTTTCATTAAGTGACTTTTACAGAGGCGTATTTATGGAGGAAAGGGTTAAAATATATTTGGTAATGCTAAATCTGTAGATTATTTGTCTCCATAAATCATTGTTTGATTTTATCCTGAAAGTTATTTACAAAATTTTAACATACTGTAGGTATTTTTCTATTGTGAATGAAGAAGCTGAGTCTGGAATTTTGCACATATTGATAACTGTATTACGAATTGTGCAAGCATTTAGCTGGTTTGTTTTTCGAAGAAATGAGCTGACCTGTTGTCATAATTCTGGTGTCAACGTTTTCATCAGGAAACTTTAACGCTGGTTGTTACTTCTTTTCTGTTCATTCAGATGTACACACTCAAGGGCTGCAATCAAATAGTGGAGACGTGGTACCCGCATTTGGTGCTCTTGTTTATATTACATCGTGTTTTGAAAAGCTTTTTGGGGGTCACCAAGTAATTTTCGTCTGCAAACAATGTCATCTACTTTCTGTTTCAAAAATGGACTTTCCTCCAGTTTGTTCTCAGGAACATTAGTGGAATGTCTAACAGTTTGAACCCTGATGAGATGCCAAGTAACTTGTCGTCTCATCTGGACCAAAATTGTTTGTAAAGTTAATCACAAATTTACTTTTTGCAGCAAGCCCTGTGAAGCGTTTTCTGGTGACCATGATATTGAAATAGTCACATAGCATTGTTTAACCCTTTCCTTCATGTAAACGTGTTTTCACACATTTGCAAACAGTAGACCTATAGGAGCCGTATGATCAGGGTCTGCTCTGTTTGCTAATGGAATTTGAAAGATCTGTTTCTAAAATGGCTACAATGTTTCACCTTCCATATTTCACTATAACTACATGAATATATTCAGTTGGTATTAAAATTTGGAATAAGAATTAAGATAGAACAGAGAAAGGGGTTAATTAATGCTTTATTGGAGCATTTTGTCTTTATGTAACCCTTGCCCTGATAGAGATGCCTTTCACATACAGTTGAATTTCGATAACTCGAACTTCAAGGGGCCGTACAAATTAGTTCGAAATAAGAGGAGTTCGAGCCAGCCGATTTCTAATCTGAACAATTTCTCAAGGCCACAGCTTAATACAGATCTAAAGTAATGCTGAAAGCTCCTGCAGGAGCTTTCAGCATTACTTTAGATCTGTATTAAGCTGCCACATGTGTTTCTAGATATCTGTAGCAATACATTTTAGAGCAATTCTGTGTTGTAAGTTTTGGAAGGACTGAACTTTTTGTTCGAGATATCGAAGTTCAACTGTATTTGCTAACAGAGTACACTCGGATCAAATGGCTCTTATAGGAGCTGTCCAATCAGGGTTTTCTGTGTTTGCTTATGGCCATGACCAAAAATCCCAATATCCATATGTGGTTATGGTATATATAAATTCAGCTAATATATATTCATGATGCAATTATTTCTTACATGAATATTCATCAGGTGAGGGGTTAATCTGAACATATTTGTTGAGGAGCATCCAATCTCAGTTACATGAGTTTATTCATTGGTAATAATAGGGAAAACATTACTGAAGGAAATTTGCACAACTTTGTTCTTAATTATTTTTTAACTTTTTTTGTAGACATATATTGTAGTAACTGTCTTGTTGAAATATAGCTTGAAGCTTGTAAAAAATATCGTCATTTGTTTGAAGGGACCAAACTCTGACATGATTTAGATGGTGACATTTATGTCGATCACATTGTAATTGTCTTACAAAACTAATTTGAAACAAATGAAAGAGCATGTCTTCAGTTTTAGCTTTAGTTAGTATTTGATTTGAAGTAAGGTTGTACTGATTTAATAATGTGCTTTCATGGCCAAGAATGGGAGTTGATGTGTTGCAATCAGAAATCTTTCGGTCTCGAGTAACTGAAATTTTGAGTCGACCCTTTCTTTCATATAAACCTGTTTTCACGCCTCTGCAAACAGAGTAGACCCAGATCAGGGTCTGCTCTGTTTGCTAGTGGAATTTGATAGATCTGTTCCTTCAGTTTCTAAAATGACTACAATGTTCCACCTTCAATATTTCATTATAAGTATTTTTCCCATGAATATTCAGTAGGTATTGAAAATTGGACGAACACAGAACAGGGAAAGGGTTTAACCCTGAATCAAACCAATCAGGTATTGGAGAATGATCACAAAATTTAAAGTTTAACACTTTTACTCCATGTATATTTAGGCTCCATCCTCTTTGCCTATTTATTATCTCAGTATTAAGGTCTGTATGTACTTGTCATTATTTCTATGAAAGGATAAACTTGGGTGTAATAGATTCCGGGTGCAAAAGGTGCAGACCCAGAGCCGACATCTCCTGTAAGAGCTGTCTAATAGTGATGCACACTGCATGGAATATCGGTTTAACCCATTACCGCATAGGCTATTTTTAGATACAACCTTTTTGAATAAATCTACCGAAAAGGAGCATTAACTAGAGAAAAGGAAAATTTTAGAATTTTGTAGTTTGAAACCATTGTGATAAATAGAGCATTTGCTCCTATAGGAGCAAATGCTCTATTTATCACAATGGTTTCACAAAGTGACTTTTACAGATTCGTCAATATGAGGGAATGGGTTAATAACTATTAGCCAGGCTGCAAAACAATTTCGAAATGAGGACCTTTCAACATTCAAGGCACTCTATACATGAAGCCTCAAGTTAGCATTTCATCTGCAGTTCTGTTATTAAATTGTTTGACCTGTTAAAACTGGAGTAAAATTTAGATTTGATTTATATGTGAATAAATCTAACCCTTTAACTGATGAATATTCATGTAAGAAAGTATTGCCAATTCTTTATAATGGCATTATGAACAAGGGGATTGTTTGGCCATAAAAGAATGTATTAACCTTTAGCCTGCTGAGCAAATTATTTTTACAAAGTTTTTCACCGACTACATTTTCAAAATTCAAGCTATAATCTGTTAAGTCTTCCTAAATGCCATCAGGGCGTCAAACAGTTTGGATCCTGATGAGACGCCGAGTTACTCGGCGTCTCATCCGGTTCCAAACTATTTGCATAAGTAATCACTCATCCGCCCATAGCAGGCTAAAGGTTAAGTTATTTCATAAGGGTATGTTGTCTCTTTAATATGGAGCATTTGTGATTCTGGGGGTTAGCTAGAGGTTCACTGGTATGTAGACCGTAGAGTCTGATTTGCTGGAGGGAATGCATGTGCAACCATTCATCTTAAAAAGCAGGTGCGTAATGCAGGACAAAAGTATTGCAGAATGCTCCAGTATGAGCTTTCTGCATTACTTTCGACCTACATTAAGCTACACCCTGTCTTAAATATCCAGGTTTTAACTTATTGCCGCTTAGACTATTTTTAGATCCAACCTCTTTGGATAAATCTACAGAAAAGGAGCATTAACTAAAGAAAAGGAGAATTTTAGAATTGTGTAGTTTTGATACCATTGTGGTAAATAGAGCATTTGCTCCTATGAAGCAAATGCTCTATTTATCACAATGGTTTCAAAAATGACTTTTAGAGGCGTCACTAGGAGGAACTTAGTTAATAGCCACTTAACCCTTTCACTTAATAGCCACTTAACCCTCCATAAATACGCCTTTCTACGCCTCTGTAAAATTCATTTTTTGAAACCATTGTGATAAATTTATTTATCACAATGGTTTCAAAACTACACCGTTCTAAAAAGATATCATTTTCTCTAGTAAATGCACCTTTTCCGTAGATTTATTCAGAGGTTGTATCTAAAAACAGCCAAGGAGGGAATGGTTTAAGTCAGGTTGTACTGTATGGGGCATTAGGTACGGCTTGAGTGTTCAACGGTACTTCTATAACGCTGTGATGTCTGGTATGGATTATGATGATTCTTCATATTGCTTTTATTTAACATATGGGACGATAGGCTTGTAAAATTTTGTGTTTTGAATTTGATCTTTATCAATTAAATTGCAGAGTTGAAGAAATGTGCAAATTGATGATTGATTTGTATGTATTGTTAAGTACATGGCATCAAGCTTATTTTTTGAATACGGAGGTGACCCACACCAGACGGCTCCTATCATAAAGCGAACAGAGCAGACCCTGATCAGACGACTCTGATGGGGAGCCGTCTGGTGTGGGTCTCCTCTGTTTGCAAAGTCTGAAAGACGTATGAAGGCATATATATGGAGTAAAGGGTTAATGTTGTAGGGTTGTTTTTCAATACACTTGTATGAAACATTCTTTGAAGTTTCAGAGCCGAAATTAAAAGACATTACTGTTCACTTCCCAATGGTTTTACAAACGTAGCCTATATTTTTCCAAAAACGTTATTTCAGTGTTTTTACAGTAATTTATGGATTTTTATACGCCCGAAGGGACTTATTATGGTATGGCGCATGTCGTCCGTCCGTCTGTCCGTCCGTCCGTTAGCAATTTCTTGTGCAACTAACTCCTCCTTTATTTTTCAACATAATTTCTTCAAACTTTCAGGAATGATAGATACTGATGTGTAGTTGTGCATATCAGTGAGATAACTCTCATATCATTTTTCATTCTGGAGTTATTGCCCTTTGATAGTTTCGGGTAGCAATTTCTTGTGCAACTAACTCCTCCTTTATTTTTCAACATAATTTCTTCAAACTTTCAGGAATGATAGATACTGATGTGTAGTTGTGCATATCAGTGAGATAACTCTCATATCATTTTTCATTCTGGAGTTATTGCCCTTTGATAGTTTCGGGTAGCAATTTCTTGTGCAACTAACTCCTCCTTTATTTTTCAACATAATTTCTTCAAACTTTCAGGAATGATAGATACTGATGTGTAGTTGTGCATATCAGTGAGATAACTCTCATATCATTTTTCATTCTGGAGTTATTGCCCTTTGATAGTTTCGGGTCTTCGGGCGTATATTGCCCCGTCTCGCGGTGCTCTTGTTACCCTTTTCTCTAAGCTTAATGTAGCAAAAATTGTGAAAGAAGACGCTGTAACGGTGTGGCAACATCTTGTTCTATTTTGATTTCTGTGGTTATTTAAGGTCATCCTGTACATATGTATACCATAAGTTATGCTATTCGCTGTTGTCTATAATGAAGCTGAAATAAATCGTCATCCTTAACTATGGTTTTTTGTTGTTTTTCTGTATTCACTAGTAAGAAAGTCTTTACCTGTACTCCTGAAATATGCCTTTGCAAGCAGAGTAGACCCAGATCAGACGGCTCCTTGAGGAGCCGTCTGATCAGGGTCTGCTCTGTTTGCTTATGGTAAAGATATGATTCTACGGATTCTGCCATAGCGAACATTTAGCGAGTCCCTGTGCTATCATAAGGACAACCGTCTGATCTGGGTCTTCCCTGTTTACAAAGATGTAGAAATGCGTATTTATGGAGTAAAGAGTCAACCTTGTTGACCGAACAACTCAAAAATCAGTAAACGCAATGAAATCAATTACATCGGACGCTTGAGAGAAGTCATAGAAATGTGAGTAAGGTCTCGGAGAAGAGTTGCCACAGATTTCCAATCAGTTTGATACGGCTACCTGTGGCGATACAGTCGAGGGCTTTCAAGACTTTTCGTGTGAATCAATTGACGTGCTAGACCTTGAAGAACAAATAATTGTTTTAGCAATCGAGTGCTAGAGAAATCCACTCTGGATTTATCAACCTCAAGTACTCAACATGTCTGCAAGTATTCTTGTCTGCTTCCATGAATATATTTGTTTCTAACATGTTTGGCCAGAGTTTGGATCCTGATGTAAACGTGTTTTCACGCTTTTGCAAGCAGAGTAGACACAGCTCGGACGACTCCTATAGCTCAGATCAGTCGGCTTTGTTTACTTTTGGCGATAGATACATGTATGATTCTACAATCTTTTGTCAAAGCAAAAAAAAAATCCTTGAAAATTTTACATTGCAAAAATTCATCTGATAAATATTCATGATGTTAGTATCCCCTGCATGAATATTGAACAGGGAAGTGGTAAAGAGTAAATGTGGATTTTCTGAAAAACCAAATTGGCAACCGACTGGATTTGGTAATCTGTCAAATAGAGCCCGCGGGAAATGAAAGTCCTTACAATCCAATCATCGACATTTCCGAGACTTGGCGTAACTTGACGAAGCCATGCACATCCAATTGAGTAGAAACATTAATTGGTTTGTGATAAAAAACATCAATCAGATAAAAACTCCATACTGACAGGTTCGGTACAATATTGGCTACTACACAAGACGGGTTCTTGGTTGTTTTTCTGCAAACTGTCCAAGGTTATAACTGTTCTGGGTCTGAGTCTGGGATCTAATTCTCAAACATCTGTTTTGTTAGAATCAAGATACTTGAGAATGATCTCAGACTCAAGCAAAACGTTTTATAACCTCGGGGCCTGTACTGCCTTCAAAATCCTGAATCCCATGCAGTACGTTTAAAGCTATATTAACCTCATCTCTACGGAAGCCCTGAGGTCTCATTTTGACTTAATAATTATTTGTTGATAGTTTCTGGGTTTTTTTGTTATTTCTTATTACTTATTTATTGTGACATTCATATTGAAAATAGCGGGGAACCGGCAGCATGGAGGGTTCTTGGTAAGTTGATATGGTAAGTATTCTGTTTTTTATGTAATATCCATTACACATATCTAGATTAACCCTTCGCTTGCTATTCACGTCAATATACGTACCTGTAAATAGTGAAAACCCAGATGAGACAGCTCCTGCAGGAGCTGTATCATCAGGGTCTGCACTATTTACAAGTTGATTGTGCAACCAGTGCACTCCGCAGCAGTCATTGCACAGCAAAATACATGTACACAGTGAAGATATATGTAAATATACAACAGGGCATGGGTAAAGAAGGAGAAATTTATTTTAAAATTCAGCAAGATAAGGGTTAAAAGTATCATTATAGGACTATTACTTTGGGTGAAAAACTAAATATCAAAATCTTTTTACATGACTAAGTGTAATAAGTGAATTGGATATGCCTATGTGCTATATATGGTTTTTTTTATAAATCGTCTAATTTATTACATTAATGAGCATGGGTTTCTGTCCACTTGTCTGTATCAAGTTTGCTAATACAGTTTATGCAGTTCCTTGCAGTTAGTGATTTCATATCTATTGTATATTTTTTGCATATCTTTCTTGACCGGATAGACACTCATATTGTATCATTTCTATTGTATATCCTTCATTGTCAGGATAGTAAAGTATGCGGTTCGTATAATAATAATAATAATAATAATAATAATAATAATAATGATAATAATAATAATAATAATAATAATAATAATAATAATAATAAATAATAATAATAATAATAATAATAAATCTTCACAAGTAAATGTTAGATACCTTTTCAGCGTGTACACTATAAATAAGTGCACAAAAAGAACACCAATACTAAATCATGACACATGCGGTAACAATGTGTATTCTCAAGCTTTTCAAAGAATGTAGACCCAAATAAGTTACTAACATATTATTATTATTATTTGCACATCATGCATGAAACAACATTATCAGTAAAACTGAAATTTAACAACCACTGTTCTGGCTGTATTTTGTCTTTATGAGCAGCTCGTATACTGCCTGTACTGTTCAGAGAGACACTGTCCTGTTGCATAACTTAAAATACATGTAGTATCAAAATCTATTTGAGAGCTTTACATATAATTGGATAATTGTGTAAATGGACTATTTTTTTCTCTAGAGTAATCGACTGCGGGGTGGGGTTTGGGCAACATGCTCTAGCGGGCAACCTGCTCTAGACCCAATGTTTGGGCGGGTATCTAGTCCCCATGCTGGATCAATGCATGCATTGATGTGTTTCCTTTCAAGACAGAGCTGGATCCATGCATGCATTTGATGTGTTTCCTTTCAAGACAGAGACTATCTATAACGTTGAACCTAGTTACCTTACCTCGATTAAAAGACAACTGACCCAAATTCACAGATGGCAAGTTTTTAACTGCTGTTTTGATCAACAGTGTGGTAACGTTGAAAGTTTACCCATTATCGCTAAATTTCGATATTTGCAATATTTTTTAAAGATATGTGTTAGGGCCAGGTGCTTGAGAAGTTGAAAATTGTCCCCTCCGTCGTGGACTGTTTCGAGAGCTGTATGTTGCGATAGGGTGTGTTCTAGACCCATTGTTTGACCTTGGAATGCACTGTCTGTGATTCATTTCTAAATACAGACGATCAATGACGTTTGACACAGATTTAAGTACCCTTGGTCATATAACAATTAACTTTTAAGCAATAACTAATAACGATTAACTTTTAAGCAATAACTAATAACAATTAAGTTTTAAGCAATAACTAATAACAATTAACTTTTAAGCAATAACTAATAACGATTAACTTTTAAGCAATAACTAATAATAATTAAGCTTTAAGCAATAATTAATAACAATTAACGTTTAAGCAATAACTATTAACAATTAACTTTTGAGCAATAATTACAGCTCTTATCCGATAGTACATAATGTTTGACTTGTACAGTATATAATAGTCCACGCTTAATATACGAGAATCATACAGTATCCATTTGTAACGGCTCCCATTTTTGAAAACATCTCTAGCTTACATAGAATAACATTAAAACGTGTGTTGGTGTTGATGTTTTTCAGGACAGAAGAAAAAGAATACACTCTCGTGAACAAATTGAAGACAAAGAAGACCTCTACAATGCTTGGAACTGTTGTTATTAAAGATATAATGAGTGACATTGTCTTAGACTTATTTATGCAAGTAAAATGGTACTCCACCCGCTTATGTGCTTTATCTTGACTTGAATCTAAATAAAGCCAGCCAGACTTAAAATGCTTTCAAGCTGAAGTGTCATAAGCACTAGTAGGTCTGACGATTAAATAGAACTGTTTGTTTTGTTAACCATGAATAGAAAATTAAATGTTTTATAGTTTGCGTTTGTTGTCCTATTGAATTGTAATCCACTCGTTACATCTCGATTGGGATATGACCAGTCCTGATATTAATAAATCAAGACAGTAGAAAATAATTTAGTACTAGATCTAAATACAGTTGTATAAATTTCAGATTTTATTATCCTCTAATAAATGTAGATCTATATGTATAGTAAGAAATGCATGCCCTGCTCAGAGGGTCACTCACAGCTACAGGGACCCACTGATCTATGTCTGCACAGCAAAGTATGAGATTTTTATACTGTGTAAATTCAACCAATGGCCTTCTTGCATCTATAGTATGTGACATCACAAGAGAAATCTTAAATAAAAACTTCTTGCCTCAGTTTCTGTTTTGAATCTCAAATTCACTTTTCTAGTCTGCATCGCACAAAAATATACAATATGGATTCACGGACATCGCTCTGCTGTCATAATTTTCTTTGATGTTTAAACCCTTCACCAGCTGTGAAAATTGTCTCTGTTGCTTTTAAAGTGATCTAAATTGCCCCGACTTACACAAAATGCGGTTCAGGTGACAAACCAATCTTTTTAAGAAGGAGTACAAGCTGAGTTGCTGGGCATCTCAAGTGGAATCATGCTAATTGCATATGATAGCATGTCATTAACAATAGGCAAATCATAAATTCCTACAGGTTCGAAATAGTACATAGTATAACCCCTCCAAAGCAACCACTAACACGAGGCAGCGGAAAAGTTAGACAGGGACAGCTTAATAAAGCAAGAAAATAATAAAGTTCATATAGACAATTTATGTCTGTATTTCTTTCTTTCTTAATTAAACTGATGTCTGTCTGAAATATTAGCTTATGTATCATTCTGTTGCAGTCGCTTAAGACAGGGTTTATTGTACATACTATAGATAAGGTGTCAATATTTACTCGGTGCCGAAAGAAAGTTACCACGTTTGTTTTACCTAACTTGAAGGTGCATCAATTGATGTATATATCATAGTATGTTGCGTCAACGTCTCTACTTGTTGAAGATTGTCATTTACATTTGTATTAGGAATTAATGAGGATCAGAATTATTTTCTTTTCCAGACGATCAAGGTTAGGGTTAAAATCATAACTTGCAGAATCGCTGAATCAGACATTATAAAAATGAATGCTTACAGTTTTACGAAAACGGCATATTATGTCGCTTTATTTTTTCTTATTTTTATTACTCTGACTGGATCCACCATAGCTTCATGCAGCTAACATTTACTAGATGCTGTTGCATTGACCTAAATTAACGCTAAATGACGCCAATTCCTCTAAAGCTGATACCATTGTCTATGGGTTCTGACACAGTAAAACAGCCTAAATAATTATTACGCTTGAATTACTTCCATTTGTTTGCAACGTCAACAGATTTACAGTAAAGCCTTAACAGTCTGTCTACACCAGCGACGTCACCGTCAATTTTTAGCACGGTAGATGCACATTTTCCTCGTGCATTTCATGTACATTCCACAGTTATGCGTTTTTCACCCCATCCAGTTCTATATAAAGGTTTTAAACGAATTCGAGGTGCCCATTCCCTCATACTGATGCCTTTTGCAACCTCTGTAAAAGTAACTTTTGAAACAGCTGTGATAAATAGAGCATTGCTCCTTTATCACAACGGTTAAAAAACCACAATTTCCTGATATATGCCTTTCTCTAATAAAATCTAGTAGTTTTTCAGTAGTTTAATTGAAAAAGGTTGAGTCTAAAACAGCATATGAGGTAATGGGTTAAAGTGAGTTATTCAGAGAATAATGATTGCGTATTTCAGGAGTTTGCAGCAGCATGTCTGTGAATTAAATGTAGAAATGTAGTTTGTAAACGGCTGTTTAAGACATACAAACCAAAACGGCAGTTTGATACATACAAACCACTGATCTAATATTGAATTCTCAAAAAGTGAAATGCCACTGCTAAATCATACATGTCATCAACTGAATTTATTTATTAGTTATTCGTTATTACTTATTAATTTCTACTTATTACTTACAAGTTAATACTTATAAGTTAATTGTTATTAGCTAATTGTTACTTGTTGATTGTTATCACTTACTTGTTATTACTTACAATTTAATTGTTATCACTTATTAATATATCCTTGTTATACTTAGTAGTTACCTCTTATTGGTTATTTGTTAGCACTTGTAATATTTTCTGAAAATGGGAGATCCTTCGAAAGCAAAGATAGAAATGCAAAAAGAGAAAATTGCACACTCGGTTTTATTGAGACTCGGTTTTGTTCAGGCCTTAAAGAAATATAGCATGCCAGATTTTTCTATGTAAAATGCTCTGCGGTATTTTTTCACCAGCCTAGATAAATATACAATTAAATCTTGCTTTTTGTAACGTGTGCAGAGAAGACCCTGACGAGACAGCTCCAGCGTGAACTGACACTCCAGGGTCTGCCCCGTTTGCTTGTATAATGTTGTTGATCTGCCTTCACACTTCAGACATAGCAAAATCCAAATGTTTAACTTTTCCCATGCTGAATACATTGTACATGGTATTCAAATTTTAAACCACCATCTATGACTAATAACAATCATGAACAAATGGCTTCAAATGGAAAATAATACAGACAGACAGATCCTATCTCATCTGGGTCTACACCTTTTACAAAGGAATGTACATCTACTTATAGCATGAGAAGAGCAAATATGTTCTATTCAAAATCGTGTTAATTAGTATTCACGGAGGTCATAAGATAATTCGTGCATATTCAGGAGTAAATGGTTAAATCAAGGCAAATGTCAGTGTCTGCATCGTAAGTTCAATGGTGAGTGTCAATATATAAAGAATTCAGCTCTACAAACAAGTCCAAAGCAATAAGAGGGTCACTTGGTGTCCTTAGATCAGGCTTAAGAAGACGAACAATTTCTGCATTCATCCGAGCATTTTTGTTTTGGAAGGCTATACATATCAAGACACGCTGGTACATCTAGTATGACCACAGGCGTTGCATAGTTGCGTCCATTGAAAATCTCTGGTATGAAATACAATACATCTGGTTTCCCATTGGGAAGTTGTCTTTAACGTTTCTGTGGTCTATTGATGGGTGTGTTCCAGTGATGTGCAATCCTGTCAAACTCAGTTTGCAGATCATCCATGAAACAAAATTTCAGACATTCTTGTTGAACAAGGTTTTCTGGGTCAAATTAAAAGATTTATCCACCATTGTACCCCCAATTTTGCAGTATAATACCTCACCATGCTTCAATGCGTTGGTTGGATGTACTCCTGCATACATGAGGCGTTTTAGCTCAGCCATAGAATCTCTACATGCATGCCTGAAGAATGACTAAAGATAACTTACAACATAATTTACAGTCCAATAATCACTTCTTACTACTCTTGGCACACATTTCATCTGTTTAACATATTCAAGGTAATACCTGGAAATGACATATGGATTGTTGTTTAAAGGCGCAACTTCTAACAACATAAGGCGGCGACTGTAACCATCGATACAAGCATGAATACAAAACCAATATGGTTTTAATTTGTCGTACCCATGTACATGCCAAATGTAATTCAGTCCATTTTAGCAGTATATTTGTCGTTTGAGGCGATGGGGTTTCCGGTCCATGCATCCGTAGACATCATTTTGCCGTAGTAATTCCATCACGATATACATTTTTACCATCAATCCGTGGTCTTCGGTTAGCCTTCTCCACATCGTGCGGAATCCTAAACATTGGCCGCTGTCCAGTTGCTCGCTGATCATTGTCACTTCTATGGCCTGTCTGGAACTACATGTCACCCCTGGCGTCTATGGATTTTTGCTTTACATATAAGTTTCTTCAGATGACTAAGACTCAAGAAAATGTTGTGTCTTGACAGGAGAAATTCACGGTGGGTGAATTCATTTTGAAAATATGTCGCGATTAAGTCGAATGGTGTACACTCATCATTGGAGGGAAGATATTTGGGTGTGACAGCGTCAACGGTGATTGCAAAAGTGCTAAGCAATAGCATGAAGGGCACGATGGCACTCATCTGAAAAGAAGCAATGACATCTTTCTCATGACCAGTGTATTTATCGAGGATTTGGTGCAAAACTATTGTAACTCCTTCACTTTAGAGTGTATATTATAACCATACATATACCTTTATAAGTAAATATAACGGTCAATTATGGTTAAACCTGTTGTACATCTTATGCAGAAATGGTCACATGGCTTACTTTTGAAATTTAAATGCTAGAAAAACTCGATTCAGTGGCCACCAACAATGTATAAAAAGGTGGTTTCTGAATTGTCTCTGGTGAAGAACAAGATCTAACGGGAAATGCCTTTTACCACGCTCTCCTATTTAAAACAAACTTCTGTTGGTAAAATCTCCTGTAAGCAAACAATGCAAATGAAGACCGAATACTGCATGCAGGCAGTCTCAGTCAGTTTCACTGGAGTTTGTATTCAGCTTAATAAATACATGTTCAATAATTTTGTAAGTCTTAGGATCACATCGACTCAGTAACACATGTGATTGCTTTTGATAGGATACGGTGCGGGATAGGCATGGGATACTGCAATAATGTAATTGTAATGCATTTTATTTTCTGATGTAATTCAATATAATGGTATAACAATGTTGATTGTCTTACATGGCATCCAATGTAATTAATTTAAAATACCAAAAATACATGTAAATATGAGCAGTACATTGCATTATTTTGCATCATGTTTGTACTTGCGAAATAAAACTTTAAAGCAAACCCAGAAACAAAGTCACAACTTACACAGGAATGGAGGAAGCTACCCTCTGAGAATATTGTGCTGCATTTCATATAATTTGTTCTTTTTACTGATTAGTTAATTCACTTTGATTAGATTAGTATACAAATTTATGCTTATACAAACATTTCATCAACTCATGTACTTTCACAAGCAACTGTATCGATTTAATCCTGATAACCTTGCCAATTCATGGTACATTCTACCTACTTGAATGAATGTAGATGCGTGTTACAATAAATTGAATTGAATATCAGAAAATGGTTTATTACTTAAACTAGTTTTGCTCTATTCAGTAACTCTTTATACATGTAGTCTGATCAGACAGTTCCACATTCTACTGCTGAAAAAGAGCAAACCCGTTGTCCTCTTCACAAAAGCAAAATACAAAATATGCTTGGTCCTTAATGTATTCACTAGTCTAGTCGGAGCTCACAGTTGAATGATTAATGTAATGCAGATGGCGGTGGTCTAGTGGGAACACGCTTGACTATCAGTCCGGAGGTCCGGGGTTCAAATCCCGGTCCCACCCGGGAATTTCAGAGACGCTTTTCCGTGTCTCCCACCCGCACATCCTCTCCACCCAGGGGTTAAAATGGGTACCTGTGAGCGTCACTCGCCGGTACTGCGGCTGCATGGTTGCGCCATATGTTAGCAGTGCTCAATATTGTAGGCCAATGTCTCAATGACCAGGGGAGTAAATGTACAGTCGGCTGAGCGGTCATTCAGACTGAAAGTAGACTATAACTAGGTACTTTAATGCATAAGTCTTCGAATAGTGGAGCTAAAACATATGCCCAAAACCAAAATCACCTACCTTTAATGGACCTTTCTGCTAATGGGAACAATCTTTACCTACACGTGGTAACCGTCCTCCATTATTCAAGACTTTTATTAACAAATAAGTAATAATAAATAACAATTAACTATTTACAAATAATTATTAAGTCAAAATGAGACCTCAGGGCTTCCGTACATCTCCGTAAATATCTAGGAATAAGTCATGACATTTTAAACACATCATTATGGCATATGAAAACGGGAATGAAACAATATTCAATTTCAAGAGTTCTTCACCTTGTGAATATTCATGGACACTGGACAGACTTAATAAAATTGGAACATGGAAAATGTAATATTTGCACTTTTGTGTATACAGCATGATCAGATCTATAGCATGATATAAGCAAACAGAGCAGACCCTGATCAGACGGTTCCTAAAGGAGATGTCTGGTCTTGGGGTTTCTCTGTTTATAAAAGCGTGTTATGAAGTAAAATATTAACGCTTTACTTGATAGAGTTGCTGTTTGATGTTTATGCAAACAGACAAGAACCAACCCAGATGACTCATGTAAGAGCCATCTGATCACGGTCTGCTTTGTTTTCTTATAATTTACAAAATCTCTACTAGACTCTGATTGCATTTGCAGTACATGTTCATTACTTTATATTATGAATACAAGAAATAAGTTACTATCTATACTGAGAGGAGTCATGAATAATTATAGTTGAACTTCGATATCTCGAACTCGGATAACTCGAACTTCGGGATAACTCGAGCTAAAAGTTCGGTCCATCCAACATCTTACACTACAGAATTGCTCTAAAATGTATCACTACGCATATATAGAAACACATTTCACAGCTTAATGCAGTTCT
The DNA here is from genome assembly GCA_963576725.1 of Azorinus chamasolen. Taxonomy (NCBI): domain Eukaryota; kingdom Metazoa; phylum Mollusca; class Bivalvia; order Cardiida; family Solecurtidae; genus Azorinus; species Azorinus chamasolen. Next base: position 77,985,956 of record OY755242.1, read on the forward strand.
ACAGTAATGCTGAAAGCCCCTGCTGGAGCTTTCAGCATTACTGTAGACCTGCATTAAGCTATGAACTTGAGAAATTGTCCAGATTACAAATCGGATAACTCGAACTTCTGTTATCTCGAACTAAGTGATATAGTCCCTTGAAGTTCGAGATATCGAAGTTCAACTGTATATTGTAATCATGAACATTATTTTGATACTGGTGTATGAACATGGGCCATTCTGGCTCTGGTAGCAGCTTGTAAAAGGTTTGATATTGTATTGATTTGTCATTTATTTAACCTTTTCCTTGTTCTATGTTTATTTCAAATTTCAATACCTACTGAATATTCATGGACAAAATAGGTATAATGAAGTATGGAAGGTGTAAAATTGTTACCATTTTAGAAACTAAAGAAATAGATTTATCAAATTTAATTAACAGAGTAGACCCTGATCAGACGGCTCCTATATGAGCTGTCTGGTCTACTCTGTTTGCAAATGCATGAAACGACGTTTGTATGAGGGAAAGGGTTAACCCTTTCACTCATGCATATTCATGTACTTGGTTAGGACAATTTTGCTAAAAATTCTGTGGTCTGGACTTTGGATAGAATTAGTGTGTTGATTAGAGAATACGATGTAGAAATATTGTTGGTCCGGACCTGATTGGAATTGGTATGCTGAGCATAGTATAGGCATGGCCTCTGTTAGCATTAATGTGTTAAAACAGTTTTACTTGTTATCCAATTACTTAGGTTAACCATTGCCCTCATTAATAATCATGTAAGAAGTAATAACCATAAGACTATTAGTGTATTTTTATCATGCTACAACGAAAAATGGACGTTTTACCATGCCAAAAACTGATGATATTTCATGATAAAACATTATCTGGGTCTACTCTGTTTACAAAGGTGTCAAAATCGTCTTTATGAGGGAAATGGGTAAGGCTCTTTTGGCCAAATCTTAACAAAAAAAATCGAAATAACCTTGTTCTTAGAATTTCAAGTACAGTATAACTTCTTCAAAGCGGCTGCTTAATGAATACATATGCCCGTCGTTAACAGCAGGTGTTTGTTTTATACAGGACGAACGTTATACAGAAATCTCCCATGTGAGCTTTCTGCATTACTTATGCCCTGCATTAAGCTACCGCTTGCCTTTATGGTCCAGAATTGGCTTTAGTTGGTGATTACTTTAGAATACGTTTTAATGTAATAGAATTGTGATACCATCAGATGCAGATTTTCGTGCGGTAATTGATTAAATGGCTTTAAGACATGTTCTGTATTATATTTTATTCAAGGATGAATTAAATGAATGATGAGAGATATGCCATCGGCAAATAGCGATTGCCATTTGCGTTATCTAATGCTGAAGTAATTATGCAGTGGTTTCACAAAACATGGGAAAATCTATCTTCATCTCTTAACCCTTTCGGTGCCAGCATTGTCGTCTGCTGGGCACATTTTCGTTTATTTTTAGTGTACGTGTGTGCACTTCTTCCATTTTCTTTATAAAACAGTATTTGTACAGAATGTCAAACAGTTTGGATCCTGATGAGACGCCGAGTTACTCGGCGTCTCATCTGGATCCAAATTGTTTGCATGTGATATCATAAACCCGTCATTGTGGCACGGAGGGGGTTAATTTGAGACGGAAAGCTTCAGAATGCAATAGAAGCTTAACCTTTAAAGCTTCAATATTTTTCAAGAGTGTGCCAAACCTCCAGCAGTTGCAAGAAAACAATGTGGGCGTGGCTTTACAAACAGTACAAATACAATTAAACCCGTCTGAACCATTTCGCTCATAAAACGCATTTGCAAACAGAGACGATCTAGTTCAGACAACTTCTTTTGGAGCCGTCTGATAATGCCTGTCTATTTATAGGATCATAATATATCTCGATATGTACATATGCCATTTTAAAGATTCAGCCAATATATATTCACGATGTCATTATTATCTTACATGAATATTCAACAGGGAAAGGGCCAAGGTCGATAGGACCCATAACGATTAGTTATCTCCCTTTGTCCATTATTTCATCAGAGTAGTGGGCTATAACGAGGTTAGCATTTGTTAACCATTTCCTTTATATTCGCCTTTCAACACATTTGCAAACAGAGTAGATCCAGATCAGACGGCTCCAATAGAAACCGTCTGATCAGGGTCTGCTCTGTTTGCTTATGGTAGAATATAGATATGAATCTACAGTTTCTGTCTTAGCCAAAGTTTGTTCATATGCCATTATAAAAATATTCATGATGCCATTATTTCTTATATGAATATGCAACGGGGGACAGGTTAAAAGAAAAAAAATTTCCACCCAAATGCAGGTCTGTAACTTTATCCATGCTGAGGTCAGGCGAAATTGAGAAAACATCTGCAAAGGGTTTACATTAAGTTTATGACTAAACTTTGGTAACTTTTGCAAATTGTGGGATGTTATTCGGCGTCTCATTAGGATCCACACTGTTTGCAAGTCTGGTTTTCATTCTGACAAGAAATGGACAATAATATAAACTTTAAGCTAGCTGAAGACGCATCTGTAATCATGATTGCACACAGTTTGGATCCAGATTAGACGCCGTGTAACTCGACTTCTCATTATATATGAGCCAGACTGTTTGATGCTCTGCTTAGGTCTTTGAAACGAAAAGGAAGAAAGTCTGCTGCGATATCCTAGTTCGAACACCTGTGCAACATATAAATGTGCATACTCAGACACTACAACCGTCAGTTCTCCACTAAATCCTATGTTGTGACCACTCTTTAGAATCGTCTCTTCGAGACGATTCTAAAGAGTGGTCACAACATAGGGACTGGTTTAAAAAATAAAGAAATATTTCTTGAGAATAGCTTAGTTTACGCATCGTTTTCTTGGCGTCTCATCAGGATCCAAACTGTTTGGAACGGAATGGAAGAATATCTACTGCAAAATCCTAGTTAAAAGGCATTTTCTATTAATGAAATATTTGCACAGCAGACTAAAAATTAAAGCACACAATGACTTTGCGGCAATTCGCTTGAAACATACTAAACATAATTGATGGTAAAGTTTGACATACAAACGTAAATGCAGGATCGATAAGCATTGAAGTGCTTCATCAACTTGCCAGGATCTACACTGTTTGCAAAATTTTGAAGGTACTTTTTCCGTACGGTATCAGGCCAGTTTGGGGTTAGATACCTTTAAATTATTTACTCTATAACTCTCATAATCCTTTTAAACAATTAGGATTCTACTGAGAAACCGGATGACTCCGCTTCGTTGGATGCGTTATCTCACGAAACGAAAGGGAAACACACCTAAATTAAAATTGAAACAGGGAAAAATTCACAAACGGCAATACTTGACCGCAGCGAAAGAGTTGAACTCTGTACTCCATGAATATGTAAGAAATAATGACATCATGAATATGATTAACTCATTCTCCTTTAGACTACTTTTAGCAACTCTGCGCCTCTCTCCAGGATCCAAACTGTTAAACGGTCCACTTATGTTTGACAAGAAATGGAAGAGAGCCCATTCAGATGCTTAACCCATTTGCTCCCACGATCCCATATATGGGACGAAGGTAATCAGTGTAGACTCTGATCAGTGTCTACACTGTTTGCTGATAGGAAATTAGATATACAAAAAAACAAAAATGAAAATTTAGACCAGACATTCCTTAGATAAAAGATAGACTAGTCCAATATATAAGCATGGAAGAATCCACTGGGAGCAAACATACGACAAAGTGTGCGAACGAAAATTATTCAGCGCCAAAAAAGGTTTATTGGTTAAGCCTATCTCTCTCGGTACAATGTCTGATTATATTTTCAAACAGTTGGTATCATAATGTGACACCAGATTGATTTACTCAGCGTCACATGAAACAATTATAGGAACTCACATGAACAATTAACCCATTCCCTCATACTGACACCTTTTAACGCTTCTGTAAAAGTCACTTTTTGAAACTATTGTGATAAATAGAGCATTTACTGGCTGGCAGCTGTAAGGGTCTAACCCTTAATCTGTTGAATGATTAAAACGGGATCCTACTTTTCTCAATCTTAATGAAACAAAAAGATGTAACAAAGTTTATCACTGACGAACATGAGTTGTATGGCAAACAGTGCAGACCCTGGGTCCATGCTTATAAAGCTTTTTAGTTGAGTCTGAGATCGTTCTCAAGCTTTTGATTGGTCAGATTTGAGTTCTCAAGCTTTTGATTGGTCAGATTTGAGCCAAAGGCCAATCAAAAACTTGAGAACGATCTCAGACTCAGCTAAAAGTTTTATAAGCATGGACCCAGAACAAAGGACTCCCTCAGGAGCCATTTGATCTGGGTCGACACTGTTTGCACAGCTCTAATATACTCGGTTTCTAGCATATTAATGGTATAAATAAAAGTAAACGATGACGACGGTTTCCGATGTCAAGGGCGTTTTATTGTCATATATTTCGCTGATCCGATTTACGGAAATAAATTCTGTATATAATGGAAACCCAATCGGCTTTCTATGATATAAGAGGATTATATATGTAGGACAACAGCTGCTCACACAGGGTTAGTTCTAGGCTATCAGTGATAGTAAAGTAAGCCCTAACCTTTTACTCCATAAATACGCCTTTCTACGCCTTTGCAGACAGTAGACCCAGATCAGACGGCTTCTGTAGGAGCTGTCTGATCAGGGTCTGCTCTGCTTGCTTGTGATATGATATAGGTATGATTCTACAGTTTCTGCAATGGTCAAGAATGCCCGTGTCCACCTGTTATTATAACAATTAATGTACAGTAAAACCCCGCTAATGCGACCACCAAAAAGGGGCATACTTCTGGGTGGCAGAGGCAGGTGGTAGCTTAATGCAGGACGAAAGTTATGCAGAAAGCTCCTCTAGGAGCTTTCTGCATAACTTTCGTCCTGCATTAAGCAACCACCTGCTTTAAATGACACAAGTGGTTGTTTATTAAGTGGTCGCATTAGCGGGGTTTTACTGTAATTCATATTCATGATGTCATTATCTTTGTTGCATGAATATTCATGGAGTAAAGGGCTAAGCAACCGCTTAATGGTAAACATAGGAGTCTTATGGAGATGCTGGTTTGAGCCCTTGTGCCATATATTGACATTTCAACGTACAGTTGAACTTCGATATCTCGAACTCGGATAACTCGAACTTCGGGATAACTCGAACAAAAACTTCAGTCCTTCCAAAACTTACAATACATAATTGCTCTAAAATGTATCGCTACAGATATCTTGAAACACATGTCACAGCTTAAAACATGTCTAAAGTAATGCTGAAAGGAGCTTTCAGCATTACTTTAGACCTGTATTAATCTATGGCATTGAGAAATTGTTCAGATTAGAAATCGGATGAGTCGAACTTCTGTTATCTCGAACAAATTTGTATGGTCCCTTGAAGTTCGAGTTATCGAAGTTAAACTGTATTTGAAAGCAGATTGCACCCAGTTCAGATAGCCATACTATAGATAATATAGACCTGACTATACAGCTTCTGACATGGCTAAACCGTACTTTGTTCGTATGCCGTTATAAAAATCAGTTAATCAATATTCATGATGTCATTATTTCTAACATGAATATTCACCGAGCCATAGGTTTACACAGAACACGTTCCCATGTACCTGTTTGAATTACGTTGGTCTTGCATTAACAATTTACTTGATAGTGTCGCTTTTGGAATAATATAAAGTTGACGGTGCAGTTTCAAACTTTTAATAAATTATGTGGTCGCTTTAGCGAGATTCTATTGAGGCTGTTTTGACTAATTGTCTTCTTCAGCAGTGACATTGTCATTCACAGAACATTAATTATAGAAATGCAACTACTTGTTAAATTGTGTAACTGTAGCTGGAACAAACACCAGAATGCTACAGAAATAGGAACACATCAATGCCAATGATATTGTCAAACTAGAAGAAGTTCGTTGGTTTGTTGTGTTGATTAACGTTCGTTTCTGCCAACTACGTGCAAATTGGACGCCTAAGAGAGAGAGAGGAGCTCGAATATGAAGAAACCCGGGCATAATGCCTTACTCTGTTTATCGATATAGTTTCTCTGGTCCTTTTAGATGCCCAGTGTAAAGCACTGATACAGCGAACCTCAGTTTATGAAGTCTCATCCGATGGACTAGAAATGACAAGTTAGACAATATGTCTGAATATAATGACCACCTATAACACTCGTAGGAGATTAACCCTCATTCTGCTGAATGGCGGGAGCTGACTTGAATTGCTTGAATTAAGACCAAACCCCGAATAACTTGGCATCATACCGGACATAAGCTGTTTGACTCCCGGCCAACAGTTTTTCAACAGCTTGTTCTATTCGTTGAAATACGTAATGCTGAGCTGCATATAAAGGTGCGTATTGAAATTTCTCCACCAAACCCTATGTTGTGACCACTCTTTAGAATCGTCTTGAAAAGACGATTCTAAAGAGTGGTCACAACATAGGGTTTTGAAAAGACGATTCTAAAGAGTGGTCACAACATAGGGTTTTGAAAAGACGATTCTAAAGAGTGGTCACAACATAGGGTTTGGTGGAGAAATAAAGAAGTTATTCCTGAAGATGTTTTAATTAGACCTCTGGCACTAATAACTTCAGAATTTGAACAGCCATTGTTTGTAATGCAAGACAAGGGTTACATATGGTACTTAGGTCTGCGGAGAATGACGATGATTGCTATTAGAGTAAGCCTTTGATCGATTGACCATCTGTAAGGGAAAACATACTTCGTATAAATGATACGCTTACAGTCCGAATTTGTCTCAGAGCTGTGCTCTGGTCCAGACAAATATCCCTGAGATATAAAACATGTTGATTATCTTAATATTATATTAGACACGCATAGGACAATTTCAAGACGAGCTCAGCATAGAAACTATGAACAGAAGTTGAAAATGAATATATAATTCGATGCATATTAGCATTAAGAAATCGTTAAACACATTTAAAATACTCACATTTGCTTGTCATATACAGTAAAAGCTCCCATGGTTCAAACATTATTATTATTATACCACATTTATATAGCGCTCTTTTCACACAGGATATGTGCGTTCAAAAGCGCTTCACATAAATAATTTGCATGTACAAAACAGAGTATATATAATGCTTACAGAATATTTAAAACAAATGAAATTTAAGATAGAGATATTGATAAATAGAGGATCTTACATGAGTGTTCTTGATTATTGGATTTATCAAATGAGTCTTTTTAAAATGATAAAAAACGAGCTTTAGCGAGTTTTTTTTAAAATTATCGTTTTAAAAAGACGAATTTAATAAATCCAATAATCATGAACACGAATGCAAGATTCTATTTATAACATAACACACACAAATGTTATTTGCAGCCAATATTTCAGCAGTAACGTGGATTGTTATAAATTCTCCTTACATACAGAAATGATGAATGAAAGGTGTTATTAGGTTCGCTAGGTAACTGGGACAAAGTAGGTCCAACTTTTCCAACTTTTTTTGGACTTACTGTCACATCAACCAGGATCTAATTCAGACCTCTCTGGTATTCAATTTAACTGTGCTAGTTTATGATACAAAAACATACAGATTTAACATACAGAATTGAATAATTGATACAACAAAATTTGTAAAAGTGAAAAAAATAAAGTTTCTAATATTTGTGATACGTTTTCATTTTCCGCTATGACAACCTTCAGACCTTCAGTGTGTAAAATTTCACCCACACCACTTCTGGCATTTTCATTTTATTATGGTCAGAAGTTACTGACTCAGAAGTCCGTTATGGTAGGTGAGATTGTATAATATAAAAGATTACCAGAATGACTTACAGAACCTGTATCTGCATGTGCTTATTTAAAAGTCACCATATCTTCTGATAACATTGGAGGCTCGGAAAATGTGTAAATTGTAATGGTCATTTTGTTATGGTAGTTTTTAAACATATAAGCAATAACAAAGGGGTTTGAAACGGGAACCATTTGATTTGTATGTTTAGCTTATGTTACAAATAAAATCTATGAAACTGACATCATCAATACAGTGAGTATTTCTGTCTGTTAATATGTCGTATACAATTGAAGCAAAACACAACGATCATTATATGCTAAACTGTCAGTTGCTAGATTTTGATTTTTGTTTTATGCCTATTTTCGTTACGTAGGTTAGAAAAATTATGTTGTTTTTTATTAACATATCAAAAACTTTTTTCACTTTTCATAACACTGTCAAAACAAGTCAAAAACAGAATGAAACATTATATTACATATGTTTCCAACTTGGAACGCAAGGAACTGGGGAGTTAACAAGCTTTGTCTCACTTCTAGTAATTGGGGCCCTGCATTGAGATTGCAGTGGCCTTATAGTAATCACATTTTCTGTCCGTCGGTCTGTCTGTCCTCCAACACTTTTAATGTGATGCGATAACTCAAACAGTATTTCACATATTGATTTCATATTATGGCAATGTGCTTAGTATCATCAGAGGAAGACACCTATAGTTTTTGGGTTAACTCAGATCACTTTTTGGGGGGTTCAATCACATCACTATGTCTTGAGTTATCTGCCCTTGATTCATCAAAAATACAATGAACTTTTGTCAACACTTTTGATATGATGTAATAACTCAAACGGTACCTCACATATTGGTTTCATATTAAGGTCATATGCTTTGTATCATCAATGGAGAACGCCTGTACATTTAGGGTTGAATCAGATCACTATTTCTAGAGTTATCTGCCCTTGATTCACAAAAAATGCCATCAACTTTTGTCAACATTTTTATGTTACGCTATAACTCAAACAGTGATTTGCATATTGGTTTCATATTAAGAGCATTTTCTTAGTATCGTCTGAGGAAGACGCCTATAGTTTTTGAATTGAATCAGATCACTGTTTCCATAGTTATCTGCCCTTGGTTCATCCAAAATGCCATACACTTTTGTCAACACTTCTGATGTAACATGATACCTCAAACAGTACTTCGCCTATTCCGTTTATATTAAGGGCATATGCTTAGTATTATGAGAGGAAACACTTGTCTATAGTTTTTTTCGTTTGAATGAGATCACCATGTCCAGAGTTATCTGTCCTTGATATTCAACAAAAATCATCTGCAGGACCTTCTCTGACTGAGTCAGTTTTCTAGTTATAACATAACAAATAAGCGTCAATTTCATAAAACACTTAAGCTAAATAGCGTACTGCATCTTGCATCATGATACTCTAAATTACCTTACTTTTGCAAATTTGTATGAACAGATAGTTGTTTTCAACAACAAAGAACTGAACATATAGCAGTTAGAGGTATGTTGTGTCAATTTTTCGATAAATATGTCTGTTAATTCTGTTACGTAGGTGAGCACGCTATAAGGCACTAAGGTGTTCATATGATATACAATCTCAGTTTATGGTGTTCATTTGATATACAATCTCAGTTCACTTTTAAACAACTTTAACCCTTTACCACTCATTAACGCATTTTTATGCATTTAAACTCTCATCGAAAGTTATATAAAATTGAAAGCATTTCATTACCTTATTAAGTTTCTCATGGACTTAGTGAATGCTAAAAATACTGAAGAGTAGCATACAGCATAACATCTAAACAGCCTGAGAGTTACTCACTGGCTGTTTTGGTTGTATGCTGTTTGCACAGAACCGTTTTACCCTATGTTCTATCCAGTAAAGGGTTAATACAACTACTGCCAACCGATTGTGTTACGTAGGTGAGATATTACGCTGGTGAGAGTTTTTACACATTTTTTCATATTTTGATGAAGCATGTGCACTTTGCATCCAATTCAACCAAGCAAAGACTAGCTACTGGTTATGTTTATAGGATAAAAGTAAAGACATTCAAACTGAAAGTGAAACGATGCAAAATAATACCGTTACGTTGGTGAGGCCTTGAAATGAGACAAATGAAAATTTTACTTTTAGGCTATCTGGGCAGCTTATTACATCTTTGTTTGGTTAATCAATGAATTTTGTTGATAGATAGGACATTTGGAAATGTAATTAGCATATATTGGATGTATGTTCTATGTGTGGATAATCAGATGGGGTATATGTGAAAAATTGTTATGGTAGGTGAGACAACATTTGCGACAACTACAATTTCAATAATAACAAATAGCTAAACAACTTATCTTCATGACAAACTTCTAGATACTGTAGAATGGTGTTTCACTGTTGGAAAACAACGAATATTTCCAACGGTTAACACATTTTGTGCTGTCAACATAGAGGTTAAAATTTCAAAATTGACCTGCGACAGCCAAAAATCGCACCCCTCTACCTCATATGGTATATTTTTTTCCTATAAACTGCAGGAAAAATGTACAAAACTAGATGCTACATACTCAGGTATGGTACTGACATATTTTTAACAGAATTTTGCAGGTTTAACATCATTTGAAACAGGACAGTTACAAATCAAATACTAGCGACAGGGTATTTTTCACAATGTGTCAATTATTCAAGAATGGCTGTAACGCGTCGCATGTAAAACTAAATTTGCGACATATAAACCACCGATATACTGCTGCAAATCTTCAAATACGCAACGGTTATCCCCTAAATATATGCCCGTGAATATCAAAAAATAAATGATAGTGTTACGTCACGCTGAAGCCACGAGTTATGTTATAAAAGATATTAAAAATGGAATTAATTTAAGAATCATAGAACAAAAATAAAATCAAAAGCACCATTTTCTGTACGTTTTTATCTCCATAAATCATAGGAAATAGACGCATGCTGTGGCTATATTGTGTCAGTCCACTCATATCACTGAAACTGTAATGAAACATTATATATATGGTCAGTGTCGGTACGCCAGAACCACCTGGATTGGCATACAACACTATACATAAAATATTGTCTTACTTATGTAGAACAATGGGTTAACAGAATAGGACAATTTTGTAGCTAATGCATATAAACTACACAATGCAATACAAACATTACAAACAGCCCACCAATACAATTATACACCCAGCATGCAATACTGGCGAAGGAGTATCATTAGATACAAAAGGATTTTAGGTCCCATAGGCATGTAGCTGATCAATACAGGGAGGTCATGCAGAAAGCTCCATGGGGAGCATTAAGTTGCATCCTGTCTTTAAGGCATCTCAAAGCTCCTTCATAAGTAAATCCCCTAATACACAGTGTCCAACTGTGCTATTTATTGATTCCCTGGAGTGCTCCTGCAGTGTCCAGCCAGGGTCCATAGCCATAAGAAATAAAGTTATGCAATTATACCTTGATCCTCTGGGATAGTAGCCCGCCTTATCAGTTTGTGTATTAAATGCCAGAGTGTTAGCACCCAAAACACACAGCATGGGGTTAACGGGTCAACATTCCTTTCGAAATGCATTTAAAGATCGAGAATAGTACGTATTTGAGTGTTCGAATACTCGAGATTTTACTGTAGTTTCAAAAGTACACATTTTCCAGCAGAAAGATACATTAGTAAACAACAGAAATACTAAAATCATAAATCTATATACAACTATAACAGAACCAGTCTCAAGAGAACCTTAAACGATGTCTAAAGCTGGGAATTTAAGCCAGATGGTAGCTTACTGTTAGTCGAAAGTAATACAGAGAGTTCCTGTTGGGGCTTTTTGCATTACTTTCATCCTGTAGTAAGCAACTACCTGCTTTTGAAGACTGCTATGTCCAATAAATAAATGGTCGCTTAACCCATTCCCTCATATTAAGGCCTTTTGACGACTCTGTAAAATCCACTTTTTGAAATCATTGTGATAAATAGAGCATTCGCTCCTATGGAGCAAATGCTTTGTTTATCACAATGATTTCATTACTACACAATTAAATGTTTTCCTTTCCTCTAGTAAATGCTCCTTTTCGGTAGATTTATTCAAAGAGGTTGGGTCTAAAATAGCCTATGGGGGCAATGTTTCGATTTCATGTTTCTGTGCTTTCTTTATTTTTAAACAAACCCACATTATAATGCAAATAACAACATGTAATTTTGTAAAGAGACTAGACCAGGCGATATCGCCTTTTCCGTGTTTTGTATTCAATACAAGTTTTGTTCCATGAATTATTCGGTTAATCTCAATTATATCACTTTAAAACCTAGGTTCATGGAACATCCAGACTTTATGTAGAAATACAATGATCCTATTGGGAAATTCAGTTTTGTTTTTATTTGTAAATGTACTGACTAATATAACTATAAAAACGAACTGCACACGTGCCAAATACCTTGGACTCTTCCCCTCATATACAATTTGCAAACAAAGTAGACCCAGATCAGACGGCACCTGAAGGAGCCGTCTAATCAGGGTCTGCTCTGTTTCCTTACGGATATATAATATATCGGACTACGGTTTCTACCAATAGCAAAACATCTTATACATGTATACATATCCCATTATGAAAATTCCGCTAATAAATATTCATGATGCCATTTTTCCTTACATGGATATTCAACAGAGAAAGGGTTGACCTTTAGCCCGCTATGGGCGGATGAATGAATACTTATGCAAACAGTTTGGATCCAGATGAGACGCCGATAAACTCGGCGTCTCATCAGGATCCAAACTGTTTGACAACCTGATTCCATTTTGGTAGAAAAATTGATTATAGCTTGAATTTCGAAAATGTAATAGGTGAAAAAGTCTATAAAAATATTTTGCTCAGCAGGCTAAAGGTTAATGAGTGTTTTGAGACAATTATGTTGACGTATTGTATGCAGATATAATATATTTCTTATCTGATAAACTTTGACGCCTTTGCAAACAAAGAAGACCCAGATCACATAGATCGTTTCCTTGTGGAATCCAGAGGTGCCCTTCGCATGCTATGTCTCAACAACAACATCAACAACAACTGCATCAATATATATATAGTTATCTGACCCCCCCCCCCCCAAAAAAAAAAAAAAAAAAAAAAAAACCCCCAAAAAAACAACACCAACAAAAAACCAACAACAAAAATAAATTCGCGAACAACCCTGCTCTAAATAATAAGTAACTTATTATATAGAGCAGGGGTGTTCGCGAAAAATACTTATACATGTAGATATTAAAAAATAATGTATTTGTGATGGAGTTGTTGTTGTTATTGTTGTTGAGACATAGCATGCGAAGGTGGAATCATATAATGCATGTGCTCATGTGGCCAAAATGCATGTGCTCATATTCCGTTATAAAACTAATGTGATGATATTCATGATATCATTTTTTCTTACATGAATATTCATCAAGTAAATGGTTAATGGGCATGTCAGTGGTATTGGCTGAACAAAAAAATGCGCCCCAGTAAAACGGCATAAAATGTCTTAAATGAGGAGGTTGCCAAAGCAAAACCATAATCCAATTCAACGGATTTTGTTGAAAGTTACGTCTACGTTTGCGCATGGTGTATGAATACACGAATGACTAGGGAATATTTGCACAGAAAAAACATCTGTAATTGTATTTTCTTGCTTGACAAAGGCAGGCATCCCAAAAGGGAGCTCGGTCTCTTATCGAAAATGTTTGACACTCAACTTGTGCTTTTGAAAGTCAATGGAAGATACCACGTTTTAGATAATAAATCCTTTCCCCGTTATAACACAGAGCCTTAGCACACAGAGTAGAACCGTATCAAACAGCCTTTTGCAAACAGGGTAGATCCAGATCAGACAACTCGTGTGGACCCCAGGGTTTACTCAGTTTGCTTATGGAATTGTATAGATCTGGGTCCATGCTTATAAAACTTTTAGTTGAGTCTGAGATCGTTCTCAAGCTTTTGATTGGTCAGATTTGAGCCTTTGGCTCAAATCTGACCAATCAAAAGCTTGAGAACTCAAATCTGACCAATCAAAAGCCTGAGAACGAAACTCAGACTCAACTAAAAGCTTTACAAGCATGGACCATGATGTCAGGGTTTCTGTGTAAGACACAAAGTCCCTTGAAAATTTAACATTATAAACATTGTAAATGAATATTCATGGATTAACTTTAAAATTCATAAGATAAAGGGTTAAAAAATCAAGTATTAACTCGGCGTCTAATCAGTAGCCAAGATGTTTGAAACTCAGTCAAAAGTTTCCCAAACGTTTGTATAAACCAGGATTGATTTGACATGCAACAGATCAGAATTTTGGCATATTTTTCTCATCATGATGGACTAACATTGGCGGGTCTTTAATTACCTCTGTATGTTACTCACGTTGTCTGATTGTACTTAAAACTATACATTGACTCTTTACTCCTTGAATATTCATGAAAGAAATAACGCCGTCTTGAATATTTATTCTCTGATTCTATAGTGGTACAGGCATACACATATGTTTTTGTTTTGCTATGACGAAATATGTATACAGACTAATAATTCCATAAGCAAACACAACGGTCAGATCCTGGTCAGACGGCTTCTACAGGGGTCATCAGATCTAGGTCTACTTTATCTGAATGGGCATCAAAAGGTGTATCTATCAAGAACAGGGTGAAATGTTTTTGTAGAATGCAAACTTCTACAAAAATGAATGTCAAATTAATAGCACAATTCAGAGCTACAGATAAAGACGCGTACACAAATATTAAAATCGTCTTTTCTCCACCAAACCCTATGTTGTGACGAGACGATTCTAAAGAGTGGTCACAACATAGGGTTTCTAAAGAGTGGTCACAATATAGGGTTTGGTGGAGAAAAAAATCTTGAAAATGTTTAAATTTACGCATCTTATGTGGACCTCTGGCATACACTATCACACACAATGGGATTCGATTTGATTTGTAACGGCTATGGTAACTATGGCACAACTGCATTTTCAAAATTTCAGCAGACATGAGCGATATTTTTTAAATTTTTCTTTCTCCAGCATTTCAGTATTTACGAATACGAATTGCTGGTAACATTTCAGATCATAAAGACGTGGGATCACCATTAATAAATCACAAGCTCAAACTCTCTCTGCACTGAAAGAACTTCGTCTTTGGATGGCTACTAAATCTCGAAAGTTCTTAAGAGAACAAGTGCTTGACAGATAATCTTCAGCTGAGCTGTTTTTGTGCTTAACCCTTACTGTGTGGGGCACGAGTCACTAATGTCATTTGCAAACAATGTAGCCCCAGATGAGAGGGCTCCTAGAGGAACCCTCTCATCAGGGTCTGCAATGTTTGTCATGTTATACTTTCCGTTAGAAAAATCCTTAAATATTCACCATAAGCTTGACCTGTTTGATTTTTGGAATAGTCCATTTGAAAACTCAGCGTTGTAAGGCTTAACCCCTCCCCCATAAAAAACGACTTTTGACACCTTTGCAAGCAGACTAGGATCATAACTTCTGTATGAACCGTCTGATCAGGGTCTGCTCTTTTTGTTTGTATACTAATGTACAGTAGAACCTGTCTTAAGCGAATTTGAATTGATTGAACGCTTTGGAGATTGAACACAGAAGTCTTACAAAGCAGGTGGTTGTTTAATACAGGGGAAAAGTAATACAGATAGCTGCTATAGGAGATTTCTGTATTATTTTTGACCTGCATTAAGCAACCACCTGCCCTACAGACCTATAATTAGACTGTTCTAGGTTCTACTGTAGATGTGATTTAGACTTTTATGTCATAACCAAGCAATCCATTATCATGCGTAATTTATAAAAAATCAGGCCATGAATGAGTATACATTTATAAATTCTAGAATTATTAATCATGAAGGAAATAATTGAAGAACATGGGTGTTCTGACAGTTTGAATCCTTTTACGATCAAGCTAGAGGTGTGCAGCTGTCACGATTCTTCTACCATTCCGACACGTCTTACAAATGAGGTGTTTCATTCTGTTAGCCATATTAATAAATTATATACCGGGTATTTGATTATTTTACATAAGTTATGTATATTTGAAAAAGTCGACTTCTTTAAATTTGCATCTGCGGAAATCAACAAAAAATAGAGAACTCCTGTTGTGTTGCGTATCTATTGTTTTCGATCATTTGTATATCCACCGAAAAGCTTATATCGTGAGTGACATTTTCCTCTAAGCTCCTCCCCTTTTCTCCAACCCGATCAATTTAATAAAATGATTTCATGTCAATTTCCCACAAATCACTTATTAGAAAGCGTATCTAGTCACGTGAGCTAAATAATTTGAGGCTACCGAGAGGGAAATATTGTTGAATGGTCGCTTATTGTTGTATCACGAGCGTTCTCCGATAATCATTTCCCAACTAGGTGTCCCTGATACGATCTTCCTTATAAGTGGCTGACAGTCAGAGAAAGTATAGGTGGTATTTAGGAAAAGGGAGTTTACAAAGTGGTATATCTAGTGGTATTTCGTTAATGCAATAGGTAGAAGAGATTATTGGTTATTCACTAATACAAAAATTGAAAACAATGTTATTTTGTGATATTTTTTGTATCTCGGCACCTTAACACCGAACTATTGTGACCCGATTTGATGTTCATATAGCATACATGGACAAAACTATTGGGATAACATTTTGGGTATCAGGGGTCAATGCTAATGTCATAGTGACTATAGATATAGTAGTAAGGGAGGGTTTCCGACTGATAAATCGAATTAAGAACGATACACTGAGACCAAATTTAATATTTAGATATTTTTTATATGGACAAAGACTGGCATTACATATGCAGGGTCGCGGTCAAACTCGCTGTCGTTTTAATTATAAAATCCGGAAAATAAGTATGGACAGACGTATTGGTGACTAAACGTGGTGAAACTTCAAAATGGAGGCATATTGAAAAATAGTGGGCGAGGGTCAATATATAATTCATGCTAAAATTAAAATAAAAATATTTCAGGATTCTAACGTTTAGTAGTAAAGACTTTGTTTGCAGGTAGCTTGAGTAGAGACAGATGTTGGAATTGCATGGGGGTATTAAATGTCACTGGCATTAATTCCATTAACATTAATAATACTAAAACTACAAGATTAGTATGGATGGATCTTAAAATCCATTTAATAAAAGTAAAACAAGAGCATAGCTTGGTTTCCGTGGTATTGTCACGTTTCTTGTTTAAGAAAAAGCACAATGTTTACAAAGTCATCTGGAATAACTGTATCCTTTTTTCTTAAACTATTTTATTCAAAACAATTTTCTAAATTACATGTTTGCGTGCAAGCAAAAAAATAAATCTAATGTTTCGTTGTTTAAAAACAACAACGGAATATTAGATTTTTATTTTTTTGCTTACACGCAAACATGTCATTTAGAAAATGGACTCATATAAAATATTTCAAGAAAAAGGAAACATTTTTTTTCTAGATTTCGTTAAAATTATCATCGATGCGAAAACGGATGCATTTCTTGCTTTTACGCGGTCCCAGACACTCGGCTCCATACAACGATACTATTATACAGTCTACTGCTTATGTGCATTGAGTTTGGCGCACACAGGTGGAAGTTCTAGATTGATAGACACTTGTAGACAGACTGATGGTGATGCTAAACCTTTGATTACACGTATATTAAACATTACACATATTGAAAACAGAGTAGACCAGGAGCAGATGACTCGTTTAGGAGCTGTCTGATCAGAGTCTGCTCTGTTTGCTTATGATACAATATACATGTACCGGTAGATATGATTCTACATTTTCTGCAATGGCTAAAACTTCCTGTGTCCATGTGCTGTTATAACAAATTAATCAGATTAGTATTCATGACTTTATTATTTCTTACATTAATATTCATGGAGGAAATGGTTAACTGTACGTTGTTAATTTTCTGGTTTCTTTAATTGATGAATGTTTTAATAAACCATTTCCTCAATAAGTACGCCATTCTGCGCCTCTGTAAAAATCACTTTTTGAAACCATTGTGATAAAAAAGAGCATTTGCTTCAGAGGAGCAAATGCTCTATTCATTACTCAATAATTAAACAATGGAGTCATGTAAGTCAGGAAATAACGCTTCTACGTAAAACCCTATTGTTCGTCTACACGGCATCATAAAAGGAGCTGTTGAATGATCTTCATTGGAAATTACTGTTGTATTGCAGCTAGTAGTTTTTGGTCGCATACATGTAACTGTTTTATTGTATAACATAACGACACTTATTTGGCATGAAACTAGTGGCAAAATATAGTAAAAATAGAATATAATGACTGAATAGTGAAGGCAAATCAAATTTTAGGTCCGTGAGAGAATATAAATCTGCAAAGGGATGGGATAATAGAAACATTCAACCCTGTATGTTTCTTTATTACCAGTTTGAGTAAATACTCGGATTCTGATCGTTCGACTTTAACCAGGTTTAAGCCCCCGATAGCCATTTTTGGCTACTGACCGTTCCAATGCGGTACGCTTGCTTTCACCCTGTGGTCAACTTTGTTATTCAATATGCTTAATATTTAATGTTTTTCTTCTTGATATGCGTCCCGTTGTGTTTTGTCTTGTGGTTGTGCCGTTTATTGTGGGTGGTGTTTGGTGCGGTGTCTTTTCGTATATGACCCTCCCTGTTTGACTGTTTTTTTCTATATTTGCTGGTTGGACGTTCGGAGACATGTGATACGGTTAATGTTTGTCTAGTCATGTGAAGTTATCGATCTTGATCTGTCCAACGATGAAAAAGGTGATACTTATGAGAAACATGCAAGACTTAATTCTCGCAAGATTTCAAGACGCAATACTTAATTCTTTTGATCAATTTACAAATAATTTGTGAGATCAAACGGTTTTTGGTCATTGGTATGCATTGAAACATAATAATATTGTTTTGTAGATAGTTGTTAATGACAATAGGAAAACTAGGTCTAGTAAACCCTCTTTCTAATGGACGGTCGTAAAGGCATAGTAAATTAGCATCCTCTGTATTGTATCTAAAATGTGGCAGAAATGAAAGAACAATAGAACCTTTCTCAACCGTAAGTTTAGTAGAGAAGAATTTAGATCATTTAAAGCTGGTGGCTGCTTAATGCAGGATGAACGTCATGCAGAAAACTCCTGGAGAAAGATATGTATACTAAATTTAACGTCCGGTTTACAAAGGTTTTACTGTATATCCGGACAAATAAACACACTACCAGTGACGAAGAATAACTAGATTATTTCTAATTCATCTGTGCGTCTGAGGTTGCTGTAGCCTTCAGTGTTGCCAGATCTGATTCTACAGCTTTTGTCGAAGCAATGAAAATCCCTGAAAAACTTACAATATAAAGGTTCAGCTAATAAATATTCATGATTTCATTATTTCTTACATGAATATTGAACAGGGGAAGGGTTAGTCTTACAATTGATTTGTTACACAAGAAAGTAACGCATTAACTCATAAGACACAATAGCCTTAACCCTTTCCCTCATATTGACGACTTTTAACGACTCTGTAAAAGTCACTTTCTGAAACCATTGTGATGAATAGAGCATTTGCTCAAAAGTTTCCTTTTCTCTAGTTAATGCTCCTTTTCGGTAGAATTATTCAAAGAGATTATATCTAAAAATAGCCTATGCGGTAAAAATAATGTCTGTCCAATCTCTTATTTGCTGGAATTTTCGTTCAATTTCCAATTCGTTCAATGCTTTGAGCAAATATTGGTCGAGTGTCTAACAGCTTGGCTTCTCATGAGGGCCCAAACTGTTTGTAAATTTGCCAACCAAGACGCTCTTACACGAACTGAGTTAATAATGAGTTTCGCAGTCACATAACTTATTATACATATTTAATACATTAAAACTCAATACTACGAACACTCAAATACGTACCATTATTGATCTTTAACACAGGTGACAGCTTAATGCAGGCTGAAAGTCATGCAGAAAGCTCCTGTAGGAGCTTTCTGCGTGACCTTTACCGAGCATTAAGCAGCCATCTGCCCAGAAAGACATATATTCTTCATTATTAGAAATTCATAGTTTCGAGTGTTTACTGTATTGGTAGCCTAATACCCCCATCATTCCTTGAGTGAATTGGAATTAAAAGCTGTAAGTGCTACCAAGCTTTAAAGTCAGCATATACTAGAAATTGTTTCGGTAAGGAAGGAGTAAGATATTTCAACTTTGAGAATTGAATCATTGTTTTTTCACACAATAGTTTGCTCAGCATGCTAAATAACTAACGTCTAGCAACAGTAACATTAGACACTTATCAGCAAATGCAGCAAACATGTCTGATCCACCTTGAGAACATATTTTACTGGCTGGTGAGCGAACAAAGATGCTGCTTGTAAAGCTAGGAAAACATATGAGCTCAGTTAGGGTTTTATATTTTTGATGTTATTAGTTTTGAAAATTAAATACTGCTTAAGCCGGTGCTAGGGGCAGTGAGTAGTGTTGCACTTATAATAACTGCTCATGAACAGACTCAATGAAACCTGCAATTTTCTCTCTTTGCATTGCTGCTTTTAAAGGATATCCTACTTATATATACAGTGCTCCCTCCGTACAACGACCCTCTCAATAACGATTCCCTCCTTACAACAACGCATGTCACTGTTTCCGAAACAACAAGGCTCCAGAAACAATTTCTCTTCCATCGTATTGTATGTATGCCTCCATCAAACCCTATGTTGTGACCACTCTTTAGAATCGTCACTTTGTGACGATTCTAAAGTGTGGTCACAACATAGGGTTTGATGGAGGCATAACGGTTTTATAACGGTGCATAACGAAATACACCTTATCTGGGGATCTGAAAACGAACTAATTATGTTTGATTTTCCCTCCCTATAACATCTGCCGCTGAACAACACATACAATCGTCGTATCCCAAAGGGTGTCATTGTAGAGAGGGAGCACTGTACATACATTCTTACATTTTCGTTTGTAGTCTACATTCATCAAAAACAGAGTGGTGAAGTACACCGTGAAGAAAAATGAAACAAATGTTAAACTAGTTAAGATATTTCGCTGTCTGGACAAATCTGTGAGAACTGTTGCCAACTGATTGCACCAAGCGTCTTTTCAGAATACAAACTATTAAGATGCCTTGATTATGCATTCGAAAATTTAACAACCGTAATTGATGTAGACGACAAATTTCCATACGGTAATATGTTCGAGCGAAGAGTTAAATTCAGTTTATAAGGTTCATTTAACAACGTGCTGAAAGGTTGAAGAATGTTTCTGACTGCAAGTGCTTCTTACTATATTTATTTATTACCGATCCTATCTGTTCCAAGATATGTGCGAAAATAAATCTGTAAGTACTAAAAACAAATCGGCTTTCCGGATTTGAGGGAATGTATAACAGACACGCGACACAGATGTTCATACAGCGTAGTAGCTAGATGTTTTGCCAGACTGGTATAGAATTGATGCTTTTCATTAGAAGTACAGATAAGATCAAACAATGTTCAAGAATAGCCCCTTTGTGTGTCTCCACCAAATCCCATGTTGTATTATATCGAAGAGACGATTCTAAAGAATGATCACACCATAGAGTTTGGTGGAGAAATGACGATTTTATAATTTGAATACGCATCTATAGCTATGCTCTTTATATAATTGATTCACCATTGTGCTTAATTGACAAATGGGTATCTTTTTGCTTGTTTGTGATGGGGTTTTACGTCGCTTTAACAGCACAGTAAGACCTCTCTATAACGGCCACTAAATTGTGTTAACTAGTTGGTATATTAGGACAGGTGGCTGCTTAAAGAAAGGTGAAAGTAAAACAGAACGCTCCTATAGGAGCGTTTTGTATTACTTTCACCTTGCTTTAAGCAACCACCTGCCTTTAACACAACATACCTGATGTAATTTAGTAGCCGTTATAGAGAGGTTTTATTGTATTTCATTCGTGTTGCAACTAACTACAAGTCAAGGAAGATCCTACATGTGTTTCAGTGCAAGTGCATGGAACAAAGTGTATTGTTTCGTGCCCAAATGAACATCTATTAGGTTGAACCACCGACCTACCGCAAGCCAGCTGGAAATAAATTGAAAATGCTTTTCCCAGTGTGATTGACTTTGTAAACAGCTTGGATTTATGTAAGACACCACATAACTTGCATACGGTCAGGATCAAAACTGTCACTCAGAATGTATGTTTCACCCTTTACTCACTGATTATTCATGCAAGAAATAATAAAACCAGCAAACTTAAGGAATTTTAAGACATGGCAGAATCTGTAGAATAATATTCATATAATTCCGTAAGCAAACAGAGCAGACACTGATCAGACGGCTCCTACAGGAACCGTCTGATCTGAGTCTACTAAATTTGCAAAAGAATTACCCTTTCCCTGTTCTATATTTTTTCCAAATTTCAATACCTACTGAATACTCATGAGCAAAATAGTTATAAAGAAATATGGAAGGTAAAACATTTTTTTTCAAATTCCACACGCAAACAGAGCAGACTCTGATCAGACGGCTTCTATAGGAGCCGTCTGATCTGGATCTACTCTGTTTGCAAATGCGTGAATACACGTTTACATGGAGAAAATGGTTAAAAGAAGTACCTATGGAGTAAAGGGTTAATGAAAAAGTTAATATTGCTTCTGTTCTGTAAAACGAATCAGGCCAGGTCTATACATGGTAGCTAATGGTTTAACAATTAGCCAGTTCAAACTGGGAACTTACATGTTAAAAGAAATAAAAAGTTTATCCATCAATTTCGAGTGTAAAGGCATGATTAAAATTTGTTCATAAAAGTATGTTGAATTTTGTTTCAATAAAACACTCTGTCATACAATGACATGTCAACCATAGTATCATTTAAATCTAGCTTGCTGCCGGCGGATAAATGATAAACTTTTCAAACAGTTTAGATTCAGATGAATCAAAACTATGCGACGCCCTTGTTGCATGTTGGTTGACAAACGGAAACGGAGTATGCTCGTATAGGCAGAATTTGTAAATGTATTGGATGAGAAAAAATGTGTAAAATGATATGCTAAACATGTTTAATGTTAAATAAACGATCAACGTGACACTAGCATTCGGATGCTATATACCCCAAGGTTATTAAGAGTTATAGTAGACCATGTCTTACGCGGCCATTCATCTATTGATCATAGGAGTATTCAAAAGCAGGTGCTTGCTTACTACAGGACAAAAGTAATGCAGAGCTTTCTGCATTACTCCTCCGTACATTAAGCTCTCACCTGACTTACAGACTCATAATTAGAATGTTTTCATGGCCGCTTAGACAGGCTCTACTGTACATTGATAGTATTAAAGCAAACTGTCTTTGGACAGCATAATGATTTCAAAACTAACGAGATAGTGTCTGGTATTTTACCATATTCCGCCGTTCTTTCATCTATATTCGAGTGTTGAGTCATGCCATGTTATAAATGGGACATCCATTTATATTTTCCATACTATAACGTTCCACCGTCTTTAGATATGCAGTAAAACCTCTGTATAACGGCCAGTAAATTACATCAAGTATTTTGTGTTAAAGGCAGATGGCTGCTTAAAGCAAGGTAAAAGTAAAACAGAACGCTCCTATAGGAACGTTCTGTTTTACTTTCACCTTGCTTTAAGCAGTCATCTGCCCTAAATACCAACTAATTAACACAATTTAGTGGCCGTTATAGAGGGGTTTTACTGTAATAATGTAGTTCATAGCATACTGCGCATTGTTTGACACAAACGGCTCCTGTAGGAACCGTCTAATCAGGATTTGTCTTATTTGCTTATGAAATTAAATAGGTCTGATCATACAGGTTTTGTCTAAGCGAAAGAGTTCCTTTTAATTTTTAACTTATACAATTAACCTAGGAACATAGAAGATCCAGATCAGACGGCTCCTATAGGAGTTGTCTGATCAGGGTTTGCTGTGTTTGCATATAATATAATAAAGATATGATTCTACAGTTTCTACCATTGCCCAAAAATCCTGTACCAATGTACTATTATAAAAATATTCTAATAAATATTGATGTTGTTATTATTTCTTACGTGAATATTCATGGAGTAAAGGGTTAAGTTTATGAATAGTCATGAAGATATCAATTCATGCATAAATGTTCCCCAGAGAAAGAGATAATCAACTTAGCCTAGGTTGAATAGTTTGACTACAGTTGGTGTTAGTGTGTAAAACTGCTTTCAAGTGTTACTGTATATGGCGAATAATACTGATTAAAGTCCAAACATATTGTAGATTTTCAAGCAATCTTAACGAAAGAATCAACAGATGCACTTTTAAGTTATCTTTCACGGCTTTGAACGTGCATGTGTATTTTTCAGTTATACATTATATGAAAACGAACTGTATATGTTTAATTCTTTTCTGTCTTGTTCTGATATTTTGGGAAAAGGCTTTTATTCTGTTCAGTCCAGTAAATGTATGTTAAAATCGACACCTGACACACAGAGACAGACGAATTCACAGAAATGTAATATGGTTTTCAATAGTACATAATATATTTTGTAATTCAGCCTTTGCGGAGCCCTGGGGTGTTCAGGAATCAAGTTGTTTTAGAGAATTCATTGCTATTGCTCAGTCACGATTAAACGATATTTACATTACCTGTGTTTATGAATTTATGAATGCAAAATCATCTTTAATTGGTGCGGTTATCTAGTTTTGCTTAATGCAAAATATACCGAAATACTATTGCCCAAATCAGATGATTGTTGCACTAACTTCTCATTTAAACAGGAATACGTTGGAAGATAGAAACCAGGCCAAAGAAGTTGCCATCCTATTACATTAAATAATAGCAGATGAGTATTACGTCATCTAAATCTGCCTAAAATTGTTTAGAAAACAGTATATTCAGAGATATTGTTGGCAACAACCAAGCATGTTTAAGTTGATTGAACTGTTAAACAGCAATACGAGCAAACACAACTTACTAAATTAGCAATATATCGCAAATGCTCGCTTTATCACATTGCTTTTCTAGACTCGTTCAAGATCAAATTCTCTTAACGAACGACTGGTCACATATTCTATATGTCTCATCCAAACTATTTGATACTCAGACCGTGTTGTGGGAAACAAATCCAAGATACCAACAGATATTGTATAGCTGGCTATAGGTTAAACTAAAATAACAGCTTATCATGTTATGTAAGCAAGGCAACAGATAAAGGTGCGTACTCAAATACTTAAATCGTCATTTCTCCATCAAACCCTATGTTTTGATCACTCTTTAACCCATTCCCTTATATTGACGACTTTTGACGACTCTGTAAAAGTCACTTTGTGAAACCATTGTGAATTCTAAAATTTTCCTTTTCTCTAGTTAATGCTCCTTTTCGGTAGATTTATTCAAAGAGGTTGTATCTAAAAATAGCCTATGAGGTGTTAAAATCGTCTTGAAGATTCTTCATATGTATGTATGGGTTGGAATATGCTGCCTTTCTGTGAACAAGATAAAGTTGACTTGTCAGACGATGTGTTCATGGAGAATTACAGAGACCTTGTCCTTCGTAAAATAATTAGAACAAGGCAATCATTCATTTGGCTTACATTTCTTCTTTAGCAGTTGTCACAAAACACCATTTCTTCAGAAATCGTCATAAAAACTACAGTAATGTATTTACTTGTCAAATTATGGGGGAACATTATGTAACGTTGGCAGGAACAACCACAAAAAGACAGCTGGAATGGAAGAAGAACAAGCAAATACCGGTGACATTGATAATGTAGTAGAATAATTAAGTAAGACAATATATGTAAGTTTAAGCTTTTCCTTCATATAAACGTGTTTTCCGTCAAAAATTCGTCAAATATGTACTCAATGACCGAAAAAACAGCTTATTCTTAGTATGTTATGTAAGCAAAGCAATAGATAAAGATGCGTACTCAATTCTCCATCACTCACAGGAGCCGTCTGAACGGGGTCTGCCATGTTTGCTAATTGAATTTAAAAGACACGTGTCTGTACTCTCTAAAATGGCTGCAACGTTCCACCTTCCATATTTCATTAGTTTGTCCACGAATATTCAGTAGGTACTGGAACTTGGAATAAACATAGAAAGGGTTAACGCGGTATTGACCTCGCGGAAATTCATTCATGAACAGTATTATGAAGGTAAACATGGGACCGGTTGACAAATTGTCAGAAAAATGTCACTGGTATGAATAATAGTTCGAATTTGTCTCAGAGAGAATGTTGATTATCTTCAGACTATACAGACATGCATGATAAATTTCATTACAGCAGTGTATATAACCCATCATAATCCAGTTCATATTAGTTGTTAAGAAAAAATCAAATATACAGTGAACCCTCGTTATATCGGCATTCGTTACAATGGCAGCCTCGTTATACCGGCAGTATGCCTTGAAACAAAATTACCGTTAAGTCTTTGAAACAACCGTTGAATAAATAGGTGCAATGCCAATAAGACAGGTGATCGCTTAATGCAGAACACAAGAAGTGCAAAAAGCTCCCTTGGGGAGCTTTTTGCACTTCTAGCGTTCTGCATTAAGCGTTCACCTGTTGGTACTAGTTTAAATCTGACCATATGGTTCCTATCATATTTAAACTCGTTATAACGGCAACCTCGTTATACCAGCAAAATGTCTGGAAACAAACACCTCCGTTGTAATGAGGGTTCACTGTATAAAGTTCACAAAAACTTCTTATGTGACCACCAACTAGAGGTCTAATTCTGGGTATCAAGTCAGAAGATGTTTTGCATTACTTTGGTCAGGTGTATTAAGTAGCCATATGCTTTTAACGATATACGTATGTGTTTATTCACAAAGTGGTCGCTTTAGATAGGTTTACTGTATAGAAAGCTGCTTGCCTAACACTTTATATATGATTTGTTTTCCAGCTGACTGACACGCAGACAATATAAAAAATGTAAATTTATGTATAAATGCCTAAATAAAACGGTTTCATATCAATTCGGAAAGTAGGAGAACTTTCGAAAGCAAAAGTAGCAATGTGAAGTATGTTCATGAGCAGTTTTTTAAAATACAACACTACTCACTCCCACAGTTTAACCCATTCCCTCATATGGACGACTTTTGACGACTCTGTAAAAGTCACTTTGTGAAACCATTGTGATAAATAGAGCATTTGCTCCTATAGGATGTATTTATCACAGTGGTTTCAAACTACACAATTCTAAAATGTTCCCTTTCTCTAGTTAATGCTCTATTTCGGTAGATTTATTCAAATATATTGTATCTAAATAGCCTATGATGTAATGGGTTAAGCGGTATTCAATTTAAAAACTAACAGCATTGTTAGTACGGTCGCCATACGAGCACTTAACACCTGCTACATAAGTTCTGAAAGCAGGAGATCATTCGAAAGAAAAGCAGCAATGTGAAGTATGTTCATGAATAGTTTTTAAAATTACAACACTACTCACTCCCACAGTTTAAGCGGTATTCAATTTCAGAACTAACAAAATTGTTAGTACGGCCGCCATGCTACATAAGTTCTGAAAGTAGGAGATCGTTCGAAAGAAAAGCAGCAATGTGAAAAGAAAACATTACAGAATCCGTTTTATTGGATCTGTTCATGAGCGGTTATTAAAAGTGAAACGCTACTGACGCCCCCTAGCACCTGGAATAACACTTACATCTGGCTTACTCCTACCCCATTGTGAAAATATAATATAAATATAATGTATGTTTAATTTTAGTTCTGGTGAATTTTCGGCCAAGTGTCAAACAATTCCTTGGCGTTTCGTACGGTTCAAAGCTGTTTGCAAATGCGAGTAAAGTCGCCAATACATGTAGCGGGTTAAGGCTTAACATTGTATTAACCCATTCCCTCATAGTCTATTTTTAGATCCAACTACTTTGAATAAATCTACCGAAAAGAGGCATTAATTAGAGAAAAAGAAAGTTTTTAGAATTTTGTAATTTCAAACCATTGTGATACATAGAGCATTTGCTCCTATAGGAGCAAATGCTCTGTTTATCACAATGGTTTCAAGAGGTGATTTTCCAGAGGCACATAAAGGCGTATTTATGGAGGAAAGGGTAAATGTATCAGCATATGTGTTCTTTGTTAAGAGAAAACATTATAGCATAAATGACAATGCGTTCTTGTTAACATGAGACGATATCAAAATCATGTTATTTATATCCAGCATACGCATTGTTCGACGATTCCAGTTTCTGTTGAAGTTCATTGCAAACTTTAATATCCCATTTGGGAAATTCAGTTTGATTTATCTGCAATGTTTATGGCTAATTTAATTATAAGTAAGCAGCATATGCTTCTAAAACGTTAATGGCTAATTCGAGACAATGTGTCTGGCGTGTCGTGCACTTTTATCAAAATAAAATAATTATTATCTTTTTAAGAGAATGCCAGGTGTGTGCGTCCCTGTAACTCAGACGTTCTGATCTTACAGCGAGACACGCTACAATACTTTAGTGCAACTTATCTTGTTGACAGTTGTATCTTAAGTTGTTACCTGAAAAAATCTATAACTATTCTTCAATTAATATCTTAGAAGGCACCTTTGCCCCTCACCAAGCTCCACAAAGTTTAGCGATCGACCAGTAACAGGAGAACACATTAAAAATAAATAAAAAATAGAGGTAAAACCTCAATGAGGATAACAACTTTTTAAATTAGTGTTAGTAATCGTGTACTTCTTAAACATGCAACTACAAACAAGTCTTTCGTGTTTTAAACCTAAATATGTTTACAAGACATTTGCAAACACTGTGCAGCCGTTTGTTCAGTACCTATATTATTTGTCATTCAAATAATTTGTTTTCAGTGGTAAATTTTGGTACATTTGTTTGTTTAATAATATTCAGAAAAATAGGAACCAGTTTTAAACACTCAGCATATTACGGGTTAACATATTTGAAAGATGGCCTGTCAATACCCGCTGACTTGCGGTAGGTCAGTGGTTCTACCCGGATGTTATTCTGTGCACGAAACAATGCAAGTTGTTCGGTGCACAGCAGAACTTCTAGGATCTTCCTCCACCTCCAGCTGGACGTCATGATACGACTGAAATACTGGTAAAACGAGGTAAACCAAACATTACCTGTATATGTTATGAGCGTTGAACGTGGTCGACTTAACTTCAAACCTACTAGTTATTGCTATTGAAAGGAACACTGATAAACAAGAATACACTCTTGCAATACAATAAAGATTATGCATATGACCTGGGCATCGAACTCAAAATCATGTAAGAATCCTATTTAATATGTAATGCCATAATAATCTTACATAAAATATGTTTCTATTTGTTTTGTAAAATGATATGTACACCTTCAGTTTCACAATTTCTTTAGGCATGCATTTTCCAGAACATTTGCAGTAAACTTTCGGATGATATAAACGTAGAATCTCCGTTTAACAACCCCGCAGTTAACATTTTTCTCGCCCACTTCGTCTTGAGACATTCGCTTTCTTCCAAAAGTTTATTTGTTTCCAAGGAACCATAAAATCTCTGGAGTATATTCTGTTGAGATGAATTTGGAATGTGTTTTAAAAGCATAAACGTCAGGCTCTGGTTAAGAAACAATTTACATGCTAGTAGATTACTTACATCCATACCAATACTCTCAAAATGAACATTTCGTTATGCTTTATGTGTTAACCCTCCTTTCCATTGTATAAACACCATTTCACGCATTGCAAATAGTGTAGACCTAGATCAGAGGTTCTTTTAGGAACCGTCTGATCAGGGTCTGCTCTGTTTGCTTATCGCATAATATACAAGTAGATCTGATTATACAGTGTCTGCCTGAGCCAAAACACCCATGTGTAAATTTGCCATCATAGAAACACAGCTAATAAATATTCATAGTGTTATCATTTCTTACATGAATGTTACACAGGGAACGGATTAAATGCATATTATGAATACTATATTTAACTTTCCCGTACATTCGTATCCTATGCATAATCGATACTTATTTATTTGATAAGTGTTGCCCTTTGTTAAACCAGAGTCCATATTCATAAAGGCCCTTAAGAATACCTAAACATGTGGAAACAATTATGATAAATTTCTGTCTATAGCAAAACCCTGGAGTAAATTTCCATTCAACTACTCTTAGAATATAATGTTAAATCCATTTTTTATATTAAGCTTTATTTTTAAAGAATAACTTAGCTGGTAAATATTAGGTGAACATAAGGAATATTCAAAATACTAAGGTATTTTTCTCTTAAGGTTCTTCATTTGATACGGCCCAAGGACTGTAGATAAGATGCTTACTGGTCTATCAAAACATCTTACAGTTATTTGCAATACCTCGAAGGGACCGTACACATTTTTTCGAGATAACAGAAGTTCGAGTCATAGGGTGTGATCTGAGTAATATGCACAGCAAAATGCAGGTCTAAAGTCATGATGACAGCTCCTGTGGGAGCTTGTAGGGCAAATCTTTAGACCTGCGTGACCTGCATTAAGCTGTCACACGTGTTTTAGAGCAATTCTGTCTTATTTTAGAGCAATTCTGAATTGTACATTTTGGAAATACCGAACTGTTATTTCGAATCATCTCGAAGTTCCAGTTATCTATTACCCCCATTCCACTGGGCGGCGCTTCCACTGCGCTCATGACGATCATGGCGCTTCTCCAAAATCTTCCAAATCGTCGCAGAAGCGCCGTCGTGTGCCTAATTTTGGGACTTGGGCGTTTCTAGTACGCTTATAGTACGCTTCAATAACGACCTCGCTGCGCTGTTTACGATCCTGTCGAGATGTTGCTGCGCTTCTACGGCGCTTGATGTCTCTCAACGACGCTTCTACTACGCTTCCACTACGACACGGGATTTCAGACTACGCTTCGTCTACGCTTACTACGTTGCTGTTACGACCTTGCTTCGACCTAAGCGCATGGGGCTGCGCTTCTGTTGCGCTTTTGGAACGTTTCTATATAAAATAGGTGATTAAATTGCTTTCGAAGCAGTTGACCATCATCCTTCGAAGAAAATGGATCAAATTGTTTTGAAGACCCAGATCAAGAAAAACACAGTTTTGGGCATGATCTAGGTCTTCTTTTTGCTAAGTGTTTCATGGGGTGACTCAAGCATTAACATTTTCCCTGTTCAATATCCATGTAAGAAAGAATGATCTTATGAATATTTATTAGCTGCATTTTTAAAATTAAACCTTTTTAAGAAATGTTTTTGCTTTGACAAAAACTATAGAATCATATCTATATCATGTTATAAGCAAACAGAGCAGACCCTGAACAGACGGCTCCAATAGGAACTGTCTGACCTATGTCTACTCTGCAAATGTGTGAAAAAGCATTTGTATGTGGACAAATATCTCGGCGCTTTTGTTGCGATGCGACTGCAATTGCGCTACGTTACTCAAGCTGCGGCTACGATACTGCTGCGTTCATGAATTTCTTACTACGCTTTTGCAGCGATTCGAGTCCACGGCGATGCCACTACGATTGTTTTGAGCAAGGTCAAAACAATCGCCGTGAAGTGGCGATCAAGAAGCTTCTGTTACGCTTCTACTACGATCAGGGCGCATCTACTGCGCTCCTGCTACGATTCGCGGCATTTTTACCAAAGTTTCGAAGCGTAGCGGAATCGCCGCTCAGTGAAATGGGGGTATTAGTTTGAGATGTCGAAGTTAAATTGTATCTATCTTAATTTTGGCGGAGAATTATAAAACGAAATTTTCTTAATTTTCCTAAACACGTGTTAAACCTTTTTAATCTTAAGACAAGAGTGTTTGTGAACAACTTATGCCCCCGACGTTTGACCCTGAAGGATGACTTTGCCCTATGTCTCATGGACCAGGTAGTTGAACGCGACACATCGTCTTTGTGTGGTGAACATTTGTGCCAGGTTATTTTGAAATCCATTCACAGATAAAACAAGTTATAGAAGGGACACGAAATTTGGGACGCACGGATGGAAGGACAGACGGTCGGATAGACGCAAGGATTGACAGACGGAAGGACGGACAATGTGATTACTATATGCCCGCCGTTGGGGGCATACTATAAATATATATTCAGAACTTCGAATACAGATCGCATTGTCAGAACTATTTTGTTTGCCGACAATCAACCATGTGAAAATCCAGGGACTTGTATAAACGAATTGGAAACAGAAAATGACAAGGTATTGTAGTGAAATATTAATCCTCCAACAAACACTTTACCATACAATTGTATTTTGTCAAACGACACAGCTTCATTAGATGAATATATAAGAAAAATATCGAATTCTGTTTTCGTCAAGCTTTCGGACAGGCAAACAGAGAGACAGACGGCCAGACTGACCATCAATTAAAACATTATGGACATATATCTTACTTTTATTGAAATGGGATTGCATTGAAGTTTTTTGTATATTTAACGATTTGAACATAGTTATGAGTTACAACGATAGAGAAAATATCACACATCAGATACCTTAGAATTTTCACGCTGTTTCCAGACACTCTTCTACATTTGAGACATCTTACGTCTTATGCTAAATGAACTGTGGCACACAGAGACGGGCTTTCTAAATTGCTAGACACTTCTAGACAGATAGATTGTGATGCCAAATCTTTGCATTCTGATACTCTGTCTGAAAACTGCACATGTTAAGACTTCCTTGTCATGCAGCCATGTCAGTTTGCAAATAAAATTCAATAAACTGAAGAAAACACATACCTGAGGGTCAGAAAAACATCTTGCGTGTTCACAATGTTGGGATATTCCTACTGCATGAACAGTGGAATTCTCTCACTCAAAATAATGTATATTGCCAACTGGACATCTCGTTTCAAACAATTGTCACGATTATATATGACTATTTTATTCAACGTAATATTCATATTCAAAGTGTCTGACATATTTTTCAACCACAGCTATGTGATTAACTGGGTCTGTTTGTTTTATTATTGTATTCATACGCCTTTGCTGTCAGTATAGCACCTGCGTTCCTATGCAGTTTGGATCCAGATGACACACGGATGTCACTTTAGAATCCAAACTGTTTGTTACTGTGTTAACCATTCGCTTGCTATTCACGTCCTGCAGGAGCTGTCTCATCAGGTTCTGCACTATTTACAAGTTGATTGTGCAACCAATGCAGTCCACAGCAGTTGCACAGCGAAATACTTGTACACAGTGAAGATATATGTAATTATACAACAGGGCATGGGTAAAAACTCAGCAAGCGAAGGTTTAATATCACTTACTGTGGTAAGAAGGGGGGGGGGGGGTTAACAAACGAACTTTATAACAGATGGCAAATTTTGCAGACGGGAATATTCGGTAGTAAAATAATTTCGATACCTACTGAATATTCATGGACAAATAGTGATTATGAATTGTGGGAGGTGGCAAATTGTAAAGAAGCAGATATTTCAAATTCGATTAGTAAACAGAGCAGACCATGATCAGTCGTCAAACAAAGACAGAAATTTGTGATTCGTGAATATATTCAGCATATTACTACGCCTAAAGTCTTATAACGACATTGAAATAAACATTCTTTTTGGAAGAAACAAAAACTGAATATAATCACGTAGCTTACACAACATAACATACATATAATGTTCAATATCAATACAGTCAATATTTTGAAGGGATTGCAATCAACCGAAGTCACCGAAAACAACATACAATTAATGCAAAACATCCAAATACAATTTAACCAGATTACTTTTCTGACGTGATATTTGGACAATGGTTTGTGCAAAAACAGTACATATCCTTATAATTAGCCATCGGTGGGCCAGCAGTGTGTGGTTTTGTAACATTTTAAAACATCAATCACAATTGGGTTAACCGTACACTTTATACATCGTGCAATTCCTTGTTATATCCCTCCTCTCTCCATGTATCTCTCTTCTGTTTCAATCTCTCTCTCCCTGTCTGTCTGTTACCCCCTGTCTCTGTCTCTGCATGTATGTTTATCGCTGTATCTCTGTCTGTCTCTGTATTTCTGCTCCTGTCTGTGTCTATATGTCTATCTCTGTATGTATGTCTGCTGTCTGTCTGTATGTGTGTCTCTCTCTAGTCAGTTCTGTAGAAGTCATCGCACTGCAGGTCTTAACTAAATCTAGTTTGTTATTCAATTATATCATGAATTTGCGATAACATTACTTCCCGACGATATACAGAGATTCATTACATTGGGCCACCATATATTGAAATACTTAATTACCCACGTGTATCCATTACACTGTGCACAATGTCTTTCTTTTCCCCCATATTTATCATGTTTATCCGCTGAAACTATAGATATGCAACACTTGATGTCAAAAGCGGCGCACTGCACGGAATCAAGTGATATATTTTGACGAAACGTATTGTCAGTGTAAATCTGATAGCCTTTATCAGAAAACTATGACGTTCCGCCGCTTGGCAACTGAACAGCCACACAGAAATAACCGGTATCTTTGACAATTTCGACACGCAATCGAACACAATTTGATACCATGCTCGATCGACCTGTCGACGTATACTATTTTACTTCCAGTGTGGCAATAATTTGTACTTTATAAAGAACAGGCTCTCTATACAAAATCATTTCCACTATGAGCTACGGAATTTAAAACGACTTTCACTGTCGAGGAGAAATGTTTCCTCGGGGAAATTAATTCAGGTTTCCATTAATCAAAGCAATACGTCAGACAAGTTTGTAGGCTCGAAAACAAAATGTGTATGCAAAATTAGTATTATGCACACTGATTAATGTAAAATCATTTCATTGGGCACTTCATAATGAGGTGTGCACACGAAGCACTTTGAAAACACACCAACACGTTTGGCTCTTGATATGATATACCAGGCCTTTAGGACAATATGATATCTTTGTTTTTATGCATTTGTCGCATAAACTGTTTTATAGTTTGCTGTACAGTATTTTGATAACTTAACTCATTTCCTCTTTGAATAAATCTACCGAAAAGGAACATTTACTAGAGAAAATGAAACTTTTAGAATTGTGTAGTTTAGAAACCATTGTGATAAATAGAACAAATGCTGTATTTATCAAAATGGTTTCAAAGTGTGACTTAGTAGGGGCGCAAAAATGCGTCACTAGGAGGGAATGTGATAACGTCTATGAATATTCGTTCCTAGATGTCGTACATAGATAGCATGCCAAAACGTCTTATACAGATAGCATGCAAAAACGTCGTACATAGATAGCATGCCACAATGTCGTACATAGATAGCATGCGAAAACGTCTTATATAGATAGCATGCCAAAATGTCGTACATAGACAGCATGCCAAAACGTTTTATATAGACAGCATGCCAAAATGTCGTACATAGATAGCATGCCAAAATGTCGTACATAGATAGCATGCCAAACGTCGTACATAGATGGCATGCGAAAAGCACATACGCTACGGCAATACATAGAGAATGCCCAGTTATCTAGAAAACTTAACAAAAGCATCAGCAACACAAAATTCAAATATGTTTGAACATAACATGTGTATACAAGAAATGTAAAACATATGTCTACAGCTGAATTAAAATTATTCCATGAAAGTTCGATCATATGACTTCATCACAACCTATATCCATACCATTTCGTCAAATGTGTTTCACATTCCACATTGCTACTTTTGCTTTCGAAGGATATCCTGCTTTCAGAATGTGTGTACTTCACAACAGCAGGTGTTGGTGTTAATTGCCCATGCGGCGGCGGTAAAAGGTCGCCCCGTACTTCATTCTCAGTGTTATATTTTCTGGTCCTTCGGGCTAATCAGTTTGCCAGGGGCGTGAGTAGTGTTGCACTTTTAATAACTACTCATGCGCACTCAATAAAAGCGAGTCTAATTATTTCTGTTTTTACATTGCTAGCTTTGCCTTCGAAGGATCTCCTACTTTCAGAATGTTTGCACCTACGTTAGTATTTTGTTTTAATTTGAATCATTTTACGCGTGTGTCCTTTTTCGATATTCATCATGTTTATGCACAGGAGTTTGATATATGCAAAGTTTATCATATTATTATTGATGCCAACCACACCTCATTACACGGAATCAATTGAAAGGCTTTGGACAAATATATTGTCAATGTAAATTTGACAGCTTTGACCACAAAACAATGGATTCCAATCGCATGACAACCAAGAGCGACATGCTCTGCTCCTTTATATAGAAGGATAGGTTCTGTAACAAAGTCATTTCGATTCGGAAATACTCTGGACTGTCTCAAGTGCCGATTAGAATTATGTCCTCGGTATAAGTCATTCAGGTTCTCATTAATCAAAGCAAAATATCAGACGATGTTTTTAAGGCTCAGAAATTTGGTATGCAAACAGATTAATATAAGAATTTCATTTGGATGTACACAAAAAGCATAATATGCCAGGTATTTATCTGAAAAGGATATCATTTTTGTTACTTATTGACACATGGCATATGAATATTTTGTTGTACAATATCTTGATAACAAAATTCCTGTAAACTTTCTGAAATCTGATCATAAATGAACTGCAAAAACACCAACGTATCAGAAACACAAACTATCAGTTTTGACATAGTCATACTTTCCTTGACACATACTAGCCTAAGGCATGCAGATATGTCTTCATTAAATGTTGACGTTTCAAAGAGAGAAGTTCCGGTAAACAGATTACTGAAGGTTAGTTCGATTTATGGCAAACATCCACTGAATGTTTTGAAGAGTGTCCTGTGTCTATTCCGTCTATTCTAGAAGGCAACACTATTGCTTTGTGGTGTCGTTAGTCTAAACTAAAGTATTGTTACTAGAATATGTTTCCGTATAAACGGTAAAACCTCTCTAAACCGGATATTCAATTTTGTATAAATATAGGTCATTGGGATAGAAGTTTCATGCATGCAGCTCCAAAACTTTGGAATGCTCTACCGTCAGGCATCAGAGACGCCAGCTCACTGGCATCTTTTAAAAGATGTCTAAAACGCATTTCTTCAACATAATGTACTAGGACTTGATAATATTGGTCGAGTAATATCCTGTCAGTTGGGCACTGTTTGAAGGCCCTTTGTGTGTCGCTTTGTTCTGGGTGGTGGATCTTGACGGTAGGGCTAGCCCAATCTCTGAAACCACTCGGATAGCCGCTCAGGATGGGCATTGTGTGTCTCATTCAGTGTCAGTTGATGTCTAAAAACGCGTGTCTTTGGCATATTTTACTAGGACATTACTAAGACAATTAAGAAAACGTAGCTAATAATTATCAATTATGATGACTGTTGCCCTGGCCACGGAATGTCTATCCTGTCACTCTATTGTGACTGTCGGGACATTTTCGAATCCCTCCCATCTCGAACATTTGCTACTTGCAAATTATTGGTCGAGGAGTATCCTGTCAGGTATTTAGTTGGGCACTGTTCGTAGGCACTCGATGTGTGCTGGGTGGTAGGGATAGTCCAATCTCGTTGAAACCACATGGATTGCGGCATGGGATGGCATTTTTTGTCCATTCGGTGTCAGTTGATCTGATATTACGATACTCCTGCGTCAATTTTGCATACTTTGTGTATATATTGGTGGTTTGTTTGTATATTTCTATTGCATTGTGTAGTTTATATGCATTAGCTACAAATTTGACATATTCTGTTAACCCATTGTGCTACATATGTAAGGCAATATCTTATGTATAGTGATGTATGCCATACATAAACCCAATCCAGGTGGTTCTGGGTCGTAACTGTATGATGTACTGATACTGTACATATAATGTTTCATTTGAGTTTTGGTGACATGAGTGGGCTGACACAATACAGTCACAGTGTGCGTCTGTTTCCCTTGAATTGCGGACATTAAAAAGGCACAGAAAAGAATGATTTTGTTTTTATCTATAATTCTTAAATTAATTCAATTTTTAATGATATCTCTTTCCTAAATTTCATTTGTTTTAAATGTTCTATGTGCATTATATATATTCAATTCTGTACATGCAATTGAATCATGTGAAGCGCGTTTGAATGCACATATCCTGTGTGAAAAGAGCGCTATATAAATGTGGTATAATGATAATAATTGAGACATAATAATTGAGACAGGTGACAGCTTAGTGCAAGCTGAAAGTCACACAGAAAGGTCCTCTAGGAGCTTTCTGCATGACCTTTACCCTGCATTCTGCCTAAAAATTTCTTCTATACTAGAATTCCTGTTGTCACTTAGAAAGTGTACTCGCTGCAATTTGTAACATTTATAGGTTAACCCTTATCCCGCTACCAACTGCAGTAAAATCTCTCTTAACCGGACGTTAAATTTAGTATAAACTTCAGTAAAACCTCTCTTAACCGGAAGTTAAATTTAGTATAAATATCGGTCTTGGGTACAGGTGAGAGCTTAATGCAGGGTGGAAGTCAGCTTTCTGTATGACTTTCACCCTGCATTAAGCAGTCACCTGCCTAAAATATCTAAATTCTTGTCTACTAGAATTCCGGTTAAGAGAGGTTTTACTGTACTTCACTCGCATGTGCAAACAGCTCGGATCCAGATGACACGCCATCCAAGTGACTTGGTGTCTCATCAGGATCACAGCTGTCAATAGTTTCTCAAACGCTTGACTTTATCGAATTGGAAGTTTTTTGGAAGACAAAATTGCACTTAAACCAAATCCTTGAAGATACATTTTCACAGCGGTACAAGGGTTAATAGATGTTTTTCAACAATGTAATAACATATAGTTTGTTTCACAGCAAGGTTATGAAAATAATGGAATTATCTTTATATCTTACCTGTATATCGACAGAATCTGTTGAAGAAAATACCAATAAAAACATGAAGGATTCGTTCCTTTTACAACCCATTCAACATTTATAACATAAAAAGGGGAGCTCGTCTAGTATGACGAAATCCCCCTTTTTCACCTATTAAGAGTAAACGACACCTTATATTTTATGTGAATACATTTCAACCCTTATTTAATTGTCAAATGGCAACACACGAGGTACATTTTGTATATTGAAAACAAAATCAATTGACGTTTTATTTGCCCAACAACGACACAGGAAAACATTGGGGAACAAGCAAAAATATAATTTAGTACGCATATAGCGTCAGTGAATCACTTGAACACGAGCAAGTAATCTTGAATCGGTTAATAAGTGCCACTAAAAACAACAACAGTGAAAATGGAACAGAAAAATACAAACAATAATTTGTGTCTCGACTGGAACCGCTGTTTCTGTTGCGTTTCCTCTGATATCAGCTTTGAATGCGGACTAAATACCAGTCGCATATTTTCTTTACACTCTTGTGACCATCACGTTTAGTTCTTAATTTGCATTTAGTGGAATATCTGTCCAACTAAAGATACTCGTGGTATATTGCGTGCACTTTCTTTTTTGTTGACTAGTGATATGAATCCATCTTTGGAAAATAATTGATTTCACATGGAAAAGTGATGCTAAAATAAAATGCAGATTCATATTCAGTACATACAATTAAATGAAATGGAATCTGTGTATATTCAAATACAATTTAATGGTTAATATTATGCGAAGGAACACGTAACAGTTCAACGGTTGATTGAAATATCAATCAATGCCTAAACATGCCTGCATATATTAATAAAATACTGGCAGAAACATTCGCGCTTGAAAACGGAAATAATCTAACGTGTATTTAGGTTACGTGAAGAAAATGGTTTGTATGTGCATTGTATGCATTTTGATGAAGATACGCTTTGTCCATGTCGCCTTCGCGAACAGTATGAGTATGACATTTTCGGACCTAGAACCGTACCTTGCAGGTGTATATGCAATTCATAAAGACGACATCACTCGACATAAAATGCCTTACCACGACTGCACAACATTGTGTCAGTCTATGGCGGACTGCAATGCTGTAAGTTGTTGGCAAAATACCATTGGGTAGAGCTCACGTCAAGAATGTACCGTTTGCAAACTTAATCTTGACAATTATTTTAATTTGTACAGCAATGATAAATGGACAAAGGCTCGACTGTGATATTTGAATAACTATTATATACCGATTAAGCATCATTTAGTACAATTTTCAAACCTTACATTTCTAAACCGATGTTTCAATTCATACTATTAATTTTAATGCGAACAAATGATCACTTTCAGAAAACATGTACTTCACAACAGCAGGTGTTAAGTGTGTGTGTGGCGGTCGTAAAAAGTCGCACCGTACTTCATTCCTAGTGCCGGTATAATTTCTGGCCTTCGGGGTCATTATTTTTTATGTTATTAGTTTTGAAAATTGCATACTGCTTAAGCGGTCCTAGGGCGTGAGTAGTGTTGCACGTTTTATTACTACTCATGAACAGACTAAGTAAAACCGAGTCTGCAAATTTCACTTTTCGCATTGCTACCTTATTTTTCGAAGGATCTCCCACTTTCAGAATATACACACTATAAGTGAATTGCCTAAAAATGAATATCCTATTTGTTGTTTCCATGGATGTGCGACTCGATTTGCATTTGCCGAGAAACTTTAGGTCTCATCACATCCAATCTGTTGCTGTTCACGTCAATGTACCTACCTGTAAATAGTGAAGGCCTAGATGAGACAGCTCCTGCAGGAGCTGTCTCATCAGGGTCTGCACTATTTACAAATTGATTGTGCAACCAGTGCACCAGTTTACTTAATATGACAACTGATCCAGATTTGTATGTGTTTATGGTCTGACTTTGTATTCATGACAGGAAATAAAATCTAAATATTCCATCGATAGATACAACTTTGTGGAGATGTTCGTGCCCAGTGATAAACCGTACAGTGTTGGGTATCGGGGAGAATGTCCATGAAACTGTTTAGCTCACAGTTTCCTTCAGATCACAGATGGAACGTTTGTTACAATACTATAACTGTAGTGAGCTACAGATGAATACCAAATACCAAATACTTATATCGTCATTTCTCCACCAAATCCTATAATGTGACCACTCTTTAGAATTGTCTCTTGGAGAAGAGTCGCAGTGTAGGGTTTGGTGGAGAAATACAGGAGCTATTCCAAAACGTGTTTAGATTTACACATCGTATCTAGACCCCTATATAAATACAGATTTAAGATTTTGTGTCCTCATTTCATACACATCGGTAATACATTTTCGTTGTAAAGTAAGTTCTGTTGCATACTGACTTACGCATTTGTCATCAATAACTGTAAATCGATAAAAAATACAGTGGTTTTACTTATCGCCTAACTTTATAGATTTATGTCCATTTTAGTAAAGTAAATATATAAAATTGTTTACACGTGAATAATGTCAAGATGCGTTTACCACATGTATTTAGTTTTCTCCAAAATATCATATGTTAATCAAATTATTATGATGATTTGCAATCACCGGGTACATGATTTATTTGTTTGCTTTTATGAGTTTGGTTTAGCAGCACAGCTATACAAAATGACCATATGGCCCCGTGACTGGTTGCTTGGCTTATCACTTGAAATATATTGTATAGACCAGATAATTTAAACATATTCAAGAATTGCTCCTTTATTTCTCCACCAAACGCTATACTGTGTCCACTCTTTAAAATCGTTTCGGAGAGGGTTTGGTGGAGAAAAGACGATTTTAGTATTTGGGTTATCACCTTTATCTGTAGCTCTAGTATACATTTGGACCATTGACTGTTATCTCCTGTTTTGATATATATATCTTGACCTGTTGTATTATATACTTACTTGTATTGAGATATGTGTATGTAACATGTAACTATGCTATTTGTATGTGGTACGTTGGGCAAATGCCCCGTTTTTCCTGAATAAACTATATCTAATTAATCATTATATATACTAGTTTGGGTATACGTTAGCTTAATGAGTCTTAAATCCACTTTCAAACTAAAACATCTACAGTTTAATTTCAATATGTCGAAATCGGTTAACTCGAATTTCCGGACCTCGATGTAAAAGGTCGGTCCTTCCAAAATTTACAATACAGACTTGTTTAATAGGTATCACTACGCATATCTCGAAACACATGTGAAAGATTAATGTATGTCTCATCTCGAAACACATGTGAAAGATTAATGTATGTCTCATCTCGAAACACATGTGAAAGATTAATGTATGTCTCAAGTAATGCTTGAGACATGCATTAAGCCGTGGACTTTAGAAATTGTCCAGATTAAAATTCAGATGACCGGAACTTATGTTATCTCGAATTAATTTGTATTGTTCCTTGACGTTCGAGATATCGATGTTCTATTGTATTTATTTTTATGACCCCCGATCAAAGTTGGGCATTGCCCTGTCAGTCTGTTTGTCCGTTTGTTTATCAGCAACTTGAACATTGGTCATAACTTTTGAGCTAGTACAGACAAAGACTTGATATTTGGCATGCACGTGTATCTCATAAAGCCGCACATTTTGAGGGGTGAAATATCACGGTCAATGTCATTCTTCAGGGCACAAGGTCGAATTTGGCGGGGGTATTTCTGTGTTAACATCTGTCACTTACAATGACACATCTTAAGCAATCATGATCTTGAAATATTTATGACTCTGAAAGTCTTTGAGTTGAGATGTCAGTAGTAGTTGCGCTTTTATGACTTATTAGTTATGCACACTAATGGCGTTGTGACAGGTGTTCGTTCTCTTTTCCAAAGCTAGTATAA
This sequence comes from Azorinus chamasolen, assembly GCA_963576725.1. Taxonomy (NCBI): domain Eukaryota; kingdom Metazoa; phylum Mollusca; class Bivalvia; order Cardiida; family Solecurtidae; genus Azorinus; species Azorinus chamasolen. Next base: position 78,028,288 of record OY755242.1, read on the forward strand.
AGACAAGGTTTTCATTAATGTATAACAAACGGCCAAAGAACGTTTGATTGAATATGCGTTTATTGCATAATGTCACATGTTACCCTTAATCTGCTGAATCATTAACACTGCCTCCTCCCTTTCTGAAATATTAATAAAACTGTTAAGAAATTCATCACTGAAGAAAATGTTTTACATGACAAACAGTGCCGATCCTTATCACAAGGCTCCACCAGGCGCTCTTTGAACTGGGTTTACACTGCTTGCAAATGTCTTATATTCGGTTCCCGCACATTTTGTGTTAAACATACATAGACTGAAGCACCACTCCGCTTCATTTATATTTGCATATGATACTATTTCAAATTATGGCGGAAACAGACAGCAGTAGAAGGATGTACCGATTCAGCATACGGAGCCTTGCATTTATGTGGTGGTGAAAATGGACTGACCATATGCACCCCTGAAGGTAAACTCAACCACAGAGCGGTATTTGGGTGAAACACACTACATATATGTTAATGTCAGCGCCCAGTGTCTATTAACCTTTAGCCTGCTATGAACGGATGAGTCAATATCTATGCAAACATTTTGGATCCGGATGAGAAGCCGAGTAACTCGGCGTCTCATCAGGATCCAAACTGTTTGACACACTGATTGCAGTTTGGTAGACAAATTGATTATAGCTTGAATTTTGAAAATGAAGTAGGTGCAAACAATTGCAAACATAATTTGCTCAGCAGGTTAATGTTTAAGGCGCCAAACATTCACAGGCCTTGCTGTAATAGCTAGGTTTATCGTTACCGATGCAGAGGTACAGGAACTTATTTTCAACATTTTCAAGAATTGCTCCTTTATTACTCCACCAAACTGTGACAACTCATTCTTTAGAATCCCCTCTAAAAGACGAGTTTAAGCATTCTCTTGCTGAATTTTAAAATACATGTCTCCTTCTTTACCCATGCCCTGTTGTATAATTACATATATCTTCACTGTGTACAAGTATGTCACTGTGAAATCACTGCTGTGGAGTGCACTGGTTGCACAATCAACTTGTAAATAGTGCAGAGCCTGATGAGACAGCTCCTGCAGGAGCTGTCTCATCTGGGTCTTCACTATTTACAGGTAGGTATATTGACGTGAATAGCAAGCGAAGGGTTAAGGAATAGACACAGTATAGAGTTTGGTGGAGAAATGACGATATTAGTAGGCTATTAAGGTACACACCTTTAGCTCTGCCCTTGCAAACAATGTGGATCCTGATGAAAAGCTGACTAACTCGGTGTCACGTCAATATTCAAACTAGTTGATAATCTGACCGTGTCGCTGTAAAGAAATGCAAGATAAATAAACTGAGAGTCGATGACATTTTCTACCAACACAGGTTTGCTCAGCATGTTAAATGTTAAAGTCGAGCACCTTGAATCCTAATTAGACGACATTGTTGTTGGCCAAAATATTCCACGAAGCCAATTAGCTACCATTAATAATGAATCACATTACACGAGTCACTCAACCATAGTCCACGGCCTGTACGGTAACCAAGTGTATGACGAAAGCTTTCCAGCAAACTAATGTATACATCTTAATACTTTTGCATGGTTAAATAGTAACTTGCAATTTAAGAAACTCATAATTCATTATTTAGTAGCTGCTAATAAGAGGATTTAAGGTTAATTCAGGCTGATCGTCGTGTACTTTTCCGAAAGTATATCTGGCTTGTATTGCAGTTTGTGGACAACAGTTCAGATTCACTACCTAATGTATGTCCATGTTATGCTGTGTTGTACTAATATGCTTTATCAAAATGTAAATAGTCTACTAGCTTTGTCTTGCATTATATCAAAGCTGTACAAGGTATTTGTCTGTTACGGAAACAATTTGACACTGCGTTTGTAGTAACTGTTACTTAATAAAGAGATGCTAAAACTGCAGAAAATATACATGGACATAAATAAAATAAATGTAATATACATTTTATCTGAACACTGATCAATATTAAAAACTATATTTGTTAAAGGTCAGTTATGAGTGTTAGCAAGGAGAAGTGTTTACAGGTTATATTCAGAAATATGCTGAAAACATGTGTATCCAAGGTGCAAGAAATGACAAATTCCTAGTGGAGTTCGTAGATGTTCTTCCAACAACGGTAATTCAACGTCGTCAAATATGTACAAACACAATATTCCACCAATTCCCTATCAGGGGCCTAGTTAGCGATGTGTGTAACATCAAGCTTAAAGGTGAAAACATTATCATGACCAAAATGGAACAAAAATCGAAGGTTGAGGGCGCGTACTTTTGATAAACGTTTTGTGTTGTCATGTAAGCTTATTACCCATTCCCTCATATTCACGCCTTTTGACGCCTCTATAGGAGCAAATGCTGTATTTATCACAATGGTGTCAAAATACACAATTCTAAATTTTCCCCGTGGTGCATGTCACCGGACCCCCATAGCTATGATGCATACATTACATTTGCATTCAGCCACGCCCCTGCCTATAATTTAACAAATCAGCAAATAAATAAACCAAGTAAACTGACGAGCTGGTCGGAAGATGTAGTATGTTAGTGTACAATGAATAAAAATTAGAGCCCGAGTGTGAGTGGGCGCTTGAAGAGGTGGTATACGTAAATAAGTGTAAATAATGAAATGGGTTATAACAAATGGGCTATAAACAATATTATAGTATATTTCAAGATAAACTGTAGTCAATAGTGCATGAGGACTAAACCTGGGATACACATAAGCATACGTACTAAGGTTCAGCATGCAAAAAACTACCTCCGATGTATTATTATTATACCATATTTATATAGCACTTAACTCTTTTCATATCTAAAATACGTTCAAAAGTGCTTTACAATTAAAACATTTATACTTTCTAAAGCAGAAAAATATTTGTTAAGAAACTTTAAGATATGAAATAGAAATAAAAACATAAAAAAACATTTACAGTGTAATTTCTAAGGTATAAAAAGAACTTATCGCATAACCTCAAAATTTAACATTTAAAAGCCATATGCCTGGTAAGGTATATTACAGTTATATTAAGAGGATAAAGCAATGTTGATCGCATACTATTTCTAAAGTTAAAACATGCAACAGCTTTGTGGGCTTAAACTATACATCAGCCACCATAAGTCTTTAAAAAAGAAATGGGTTTTAAGGGATCTTTTAAAAGACTCAAGTGTAGCTGAGTTAAAACATGCAACAGCTATTTGGGCTTAAAATATACATACGTCACCATACATCTTTATAAAGAAATGAGTTTTAAGACATCTTTTAAAAGACTCAAGTGTAGCTGAGTTCCGTATTCCCACAATTTTATATGTTAAGTATTGTTTGACTACAGCCGCAGACAAAACATGTATTTCCTTAGCTATAACCGAACAATGTATTGCATATAACTACTACTGCTATAGCTGCAACGGTTAGTACTTCCAATATTGCTTATTAAGTAGAACCTGTCTTGGGTGGCCATAAAATATGTCTAATTATGGGTCTGTAAGGCAGGTGGTAGCTTAATGCAGGTCAAAAGAATGCAGAAAGCGCATATAGGAGCTTTCTGCATTACTTTTGCACTACATTAAGCAACTACTTGCTTTTGAAGACTCCTGTTAAAAATGAAACCACACACAAGACGCAACCACTACCAAAACACTGATAATATAGTGACACACGCACAACGGCGAGTGCATACACACTCACAGTCAGACAAACACAGACATACAGACAGCCAAACTGACAGACAGACACATACACACGCACGCACGCACACACGCACGCGCACACACGCGCACACACGAATGCACGCATCCACGCTCGCACGAAGCGACCACACACACACACACACACACACACGCACATTCCTACTATTTCTTCTACACATATTCACACGCACGCACGCACGCCCGCCCGCCCGCCTGCACGCACGCACACTGCTACTATTAATACTACTTCTACTACACACTCGCACGCACGCGCACGTGAGTTACAAATCACACACACACACACACACACACACACACACGAGAATTGTTGTATTTTTCAATTTTGACTACTGCCGATTTTATTAAGCTTTTGAGAAACTACTGACTGCGACGCAAATAGTTTAGATCTTGACAAGACACTGGTTACTTGGCGTCGCATATGGATCCAAGCTGTTTGTAAATGCGAGTCAAGTCGCGAATATCGTGATAATTTTGTTACTTAAGTTAATCAAATACACGTTATACTATTAAAATTGTATTTTCCAGGTATTTCTTAGAGATGACGAAAAAGTACAATTGTGAGTAGATATTTGCGGAGAGAAGTTACAAGACGATGTGTCAGAAGTAATCCGTCACATGGCATCGATACATTTCGCTTAGGTTTGATGTGATCGGTCGGGACGTGGATAGAGCACAATAAGAGCATACAACGGAAGCTCTCTAAACCGAAATCATAAAAGACGAATTAAAATACTTTTAGGAAGAAGTGCATGACGTTCACTCTGCATTAACTCTTCGCTTGCTATTCACGTCAATATACCTACCTGTAAATAGTGAAGACCCAGATGAGACAGCTCCTGCACTATTTACAAGTTGATTGTGCAACCAGTGCACTCCACAGCAGTGAATGCACAGCGAAATACTTGTACACAGTGAAGATATATGTAATTATACAACAGGGCATGGGTAAAGAAGGAGAAATGTATTTTAAAATTCAGCAAGAGAAGGGTTAAACTGCTATATGTCTCTGAGACAGATATTGATACTAAATCAAGATTTTGTTTGAACAAGACACGTTTCGTCTGCAAACATTTCCAATAAATGTTTTGCCCTTTCAAAAGTAAAACCCCTATAAACCGGACGTTATAATTAGCATAAATGCGGTATTGGAGACAGGTGGCAGCTTAATGCAGGGTGAAAGTCATGCAGAAAGCTCCTCTAGGAGCTTTCTGCATGCCTTTCACCCTGCATTAAGCAGCCACCTGCTTAACAGTATCTAAATTTTTGTCTACTAGAATTCCGGTTTAGAGGGGTTATACTGTACAGTTGAAATTATATATCTCGAATTTATAAATTAGTTCCAGATAACAGAGGTTCGGGTCATTCGATTTATAATCTGACCAATATCCCAAGTTCACAGCTTAATGCAGGTCTGAAATAAAGCTGAAAGCTCCCGTAGGAGCTTTCAGCATTAATTCGACCTGTCTGAAGGTGTCACATGTGTTTCTAGATTTATGTGTAGTGATACATTTTATAATTCTCTATTGTAAATTTTAGAAGGACCGAACATTTATTTCGAGTTATTCCGAAGTTCAAGTTATCCGAGTTCAATATATCAAAGTGTTATCCGAGTTCAATATATCAAAGTTCAACTGTACTTAATAAAGATAAAACCGTTTTTGCCCTAGTGAGACTTTTGCATATTCGCCGGTCGTTTTGAATTTAAATCTTTACCGAATATCAACCGCACTTTTGTTCTATTTTGTACTACTCGCAAACTCTTGATTATCTATTCAAACACTTTGGATCCAGATCAGAAATTATCAGCGTTTCATAAGAAGTTAATTCCGTAAACTACAACCCCGTAATCAATGGTATATGTTAAATGATCATGTAGTTTTTATCAGGTTTTACGTCGCTATAACATTACGACGTCCAGCTAATTCCAGATGGAGGAAGACCGCAGAGGTCATCATGGAACCTGCTTATAATTTATGAAAATGTCCCCTCAAAAGGGTACGAAAATAATATACGAATATGGTTGTGAATGTGTTGGTGAATCTTGTTATTTTAAATGAATTACAATGTAAATAAAATCACAGTATGTGACCTCAAGTTTGCAACTGTCGAGGTTTGCGAATGTTTTTTCAAATATATTCACGGAAATATTTTCAAAATCACTTAAGAAACAGATTACTTATTGGTAGTAAATTGCACAAATTAATATCTAATCTTTATAAGTTTATTTTGAAAATATTGAAGTTACATTTTGCCATATAATTATGAAAGATATAAATAAGTGGTTAGGTGGTGACAGAAATATGATATCACACATTCACCATTCCATGAATTTTGTTGTCTCCGCATGTTTTGTGAACATATTTTCCCCGATCAGCGTGAAATTTTAAATTATTGATTGAGTATTAAAGCGTTTGGGTTCTGGTAAGACATCGAGTTTTGAAATAACTACTTGATACTACACACAGTACGCACCTGGTTACAGTCATATGCTCAAAGCCAGTATAGATCGAGGTTCAAGGATACATTACGAAGTAAAGCTCTTTAACCCTAGCCTGTTGTTGGTCGATGAGTGATTATGTAAACAGTTTGGGCCCGGATGAGACGCGGAGTAACTTTGCGTCTCATCTGGATCCAAACTATTTGAAGCCCTGATAGCATTTGATAAACTGATTACAGCTAGAATTTAGAATATGTTGTAGGTAAAAAGCTTAATGTTAATATATTACTGCAATATCCAGTCCATAGGTCTGATATACCTTCAGAGATGTTAGAATATATTTCCACAAATATTCACCTCAAGATCACCATTTGTCAATCAAACATAGACAATCCAAACAGTCTTAATTCATAATAGGCTGGGTCCTAGTCATAGTTTCCGTAGCACCCCTAGAATTTTTTTTCATGTGTACCAAATTGTTCGTTTGGGTCCTCAGAACACATTTTGAGCATGCCCCCAAAATAATTTTGTCCCAGCTATGTTTTATTTAAGTTTCCATGGTAACCCTAGGTAATTTTGGAAATTACCTTGGTTAAGAAAATGCGTCATAGCTTGCTTTTAGAGGCAAAGGAAGGAACAAATAATCAAAGTAAAGCAGAGACATTTAGTATGAATATGATATGTACTGATTCAGTAGTGCATTTTTATGAATATTAATGAGGTAGTAAAATAATGCGTTGTTTTTAGAAAAAGGATGGGAGTTTGTTGTTAAGTCTGAGAGGCCTATTAATGCACAAGTGTTAATGAAGTTAGGTTTAATTTGTCTGTTGTGTCCTCAGAACAAATTTTGAGCATTCCCCTCAAAATAAGTTTGTCCCAAATATGTTTAATTTAACGGTTTCCATGGTAACCCTAGGTAATTTTTCGAAACTACCTTAGTTAAGAAAATGCGTCATAACTTTGCTTTTAGAGGCACGAGACGGACAAAATAAAAACCAAAGTAAAGCAGAGACATATAGCTTGAAGATGATATGTAATTTTATTAATATTCATAACGTATTCTTATGAATATCAATGAGGAAGTAAACAATACGTTGTTTTAGAAACAAGGAGTTTGTTTTATATATAAAGCATGTATATTGCTAATTTGCATATACATGTAATGTGCGTAAATGAATTAGCAATTTTATATGAGTATTGCATTTAGTATTGGTACGAGTATACTATCTTTTGTGTGATTTATTTTCCAACGAACAATATGGTACCCATGATAAAAGTATAGGGGGTGCTACGGTAACCATGACTAGGAGCCATCCTATAAAGACAAAGAAAATGAGAAAACACACATTTAAACATTAGGGTAAACTGGATCATTTGTCACAATGACAGCTTTTAATCAAAACTATGCTAAACTTGTGTGTAAAAGTGTTCTCTCCTTCAATTCACAATGGACAGTTTTGTTTTATGTTTTATAAAATACTTGTCGGTAACGAACGTATAGGATCCCATTGTAAAACCAGAGCCCATATTCCATTGTAAAACCAGAGCCCATATTCATAAGGGCCTTTAAGAATATCTAAACCTATGGACACATTTAGGATAAATGTTCTGTCTTTGTATATCTAGCACACCCATGGAGTAAATTTCGATTCAATTGCTCTAAGAATATTATGTTAAATCCATATTTTATATTATGCTTTATTTCTAAAGAATAACTTAGCTGGTAAATAATAGGTAAACATAAGGAATATTCAAAATACTAAGGTATTTTCCTTAATTTTTCTCTTTAGGATATTCAAAACATCTTACATATATTTGCAATACCTCGAAGTTAAAGGGACCATACACATTACTTTAAGATAACAGAAGGTCGAGTCATACGGTGTCTAATCTGGTCATTTTCTCAGGTTGAGAGCAAAATATAGGTCTACAGTCATGCTGCAAGCTCATATTGGAGATTACCGCATCACGTTAGACTTGCACTAAGCTGTCACACATATTTCTAGATCTGTGAGTAGTGATGCATTTAGAGCAATTCTATATTGTACTTTTTGGAAGGACCGAACTGTTATTTCGAGTTTGAGTTATCCGAGTTCGAGATATTGTAGGTAAACTGTATCTATATTGTTGTAGCAAGATAATTCTGGCGGAGAAATATGAAACATTTTTTCCTAGCTTTCCTAAATACACAATCGGTCAATAAATGCAACAAATCAACAGAATTGAAAAAGAACAGAAAAATACAACAAAACTACGATGTGTCTGTACACTGGGACCGCTGTTGCTGTTGCTATGATCAGCTTTGAATGCTAAAATAAAATGCATATACATATTCAATACATACAATCAAATGTAATTGAACCTACATATACGCAAATACAGTTGAATGGTTCACCTTATGTGAGGGAACACGTGCAAGTCCAACGGTTGATTGAATATATCAATCAATGCATTAACATGCCTGAATATATTAATAAAATACTGGCAGAAACATTTGCGCGCCCGAACAGACTGAATCTAACGTGTATTTAGATTGAATGAAAATAATGGGCCGTATGTACATTGTATGCATTTTGACGAAGATACTCTTTATTAATTGCACCTCCGTGAACAGTATGAGTAGGACATTTTCTGAACTAGAACCATACCTTGCAGGCATGTGTGCAATTCATGAAGACGACATCGTTCGACATAAAATGCCTTACCACGAATGCACAAAATTGTGCCAGTCTATTGCGGATTGCAAGGCTGTAAGTTTTTGGCAAAAGTTATCAGTGTGTAGAGCTCACGTCCAGGACGTGCCGTTTGCGAAAGAAACTGAATGTGTTTCTACCAGGAAGTCTAGTTGGAAGATTGTAAGTTTTCGCTCTTTTGTAATTCTTTCATAGAATAGGTAGCATTGAAATGAATCTTTAGAACTTAATCATGACAAACAATTGCTTTAATTTGTACAGCGATGATAAAGGCTCTACTGTGCTACTTGAATATACATTATATACTGATTAAGCATCATTAATTTAAACACATTTGTAAGCCTTACACTTCTGAAACGATATATTTCAATTCATACTACTAATTTTAATACGAAAAACTGAACACACTTTAATTGCATTGCCTGAAAATAATGATCATAATTGTTGTTTCCATGTATGCGCGACTTGATTCGCATTTGCAAACAGCTTAGATCGAAGCGAAACGCCTAGTAATGAGGGTCTCGTCAGATTCAAGCTGTTCAATGGCACTTGGGAAATTATTATTAAACGCCTTATTAAATGGGACTACAGTAGAACCTGCCCTAAATGGTCATTCATGTATTGAACATGTGAGTGTAACAAAGCAGGTGGTTGCTTAATGCAGGGCAAAAGTAATACAGACTGCTACCACTTGCCGTGCAGACCAATAAATAGACCTCTTATTGATGGCCACTTCATACAGATTCTACTGAAGTCAATATTGCAACACTGCTAACGGGTAAGGCATACATAGATACAATTAACATGAACATTGAGGAAATAGTTATTCAATATGCGGTGCCTATTTATAATATGCAAAATATTACAAATATACCAACTGACGAGATATAATTAGTGATCAGCTTTTTCTTGAGACTTTGATGATGGAAATAAGGGGAAAGTCTACACCATATGGCTCCTTTAGGAACAAAACAAATACAAGATTATGAAAATGATATCATATCCAAACTCAAAGGAATAGAGTCAAATTTGACTGAGAAAAATTCAGAAGAGTACAATAACCTGTCTAGTCAGCTGAACCAAATTAAAGAAAATAAATTAAAAGCTTATATCATAAGATCAAAGGTGCAGTGGATAACTGAAGGAGAGAAACCAACTAAATTCTTTTGTGAATTAGAACAAATGCAAGCAACAACAAAAACAATAAGCAAAATTTTCAAGAAAGTTGGAATCGAAATAACAAATCAGCAACACATTTTGAAAGAAGTTAAATCTTTTTATGAATCTTTATATACGAAGAAACATTCAAATTTAAATGATGAAGACTTTGAACAAAACCTTACTGATACTAGTATCCCAAAATTAACAGATTCTTAGTCAAACAGTATTGAAGGAAAACTAACGTTTAATGAAATAACAACTGTTTTAAAGAATAATAATAAAAGCCCTGGCACCTCGGGATTTGGAGCTGACTTTGACAAAGTATTTTGGAAACAAACTGGTAATTTTGTTTTAAGGGCCTTAAACGAAGCATACTGCTTAAACAAATTGACGTGTGCTCAAACACAAGGTCTGATGACATGTATTCCAAAAGTAGACAAATGTTAAAAATTGGAGACCCATAACTCTATTAAACTCGGTGTATAAAATTGGTACTGGATGTATAGCAAATAGAATCAAATCATTATTACAAAAGTTAATTCATACAGATCGAACATGATTTATTAAAGGGCGTTACATTGGAGAAACACAAGACGTGTATACGATATAATGCACTACACAGAAGCGTTTGAGCTTCCGGGTATGTTATTACTTATTGATTTTGAAAAGGCTTTTTACTCATTGTCATGGACCTTTGTGAGCAAAACTTTAAAACACTTCAATACAAAAATGGTTTAATTTGTTTTATGCAGATGCGAAATCAAGTGTAACACAGTGTGGATTCCTTTCATACTTTTTCAGGATTGCAGGCAGGGCGATCCTTTATCATGCGATATATTTATTCTATGCGCTGAAATTTTACCAATCAAGATAAGATCAAATAGTAATATAAAAGGCATAATTATTAATAAAACTAGTCCAGCTTGCTGACGACACAAGTTTTATCCGTGATGGATCAGAAGATTCCTTAAATGAAACTCGTGACACACTTGCTATCTTTTTTAACTTCTCAGGACTAAACATAAATTTTGACGAAACAAAGATCGTATGGACTGGTAAGAAAAGGTACAGTTCAGATACTATAAAAACGAAATGGAAATTAGCATGGAATCAGCAGCAATTTCATATGTCAGGGATACATTTCCACGTAGACCTGGAAAAATGATAGGCTTAGATTTCAACTCAAAATTAATGGAAATTGAAAATACAATAAAACACTGGAAAAGGCGAATACTTACCCCGATAGGTAAAATTGCGTTTGTTAAAAGTCTCTTGATAGCAACACTTAATCACCGTTTTTGGCTCTTCCAAACCCTTCTGAGCAAATGTTGAAAAAACTAAACAGAATACTGTACGTTTTTATTTGGAATGGTAAAGACAAGATAAAAAGATCCGTTATTGTACAAGAATATGCTCATGGCGGGCTTCGAATGATAAATCTGAATGTTTTTTTAAAATGCTCTAAAAACTACATGGATAAAGCGTTTAATTTTGAAAACTGGAGGTTGGTAAGATATAATACAGTCCACTGTAGATATTAATAAAGTTTTTCATTCTGGAGCACACTTTTTTGAAACTCTTTCTCGAAAATGCACAAATATGTTCTGGTCAGATACTTTTAAAGCATTTAGGATAAAATTAAACAGTATCCTCTATTTTACAATGAACATATTTTATTTTCACAAAAGAGTGTACTTTAAAAACTGTTACAATGCAGGAATAAATTGTATTGGAGATATTTTGAATGCTCGAAACTCTATAATAAGCCTTGATGAACTGAACCAAACTTACGGTTTACAAACCAACCATTTAATATATCTTGGCATTAAATTAGCGATAGAAAAACTGTTTAAATCAATTAAATTAAGTACATCAGAATTAACGGCTATACAACGACCTTTTATTCCCCCTTACATAAGCATTCTATTCAGAGAGGAAGGAGGTTCAAAACCAATGTATAACTGCCTAAATAAATCACCTGAGCAACCAACATGTAAAACCACATGGTGTACCAAATTGGACTCTTGCAAAAACTTACTATAACTGATTGGAGAAAGATTTTCAGTTTGCTTTTTTCAATTTCATAGGATTCCTTTATGCAATGGTTTCAAGTGAGAATTCTACACCGCATCTTAGGGTTAATGCAGGTCTCAAGTAATGCTGAAAGCTCCTGCATGAGCTCCCTGTTGTATAATTACATATATTTTCACTGTGCACACGTATTCCGCTGTGCAATCACTGCTGTGGAGTGCACTGGTTGCACAATCAACTATCACAATCAAGTATCACAAGGCGGTACTTCCATCTTCCTCCTATTGTATGTTTGTTTTGTCTTTATGCGTCTCTTGTTGTTTTTTCTGCCTATGTACATTTGCTATTTCCTTGTGTTGCTGTTCGGGCGAGTGTTTGTTATGTATGTGGTGTTTCCTGCATGACTCATTTTTGTACTTTTGTAAATAGTGCAGACCCTGATGAGACAGCTCCTGTAGGAGCTGTCTCATCTGGGTCTTCACTATTTACAGGTATGTATATTGACGTGAACAGCAAGCGAAGGGTTAAAAGCTTTCACTTATATAGACATATCTTTACTATTCATAAGTCTTGAAATATATACGACTCTGAAAGCCTGTGACTTTAAATGTCAGTAGTAGATGCACTTTCATGACTTATTAATTATCATAAAACAAACGACCAAAGAAATATCTGATTGAATAGGTTTAAACTGTCACATGCTACCCTTAATCTGCTGAATCATTAAAATTGGCTCCTAATTTCTGAATATGAATAACAATTGTATCGAAATTGATCACTGAATAAAATGTTTTATGACAAATAGTGCAGACCCTAATCATGAGCCATTGAACTGGATCTACACTGTTTTCAAAGGTCTTAGATAATCAGTTCCTGCATAATTAGGGTTTAACACAACATAGGCTAAGTATCCATCCAGTTCATTTATGTTTGCATACTATTTCAAACCATGGCGGAGACAGACAGCAGTAGAAGGATGCACCAATTCAACTTGCCCAGCATTGCATTCATGTAGAGTTGAAAAGGGACAGACCCTATGCACCCGTGAAGGTAAACCTCAACCACAGAGCGGTATGTGCGTATAACATTCTACATGTATAAGTTCATTGCCTTTAACATTTAGCCTACTGGCGGCTATTCAGTCGCTAAAATCCATAGGTCTTAACAATTTCGGCGCCAATGTCGCCTGTTGGCACCATTGAAAACAGTGCAGTCCTAGGTCAGATGCCGCCTTTACAAAGGACTTCACTGTTTTCTGTATTTTTTTAGCCCAAACATACAGGCTTTTAAAAACAAATGTTTTACTAACATACCTTTATTATTTAGTATAGAATTGTATTTAATATGAACTTATTATTGCAGACGACACTTTTAAATTTGGCGCCAAAAGAGTTATAATAGTAATAGGCGAGTATAAGGTTACCTTATGCAGAGGTCCACATGAGGTGCGTAAAGTTCAACACGTTCAAGAATAGCTCCTTTATTTTTAACACCAAACCTTATACTGTGACCACTCTTTAGAATATTCTCTTCTAGTTAATTCTAAATAATGGTAACAGTATAGGGTTTGGTGGAGAAATGACGAATTTAGTAGGCTCTTTTGGGTACTAACCTTTGCAAGCAAAGACTTTAGATCCAGATGCCATGCCGACCATCTCTGTGCCACGTCAGTATTCAAACTGTTTGGTACTCCAGTGTTTCATATAGTTTTCCCGTACTTTTAAATTATGACGTCATTTAAATGATGACGTCGCTTGTTTACCTCTAACGTTTATTTTCAAATCATTTTCATTTTGGCAGACATCGTTATGCATGTTGTGGAGTTGTCTGAAGGGGGGATTTTATTTACATTTTGACTTTTGTGAAAGTGGGATAAGGACGAGGTTGGGTACCCGTAAACCAGGTTTAAGTCCCCCAGTAGCTTATTTTGGTTGCTGGTCGTTCCAAGGCGATACTCCTGCTTTCAGCCTACGGTCAATTTTGTTGTTTAATATGCTTAATGTTTAATATTTTTCGTCTTGATATGCGTCCTGTTATGTTTTGTCTTGTGGCTTTACCGTTTCTTGTTTGATGGTGTTTGGTGCGGTGTCATTTCGTGTGTGGCTCTCCCTGTTTGACTATTTTTCCATAATTGTTGAAAAAAAAGCAAGATAAATCAACCGAGACAACCGAAGTCCGTAATGTTTTGCATTACTACTGCACTGTGTTAGGTAGTAACTAGTATTTAAACTTCAGCCTGCTGAGCAAAAGTTTGTAGAACATGTTATCGATTTCGGTTGTCACTGTTCATTAATCTTGCATTTCGTCCCAGCAGCATGGTCAGGGTATCAAACAGTTTCGATTCTGATGAGACGCCGAGTTATTCGGCGTTTGACCTGGACCCAAACTGTTTGCAAATGTGTTCACTCATCCGCCCGCAGCAGGCTAAATGTTAAGAACATTATTATTCATTATTTAGTAGCCACTTATTTACTCTATATTACGAACTCGTCATTAAAGGTTCTCTGTATTATGTAATTTCTACAAAGCTGCAAATGGACTACTCAATAATTCAAACAAATTCAAATAGACATTATGAAAACAACTCCAACAAATCAGAAGACCAATAGTTAAGTTGTGAATTTAAACATGTGTTGTAAATGAGGTTATTCGTTTTGAAACAAATGGTATTTGAGAAGTCTTTGTTATTGATGGAATGCTTGTATGTTTGGTTGATTGTTTTGATTGTTTTGTATTGGGGTTTAACGTCACTTTAACCTTTTCCTTCATATGAATGCCTTTTACGCATTTGCAAACAGTGAAGACCCAGACCAGACGGCTCCTATAAAATTTGATAGATCTGTATCTGTACTTTCATAAATGGCTACATGTTTCACCTTCCATATTTCATTTTTTGTCCATGAATATTGAAATTTGGAATAAAAGTAGAACATAGAAAAGATAAACAGTATATCAGTAATATCACAACGTCCGGCTAAGCCCTTTAACCCTTCTCTTGCTGAATTTTAAAATACATTTCTCATTCTTTACCCATGTCCTTTTGTATAATTACATATATCTTCACTGTGTACAAGTATATCGCTGTGCAATCACTGCTGTAGAGTGCATTGGTTGCACAATCAACTTGTAAATAGTGCAGACCCTGATGAGACAGCTCCTGCAGGAGCTGTCTCATCTGGGTCTTCACTATTTACAGGTAGGTATATTGACGTGAATAGCAAGCGAAGGGTTCATTTCTCGTATTGATAATTGAGCATACAACTTATTATTAAATTTCTGGAGGATTTTGTCAAAGTTTGATTATTGCATTAGTGCATACTATTCAAGGTAAAATATTGTTTTCGTTCCTGTTTAAGGTTGTCTTCACCCTCCTGCACCTACAAACGGACATATTCTCGGAAATCTATCAAACCCTGGAAACAAAAGAGTATATGTATGTAATAAGAATTTTTCGCTAAGAGGAAATACATCTATAACTTGCGATCAGGATGGATGGACTGGTCAGAAGCCCGTTTGCAACGGTAAATCTGATATACAATAAGACCTCTCTAAACCGCAATTTTAAAATAGTGCTAATGCCGATCTTTAAAACTGGTGGCAGTTTCATATAGAATGACAACCAAGCAGAAAACTCTTTTGGGAGCATTCTGCCTGACTTTCACCCTGCATTAAGCAGCCATCCGTCGAAAACGATCTACATGTCTCATTACTAGACGTCCTGTTTAAAGGTTAATTTAACCCTTATCTTTATATAAACGCTTTTCACGCATTTCAAACACTACAGACCCAGA
The DNA here is from genome assembly GCA_963576725.1 of Azorinus chamasolen. Classification (NCBI taxonomy): domain Eukaryota; kingdom Metazoa; phylum Mollusca; class Bivalvia; order Cardiida; family Solecurtidae; genus Azorinus; species Azorinus chamasolen. Next base: position 78,044,118 of record OY755242.1, read on the forward strand.
TCTGGGTCCATGCTTATAAAACGTTTAGTTGAGTCTGAATTCGTTCTCAAGTTTTTGAGCTCAAGAGCTTGAGAACTCAAATCTGACCAATCAAAAGCTTGAGAACGAGACTCAGACTCAACTAAAAGCTTTATAAGCATGGACCCAGACGGTTCCAAGAGGAGCCGACTGATCAGGATCCGCTCCGTTTGCTAAACGAATTTGATAGATCTGTTTCTTTGCTAAAATGTCTAGAATTTTCCACCTTCCATGTTTCTTTATAACTATTTTCTCCATGACTATTCAGTAGGTTTCAAAATCTGGAATAAACAGAACAAGGAAAGGGTTAAGCAGCCATCCGTGAAAAGTATCTAAATGTCTCTTTACTAAACGTCCGGTTTAAAGGTTTAAATATATACAGTAGGACCGGTCTGAGGAGGCCATCATATGAAGGTCTAATTAAGGGTCTGTAAGGCAGGTGGTAGCTTAATGCAGGTCAAAAGTAGCAATGCAGTAATCCAGGGGCTTTCTGCATTACTTTTGCACTGCATTAAGCAACCACCTGATTTAAGATTATTAGGTTTAATAAATGAATTGTTGCTTAAGACAGGTTTTATTGTAAAATGTTTTATATCAAATATATGAAATATTTCCTGCAGTAAAATTTCAATGTTTACTGTTATGAATTGTACTTGTACAATTGTAAATGTAATTCGCAGTGTTTAATATTTTCCCTGTTCAAAATACATGTAAAAAATAATCACGTCATGAATATTATTTAGCTGAATTTTATTATGTAAATTTGTCAAGGAAATGTTTTCTTTGACAGAAAAATAGAATCAGATATTTATCATATCAAAAGCAAACAGAGCGAACAGACCCTGATCAGACGGCTCCTATAGGAATCGTCTGATCAGGATCTGCTATGTTTGCAAATTAATGGAAATGCGTTTTATGAGGGGAAAGCGTTTAACAGCAATGTCTATTATCAAAATATTATACAGACAATGGCAACACTGTATTTTGGAAAGGTAATACAGCAAAGTCTCGCTATAGTGATAATAGTATCTATTAATATAGAAATCATCTAAAGCAGGTGGTTGCTTAATGCGGGACAAAATTAATGCAGAACATTCCAATAGGAGCGTTCTGCATTACTGTTATCATGCAATAAGATATCTCCTGTTGTAATAATCAAGAATAAGACTTGATAGTTGACAGTTGTCGTGTTAGCGAGATTTAACTTAACGTACAAGAGTTTCCCGACAGCAGTTTTAACTCATTCCCTCTTAAACTATTTTAGACCCAACCTCTTTGAATTAATATACCGAAAAGGAGCATTAGGTTCAGAAAAGGAGATTTTTTAATCGTATAGTTTTGAAACCGTTGTATTAAATAGAACGTTTTCTCCTACGGAGCAAATGCTTTATTTATTAAAATGGTTTCAAAATGTGACTTTTACAGAGGCGACAAATATGCGTCACGAGGGAATGTGTTAAAATTTGCGATTTCGCATTATGTTTTTAACCCTTTCGCTGCCAAACGCTGTCGTCTGCTACAAATTTTCATTCTTTTGATTTTGTTCATTTTTGTTTCAAAAACATAGTAACAGTAACAAACAGTTTGGATCCTGATGGGACGCCGAGTTACTCGGCGTCTCATCTGGACCCAAACTGTTTGCATAGGTAATCACAGATCCGGCATTGGCAGCGAAAGGGATAACGGTCTCAAATTCATGTCAGCTGTTGTATTCAATTAAAACTGCAGACGAACTTCGATGTATCGAACTCTGATAACTCGAAGTATAACTCGACAAAATGTGTTCCTTTACAAAATATGTAATACATAAATACTCTAGGATTCACCACTGCATACATTTATAAATTCTGAACGGAGGTGATCCCCGAGAGCAAAATTTGCAACACAAAAAGAGAAAATTGCAGACTCGGTCTCACTGTGTCTGTTCATGAACAGTAATTGAAAGTGCTACACTGCTCACGCCCCCTAGCACCGGCTTAAGCGGTATTCAATTTTCAGAACAAGTACTGAAATTCATGATCTCGAAGGATCAGAAGATATAACAACACTGAGAATGAAGTACGGGGCGACGTTTTACGGCCGCCACACAAGCACTTAACATCTGCTGTTGTGAATATTATAAATTCTGAAGGGAGGTAATCCCTGAGAGCAAACATTGCAACACAAAAAGAGAAAATTGCAGACTCGGTCTCACTGAGTCTGTTCATGAACAGTAATTGAAAGTGCAACACTGCTCACGCCCCCTAGCACCGGCTTAAGCGGTATTCAGTTTTCAGAACAAGTACTGAAATTCATGATCTCGAAGGATCAGAAGGTATAACAACAACATGCTACAGCCTGGTTCAGGTCGCAAGTAATGCTGAAAGCTCCATTTAGAAAGATTCCAAGTTAGAAATAGGCTGACTCGAATTCCCGTTACATCGAAGTTATTTGTATGGTCCCTTAAAATTCGATATATCGAGGTTTCACTGTAGGTGACACCATTCTTCTAAAGAGGAGTCGGTTAACAATATAACACTCTCAACGCTGAAGTTTTAAATGGTATATTCCATTAAAGACAGGTATCGATGTATCAAACAGGTTGGATCGTGTACTCGGCGATCCACCCATTCTTCTTACAGAGCGTAAATTAAACCATTTTCAAGAATAACTGCTTTATTTCTCCACCAAATCTTATGGTGTGACCACTCTGTAAAATCGTCTCGAAGAGATGATTCTAAAGATGATCACAATATAGGATTTGGTGGAGAGGGGGCAATTTTCGCACCCACGTTCATCTGTTGCTCTTTTCGTAAATGGATTCATACTGTCAGTAAATGTTATCATGGATTTATCTGCAATGTAATATCGTAACAATGATATGCAATAAGCCCTTGCTTTACGAATCAGTTTAAACACTTATTAAGACGCACTTATTTGCATGTAAACTATTAATTAATGAGATACGAGGGCATAAACAGTTATTATTATCAACAGTATTTATGCAAATATGTTTGACGCTGATTATAGTTTTGTAAATAAAAGAAATACCACTTTGAAACCCAATTATGACTTGTCCTGATTCGATTAAATTATTGCCCAAGTGTCAAACAGATTGAATCATGATGAGATGCCGAGTTACTCGGCATTTATCTGGGTCCAAACTGTTTGCGAACACAAGTGTGATTTTAAAAGGGAACTCCATACATACATATCGGAGAGTATTCAAGAGTCTGTAGCATTTTACAGTGCCAGCCAATGACATTGCCGATTATGTAGTTACATGTAATGCATGAACTTAACAGAACAACAGATAAATGTGCGTACTCAGATACTAAAATCGGCATTTCTCCACCGGACGCTATGTTGTGACCACGCATCTGGGTCTCTTGAGGACGATTTTAAAGAGTGGTCACAGCAAAGGGTTTGGTGGAGAAATAAGGGAACTGTTATTGAAAATGGTTTAATTTACGTATTTAATCTGAAACTCTGCATAAATCATAAATGAAGAAATGTTTTAATATTAATACAACCCGATATAGTGCTGCTGTCGATCCATGAGTTTTAAACTGAACTTGCTTGCAATGATTGTAGTTTACAGAAAAATCTCGATTATTCGAGTTCTCTGTATAGAAGAATTTAGACTCTTTCAGACTGCCTAACGCATGGTAAAGGTCATCTCCTAGAGGAGCTTTCTGCATGACTTTCACCATGCATTAAGCTGTCGCCTGTCTTAAAGATCGATATTAGTAAGCATTTTAGTGTTCGGATTATCGAGATTTTACTGTATGTTGCAGAGTTTTTGGTATCAGGTCCAAACGGCGTGCCAGATGATCATCTCAGTGCATCCTCAGTGTTTCACAGTGAATACAATGGAATGAATGGAATATATTCACCGAAGTACGCCCGTCTTAACATGGCATTTGATGTTGATGGAACTGGTGCCTGGTCAGCTAGAGTTCTGGATTCTAACCAGTATATACAGGTATAGGTTTATTTTGTGTCTGCATAAACTTTGAGAAGTATTTAACCTATAAACCAAATAACAAATCACCTATCTGTCCTGTTTACGCGTTTATTAATTCTTAACCCTTTCCCTGTTATAGATTCATGTAAGAAATAATGACGTCATGAATATTAATAAGATGGGTGGTTACTTTTCCCAATTTCTTTCTTATTATAGGATCAACAAATGCGTCTAGGGCATACTTCTTTTTATTATAAATTAAACACTAAGAGAGAGAGAGAGAGAGAGAGAGAGAGAGAGAGAGAGAGAGAGAGGGGGGTGATTCAGTTCTGACGGAAGGTATGTTACCTTTAAGTGGATTGAACCGAACTGAAGATAGGACATAATTGCCGAGCTTATATCCTCTTCTGCATTATTCGCACATGAAAGTCATTAAACAATAATAGTTACCGGACAAATACACCTGTATTTATTTGTGCTTTACCATATACAAGTACGATAGAAAACCAATACCTCTATGAGATAATGTACATCGTAAATGTCAGATACATAAATGTACATGTAAAACTTAAAGGAACAGTCAATGAAGCCAATTTCTGCCACACCCCACGCCCGACAGGAGGAGAAATGTATAATATGATCAGGCATTATAGTCTAACAGAGCTATAGATCGTAGCATTGTAACCACCAACTTCCAAACACTTGTTTCATCTACATTTAGGTTAAGTTTTCCAGCAGTAAGGTTGCGGTTGGTGTAGCACTTCAAGGACGAAATCATCCCAATTTGAAAAATTATGTCACGAGCTTTAAAGTACAATACAGTCAGGACTGTCATCTCTTTTCTGTTGTTACGGACGAGACAGGAACGCACAAGGTAACCTTAGTATGCCGTAATTTATATTTTGTGTATTCTGCTTTATCTTTATTTGACATAAACAGGAGTGACATGTACTTTGATAATACTACAATTGCCTTCTTGATTAACCATTTCCTTCATATAAACGTACAGTTGAACTTCGATATCTCGAACTTTAAGGGACTATATAAATTAGTTCGAAATAACAGAAGTTCGAGTTATCCGATTTGTAATCTGGACAATATCTCAAGTGCATAGCTTACTGCAGGTCTACAGTAATGCTGAAATCTCCTGCAGGAGCTTTCAGCATTACTGTAGAACTGCATTAAGCTGTGAAATGGGTTTCTAGATATGCGTAGTGATACATTTTAGAGCAATTCTGTATTGTAAGATTTTGGAAGGACCGAACTTTTAGTTCGAGTTATCCCGAAGTTCGAGTTATCCGAGTTCGAGATATCGAAATTCAACTGCAGATCAAACGGCTTCTATAGGAATCGTCTGATCCGGGTCTGCTCTGTTTGCTTATGATATACTAGATAACATATAATAGCTATACAGTGATCCCTCTCTACAACGACATCCTTTGGGATACGAATATTGTATGTGTTGTTCAGAGGGAGTTGTTATAGGGAGGGAAAATCAAACATAATAAGCTTGTTTGCAGATCCGCAGATAAGGTGTATTTCGAGAACTAAAACCGATACCGATTCTAAAGAGTGGTCATAACATATGGTTTGATGGAGGCATAAAGAAAATACGATGGAAAAGGTTGTTTCTGGAGCCTTGTGGTTTCGGAAACAGTGACATGTGTTGTTGTAAGGAGGGAATCGTTATTGAGAGGGCCGATGTAGAGAGGGAGCACTGTAATATAATATCGTATAATAGATCTGTTTCTTTACTTTCTAAAATCGATACAATTTTCCAACTTCCATATTTCATTATAGCTATGTTGTCCATGGATACTCAGTAGGAATTAAAATTTAGGACAACATAGAACAGGGTGAAAACTTTAATGGAACAAAAATCGAAGGCTGAGGGCACATACTTTTACAAACATTCTGTCTTGACATGTAAGCTTTAACCCATTCCCGCATATTAACGCCTTTTGACGCCCTTGTAAAGGTAATATTTTGAACCATTGTGGTAAAAAGAGCATTTTCTCCTATACGACGTGTTGCACGTTAAATAAAGTAGCCATGCTACTCCCGCAAACATTATTCAAGCATTCCCAAACCGGTTCATTGACTTTCTGTCCATGGACAAGTAAATAAGTGTAAATAATGAAATGGGTTATAACACGCGAAAATCGACACTATTATAGCCCATTTGAAAATCGACACTGTTATAGCCCATTTGAAAATAAACCACAGTCATTTATGCAGAAGGAGTAAAGCTGGATCACACATACTCATATTTACTAAAGCTCAGTATTAAAACAGCTACCTACGCTGTATTTACAGTAAACCCCCTCTAATGTGACCGCTTAATGAATAAACATACCTGTCTCTATAAGCAGGTGGATGCTTAATGCAGGTAGAAAGTTATGCAGAAAGCTGCTATAGGAGCTTTCTGCATAACTTTCGTTCTGCATTAAACTACCACCTGCCCTTGCCACTGTGAATTATGACCCTTTTAGCTGGTCGCATTAGAGGGTTTTTACTGTATATGCGAGGTATTGTTTCACTGCAGCTACAGACGACAAACATATAAATCCTTTGCTAAAACCAAACAACTGCTATGGTTGCAACTGTTAGTGATTCCAATATTACTTGTACAGTAGAAACTATCTTGAGCGGCCATCAAATATATCTAATTATGGGTATGTTAGGTACTGTCCATTTCAATTTACTTTGTCACTGAATTTGAATCGAGAATTTTTTTCATTTCTTACCGGATCGAGATCAAATTTAAACCACTTGTGTCATCGTTTTTCAGGATCTCTGTGCCCGAGTTTCCCTTTAATCCATAAATTAAGATTTTATGCATAAAAACAATGTTTTCCCATTGTAAACATGTTCATTTCAAATTGCAAATGGTGGACGATTGACGTCGAGTGGAACGTTCGAATTTAACTAAGGGTAAGTTGACGTCATACACGAAATTACGTCATTTATTTCATATCAGTATGCAATTCACCTCTGTTGAAAAATGATACGCTCCACGATCCATACATACGGCGGCCATTTGCAAAGTAGAAAATGCATTTTCGGCATTTTATTCCTTGTTACTGCATGATATTGAGGGATATTTAGCATGGGAGTTCCTGAAAAACGATGCGATCAAATGAAGTATATTTAAGGTCAGTCTGACTCGAAATGAAAAAGATATCGACTAAAATTCAGTGACAAAGTAAATTGAAATGGACAGTAGGTGGTAGTTTAATGCAGTCAAAAGTAATGCAGAGGTAATGCTCCTATAGAAGCTTTCGGTATTACTTTTGACCTACATTAAGCAACCACATGCTTTTGAAGACTCCTATGAAAAATGAAAAATAGTAATGTCAAGCAGGAAAAGTTGCACACAAGACGCAACCATTACCAAAACATTGATAGAAAACAGTGACACACACACAACCGCGCATGCACGCGCACACACAGACACACATATACACAAGCAGACACAGGCAGACATAGACAGACACACACAAGTAATGTATACTCGTTATTAATGACTATACGCCTTTCACAATTGCTGCGCTGTGGCATATGGCCGGTCGCAACCGTCATCACTGCTACAGGCTAGTAGTTTTGTTACTTAAGTAAATCAAATACACGTTATACTGTTAAAATGGTATTTTCCAGGTATTTCTTGGAAATGACGACAGCGGTACAATTGTGAGAAGATATCTGCCGAGAGAACTAACAGCACGATGTGTCAGAATTAATCCCATCACATGGGATGGATACCTTTCGCTCAGGTTTGATGTGATTGGTCGGGACGTGGATAGTGAAGAAGAGAATGTCTACATACAGCGGAAATTCTCTAAAACGGAATCATAGAAGAGAAAAGATACTTGTAATAGATACTTGTAGGCAAATGGTTGCATAATTCTGGTTGAAAGTCACGCAAAAAGCTCCTAGAGTAACTTTCTGCATGACTTTCAGCCTGTATTAAGCTGATATCTGTCCTCAAGACAGATATGATACTAAATTGAACGTCAGGTTTAGAGGTGTTTACTATATCCAGAGACAGCTAGCAAATGATCAATGATTCTGCAAATGTATTGTAGAGCATTGTAGGCTGATTTCGGGTTTGTCAAGATGATTCAATATATCTTAAACTGTCGGACATGGAGTGATGGGTTGTGAAGCCTAAATGTAAAATGGTTTGTAGCGTCTGTGGTTGACAGCTGCGCTTATGTTAATGTTATGTTTACATTTTGATTAAAAATTAAACAAATATTACCTTAGATTAAAGGTATATTAACAAGATGCCTGCAGCCTAGTCTTACTCATAGAGGATGCTGATTACCAAAACTCTTTCGTGCGTCCGCAGCAGCGGGATTTGACCAATCAGTGCTAGCGATCACCGAATGGACTAATTTGAGAGATACTCCATTGACAGAAATCGGCATTATGTTTTCTGAAACAGGTGAAATAGTCCCATTAGACTTTCTGTAATCTGGGTATGTTAGGTCATTTGGATGGGGATGTTCCCCGTGCTACATGTTACGGTGTATACATTTCTCAGCTTATTCGTTTTGCTAGAGCTTGCTCTTCTGTTGATGATTTTAACAATCGTAACCTTATTATCACTGAAAAACTACTAAAACCGTGCTACAGATATGACAAACTCCGTAAAACATTTTCAAAGTTTTACCACCGTAATGTTCTACTCATCAGCAAATACAATTGTAATTTGCGTACTTTTCTAATGTTAGGTATTTCACATCCGGAGTTTTACGGTGATGTCATTTACAAACTTCGAAAAAATATTGGACACACATATTTTGATACTTTGTCAAACGTATAAAACAAATCATTAAAAAGGGATATGACCCCTCTATATATTGCGGTACACTACATGTCTGGTGGTCGACCCCTTTACAGTTGGTCATTATGCTTTCCTCTTTGCTTGTGCGACGACGGAAAAGACTTAACCCTTCTCTTGCTGAATTTTAAAATACATTTCTCCTTATTTACCCATGCCCTGTTGTATAATTACATATCTTTTCACTGTGTACAAGTATATATCTGTGCAATCACTGCCGTGGAGTGCATTGGTTGCACAATCAACTTGTAAATAGTGCAGACCCTGATGAGACAGCTCCTGCAGGAGATGTCTCATCTGGGTCTTCACTATTTACAGGTATGTATATTGAATCGAATAGCAAGCGAAGGCTTAATACTCTATGAATATTTTCTCTTAACCCCGTTTACGGAAGGAGGAAATTAGATATTTGTATTTTTGACTTCTCCACAGTGACTCTGACCTCTGAATAGTCATCGAGTACATGTCTACGATGTCAAGTTTATTCTTTTTCAAACAAAACAGTTGTACATATTTAGTATCCACTAGTATTTATATCTTCTTGCGATTTATTTTTATTAAATGTCGGTGTAGAAGTGTTTCATATATTTTCCCCGTACTTTTAATTTATGACGTCATTTGAATGATGACATAGCTTGTTTACCTCTAGCATTTATTTTAAAATCATTTCATTTTGGCAGACATCGTTATTCATGTTGTAAAGTTGGAGGGGTAATTTTATTTACATTTTGACTTTGCTGAAAGTGGGATAAGGGCGAGGTTGGGTATCCGTAAACCAGGTTTAAGCCCCTCCTCCAGTAGCTGATTTTGGTTACTGACCGTGCCAAGGCGGTACTCCTGCTTTCAGCCTATGGTCAACTTTGTTGTTTAATATGCTTAATGTTTTTCGTCTTGATATGCGTCTTGTTATGTTTTGTCTTGTGGCTATACCGTTTCTTGTTTGATGGTGGTTGGTGCGGTGTCATTTCGTATGTGGCTCTCCCTGTTTGACTATTTTTCCATATTTGCATAGAAGGTAACCATTCTAAATTCAATAAGATTAAATTTACTATAAAATCAATAGCTACCTTGTTATCTTAAAAACGTAAATATTCCGAGTGACAGTATTTGCAAACATTTTACGCGACCTAATGAACCATTTGTTCAGTCACACTTATAACTATCAGAATGAAATATGACCAACTATTGATATAAAGGGATCAACTTTTGTCAATGGGCGATGTATATAGAGTGAATCTATTCATACGCACCGTTCAGATTCGCGAAGTTCAACGCTTGCAAACAAAACATATCATGTAAATTGTAAGCACACCAACAGACTAATGGCGAGTAATGCCTAAATGTGATGATTATAGTATCCTTTTATTAAATGCTGATGTACCTAAATATTCGACATATGACTAAAAAGTGCAGCAACGCTTCCAAACATAACATCCAAAATAACTGGATAAGCAGTGTTACATTTAACCAGGTCCATGGTGACTCTATTTGACATCATACATTAGCTGAATGTGTATAACTGCACACGTACACATGAACGGTTGGTATTGGTAGAAACTATAGACTCGGATCTATTATACTGCCATAAGTAAACAGAACCGATCCTGATCAAGAGCCGTCTGATCTGATGTTTGCAAATGCGTGAAAAGAGTTTATATGAGAGAAAATAACTAATTTAAAGAAAGTGAATGACAATACTGATCTTTGAAATGTTGCTCATTAAGGGGAGACGGTTTTTCAGACACTTTCTGTGTGAACAATTTGCTTTGCTTTATTGTTGCCTTATTGTGTGTCTTTATTAATGTCACAGTGAAACAAACTTGATCCAGTGAAGTTTTGACTACATCCGTTTCGATTATGTTTTGAGAACTGTTGTCCGTATGCCGAACAACTTGAATCCTGGTGTGATGCCTAAGGCACTGGATATCTTATCTGGACCTAACCTAGCCATTTGTTTATGTCAGCCATAAAGAGTTAAGAAGGTTTGAACCAGATATACAGAGATAAATTATACATTCATAAATCAACCAGGCCGTATATGTTTGTCGTATATTGTCGCGGGTTGTCACTGTCACGGTTAGCGCACACACTGTCCTTTCATTTGCTTGGTTATGCTATCCTAGCCTTCTGCAAAGTTCACTGCCTGCTCATCGTGAAAATGAGTGCATGTAGCAGTTTCAAATTTGAATGAGTATTATGTAACACTATATGTTGATTATGTAACAATGTATAGTGATTATGTAACAATGTACAGTGATTATGTAACATGGTATGCTACTTGCTCGGTTATAAGAGTACAATGAAAAACACTTATAATTTTCCTGCCGAATATGTGCACAGACCTAATATGATTGTTGGTATGTATTTAGAAGCACACGTTGCACATATAATAATCTTTATTTGACATATTCTACTATTGGACCTTTGTACCCAATAAAATCTTATTTCTATATCAACATTTTGTTTGAACAAGACATGTTTCAACTGCAAACATTTCCAATAAAATTATTTTCTTTCAAATAAAGCTACATTTCGATATCTCGAACTCACAAATTAGTTCTATATAACAGAGGTTCGATTCATCCGATTTATAATCTAACCAATATCTCAAGTTCACAGCTTAATTTCGACCTGTTCTAAGCTGTCACGTGTGTTTTGAATTGAAATCCGTACCGCATATCCACTACAATGTTGTTTTATTTTTACTACCAGCAAACTCGTGATTATCTATTCAAACACATTTGATTCAGATCAGAAATTATCGGCATTTCATCAGAAGTTAATTCCTTAAACTACAACCACGTAATCAGTGGTATATGTTAGTTAACTATAAACTTATAATGTATTTAGTGTGGTTGTATCGGGTTTTACGTCGCTTTAACAGTATTTCTGTCATATCACGACGTCCAGCTAATTACAGATGGAGGACGACCCACAGAGGTCATCACGGAACCTGCTTATAAATTACGAAAAATTCCCCTCAAAGGGTACGAAATTATATACGAATATGGTTGTGAATGTGTTGGTGAATTTGATATCTTAAATGAATAAAATATTTAAATGACATCTGTCAAAATTACAGTATGTGACCTCAAGTGTGACACCTTATTTTCAATAACTTGTTTAACGATATGGTTCATGCAACTGTCGAGGTTTGCGAATGTTTTTTCCAATATGTTCACGTACATATTTTCAAAATCACTTAAGAAACAGATTACTTATTGGTATTGGTAGTAAATTGCACAAATTAATATCTAATCTTTATAAGGGTTTTCTTGAAAATATTGAAGCGAACTTTTGCCATATAATTATGAAAAATATCGACACGAACCTTTAACTAGGTGGTTAGTTGGTGGTAGAACTATGATACCACACATTCACAATTTCATGAATTTTGTTGTCTCCGCATGTTTGTGAAAATATTTTCCCCGATCAACGAGAAATTTGAAATTATTGATTGCGTAATAAACCGTTTGAAATCCGTTGAGACGTCGAGGTTTGGAATAACTACTCGATATTGCATAAATTACACCCCTGGTTACAGTCATGTGCTCAAAGCCAGTATATGTCGAAGTCCAAGGATACATTACGAAGTAAAGCTATTTAACCCTAGCCTGTTGGTGGTGGATGAGTGATTACCTATGTAAACAGTTTGGACCGAAATGAGTAACTGATATCATTTGGTAAACTGGTTATAGATAGAATTTAGGAAATGTAGTAATAAAAAGCTGAGTATTAAACCGTTTGGATTCTGATAAGACCTCAAGTTTTGAAATAACTACTTGATACTACACACAATACGCACCTAGTTACAGTCATTTGCTCAAAGCCAGTATATGTCGAAGTTCAAGGATACATTACGAAGTAAAGCTATTTAACCCTAGCCTGTTGGTGGTGGATGAGCGATTACCTTGGTAAACAGTTTGAACCGAAATGAGTAACTGATATCATTTGGTAAACTGGTTATAGCTAGAATTTAGAAAATGTAGTTTTGTTTGTTTGTGTTGATTAACGTCCGTTTCTGCTCACTATGGGCTAATAGGACGCCCCAGAGAAAATGTATATGTAAATGTAGGTAATAGGCTAAAGGTTAATATTTTACTGCAATATCCAGTTCATAGGTCTAATATACCTTCAGAGATGTTACGATATATATCCACAAATACTCACCACAATATCATCATGTGTTATGCCAAAGTCTTTTAGTCAATCAAACATTGACAATCCAAACAGCCTTAATTCATAATAGGCTGGGTCCAGGTCATGGTTACCGTAGCAACCTTACACCTTTTTCATGGGTACTTAATTGTTCGTTGGGGTCCTCAGAACACATTTTGAGCATGCCCAAAACATAATTTTGTCCCAGCTATGTTTCATTTACGTTTCCATGGTAACCCTTTTCGAAACTACCTTGGTTAAGAAAATGCGCCATAACTGACTTTTAGAGGCAATAGAAGGACAAAACAAGAACCAAAGTAAAGCAGAGACATATAGCTTGAATATATGTAATTTTATTGATATTCATAAATGCATTTTTATGAATATTAATGAGGAAGTAAAATGATGCGTTTTTTAGAAAAAGGAAGGGATTTTGTTGTTTAGTCTGAGAGGCCTATTAATGCACAAGTGTTATTGAATTTAGGTTTAAATTGTCTGTAGATGTCCTCAGAACATATTTTGAGCATTCCCCCAACTATAATTTTGTCCAAACTATGTTTAGTTTATCGGCTTCCATGGTAACCCTAGGTAATTTTCTAATCTATCTTGGTTAAGAAAATGCGTCATAACTTTGCTTTTAGAGGCCAGAGACGGACGAAACAAGAACCAAAGTAAAGTAGAGATATCAGGCTTGAAGATATGTAATTTTATTAATATTCATAACGTATTCTTATACATATCAATGAGGAAGTAAACAATGAGTTGGTTTTCGAAGCAAGGAGTTTGTTGTTTAGTCTGAGAAGCCTATTAATGCACCAGAGTTATTGAAGTTAGATTTGAATTGTTCGTTGGGGTCCTCAGACCACATTTTGAGCATATCTCCGAAATTTATTTTGTCCCAGCTATGTTTTAATGGTTTCCATAGTTTTCGAAACTACCTTGGTTGAGAAAATGCGTCATAACTTTGCTTTTAGGGGCAATAGAAGGATAAAACAAGAACCGGAGGTAAGCAGACATATAGCTTGAATATGATATGTAATTTTAATAATATTCATACTATATTCTTATGAATATGAATAAAGATGTAAACCAAATGTTATTTTTAGAAAAAAGGAGTTTGTTGTTTAGTCTGAGAGGCTGGGAATACAAGTAGTTATTGAATTCATTTTTAAATGTTTTCACGTGATCATACAAAGAAAATAAACATTTGTTTTGTTCAGGTAATATGGAAAAAATAGTCAAACAGGGAGAGCCACATACGAAAAGACATCGCACCAAACACCATCAAACAAGAAACGGCACATCCATAAGACAAAACATAACGGGACGCATATCAAGACGAAAACAATAAACATTAAGCATATTAAACAACAAAGCTGACCATAGGCTGAAAGCAGGAGTACCATCTTGGAAAGGTCAGTAGCCAAAAACGGCTACCGGGGGCTTAAACCTGGTTTACGGGTACCCAACCTCGCTCTTATCCCACTTTCACCCAAGTCAAAATGTAAATAAAATTCCCCCTCCAGACAACTTCACAACATGAATAACAATGCCTGCCAAGACTAAATGATTTTAAAATAAACGGAAGAGGTAAACAAGCGACGTCATCATTTAAAACATGTATATTGCTAATTTGCATATAATGTGCGTAAATGAATTAGCAATTTTAGATGAACATTGCATTTAGTATTGTTATGAGTATTCTATCTTTTCTGTGATTCATTTTCCGTAAAATACCAGATATTGTACATGTTTTTACTTCATCATTAATATTCATAAGAATAAATTTATAAATATTAATACAATTACATATCATACCCAAGCTATTTTTATGCTTTACTTTGCTTCTAGTTTTGTCCGTCTATTGCCTCTAAAGGTAAAGTTATGACGCATTTTTTAACCAATGTAGTTTCGAAAAGTACCTAGGGTTACCGTGGAATATGTTAAATAAAACATAGGTGGGACAAAATTAGTTTTGGAGAGCATGTTCAAAATGTGTTCTGAGTCTAGGAAAAAGTCTAGGAGTGCTATGGTAACCATGACTAGGACCCATCTTATAAAGACAAAGAAAATGAGACAACTCACTTTGAAATATCAGGGTAAACTGGATCATTTGTCACAATGACAGCTGTTAATCAAAACTAGGTTAAACGTGTGTGTAAAAATATTCTCTCCTTCAATTTGCAATGGACATTTTCGTTTTATGTTTTATGAAATACTTGTCGGTAACGAACGTATAGGCTCCCATAGGAATGCGAAAATAGCTCACTAGCGAATGTGGATCCATATATTTACATTTGGTTTACAAAAAGCCAACTCTCGTGTTGGTTTCATGAATGTAATTGTCAGCTGTGTGTCTCCAACGATAAACTAATACCTGGCACCTCTTCCATCATTCTTTTTCGGATAGTCACAACTTCAAAGACATCAACTCGCTTTGATATTACAGTAAGGTCTAGCTAATACGACCACTCAAAAGAGGTTTAAGTCTAGATGGTAGCTTAATACTCGACAAAGGTTACACAGGAAACACCTGTAGGATATTTCTGCAAAACATTTCTCATGTATCAAGCAACCAAATGATTTTAAACACTTGTTAATAATTTCTGTGATCGGGTTATATCCGATACTTTATTGTACATAATTATTATGCTAATATGCGTATATATTTGATTGTTTTACACCTTAGATACGTGATCGGAGGGTTGGAAGTCGGTTTTGCAATATCGGTGACAATTAGCTCATATGTTCAGTTTCATCTTGCGTCGATCCATTACTAACCCATTTTCTCACTTTGTTCATCAAATATGTTAAAACTTTCATTAAATTTGACATGGTCCTATAGTACTACAACATACTGCGTGTGTAGTTGTCAACCCTTTTCAAGTTGGCAATCACGCTGCCTTCTTTGAATGTACTACGACTGGAAAGGTTTAGTACTCTATGAGGGCGACCTCTTAAATCCAGAAACGGAAGGGGAACGTCGGATATCTGTACTATTTCGTTTTTGTTGTACCCTTTATTACTTTTCTACAGTTGCTCTCGTTGCAGCTCAATCATTGAGTACACTAGCGATAGGTAGATACAGTTTTCGCTATTCATGCACTTTGCCACTGTATTTGCCATCACGGTTGTTGTAGATTAGTCGGAGAGGGGATACGTTTATTTACACTGTTTGTCTTTTAGGCAGGGGATGGAATAAGTGTGAGGTTTGGCGCCCAAAAACCGGTTTACCACCCCACAGTGATTTTTGTCACTGACTGGTAAAAGAATAGATGAAATAAGGAATATTAAAAATACTAATGCATTTGCTTATTTTTTCAGCGGCTAACTGTCTATTTTCATAAAGACAGCACCCAACAGACAGCAGGAAAGTTAGCACCCAAAATACACCGCATGGGGTTAATCGGCCAATATTCCTTTCGAAATTCCTTTAAGTAACCAAAACTAAATTCTATATGTTTTGAAGTATATTCAATTTATTATCTTCATATCAATATAAATATACACGCTTCAAAATATGAATTAATTCTTACGCGCAATCATTTATTCATTGTACTCCGAACGTGCTTCAGACATTTTCCCGCGGTCATCCAAAGACATCTTGCCAGTGGCGTTGTGGTTGTGTTGCATTTCATGTACATTTTGATAATGTTTACGTATAAAAGTTACTTGGTGATTTTCAATAATTGTTTCTTCTACTCCGTGTTCACTTATTCTTCTCAAACACTATAATCACATAGAAAACAAAATATGCAAATAGACCAATGCTCCATCTCATTGCAGTATATTTAACCAACATCTCCTTCGAATGATAGTTAGCATGTTAAGGGTTTGAGTGCAAGCTAAAGATTTGAGTGCATTGCATGATTTGGGAAGACAGTGACATAGGTGTGTTAGCTAGACAAATTAATCATATGTCACATGTATGTGTTCTAAGAGTTCATGGCTGTCAGTCGTAGCTGTTAATGTTTTTCAGATATGTATAAATAGCATGAGATTTTGTGTATTTTGGGAGAGAGAGAAGGAGCTTGGAGAAGAATGTTTAGGAACTTGAAGAGCTGTATAATAAAGTTATGAAGTAGAATTCCGGCTTGTCGTCTATGTATCGTATTACACTGACGTAAAACTTGGTGCCAGTGACCAGCGATCGAATTGAAGTACACTATACGAAGGAGGAAAGGAAACAGGTTAGTGAATTTTTGCTATCACGCTTAGCTTGAGTTGTGACCATGGCCAACAAGGTAGATTGCACAATTGTTTCAGTAAATTGTTTCTGTTTTGATAATTCCAGCTGCAAACAAACTGATACGTGTTTACAAAAACAATATGAATTGCCAAATTCGGTTAATATATTAATTGTACTGAAATTCATAGCATAAATGTAACATATGGAGATTGATTCTATTAATAAGTGGCAAATGGGTATTTTTCAAAGAGGGACAGTTAATAAGTTTTCATCAAATAAGAAAGTAACTAAATCGTGGTTAATCAAATTAGGATCAAGGCAAATTAGGGCATTAGATAGTTCCGGTTCAGCAGTTAATTTATGCCACAACAGAAATGTTAATTCATTTGGAGCGTGCACATTCTATTAAAAACAAAAACCAGTTCAACTAAATTTGACAACGTTTTTGCAAAATGTAATTGTATACATGCAACTTAAGTAATTCTAAAAAGCGATATATCAAACTGTCATTTAGTTTAATCATCAGAAATGGGACTGAAAACTTTAATATCGGTATATAAACCGCCGCAGGGTATGACCGCAACAATCTGGTCAAGACATATTGATAAAGTGACTGTAGCTTAAAAACATAAAATAGAATAAAAAAGAGAAAATGCGAAAAGAAAACCGCAAAGAAACTATGGGAATGGTGATTGTACAGATTTAGTGCGTATTATAATGTACTGTTGTTTATTTTGTTGTTTGTTGCTTCCATATAAGTCTGCGATTAGGTATTGTGCGATTAGCAGAGAGACTGTTTTGTTGTCCTTTAAGTGCTTCATGCATGTGTTAGGATATATGTAGCAAGAGCTATGTCTAACACCAGTGAATAACTAGGTGAATATACTTAAATAGGGACGTTATTTTTATATTGCAAGTAGCAATGATTGCGGGTAGCAATGCGTTTTAATTGAATTAGAGTAGTGAGATACAGGTAACCTGGAAATTCGAATTAAGTTCGTATAGTGGATCAGCGAGTAGCTTTTAGTCCAAAGATACGTTATTGAGTTAATAACTCATGGTGAATGTGGTTACAATTGAAATAAGTATGGCAGAAAAGTAAGGGCAATATGCATTTAATAAGTTATAAAGTATATATGGTATTACTGGTTAAATTGTTGGGTTTGTTTTGGTGTGTGTGCGTGTTTTTTCCTTGTAAGAGTGTGAATGTATCTGCATGCGATATACTGCAAATATTGATCGCAATTTACAGTTTTAATAGTATTATTGATATAAGAAATGGGTTTAGGTATATTTTTAAATTAAATTAGAGAAGAGATTAACGATAACACTAATTTGATGTATTTCACGAGATGTGGAAATATAAGATGTATGTTGTTGAATGAAATTAGAGAAGAGATTAACGATAACTCTAATTGATATATTTCACGAGATGTGGAAATATAAGATATTAAGCCTCGGCGGCTGTGATTATAGGGATAGAATTGTTATAAAGTATAGACCTATGTTGTAAATACAAACCGGTTTTTGTTTTCATTTGTTTTGTTCATTGACGTCGTGTAAAATGGGTTTAGGTATATTTTTTCTTGAATTTGTGTCTATTCTTGCGTATATGTTTAATATAAAATGAATTGCAGTATGCAATGGGGTATAGTTAATGTAGTTAACGAATATTTGATACAAGTTGTGTGTTCGTATAGCAGACTAAAGATCTAATCAATTAAGTGATAAAAACAAAAACACCCTAACAATACAAAACGATGAGTATTTCGCAAGTAAGAGCATCATTTCTATTCAAAATAGACTGTAAAACTGAGAAATTGGCAACTCATTTTGTAACATTTATTGATTTTAAGATTATTGAATAATAGAATTGTATGAGGTTAACGTTTAAGACTAAGGCGTACATTTAAAGAATAGACATGTGCAACTTGTTGAGGGTCATTTTGTCGCAATAAAGGTTGAGTTGTGTAAAGTAGAATTCACGCCAGCGTGCCGTCATAAGCAGCGTATATCCAGCACCCAACATTGCTGTAACAACCTGGTGACACTATATCGTGTTAATACAAAAACTATCGACAACATGATTAAGTAGAATTCCGGCTTGTCGTCTATGTATTGTATTACAATAGTTATTTGCAACACCTCGAAGTTAAAGGGACCATACAAATTACTTCGAGATAACAGAAGTTCGAGCCATAGGGTGTGATCTGAGCAACAACGCAAGTTCATATCGAAATGCAGGTTTAAGTCATGCTGAAAGCTCCTATTGGGCTTTCCGCATTACGTTAGACATGCATTAATCTGTCACACGTGTTTCTAGATCTATGAGTAGTGATGCATTTTAGAGCAACTCTATATTGTACGTTTTGAAAGGACCGAACAGTTATTTCGAGTTTGAGTTATCCGAGTTCGAGCCATCGAAGTTAAATTGTATCTATATTTTTGCAGCAAGATAATTATGGGAGAGAAGTATGAATAGCGTTCCGAAACACACAACCGGTGGATAAGTGCAACCAAACAACAAAAGTGACAATAGAACATAAAATAAAACTACGATCTGTATCGACTTGGACCACTGTTGCTGTTGCTTTTTTTAATTCCCCTCTGGTATCCGTCCTAAATGCTAAAATAAAATGCATATACCGGTACATATTCAATACATACAATCAAATGTAATTGATATGGAAAAATAGTCAAACAGGGAGA
The DNA here is from genome assembly GCA_963576725.1 of Azorinus chamasolen. Lineage (NCBI taxonomy): Eukaryota > Metazoa > Mollusca > Bivalvia > Cardiida > Solecurtidae > Azorinus > Azorinus chamasolen. Next base: position 78,063,984 of record OY755242.1, read on the forward strand.
GCCACACACGAAATGACACCGCACCAAACACCATCTAACAAGAAAAGGTAAAGCCACAAGACAAAACATAACAGGACGCAATTCAAGACGAAACACATTAAACATTAAGCATATTACAAAATTGATGGTTGGCTGAAAGCAGGAGTGCCGCCTTGGAACGGCCAGCAGCCAAAAACAAAACAACTGGGGGACTTAAACCTGGTAAACCTGAACCTACATATACGCGTATACAGTTGAATGGTTAACTTTATGCGAGGGAACACGTAACAGTCCAACGGTTGATTGAATATATCAATCAATGCCTAAACACTCCTGAATATATTAATAAAATACTGGCAGAAACATTTGCGCGTCCTAACGGAACGAATCTAACGTGTATTTGGATTACATGAAAGCAATGGGTCCTATGGGCATTGTCTGCTTTTTGACTAAGATACTCTTTATTCATGTCACCTTCGCTATGAGTAGGACATTTTATGATCTAGAACCATACCTTGCAGGCGTATGTGCTATTCATGAAGACGACATCGTTCGCCATAAAATGCCTTATCACGAATGCACAATCTTGTGTCAGTCTATTGCGGACTGCACGGCTGTAAGTTTTTGGCAAAAGTTATCAGTGTGTAGAGCTCACGTTCAGGGCGTGTCGTTTGCGAAAGAAAACGACTGTGTTTCTACCAGGAAGTCTAGTTGGAGGATTGTAAGTTTTCGCTCTTTTATAATTCTATCACAGAATAGGTAGCGTTGAAATGAATCTTTAGGAGTTAGTCATGCTAAACAATTGTTTTTAATTTGTACAGTAATGATAAAGGCTCGAGTGTGCTATTTGAAAATACATTATATACAGATTAAGCATCATTAATTCCAGTACAATGTTCAAAACTTATACTTCTAGAACGATATATTTCAATTCATACTACTAATTTTAATACGAATAAATGAACACACTTTAATTGAATTGCCTAGAAATTATGATCATATTTGTTGTTTCCATGTATGCGCGACTTGATTCACAATTGCAGACAGCTTAGATCTAAGTGAAATGTAGAGTAATTAAGGTCTCATCAGATCCAAACTGTTTGATACTTGGGAAATGGTTTGGAATAGGACTACAGTACAGCCAGTCTTAAGCGGTCATTCATTTTTTGAACATGTGAGTGTTAAAAAGCAGGTGATTGCTTAAGCTTATTGCAGGGCAAAATTAAGACTGCATTACTTTCGACCGGTATTAAGCTACCACCTGCCTTACAGACCATTAATTAGATCTCGTATTGATGGCAACTTAACCCTTTCCTGATAATATTTATGTAGGAAATAATGACGTCATGAATATTAATAAGATTATTTTTATAATGGCGTATGAACACAGGCCATTTTGGCTCAGGAAGAAGCTATAGAATCAGATCTATATTACGTCATAAGCAAACAGAGCAGACCCTGATCAGACGGCTCCTATTGGAACCGTCTGATCTGGGTCTACTCTGTTTGCAGATGCGTCATAATGCGCTTACATAAATGTTAATACGCTCGTACAGGTTCTACTGAAGCCAATATTGATACGCTATCCTCTTTGCTTGCACGAAGACAGACCGAGGGTAGTACTCTATGATGGTATACTCTTAAACCCAGCTTACCAGATTCATGGATTACCCTTTCTTTGTCGTGCCCATAACGACTTCCCTGCAGTTGCTATGTCTTCAGCAAAGTCATTTAGTACATATTTGACGGACTTTCACAGTTGTTATGCTATGTTTTACATTTTGTATTGTGATTACTGTCTTCTATGTTGTGGGGAAGTCCGGCGGGGATACCTTTATTTACAATGTTTGTTTAGCTAGGGTGACTTTGAGATAAGTGTGAGGCTAGGACGTCCGTAAACCGGTTTAAACATACAGTGGTGATTTTGCTACTGACCGTGCCAAGGCGGTACTCTCTTTGTCGCCCTTACTTTTATTTGTCTTTTGTGTTTGTGTTTGTGTGTGTTTTCTGTGTTCTCGTGTGTGTGTGCGTGTGCGTCTGTTTGGTTGTGGGTGGGTGGGTGGTGGGGGTATGTGGTGTGCTGTCTAACGATGTGTTTGTGGTTGTTGCGTCTTGTGTGTGGCTTTCTCCTGTATGTGTGTGTTTGTGAATGTGTATAAATTGCTTTCTGTCGGTGGTTTGGTTATGGTGGCGTTTTGTGTGTGACTTTTCCTACTTGACTTTACTACTTTTAAATTTACCCATATTATCTGGACTTCTGTATAATTACAAATTTAAGATTGTGTGTCCTGGGTCCATGCTTATAAAGCTTTTAGTTGAGTCTGAGTTTCGTTCTCAAGCTTTTGATTGGTTAGATTTGAGTTCTCAAGCTTTTGATTGGTCAGATTTGAGCCTTTGGCTCAAATCTGACCAATCAAAAACTTGAGAACGAACTCAGACTCAACTAAACGTTTTATAAGCATGGGCCCTGATTTCATACACCTTTCTTTTATTTATAAAGTAAGTACTGTTACATGTTTTCATACTTGGAAATTATCGCCTAACTTGATAAATCTGTCTTTTTTCAGTAAGGTAAGTATATAAATTTGTTCACACGTGAATAATATCATACTGATTGAACAGGATGGTTTAAATACTTTGGTTTTCTCGACATTTTTATTTGTTAACCCATTCCCTCATATTGACGCCTTTTGATGCCTCCGTAAAAGTCACTTTATGAAACCATTGTAATAAATAGAGCTCTTTTTGTCACATTGGTTTCAGTACTACAGATCTCCTTTCTTCTAGTAAATGCTCCTGTTTGGTTGATTTATAAAAAGTGGTAGGATCTAAAAATAGCTTATGAGGGAGGGAATGGGTCACTATTTTCATGGTGGAAACATACCGTCTGCTCAATCTCTAAACTGCTAAAATGTTCACTGAATAACGATTCGTTCAGTCCTTATAGAAACTATTAACCGAGTGTCAAATAGCTAAGATTCTGATCAGACACCAAGTTACTCGGCGGCGTCCCATCTGGATCTAAACTGTTTGCAAATGACATTCAAGATACGCTTACCATAAGGCGGATTAAAACAGGGACTTGGTTTTCTCTAAATTTTCATTTCTTAATCAAATTATTATTATTCTTTTCAGTCGCCGAGTACATGTTTTATTTATTTATTTTTAGCTCAAACTGCACAAAGTGCCAGTGTGAGCTATTGTGATCATCATGTGTCCGTCATCCGGCCTCCATCGTGCATCGTCTGTCAAACGACATTTCAAACAACATCTCATCTAGCATTATAAGGTCAAATGTAATGAAACTTCCCAATAGATGGTCTTTGTGTGAACCTCTGTCAAAATAACAAACATCGTTTGGATCCATGCAGAACTATGGTTGTCATGGCAACCGACAGAATTAGCTTTAGATCTCTTATTCTCCTAAAGCGATGGTCAGAATTTAAAATAATTTGATTGGAACACTCATTAGGGGACCATCTACCAAACTATCTAAATCCATGAAATATATAAAATAATATACCCGCTAGGTGCGGGGACTGTTTCCCTTACATGTATAATTATAGAAAACAGCGAAATCTTCAAATCTCCTTTACTCCAAAACCAATAGTCTGATTTCAGAGTAATGTGATGAGAGTAGAGAATAATAATCAGGTACCCCTACAAAAATGATTTGGCTCCATGTAGAACTTTTGTTATGACAACCAAAACATAAATCTGTAACCCTTTCGCTGCCAAACTCTGTCGTCTGCTAACTTTGTCGTCTGCTACAAATTTTCATTTTTTCATTTTCTTCATTTTTATTTCAAAAACATGGTAACAGTAACAAACAGTTTGGATCCTGATGAGACGCCGAGTTACTCGGCGTTTCATCCGGATCCAAACTGTTTGCATAGGTAATCACATATTCGGCATTGGCAGCGAAAGGGTTAAATATCTCATTCTCCAAAACCGATGGTCAGATTTCAAAATGATTTGATGGGAATAATTATTATTTGACTACCTACTAAAATAACTAAAATCAGGACAAATCTAAACCAATATGGCGGGCCTTTTGTTTCCTTATATGTCTATAAAGAAAACAGCAAAATCTTCAAATCCCAACTTCTCCAAAAAAGCAATGATCTGATTTCAGAATAATTTGATGGGAGTAATCATTTGGCAACCCCTACCAAAGTAGCTAAAATGTTTTTTATCCACGTAGAACACTGTTTGCCATGGCAACCAAACGAAAAGCTTTTGAATATTTTCTTCTCCAAAACCGATGGTGAAATTTTAAAATAATTTGATGGGAAAAATCATTTGGTGAATATCTACCGAAATATCTAAAACCATGACAATATCTGAAACAATATGGTCGCTAGGGAGCAGGGACTATTTTTTTATATGTCTATATAGAAAACGGCGAATTCTTCAAATCTCTTCTCCAAAACCAATGGTCTGATTTCAGAATAATCTGATTGGAGTAATCATTAGGTAATCCTATACCAAAATAGCTAAACTGGTTTCGATCCATGTAGAACTCTGGTTGTCATGACCACCAAAAGAAACATGTTTCAAGTTTTACTTCTCAAAAACCGATGGTCAGGTTTTGATGGGAATAAGCATTAGTTGCCTATCCATCAAAGAAGCTAAATCATAACAACATAAAACAACATAACCGCTAGGGGGCGGGTCTGCTTTCCTTATATGTCGATATAGAAACCACGTGAGCGTTACATGGTCATCATCGCCTTCTTGTTATGAGTTTGGTTATAAGTACAGTGATTCATAAAGGTTATGTAGAGGCGCTACCCTTTTACAAATTAACCGATACATAACCTGCAACTGGCTTATCACTAGACATATATTGTATACATTTGAATCGTTGACCGTTATCTCTCGTTTTGACCTATATTGACCCGTTATGTTCTATATACTCAGTTGTGTATATATTGGCTTAATGGGTCTTAAATTAACTTTTTAACTGAAACATCTGCAACTTAATTTCGATATGTCGAAATCGGATAACTCGAATAACGCAAACTCGAAGGAAAAGTTACGTCCTTCCAAATTCATTAAACAGTATTGTTCTAAAATGTACCACTACGCATATCTCGAAGCATAATTATGTGACAGCTTAATGCAGGTCTCAAGCAATGCTGAAAGCTCCTACAGGAGCTTTCAGCATAACTTGAGACCTGCATTAAGATGTGGACTTAAAAATTGTCCAAATTATAACTCGGATGATCGGACCTTCTCTTATCCCGAAGTAATTTGTATGATCCATTAAATTTCGAAATATTGAAGTTACACTGTACTTATATTTGTTTCTGTGTTAAAAGCTTTCACTTACGAGGGTTACATAGACATATGTACACCATTTATAAGTCTTGAAATATTTAAGACTCTGCAAGGCTGTGAGTTCAAATGTCAGTAGTAGTTGCACTTTCATGACTTATTAACCCTTCGCTTGCTATTCGCATTAATATACCTACCTGTAAATAGTGAAGACCCCGATGAAACAGTCCCTGCAGGAGCTGTCTCATCAGGGTCTACACTATTTACAAGTTGATTGTGCAAGCAGTGCGCTCTCCACAGCAGTGGTTGCACAGACACATATTTGTAGACAGTGAAAAGATATGTAATTATACAACAGGGCATGGGTAAAGAAGGAGAAATATATTTTAAAATTCAGCAAGAGAAGGGTTAATTATCCTAACTAATGGTGCGGTGATAAGTGTTCGTTCCCTTTTCCAAACAGAAACGTAAGTATAAAGACAGGGTTACTTTCAGGTAAAACAAAAGACCAAAGAAATATTTGATTGAATAGGTTTTAATTGCAAAATGTCACATGTTTACCTTAATCTGCTGAATCATGAAAAATGGCTCCTCACTTCTGAATATTAATAACAATTGTATCGAAATTCATCACTGAAGAAAGTGTTTTGTATGACAAACAGTGCAGACCCTGGTCACAATACCTCCACAGTAACCCTTTGAACTGGGTCTACAGTCCAGAGCTCCAGATAAGATGCGTAAATTAAAATATTTTCAAGTATAACTTCTTTATTTCTCCATCAAACCCTATGTTGTGACCACTCTTTAGAATCGTCTTCGAGACGATTCTAAAGAGTGGTCACAACATAGGGTTTGGTGGAGAAATGACGATTTTAGAATTTGAGTACGCACCGTTATCTGTAGCTCTACACTGTTTGCAAAGGTCTTCTATACTCGGTTTTCGCACAATGAGTGTTTAACATTACATAGGCTTAGTACCATTTCATTTATGTGTTTACATTATTTCAAACCATGGCGGAGACAGACAGCAGTAGAAGGATGTACCGATTCAACTTGCCCAGTTTTGCATTCATGTAGAGTTGAAAATGGACAGACCCTATGCACCCATGAAGGTAAACCTCAACAACAGAGCGAAGTTTATAATAGTTTCTATCAACATAGCATTTTAAAGGTTAAAGTCAAACAGTTCGAATCCTTATTAGACGACACGGTTGTTGGGCAACGTATTGTACGAAGCCAATTAGCTAGCATTTGAAAATGAATAACGTAACACGAGTCAATCAACCATAGTCCACCGCTTGATATTTAACCCTTTACCTCATATTGATGACTTTTGACGACTCTGTAAAAGTCCTTTTGTGAAACCATCGTGATAAATAGAGCATTTGCTCCTGTAGGAGCAAATGCTCTATTTATCACGATGGTTTCAAACTACAAAATTTTAAAATGTTCCTTTCTCTTGTTAATGCTCCTTTTCGATAGTTTAATTCAAAGAGGTTGTAACTAAATATAGCCCATGAGGTAATTGGTTAAGGCAGATGGTAACCAAGTGCAATACGAAAGTAATGCAGGAATGATTTGCATTACTACTGCACTTTGAAAGGTAGTAACTGCTATTTAGCCTGCTGAGCTAAAGTTTGTTTGTAGAAAATGTCATCGAATTTAGTTGTCACTGTTCATTTATCTTGCATGTCTTTTCAACAGCACGGTCAGAGTATTATACAGTTTGGATTCAGTTTACTCTAGGTTACGAACTCGTCATTAACCCATTACCTCATAGGCTATTTTTAGATACAATCTCTTTGAATAAATCTACCGAAAAGGAGCATCAACTAGAGAAAAGGAAAATGTTTAGAATTTTGTAGTTTGAAACCATTGTGATAAATAGAGCATTTGCTCCTATAGTAGCAAATGCTCTATTTATCACAATGGTTTCACAAAGTGACTTTTACAGAGTCGTCAAAAGTCGTCAATATGAGGGAAAGGGTTAAAGGTTCTCTGTATTTTGTAGCTCAATCAATCATGCAAATTTACTATTCAATTATTCAAACACATTCAAACATACTTTGTAAATCATAACTCCAACAAATCAGAATATCACTAGTTTAGTTATGAATTTAAACATGCGTTGTATTTGAGGTTATTCGTTTTGAAACGAATGGTATTTGAGAGGTCTTTGTAATTCATGAAATGTTTGTATGTTTTTGATTTGTATTTTTGTATTACGTCACTTTAACAGTTTCCTTCAAATAAACACCCTTTCATTCATTTGCAAACAGTGAAGACCCAGATCAGACGACTCCTATAGAATTTGCAAGATCTGTTTCTTTACTTTCTTAAATTGCTGCAATGTTTCACCTTCCAGATTTCAATTTTTTTGTCCATGAATATTTAGTAGCTATTGAAATTTGGAATAAATATAGAACAGGGAAACGGTTTACAATATATCAGCCTACATCCGGCTAAGCTCTTTTAATTACTCGTATTGATAATTTAAACGTGGGGTTAAGTATACAACTAATCATTAACTCATATCTCTCTTAGACTATTTTAGACCCAACCTTTGAAAATAAATATACCACAAAGGAGTATTAACTATCGAAAAGGATTGTGTAGTTTTCAAACTGTTGTGATAAATAGAACATAAGCTCATATGGAGTAAATGTTCTATTTATCACAATGTTTTAAAATGTGACTTTTACAGAGGCGCCGAAATGCGTCACTAGAGGGGGGGGGGGTGTTAAATTACTGGGTGATTTTTGATGATTGCATATAGTGCATACTGTTCAATGTCAAATGTTGTTTTCTTTCCTGTTCAAGGTTGTCTTCACCCTCCTACACTTACAAACGGACATATTCTCGGAAATCTATCAAACCCTGGAAACAAAAGAGTATATGTATGTAATAAGAATTTTTCGCTAAGAGGAAATACATCTATAACTTGCGATCAGGATGGATGGACTGATCAGAAGCCCGTTTGCAACGGTAAATCTGATATACAATAAAACCTCTGTAAACCAAAATTTTAAAATAGTGCTAATGCCGATCTTTAAAACTGGTGGCAGTTTAATATAGAATGACAACCAAGCAGAAAACTCTCTTGGGAGCATTCTGTCCGACTTTCACCCTGCATTAAGCAGCCATTCGTCGAAAAATATCTAAATGTCTCCTTACTAGACGTCCTGTTTAAAGGTTAATTTCACCCTTATCTTCATATAAACGCTTTTCACGCATTTCAAACACTACAGACCCAGATCAGACGGCTCCAAGAGGAGCCGTCTGATCAGGATCCGCTCCGATTGCTAAAAGAATTTGATAGATCTGTTTCTTTGCTAAAATGTCTACAATTGTCCACCTTCCATGTTTCTTTATAACTATTTTCTCCACGACTATTCAGTAGGTTTCAAAATTTGGAATAAACAGAACAAGGAAAGGGTTAAGCAGCCATCCGTGAAAAGTAACTAAATGTCTCTTTACTAAACGTCCGGTTTAAAGGTTTAAATATATACAGTAGGACCGGTCTGAGGAGGCCATCATAAGTAGGTCTAATTAAGGGTCTGTAAGGCAGGTGGTAGCTTAATGCAGGTCAAAAGTAGCAATGCAGTAATCCAGGGGCTTTCTGCATTACTTTTGCACTGCATTAAGCAACCACCTGATTTAAGATTATTAGGTTTAATAAATGAATTGTTGCTTAAGACAGGTTTTATTGTAAAATGTTTTATATCAAATATATGAAAATATTCCTGCAGTAAAATTTCAATGTTTATTGTTATGAATTGTACTTGTACAATTGTAAATGTAATTCGCAGTGTTTAATATTTTCCCTGTTCAAAATACATGTAAAAAATAATCACGTCATGAATAGTATTTAGCTGAATTTTATTATGTAAATTTGTCAAGGAAATGTTTTGCTTTGACAGAAAAATAGAATCAGATATTTATCATATCAAAAGCAAACAGAGCGAACAGACCCTGATCAGACGGCTCCTATAGGAATCGTCTGATCAGGATCTACTATGTTTGCAAATTAATGGAAATGCGTTTTATGAGGGGAAAGCATTTAACAGCAATGTCTATTATCAAAATATTATACAGACAGTGGCAACACTGTATTTTGGAAAGGTAATACAGGAAAGTCTCGCTATAGTGATAATATTATCTATTAATATAGAAATCATCTAAAGCAGGTGGTTGCTTAATGCGGGGCAAAATTAATGCAGAACATTCCAATAGGAGCGTTCTGCATTACTGTTATCCTGCAATAAGATATCTCCTGCTGTAATAATCAAGAATAAGATTTGATAGTTGACAGTTGTCGTGTTAGCGAGATTTAACTTAACGTATAAGATTTTCCCGACAGCAGTTTTAACTCATTCCCTCTTAAACTATTTTAGACCCAACCTCTTTGAATCAATATACCGAAAAGGAGCATTAGGTTCAGAAAAGGAGATTTTTTAATCGTATAGTTTTGAAACCATTGTATTAAATAGAACGTTTTCTCCTACGGAACAAATGCTTTATTTATGAAAATGGTTTCAAAATGTGACTTTTACAGAGGCGCCAAATATGCGTCACGAGGGAATGTGTTAAAATTTGCGATTTCGCATTATGTTTTTAACCCTTTCGCTGCCAAACGCTGTCGTCTGCTAACTTTGTCGTCTGCTACACATTTTCATTCTTTTGATTTTGTTCATTTTTGTTTCAAAAACATAGTAACAGTAACAAACAGTTTGGATCCTGATGGGACGCCGAGTTACTCGGCGTCTCATCTGGATCCAAATTGTTTGCATATGTAATCAAAGATCCGGCATTGGCAGCGAAAGGGTTAACGGTCTCAAATTCATGTCAGCTGTTGTATTCAGTTAAAACTACAGACGAACTTCGATGTATCGAACTCTGATAACTCGAAGTATAACTTCAATTTTCAGAACAAGTACTGAAATTCATGATCTCGAAGGATCAGAAGGTATAACAACAACATGCTACAGCCTGGTTCAGGTCGCAAGTAATGCTGAAAGCTCCATTTAGAAAGATTCCAAGTTGGAAATAGGCTGACTCGAATTCCCGTTACATCGAAGTTATTTGTATGGTCCGTTAAAGTTCGATATATCGAGGTTTCACTGTAGGTGAAACCATTCTTCTAAAGAGGAGTCGGTTAACAAGATAACACTCTCAACGCTGAAGTTTTAAATGGTCTATTCCATTAAAGACAGGTATCGATGTATCAAACAGGTTGGATCGTGTACTCGGCGATCCACCCATTCTTCTTACAGAGCGTAAATTAAACCATTTTCAAGAATAACTTCTTTATTTCTCCACCTAATCTTATGGTGTGACCACTCTGTAAAATCGTCTCGAAGAGATGATTCTAAAGAGTGATGACAATATAGGATTTGGTGGAGAAAGGACAATTTTCGTACCTACGTTCATCTGTTGCTCTGTTCGTAAATGGATTCATACTGTCAGTAAATGTTATCATGGATTTATCTGCAATGTAATATCGTAACAATGATATGCAATAAGCCCTTGCTTTACGAATCAGTTTAAACACTTATTAAGACACACTTATTTGCATGTAAACTATTAATTAATGAGATACGAGGACATAAACAGTTATTATTATCAACAGTATATTTATGCAAATATCTTTGACGCTGATTATAGTTTTGTAAATAAAAGAAATACCACTTTGAAACCCAATTTTGACTTGTCCTGATTCGATTAAGTTATTGCCCAAGTGTCAAACAGATTGAATCATGATGAGATGCCGAGTTACTCGGCATTTATCTGGGTCCAAACTGTTTGCGAACACAAGTGTGATTTTTAAAGGGAACTCCATCCATACATACATATCGGAGAGTATTCAAGAGTCTGTAGCATTTTACAGTGCTAGCCAATGACATTGCCGATTATGTAGTTACATGTAATGCATGAACTTAACAGAACAACAGATAAATGTGCGAATTCAGATACTAAAATCGGCATTTCTCCACCGGACGCTATGTTGTGACCACGCATCTGGTTTCTTGGGGACGATTTTAAAGAGTGGTCGCAGCATAGGGTTTGGTGGAGAAATAAGGGAACTGTTATTGAAAATGGTTTAATTTACGTATTTAATCTGAAACTCTGCATAAATCATAAATGAAGAAATGTTTTAATATTAATACAACCCGATATAGTGCTGCTGTCGATCCATGAGTTTTAAACTGAACTTGCTTGCAATGATCGTAGTTTACAGTAAAATCTCGATTATTCGAGTTCTCTGTATAGAAGAATTTAGACTCTTTCAGACTGCCTAACGCATGGTAAAGGTCATCTCATCAGGAGCTTTCTGCATGACTTTCACCATGCATTAAGCTGTCGCCTGTCTTAAAGATCGATATTAGTAAGCATTTTAGTGTTCGAATTATCGAGATTTTACTGTATGTTTCAGAGTTTTTGGTATCAGGTCCAAACGGCGTGCCAGATGATCATCTCAGTGCATCCTCAGTGTTTCACAGTGAATACAATGGAATGAATGAAATATATTCACCGAAGTACGCCCGTCTTAACATGGCATTTGATGTTGATGGAACTGGTGCCTGGTCAGCTAGAGTTCTGGATTCTAACCAGTATATACAGGTATAGGTTTATTTTGTGTCTGCATAAACTTTGAGAATTATTTAACCTATAAACCAAATAACAAATCACCTATCTGTCCTGTTTGTAAACGCGTTTATTAATTCTTAACACTTTCCCTGTCAACAAATGCGTCTAGGGCATACTTCTTTTTATTATAAATTAAACACTAAAAAAGAGAGAGAGAGAGAGACAGAGAGAGAGAGAGAGAGAGAGAGAGAGAGAGAGAGAGAGAGAGAGAGAGAGAGAGAGAGAGAGAGAGAGAGAGAGAGAGAGAGAGAGAGAGAGAGAGAGAGAGAGAGAGAGGTGATTCAGTTCTGACGGAAGGTATGTTACCTTTAAGTGGATTGAACCGAACTGAAGATAGGACATAATTGCCGAGCTTATATCCTCTTCTGGGTAAAAAGCATTATTCGCACATGAAAGTCATTAAACAATAATAGCTACCGGAAAAGTACACCTGTATTTGATTTGTGCTTTACCATATTCAAGTACGATAGAAAACCAATACCTCTATGGGATAATGTACACTGTAAATGTCTGAATTAAAGAGATACATACATGTACATGTAAAACTTAAAGGAACAGTCAATGAAGCCAATTTCTGCCACACCCAACGCCCGACAGGAGGAGAAATGTATAATATGATCAGGCATTATAGTCTAACAGAGCTGTAGATCGTAGCACTGTAACCACCAACTTCCAAACACTTGTTTCATCTACATTTAGGTTAAGTTTTCCAGCAATAAGGTTGCGGTTGGTGTAGCACTTCAAGGACGAAATAATCCCAATTGGAAAAATTATGTCACGAGCTTTAAAGTACAATACAGTCAGGACTGTCATCTCTTTTCTGTTGTTACGGACGAGGCAGGAACGCACAAGGTAACCTTAGTGTGCCGTAATTTATATTTTGTATATTTTGCTTTATCTTTTTTTGACATTAACAGGAGTGACATGTATTCTGATAATACTACAATTGCCTTCTTGATTAACCCTTTCCTTCATATAAACGTACAGTTGAACTTCGATATCTCGAACTTTAAGGGACTATATAAATTAGTTCGAAATAACATAAGTTCGAGTTATCCGATTTGTAATCTGGACAATATCTCAAGTGCATAGCTTACTGCAGGTCTACAGTAATGCTGAAAGCTCCTGTAGGAGCTTTCAGCATTACTGTAGAACTGCAGTAAGCTGTGAAATGGGTTTCTAGATATGCGTAGTGATACATTTTAGAGCAATTCTGTATTGTAAGATTTTGGAAGGACCGAACTTTTAGTTCGAGTTATCCCGAAGTTCGAGTTATCCGAGTTCGAGATATCGAAGTTCAACTGCAGATCAAACGGCTTCTATAGGAATCGTCTGACCCGGGTCTGCTCTGTTTGCTTATGATATACGAGATAATATATAATAGCTATACAGTGATCCCTCTCTACAACGACATCCTTTGGGATACGAATATTGTATGTGTTGTTCAGAGGGAGTTGTTATAGGGAGGGAAAATCAAACATAATTAGCTTGTTTGCAGATCCGCAGATAAGGTGTATTTCGAGAACTAAAACCGTTATGCCCTAATCAAACCCTATGTTGTGACCACTCTTTAGAATCGTCACTTTGTGACGATTCTAAAGAGTGGTCACAACATAGGGTTTGATGGAGGCATAAAGAAAATACGATGGAAAAGGTTGTTTCTGGAGCCTTGTGGTTTCGGAAACAGTGACATGTGTTGTTGTAAGGAGGGAATCGTTATTGAGAGGGCCGATGTAGGGAGGGAGCACTGTAATATAATATCGTATAATAGATCTGTTTCTTTACTTTCTAAAATCGATACAATGTTCCAACTTCCATATTTCATTATAGCTATGTTGTCCATGGATACTCAGTAGGAATTAAAATTTAGAACAACATAGAACAGGGTGAAAACTTTATTATTGCCAAAATGGAACAAAAATCGAAGGCTGAGGGCACATACTTTTACAAACATTCTGTCTTGACATGTAAGCTTTAACCCATTCCCGCATATTAACGCCTTTTGACGCCCCTGTAAAGGTAATATTTTAAACCATTGTGGCAAAAAGAGCATTTTCTCCTATATGACGTGTTGTACGTTAAATAAAGTAGCCATGTTACTCCCGCAAACATTATTCAAGCATTCCCAAACCGGTTCATTGACTTTCTATCCATGGACAAGTAAATAAGTGTAAATAATGAAATGGGTTATAACAAGCGAAAATCGACACTGTTATAGCCCATTTGAAAATAAACCACAGTCATAAATGTAGGAGGAGTAAAGCTGGATTACACACAATCATATTTACTAAAGCTCAGTATTAAAACAGCTACCTACGATGTATTTACAGTAAAACCCCTCTAATGCGACCGCTTAATGAATAAACATACCTGTCTCTATAAGCAGGTGGTTGCTTAATGCAGGTCGAAAGTTATGCAGAAAGCTCATATAGGAGCTTTCTGCATAACTTTCGTCCTGCATTAAGCTACCACCTGCCCTTGTCACTGTGAATTATGACCATTTAAGCTGGTCGCATTAGAGGGGTTTTACTGTATATGCGAGGTATTGTTTCACTACAGCTACAGACAAACATATAAATCCTTTGCTAAAACCAAACAACTGCTATGGTTGCAACGGTTAGTGATTCCAATATTACTTGTACAGTAGAATCTATCTTGAGCGGCCATCAAATATGTCTAATTATGGGTATGTTAGGTAGGCGGTAGCTTAATGCAGTCAAAAGTAATGCAGAGGTAATGCTCCTATAGAAGCCTTCGGCATTACTTTTGTCCTACATTAAGCAACCGCCTGCTTTTGAAGACTTCTATGAAAAATGAAAAATAGTAATGTCAAGCAGGAAAAGTTGCACACAAGACGCAACCATTACCAAAACATTGATAGAAAACAGTGACACACACAACCGCGCATGCACGCGCACACACAGACACACATATACACAAGCAGACACAGGCAGACATAGACAGACAGACACACACAAGTAATGTATATTCGTTATTAATGACTATGCGCCTTTCGCAATTGCTGCGCTGTGGCATTTGGCCGGCTGTAACCGTCATCACTATTACAGGTCAGTAGTTTTGTTAGATAAGTAAATCAAATACACGTTATACTGTTAAAATTGTATTTTCCAGGTATTTCTTGGAAATGACGACAACGGTACAATTGTGAGAAGATATCTGCCGAGAGAAATAACAGCACGGTGTGTCAGAATTAATCCCATCACATGGGATGGATACCTTTCGCTCAGGTTTGATGTGATCGGTCGGGACGTGGATAGTGCACAACAAGAGAATGTCCACATACAGCGGGAATTCTCTAAACCGGAATCATAGAAGAGAAAAAATAGACACTTGTAGGCAAGTGGCTGCACAATGCTGGTTGAAAGTCATGCAAAAAGCTCCTAGAGGAGCTTTCTGCATGACTTTCACCCTGCATTAAGCTCATATCTGTCCCCAAGAGAGATATGATACTAAATTGAACATCAGGTTTAGAGGGGTTTTACTATATCCAGAGACAGTTAGCAAATGATCAATGATTCTGAAAATGTATTGTAGAGTATCGTAGGCTGATTTCGGGTTTGTCAAGATGATTCAACATATCTTAAACTGTCGAAAATGGAGTGATGGTTTGTGAAGTCTAAATATAAAATGGTTTGTAGCGTCTGTGGTTGACAGCTGCGCTTATGTTAATGTTATATTTACATTTTGATTAAACATTAAACAAATATTACCTTAGATTAAAGGTATATTAACAATGTGCCTGCAGCCTAGTCTTACTCATAGAGGATGCTAATTACCAGAACTCTTTCGTGCGTCCGCAGCAGCGGGAATTGACCAATCAGTGCTAGCGATCACCGGATGGACTAATTTGAGATACTCAATTGACAGAAATCGACATTATTTTTCTGAAACAGGTGAAATAGTCCCATTAGACTTTCTGTAATCTGGGTATGTTAGGTCATTTGGATGGGGATGTTCCCCGTGCTACATGTTATGGTGTATATATTTCTCAGCTTATTCGTTTTGCTAGAGCTTGTTCTTCTGTTGATGATTTTAACAATCGTAACCTTATTATCACTGAAAAACCACTAAAACAGGGCTACAGATATGACAAACTCCGTAAAACATTTTCAAAATTTTACCACCGTAATGTTCTACTCATCAGCAAATACAATTGTAATTTACGTACTTTTCTTAAGTTAGGTATTTCACATCCGGAGTTTTACGGTGATGTCATTTACAAACTTCGAAACATTATTGGACACACATATTTTGATACTTTGTTTGTCAAACGTATAAAACAATTCATTAAAAAGGGATATGACCCCTCTATATTGCGGCACACTACATGTTTGTTGGTCGACCACTTTACAGTTGGTCATTATGCTTTCTCTTTGCTTGTGCGACGACGGAAAAGACTTAATACTTAATACTTAATGGAGATTTCCTCTTAAACCCGTTTACGGAGGGAGGAAATTAGATATTTGTATTTTTGACTTCTCCACAGTGACTATGACCTCTGAATAGTCATCGAGTACATGTCTATGATGTCAGGTTTATTATTTTTCAAACAAAACAGTTGTACATATTTAGTATCCACTAGTATTTATATTTTCTTGCGATTTATTTTTATTAAATGTCGGTGTAGAAGTGTTTCATATATTTTCCCGTATTTCCCGTGAAAGTGGGATAAGGGCGAGGTTGGGTACCCGTAAACCAGGTTTAAGCCCCCAGTAGCTTATTTTGGTTACTGACCGTGCCAAGGCGGTACTCCTGCTTTCAGCCTATGGTCAATTTTGTTGTTTAATATGCTTAATGTTTAATGTTTTTCGTCTTGATATGCGTCCTGTTATGTTTTGTCTTGTGGCTATACCGTTTCTTGTTTGATGGTGTTTGGTGCGGTGTCATTTCGTATGTGGCCCTCCCTGTTTGACTATTTTTTCCATATTTGCATAGAACGCAACCATTCTTAATTTAATAAAATTAAATTTACCTGAAATCAATAGCTACCTTGTTATCAGAAAAACGTAAATATTCCGAGTGACAGTATTTGCAAACATTTTACGCGACCTTATGAACCAATTGTTTCAGTCACACCTATAACTATCAGAATGAAATCTGACCAACTATTGATATAAAGGGATCAACTTTTGTCAATGGGCAATATATATAGAGTGAATCTATTCATACGCACCGTTCAGATTCGCGAAGTTCAACGCTTGCAAACAAAACATATCATGTAAATTGTAAGCACACCAAGAGACTAATGGCGAGTAATGCCTAAATGTGATGATTATATTATCCTTTTATTAAATGCTGATGTACCTAAATATTCGACATATGAGTAAAAAGTGCAGCAACGCTTCCAAACATAACATCCAACATAACTGGATAAGCAGTGTTACATTTAACCAGGTTCCTGGTGACTCTATTAATTTTTTTTGACACCATACATATTTACTAGCTGAATGTGTATAACTGCACACGTACACATGAATGGTTGGAATTAGTAGAAACTATAGACTCGGATCTATTATACTGCCATAAGTAAACAGAACAGATCCTGATCAAGAGCCGTCTGATCTAGATCTGCTATGTTTGCAAATGCGTGAAAAGCGTTTATATGAGAGAAAATAGCTAATTTAAAGAAAGTGAATGACAATACTGATCTTTGAAATGTTGCTCATTAAAGGGAGACGGTTTTTCAGACACTTTCTGTGTGAACAATTTGCGTTGCTTTATTGTTGCTTTATTGTATGTCTTTATTAATGTCACAGTGAAACAAGCTTGATCCGGTGAAGTTTTGACTACATCCGTTTCGATTATGTTTTGAGAAACTGTTGTCCGTATGCCGAACAACTTGAATCCTGGTGTGATGCCTAAGGCACTGGATATCTTATCTGGACCTAACCTAGCCATTTGTTTATGCCAGCCATAAAGGGTTAAGAAGGTTTGAACCAGATATACAGAGATAAATTATATATTCATAAATCAACCAGGTTGTATATGTTTGTCGTATATTGTCGCGGGTCGTTACTTTCACGGTTAGCGCGCACACTGTCCTTTCATTTGCTTGGTTATGCTATCCTAGCCTTCTGTAAAGTTCACTGCCTGCTAGGTTTCAAATCTGAATGAGTATTATGTAACACTATATGTTGATTATGTAACACTGTATAGTAATTATGTAACAATATACAGTGATTATGTAACAATGAACAGTGAAATGTAATAATGTATAGTGATTATGTAACAATGTATAGTGATTATGCAACAATGTGTGTTACTTGTTCGGTTATAATAGTACAATGTACAATGAAAAACACTTATAATTTTCTTGCCGAATATGTGCGCAGGCCTAATATGATTGTTGATATGTATGTAAAAGCACACGTTGTTGCACATATAATAATCTTTATTTGACACATTCTGCTATTGGACCTATACACAATAAAATCTTATTTCTATATCAACATTTTGTTTGAACAAGACATGTTCCAACTGCAAACATTTCCAATAAAATTTATTCGATTCATCCGATTTATAATCAGACCAATATTTCAAGTTCACAGCTCAATTTCGACCTATTTTAAGCTGTCACGTGTGTTTTCTAGATTTATGTGCAGTGATACATTTTATAATTATCTATTGTAAATCTTGGAAGGATCGAACGTTTATTTCGAGTTATTCCGAAGTTCGAGTAATCCGAGTTAGAGATATCGAAGTTCAACTGTACTTAATAAAGATAAAACCATTTTGGTCCTAGTGAGACTTTTGCATATTCGCTGAACGTTTTGAATTGAAATCCTTACCGCATATCCACCACAATGTTGTTTTATTTTTACTACCGGCAAACTCGTGATTATCTATTCAAACACATTGGATCTAGATCAGAAATTATCGGCATTTCATCAGAAGTTAATTCCTTAAACTGCAACCACCTAATCAGTGGTATATGTTAGTTAACTATAAAATTATCATGGATTTAGTGTGGTTGTACATGTATCGGGTTTTACGTCGCTTAAACAGTATTTCTGTCATATCACGACGTCCAGCTAACTACAGATGGAGGACGACCCACAGAGGTCATCACGGAACCTGCTTATAATTACGAAATATTCCCCTCAAAGGGTACGAAAATTATATACGAATATGGTTGTGAATGTGTTGGTGAATTTGATATCTTAAATGAATAAAAGGAAAAGTAGTAAAGTCAAGCAGGCAAAGCCACATGCAAGACGCAACCACCACCAAAACACCGATAGACAGCATGACACACACACACACACACACAACCACACACCCAAACGCACACACACACACACACACGAAATGAACACAGAAAACACCAAAAGACACACAAGAAACAGGGACAAACGTTCCACAACATGAACAAACCACAAGCACAAAGACGCAAGGCAAACAAAATATTTAAATGACATCTGTCAAAATTACAGTATGTGACCTCAAGTGTGACACCTTATTTTCAATAACTTGTTTAACGATATGGTTCATGCAACTGTCGAGGTTTGCAAATGTTTGCTTTTCCAATATGTTCACGGAAATATTTTCAAAATCACTTAAGAAACAGATTACTTATTGGAAGTAAATTGCACAAATTAATATCTAATCTTTTTAAGGGATTTCTTGAAAATATTGAAGTGACCTTTTGCCATATACATGTAATTATGAACAATATCGACACGAACCGTTAAACTAAGTGGTTAGGTGGTGGCAGAAATATAATACCACACATTTACAATTTCATGAATTTTGTTGTTTCCGCATGTTTGTGAAAATATTTTCCCCGATCAGCGAGAAATTTTAAATTATTGATTGAGTAATAAACCGTTTGAATTCCGTTGAGACGTCGAGGTTTGGAATAACTACTCGATACTACACACAATACGCACCTGGTTACAGTCATGTGCTCAAAGCCAGTATATGTCAAAGTTCAAGGATACATTACGAAGTAAAGCTATTTAACCATAGCCTGGTGGTGTGGATGGGTGATTATCTATGTAAACAGTTTGGACCAAAATGAGACGCGGAGTAACTGATATCATTTGGTAAACTGGTTATAGATAGAATTTAGGAAATGTAGTAGGAAAAAAGTTAAAGGTTAATATTTTACTGAAATATCCAGTTCATAGGTCTAATATACCTTCAGAGATGTTAAAATATATATCCACAAATATTCACCACAATATCATCATATGTTATGCCAAAGTCATTTTGTCAATCAAACATAGACAATCCAAACAGCCTTAATTCATAATAGGCTTGGTCCAGGTCATAGTTACCGTAGCATCTCCTATACCTTTTTCATGGGTACTTAATTGTTCGTTCGGATCCTCAGAACACATTTTGAGCATGCCCCAAACATAATTTTGTCCAAGCTATGTTTTATTTAAGTTTCATTGTTAGCCCTTTTCGAGGAAGTAAAAATAAAATGCGTTATTTAGAAAAAGTAAGGGATTTTGTTGTTTAGTCTGAGAGGCCTATTAATGCACAAGTGTTATTGAATTTAGGTTTAAATTGTCCGTTGATGTCCTCAGAACATATTTTAAGCATTCCCCAACTATAACTATGTCCAAACTATGTTTAGTTTAACGGTTTCCATGGTAACCCTAGGTAATTCTCGAATCTATCTTGGTTAAGAAAATGCGTCATAAATTTGCTTTTAGAGGCAAGAGACGGACAAAACAAAAACCGAAGTAAAGTAGAGACATCTAGCTTGAATATGATATGTAATTTTATTAATATTCATAACTTATGAATATAAATGAGGAAGTAAACAATGCGTTGGTTTTCGAAACAAGGAGTTTGTTGTTTAGTCTGAGAGGCCTATTAATGCACCAGAGTTATTGAAGTCAGGTTTGAATTGTTCGTTGGAGTCCGCAAACCACATTTTATGCATACCCCGAACATTATTTTGTCCCAGCCATGTTTGAACGGTTTCCATGGTAACCCTAGGTAGTTTTCGAAACTACGCTGGTTGAGAAAATGCGTCATAACTTTGCTTTGAGAGGCAATAGAAGGATAAAACAAGAACCAAAGTAAAGCAGACATAAAGCTTGAATATGATATGAAGTTTTAATAATTTTCATACTATATTCTTATGAATATAAATGAAGAAGTAAAACAAAAGTATTTTGTAGAAAAAAGGAGTTTGTTGTTTAGTCTGAGAGGCCTATTATTACACAGTTGTTATTGAATTCATTTTTAAATGTTTCATGTGATCATGCAAGGTAATTAAACATTTTTTTGTTAAGGTAATATGGAAAAATAGTCAAACAGGGAGAGCCACATACGAAAAGACACCGCACCAAACACCATCAAACAGGAAACGGCACAGCCACAAGACAAAACACAACGGGACGCATATCAAGACGAAAACAATAAACATTAAGCATATTAAACAACAAAGCTGACCATAGGCTGAAAGCAGGAGTACTGCCTTGGAACGGTCAGTAGCCAAAAACGGCTACGGGGGGCTTAAACCTGGTTTACGGGTACCCAACCTCGCTCTTATACCACGTTCACCTAAGTCAAAATGTAAATAAAATCCCCCCTCCCGACAACTTCACAACATGAATAACGATGCCTGCCAAGACTAAATGATTTTAAAATAAACGGAAGAGGTAAACAAGCGGCGTCATCATTTAAAGCATATATATTGCTAATTAGCATATAATGTGCGTAAATGAATTAGCAATTTTACATGAGCATTGCATTTAGTATTGTTATGAGTATACTATCTATTCTGTGATTCATTTTCCGTAAAATACCAGATATTGTACATGTTTTTACTTCCTCATTAATATTCATTAGAATAAATTTATAAATATTAATACAATTACATATCATAATCAAGCAATTTTTATGCTTTACTTTGCTTCTAGTCTTGTCCGTCTATTGCCTCTAAAAGTAAAGTTATGACGCAATTTTTTAACCAATGTAGTTTCGAAAATTACCTAGGGTTACCATAGAATATGTTAAATAAAACATAGGTGGGACAAAATTAGTTTTGGGGAGCATGTTCAAAATGTGTTCTGAGTCTAGGAAAAAGTCTAGGAGTGCTACGGTAACCATGACTTGAACCCATCTTATAAAGACAATGAGACAACTCTCATTGAAATATCAGGGTAAACTGGATCATTTGTCACAATGACAGCTGTTAATCAAAACTAGGTTAAACGTGTGTGTAAAAATATTCTCTCCTTCACTTTGCAATGGACATTTTCGTTTTATGTTTTATGAAATACTCTCGTGTTGGTTTCATGAATGTAATTGTCAGCTGTGTGTCTCCAACGATAAACTGATACCTGGCAACTCTTCCATCATTTTTTTTCGGATAGTCACAACTTCTAAGACATCAAATCGCTTTGATATTACAGTAAGGTCTAGCTAATACGACCACTCAAAAGAGGTTTAAGTCTAGATGGTAGCTTAATACTCGACAAAAGTTACACAGGAAACACCTGTAGGATATTTCTGCAAAACATTTCTCATGTATCAAGCAACCAAATGATTTTAAAAACTTTTTAATAATTTCTGTGGTCGGGTTATATCCGATACTTTATTGTACATAATTAGTATGCTAATATACGTGTATATTTGATTGTTTTACACCTTAGATACGGAGGGTTGGAAGTCGGTTTTGCAATATCGGTGACAATTAGCTCATATGTTCAGTTTCATCTTGCGTCGATCCATTACTAACCCATTTTCTCACTTTGTTCATCAAATATGTTAAAACTTTCATTAAAATTGACATGATCCTATAGTACTACAACATACTGCGTGTGTAGTTGTCAACCCTTTTCAAGTTGGCAATCACGCTGCCTTCTTTGAATGTACTACGACTGGAAAGGTTTAGTACTCTATGAAGGCGACCTCTTAAATCCAGAAACGGAAGGCGAACGTCGGATATCTGTACTATTTCGTTTTTGTCGTACCCTTTATTACTTTTCTACAGTTACTCTGGTTGCAGCTCAATCATTGAGTACACTAGCGATAGGTAGATACAGTTTGTTCACTTAAATGTTTTCGTTATTCATGCACTTTGCCACTGTATTTGCCATCGCGGTTGTTGTAGATTAGTCGGAGAGGGGATACGTTTATTTACACTGTTTGTAAGTTAGGGTGGGGATGGAATAAGTGTGAGGTTGGGCGCCCAAAAACCGGTTTACCACCCCACAGTGATTTTTGTCACTGACTGGTAAAAGAATAGGTGAAATAAGGAATATTAAAATACTAATGCATTTGCGTATTTTTTCAGCGGCTAGCTGTCTATTTTCATAAAGACAGCACCCAACAGACAGCAGGAAAGTTAGCACCCAAAATACACCGCATGGGGTTAATCGGCCAATATTCCTTTCGAAATTCCTTTAAGTAATTACAGATTCAACACAAACCAAAACTAAATTCTATATGTTTTGAAGTATATTCAATTTATTATCTACATATCAATATAAATATACGCGCTTCAACATATGAATTAATTCATACGCGCAATCATTTATTCATTGTACTCCGAACGTGCTTCAGACATTTTCCCGCGGTCATCCAAAGACATCTTGCCAGTGGCGTTTTGGTTGTGTTGCATTTCATGTACATTTTGATAATGTTTACGTATAAAAGTTACTTGGTGATTTTCAATAATTGTTTCTTCTACTCCGTGTTCACTTATTCTTCTCAAACACTATAATCACCTAGAAAACAAAATATGCAAATAGACCAAGGCTCCAACTCATTGCAGTATATTTAACCAACATCTCCTTCGAATTCACTAACAAAAAGACACAACCATAAAGTATATTGAATGAAATAGTAGATCTGCCGTTTGTTTAAGTCATTCCATTGCTCGCCTGTTTGCAAGTATAATTACAAGCAACCCTTCATATATCTAGTTCCCTGTACTTAAAAATTATCCAAACATTGAATTTCATAGAGATTTAATATCATTATTGTTTTGTACATTATGTCAATATTTGAATGCCGATGCATATCGTTTTTAAATATATTTCTTGTTCTCTTTAGGATCTTCACGGACTGTAGGACAAAAGACTGTAGATATTATGCTTACTGGTCTATCAAAACATCTTATAGTTATTTGCAACACCTCGAAGTTAAAGGGACCATACAAATTACTTCGAGGTAACAGAATTTCGAGTCATAGGGTGTGATCTGAGCAACAACGCAAGTTCATATCGAAATGCAGGTTTAAGTCATGCTGAAAGCTCCTATTGGGCTTTCCGCATTACGTAAGACATGCATTTTTTTTAATCTGTCACACGTAGTGTGAGTAGTGATGCATTTTAGATCAACTCTATATTGTACGTTTTGAAAGGACCGAACAGTTATTTCGAGTTTGAGTTATCCGAGTTCGAGCCATCGAAGTTAAATTGTATCTATATTGTTGCAGCAAGTTAATTATGGGAGAGAAGTATGAATAGCTTTCCGAAACACACAACCGGTGGATAAGTGCAACCAAACAACAAAAGTGACAATAGAACATACAAAACTACGATCTGTATCGACTTGGACCACTGTTGCTGTTGCTTTTTTGTTTATTCCCCTCTGGTATCAGTCCTAAATGCTAAAATAAAATGCATATACCAGTACATATTCAATACATACAATCAAATGTGATTGAACCTACATATACGCATATACAGTTGAATGGTTAACTTTATGCGAGAGAACACGTAACAGTCCAACGGTTGATTGAATATATCAATCAATGCCTAAACACGCCTGAATATATTAATAAAATACTGGCAGAAACATTTGCGCGTCCGGACGGAACGAAACTAACGTGTATTTGGATTACATGAAAGCAATGGGTCGTATGGGCATTGTCTGCATTTTGACTAAGATACTTTTTATTCATGTCACCTTCGCGAACCGTATGAGTAGGACATTTTCTGATCTAGAACCATACCTTACAGGCGTATGTGCGATTCATGAAGACGACATCGTTCGCCATAAAATGCCTTATCACGAATGCACAAGATTGTGCCAGTCTATCGCGGACTGCAAGGCTGTAAGTTTTTGGCAAAAGTTATCAGTGTGTAGAGCTCACATTCAGGACGTGTCGTTTGCGAAAGAAAACGGCTGTGTTTCTACCAGGAAGTCTAGTTGGAGGATTGTAAGTTATAATTCTATCACAGAATAGGTAGCGTTGAAATGAATCTTTAGAACTTAATCATGCCAAACAATTTTTTTAATTTGTACAGTAATGATAAAGGCTCGAGTGTGCTATTTGAAAATACATTATATACAGATTAAGCATCATTAATTCCAGTACAATTTTCAAAACTTATACTTCTAGAACGATATATTCAATTCATACTACTAATTCTAATACGAATAAATGAACACACTTTAATTGAATTGCCTAGAAATTATGATCATATTTGTTGTTTCCATGTATGCGCGACTTGATTCACAATTGCAAACAGCTTAGATCTAAGTGAAATGTAGAGTAATTAGGGTCTCACCAGATCCAAACTGTTTGATACTTGGGAAATGGTTTGGAATAGGACTACAGTACAGCCAGTCTTAAGCGGTCATTCATTTTTTGAACATGTGAGTGTTAAAAAGCAGGAGGTTGCTTAAGCTTATTGCAGGGCAAAATTAAGACTGCATTACTTTCGACCGGTATTAAGCTACCACCTGCCTTACAGACCATTAATTAGATCTCTTATTGATGGCAACTTAACCCTTTCCTGATAATATTTATGTAGGAAATAATGACGTCATGAATATTAATAAGATTATTTTTATAATGGCGTATGAACACAGGCCATTTTGGCTCAGGAAGAAGCTATAGAATCAGATCTATATTACGCCATAAGCAAACAGAGCAGACCCTGACCAGACGGCTCCTATCGGAGCCGTCTGATCTGGGTCTACTCTGCAGATGCGTCATAATGCGCTTACATAAATGTTAATACGCTCGTACAGGTTCTACTGAAGCCAATATTGATACGCTTCCCTCTTTGCTTGCACGAAGACAGGCCGAGGGTAGTACTCTATGATGGTATACTCTTAAACCCAGAAATGGGATCAGCTTACCAGATACATGTATTACCCTTTCTCTGTCGTGCCCATAACGGCTTCCCCGCAGTTGCTATGTCTTCAGCAAAGTCATTGAGTACATATTTGACGGACTTTCACAGTTGTTATGCTATGTTTTACATTTTGTATTGTGATTACTGTCTTCTATGTTGTGGGGAAGTCCGGCGGGGATACCTTTATTTACAATGTTTGTTTAGCTAGGGTGACTTTGAGATAAGTGTGAGGCTAGGACGTCCGTAAACCGGTTTAAACATACAGTGGTGAATTTGCTACTGACCGTGCCAAGGCGGTACTCTCTTTGTCGCCCTTACTTTTATTTGTCTTTTGTGTTTGTGTTTGTGTGTGTTTTCTGTGTTCTTGTGTGTGTGTGCGTGTGCGTCTGTTTGGTTGTGGGTGGGTGGGTGGGTGGTGGGGGTATGTGGCGTGCTGTCTAACGATGTGTTTGTGGTTGTTGCGTCTTGTGTGTGTCTTTCTCCTGTATGTGTGTGTTTGTGAATGTGTATAAATTGCTGTATACATTGCTTTCTGTCGGTGGTTTGGTTATGGTGGCGTTTTGTGTGTGACTTTTCCTACTTGACTTTACTACTTTTTCATTTAAATTTACCCATATTATCTGGACTTCTGTATAATTACAAATTTAAGATTGCGTGTCCTGATTTTATACACCTTTCTTTTATTTATAAAGTAAGTACTGTTACATGTTTTCATACTTGGAAATTATCGCCTATCTTGATAAATCTGTCTCTTTTCAGTAAGGTAAGTATATAAATGTGTTTACACGTGAATAATATCATACTAATTGAACAGGATGGTTTAAATACTTTGGTTTTCTCGACATTTTTATTTGTTAACCCATTCCCTCATATTGACGCCTTTTGACGCCTCCGTAAAAGTCACTTTATGAAACCATTGTAATAAATAGAGCGTTTGCTCTTTTTGTCACATTGGTTTCAATACTACAGATTTATTTCCTAAAGATCTCATTTCTTCTAGTAAATGCTCCCTTTTGGTTGATTTATAAAAAGTGGTAGGATCTAAAAATAGCTTATGAGGGAGGGAATGGGTCACTATTTTCATGGTGGAAACATACTGTCTGCTCAATCTCTGAACTGCTAAAATGTTCACTGAATAACGATTCGTTCAGTCCTTATAGAAACTATTAACCGAGTGTCAAATAGCTGAGATTCTGATCAGACACCAAGTTACTCGGCGGCGTCCCATCTGGATCTAAACTGTTTGCAAATAACAGTCAAGAGACGCTTACCATAAAGCGGATTAAGACAGTGACTTGGTTTTCTCTAAATTTTCATTTCTTAATCAAATTATTATTATTCTTTTCAGTCGCCGAGTACATGTTTTATTTACATTTGTATTTATTTTTAGCTCAAACTGCACAAAGTGCCAGTGTGAGCTATTGTGATCATCATGTATGTGTCCGTCATCCGGCCTCCATCGTGCATCGTCTGTCAAACGACATTTCAAACAACATCTCCTCTAGCATTATAAGGTGAAATGTAATGAAACTTCCCAATAGATGGTCTTTGTGTGAACCTCTGTCAAAATAGCAAACATCGTTTGGATCCATGTAGAACTATGGTTGTCATGGCGACCGACAGAAAAAGCTTTAGATCTCTTCTTCTCCTAAACCAATGGTCAGAATCTAAAATAATTTGATTGGAACACTCATTAGGGGACTATCTACCAAACTATCTAAATCCATGACAATATATAAATTAATATACCCGCTAGGTGCGGGGACTGGTTCCCTTACATGTATAATTATAGAAAACAGCGAAATCTTCAAATCTCCTTTACTCCAAAACCAATAGTCTGATTTCAGAGTAATGTGATGAGATAGAGAATAATAATCAGGTACCCCCTACAAAAATGATTTGGTTCCATGTAGAACTTTTGTTAGGACAACCAAAACATAAATCTTTAACCCTTTCGCTGCCAAACTCTGTCGTCTGCTAACTTTGTCGTCTTTTTATTTTCTTCATTTTTATTTCAAAAACATGGTAACAGTAACAAACAGTTTGGATCCTGATGAGACGCCGAGTTACTCGGCGTCTCATCCGGATCCAAACTGTTTGCATAGGTAATCACATATTCGGCATTGGCAGCGAAAGGGTTAAATATCTCCTTCTCCAAAACCGATGGTCAGATTTCAAAATGATTTGATGGGAATAATTATTATTTGACTACCTACTAAAATAACTAAAATCAGGACAAATCTAAACCAATATGGCCGCTAGGGTGGGCCTTTTTTTCCTTATATGTCTATAAAGAAAACAGCAAAATCTTCAAATCCCAACTTCTCCAAAAAAAGCAATGATCTGATTTCAGAATAATTTGATGGGAGTAATCATTTGGCAACCCCTACTAAAGTAGCTAAAATGGTTTTTATCCACGTAGAACACTGTATGCCATGGCAACCAAACGAAAAGCTTTTGAAAATTTTCTTTTCCAATACCGATGGTCAGATTTTAAAATAATTTGATGGGAAAAATCATTTGGTGAATATCTACCGAAATATCTAAAGCCATGACAATATCTGAAACAATATGGTCGCTAGGGAGCAGGGACTATTTTCTTATATGTCTATATAGAAAACGGCGAATTCTTCAAATCTCTTCTCCAAAACCAATGGTCTGATTACAGAATAATCTGATTGGAGTAATCATTAGGTAATCCCATACCAAAATAGCTAAACTGGTTTCGATCCATGTAGAACTCTGGTTGTCATGACCACCAAAAGAAACATGTTTCAAGTTTTACTTCTCCAAAACCGATGGTCAGGTTTTGATGGGAATAATCATTAGTTGCCTATCTATCAAAGAAGCTAAATCATAACAATATAAAACAACATAACCGCTATTGGGCGGGCCTGCTTTCCTTATATGTCGATATAGAAACCACGTGAGCGTTACATGGTCATCATCGCCTTCTTGTTATGAGTTTGGTTATAAGTACAATGATTCAAAAAGGTTATGTAGAGGCACTACCCTTTTACAAATTAACCGATACATAACCTGCAACTGGCTTATCACTAGACATATATTGTATACATTTGAATCGTTGACCGTTATCTCTCGTTTTGACCTATATTGACCCGTTCTGTTCTATATACTCATTTGTGTATATATTGGCTTAATGGGTCTTAAATTAACTTTTTAACTGAAACATCTGCAACTTAATTTCGATATTTCTAAATCGGATAACTCGAATAACGCAAACTCGAAGGAAAAGTTACGTCCTTCCAAATTCATTAAACAGAATTGTTCTAAATTGTCCAAATTAGAATTCGGATGACCGGACCTTCTCTTATCCCGAAGTAATTTGTATGATCCATTAAATTTCGAAATATTGAAGTTACACTGTACTTATATTTGTTTATGTGTTAAAAGCTTTCACTTACGAGGGTTACATAGACATATGTACACCATTCATAAGTCTTGAAATATTTAAGACTCTGCAAGCCTGTGAGTTCAAATGTCAGTAGTAGTTGCACTTTCATGACTTATTAACCCTTCGCTTGCTATTCAAGTCAATATATCTACCTTCAAGTCAATATACCTACCTGTAAATAGTGAAGACCCAGATGAGACAGCCCCTGCAGGAGCTGTCTCATCAGGGTCTACACTATTTACAAGTTGATTGTGCAAGCAGTGGTTGCACAGAGAAATATTTGTAGAAAATAAAGTGAAAATATATGTAATTATACAACAGGGCATGGGTAAAGAAGGATAAATGTATTTTAAAATTCAGCAAGAGAAGGTTTAATTATCCTAACTAATGGTGCGGTGATAAGTGTTCGTTCCGAACAGAAACGTAAGTATAAAGACAGGGTTACTTTCAGGTAAAAAAAAAGACCAAAGAAATATTTGATTGAATAGGCTTTAATTGCAAAATGTCACATGTTTACCTTAATCTGCTGAATCATTAAAAATGGCTCCTCACTTCTGAATATTAATAACAATTGTATCGAAATTCATCACTGAAGAAAGTGTTTTGTATGACAAACAGTACAAACCCTGATCACAATACCTCCACAGGAAATCCTTTGAACTGAAACAATTGTGATAAATAGAGCATTTGCTCCTATAGGAGCAAATGCTCTATTTATCACAATGGTTTCACATGGGTCTACACTGTTTGCAAAAGTCTTCTATTCTCGGTTTTCCCACAATAAGTGTTTAACATGACATAGGCTTAGTACCATTTCATTTATGTGTTTACACTATTTCAAACCATGGCGGAGACAGACAGCAGTAGAAGGATGTACCGATTCAACTTGCCCAGTTTTGCATTCATGTAGAGTTGAAAATGGACAGACCCTATGCACCCATGAAGGTAAACCTCAACAACAGAGCGAAGTTTATAATAGTTTCTATCAACATAGCATTTTAAAGGTTAAAGTCAAACAGTTCGAATCCTTATTAGACGACACGGTTGTTGGGCAACGTATTGTACGAAGCCAATTAGCTAGCATTTGAAAATGAATAACGTAACACGAGTCAATCAACCATAGTCCACCGCTTGATATTTAACCCTTTCCCTCATATTGATGACTTTTGACGACTCTGTAAAAGTCCTTTTGTGAAACCATTGTGATAAATAGAGCATTTGCTCCTGTAGGAGCAAATGCTCTATTTATCACGATGGTTTCAAACTACACATTTTTAAAATGTTCCTTTCTCTTGTTAATGCTCCTTTTCGATAGTTTAATTCAAAGAGGTTGTAACTAAAAATAGCCCATGAGGTAATTGGTTAAGGCAGATGGTAACCAAGTGCAATACGAAAGTAATGCAGGAATGATTTGCATTACTACTGCACTTTGAAAGGTAGTAACTGCCATTTAGCCTGCTGAGCTAAAGTTTGTAGAAAATGTCATCGAATTTAGTTGTCACTGTTCATTTATCTTGCATGTCTTTTCAACAGCACGGTCAGAGTATTATACAGTTTGGATTCAGTTTACTCTAGGTTACGAACTCGTCATTAACCCATTACCTCATAGGCTATTTTTAGATACAACCTCTTTGAATAAATCTACCGAAAAGGAGCATTAACTAGAGAAAAGGAAAATGTTTAGAATTTTGTAGTTTGAAACCATTGTGATAAATAGAGCATTTGCTCCTATAGGAGCAAATGCTCTATTTATCACAATGGTTTCACAAAGTGACTTTTACAGAGTCGTCAAACGTCGTCAATATGAGGGAAAGGGTTAAAGGTTCTCTGTATTTTGTAGCTCAATCAATCCTGCAAATTGACTATTCAATTATGTAAACACATTCAAACATACTTTGTAAATCATAACACCAACAAATCAAAATATCACTAGTTTAGTTATGAATTTAAACATGCGTTGTATTTGAGGTTATTCGTTTTGAAACGAATGGTATTTGAGAAGTCTTTGTAATTCAAGAAATGTTTGTATGTTTTGTTGTTTTTGTTTTGTATTTTTGTATTACGTCACTTTAACAGTTTCCTTCAAATAAACACATTTTCATTCATTTGCAAACAGTGAAGACTCGGATCAGACGACTCCTATAGAATTTGCAAGATCTGTTTCTTTACTTTCGTAAATTGCTGCAATGTTTCACCTTCCATATTTCATTTTTTTGTCCATGGATATTTAGTAGCTATTGAAATTTGGAATATAAATAGAACATTGAAACGGTTTACAGTATATCAGCTTACATCCGGCTAAGCTCTTTTAATTACTCGTATTGATAATGTAAACGTGGGGTTAAGTATACAACTAATTATTAACTCATTCTCTCTTAGACTATTTCTAGACCCAACCTTTGAAAATAAATATACCACAAAGGAGTATTAACTATCGAAAGGGAGAATTTCAGAATTGTGTAGTTTTGAAACTATTGTGATAAATAGAACATACGCTCATATGGAGTAAATGTTCTATTTATCACAATGGTTTAAAATGTGACTTTTACAGAGGCGCCGAAATGCGTCACTAGGGGTGATTTTTGATGATTGCATATAGTGCATACTGTTCAATGTCAAATGTTGTTTTCTTTCCTGTTTAAGGTTGTCTTCACCCTGCTACACTTACAAACGGACATATTCTCGGAAATCT
This sequence comes from Azorinus chamasolen, assembly GCA_963576725.1. NCBI lineage: Eukaryota > Metazoa > Mollusca > Bivalvia > Cardiida > Solecurtidae > Azorinus > Azorinus chamasolen. The sequence continues at coordinate 78,096,076 of OY755242.1, forward strand.
ATCAAATCCTGGAAACAAAAGAGTATATGTATGTAATAATAATTTTTTGCTAAGAGGAAATACATCTAGAACTTGCGATCAGGATGGATGGACTGGTCAGAAGCCCGTTTGCAACGGTAAATCTGATATACAATAAAACCTCTGTAAACCACAATTTTAAAATAGTGCTAATGCCGATCTTTAAAACTGGTGGCAGCTTAATATGGAATGACAACCACACAGAAAGTCTGCCTTTAACCCTGAGTTAACACCTTCCTTCATATAAACGTGTTTTCAAGCTTTGCAAACAGTGTAGATCGATATCAGAAGGAGCCGTCTGTTTTGCTTTGACAAAAACTGTAGAATCAGATGTTTATCATATCAAAAGCAAACAGAACATACCCTGATCAGACGCCTGCTATAAGAATAATCTGGATCTACTCTCTGTTTGCAAATGCATGAAAAAAAATTCATATGAGGGAAAGGGTTAAATGATATTGTCTATCATCAAAATATTATACAGACAGTGATGACACTTTCTTTTTGAAAGGTGATACAGCAAAATCTCGCTATAGCGACAACATAATATATTACAAGGCAGTCCAAAGGACAGCTATATCCCCCACCGCCGCCACTTAAATTAAGACATTGACCTTAAGGTGATACAATGGGTTTTAACGTGGTTGACATTCAACCTTCCAGTTGTTAAGAAAATAGGACACGGAAACAAATATAATGGAAACTGATGGTAAGAACACGACTTTCAAATGTGACCTTGACCTTGAGCCGACATGACTGCCACATGTGTTCTGCACATCATGTCAATTCGGTTAATATTTGACTCAAGTTTTATGAACATCCTTCAAATGGTTTAGAAGATATGGAACGGACACGAAATGTAATGGAAATTGAAGATTAAATCACTTGGCCTTCAAACGTGACCTTGACCTTGAGCTGACATGACTGCCACATATGTTCTGCACATTGTTTCAACGTGGTTAACATTTGAGGCAAGTTTCTTGAAAATCCTTCAAGGGGTATAGGAGATAACTAAACTATAATGGAAATTGAAGGTAAGAACACTTGATCTTCAAATGTGACCTTGACCTTGAGCCGACATGACTGGCACATATGTACTGCACATCGTCTCAATTTAGCTAACATTTAATTAAACTTTTATGAAAATCCTTCAAAGGCTTTAAAAGATATGGAGCGGACACGAAAATGTAACGGAAATTAAAGGTTAGAACACTTGACATTCAAACGTGACCTTGACCTTGAGCCAACATGACTGCCGCATGGGTTCTGCACATCGTCTCAATACATTTAATATTTGACTCAAGTTTTATGAAAATCCTTCAAAGGGTTTAGAAGATATGGAGCGGACAGGAAACTGTAATGGCAACTGAAAGTTTAAACACTTGACCTTCAAATGTGACCTTGAACTTAAGCAGACATGACTGCCACATGTGTTCTGCACATTGTCTTAATTTGGTTAATATTTGACTCAAGTTTTATGAAAATCCTTCAAATGGTTTAGAAGATATGGAGCGGACATGAAATGTAATGGAAATTGAAGATTTAATCACTTGGCCTTCAAATGTGACCTTGACCTGACATGACTGCCACATATGTTCTGCACATTGTCTCAACGTGGTTAACATTTGAGGCAAGTTTCTTGAAAATCCTTCAAGGGGTATAGGAGATAACGAAACTATAATGGAAATTGAAGGTAAGAACACTTGATCTTCAAATGTGACCTTGACCTTGAGCCGACATGACTGGCACGTGTATTCTGCACATCGTCTCAATTTAGCTAACATTTAACTAAACTTTTATGAAAATCCTTCAAAGGCTTTAGAAGATATGGAGCGGACACGAAAATGTAACAGAAATTAAAGGTTAGAACACTTGACCTTCAAACGTGACCTTGACCTTGAGCCAACATGACTGCCGCATGAGATCTGCACATCGTCTCAATTCATTTAATATTTGACTCCAGTTTTATGAAAATCCTTCAAAGGGTTTAGAAGATATGGAGCGGACACAAAAATGCAATGGAAATTGAAGGTTAAAACCATTGACCTTCAAATGTGACCTTGACCTTGAGCCGACATATCTGCCACATATGTTCTGCACATCGTCTCAACTTGGTTAACATTTCCTATAACCCCCTCCGCTATGCGGTGGGGGATAAATATGGAAGTCATCTATAGCAAGTAGTTTCTTAATGCGGAGAAAAATTAATGCAGAACATTCAAATAAGAGCGTTCTGCATTACTACCCTACATTAAGATACATCCTGGTGTGAAAATCTAGAATAAGACTTGACAGTTGATAGTTGTCGTATTAGCGAGATTTAACTTATTATTAATAACTTATAACTATAAGGTTTACCTGACAGCAGTTTTAACTCAATCCCTCCTGGACCATTTTTGACGCACCCGCTTTGAATCAATCTACAAAAAAGGAGCATTAACTACAGAAACGGAGAGTTTTGAATTGTGTAGTTTTAATACCATTATGATATATAGAGCATTTGCTCCATATGAGCAAATATTCTATTTATCACAACGGTTTCAAAATGTGACTTTTACAGAGGCGCCAACAATGTGTCACAAGGAGGGAATATATTAGAATTAGCGATTTTAAATTATGTTTTTAACTGTCTCAAATTCATGTTAGCTGTTACAATGTATATTCGATTAAAACTACAGACGAACCTCTATGTCTCGAACTCGGATAACTCGAAGTTCGATATAACTCGCCTGAAATCTGTCCCGTTACAAAATATGTACAGTGCTCCCTCTCTACAACGACACCCTTTGGGATATCAAGATTGTACGTGTTGTTCAGAGGGAGTTGTTATAGGGAGGGAAAATTCTAAAGAGTGGTCACAACATCGGGTTTGATTGAGGCATAAAGAAACTACGATGGAAAAAAGTTGTTTCTGGAGCCTTGTTGTTTCGGAAACAGTGACATGCGTTGTTGTAAGGAGGGAATCGTTATTGAGAGGGCCGTTGTAGGGAGGGAGCACTGTAATACAAAATAAGTTCACCACTGTATATGTTTATAAATACAGCTTGATTCAGGTCGAACGTAATACTGAAAGCTCCATTTAGAAATATTCCAAGTTAGAAATCGGCTGTCTCGAATTCCCGTTACATCGAAGTTATTTGTATGGTCCCTTAAAGTTCGATATATTGAGGTTTCACCTTAGATGAAAACATTCGCCTGAAGTGGAGTCGCTTTACAAGTTAACATTTTCAACGCTGAATGTTTAAATGGAAAAAAAATCAAACAGGTCAAGCTTGCCGTGAACAGTCAGATATATCGTCTAAAGAAAATTGTAACATAACAAAACAGTGCAGACCCTGATGAGATGGTTCCTCCAGAAGTCTTCTCATCTGGATCTACACGTTTTGTAACTGGCATTTGTTACTCGTTTCCCGCACTGTAAGAAGTATCTGCTGCTATTTGATGCCAGCTGTTGTATTCATGCAACACTAGATGAAAGCTTTCGTTCGAGGCAAAGTAGATAAACAAAGCCATCGAAAAAAATTTCACTAGATGAAAGCTTTCGTTCGAGGCAAAGTAGATAAACAAAGCCATCGAAAAAAACCTACAGTTAACCCTTTCCCTTTATATAAGCGCATTTTGACCCATCTGCAAACAGAGTAGCCCCCTATAGGAGCCGTCTGATCAGGGTCTGCTCTGTTTGCTTATGGTGTAACATAGATCTTATTCTACAGCTTCTGTCTAAGCAAAATGTCCTGTGTTCATATGCCATTTTGAAAAAAAATATCTTATTAATAATATTCATGACGTCATTATTTCTAACATGAATATGCAGCAGGAAAAGGGTTATCCAACATTTGTCTAATTACACAAACACGAGAAATCGAAACTTTCACTTTTGACGAGATAAAAAAGCAACGTCATTTACATTCAATTTTAATTATTTCATCACCATAGGCGAATCCGTGTTAATCTTTATAAACAGTTTTGATACAGCGGAGACCCCGAGTAACTCGGCGTCTCCTCAGGATCCAAACTGTTTGACACTGGTTATGCTTTTGTAAAGAAATTAACCTTTAGCCTGCTGAGCAAATTAATTTTGCAGATTTTTTTTCAAAATTCAAGATATGATCAATTTGTCTACCAAAATGCAATCAGGATGTCAATCTCATATGGATCCAAACTGTTTGTAAAGACTTTTTTCTCATCCGCCCATAGCAGGCTAAAGGTTAAAAGAAATGCTACTTTGAAACCCAAACCAGACGACAATTTTAGCAGATGAGATTTATTTGGCGCCGAAAGGTTTATTAAGATTCTGTATTCCATTTAGAATTTTATTTATAATTTCGTTTGATTGACGTAACAAATAAACTGTTATTGATTAACCCATTACCTCATAGGCTATTTTTAGATATAACCTCTTTGAATAAATCTACCGGAAAGAGAATCAACTAGAGAAATTTTTTTTTTAGAATTTTGTAGTTTGAAACCATTGTGATAAATACAACATTTGCTCCTATAGGAGCAACTGCTCTATTTATCACAATGGTTTCACAAAGTGACTTTTACAGAGTCGTCACACGTCGTCAATATGAGGGAAAGGGTTAAATCCGATATTGTACAATATATGAGCAAATCTCTGATAAAAAGAGTCTCATTGAATTGCAAACAGTTGAGTCCAATCGATACCGCCTTCTCTTTGACACATTATTAGTACCCAAGGTTATACAACCTCTGAGTCTGAATCTACAATCATTCTCAAGTATCAAGTATATGACTGGTCAGATTCTGAGTTAGCTTAGATCAAGATGAGATGCCGAGTTGCTCGGTATATATATATATATGTCCAAACGCTTTGCGAGCACAAGTATGAGTTAAACCCTTTCCTCCAAAAATACGCCTTTCTACGCCTCTGTAAAAGTCACCTGTTGAAACTATTGTGATAAATAGAGCAATAGGAGCAAATGCTCTATTTATCACAATTGTTTCAAACTACAAAATTCTAAACTTTTCCTTTTCTGTAGTTTATTATTCTTTTGGGTAGATTTATTTCAAAGTGGTTAGATCTAAAACATGGAGGAAAGAGTTAAAAGGGAATTCCATACATACATATCGGAGCGTATTCAAGAGCCTGTAGCATTTTACAGTGCCGGCCAATGGCAGTTAATGCATGTGCTTAACAGAACACCAGATAGTACATGTATTACTAATTACATAGGCATGTAGTGACTGGGTACGAGATGATACCTGGTTAGTAAATGTTATACCCGGCGAGGCGAAGCCCGGTCACTACATGACTATGTAACGGATTTACCTCACCGATGACCAGTCTATTTTCTATCAGTGTTCAGTGTTACTTCTTTTTCTCAATCTCGTTCGCGTCCAAGGACGCAAAGCGTTTCGCCGTTTTGTAAACAAACTAACGACAACTCTTACTGTACCGTGTCAATTCGGCCCAATATCAAATTGGCACAGTCCAATCGAGTTATCCAAAATTATAACGGAAAACAAATGTAATACAAAAATCCGTTATGTATTTAACTTTAAAATGAAATCTAATTTACTCAGTAACCATTTGCTGACAAAAACACCGTACCGACATTACCTCAAATTTGGACACTACGCTGGCAGGGGAAGTAACCTAGCTACTGACCGTGTATTGGATTTCTACTGACTGTGTATTGAATTTCTAGTGACCGCGTTTTACTCTTCGATCACGTGACATAATTCAACCAATCACACACACGGATTTCACCAAAACATTATCAGAGGTGGGGTAAATGTGCATACTCAGAATCGTCATTTCTCCACCAGGCGCTATGTTGTGACCACTCATCTGGGTCTCTTGGGGAGGATTTTAAAGAGTGGCCACAACAAAGGGTATAGTGGAGAAATAAGGGAATTATTCTTGAGAATGATTTAATTTACGTATCTTATCCTGACCTCTGCATGATGTATCATAAATGAAGAAACGTTCTGATATTAGTTACACCCGGTATAATGCTGCTGTCGACCCACGAGACTTAAACTGGACTTGCTAGTTTACATGTATGTTGCAGAGTTTTTGGTATCGGGTCCAAACGGCGTGCCAGATGATCATCTCAGTGCATCCTCGGTGTTTGCCGGTCATATCAATGGAATGAATGGAGTCTTTTCTACGAAGTACGCCCGACTTAACACAGTGTTTGATGAAGATGTTGATGGAACGGGTGCCTGGTCAGCTGGAGTTCTGGATGCTAACCAGTATATACAGGTATAGGTTTATTTTATGTCTGCATACACTTTGAGAATTACGAAATATTTAACATACAACCCAAAGAAAAACAATAACTATCTGTCCTGTCTACACGTTTTTTAGATTCTTAAGCTTAAGCATGTATATAAAAGGAAATTTTACATCCACTGCAATATAAAATGATGGACCGGCATATAGACAGACAAATGAAGAGCGGAGTGGGTAGGGGCGCTGTTCTAAGACGTTTAGATAATAAGGAACACGTGAGTATCTACCAAAATATATCAAATCTATCTGCGTTCACTCCCATCCCTAAGCCATGTCATAAATTGCAATTCGAAAATAGTTATACACCGATGTTCATTACCCGTCAATTCAACGTAACGTTACCCCCACTCCCGACAGGAGGGGGAAATGTATAAAATGATCAGGGCCAAAAGTTACAAAATTCTTGAGTCTGAGTCTGAGAGCATTCTCAAGTATCTGATTGTTTAGATAATGAGCATGGTCAGAATCTGACAATATAGAGGTTTGAGAATGATCTCAGACTCAAGCAAAAGGTTATATAACCTCGGTGTCAGGCAGTACGGTCCAACGGAGCTGTAGATTGTAGCATTGCCACCACGTTGTTGAATTTCCGAATACTTGTTTTGTCCATATTTAGGTTAAGTTTGCCAGCAAAAAGGTTGTGGTTGGTGTAGCTATCCAAGGACGAAATCATCCCATATGGAACTATTATGTCACGAGCTTTAAAGTACAGTATAGCCAGGACTGTAATCTCTTTTCTGTTGTTACGGACGAGGTAGGAACGGACAAGGTAATATTAAGCCCTTAGTATGCCGCCATTTATATCTATTAAATCCAACTGTGACTTCTTTATTCTAGGTTTGTCTGTATTTGACATTAACAGAAGTGAAATTTACTTTGTATTCTGAAAAGACTACAATTGCCTTCTTGATTAACTCTTTCCTTCATATTGACGTGTTTTCACGCATCTGCAAACAAAGTAGACCCAGATCAGACGGCTGCTATAGGATGTTCTCTGTTTGCTTATGGATTTGATATATCCGTTTCTTTACTCTATAAAATGGCTAGAATGTTCTAACTTTCTTTCATATAGCATTATAACTATGCTGTCCATGAATATTCAGTGGGCATTAAACTTTAGAATAACACAGATGCATGAAACTGGGTCCATGCTTATAAAGCTTTTAGTTGAGTCTGAGTTTCGTTCTCAAGCTTTTGATTGGTCAGATTTGAGTTCGCAAGCTTTTGATTGGTCAGATTTGAGCCAGAGGCTCAAATCTGACCAATCAAAAACTTGAGAACGGAACTCAGACTCTGGTGTACTGATATTTGCAGACAGTGTATAACAAGACGAGATCTTCCAAATGAACCCTCTGATCGGGATAATCACTGTTTGTCACTTAAACTCATCTAGCAAAATTAAGCCTTTCCTACTGAGTGGACTGACTCTATAGTTTAACACTGCTAGGTCATTCCACTTTGAATATTGAGCATTCAAAACGTTTAACCCTTTCGGTGCCAGCATTGTCGTCTGCTGGGCATAATTTCGTTTATTTTTAGTGTTAGTGTGTACACTTCTTCCGTTTTCTTTATAAAACAGTAAACAGAGTGTCAAACAGTTTGGATCCTGATGAGACGCTGAGTTACTCGGCGTCTCATCTGGATCCAAACTGTTTGCATGTGATATCATAAACCCGTCATTGTGGCACGGAAAGGGTTAAGTAGTTACGTGCTATAGACAGTGTAAATTGTGCTCACAAAACTAAATACATGAGTCATGTATGAAACACCATATACAAATACACAGTCGTTCGAATAGCACCATTATAAAACATTTATTTTAAATGTGTAGTAATTGTGATTCAGGCTGACTGTCGTGTAATTTTCCGAATGCGTATCTGGGCCCATATTCATAAAGCTCCTTAGGAATATTTTAACAATAGGACAACTTAAGGAGACATTTTATGTCTACATTTATCTCAAAACTATTGAGTAAAGTTTTATTCAGTGACTTCTAGAATATTTGGTTAAGTATATATTTTGTATACAGCTTTATTTCTCTTAAATATATTTACTTGTAATGATTTTATAGGATTAAGGAATATTAAAAAAATAAGGAATTATGAGTCCTGGCTTGTATTGCAGTTCAGAATCACGACATAGTGTCTGTCCATGTTACGCTGTGCTGTACTTAAATGTTTTATCAAACTGTATGATTGTCACCCAGCTTGTCTTGCATTACACGAAATCTGTATAAGGCATCTGTCTAATACCCTACTAATTTGACACTGAGTTTGAACGTTTTCGTTTTCTTAATAAAGAGATACTAAAACTGCAGAAAATATACATTTATATATATAAAATAAGTATAATATACATGTTTATCTGAACACTAATCAATATTAAAAACTATATGTATAAGGGTTAGTATGCGGAGCTGTTTATAGGAGCTGAAAACATCTGTAACCAGGGTGCAAGCAGTGACAAATCCTTAGTGGCGTTCATAGATGTATGTATTTTAACAACAGTGCTATAAACGCTACGGAGAAAGGGTAGGGTCTACAAAACAGATAACAAGATTGATAAGTATAGAGAAACAACTCCTTCTAACGAATTCTGTAATTCAACGTCGTCATATATGTAGAATGTCTTGACATTTAAGCTTTAACTCATTCCCTCATACTGGCGCATTTTGCGCCTCTGTAAATGTCGCCTTTTGAAACAAGTGTGGTAAAAAGAGCATTTGCTTCTATATGAGATGTTGCACGTTAAACGTTAAATAAAGTAGCCATGATACTCTTGCATACATAATTCAGTCATTCCCAAACCGGTTCAGTGTCTTTCTATCCATGGACAAGCAAATAAGTGTAAATAATGAAATGGGTTATAACAAGCGGAAATCGATACTTTTACAGTCAGTCTATTTCAAAATAAACCATAGTCAATATTGCAGGAAGACTAAACCGAGATTACACATAATCATATCTACTAGAGTTCAGTATACAAATAACTACCTCCGATGTTTTATATGTGGAGTATTGTTTCGCTACAGCTACAGACAGATGTAAATCCTTTGCTAAAACCAAACAATGTCTGGAGTATAATTTCTACTGCTTAAGCACCCCTATGGAAATTGAAAAATAGTAAAGTCAAGCAGGAATAGCTACACAGAAGACACAACCAACACCAAAACACCGATAAAAACAGTGACATACACATCCGCGCGTGCGTGCACACACATACACACAGATACACATACACAGGCAGACACACAGAGACAGACAGACAGGCACAAACGAGTACTGAAGACTTGTCATTAATGAATACACGCCTTTCGCAATTGCTACCTTGGCCACAGCCGTCACCACTACTAGTAATTGTGTTGCTTAACCCTTTCGCTGCCATTGCCGGATCTGTGATTACCTATGCAAACAGTTTGGATCCAGATGAGACGCCGAGTAACTCGGCGTCTCATCAGTATCCAAACTGTTTGTTACTGTTACTATGTTTTTGAAACGAAAATGAAGAAAATCAAAAGAATGAAAATTTATAGCAGACGACAAAGTTAGCAGACGACAAGAGTTTGGCAGCGAAATAAGCGAAGTAAATCAACGGCACGTGTTACTATTAAAATTATATTTTCCAGGTATTTCTAGGAAATGACGACACAGGTACAATTGTGAATAGATATCTGCCGAGAGAAGTTACAGCACGATGTGTCAGAATTAATCCCGTCACATGGCAAATGTACATTTCGCTTAGGTTTGATGTGATCGGTCGGGACGTGGATAGCATACAATAACAGCCTGTCCATATACAGTAAAACCTCTCTTAACCAGCATTTAGGTACTTTTAGGCAGGTGACTGCTAAATGCAGGATGCAAGTCATGCAGAAATATCCTAGAGGAGGCTGATTTCTGGTATGTAAAGATGATTCCACATATTTTAAACTGCCGAGAATGGAGTGATGGGTTGTATATCTAAATTTAAAATGGTCTGTAGAGTCAGTGGTGGACAATTGCGCTTAATATGTTAATGTTATATTTACATTTTGACTTAAAATTAACCCATAGCCTGCCAGTAACAACTATAGTTGCATTTGCAAACAGTGTATAGGAGATATCTCATCTGGGTCTGCACTGTTTGTCATAGACAATTTATGCCTACATGCTCTATGGTTTTGCCTAGGTAAACCAGTTCAGCATATCCTGTATAATTTGTAAAGATTTGCCTAATTAACACTCAAAGCGGCAGAGTGATAAAAATGTGGCAGGCTAAGAGATAACCCTTCGCTTGCTGAATTTTAAAATACATTTCTCCTTCTTTACCCATGCCCTGTTGTATAATTACATATATATTCACTGTGAACAAGTATTTCGCTGTGCAATCACTGCTGAAAAGTGCACTGGTTGCACAATCAACTTGTAAATAGTGCAGACCCTGATGAGACAGCTCCTGCAGGAGCTGTCTCATCTGGGTCTTCACTATTTACAGGTAGGTATATTGACGCGAATAGCAAGCGAAGGGTTAAACAAATATTACGATAGGTAAAAGGTATATGAACAAAGGCGCTTGCAGCCTTATATTACCCAGTGAGGATGCTGATAGCTGAGAACCAACCAGAGCTCTTTCGTGCGTCCGCAACATCGGGATGTGACCAATCAGTGCTAGTGATTACTGGATGGACTGTGTTGAGTAACTCTGTCCTGATTGGCAGAAATAAGCATCATTTAGCTGAAACAGATAAAATAATTCCAGTTATACAACACACACACAGAAAGTGACCATTCCAAGTGCATTGGAAAATTCGTCCGCGCTCATACGAAAAAATAATTTTCGATAGACATTGTTTCACACATTTTAACCCTTCTCTTGCTGATTTTTAAAATGCATTTCTTCTTCTTTACCTATGACATGTTGTATAATTACGTATATCTTCACTGTCTACAATTTATTCTCTGTGCAATCACTGCTGTGAAGTGCACTAGTTGCACAATCAGTTTGTAAATAGCACAGACCCTGATGAGACAGCTCATACAGGAGCTGTCTCCTCTGGGTCTTCACTATTTACATGCAGGTATATTGACGTGAACAGCAAGCAAAGGGTTAAAAAATAACTGCATTTCCATCAGGATGTTGTTGGCCAAGAATGCCCTCATCTCTGGCTATTTCTCATCAAATTATTTGTTGCAAATATACTTGGCTGTGACATCTTCCGAATGGTGTATGTGTTGATGACGTGCTACAATGAAGCAGCTGCTACAATGAAACACCCTTAGGAAAAAGCAGACCAAACAAGGGGATAACCTATTGAGAATGGTGGTCATATTTCTGAAAATACAAATTCAAGATGTCACTGCAGCTAATCTTGAACTGTACTCCCTTTACTCCATAAATATACCATTCTACACATTTACAAGTAGACATTGATTAGACTGCTCTTACAGGAACTGTCTGATCATAGTGATTGATCTGCTGTTTGCTTATGAAATAATAAACATGATATCATAATACAGATATAATTCACGATACAGTTTCTGTCATGGCCAAAAAAGCAATCTTATTTATATTCATGATGTCATTGTCTCTGACATGAATATTCATGGAGTAAGGGGTATATGCTTTCATGTCCAACAACTGATGCAAAACAGAAGCACAGCGCTAAATTTATGCAAAGGCTACCTAGCTATATTAATAATCTATACCCCCTCCACTTGTTTTAAAAATGAAGAAACTAGATAAATAATTAATGATAGATCTAATTATGAAATTACATTTTTGAAATTTCGGAAAGACATTTCAATAAATACCTACTTTCACTTTTACAACACAAACGTCAGGCAAATGATGCAGTGTCAGCGGACCACTATAAATTGGGAAGAGGCACTATTTAACAAATTTATTGAATGTGGAAGATTCAGTATGTGTTGAAAACCTTCTAAAGGCAATACTAACTTTTATCAGCTGGTATAATCCCGTGATATAATGGTTTTAAGTATAGATCTAGTAGAAATTCCGTTGAGGATGGCTGCCATTGGATAAACACCATTGCGTAATATATGGGAATTCCGAATTTCATTGGTTGATAATGTTAGATTTGTTTTACCAGATTTGTTTTACCTTGTCCTTTATGAAACGTTCGATTTCGATTTGCTAATTTAAATACGAGACAAAAGGAAATTGTCGAATACGATGAAAAAGGCAGATTGATTGGCTAGAAATGTAGGTTGTGTTATTCTAACAAGACGAGTGTTTACAAAATGCAATTAGAAATCTCGGCTATGTTCGCGCTGCTATATAGAAGCCAAGGAAAACAATCGTACAAAATGTATTCGTTCTCGGGTTCTTTGGAGTTTATTCAATTTAAGTTTTTAAAAAGTTGATCTTGTGTAGATCTTACATAGCGAAATATTATGAAATGCATGAAGAGTAAATAAATACATGGACATTTTACCACCAATCTAGTGCAGATTTGAAAATTATATTGTCTTGAGCATGTTCACTAGAAATAGTGACCTCTTTGCCGTAACAAAATGTACAATCGCTATATTGCATTCTCCGAAAGCAATAATAAACAAGAGCACCGCAAGACGGGGCAATATACGCCCGAAGGCTGTTCTATAAAATTATGTTGAAAAATAAAGGAGGAGTTAGTTGCACAAGAAACTGCTACCCGAAACTGTCAAAGGGCAATAACTCCAGAATGAAAAATGATATGAGAGTTATCTCACTGATATGCACAACTACACATCAGTATCTATCATTCCTGAAAGTTTGAAGAAATTATGTTGAAAAATAAAGGAGGAGTTAGTTGCACAAGAAATTGCTACCCGAAACTATCAAAGGGCAATAACTCCAGAATGAAAAATGATATCAGAGTTATCTCACTGATATGCACAACTACACATCAGTATCTATCATTCCTGAAAGTTTGAAGAAATTATGTTGAAAAATAAAGGAGGAGTTAGTTGCACAAGAAATTGCTACCCGAAACTATCAAAGGGCAATAACTCCAGAATGAAAAATGATATCAGAGTTATCTCACTGATATGCACAACTACACATCAGTATGTATCATTCCTGAAAGTTTGAAGAAATTATGTTGAATAATAAAGGAGGAGGTTGTGAATGTGTTGGTGAATTTGGTTATCTTGAATAAATCAAATATTTGAATGACGTCTGTCGAAAATCACAGAATGTGTCCCCAAGTTTGATACCTTATTTTCGATAACTTAATTAACGATATCTTTCATGCAACTTTCGAGGTTAGCCGATGTTTGTTTTCTATTATATTCCCGAAACAATTTTCAAAACCACTTAAGTAACATGTTATTTATTGGCAGTAAAGAGTACTTATAAATATTTTATCATCAAGATGTTTGGTTTCCATAAACATGTTGAAACTACCTTTTACCATATAATTATGAGAAGTTTCAGAGCGAACCTTTTCGGGATAACTAAAAAGCGGTCAATGTGGTGACAGAAATATGACACTACAAATTAAGCATTTAATGAAATTTGTTGTCTCCGCATGATTTGTGAAAAGCTTTTCCCAAATCAGCGTCAACTTTTAAATTATTAATTGAGTAATATACCGTTTGGATTCTGCTGACAGGCTGAGTTTTGAAAAAACTACTCGATACTGCACAACATGCGCAACTGATTACAGTCATTTGCTTAAACCCAGTCTATGTCAAAGTTCAAGGTCACATTATGAATCATACCGTTTTAATACTTTACTGCAATATCCAGTTCATAGGTCTAATATACCTTTGGAGATTTTAAAATATATTTCCAAAAATATTCGTCACAATATCACCATATGTTACGCCGAACTATGTGCATCAAAGATCGGGTCAGAACTTGGGGGCGGAACCATTTATACTTGATATCCAACTGGTTAATTCGTTTAACGTGTTGCAGTTGCGGAAATTGTCAATCAAACATAGATAATCAAAACAGCCTTAATCCATAAAGACAAAGAAAATGAGACAACCCACTTTTCAATGTCATGGTAAACTGGGGCATTTGTCAAAATGACAGCTTTTAATTCCAACTATTTTACACTTGTGAGCAAAAGTGTTCTCTCCTTCAATTCGCAATCGACAGTTTTGTTTTATTTGTTATGGAATACTTATCAGTGTCGAACGTATGATGTCCCTTTGGGGTGCCAAATAACCCATTAGTGAATGGGGAACCGTTTGTTCACATTTAATTAAAAGAAATCCAGCACTCCTATTGTTTTGATGAACGTAATTGTCATCTGGTTTGTCTCCAAAGATAAACTGATACCTGTCAGCTCTTCAATCATTTTGTCGGATAGTCAAAACTTCGAAAACATCACATCCATTTGATATTACAGTAAAACCACCCGAACGAGGTATTACCCTAGCGTTTTAAAACTGATGATAGCTAAATACAGGACAAACGTTATGCATAGAGCTCCTATAGCTCTTGTTTTACACACTAGACACGTGATCAGAGGACATGGAAGTCGGTCTTGCTATATCGGTGGTAATTAGCACACCGGAAAGAGGGGATAACACATTTCAGTAATATCTTGCGTCGATCCATTATTTGTTTGTTGTCTGTTTACCCAACTACATTCAAATTGATCATGAAGTTCGAATTCTAATCACAAGTGATTTCAAGAACACCAATCAAGATTGATATAATGATTACATTTGTGACACAAAACGAACATGAACTTAAACCAGGAAATTAAACCAGGTGACATATGTTGCATACAACATTGTGAGGCAAAAAGAGTTAAAATGCAAAACATAAAACATGCAGAACTTTTTTATTCCTTTATTTCAAATATACTACTTAAAAGCCTTTGTAAACAAGGAAGACATTGGAACATACATGAACGGTCTAAATAAGGGTCTGCTCTTTATGCAAATGAAAGTGCTTGGCAGTTAATCTATTCCCTGATATGCTATTTTAGATCCAACCACGTTGAATAAATCTACCGAAAAGGAGCATTAACTAGAGAAAAGCAAAAATTTAGAATTTTGTAGTTTGAAACAATTGTGATGAATAGAGCATTTGCTCCTATAGGAGCAAATGCTCTATTTATCACAATGGTTTCAACCGGTGATTTTTACAGAGGCGTAGAAAGGCGTATTTATGGAGGAAAGGGTCAAGGGGTTATTATTATGTAACTTAAATGAAATATGTAACTCAATAAAACCGAGTCTGCAATTTTCTCATTTTGCATTTTTACTTTTGCTTTCGAGGGATCACCCATTTTCAGAATATTAATACTATACAATATTATTACATGTTTCTGTATGAATTTTATCATATGGTTCACAACAATATTGACAGTTTATAGCATACAGTAGAACATGTCTCTTCACAGAGCTGTCAAAAATATCAGTTTAGCACGAGGCTGTTAAGATATTAGATGTCTTTGTTCATATTAATCTTCCAGAGATTTAGGAGTCTTAATAAATCCATCTCGTGTTTCATTTAACAGGTCAGTCGAAAAGCTGCAATCCTACGATAACATGTGAATGACATCGGTAGGAAATTCTTGATTACTGGTAAAACCTACCACTTATTCTATGTGATGTATGAAAGTGAATCAATATTATTATACCTCGTAAAACGAGTTGACCGGAACAGCATGTCTGTCTGCTCGTCCGATAGTTCGTCACGGTGACTCTTCACACTAACACTTCCAATTTTTGATTTTTGACTACTTCCAATATGAAACTAACAAATTTTGAGAAACTATTGACCTCTTTTTGGTGGGACGGTATATATCTACAGCTATCAAGCCAAATGATAACCCCTTCTCCCATAGGCTATTTTAGACCCACATTCTTTGAATGAATCTACTGAAAAGGAGCATTTACTAGAGAAAAGGAAGATGTTATAATTCTTCTAGTATAGAAGCCATTGATATAATGGAGCAAATGCTCTACTTATTACAATGGTTTCAAGAAGTGACTATTACAGAGGCGTAGAAAGGCGTATTTATGGAGGAAAGGGTGATGAGAATCGGTATAGACTTGCATATGATTGTAACATTCTAGACGCTTTTCGTACAATAACCCTTACAACGCTGGATTTTCAAATGGACTGTTTCAAAATTCAAACAGGTCAAGCTTACGGTGAATATTTTGGGATGTTTTAACACTTACAACATTGAATTTTCAGCTGGAATATTCCCAAGTTCAAACAGGTCAAACTTACAGTGAATATTTAGGAATACATTTTAAGAAAAGTGTAACACGACAAACCGGAAGGGCTCCTCTATGAACCCTCTCATTTGGGTTTACACTGTTTGCAAAAGACATTAGTGAGTCGTTTCCCGCACTGTAATGGTTAACATGCAAGGAACGTAACGTGTGCAGTAAGTGACGTGACAAATCTCTCATATGTCTTAGTTGGGAGTAACAGCTAGGACAAGGCAATCTAAAATTCAATTCTTGTATTCATTAGATACCGAACAAATGATACATGATAACATTTAGAGTTATTTATTTACTTGCGTTTGATTTCCATTGTATGTACATGTATAACCAAATTGGAATTTAAGGATACTAAAGTACATGAACATAAGGTACAATATATTATATTTTCGGCACATATTTGATTTCGCAAAATTCTAAAGACTTAAAAACTCCACATTTCTATACTGTCAAAACAAATTACATTATTTCACGATGCACAAACACAAATCGTTTTATACTCTGTAACTTCTATGCTACTTGTCATAATTATGTGTCTTATATAGGTCTGTCCAAGTATACTTGCAAACTCTCTTTAATTTGTTTCTAAATTGGAAAACCTGTTCATTTCACGATGCAATAATAAAGTTACGTGGGAATGATCTTCTGTCTGTTCTCTAGTGATGTTTTTCTATTGTGACATGACCTCCTATTTTGAAAATATGACCGACATTTCAAAATCGGCTCCTGATGACAGGGTGTTTCGTACATAGTAAAAGTTTTTTTTAATAAATTCTGATAAGTAGGTGTTGCTTCAAAAGCAAAAGTAACAATATGAAAAGAAAGTTGCCGATTCGGTTTCATGAGCTGTAATGAAACATGCAACACTACTCACGGCTTAAGCGGAATTCCATTTCAGAACATATTACAACGCAGAGAATGAATTAAAACAGACACCTCCTTTTTCTGAATATAAATTAAACAAAATATTGTATAAAATTTATCACTGAAAAAATGTGGTTTTATTTTATGAAAAACAGTACAGACCAATATCAAACAGCTTCATCAGGAGCCAATTTATCTGGGTCTATATACGGTAGATCCTGTCTCAACAGATTCCCTCATAGGCTATTTTTAGACCCAACCTCTTAAAATAAATCCACCCAAAAGGAGCATTAACTAGAGAAAAGGAAACTTATAGAATTTTGTAGTTTGAAACCATTGTGATAAATGGTGATTGATAAATTGTGATAAATGTAGCATTTGCTCCTATAGGAGCAAATGCTCTATCAAAATAGTTTCAACAGGTGATTTTTGCAGAGGCGTCAAAGGCGTCAATATGATTGAATGGGTTAAGCAGCCATTCATTGATTGAACACAATAATCTGAAACAGAAGGTGGTTGCTTTAATGCAGGGCAACAGTAAATCAGAAAACTCTTATAGGAGCATTAACAATCCATAATTAGACCGCTTTTGGATGGCCGCTTAAAAGACAGGTTGCGCTATACTCGGTTTACGCACAAGAAGGTTTAATGGTGACAGGCATTTATATCATTCGGAATGGAATGTGTCACATACTAGTTTCTGTTAGGTAGAGTATTTATTCATACGTCGTGTGTTCCAAGCGAAATAATATTGCTCTGACATCACGAAAACCACCGAATACATTTGTAACCGCCTTTAGAGCTACATGTTTTGGTACGTTGAAGGCACTGATATGCACAACTACACATCAGTATGTATCATTCCTGAAAGTTTGAAGAAATTATGTTGAATAATAAAGGAGGAGGTTGTGAATGTGTTGGTGAATTTGGTTATCTTGAATAAATCAAATATTTGAATGACGTCTGTCGAAAATCACAGAATGTGTCCCCAAGTTTGATACCTTATTTTCGATAACTTAATTAACGATATCTTTCATGCAACTTTCGAGGTTAGCCGATGTTTGTTTTCTATTATATTCCCGAAACAATTTTCAAAACCACTTAAGTAACATGTTATTTATTGGCAGTAAAGAGTACTTATAAATATTTTATCATCAAGATGTTTGGTTTCCATAAACATGTTGAAACTACCTTTTACCATATAATTATGAGAAGTTTCAGAGCGAACCTTTTCGGGATAACTAAAAAGCGGTCAATGTGGTGACAGAAATATGACACTACAAATTAAGCATTTAATGAAATTTGTTGTCTCCGCATGATTTGTGAAAAGCTTTTCCCAAATCAGCGTCAACTTTTAAATTATTAATTGAGTAATATACCGTTTGGATTCTGCTGACAGGCTGAGTTTTGAAAAAACTACTCGATACTGCACAACATGCGCAACTGATTACAGTCATTTGCTTAAACCCAGTCTATGTCAAAGTTCAAGGTCACATTATGAATCATACCGTTTTAATACTTTACTGCAATATCCAGTTCATAGGTCTAATATACCTTTGGAGATTTTAAAATATATTTCCAAAAATATTCGTCACAATATCACCATATGTTACGCCGAACTATGTGCATCAAAGATCGGGTCAGAACTTGGGGGCGGAACCATTTATACTTGATATCCAACTGGTTAATTCGTTTAACGTGTTGCAGTTGCGGAAATTGTCAATCAAACATAGATAATCAAAACAGCCTTAATCCATAAAGACAAAGAAAATGAGACAACCCACTTTTCAATGTCATGGTAAACTGGGGCATTTGTCAAAATGACAGCTTTTAATTCCAACTATTTTACACTTGTGAGCAAAAGTGTTCTCTCCTTCAATTCGCAATCGACAGTTTTGTTTTATTTGTTATGGAATACTTATCAGTGTCGAACGTATGATGTCCCTTTGGGGTGCCAAATAACCCATTAGTGAATGGGGAACCGTTTGTTCACATTTAATTAAAAGAAATCCAGCACTCCTATTGTTTTGATGAACGTAATTGTCATCTGGTTTGTCTCCAAAGATAAACTGATACCTGTCAGCTCTTCAATCATTTTGTCGGATAGTCAAAACTTCGAAAACATCACATCCATTTGATATTACAGTAAAACCACCCGAACGAGGTATTACCCTAGCGTTTTAAAACTGATGATAGCTAAATACAGGACAAACGTTATGCATAGAGCTCCTATAGCTCTTGTTTTACACACTAGACACGTGATCAGAGGACATGGAAGTCGGTCTTGCTATATCGGTGGTAATTAGCACACCGGAAAGAGGGGATAACACATTTCAGTAATATCTTGCGTCGATCCATTATTTGTTTGTTGTCTGTTTACCCAACTACATTCACATTGATCATGAAGTTCGAATTCTAATCACAAGTGATTTCAAGAACACCAATCAAGATTGATATAATGATTACATTTGTGACACAAAACGAACATGAACTTAAACCAGGAAATTAAACCAGGTGACATATGTTGCATACAACATTGTGAGGCAAAAAGAGTTAAAATGCAAAACATAAAACATGCAGAACTTTTTTATTCCTTTATTTCAAATATACTACTTAAAAGCCTTTGTAAACAAGGAAGACATTGGAACATACATGAACGGTCTAAATAAGGGTCTGCTCTTTATGCAAATGAAAGTGCTTGGCAGTTAATCTATTCCCTGATATGCTATTTTAGATCCAACCACGTTGAATAAATCTACCGAAAAGGAGCATTAACTAGAGAAAAGCAAAAATTTAGAATTTTGTAGTTTGAAACAATTGTGATGAATAGAGCATTTGCTCCTATAGGAGCAAATGCTCTATTTATCACAATGGTTTCAACCGGTGATTTTTACAGAGGCGTAGAAAGGCGTATTTATGGAGGAAAGGGTCAAGGGGTTATTATTATGTAACTTAAATGAAATATGTAACTCAATAAAACCGAGTCTGCAATTTTCTCATTTTGCATTTTTACTTTTGCTTTCGAGGGATCACCCATTTTCAGAATATTAATACTATACAATATTATTACATGTTTCTGTATGAATTTTATCATATGGTTCACAACAATATTGACAGTTTATAGCATACAGTAGAACATGTCTCTTCACAGAGCTGTCAAAAATATCAGTTTAGCACGAGGCTGTTAAGATATTAAATGTCTTTGTTCATATTAATCTTCCAGAGATTTAGGAGTCTTAATAAATCCATCTCGTGTTTCATTTAACAGGTCAGTCGAAAAGCTGCAATCCTACGATAACATGTGAATGACATCGGTAGGAAATTCTTGATTACTGGTAAAACCTACCACTTATTCTATGTGATGTATGAAAGTGAATCAATATTATTATACCTCGTAAAACGAGTTGACCGGAACAGCATGTCTGTCTGCTCGTCCGATAGTTCGTCACGGTGACTCTTCACACTAACACTTCCAATTTTTGATTTTTGACTACTTCCAATATGAAACTAACAAATTTTGAGAAACTATTGACCTCTTTTTGGTGGGACGGTATATATCTACAGCTATCAAGCCAAATGATAACCCCTTCTCCCATAGGCTATTTTAGACCCACATTCTTTGAATGAATCTACTGAAAAGGAGCATTTACTAGAGAAAAGGAAGATGTTATAATTCTTCTAGTATAGAAGCCATTGATATAATGGAGCAAATGCTCTACTTATTACAATGGTTTCAAGAAGTGACTATTACAGAGGCGTAGAAAGGGGTATGGAGGAAAGGGTGATGCGAATCCGCATATACTTGCATATTATCGTAACATACTAAACGCTTTGTTTACAAAAAACCCTTACAACGCTGGATTTTCAAATGGACTATTTCAAAATTCAAACAGGTCAATATTTTGGGATGTTTTAACCCTTACAACATTGAATTTTCAACTGGAATATTCCCAAGTTCAAGCAGGTCAAACTTACGGTGAATATTTAGGAATAAATTTTAAGAAAAGTGTAACATGACAAACAGTGCAGACCTTGAAGAAAGGGCTCCTCTAGGAGTCCTCTCATTTGAGCCTACACTGCTTGCAAAGGATAATAGTGAGTCGTTTCTCGCACTGTAAGGGTTAACATGCAAGGAAAGTAACGTGTGCACTAAGTGACATGACAAATCTCCCATATTTCTTAGTTTGGAGTAACAACTAGGTTAAGGCATTCTAGATTTCTTGTATTCATTATATACCGAACAAATGATATATGATAACATTTAGAGTTATTTATTTACTTGCGTTTGATTTCCCGTTGTATGTGTAACCAGATTGAAATTTAAGGATACTAAAGTACATGAACATAATTATGGTACAATATATTATACTTTCGACAAATATTTGATTTCGCAAAATTCTAAAGACTTAAAAACTCCACATTTCTATACTGTCAAAACAAATTACATTATTTCACGATGCACAAACACGAATCGTTTTATACTCTGTAAATTCTATGCTACTTGTCATAATTCTGTGTCTTATATAGGTCTGTCCAAGTATACTTGCAACCTCTAGTTAATTTGTTTCTAAATTGGAAAACCTATTCATTTCACGATGCAATAATAAAGTTACGTGGGAATGATCTTCTGTCTGTTCTCTAGTGATGGGTTTTCTATTGTGACATAACCTCCTATTTTAAACCCTGCGTTATGAGACTGGGTGGAAAACTCATGAGTGTTAAACTGAGTCCACTCAGTATGGAAAAGAACGTGAATTACAAACAGTACAGGTCCTGATCAGAGTGTTCGCTTAGGAGCCCTATGATCTCGGTCAACACTGTTTTCAAATATTGATACTAGTTTAATGCCCTACTGTCTTGTTTCCTTACCGGGGAATTAATTATTTTTTTTACTTTTTAACCCTTCTCTTGCTGAATTTTAAAATACATTTCTCCTTCTTTACCAATGCCCTGTTGTATAAGTAATAGATACAGTACGAGTCTTACTACCAAAGTGTCTTCTTACAACCGTTATCAGGACAGTTTGTTCGCATGACCGAAGACACGTGTCCGAGGCGTAGCCGAGGACACTTGTCTGAGGTCATGCGAACAAACTGTCCTGATAACGGTTGTAAGAAGACACTTTGGTAGTAAGACGAGAACATGTATCTTACTTGTACGACAGTACGTTGTAGACTTTTAAATTTGATTAAAAATGAATAAAAATGAATATTTCGCAAATGAGTACAAAATGTTTTCCCTTTGGTTCACCCAATTCAAATTACAAAGAAGCCGCTCGTTGATCTCTAAATAGCCACCGGCCGCATAGTGGCTCGAGCAGTACCCTGCACAAATAAATCGTGACCCATGTTTGCAACATACATGTTTCACATGTGTACTAGTATAGCTGGTGTTCAAAACTGTTCATTACACCTGCTTAAAGACATTCCCTTGGCCGGCTTGGGTCTTTACAGCTAACCTGTGAAAAAGCATGCGGCACATGGTAAGAGCTATAGCAGTCTGCCTGTCAAGAACCACTGGAGCGTTCCATGTGAGGCCCGTCTCTTACATTTGATGATTTGGAAATGATTAGATTGTCACTAATGCAGTATATGTTTTTATTTTTTATTATGCTCCCTGAAACTATAAGAAGGAGCATATAGGCCCCTCTTTGTCCGTTCGGCCTGTGAATGTCTTCTAAAGTGCTCAGCCTACATTCATGACACTCCACATACAAATATATCTCATTGAGATCAAGTGCAGGGTGCAGGGGTTAAATTATAACTTTCTGAGCAGTATTTACATATTCTGAAAGTGCTTCATAGTTTGTAAAGATTTGTGAAAATGTTGTCTGTCAAATAGCTTGGATCCAGATAAGATGCCGGGTTACTTGACGTCTCATCTGGATCCAACCTGTTTGCATATGGCCCTTTGTTTGTTAGTGGTAGGCTTCTTAAGGGTTGAACTTCTATTGGGTTCTGACCAACAATGGTCCTTTGAGTGTGTTCCCCTTGACTAATTGTATGTCAGGGCCTCTCTAGACAGAATGAGACGGCTTGCCATATTTTGCACACTTGTATCATGCTTTTACTGTTACTTTCACGCCTATTGAGAACAATGGGGGGGGAATCATTGAATGGACCTGGGTAATGTCTTTAACCCAGATCAGATGTTGAGCGATTCGGCTTCTGAGCTGGCTCTAAGCAGTTAGATAGTTCATGTTTAGTCTGCATTTATACAAGTGGAGGCGTTAAAGAAAGCTGCAGACGACATGCTTAGCAGACCCGTTTACACTCGTGATCGGGATTAGTGGAGCGTCAATCGTGTTACGTTGTTACTACACAGCATGGAGCACGTGACATTGGGCGATACTTCCAAATGCACGGGCTCGATCCTAGGTAGAAAGGTCTTAACCACAAAAATCACGTGCGTACAAAAGTGTCCGCTTACAACCGTTATCAGGACACTTTTTCTGGGGGTCTGCTTTGCTGGGGGTCTGTCGTACAATTACATATATCTTCACTGTGTACAGGTATTTCGCTTCGCAATCACTGCTGTGGAGTGCACTGGTTGCACAATCAACTTGTAAATAGTGCAGACCCTGATGAGACAGCTCCTGCAGGAGCTGTCTCATCTGGGTCTTCACTATTTACAGGTATGTATAGTGACGTGAATAGCAAGCGAAGGGTTAACCCAACGCAAAAACTTTAAATCATCATATATTAAATAGTGCTT
This sequence comes from Azorinus chamasolen, assembly GCA_963576725.1. Taxonomy (NCBI): domain Eukaryota; kingdom Metazoa; phylum Mollusca; class Bivalvia; order Cardiida; family Solecurtidae; genus Azorinus; species Azorinus chamasolen. The sequence continues at coordinate 78,120,118 of OY755242.1, forward strand.
TTTGCTTCTGTTCTTAAATTCTTTATTCTATTGAAATGATGACCGACATTTCAAAATCGGCTCATCATGACAGGATGTTTCGTACATAGTAAAAGCTCTTTTAATAAATTCTGATGAGTAGGGGTTGCTTCAACTTGCTTGAAAAGAAAGTTGCCGACTCGGTTTCGTGAGCTGTAATGAAACGTGCAACACTACTCATGCCACTAGCACCGGCTTAAGCGGAATTCAATGTCAGAACATATAACAACGCAGAGAATGAATTAAAACAGATTCCTCCTTTTCTGAATATAAATTAAACAAAATATTGTGTAAAATGTATCATTGAAAAAATGTGGGTTTCTTTTTGTGAAAAACAGTACAGACCAATATCAAACGGCTTCATCGGGAGACATTTGACCTGGGTCTATACCATTTGCAAATTCCTATATATAGTAGATCCTGTCTTAACCCATTCCCTCATAGGCCAAACTCTTTAAATAAATCCACCCAAAAGGAGCATTAACTAGAGAAACGGATTTTTTTCTTAATTTTGTCATCTGTTGAAACAATTGTCATAAATGGAGCATTTGCTCCTATAGGAGCAAATGCTCTATTTATCACAATAGTTTCAACAGATGATTTTTGCAGAGGCGTCAAAAGGCGACAATATGAGGGAATGGGTTAAGCAGCCATTCCCTCATATTGAACACAGTAATCTGAAACAGAAGGTGGTTGCTTTAATGCAGGGTAACAGTAAATCAGAAAGCCCTTATAGGAGCATTAACAACCCATCATTAAACCGCTTTTGGATGGCCGTTTAAGACAGGTTGCACTATACTCGGTTTACACACAAGAAGGTTTAATGGTGACAGATATTTATATCATTCGGAATTGAATGTGTCAGATGCTAGTTTTTGTTAGGTAGAGTATTTATTCATACGTCGTGTGTTCCAAGCGAAATAATGTTGCCCTGACATCAGAAAAAACACCGAGTACATTTGTTACCGCCTTCAGAGTTACATGTTTTGGTTCGTTGAAGGCGTGTGCTGTGTTGTTTGGTATAGTTCAATGAAAACAGTAAAGTCCGTCTGTTTTACGAATTCTTTTTCTATATAATCTTCTTGTTTTAAATGCGTATACACTACTGTGTTAGCCACCATTTCTGTCTTGGAGCAGTAGGATGATAATTATATTTATCTGCACTGTTAATATGATAGGGTGAAGATGGGAATAAGTGTGTGGTTGTACGCATCCATAACCATAGTTTAATTTATTCTGAAAATTGGTGATCCTTCGAAAGCAACTGTAGAAATGCAAAAAGAGAAAATTGCAGACTCGGTTTTATTGAGTCTGTTCATGAGTAGTAATTTAAAGTGCAACACTACTCACGCCATCTAGCACCGGCCTAAGCAGTATTCAATTTTCAAAACTGATAACATGAAAACTAATGATCCCGAAGGACCAGAAAATATAACAACACTGAGAATGACGTACGGGGCGTCTTTTTACGACCGCCACACAAGCACTTAACACCTGCTGTTGTGAAGTACATATATTCTGAAAATTGGTGATCCTTCGAAATCAAAAGTAGACATGCAAAAAGAGATAATTGCAGACTCAGTTTTATTGAGTATGTTCATGAGTAGTCATTAAAAGTGCAACAGTACTCACGCTTTAAAACCATGATTGGTAATTGTTTCCACTAACCGCTTCTAAGGCAGCACTCCTGTCTTCGGCCTAATTTGATGTATAGTTGGTATAGTGTATTTCGTCCGTTAGGACGTGTTCACGAATATGTGTGTGATGTGTATGTATGATGTGTGTGTGAATGTTAGTGTGTGCGTGTGTGTGTGTGTTTGTGCGCGCGTGTGTGTCTGTATGTGTGTGTGCATGTAGTATGTGTGTGTATGTGGTATGCGTATGTGCGCACACAATCTTCATTTGCAGGGGCGTAGCTAACGATATGAACTTACATAAGTGCATAACATCATTCTGAAAGGCAAAACATTATTATTGCCGAAATGGAACAAATATCGAAGGCTAATATGGTAGACTTTGATAAACGTTCTTTCTTTTAACGTACATTTTAACCACTTTCCCTCATGGTGATATCTTTTGACGCCTATGTTAAACTCATTGCTGCTACTGCTGCTACTGCTGCTGCTGCTGCTGCTGATGATGATGATGATGATGTAGTATTAAGGAAATACCATGTAATTCACATTTAACATAAGATATTCACAACTACAGTAAAAACCCGATAGTTAAAAATAAAAATTACTATCACTGGTGGCAGCTTAACCCATTTGCTCCCAGTGGATTCTTCCATGCTTATATATTGCATTAGTCTATCTTTTATCTAAGGGATGTCTGGTCTAAATTTTCATTTTTGTTTTATATTGAATTTCCTATCAGCAAACAGTGTAGACTCTGATCAGACGCCGCATCATGCGGCGTCTGATCAGAGTTTACACTGTTTGCCTACGTCCCATATATGGGATCGTGGGAGCAAATGGGTTAATGCAGTGTGAAAGCCGTTCAGATAGCTCACCAGGGAGCTTTCTACATGACTTTCACCCTGCATTAAGCAACCACCTGCCTAACAGGCATAAACTCTTAATTTCTAAAATTTCTCAGTATCGCATTTTAATTGAATATGCACAAATCTCTTATATCCATTGTCACCAACCTCACTGTGTTTTTTTTCAAACTGACATCCACTTTGGATCAGCACGCACCCTTTACTTATGGTGTACACGTACTTGCCCAAAATATATATCATGAATCAGTTTAGGTGCGTTTCTGCAAGCACTTATTTTCCCATTTTAGAAATTATTTGTGAAGCAAACGATTGCTTGGTTTTAACCCTTTCCCTCATACAAACGTGTTTTCACGCATCTTCAAACACAGTAGACTCAGACCAGACGGCTCCTTGAGGAGCCGTCTGATCAGGGTCTGCACTGTTTACTAATGGAGTTTGATAGATATGTTTATTTATTGTCTAAAATGGCTACAATATTTCACCTTCCATATTTCATTATAACTATTTTTGCCATGAATATTCAGTAGGTATTGAAACATAGAATAGGGAAAGGGTTAAAACCAAAGTACACAGAGTAGATCTGCAGCAGATTTACGTGTAAATGGTGTTAATTGTGATTAATCAACAATACATCTAGATGAGTCGGGGTGGGGGAGTGGCATAAATGTCTACGCCGATGACACTTTCTTCGAGAGGTATGATGTTGGAATATAACATAACACTTAATTGTTACAAATGTATTTAAATTGAGAGAAGTTTAAAACTCAGAGACATAACTCCATTGGAGATTGGAGTAAATGAAAAAAAACTCTGATTTGTTGAATTTTTGTTCGTATAAGTGCTTGAGTGACTGTCTGAATGTCAAACAGGTTTGATCCTGAATTAATCGGCGTCTCATCTGGACACAAGCCGATTACAAATACAAGGCATGTCACGCTTAGCATGATACATGTATGGGTAAAATCCTTCAAACAGTGCAGTGAAACAGCCGGATAGCGATATGCATTCTGTTGCGTGGGCATAAAAAGGAATATAATACCATTTGCATTGCGCCGTCTGCTATGCGGTACAAACTATGTGCTCTTTACAGGTTCATAAGGTAAATTGAAATAATATGATGTCACTGTTATATTACTCAGTACAAGTCGTCCACATGACCGACTTTCGTACAATCAAAGGCCGCCCCTCTGATAACAGCACAAGATAAAATGGAAATGCACATTTTAGAATATGGGATAATTTAATAAATAGAAACATTTAAGCTCTATCAAACAGGAAGTTCGACATTTTGTATCAGTATTTACTTTCAAATCAGAATGACATTGGAGAGAACCATTAAATTAGTTCAATATTTTCCAATCCAAAGCAACTAAAGATGAATTTAATTGTATTAAACATCATTGTAAATGTAAATATGACTTTGATTCATTTCTGATTCATGTGGTCTGATGTGTATTTCAAAGAAAATTGATCGTTGCATTATTCAGATCGTCTATAATGTAAATATGCAATTTATAGCTCTAACATGATATATCTGAATAATCATAAAAGGCATCCCAGCCGAAGGTGTACTGGATTATAACATTCATTTCCCCAAGAATATCGTCCATCTTTTCTCTTAATGGTGAATAAATCTTTCCATAACCAGAGTATCGACATCATGAACATTTAGTGATGCGGAGAACTTAATTTGTTTCTCATTTGGATATTTAACGCAAAGGTTTCATGTTTAGATTTTGTTAAGTTTTTGCAATATTTACTTATTCATTTCCCAGTCCAAAGATAACATACGAAATCTTATAAATACATAAATAGATAATACGAACGTTTCAATATAAACGCACAATGTATTATTAAGTTGCAGAGTCGCCGTATAAACTAAATTAGGTATGCATATCTAAACGAAAAGCAAATGCTACCAGAATGGCACGTCAGTTTATGACAGCATGGTTGTATATTTTTATTCTAAGTATCCGTCTTATAATGTGCAATTACAAACCACTTACATTTTCCGTTATAATCTCTAATGCAGAGCTATTGATAACGGTGCGTATCCAAATACTAAAATGATTTCTTCACCAAACCCTATACATTGACAACTTTTTAGAACCGTCTCTTCGAGGCAACTCTAAAGAGCGGTCACTGTACATGTATAGGGTTTAGTGGAGACAATAATGAGATATTCTTGAAAATGTTGAAATTTACACATCTTAGATAAACAGTGTTAGTGCATGATCTGATTGTATTGATTTAAAATATATACGACCGACAGAATGTAAGGGTTTGGAACTGATTATGTACACAGTGAAAAATATTTAAATGGCAATGAATGGAATAACTATTGTTACCATTAGTTACACGTGTTCATACTGATCTGTTATTTATCAATTATTCTCTGGTTTCTTCCGTACTGCGACGTCTTGCGAGGTAATTCTGTACAGTGCAGTTATTCTTCCAATCAGTATTTCCGCAATCGTTTGCTTTCCACGGTTCTGATCTTATTACGCATGTCCAATTCTGTATAGAAATAAATGTAGGGAAATAGCAGCTAGACTATTATCTGCATATAGTGTACAGTATCCTAGCCAGTATCACCAGATAATTCTGTAATAATAAAAGTAGACAGAATTTGATGCAACACATTCTTGCAAATCACTTCATATAATACTTACACAGCAAGAAAACCAGTACCCATTATACGTTACTTATGTAGTCCAGAAAATAGCTAAGAGCCCGAGATGTGGCATTTTGTATACAGTAGAATCCCTCTGAACTTGAATTCTAATAGAAAGGAATTTAGATACTTGTATGCAGGTGACTGCTTACTGAAGGGTGAAAGTAATGCAGAAAGCTCCTAGAGAATCTTTCTGTTTGACCTTCACCCTGCATTAAGCTGCCATCTGTCTCTAGAACAGATATTTATACTACATATAACCTCCGGTTAAGTGCACCTGCCACATCATAAATTGATTGTTAGCACAAAACTATGTTTTACCAACAGGCAATACTACTGGAGGTTTGTAATTACACACACACAATGTAAGAATACTCATTTACTGAAGTTTTACCTTGCGTTTACATAATTAGTATAACGAGTGAAAAGCTAATAGCAGTGCATAACCCTTTAACCATGAATAATAATTAGATTGATTGTAATAATAGCACGTCATTGTAAGTTGTTAAAATAGTGCATGCATACTGCAAGTGCTGCTGGTCATGGCAGAAACAATAGCATGATATCTATATTATTATATCACAAGCAAATAGAGCAGACGCTGATCAGACAGTCGAATGAAAAGCTAATGCCAGTGCTTAATCCTTTACCCATGAATATGTTTCAGATTAATTGTTAAAATAGCACATTGCTGTTAAATGGTATAACAGTAAATATACACAGAGAGTTTGGCCATGGCAGAAAGTGTATGAGGGTATATATATATATATTATATAAGTAAACACAGCAGATCCTTCGGAGCGGTCTGATCTGGGTCTGCTCTGTTTACAAAGGCGTATTTATGGGGTGATGAGTAAAAACATACATGTACTTTGAAGAAAATCTTATTTAATGTTGTAATACATGAATAATTATGTAAGAAATAATGGTATCATTTTAAAATGGTAGAGGAACACAGGAAAGTTTTGCCATGGCAGCTGTATGATCAGGTATATATCATTTAACCCTTTCGCTGCCAAACTCTGTCGTCTGCAAAAAAATTTCATTCTTTTGATTTTCTTCATTTTTGTTTAAAAAAACATAGTAACAGTAACAAACAGTTTGGATCCTGATGAGACGCCGAGTTACTCGGCGTCTCATCTGGATCCAAACGGTTTGCATATATAATCACAGATCCGGCGTTGGCAGCAAAAGGGTTAATAAGCAAACAGAACAGACTCAGATCAGATGGCATCTCTGGTTAACATGCGATTAACATGCGTATTTATGGAGCAAAAGGTTTGTTACGATATGTTGTTGAGGTGTTTGTAATTAGATTAATTGGCTAATAGGCCTCGTCATTTACGTAACATCATATATCGACTCCAGACAGTGAGATAACACATGATAAACCACTGAAAAGATATTACAGTGAACCCTCATTATACCGGCATTCGTTACAATGGCACCCTCGTTATATCGACAGTATGCATTGAAACAAAATTATTGTTAAGCCTTTGAAACAACCACTGAATAAATGGTTGTACTGCCCTCTGGGAGCTTTTGCACTTCTTGTGTTCTGCATTAAGCATTCGCCTGTTGGTACTAGTTTCAATCTGGCCATATTGTTCCTTTCATATCTAAACTCGTTATAACGGCAACCACGTTATACCAGCAAAATGCCTGGAAACAAACACCTCCGTTGTAATGACGGTTCACTTTATTAGATTAGGCTTCTAAACATATTTTGGCACGTTTCGTTTTTCTAAGTTGATGGCACAAATGAGTATCAATATTTAACTTGACAGACTTATCCCTGCACAATATCAAGGCACATATAAATGAATGAATATAGACAATATTTTTAGAATTTGTTTTTCATATCTGCCATGACATTACAATCTAACAATGGTCGTGTCATATTGATATATGTCTAGGAGAATTCTAGACAAACCAAATGTATCCATCAATTGCTTTTATCATTGCCATCGTTGCAACTATTCGTATTCATCGAGGTACTGGAGGCGACAGCAAGCGTTATGCTATATTTCAGGTGAACGCCAAGTAAATTAAACAATGCATCATGTTACCATTTTGCTTATATTCAAACCAAATTGTTCTGAATTCCGTCAGCTATAAAACATATTGAGTATAGTAGGTAAGCGGTTAGTTGAATATATATTTTACAGTTGTTAGATTCAAACATGTATAATCCAAACACAAATTGATTTCGGGATGACTCTGTTTTAGTATAGTCAGTTCTCGTTACATCGACTACGATCGATCCCACAGAAAAGGTCGAAATGAAAGTGTGTTGCAATGAACATTATACAGTGACCGGACTTTCCAGTTATCACCAATACCGGTCTTTAGGGCAGATTACAGCTTAATGCAGGGTGAAAGTCATACAGAAAGCTCTCAGAGGATTTGATGGGTCATTAGTTTTGATGGTATAAGTTTTGAATATGGAAACATAGTCAAACAGGGAGAGCCATATACGAAATGACACCGCACCAAACACCATCAAACAAGAAACGGTATAGCCATAAGACAAAACATAGCAGGACGCATATCAAGAAGAAAAACACCAAACATTAAGCATATTAAACAACAAAGTTGACCATAGGCTGAAAGCAGGAGTACCGTCTTGGAACGGTTAGTAGCCAAACACAGCTACTGGGGGGGGGGGGGGGGGCTTATCCTTACCTGGTTTACGGGTACCCAACCTCGCCCTTATCCCAATTTCACCAAAGTCAAAATGTAAATAAAATCCCCCCAGACAATTTCACAACATCAATAACGATGTCTGCCAAAATGAAATGATTTTAAAATAATCGTTAGAGGTAAACAAGCAACGTCATCATTTAAATGACGTCATAAATGAAAAGTACGGGAAAATATATGAAACATTTCTACACCGATATGTTTTAAAAAATAAATCGTAAGAATATATAAATACTAGTGGATACTAAATATGTACAACTGTTTTATTTGAAAAAGAATAAACTTGACATCCTAGACATGTACTCGATGACTATTCAGAGGTCAGAGTAAGTGTGGAGAAGTCATTTGGGGTACGACAGAACTGGCAAATTACAAATGTCCAATTTCCTCCCTCCGTAAACGGGTTTAAGAGGAAATCTTCATAGAGTATTAAGTCTTTTCCGTCGTCGCACAAGCGAAGAGAAAGCATAATGACCAACTGTAAATGTGTCGACCACCAAGCATGTAGTGTGCTGCAATATAGAGGGGTCATATCCCTTTTTAATGAATTGTTTTATATGTTTGACAAAGTATCAAAATATGTGTGTCCAATAATTTTTCGAAGTTTGTAAATGACATCACCGTAAAACTCCGGATGTGAAATACCCAACTTTAGAAAAGTACGTAAATTACAATTGTACGAGTTTTGAAAATGTTTTACGAAGTTTGTCATATATGTAGCCCTGTTTTAGTAGTTTTTCAGTGATAATAAGGTTACGATTGTTAAAATCATCAACAGAAGAACAAGCTCTAGCAAAACGAATAAGCTAAGAAATGTATACACCGTAACATGTAGCACGGGGAACATCCCTATCCAAATGAGAATAGTTAACTATTTTAAAATTAAAGTTTTGAAAATTTTGACAATTGAATACTGATTAAGGCGGTGCTAGGGGCGTTTTAACCATTTTTATTGCTTTCGAAGAATGCAATATAGCGATCGGTCGTTTTTACGGCAAAGAGTTCACTATTTCTTGTGAACATGCGCAAGAGAAAATAGTTCTCTTCAATTCTAAACTAGTTTTGTTGTAAATTGTTCATTAATTTATTTACTTTTCATGCATTTAATAACACTTCGCTTTGTCAGATAACTTCTAGTCTACACAAGATCAACCTTTTAAAAGCTTGAATTATTGAATATACTCCAAAAAAACGCGAAAGAATATCGGTATGACTAAACACCGGAATCGACCAGATCCGCGGATATGAGTTGCGCAAGCTTGAAAATCAGCATTTATCATATACGCGTATATGAACCTCATTCCTGGTGTTTAGTTTAACATTGTTTTCGCAACATATTGGCGTTTCTACAGCAGAAATAGCTTGTCTGTAAATTATAAATTTCTTCTCCGCCGATAGCAAAGACTTCCCAACTAGAAAACCTGTTGTGTTTTTCATTGATAAATTACCTCTCCGCCGATAGGGAGGGAGAGGGATTTTTTTATATCGACACCGTGTACGTGATAAAACGCTAACCGCATTTCTATACATCCGTCTAACCTAGATATCCGAGTAATCCGTATAGCGTTTATGAATCGCAGTGTCTGTACTTTCGCTTTCATACCAGCAGTACCACAACAATTCTTTCTATTAGCGTAATTTTACTGATGAAACACGATAGAAATGCCAACTTCTATTGCAGTGTTAACAGGCTAGTATGCGTATTACTCTCTACAATGGATTTAATTAGTTTCTCCACAAACCGAGATGGAACTTTCCATTCATGCCATTGTCATCGCAAAAATGCGAGACATACATGTAGGCTTCTTCATTTACAAAAAATGCCGATGATATCTTTATCTGCCAAAAGTCCGATCATATTTGTCTTGGTTAATGGAATAGTTGAGATTTACTGTGATTTCTGATTTATAATGGGTTTTTATGATAACTCATTGATGACGTGTTTACAATTTTAGTAATAGCCAAGAGTTATGCAGTTGCAGACAAAACACACAGGCAAACACCATTAAATTATCAGAATTGCATGGAATGCTTTTAATTGAATTGTACTGTCACTTGATAGAGAAAATATGAACATGTTAAATGTTATGTTGATATTTTCTGACCCTTTCCCCATAAGCATTCATTTCACGCTTATTTTACCCCTCCGGTAAGGCCATGCCCTTTCCCTAAACTCAAAGAAAAAGCCCTGGGAGATATCATAGCAAAGAACATTTGACAACAAATTTGATATGAAATAGCCAGAGATGATATCATTCTTGGCCATCAATATCCTGATCTGATTGAAATGAAGTTATATTTCAAAAAGGTGTAAACCAGTGTCTACTCTGATCATGTATATTTACAGGGGTTAGTCTCCGTTTGGCTATTTTGAATAGACCCAGTAATGATAGAACAATTATAGAATTCATTTGAAAATGATTTATCTGCAATCTTGAGTGTTAATAACAAAATGCTGTGAGTCCAAATTTCAAGAATAAATTGGAATATAAAAGTTGGGATTCATATAAGTTTATGATCAGTGGAATTCATGGTGGAGTTTTGATAGGATAAAACATCATATGGAATATTAGGAATTAACTGTACATTTGATATCATTATGAATCAACCAAGATTTTGGATTAATGTGTGTGTGTTTGCATACATGTATATAAACCCGAACAAAATTTAACTAAAATTTCATACTACATTGTCTAAACAGTAGTTAAAATTATAGGATTCGTAATTAATAAGGAGGGTAGTGCTTTGAAATACACAACAGCATTTGATATTGCTTTGATATGAATTGAAAGATGGACACTGTCACGCAGCATTGCATTTCTGACTTGAGGTCAAGGACTGTCTGAGTGTTACTAATAACCACTTTGCTTATGGTTTGACTGTTGCTACAGTCTTTCATATTTTAGTATTACATTAAACAATTCCAAGACGTCAAAAATGGTGATTAACATGTACAGCAACTTCTTCCCTTGCACTTAACATCCTTATCAAACTCAAAAGCAATTATGGCTGTTCAGGCCTTTGATTAATTACTACTCATCAACACAATACATTCGAGTCTGCAATTTACTCTTTTGGCATAGCTACTTTTGTTTTCGAAGGATCACCCACTTTCAGAATATATTTACTCTATATGTTTCCGACATTCGTTTCAGTATAGTGAGTATTCTGTTATACGGAATGTCATCATAACGAGTGTTCACTGTACATCACAATTTTACATAAAACGAAACGATGTCTTTATTGACTTTCCAAAATGACGTGTACCCGGTTAAGGAATCATTTACTCTTTGAATGTGATAATGTACTGTTATCTGCAAACAATATAGTCTCAAAACAGAAGACCAATGGAGAAGCCTTGTGATCAGGGTCTGCACATTGAGACTTTGATACTGAATGGGTTCTATCGATAAACAGTGGTAGGCTATTTTACTCTACTAATTTCGCATTGAAAGAGTGAAATGTTAAAAGTTATCACTAACGTATGACATGACTTTAAGACATATACGTAATTATTCTAGCATTAAAATGTCACTTTCTGGCATGTATTGTACGCAATAGCCTCATCGTACTGTAAGATATGAAATATTCTTTATTGCATTTTGGGAAATGCCAATTATGAATTTCTTGAATGCCATTTTTTAATCACAAATATCTTACATATTAGAACCCATCGAAACTATGTGATTACAAATGTTTCAATCGTTCATACACGTTTCCGTTGGAAGCTGAATTGCATTTTGTCTCCCATAGCAATGCAGCGGTTCATTATTGTCTGGTTTCTGGCATATGAAAATGGCCTGGTTCACGAAGTATGCAAGAAAGCTATAGAATTTAGCAGTAGAATGATTATGTGCAGTATTTATATGGCAAATGTATTCACAGTAGACGCTTATTTCCTTAGGAATTTGCTGATGATGTATTACTACGATATCTCTCCTTAGAAATTTGCCGATTACGTTATGCCATGATATGTAATTTTTGCAATTGTTGTGCATGTCATATTCTGAACATTTATTCTGATCTTACTTTTGGTTGTTTAATTCTAATGTTTTTGAATTAAATTGCTTTAAAGCATGGCCCAATAGACAGACCAATATGCTCCGTGGAGCACAAGAGAATCTTGTATACTGTTTATTGTTATTATTTTTAAAAAGAAAAACAACTCAATGAAACTTTCAACAAAATATTGACTGTTTTTTCTTAACTGAGTTTTATCACATATTGCACAAGTCTACAACGGAAGCAAAACGTATCTTTCTGAAGATGATACAATGAACCCAGAACAATTAGTATCGCATCTTGAACAACCCTAGGTTCCGTTTTACGAAAGATCGTCCGATCATACGTATCGTAAATAATGCTTTACGACAATCATTACTATTCACACATTATATGAGTAGCACCCTATTCTAACATGCAACAAGTTAACTACGAGCATATGGAGGAGAGAATCAATCGTAAGTCCAAACATACGACTATCGCGACTATCGTCGTTTTTTGGCACTTACGATAATTTCAGATCGTATACTATCGCGACTATCGTCGTTTTTTGGCACTTACGATAATTTCAGTCATACGATCTTTCGTAAAACGTCTCTCGCTGCGTTAACGTTCGGTTAAAACTAACATGCTCTTTTTGTTTATGGTAGAACCCCTCTAAACTGAATTTAGAAACTCTTAGGCAGATGACTGGTTAATACACGGTAAAGGTCATGCAGAAAACTCCTAGAGGAGGTTTTAGTATGACTTTCACCCTGAATTAAGCTTCCACCTGTCTCCTAGACTGATATTGGTACTAAACTGGACGTCCGGTTCGGTTTAGAGGTGTGTTTAGTGTATATTGAATATAGCGCTCCCTCCCTACAACGGCCCTCTCAATAACGATTCCCTCCTTACAACAACGCATGTCACTGTTTCCGAAATAAGGCTCCAGAAACAACTTTTTCCATCGTATTTCCTTTATGCCTCCATCAAACCCTATGTTGTGACCACTCTTTAGAATTGTCACTTTGTGACGATTCTAAAGAGTGGTCACAACATAGGGTTTGATAGAGGCATAACGGTTTTAGTTCTCGAAATGCACCTTATCTGGGGATCTGCAAACAGGCTAATTATGTTTGGTTTTCCCTCCCTATAACAACTCCCTCTGAACAACACATACACTCTTCATATCCCAAAGGGTGCCGTTGTAGAGAGGGAGCACTGTAGTATTTAATTGTGACTGAAGTACGGTACGAGCATAGTAAGAGGTACACATATGAGGCTTGCAGGAAACACCACATACAAAATAAACAGCTGCCCGAACAAAACCACAACAAGAAAACAGTAAATGTACATAACTACCAAAACACAAAGAGACGCACAAAGAAAAAACAAACAAACAAACAATAGGGGAAGATGGAAGTACCACCTTGGAACGGCCAGTGACAGTAGTCACTAGGGAGTTTAAGCCGGTTTAGGACGCCCAATCTCACATATATTCCATACCCACCCTAAAAGACAAACAGTGTAAATAACCGTTTCCCCATTCCGACTAATCTACAATAACTGCGATGGCAAATACAGTGGTAAATTTCATGAGGAAACGGAACATATTTAAATGAACCAAACTGTATCTATCTATCGCTAGTATAGTCAATGATTGAGCTGCAAACAGATTAACTGTAGAAAAATAATAAAATGAACGACAAATATCCGATGCCCTCCTTCCGTTTCCGAATTTAAGAGGTCGTCTTTATAGAGTACTAAACCTTTCTAGTCGGCGTACATGAAAAGAGGATGACAACCAGACACGCAGTATTTTGTAGAACCATAGGATCATATCCCTTTTAATGAAATTTTAACATATTTGATGAACCAAGTGAGAAAATGGGAATGTCCAATAATTTTACGAAGTTTATAAATTACATCACCATAAATTTCAGGATGTGAACTACCGTGTCGCAGGAGCGTATTAAGATTACATTTGTACTTGCCAATAAGTGAGATATTTCGATGATAAAGTTTAGAGAATGTTTTTCTTAGTTTATCATATCTATATCAATGCTTAAAGAGGAAGTCCCTACAATGAACGCATAGTTTCAATAATATCATCAAACTTAGTATTTGTTATGCTCAATCATTATTATGAGGATTGTCAATTTAAACTTTCTCCTTTTGTGTTGCAATTTTTGCTTTCGGGGGATCACCTCTCTTCAGAATTTATAGTTTTCACAACATCAGGTGTTAAGTGCTTGTGTGGCGGCCGTAAGACGTCGCCCCGTACTTCATTCTCAGTGTTGTTATACTTTCTGATCCTTCGAGATAATGAATTTCAGTACTTTTTGTTCTGAAAATTGAATACCGCTTAAGCCGGTGCTAGGGGGCGTGAGCAGTGTTGCACTTTCAATTACTGCCCATGAACAGACTCAATAAAACCGAGTCTGCAATTTTCTCCTTTTGTGTTGCAATTTTTGCTTTCGGGGGATCTTTAGAATTTATATCGAAAATTTCTCCTGTGATACAAAATAAATCGGTTTCATCAATACTTATAATTCTTGTTCTACAATAAAATATTATCGACCCTTTCCGTTTAAATTTTCCGCCTTTTGCCGATGATAACCCGAACCCTCCATTATTTATGTAACATCTTGCTCGTAGGGGGTCGGAGAGACGCGAATAGCGCGAGCAAATACGAAACTAAAACCAAACCCGAATAAGACAGAAACATCGGGAATAAAATCGGATCGTCGATTATCAAACACAAGGATGTTTTGTCATTTTCAACGTTTATTCGATAGGTTTTCTTGCGGTATACATGACATTGTATTTCTGTTCAGCAAATTAACACATGAGTCTTGTATATTTTAGGTATTTTTGAAACGCGTCGAATTTAGGAACTTCCCGTTTAAGTGCTTGCAGCTTTTCATTTAGAATTAGATTTCGACTGTTAGATTCGCCAACAGAGGAACAATCTCTAGCAAAACGAATAAGTTGATATATATATCCGTAAGATGGGGCACTGGGGAACATCTCCGTCAAGATGAGGGAAACAATATTAAAGTAAAAACTGTCTCTTTTGTCATAAAGTTTAGAAGAAACCATTCCATTGTCAATTTAAGGTCTAGATCAAGAAGAGCTGCATAAGTGTCCGAAGAGTCAGCTATATTCAGGTTGAGTTGTTTTGGGTAATTGGTAGGAATCAAAACATCAAAGAAAGGGTTATCTAACGTACGATTTATAGGTTTGTTATATTTGTAGCAGATACTAGGTGGTTCTGTATTTTTAAGGTATTTGGAATAGTGTCAATTACATTTTTGTCTCTGAATATACTTTGGAGGCCAATAAAATCAATACCTTTATTAAGAAAAGGAATTTCAAAACAGAATTGTTCAGATCATTTGTCAATGTGTGATCTGAGAATATGTAGAGTAAAGTTTTGTATCAAACTAGCCGTTCCTATGAGATGATCAGATCTAAACAAATATTATCGGCTCGCTCGTCAAATTCTTTTAATGAAGATATTGATAAGAAAGAAATTCTAGAAGGCATGGCATATTCACCAGAAGTTAGTCGTAAAGAATGTAGATCAAGAATAGTCATCTTCATACGAGATCTTAGTTTAATATTTCCATTTTTACGAATTCCATGTGATCGAGATTTGCGTTTCCTTATAGGAAAAAATGAAAAATTGTCTATATCAGGATCTTTTGAAATATTTCCAGTCTGGTAAATATTATCATTTAAGCCTAAGGGAAATGGTGTTTGCAAAATCTTTATCCAATTTAATTCAGATATAAATCTAGCTTTCGATTTAAAACTGCTAGTAGCATCCTTATCATACAATATATGTTCGACAGGTTGGATTAAAATCTCTTTAAAATAGTGGCCAAACTTCCTAAAATGTTGGTACAAAACATCTTTAAATTATGATTACGACATTGATATGCGTACTCCCTAAATCTGGTCTTCAAAGCACGGCCTGTTTGACCACATACCGCCACTAGGGGCGTTTCAAGTAAAACATAAATAAGGTTAAAGAGCAGTAATATATTAGTTATAGCGAATAGTCTGAACAGACACTAAAGAAATGATTTAGCCCTTCCTTTTCAATTTCGACATTTACTTGGTTTTGAGTGCGTCTAATCACCATATAACACTCGACATTTACGAGGTTTACTCTTTTGTTTTGATTGGCATATCCATTTGTATAATATCTGGTTTCAAGAAGACTATGTGATTTCGTGATTCAATATCTCCTGTTCGCAAACATAATATATTTTGACAGGTCATATATTTTCGTATGAATATATATCTTGACAGATGTCAGTTCATAACTGATGTGATTCCACAGTTGTTACTTATAAAACACTCTTGGATAGAAAGAAAAGATTTGTCTTGACCAGTGCCTTTATTTCCAAAACAACTGACATTACCTCGAGTTTGTTCATGTACGATAAGAGTTTCGGGATATAGTTCATAGTTTGAATGGAAGCACTCACATAAACAAAACGACTGCTTACGTTTTCATATACACCACTAGTAGTTTTCGAATGTTGTTTTTAGACATTCTCATTGCCAATATTGACGTCCGATATACATATTTAGCTTTATACCTTTATTTACAATATTTGTAAAGCTAGGGTGACTTTGAGAGAAGTGTGAGGTTAGGACGTCCGTAAACCGGTTTAAACCCCCAGTGGTGTTTTTGCTGCTGACCGTGCCAAGGCGGTACTCTCTTTGTCACCCTTCCTTTTGTTTGCCTTGCGTCTTTGTGCTTGTGGTTTGTTCATGTTGTGGAACGTTTGTCCCTGGTTCTTGTATGTCTTTTGGTGTTTTCTTTGTTCATTTCGTGTGTGTGTGTGTGCGTTTGGGTGTGTGGTTGTGTGTGTGTATGTGTGTCATGCTGTCTATCGGTGTTTTGGTGGTGGTTGCGTCTTGCATGTGGCTTTGCCTGCTTGACTTTACTACTTTTCCATTTATATCATAACGCCTAGTAAGTATTCATGTATACAGTAAAACCCCTCTAAACAGGATGTTCAGTTGGTTTTAAATATACGTCTTGGAGACAGGTTTCAGCTAAATACAGGGTGAACATCATGCAGAATGGAGCTTTCTGTGACTTTCACCCAGCATTTAGTAGCCATCTGCCTTACAACTATGTAAAATATTCTGTACTAGAGGGGATTTAGAGGGGATTCACTGTATAACGACGTAATTCTACTTGACAAGCAGTCTATAGTTGAAGTTGATTCTTAACTATGGGGGAATTTGTGACGTATGTATTGTCAAAATACTCAGCACAGAAAGAGTAAAATGCAGAGTCTTGATGAATAACCATGGTTATTATTTCCAGGAAATAAAGCAGACGAATTATGTTTAACCCTTCGCTTGCTATTCACGTCAATATACCTACCTGTAAATAGTGAAGACCCAGTTGATTATGTTGACAAGTTGATTGTGCAAGTGCACTTCACAGCAGTGATTGCACAGCGAAATACGTGTACACAGTGAAGATATATGTAATTATACAACAGGGCATGGGTAAAGAAGGAGAAATGTATTTTAAAATTCAGCAAGCAAAGGGTAAATATTAATATAGTGACATTTGGAAGAGACTGGTAATAAGGGCTCTGGTGACAATCTTACATAACCTTTATATTTACATACCCTTTATATTGTGTAACTAACTGGTTGTATTCAATTAAATGGTTTGGTTAAAACAACGAAGATGTACAATGATCGTCATTTGTCAATATTCAGTTTATTTGCACTTACTATGTGTTCCTTTGTAAATATTTTCACTAATCCTCGTATACAAGGATGGAGAACTAAGAATAAAATTGTTTATACGCGAGACCGTCGATAAGTTGGATATTTCCTTTATTACCTTCTGTTGTTTTTTTTTTGTTTTTTTTGGGGGGGGGGGGGTGCTATTGTCATTTTGTCGCACTTCAAGAAGAATGTCATTGTAATCGATGGGAAAAGGTTGAACTTTCGGTGCTAGGGGGCGTGAGTAGTGTTGCACTCTTAATTACTACTCATGGACAGACTCAATAAAACCGAGTCTGCAATTTTCTCTTTGCATTTCTACTTTTGCTTTCGAGGGATCACCCATTTTTAGAATATATTTCTTCTATCAGACAATTTGTTGGTTGACTTTTACCAATCGAATTTTAGAAAGCTGTGTTTCGTTAGAGCATTGGCCATACAATATATCCAGTACAGAAAATGATAATAATCAAATGTTGTAAGATGAGTTTGCTCATATGAAATGTATTATGAAAGAAAGTTATCTAGAGGATTTAGCAAATAGTTAAAATTGATTAAACACTGTTTGCGATTTTAATCGAACGTATTTAATTGCCAGTACTTAATTTATGATGTCAGTTATTTACTGTTTGAGTTTATTTAAAGATTTGGTCTTTACATCATTGTTGTCTGGTGGGGAATTTTACTTCACAGTTTAACTTGGGTGAAGGTGGGATAAACGTGAGGTTTGCTACGTACAAACATGGTTTAAGCACCCAGCAGCCTTTTTTGACGACTACTCACCGTTCCAAGGCGGTACTCTTGCTTTCACCATATGGTCTACCTTGTTATTCCTATATGGTTAAATGTCTTCTCATGCGTTTTATTACGTTTTGTCTTGTAATTGTGCTGTTTCGTGTTTAATGATTTCTGGTGCCGCTTCCACTTTTAATAAGTGTACACTAGTAATGTCCTAAAAGTACTAAAATGAGTCATGCAGGAAACACCAAATACCGAACAAACAGCCGCCCGAACAGCAACACAAGGAAACATCAAATGTACATAACTATAAAAACATCAAGAGACGCACAAAGACAAAACAAAGAAACAATAGGGGGAAGATGTCATTTTTAGTAATACACGACGTATAAAAACATTATTACCAGAGCCCGAATAAGATAATAGAGATAAACAGTGATAGAGACGGACAATGAAAAACAAGAAAAATGACCATATCCAATAGTTATAGTATCTGCAATAAAGAATGTCTGCCAGCATTAGCAAAGAATAAGTTCAAAATCTGCTGTTTGCCCACTCTTATATATCAATACGCTGTCCTTTAAACATTTCACAGTTAGTACTGTCCCTACAAAACACAACGCGAGTTTGCAAACATTACCCTACTATTTATCTAAGATTCCGAACATTTATCCCTTTTCAATAAAATAGATTAACAAAGAATATGTCACTCAATAAGTATCCACTGACAGCATTTCTACAATGCTGGGCAACATGTTTATTGACGGATAATGCATGTTTCAAGAAAATGTTTTTAAACAATAAAACTTTAAAGGAAACGAGCAAAGGCGAGAGAAAAGTAACCGAGCGATTGCAATTAACGATCGAAACGACATGGGACGAATTCCTTAAACGTATTTTGAACGTATGGCAGCCATTGCTACCTTATGAACTACATGTGAAATTTACTTGACGCGATAGATAGAGAAAAATGAAAGATATACGAAAAAAGAATAAATTCCACTATGACTTCTAGAAACGACACTTACAACTTATTACATTAACATATCCATAAATAAATTAGTTGATTATGCCTTTTCTAGTATAAGTGTTTTTTCAAGCTAAAAATAGATTTAATTTAAAAGATCTAATTATAGTGTACGTGCGTTTAAACAAAATGAAGCAAATATAAAGAAAAGACCACCATGTACCCGTTTCACACTTTTACTTTCTGGCGACTATCATCATACAATGACGTTGTACAAAACAGAAATGAATTAGTACGTTTTAATAGAAGTACGCCGTTACATATAGTGACATATACTGATTGCTATTACGGGTAACTTAATCCTTTCCCTAACGAATACTTATAAAAGTATCTATAATCATCTCAAGAATATTCATGGACTGCATTTTATAATTTATAATAATGGCTGACCACGGGATGCTCTGGCCATTTCGATAACTGTAGAATCTGGGTCCATGCTTATACAACTTTTAGTTGAGTCTGAGTCCGTTCTCAAGTTTTTGATTGGTCAGAATTGAGCCTTTGGGAACTCAAAGCTGACCAATCACGATACTGGTTTTAGTCTGTTTACAAAGGCGTCAAAGGGTGTCTATGTGAGAGAAAGGGTTCATTATTTGTTTCATAGAAAGACAGATTTTGATTTTGTTGAATCCAATGTGAAAACGACTGGACATTTTTATTTCATCAACCAGGACTAATGGGATTTACAATAGAGAAAATTCCTTCATCAATTCTCACATGTTTGGCTATATTATTAGATTATGTTCGACATTTGGGTGACAAGTGGCTTGAAGCTATCTGACACACGTCATTTGCAGCCGATATCCAGTTTCCTTCACTTCCCCTTCCTGTCATTGATGAAAAATTGGTTTAGGCTAAAGTCCCCTAAAGTACACTTAAGAGCACAAAAAGGTAGACGATATCACTTTCAGACTGGGTGAGTAACCCAAGCATTTGACATAACATTAAGGAGTCGACACTAACAATACGAAAGTGTCATGAGATTTTACAGCTGACCTTATAAGTTTTCGAAATCTAATATCATCGTCTACACATCCATTGTAATCTAAGCTTGTACTAATGGCTACCGAATGTATCATGAAAATGATTATGAGGACGCCGGGCTGTTTTATCTGTAAACACATGACATTTTTGTAAATTAAAATACTTAAAACGTTGTACGAAAACTACATTATGAAAATACGTATACACCTAGTATATATAAGTAAAAGTAGCTAGAAAAGGGGATTTGACATGCCCAAGTCTAGCAGCGGTACAGACACAGTTATTAACACATAGCAGACAATATTGGCACTAACCGTTCGAATGTGGGAAACAAGTTGGTTGTCATTTGCAAACACTTTGATCAGGATCTGCATTGTTTGTCATTCAAAATACTGTCACATTATACCATTTTAAACTGAATGAGTTATGCATTTAACCCTCTAACCGCCAATGTCACAAAAATGCACCACGACAAATACTTCAGTCCTAGATCAGACGCCGCCTTGAAAAGTCTGATCAGGGACTTCACTTTTTGTCTCAAACTCTATTTTTTTTATCTGTGCTTTATTCCTTTGAAATTTGCATTTATTTATGTCATTTCCTTATTTTACCAAATGACTTAACAAAATTGGTTTGCAGACGGCATTTAGAAATTTGGCACGGAAAGGGTTAAACAGTGAATGACTTGACGACTTTGAAACTTTAGCATTGAAAGAGTAACTGCTATTAATGATTCTACTTGTGCAGTTATAGTAAGATGCTCAAATACATCATCTGGGGGGCAATGCGTAACACTTAACAGTTAATATATTTTGACTGAATCCACAAATTCAGCAAGCAACACAGTCGGTACTCCATTACAACAACACGCACATTCCTTCCAACGTACACTAACGAACCGTGTATGATTGTGTGTAAATATCATTTTATTTTAACAGTCTACACACACTTTTAAAAGGTATTGAATCTACTGTTGAAACAGAATTGTGATGTTGATTGTAAACTCTCAGCACAAGTTGTTAACAATCAACACACGGCTGAAAGGGATTTTCTGTCTCGAGTGTAGACCAGATATTGTTTTTAAGAACGTTCAGCACAATCCCGGTAAATTGAAAAGCTTAAACAAGTGTTTTGAAGTGCAGAGAAAGTGGTATCATCCCTACACAACTAATATCAGATCGTTTAAGCCATATGTCATTCACACATGGAACATCATATCACCCAGAAGACTTGTTTTCTGTTGTCATCTGATACGTCCAAGGTAACAAAATGGTATGGCCAATTTGCAACGAGTACGGAGGAAATCAAAGACGTCATCTTGAATCAAATCAGTTGGTACTTTGCTGCATAATAACAGCATTCGCTTTCGAATTGATGAAAGCATGTAACTTCAACATAAAACATCTCATCTTAGTTCTTCAGAAGACTTTTCTATTATTATAATTTTCCAGCTCTGTTTCTGATGTAGCATTTAGCTTCTCGAACATAATTGCAGGTAAGAATCTTAATATGTGACATGGGTAGCTCAAACATATTAGCTTCATGCAGAAATGGCAAAACGATACCAATAAACATGTTCCCTAGCAATTTAATTATAACCATAGAGGAATTTTGCAAATTATTTCTATCATACAATTTCCTAAAAATCAATATTTACTCTTGAATGAGTTTTACAACAATGTCTCCTTAAATGTTTAAATAGTGTACCAACAGTGTACTAAATATGCTCTGATTCTATTTATCCTTTTCATCATGAATATTCGTAAACATAAAGTAGAACCTGTCTTAACCCATTACCTCATAGGGTATTTTAGATACAACCTGCTTGAATAAATCTACCGAAAAGGAGCATTAATTAGAGAAAAGGAAAACTTTAGAATTTTGTAGTTTGAAACCAATGTAGTAGCATTTGCTCCTATAGGTTCACAATGGTTTAACAAAGTGAATTTTACAGAGTCGTCAAACGTCGTCAATATAAGGGAATGGGAGAAGCAGTAATTCATTTAATGAACATGTTGTTTTAGATACATCACTACGTATATCTAGAAACACATATGAGCTGTGGACGTGGAAAATTATTTTTATTAGACTTCGGATGACTCAAACGTCTGAAGTAACTTGAATGGTCCCATGAATTCTGAAGGGAGGTGATCCCCTGAGAGCAAAAATTGCAACACAAAAAGAGAAAATTGCAGACTCGGTTTTATTGAGTCTGTTCATGAACAGTAATTGAAAGTGCAACACTGCTCACGCCCCCTAGCACCGGCTTAAGCGGTATTCAATTTTCAGAACAAGAAGTACTGAAATTCATGATCTCAAAGGATCAGAAGGTATAACAACACTGAGAATGAAGTACGGGGCGACGTTTTACGGCCGCCACACAAGCACTTAACACCTGCTGTTGTGAAGATTATAAATTCTGAAGGGAGGTGATCCCCTGAGAGCAAAAATTGCAACACAAACAGAGAAAATTGCAGACTCGGTTTTATTGAGTCTGTTCATGAACAATAATTGAAAGTGCAACACTGCTCAAGTTCGAGATATTGAAGTTCAAGTGTACAGTAAAATATCGATACTACGAAATTTCAGCATTGAAAAATTTATATGATCGTAGGCACGTGGCTGCTTAATGCAGAGTAAAAGTCATGGAGAAAGCTAATTTAGTAAGCTGCCACCTCTGTTAAAGATCAATAATTGTACGTATATAAGTGTTCGTGTAATCGAGTTTTAACTGTTAATATATCCTGAAAGTGGGAGAATCTTCGAAAGCAAAAGTAGCAATGCAAAACGAAAATTGCAGACTCGTTTTATTGAGTCTGTCCATGAGTAGTAATTAAAAGTGCAACACTACTCATGCCCCCTAGCACCTGCTTAAGCAGTATTCAATTTTCAAAACTAATGACATCAAGACCAATGATCCCGAAGGACCAGAAAGGCACGTATTTAACTCTTTCCCTCCTACAAACGCTTTTTTGGCAAACACAGTAGAGCCATATCTGAAGGCTCAGGTAAGAGCCGTTTGACCAGTGTCTGCTTTGATTGTTTATGCAATTACAGTAAAATCCCTCAAATACGACCACCAAAAAGGGGCATAATTCATAGTGGCAAAGGAATGTGGTAGCTTAATGTAGGATGAAAGTTATGCAGAAAGCTCCCATATAAGCGTTCTGCATAACGTCCGTCCTGCATTAAGCAGCCACCTGCTGTGCTTATGAAGACAGCCATGTTTGTTCATTAAGTGGTCGCATTAGAGGGGTTTTACTGTACATAGATTTGATTCCAATATGAAATAATCCTGTGTTTATATGCCATTATAAAACTTTAGCCAATAATCTGTCATGCTGTGCTTATTTCGTATAAGAATATTCATTAAAACAATAGTTCATGTTGCACGGAAAAAGGTACTAGTAAATGCTACAGCAAAAGTAACGTTTATCGAAAAAAAAAAAGACTCGCTGCATAGGACAAGTACCGATTGTTCTGTTAGTCAATATTGGTGCAGTAATACATACGTTTAAATTGTACTAAACATAAAGTTGGCTTAACTGTATTCCTTTCAAACATGACTTTTTTTCGCAATTCTTTTTTGATAAACGTAAATGAGATGGAAGGACAAACTCCTATTCACTTGACTAATTCAGGATGGAACAGAGGATATTAATTGACTGATGCCATTTGACACGAGATTAGGCGATTTATTACAAGCAATGACATTCAACTTGGCATGCATATTAACCTTTAACCTGCTATGGGCGGATGAGTAAATACCTATGCAAACAGTTTGGATCCAGATGAGACGCCGAGTAACTCGGCGTCTCATCAGGGTCCAAACTGTTTGACACTCCCTGGTTCCATTTTGGTAGAAAAAATGATTATGGCTTGAATTTTGAAAATACAGTAGGTAGAAATAATTTGTTCAGCAGGCTAAAGGGTAATCTTTATCATCCTAACCACAATGAGATTCGCACTCGCAAACAGCTTGATATCCTAATAAGATGCCCAGTCATTCGGATCCAAGTTGTTTGACACTTGGTCAACGGTTTCTGAAAAGCTTGATCGATCAGAAGCGCGTACAAATTGTAACAGATCAGAGTTGTAACAAATCAGACATCAGTCGTAAGAGATCAGTCAACCCTTTAAATAGGCCTGTCTTCACCGTTGCAAACAGAGTAGACTCAGATCAGACGGCTCCTATAAGAGCCGTCTGATCAGGGTCTGCTTTATTTGATTATGATATAATATAGATCTATATTCTACAGTATCTGCCATGGTCAAACATTCCCGTGTTTATATGTTATAATAATAAATTAATCTAATTAATATTCATGACGTCATTATTTCTTACATGAATATTCATGTAGGAAAGGGTTAAAGAAGGGGCTATACGTAATCCTTATCCTGCAGAAAAAAGAAAGTTCAAAAATAGAAAATAAGCAGACGATAAATTTTGTAGACGACAACAATTCACAACGAAATAATTGAAGGTACGTGCGACTATTAGTAAAATGAAAATACTCACGTCTAATTTCCACACGTATATTAAAACAAATTTCATTATTATCTCACATTCTACTATAATAAATGGCTACAAAGAATAACCATAGGCAAAAACTATTAAATAATCAGATTTATTATTATTAATTCAGAATGCGGCAGGGAAGTTTATTTCGTGATAATTGCTATAAGCAGAATGTTCCATTGCACATTCCCATTCATTGTGGTGCATAACACATATTTTGTCTTGAATAATTAACCCTTTCGGCGCCAAATTTCTAATTGTCGTCTGCAATCCAAGTTTGTTCAATCATTCAGTAAAATAAGGAAATGAGATAAATAAATGCAAATTTCAAAGGAATAAAGCACATACATAGAAATAGAGATTGAGACAAATAGTGAAGTCCCTGATCAGACGCCGCCTTGAAAAGGCGGCGTCTGATCTGGGACTGTACTATTTGTCGTGGTGCATTTACTCGACTGTGGCGGTGAAAGGGTTAAATTCGCACTGTCTTAGCCCTTTGCATGAGAGAAATGAATGCACTGTCATTTGCAAAATTTATAGATTAACCCATTTGCTCCCAGTGGATTCTTCCACGCTTATATATTGGATTAGTCCATTTTTTATCTAAGGGGTGCCTGGTCAAAATTTTCAATTTCGTTTTGTTGTATTTTGAAATTCCTATCAGCAAACAGTGTAGACTCTGATCAGAGTCTACACAGAGTCTGCGCATTTTGCGGCGTCTGACCAGAGTCTACACTGTTTGCCTAAGTCCCTTATATGGGATCGTGGGAGCAAATGGGTTAAGATCATAAGGTTTCTAGAGGAGTCCTCTGATCAGGGCCTGCACTGCATGCCTTTCAAAAGCATCTCGAATATTTTACTTACTGCATGTACTCTACCAATTAACAATAATGGACTACTACGGTAAAGGTAAAGCTGCTACATGTACATATATCTCAGTGCGGTCGGTTTTAAGGCATAAATTGATTCAAATGGTTGATGTCTGTATTATAACTATATAATTATCCATTATTATGCTTTCAGATTTTGAATCTGATAATCCAGCATCCAATCATCAACCAAGCGGTTTAGCTTTCGATCTATCGTTACTGTAAGGTTTTCAGGAATAGGACAATACAGTACAACCCCGCTAATGCGACCACCTAAAAGAGGTTTAATTCTGGGTGCTAGATGCAGGTGGTAGCTTAATGCAGGACACAATTAATGAAGAAAACTCCTAGAGGACCACATGCTTATAAAGAAACCAATGTTTATTCATTAAGTGGTCGCATTAGAGGAGTTCTACTGTACATCAATGTATATGCATTCATATCTTATCAAAGCAGAATATAGACTAAGCTAATCAAGTAATTTCAGTGTGGCAAATTGCGTAACTGTGTGTTTCATTCTTTATAATATGACTCGATATGATATTCAATTGTGTTAAACTCAACATCAATTTCAACATGCGCTATAATGTATACCCTGTTTATGTATAGCCTGCTATTAATGTAAAGCCTCCTTTAGCCTGTTGTTTATATATAGCCTGCTATTTAAGTATAGCCTGCTATTTATGTAAAGCCTGTTATTTATCTAAAGCATGTCATTTATACATAGTTTTCTGTTTAGGTACAGCCTGCTAGCTATGTATAACCTACTATTTACATGTATGTTTAGCCTGCTATCTATGTACAGTCTGCTGTTTATGTATAACTTGCTATTTATGTATAATGATATAATTAAATGCATAGGGTATAATTTATGTACAGGCTGCTATATATGTTCAGTCGGCTAATTATGTATAGCCTGCTATATAGGTACAGCCTGTTATTTATGTATAAATGTATAGCCTGCTATTTACCACGACTTGTTTATTCTAATAAAGCATGCTGTTGATTTTCTGTTAAATTCCTCTTGCAAGAGTTTTATATGAGAGTTGTAGTATGGTGTTGTATTTACATACATAGAAAACTAATTCCTGGTAACTATTAATTCAATTTTTTACTCATATATGTTTGGGTATAATAAAAACGTACCTAGCTATAGTATAGCTATATGACCTACGAAGGACCGCTCACCCGGCTGTACATTTACTCCCCTGGTCATTGAGTCATTCGCCTACACTATTGAGCACTGCTAACATACAGCACAATCATGCAGCCGCAGTACCGGCTAATGACCCTCACATGTACCCATTTTAACCCCTGGGTGGAGAAGAGAAGCGGGTGGGAGACACTGAAAAGTGTCACGGAAATTTGAATCCCGGACCTCCGGAATGGAAGGCAAGCGTGTTACCACTAGACCACCGCACACCATAAATACTACTTATAATAAAACTAAATTTAATTCCAGCTGATGTTCGTAAAGGTCGTCTACAATGATACGCAGGGATCTCGATTGGTTTTGTTGACTTTTATTCCCAGCCTCGTGAACATTAAATAGATATAAATTAATGCAACGTACAACTTTTGACACATTTGGATGCAGAAGCGGTCGTGGTTCCATGCTTATAAAGCGTTTAGTCTGAGTTTCATTCTCAAGCTTTTGATTGGTCAGATGTGAGTTCTCAATCTTTTGTTTGGCCATTGAGCCAAAGGCGCAAATCTGACCAATCAAAAACTTGAGAACGAACTCAGACTCAACTAAAAGTTTTATAAGCATGGACCCTGATCAGGGTCTATTCTGTGAACTTATGGATACATAGCTTGTTCGTATGCTATTATGCGGTGTGTAAAAGTTCTTTAATTATATACAGACGTTATAGATAATGACAGGCTGTTGAAAATAGGACATTAAGGAATATACATATGTATTTCAACAAATTTTGTCGGGTTTGTTGTTTAGAGGATGAATGTATTTTAAGGGTCCGATGGACTCGCTGTTTGTACGAACATCTGGAATGGTTTAGAATAGCTTGTCAGTAGCTTTTTTCAAATTGTTTACTATCAAGGAGGCAAAGCAAAGTATATTTGTGCTGATCTATAAAAGGTCAGACCCCTATACCACAAAGATGTAAACCGGTATATTTACTCCTCTCTATCGCACTCAGAGTTTCATATATATATATATATATATATATATATATTACTGCAAAATAGTTTCCTACACTTATATGTCTTGATAAAACGGTATTATTAAAATATATTTAATGGTTATTAAATACGTCAAGTCCGAGAGATGATCGACTTTGTAGATTGATGTTCTTAAGAATTGAAACCGCTTAACACTATCCCTGTTCTATATTTATTCCCAATTACAATACCTACTGAATATTAATTGACAAAATAGTTAAAATTAAACACGGAAGGTGGAATAGTGTAGCCATTTTAGTAAAGAAACAAATTGCACTAGCAAAAAGAGCAGATCTAGATAAGAGAGCTCCTATATGGGCCGTCTGATATTGGTCTACTTTGTTTGCATGCTTGAACCCACATTTATATGAAGGAAACGGTTAAGGCATCTATAACATGGGCATTATTTCCACTTGATGATTTTAGTTCGACAACCAATATGGAAAAGCTATACTAATACATGTATTTAGTGAGAACAGAAAATCTTATTGCCTCATCAAATGTTATAGTAAGATTCATCATCAATACGTGATATGTATATCATATTGGCGTTCATCATACCCTATTAACGTTACATTTGGATTATTTTTATGGATTTATTGTAAAATCATTCAGAGCTAAACAAGCGCATGGACGCATTGTGTGATATCACGACGACGAGTCTTTTCTTGAAGGTTTTAAATATAGGAGCACACGTCCTCAAAGTCTTGCCTGGCTGAAGTTGGTTTGGTTGTGTACACTTTCTTTTTTAAATACCTCCAGAGAAAAAGACGAGGGGATTCTAGTCAGGAGAATGAGGAGGCAAACGTTGTTCTACATGAGATGAAAGAACCACCAAACGTTTCATGCAACTATGTCATCACTTGACCATTTGTATTTGGTGTTGCTTCGTCTTGTTGGAACCAAACATAGTGTGCTTCACGTTTCCATGATGTCGGTAGAAAAACTTTCGGCATTGCTAAATGACGCTCACTATTCACTGTCTGTGTTTGCATGGGACTCAAGGAAGAATAGCCCCATGAAAATACTGCCGCTTTCAGCGGCCAACACTGTTACTTTCTTATCCTTTAACGGCTTTTCATAATGGAAGTCAGGGTTGTCCTTGCGCTACAAACAGCACTTGTATTTATTTACGGAACCAGTTAGATTAAACTGAGACTCACCAGACCACAAAATGTCTACAATATCTAAAGGTTACTTCACTAATCTAGCGAACTAAGTGCGACTGTCAATATCAAAAAGTTGCATCAGTTAAATTTGAATACACTTTAATATTGGTTTTGCATTAAAAAATACATTGAACTTCCTGGAAAGACTTCTACGGCTTCGCTTTCTTCACAATTTGTAAACTTAAGCTAGTTTCCGGTCGTCTGACATTTGCATGCCGTACATTGTCTAAGGGCATATTCTTTTGAAACCGATTGGCAATCCTGTAGACATGTTAATTATCGCTTGGATAGTGTTTCTGCATGATTCTAGTTTTCGCAGTTGCAGAACAACTTTGAAAAACGTGCTGAGCAACAAAGAGCAGCACTCTTCTTATACAACACCATCTTGATAAACAAGCATCTACCTATGACGCCATTTATGACGTCAACGTCTTTCCGTAATAAACAGTACTCAAATATCTAAAATATAGTTGTCTTATGGAGGAGACATTTTTAAGATTCTGTTCTTATTAATTATTCTTATTACTTCGGTATTGCCTGAAACACATATTTACTTTAAGTTATCCCTGGAATGTTTGTTTAGAACTGCCTTGTTCCAAAGAACAATATCAGCGTCATTGCAAATTGTTAAGGCATGGGAAAAAGAGGCACAAACTCGCATTTTAATGAATATCACATTTGTAGCAATTAGGTTTGAAGTCCGCCTTGACCAAATCACTGTAGAACTGTTTAACATGCTAATGATAATGAATATGTCTAAGCATCTTTCACGAAACAAGTATTTATTTAATGATGTACATGTACATTTCACAAAACACAAACAATACATAACTTTAAGATGATATATAAAGACCATTAGTTATCTTTCATTGCTCCATTCGTTATACGATATTCATACAGGTTTTATAAACATAAAATACGACTTGTAACCAGGAACAACATTTATATGAATTATTGTCATGGTTACACAACGAAAGTGAGGAGAAGAATGTATTTTGAGACTATAAGTTGAAAATACACTGTGTACAATGTATGATTCATGATTGGTAATTATTTTCTGGTGAATTTTACTTTACTTCTTGAAAGAAGTATTGACATTGTTGATATTAATTATAATGATTTTTACAGGGAAGTGTTTACCATGGCATACTATGTAGAATCGCTTCTATATTATTTCATGCGCAACAAGAACAAACCCTGATCCGACGGTTCCTATTGGAACCCTGAGATCTATGTCTACTCTATTTGCAAAGGCGTATGCCTAAATGCGTTATATCACGAACATGTTGTACTCATTATGATGTATAATACTAGAACTCTGAAACAATTCTATATATTGAGAATATTATACTCGGACAATTGGGGGGTAATATCCAATTGCTAGAAGCTTTATAGACGAATATCTTAATATAACAGAACACAATCCGTTTCTTTTCAATTTATCTATCGTCGATACCGTAATGCCTTTACGAACAATTTAGATCCAGATGAGACATCGAGTATTATCAGGATCCAGAATATTTGGTACTCTGAGTATTTTTCTTAAATGAACTTGAATACAACTCCCAATTTGAAACATGAAATAGACGATACTCTCAGAAGGCGAAAGTCAGTTGGCGCTGAAAGGGGTTTTGTTCCCGTTATCGTAACACAAAACTGTTTTCCAATTCCGAACAAATAATTATTCTCCATGTGCGATGAAGATGAAGAGTCAGACTATACACATTGATTTAACCCATTCCCTCATAGGTTAGTTTTAGATCCAAGCTATTTGAATAAAAATACTGAAAAGGAGCATTTACTAGAGAAAAGGAAACGAATTGTGTAGTTTTGAAACCATTTTGATAAATACAGCATTTGCTCCTATAGAACAAATGTTCTATTTATCACAATGGTTTCAATAAGTGACTTTAACCCTTTCCCTCATATAAACTGAAATATAAAATGTTCATGCACTTGCAAACAGAGTAGACCCAGATCAGACGGCTCCTAGAGGATCCGTCTGATCAGGGTCTACTCTGTTTGCTAGTGGATTTTGAAAGATTTGTTTCTTTACTTTCTAAAATAGCTACAATGTTCCACCTTCCATATTTCATTATAACTATTTTGTCCATGAATATTCAGTAGGTAATGAAATTTAGAATAAATGTAGAACGGGACAAGGGTTGATAGAGTCGTCATAATGCGTCAATATGCGGGAACGGGCTAAGTTACCTTTACAATTGAAAAAAAATCCTGCATTACTCATAGTAGGCGTCAAAATGCGTCAATATGCGGGAATGGGCTAAATTACCTTTACAATTGAAAACATTCCTGCATTACTCATAGTTGTACTTTCACATTTGTGTCATTACTTTCCCTGTCTTGTTAACCCTTTCCCTGTTCTATGTTTATTACAAATTTCAATACCTACTGAACTTCATCAACAAAATGGTTATACTGAAATATGGAAGGTGGAACACAGCAGCCATTTTAGAAGGTAAAGAAATAGATCTATCTCAAATTCAATTAGCAAACAGAGCAGACCCAGATCAGACGGCTCCTCTAGGAGTCGTCTGATCGGGGTCTACTCTGTTTGCAGATGCGTGAAAATACGTTTATATGAGGGAAAGGGTTAATGTACTATTTACAAAACTTGTCGAATCAAGTACTCGAAACACAGCAACATACCTAGTATGACAACCGTCTCTTACTGAGAGTTTTTAATCTTTGGTCAATCTACACATATGCAGGAGTATAGGTCCCATATTTTGCACATTGCATGGGATGGACTCAACAAATGACGCTTTGATAACAGAAAGCAGACTGTGAT
This sequence comes from Azorinus chamasolen, assembly GCA_963576725.1. Lineage (NCBI taxonomy): Eukaryota > Metazoa > Mollusca > Bivalvia > Cardiida > Solecurtidae > Azorinus > Azorinus chamasolen. The sequence continues at coordinate 78,152,068 of OY755242.1, forward strand.
TCTTATTGACAGAGCATTCCCTTCCAAATTAAGAACATCATTGTAATAGACTATAATAATTATATGATATTGAACATTTTCTGACTTTGATTTTCATTCTAGACGGAACGTTCATAACAGACGCCAAATGTGTGCATTGTTCTTGCTTTAGTTGCATTAAATTTCCCTCTTTGTGATAACATTCGCAAACAATTTCAATCATGTGAGCCGTCGAGTCTATGAACTACAATGCTTGTCGATTTGACTGATGACACTTATTTTGAATAAGGGAAGAGTTATTATTTCATGAGATAAAATAAACCAATTTGCAAAAAGGCAAACATATTTATCCCTTTTGATCCTTTGCACGTTCTTTCTAACTAAAATGTCGAAACGCCACTTGACTCGCATTTTTTGCTAGCTGTACTCTTCCAGGGCGATCCGATCCACACGTTCTTTGCACTTATTCTACGGTGTTAATCACAACCTGGCGTTCTTTTTTTCAAAGTTATTGACTACTCGGACAGCTAGTTTAAGAAACAAACTAGGAAACTAAACAAAAATGTAGAAATAATTTAAGCAGGAAACAATCATTGCATTATAATGATCAAGCTAAAATATGCCCGATTCTCTAAACAAGTAAAAGTACAAAAATGAGTCATGCAGGAAACACCACATACAGAACAAACACTCGCCCGAACAGCAACACAAGGAAACAGCAAATGTACATAACTAGAAAAAACAACAAGAGACGCACAAGGACAAAACAAACATACAATAGGAGGAAGATGGAAGTACCGCCTTGGAACGGTCAGTGACAAATGTCACTGGGGGGGGGGGTTAAACCGGTTTATGGGCGCCCAACCTCACTCTTATTCCATCCCCACCCTAAAAGACAAACAGTGTAAATAAACGTATCCCCTCTCCGACTGACCTACAACAACCGCGACAAGTAAGTTTTACTAAGTGCCACAAATCTAGGGATACATCTGCTACAGAGCATTCCTCTGATTCGAGAACTTTACCAGATTGACCTTTACCAAAGGTCCGAAAAACGATGCGTAAATTTAAACATTTTCAAGAATAGCTGCCTTACGAAAAGACGAGTCTAAAGAGTGGTCACAGTATATGGTTTGATGGTGGTGGACTGACGATTTTAGTATTTGGCTACGCCCCTTTATTTGTAGCTCTGCTTTTAACATATTCTTAAGATAGAGGTTTGTTATAATGTGAAACATGGACGAGTGATAAACAATTTGAACTCTGATAATTGACATGAATTATTTATACAGCCGTTATGTTTTCCGTAAAATACACTCCTTTGGTAAGCAAGAAAAAATGATTAAGCACGGTCGATGATAACCCCGGCGAGAGAATCACAAAGCTCAATAAACCCAAGGAATGACACCACTGAAAATACATGTACTCTAATGAAACAAAACATGCAGTGTGCCAAGAGTCTGTGTCAATATTGTTTTGGAATTATTTTACGTTCTGGTCTGCGCTTCTGTAAAAAAGTAAAAATACGTACAAACTAACATGCAAAGAACTCAGAACAATGGCTTGCTTTTTGAATGATCCTTCATCTGAGATAACTGTTTGAATGATACCGGAATCGGGTGTGCTGGCATTTGCAAATACCTTTAGCAAGTTTAAGTCGCCTTGTACTGTTACTTGTCTTAAAGAATCGTCTCCAAGAGAAAAGTGGTCATAGTATAAGGTTTGGTGGAGAAATGAAGCTATTCTTGAAAATGTTTAAATGTACACACCCTAAATGGACATCTGGTGGAGACTATATGGTGGTATGTGCAAAGAGTCCCCATGTTCCTTTCCACCTAACCATGGTTGTAGGCCCTTCTTGTTATTTCGGGTGTTTGTAGTTAGTTTGACTACAATATCACCCCGAAACAGAATGAATAATTGGAATATTGTGTATTACCATTTTCACACATACCTTCAAATATCTATTTGCCACTGAAACTGATGACAAAAACATGATTATTCTCATATTTGCTCCTGTACGTGTAACATCTGCGATATCCTATGCAAACAGTGCGGGGATCAAGATGAGACGTCAAATATCTCGGCGCTTCATCAGCGCCAAAACTGTCTGTTACTGTTGTAATGTTTTGGTTTAAGAAAAAAGGGAAAAAACTGAATAGAAGGCAATTGTAGTAGACGATTAATTTTGCAAAAGACAATAATTTGCAGCGAAATATCTATTTCCCACTGTATTATTGTCAATTTTTCCTAGAAGTAAAAGTATATTTTCGTTTTCATGTTTCCTATTTTACATGCTACAAACATTTAACTGTATTGTATAATCAAATGTTTGATAAGTTGATAGAAGGACAAACTTGTGATAACACTTATGAAAATATCATATTAACCCTTTCCCTCATATGAACGACTTTTCACGCCTTAGCAAACAGAACAGACCCACATCAGACGGCTCATATAGGATAATAACAAGATCTGTAGAATCAGATCTTTATCATGTCAAGAGCAAACAGAGCAAACCCTGATCAGGAGCCTTCTGATCTGGATGTACCTTTCGTCTTGATATGCGTCCTGTTTTGTTTTGTCTTGTGGCTTTATCGTTTCTCGTTAGATGGTGTTTGATGCGGTGTCATTCCGTGTGTGGCTCTCCCTGTTTGACTATTTTTCCATATTTAAAACATCCGCGAAAATGCGTTTTGCGGTGATGCGGTGGTTTAGTGGCAACGCGCTTGACTACCAATCCGGAGTTCAAATCTCGGTCCCTCCCGGAAATTTCAGAGACGCTTTTTAGTGTCTCCCACCCGCACGAGGTGGACTCGTCTCCACCCAGGGGTTAAAATGGGTACATGTGAGGGTCACTGCATGTTTGCGTCATATGTTAGCAGTGCTTAATATTGAAGGCGAATGGCTCAATGACCAGTGGAGTAAATGTACAGTCGGCTTAGCGTTCAATCGGACGGAAAGTATACTATAACTAGGTACTTTTTATATGAAGGATAAGTCATTTCTACTCATGAACAGACTCAATAAAACTGAGTCTGTAATTTTCTCTTTTGGCATTGCTACTTTTGTTTTTGAAGGATCACCCACTTTCAGAAAATATCATAAGCGGGCGGATACGTATTTACATAGTATGATACGCAAACAGTTTAAATATAGATGAGACATTGAATTAATCTAATTTGTTATCGTCGGTTTCAATTTTGTACTTTCCTCGTATTTCATTTAAGCCTTTACTCCATAAATACACTTTTCTACGCCTTTACAAAGGAGCCGTCTGCCCAGGGTCTGCTCTGTTTGCTTGTGATAATATAAAGATATGATTCTTCAATTTCTGACACAGTCAAAATTTCCCGTGTCCATATGATATTGTAACACTTAATCTAATTAACCTTTAGCCTGCTATTGGCGGATGAGTGAGTACCTATGCAAACAGTTTGGATCCAGATGTGATACCGAGTAACTCGGTGTCTCATCAGGATCCAGACTGTTTGACACATTGATTGTATTTTGGTTGAAAAAATGATTGAAGCTTGAATTTTGAAAATGTAGTAGGTGAAAAATTCTGCAAAAATATTTTGCTCAGCAGGCTAAAGGTTAATTATATCTAGGATTAAAAACAAAACGAAATTAAAAATTTAGGCCATCCACCCCTTAGATATAAAATGGACTAATCCAATATATAATCATGGAAGAATCCACTGGTAGCAAATGGGTTAAATTCCAGACTGGAACGGAGGCGTTTTATAATTACTGGACCTGTTGTTCTCATATATATAGCGTCAATGTTCCGTTGCAAATGGATTTCTTCCCAATTTATACATGTATATGGCTTGCGTGCATGTTGATGTGTTATTTCCTCAGAGTACGAATGTTTTATTACAGACGTATACATATTTTTCTCCTGGATGTGATAGTTTTCCGAGAATATATCCATTCGTAAGAGTATGAGGTTGGCGGCAAACTAAAACAGATGAAGAGTGTCTTAATCATAATCATCAAATATACAATGCAATCGTCTGTCGATAATATACTTAACCCATTACCTCATAGGCTATATTTAGATACAACCTCTTTGATTAAATCTACCGAAAAGGAGCAATAACTAGAGAAAAGGGAAACTTTTAGAATTTTGTAGTTTGAAACCATTGTGGTAAATACAGTGCTCCCTCCCTACAACGGCCCTCTCAATAACGATTCCCTCCTTAAAACAACGCATGTCACTGTTTCCGAAACAACAAGGCTCCAGACTCGTATTTTCTTTATGCCTCCATCAAACCCTATGTTGTGACCACTCTTTAGAATCGTCACTTTGTGACGATTCTAAAGAGTGGTCACAACATAGGGTTTGATTGAGGCATAACGGTTTTAGTTCTCGAAATACACCTTATCTGGGGATCTGCAAACAAGCTAATTATATTTGATTTCCCTTCCCTATAACAACTCCCTCTGAACAACACATACAATCTTCCTGTAGGAGCAAATGCTCTATTTATCACAATGGTTTCACAAAGTGTCTTTTACAGAGTCGTCAAAAGTCGTCAATATCAGGGAATGGGTTATATACTTAACTAATATTAATGAACTTATTTTGTACATGCATATTCATTGGGTTTATTGAAAATAATATCAGCATGTGAGATTAGTTGATTTGAGTTTCTGTTTTGAAAAGAGTTAAATTTGCCATATTCCGCTAACATTTTATTCCATAATTACACTTTTCTACGCCTTTGCAAAAAAGAGCAGACCTAGATCAGACGGTTACTGTAGGTGGAATGATATACATCTAATTCCACAGTTTCTGTCAGTGTCAACAAAACGTTTTTCGTTCTTGTGCTACAGTGCTCCCTCCCTACAACGGCCCTCTCAATAACGATTCCCTCCTTACAACAACGCATGTCACTGTTTCCGAAACAACAAGGCTCCAGAAACAACTTTTTTCCATCGTATTTTCTTTATGCCTCCATCAAACCCTATGTTGTGACCACTCTTTAGAATCGTCACTTTGTGACGATTCTAAAGAGTGGTCACAACATAGGGTTTGATTGAGGCATAACGGTTTTAGTTCTCGATATACACCTTATCTGGGGATCTGCAAACAAGCTAGTTATGTTTGATTTTCCCTCCCTATAACAACTCCCTCTGAACAACACATACAATATTCGTATCCCAAAGGGTGTCGTTGTAGAGAAGGAGCACTGTATAACAAATTTTGAGCTAATTAATATCCATACATACATTGATTATTTCATAAATATTCATGGATTAAAGGGTTAATTGCAATTGATCAATTACTAGTAGTTGACAAATAATCAAGACTTATAGTTAGCTGAAATTAGTCTAAACAGCTCGGAGATCCGATCAGAGAGTGTTGGACATAACCCTTTCTCTGTTGTATATTCATGTAAGAAATAATGACGTCATGAATATCAATAAGATTATTTTTTATAATGGCATATAAACACAGGAGACATTTTGGCTCAGACAAAAGCTGTAGAATTAGATCTATATTACACCATAAGCAAACAGAGCAGACCCTGATCAGATGGTTCCTATAGGAGCCGTCTGATCTGGGTCTGCTCTGTTTGCAGATGCGTCAAAATGCGCTTACATAAGGGAAAGGGTTAGATGTAATGTATCAAAGAACTGTGTAAATGTTGTCAGAAAAAGAAACTATTATTTAATAACCCAATAGTTTTAAAGAATAAGTTGGTACGAACAAAGACAAATGTTAATATTCTCTATCTACGGTAGACCCTGTTTTAAGTGGTCATCAAAAAGAGGTCTAATCATGGGTATGTAAGGCAGGTGGCTTAATGCAGGTCAAACGTAATACAGAAAGCTCGTATAGGTAGTTACATTTAGTATAAATAAGGGTCTTGGAGATAGGTGGCAGCTTAATGCAGGGTTAGGGTCTTGCAGAAAGTTCCTCTATGAGCTTTCTACATGACGTCCACCCTGTATTAACCATTTCGCTGCCAATGCCGGATCTGTGATTACCTATGCAAACATTTTGGATCCAGATGAGACGCCGAGTAACTCGGCGTCTCATCAGGATCCAAACTGTTTGTTACTGTTACTATGCTTTTGAAACAAAAATGAAGAAAATTTAAAAAAAATGAAAATTTATAGCAGACGACAAAGTTAGCAGACGACAGAGTTTGTCAGCGAAAGGATTAAGCAGTAACATGCTTTAAAGTATCTAAATTCGTTTCTTCTAGAATACAGGCTCAGAGGATTATACTTTAATAAATTTTCCACAAATCAACACCGAGATTCTGACTTTCAGTGGCGTTAAACACGTGAATGGTGTGTGTGGACATAATCTTATTTCATTTATTAAAGACAGTGCTGTTTCTAAATCCTTGAAATTTGTCTGAGTTTCCGCTCTGTTTAATGAAATTTATATTAAATTTCCCTGAAGTAACATATCTTGTCTGCACTCTCGACAGTCGACGTTCTTATAAGTTTCTTATTCCAAAATTAAAGTGAATTTGCTACGGAGCATGTTGTACACTAGAGCAACTCAAAATTATAACGACGACTGAAGTCACTGGAAGACGTTACACTGTATCGAGCCGACCGCCATTGAATGTCAGAAGGTTTAAATATGGTGTGCGCGTATATATTTCTTCACCAAACCGACCATTAAACATACTCTAACCCCTCCCTACATAGAAGCGCATTTTCACACGGTTTACTGTCTGATCAGGGTCTGCTCTGTTTGTCCATGTTTTTGTTGTTGTTTTGTTTTAATCAAAAATAAAATCTGATTTTACAGTTTCCTCCACTGTAAAAACAGCCCCTTTTCATATGCTCCATAGTATTGATTCTATCAATGAATAGCAATGGAGTGATGTTAAATAGGAAACGGATTAAACTTTCTTTGAAAAATAAATCGTCTAATACCCGCCTCATTATTCCGTGAAATCAGATGCTTCAGATGATTTTGAAGTACAAGAAATTTAACAACACTGAGAATGTAGTTCAAGGTGACATTAGATGGCCGCCACACTAGCACTTAACACATGCTGTTGCGTGTACATAAATTCTTATTTTACCCTTATAGTACGATACATAACTCACTAATGACATTTGCAAACAATGTAGACCCAGATGATAGGGCTCCTAGCTGAGCCTTCTCATCAGGGTCTGCACTGTTCGTCATGTTACACTTTTCTTTAGAAATATCCATAAATTGTCACCATAAGCTTTACGTGTTTGAGTTTTGGAATAGTCCATTTGAAAATTCAGCGTTGTAAGGGTTAAGCAACATTGGGATATATTATGTCCTTTCCCCCAAGGCTTCTGCAATCATTGTAAACTATTTACTGCGTCAGGGACACACTATTAGACCAGCGATTACACTGAGAGAAATGTATCTGGTCCAGCAGAACTGACTTATACAATCTGAAAGTGTAGACTGTGGTCATATGCTGGCTCTCTGAGGATAATATCATACCCGAGTCTATCCTGTTTGAAAACATCAAACATTTCAAAGAGGCATTTCGGCGTGACGTAGCTCATTTTATACATCGTGTGTATCAGTTTTGACATTTGTAGTTCAGCAAGTGTAAAACACTTTTGCAGTGTTTCTCTCCTGTAGTATGACTATAAGTGTGATTAATGGTTTGGTATGTCAGAATCTACTATTTCAACTTCGTCCAGAAAGACGATAACTCCATTGCTGCAGAACATCGTCCCCAAAACATTATCTTTAAAGCTCCGGCATGTCTGAAGTTGTCTTGTTTGAGAAATACAATCTAGACTTCGATATTTTCTCGCGCCAGAGCTAAATTAATATTCCTTTTATATTGCCAAGATACAATAGCTAAAAGATAGACGTCTTATTCAAACAATGTCGTGCCTTTATAGACGTCGCGTGATATTGATGTCCAAATCAGCGAGTTATAATATAAACTACATGACTTTGTATTGCCTTTACATAGATAAGCGCATGCATTCCTTTTAATAGCGAATTTGAGCCAAAGGTGCCCGACGCATGCTTGGACTCACCCACGGACCCCCCCCCCCCCCCCAAAAAAAAAAAAAATAAAAAAAATAAATAAATAAAAATATGATCGAAGTATGTAAAACTATAGTCAAACAACTAGGTCTGACGTGTCAAAGGTCAGCCGAGTCCATTTTTTAGGGAGATCAGCATTCCGCATTTTCTCGGACCAATTTTTAAACAGACGAGTTTAGTATGTAAGATAAAATTGAAGGCGGAATTGTTGTCAGCAGTTTAGCGCAGTGGGTAAAGTCTAGGTACGCAGAAGACATTGCGAGAATAGTTTTTATTGAGCGTGGGTTCGAATCCCATGTCGACCTTAAACTTTTTTTTATTTTGAATGAATAGTAGAGTATTATTTTTATGTCATATTGTATCATTGTAATGGCCATTTATGCACATGTTCGTCATTGTTAGGGAAGGGTGCCTTTGTTTGAGTTCGAGTCCTATATTAGCCATATTTTCAATAATAAATCGATGCTAAAATATGAATATCAATATAAGTTTTAGCAAATGTCTTGTACAGTCGGCTTCTTAATGCACAACAAAACTAATGCTCTTAAGGGGACTTTCTTTAATATTTTAAGCAAAAAAAATATTTTAGGTTGATGCGAGACTCGAACCTGCGCCTAATAAAATGTTCGCCTATCATATACTTCTTTATGGTCCTACGACTTATCCACTACGCTATATTTCCGATAACAAATGCGCTTATTCTTTATACCTATAACTGAATATTTTCTTTTATAAATGACACGTGGATATCCGAAATGCTGATCTCCCTTAAAAATGGACTCGGCGAACCCGTGACCCGTCAGACCTAGTTGTTTGACTATAGCCTAAAACTATCTATTTGAACCTTAAACCACTCCGAAAAACAAGAAAAACACGACCCGGAAAAAAACATTCCTTTCGGGTCTATATATGTATTGAAAGGTACATGTACCTAACTACGTCAGATCAGCGGCGGAAAATACAACAGTCATGTTTTTCAAAGTCTTACAGCAAAGCCAATTCAACGCCGATTTCAATCATGTTGGTCTTGATCCGTTCCAAATTCCATATGCTAAGCGGCACAATTAGTGCTTTCCTTAAATATTGCTCCGTCTTGTCGCTGCAAGACCGCGAATTTGAAAAAACGCTAGAGCGAAACGATGTGACTCCCGCCAGGATGCATAGACGTATATAGGGGGATCTGTATTCGTTAATCTTTTCAACAAAAACGCGAATCATGGTGAAACACTATCGAAAAACGTTAAACTCACCGCAATTAAAACGGCGCTTACTAATTCCAGTCTGCTACGAGGCGCCAGTTTTCTTTCTCCAACTTTCCTTTCGAACGGATGCGACCATTTTGCTGTGACCCGGCTCATAACCTATTCGATATGCAAATTGACTACTACTTCCGGGCCACAGCGAAATAGCCACCTCCGTTCAAAACGAAAGTAGGAGAAAGAAAACTGGCGTCTCGTAGCAGACTGGAAATAGCCAGCACCGTTTTAACTGCGGTGAGTTGAATGTTTTTCGAATGTGTTTCAGCATAATTCGCGTTTTTGTTGAAAAGTTTAACGAATACAGATCCCCCTATATACTTCTATGCATCCTGGCGGGAGTCACATCGTTTCGCTCTAGCGTATTTTCAAATTCGTGGTCTTGCAGCGACAAGACGGAGCAATATTTAAGGAAAGCACTAACTGTGCCGCTTAACATATGGAATTTGGAATGGATCAAGACCAAAATGATTGAAATCGGTGTTGGCTTTGCTGTAAGACTTTGAAAAACATGACTGTTGTATTTTCCGCCGCTGATCTGACGTAGTTAGGTACCTTTCAATACATATATAGACCCGAAAGGAAATTTTTTCCGGGTCGTGTTTTTCTTGTTTTTCGGAGTGGTTTAGGGTTCAAACATATAGTTTTAGGCTAGTTTAACATACTTCGATCACAATTTTTTTTTTTTTATTTTTTGGGGTTTCTTTTTTTTTTTTTTTTTTTTTTTTGGGGGGGGGGGTGTTCCATTGGCGAGTCCAAGCATGCGTCGGGCACCTTTGATTTGAGCAACATATGGCATAACATAAAATAGTTGTCCCTGGACTGGGAAATGCGATATTGACCATCATACCACCATTATCATCCTGGAATTGTATAATGTTGCATCGCCGATGACTATCACGCATTTTATACACTGACCGGTGGTTGACAGGGGGTCATATTGGATATTGCAGATTATTTATGGAGCGAATTACTTGTACAGTGTTCGTTGCATTTCTTTTGAAAGTTATCCAAAGTGACTGACATATCCAGGAGCCATTCTTAACCTTTAAATATTTGTAAAAGGAGAATAAGCCTTATGTTTGTTTGTTATGCAAAATGTGTCCTGTTTTATGTTCACATATTGCATTACATACGAGTATATATGTACAGTAAAAGCCCTCTAAACCGGGCGTTAAATTTATTATAAATATCGATATTGGAGACAGGTGACTGCTTAATGCAGAATGAAAGTCATGCGGAAAGCTCTCTAAAAGCTTTCTGCATAACCCTCGCCTGTATTGAGCATTTACGTGACGAAAAGTATCTAAATTCTTCTACACTAGACTTCCGGTTTTGATGGATTATACTATATTGCATACTAGCATAACTGTATTCTATTGGGATAAATTTTGCTACAGAGGAATATATAATAAGCATACATTAAAACATTTTTCAGAAAACCATCTTGCTTCTCCACCAAGCCCAATGTTGGGGTCATAACATAGGGTTTTGTGGAGAATTTGCGATTTTGGTATTAACCCTTTCCCTCATATTGACGCCTTTTGACGCCTCTGCAAAAGTCACCTGTTGAAACCATTGTGATAGATAGAGCATTTGCTCCTATAGGAGCACATGCTCTATTTATCACAATGGTTTCAAACTACAAAATACCAGACCTTTCCTTTTCTCTAGTTAATGCTCCTTTTCGGTAGATTTATTAAAAAAGGTTGCATCTAAAAATAGCCAATGGGGTAATGGGTTAATATATGGATACCCATATTTATCTATAGATCCGATGTTATGTTAGGTATTTGATAGATTGACATTAATTGTCAATTGATATTATTAACTTCATGGACGCTTTAAACGTATTGCTTTAGACCTGTGGTATAACAGCAAAGTGTAAATAGCTCTCATAGATCAAACAGCAATCATTTATTTTCTGGTCCATAGGGACAATACAATTGAATGCTGCTTATCCTGTCCGGTGTTAGGGCGTGAGTAGTTTTGCATATTAAATATCTGCTTATGAACAGACTTAATACAACCGAGTCTGCAATTGTTCCTTTTCGCATAGCTGCATTTGCTTTCGAAGCATCTCCTACATTCAGAATGTTTGTATGAAGTGGGGTTTACGTCGTTTTAACAATTTGTCAGTCATGTCGTCTATCTAATGATGGAGGGAGACCCCTTCCAGGTAGAACCACCGACCTACCTCTAGCTAGCTGGAAGACGTCCCCACATGAAAATTCCAAAGGCCCAAGATAGTATTCGATCAACAGCGACGAAGGGCGAGGTGATTGTCGAATACCATAGTAACTGCGCCACGGAAGGAATATGTTTCTACAGCAATGAAAAAGTAGTAAAGTCAAGCAGGAAAAGCCACACACAAAACGGCACCATCACCAAAACACCTACAGAAAGCAATTGATATAGCAATTTATACTCATACACACACATACAGTAGAAAGTCACATACAAGACGCAATCAATACCAACACATCGATAGACAGCATGTCCCCCCCCCCACACACACACACAACCAAACACACGTAAACACACGAGAAGAACACCAACAAATACACAAGCATCAGAGACAAACATGAACAAAACACAGGCACAAACACACAAGACAAACAAAAGTAAGGGTGACAAAGAGAGAACCGCCTTGGCACGGTCAGTATCAAAATCAGAACTGGGGATTTAAACCGGTTTACGGACGTCCTAACCTCACACTTATCTCAAAGTCACCCTAGCTAAACAAACATTGTAAATAACGGTATCCCCGCCGGACTTCCCCACAACATAAAAGACAGTAATCACAGTACAAAATGTAAAACATAGCTTAACAACTATGAAAGTCCGTCAAATATGTACTCAATGACTTTGCTGAAGACAGAGCAACTGCAGAGAAGCCGTTAAGGGCCGTTAAGCTCATCCCATTTCTGGGTTTAAGAGTATACCACCATAGAGTACTACCCTCGGTCTGTCATCGTGCAAGCAAAGAGGAAAGCGTAGCGACCGACTGTAAAGGGGTCGATAACCAAACATGCAGTGTGTTGCAATATAATAGGGTCATAACCTTTCTTCCTAAAAGTTTTAATGCGTTTAATAAACAAATGTTGAAAATGGATATGACGCCGAATTTTCCTAAGTTTGTATATAACATCACCATAGAAATCTTGATGAGAAATACCTTGTTGCAGTAACTTCCGTAAATTGCAGTTATATTTACTAATGAGGGGTAAATTTCGATAATAGAATTTTGAAAAAGCTTTCCGAATTTTATGATATCTGTAGCCTTGCTTAAGAAGTTTATGAGTTACGCCGCCCCGTACTTCATTCTCAGTGTTGTTATACCTTCTGATCCTTCGAGATCATGAATTACAGTACTTCTTGTTCTGAAAATTGAATACCGCTTAAGCCGGTGCTAGGGGGCGTGAGCAGTGTTGCACTTTCAATTACTGTTCTTGAACAGACTCAATAAAACCGAGTCTGCAATTTTCTCTTTTTGTGTTGCAATTTTTGCTTTCGGGGGATCACCACCCTTCAGAATTTATAACTAAATTACGACTATTAAAATCTACTAGCAAAGCACAGGCTCGGGTAAAGCGAATACGTTTAAAATGTAAACCGCATAATATGTAGACCGGGGAACATTTCCATCTAGAAAAGGATAATTAACAATTTTTAAAACGAAATATTCCCTTTTATCGTATATCTTAGACGAAACTTTATCATTAGTAATGGAAAGATTCAAATCTAAAAAGGAAGCCTGAATATCAGATCGGTTTGCTTTGTATAAAGTGTCGTTTCACAAAAATACAGTAAAACTCCTCTAAATCGGACTTTTAGTAGTGAAGATTTTAGAAACTTTTAGGCAGGTTGCTGCCTAATGCAGGTGGCTGCATAATGTAGGGTGAAATTCATGAAGAAAGTTCCTATAGGAACTTTCTGCCTGACTTTCATTCTGCACTAAGCTACCCTGTCTCTAAGACCGATACTTATACTAAATTCACCGTCCGGTTTAGAGGGGTTTAACCGTAACGCAATATTCACGATGGCCACCAGCCTGACCTCTTGAATACAGTAGGGACAGTTTTGTCTAAGACAACTACTCATTGTGTCAATTATTCCTGGTTCATGATAATTCTAAGAAAATTGTAAATGTTCACCCCATATACTTGCCGACGGTTAGGACGACAACATACCAATAACTTCGTATTAGAGAGTAAATATTTCAAAAATGTTAACATACATTACTGTTGTCAGTCCACCATTGTGAATTGCATTGGGACAAACTGCAATATGCAATATGGCCGCCGAATGGCCATCATGAATCCGACCAAGACGTAGATCAGAGGTGTTTATAGAGTTATTGCACACGTCACTTCTAATTAGATGTCAAGGTTAATGCTGGATTGCATGCCACAGTGCCATTTTAAAACGTATTCTGTATCGTATTACCGTTGAAAGGTTCAGCTTACTGTTCATCAGCCACAAGGCAATTTATATTAAGTAGTACTTCTGGAAATGTTGCGATAACTGTGGTACTCGCAAGATTGCTGGCTTGATATTGTCAAACAGCAATCTTTTAATTGTTAAAGAATACAGAAAGCAGGGCAGATGGTTACGATTATATTTCAATCAACTGGTCGCATTTGGCCCGTTCACATGTTTTCTATGTATGCGGGATTTTAAATTTACACCTTAATGTTTCAATTGACAATTTAAGCACCTCCTTTTCTTGCAGAAATAAACTCATAGAAACGGTCGTCGAAAGAGATAGTATGAGGGTTTCCATGCCAAGTTTCAGACATGATATTTTCTCACGGACTTAGTTTATGGTAAATATATTCCAACCTTTTGGAAAATAAAGAAAACAACAACGTTCTCCCCTTTTGCTGACAGGGACGACTTTTCACAACTGTAGACGACGTCTCCGTAGGGTCTGATCTGTTTGCTTCTATAAGATGCCATAAATAAAATTAATCAATATTCATAAAGCCGCTATTTTCGCATGAATAGTAATGGGTTAATGCAGTTGAGTGGTTTTCATCGGACAATACTTGGTTTATGAATGATTTACATGTAATGACACAGACAAATTAGATAGAGTAATGTTTCATTGGGATATCGAGACTATAACTTTGTATATTTATGTGTTGTCGGATAATAAGAAATAACTGGGCTGTTGGCTTTGGGACATACTCACCAATACTCAATGTCTAAGTTTAGTAGATATCCGGTGGTATTTAATGCATTTTGCTTTGCCTGCACTAGACTTTCTAAAAGCATACTTGGTGTTGTGGGAATTGTCCAGTAGATCACAGTTCATTTAGAAAAGAATGTGTGCATTGTCTCTATCAATTAACCCTTAACCCGCTATCCGATTCCTGACTCACTTTTGCAAACAGAATGGATACAGATAAGACGTCGAGTAATCGGCGTCGCATCTGGATTCAAGCTATTTGACACTCGGTTAATTGTATTAGAAAACTTAAATCCCTAGAAATGTATACTTATACTTACACGTATACTTACACGTATAGATTTGAATATTGTATTGTCTAGGAAAGCAAGCTTTGCGTAACAGCGTATGTAGGCGCAACGCATAATCACATTAAATCAGTTGAGATAGAATGAACATTAAGCAGGAGTTTAGAGCAAAGCTAGACTCATAAAGGAAGTGCGCTCTCCCACATACATAAACATCAATCATAGAGCTGTTTGTTGCCTTCTTATCATCGAATACACAATACAAGATATAATTTCATAGCTTACACAAGAGTAAGATAAGATAAAGTTATTAAAGTTAATTCTTGTTACTTTAAAATACAATATATAAAAGAAAAATACAACACGCATGCATGGGATTCTTTTATAGGGTTGATTTGTGTGAACAATTAACACTGTATAATTGCCTCTGTACTTATACCATTCTGTTATAAAAAACAGTTATAACCAGAATACATTATATTGCATGCATGTATAAACTAGGCACATGTCATTGTTTTCCGTTTAACCCATTCCCTCATATTGACGACTTTTGACGACTCTGTAGTAGTCACTTTGTGAAACCATTGTGAAAAATTGCAATCACAATGGTTTCAAACTACAAAATTCTAAAATTCTAAATTTTTCCTTTTCTCTAGTTTATGCTCCTTTTCGGTACATTTATTCAAAGAGGTTGTATCTAAAAATAAGACATGAGGTAATGGGTTAACATTGTTATTGATGTAGGTTTCTGTCTGTGAATTTTCTCGGGCCTTTGTGTCTTTACCGTGTAATATAATTCAAGTCCATTTGAAACTTTATTTATTTTATTCTGCACGGTGAAAAATATACTTACTCGTGAGCCTTTCCCACAATCGACACTTATTTGAGTTTTGTTTAACAGGACTCTGTGAAACGAACATAATGTAGAAACGAACATAATGTAGATATAAAGCTATGGGCAATTCTTGTCTGAGTATGACAAGAAAATGTGTAGAGCGTCATATTGCACTTTTATTAACTTCGTATTAAACTTTCGTATCACAACAGCAGGTGTTAAGTGTTTGTGTGGCGGCCGTAAAACGTCGCCCCATACTTCATTCTCAGTGTTGTTATACCTTCTGGTCTTTCGAGATCATGAATGTCAGCACTTCTTGTTCTGAAAATTGAATACCGCGTAAGCCGGTGCTAGGGGGCGAGAGCAGTGTTGCACTTTCAATTACTGTTAATGAACAGACTCAATACAACCAAGTCTGCAATTTTCTCTTTTTGTGTTGTAATTTTTGCTCTCGGGGGATCACCTCCCTTCAGAATTTATCTAGGATCAATGTTTAGCTAGGATTCCTGTTCGCCCAACCTGGGACTACTCATACAAAACACATGAATACTATTAACATTGTCGACCCCGGACACTCATGAATTGTTATTTGCAAACAGTGTAGACCCAGATCAGAGGGCTCCACGACGAGTCCTCTGACCGGGTCTGCAGTGTTTGTCATTCGAAATCATCTAGCACGTTTGAGCCTTTCAAACTGAGTGGGCTCAATAGTTAAACACTGATGGGCGATTCCACTCTCATAAATTAGGTTTAAAATGTTTAATGCAAGTCAAAACCAGAGGAATAGATCAATAAAGAGATGTAGCTTATCATGACTAGTGACATTTGTCAGCTTAATCCTTTTCCATTTTCAAACAAAATCATTTCAAAAGGAACAGACCATTAGGTCTGTTTGAAGTTATCATACACATTTTGCTACATCTTATTTTCAGATCTGTCAATTCAAATGTTTAAGCAAGTGGTTCAAATCATTCCAAAAACAAAACACATTAAAAAACAGTATACCCTGATGAGAGGCTATAGGAGTTTCCGATATTAGTCTACCCTGTTTGCAAAGGCATCGAAAGGTGCCTCTATCAAATATATAAAACATAGTTAACCCTTCGCTTGCTATTCACGTCAATATACCTACCTGTAAATAATGAAGACCCTGGTGAGACAGCTCCTGCAGGAGCTGTCTCATCAGGGTCTGCACTATTTACAAGTTGATTGTGCAACCAGTGTACTCCACAGCAGTGATTGCAAAGCGATATATGTGTACACAGTGAAGATATATGTAATTATACAACAGGGCATGGGTAAAGAAGGTGATGCGTATTTTAAAATTCAGCAAGCGAAGGGTTAAAAAAGACATTGCAGGTCTGATATATGATTAAATATTCAATGATCAAATTTACTTAACAACTCTTCAACAATAAAATGCCCATGGTAACATAACATTATGCGATTATTACCATTGCTTGTCATTTCTATGTGTTTATTAAATATGCAAACAATACACCATATCGTCTAGAAAGAGGCAATTTGTTGATATTCAAATATAAAGTAGAACGGCGTCCATTTGACAGTATAATACCGGAAAGGAATCTGATATTATTTTCCAGCTATGTGTTGCATTAAACGCAATGAAATATATTGAAAAGACGCCTTAATATATCCTTGAGACACTGAATCATGATGCTGAGATCCAGATAAGATGCGTAAATTTAAACATTTTAGGGGAAGCACCTTTATTTCTCCGTCAAACCCTATACTGTGACCACTCTTTATAAGAGTAGTGACAGTATAGGGTTTGGTAGAGAATTGACGATTTTAGTATCTGGGTACGCACTTTTATCTGTAGTTCTGTTGATTATCGTATGATAATGCTGATCGAATCACCAGTGCATTACAAGGTGACAATAAAATAAAGAATACTACTGCAGTACTCCATGAAACAACTTTTTTTCCAACAGACATTATGTATCTCACCAAATGGCATGATGCATCATACTGTAAACGGTTTAGGAAGATGTAATATCGACTCCTGCTTATGGACTTTCCGTTATAATATTAATTGCGAGTTATCGCCCGGGTCTTTAATTTTTAATCTGCTGAGCAAACTATTTTTACACATTTTTCAACCACTACTTTTTCAAAATTCAAGCTGTAGTCGCTTTGTCTACCAAATTTCAAGAAGTGTGTCAATAGTTTTTATCCAGATGAGCAGCCAAGTAAGTTATTCATCTGGATCACCCTTATTTGCAAAGACTATCATGGATATGCGCTGGATCAAGGTAAAGCACATTTGTATTGAGAGAAAACTAGCATTGGTATTAAAATACACACAGTGTCCGCTCTTTGATCACAGAAGCTATTACTTGTACAACAATTGTTTAAGTAATAATTCTATTTGGTGAAATTTCATTGCACCGGAGATAATTAAAGTTTACAAAGCAAACAAATAAATGCGCATGTAGTTTAATACAGGAATGAAATCAGCAATACGACACGGAATGCAATAAAGTAAAACACGATGCAATAGAAAAGAGAATGTGTTTAATTTAATACTATTCTGTCTAACCAAATTATGACTGCAAATCCGAGCGACCCACACATATCACATTCAATAACTTTCTCGCAATCTTAGTAGAACTTTGAGATGTGGTTCACTGCTTTCGATAAATGCGAAGTAGGAGATTCTTCAAAGTCAGTGCAGAAATGTGAAATCACAAGAAATGCAGACTGTTTGATTGTGTCTGTTGCTGACCAGTAATTTAAGTGCCACACAATTCACGCCCCTAGCACTGGCTTCAGAAGTATTCAATTTTGACAACTAAATGCATTGGACTTCATGACCACGAATGACAGAACATATAACAAGTGCGGAACGACTTTTTACGGAATATAGCAAATACAGTAAAACCTCTCTACAACGGCTACTAAATTCTATCAATTATTTTGTGTGAAAGGCAGGTAGCTACTTAAAGCAAGGAGAAAATAAAACAGAACGCTCCTATAGGAGCGTTCCGTTTTACTTTCACTTTTCTTTGAGCAGCCACCTGTCCTAAATACCAACTAATTAACACAAATTAGTGGCCGTTATAGAGAGGTTTTACTGTAAATGTTCCTACATAAATACATATATTGTATGCGTTTAACTTTAATATATACCTATCTTTCTAACCCTTTGAAAATCAGATGATAGTGCAGTACAACCCCTCTCAACCGGACCTTAGATTTAGCATATATATCGATTTTGGAAACAGCTGGCAGCTTTATGCAGGGTGAAAGTGATGCAGAGTTTTTCTGTGACTTTCACCTTGCATTATGAAGCCACCTGCCTAAAATATCTAAATAATTCTCTACTAGAATTTTAGTTTAGAGGTGTTTGTATATAACAAATCTAGTTCAATAAACAAGATTTACATGATTAAATAAGTTTTAATTTCTGCGCATCTGTATGCGTTTCCAAAGTAGATAATCACCGAAGTAACTCTTCATTAAGAAGGTAGTTGAATAATAATCGGTTAAATGTTCTGAATTTAGGATACAGAACGCCACAAAACAAATAATGAGTCAACAATATCGAATAAACGGGCAATTTGCGAAAGGATCTAAGGGAGAAAGTAACAGAAAAATACGTGCCATATTTAAACAGTATCTACTTTTTCAGACCAAACCAGAGAAAAGCAATATAATCCCCATTTCCTTAAAAACCGTTGACTTCTTGTATGGGTATGTGTATATGAAAATTGTAAAGACTGAGGCAAAGATTTGTTTTGGACTTGGAAATTTGTTTGTCCCCACCCCGTGGCACTTTGGGTTAGGCCTAAACAGTAGAAAAGCAATAGAGTGCTCAATATTGCAGGCGAATGGCTCATTGACCAGTAGAGTAAATGTACAGTCGACTGAGTTGTCATTCGAACTGAAAGTAGACTACAACCAGGTAAATTACTTTTACTTTACTTTGTATAATACTGTTCAATAGATTTTTTTTATCAAAATCTATGAAAGAATATTTTCAATATCTTTATCTATTTGTATAATAAATGGTTATTTGTCTCATTTTGTTTTTGGCGAGTGAAGAAATAAATATGAAAAACTAATTTTGCAAAGAAAAATGTTCAGATTACTATTTGTTTCATACAGTATCAAAAGACATAGTAATTTATGTGTAAATGCATGTTTGTTGTGTATATTATACTGTTTTTGGCACAATATTCTTATATTTAAAGAAAGTGTAGTCATTTTGACAGGTTTGGCACACACAGTTACCCTGAAAACTGCCTTTACCAAATATCTATCTCGTCGACATATATTTATTTTTGAATTTACCATTATATTTTACCTTATATACACAAACTTAAAACATCTATGAAAGGGTCCAAGTTTCATAAAAATGTAGAACGTGTCTATAAGACTGAATAAACAAACCGTAGCTCTTTTATTTGTTATTATGTCAGACTCGGTTTTATTTAGCTGTAGCATGTATGAATGATTATGTCATGACCCTACACATCCTTTACAAAAATATAAGATAAAAAAGCAGCAGCTAGTATCATTGCTTAGGAGGTATGAATTAACTCTTCGCTTGCTATTCACGTCAATATACCTACCTGTAAATAGTGAAGACCCAGATGAGACAGCTCCTACAGGAGCTGTCTCATCAGGGTCTGCACTATTTACAAGTTGATTGTGCAACCAGTGCACTCCACAGCAGTGATTGCATGTAGCGAAATACTTGTACACAGTGAAGATCTATGTAATTATACAAAAGTGCATGGGTAAAGAAGTAGACATGCAATTTAAAATTCAGCAAGAGAAGGGTTAACTCTTTCGTTGCAAAATTCTACAAACTTTGTTTGTCTGCTACATGTTTCGTTTTAAATTTTCTTTAAGTTTTTTTTAAAAAGCAACATAATCCAAGTAACAGTTTGGATCCTGATGAGAGGCCGAGTTATTCGGTGTCTCAGCTGGATCCATCATGTCTGCATACGTAATTACTGATGCGACATTGGCAGCGAAAGAGTTAAACGTTCAAATGTTTGATACAATGATTAAGGTGGTTGCAAGCAAAATATAAGCACCTATCACAGATATTTTATGTTGAATATTTCAAACAGAAATCTGAGAAAAAATAAGTTTACAGAGTAGGGTAAAATATCACTAATACCACCACTAACAGGCGGTAGCTTATTACAAGGCTACGTTTACGCAAAAGGTTCCTTCATAAGCTTTATGTCTTATTTTTGCCCTGTATTTGGCAACCACCTGCTTTTTCACACTCATATGTTAACTCTTTACCTGTTCTATGTTTATTCCAAAATTCAATACCTACTGAATAGTCACGGACAAAATAGTTATAAAACAAATTGAAGGTAGGACATTTTAACCATTATGGAAACTAAAGAACCAGATCTATCAAATTTTATTAGTAAACAGAGTAGACCCTGCTCAGACGGCTCCTATAGGAGCCGTCTGATATGGGTCTTCTCTGCTTATAAAAGCGTGAAAACACGTTTTTATAAGGGAAACAGTTAATAAACGATATGGTCTCATTAGCGAGCCTTTATTATTTATGAAGTAATACGTGCGACAGTATGTGAAATAGTCTCAGCCATCGTGCCGGACTTTCGTTTTTATCAGTGTTTACGTCGCCGTAACAGTAGTTTAACTATATCGCACCGCCAACTGATTAAAGATGGAGGAACACCCTAGATACGATTCAGTGGACGTAACGAATTGTTGTTTGTCGTGCAGATAAGAACACCCATGTAGAGCAACCGACCTATCGCAGGCCAATCAGACCAGGAGTCGAACCACAACGATAAGGGGCTGTGGTTCGAATCCCAGAATGGGCATTTGGACTCGAACCAAAGTCGGTTCAAACGATGATAGCTTTATCACACTATTTACATAACATATCATATTGTCCTTTTATGAATGTATAAACAATATATGTGTAACTATATTGAAAATATGCTTTTAGGTGGCAAAAATGACCATTTATATAACCTGTAGATGACGATATGCATATCTTAATTAATCCGCTCGGAGATCGCATTGTGTGTATTAATAAACGAGCATCAGATGCATGTTACCAGTTTGAAGTGCGAAGCTATACTGATATTACTGATATTGAAACGCAACCGGACTGAGACCAGTGCAAATCATGGTTGTATAAGAATGTAATCGAATTGAGATATTAACCCTTCGCTTGCTATATTTTAAAATGCATTTTTCCTTCTTTACCCATGCCCTTTTGTATAATTACATATATCTTCACTGTGTACAAGTATTTCGCTGTGCAATCACTGCTGTGGAGTGCACTAGTTGCACAATCAACTTGTAAATAGTGCAGACCCTGATGAGACAGCTCCTGCAGGATCTGTCTCATCTGGGTATTCACTATTTACAGGTAGGTATATAGACGTGCATAGCAAGCGAAGAGTTAATGTAACAACCTCAGTCTTCGAGAGAACTACCAAGACGAGTAAAAATGAAAGTTTCTCTATATAAAATATAAGATATGTAACTAAATTAAAGTACTCGAGGGTGTGGGTAGGTTAAATTGTACATTAACTATTTCGCTGCCAAATATTGTCGTCTAATAATTGTCGTCTGCTACACTTTTTGGTTGTTTTACCCCCACCCTTTCTTTAACCAAAAACATCACCACAGTATAAACGAGTTTGGAACCTGATACTACGCCTAGTTATTCGATGTCTCAACTGGATTCAAACTGTTTTCATGGGTTATCATAGATGCGACACTGACAGCGAAAGAGGTAAACGGACTTTAACATTAAACATTTCCCTGTTCAATGTTCATGGAAGAAATAATGACACCATGAATATTTATAGGATAAATAATACTGTAGACTTTTCATGGAATTTGTTTGCTTTAACAAAAATTGTAGAATCATATTTATATCATAACATGCCAAAGGCGAACAAAGTGGACCCCGATCTTGGTCTACTCTGTTTGCAATTGCGTGACGTGAAAAGGCGTTTATATGAAGGAAAGGGTTAAAGTATTTGTATACCACGACAAAGGATGGTTAAACAAAACGTTGAGCAAAACTGGGCGTAATATGTACTACCGGTATAAGCATGGGTTCAAAGATAATTTGATAATTCAATGTGTATATTATATGTGTATGATAATATATGCTAATCACAGAGCTAGTGTTTGTCAGATTGTATAATTTTGAAACGTGCTTAAGAAATATTAGTCAATAAAACTGACTTCATCTTGTCATTCAAATTAAGCCTAGAACACGAACCATACAGATTTGGATATTACCTCGGTTATAAAAGTAGTAAATACGAACACTTCAATTCGCCACTTTAAATGTATTATTTAAACATATCTCATTTTCATGTACGTTTATACACTAAATGAAATAAAGAAGAACTGAAATAAAACCTGAAAGCTTATTGAATTCCTGTTTTTGAATGTATATATTACAAAGTACTGGCATAAAAGGTCAACTGGATTCTTGTAAAACAGTTTAATTTGCTAATGGAACTCGTAAAACATTCAGCCTAGATAATAAAATAACACAACAATATTTTATGTGTTGTTTACATGCAGAAGATACACACACATATATATAATATCTAAACAATAAACTAGTATGAACAAAATTTGTATATTTTATCATACCTATAAATTTATATTTTACTATGAATAAGGCAAAACCTATGTTTCAAATTTAGGAAATAAACTGCTGACGAATGCCTCAACAACACGCAAATTCACGAGAAAAAATCATTTGTATCACTGTATATTACCAACAACAACAGGCGTCTGGAAATCCACGAATATTCCTGGAGATATGTAAGAATTGTATCTGTTTTATACACGTAACATATATAATTAACGTTTTCTAATGCTAAGGTTTTGTTTTAAGAGTTGGAATATAATCATCCACCGTCGTGCGTCTCCCTTATTGGTGGTCCATCTTTAATAACTAGTTGAAAAGCATCCCATATTACACCGGGCCGATTTCAAACAAACTTCGAATTACAAAACCTTATTCGATTAACGTTTGATATTTATAGATAATGTTCCATTCTAATTTTGAGATTGTGTTTTAGAAAATGCTGACATACAGCTGTGAAATTCGGGGCTAGTTGAATAAATAAAGCTGCATTTCATGGCACTAATGCCAACGTTTCGAAAACATAATTTAAATGTATGGTAGTGAAATTAAATTAATGAAATAAATACTAAAACATTACTTTATACAATGTCGGTTTCGTCAACTCGAAAACAGTTAGGAGCGTGTTTAGATTTCAAACGTGAATATAAGTCTGACGTTAACCATTTGAATATGATTTGTTGTTTAATAGCCATATGGGAGTAAATATAACTAATACATGTTGCTTTATGCAGAGCAAGTCTAAATGTGCAACACAACATCAAGTTCTGTATATGTTTTCTCTTGGAAGAATTATGTTATTTTGGCAGAAGGACGTGTAGCACTGTGATTTATTTCTCAAATGTCAATACTGATGAAGTCTGTATGATCAAAATAATTTTGAGCTTTATGAAAAAATAGTTTCGTGTATAAGGCATGGTGAAGGGAGTCAGGTCTTGACTTTTCGGGTTTTTTAGTTTTGGTTTAACGGCGCAGCAGTGATATAGGTTCTGAGCATGCAACGACCAGTTGTATGTGTATGGCATATGAGTATGGTGTGTTAGAGAGACCTTTCATTATCGCAGTGCCCTAAATTAATATATTGGGATGTGGAACAGGCATGCGACAGTCCCTGGATGTCCTGTACGAGTGCACATTTCTTCCGGTGCTGCTGTGCACTGCATATTGTCATTTTCAAATCTCCGCCTATTCTATTAATATGCAATTAAGACATTGGCCAACTTGGCATGACCCTAATGAAATCGAACAATGACTGAAATATCAGAATGAAGTCCCTTATGGTAAAATATACTGTTAATAAATTCTGAAGGGTGGTGATCCCCCGAAAGCAAAATTGCAACATAAAAAGAGAAAATTGCAGACTCGGTTTTATTGAGTCTGTTCATGAGCAGTAATTGAAAGTGCAACACTGCTCACGCCCCCTAGCACCGGCTTAAGCGGTATTCAATTTTCAGAACAAGAAGTATTGAAATTCATGATATCGAAGGATCAGAAGGTA
This sequence comes from Azorinus chamasolen, assembly GCA_963576725.1. Classification (NCBI taxonomy): domain Eukaryota; kingdom Metazoa; phylum Mollusca; class Bivalvia; order Cardiida; family Solecurtidae; genus Azorinus; species Azorinus chamasolen. Next base: position 78,176,791 of record OY755242.1, read on the forward strand.
TAACAACACTGAGAATGAAGTACGGGGCGACGTTTTACGGCCGCCACACAAGCACTTAACACCTGCTGTTGTGAAGATTATAAATTCTGAAGGGTGGTGATCCCCCGAAAGCAAAAATTGCAACACAAAAAGAGAAAATTGCAGACTCGGTTTTATTGAGTCTGTTCATGAGCAGTAATTGAAAGTGCAACACTGCTAACGCCCCCTAGCACCGGCTTAAGCGGTATTCAATTTTCATAACAAGAAGTACTGAAATTCATGATCTCGAAGGATCAGAAGGTATAACAACACTGAGAATGAAGTACGTTAAACCGAATACACGTATATTTATAATTGCCGTTTGGCCATATGATATTTTGTCCACCAAGGGCGTCTTACGTGCGTCTGTCTGATTTTCATTGATATCTCATTTTCATTGTGTCATAGGGTGGAAAAGTCCCTTTCCGTGTTCCTTACTTTGGACGACGCTTACTTTGCAGTTATCCCGTTTCCCATTCCTTCCATTTCCCGCAACTAACATTTAACACATCACACGGTACTAATCACATAATCTCGAGGAGTGACCAATGCGATGTTTCATTGCATTTGCCATTCGGGAGTCGTATTGTGTATATCGTATGTTGATTGCATGTTATAGTGGATACTCTGTATCTTGCAGGTTAGTTATCATTACTATTGTATTTCGTTACTTTCTCTGATTAGGGTTGTCATGCTATCTCGAACTTCAATGGACCATGCAAATTACTTCGAGATAACAGAAGTTTGAGTCATCCGATTTCAAAGCTAGACAATTTCACATGTTCACAGATTAACGAAGGTCGAAAGTAATACAGAAAGTTATTGTAAGAGCGTTCAGTATACAACACTTTCGACCTGTATTAAGCTGTCATATGTGTTTTTAGACATGCTGTAATTTATGTGAGGACAATACTGTATTGTAAATTTTGAAACGACCGATTTTTCTTCGATTTATCCCGAAGTTTGAGTTATCTGAGTTCGATATATCGAGGTTCAACTGTAATGTTATATTGCGGGTAGTGTTTATCATAAGTATATATTGTGTCACACACAGTTGATAGGTGTTCCTACAGTCCTTATGGAACTAGCTGTATGAATATAAATAATAACAGTTCCAGTCTACGTCTTAAGGTAGGACACATAAAATCCATATATGCATCCTAGTTAAATCAAAACCATTCCATAAACACTACAACATTACCGATGACATGTCTGGCAATGTTAGTTTTGTCAATATAGCCCGAAGACAGTTTTATCGCGTTTAGATATTAAACGAGAATTCAAGTCAAAGAGGTTACGTTTTTAAATATTATGTTTTGCTAAACAACCATTTGGGAATTGACAGAAGTCATATTAAATGTATTAGGCAAAGCATGTCTAATTTTGCAATTCCCTGGGGAGTTGCTTCAGTGTTCTTCGAAGTCATTTCAAATCCTGGTAATATTTCCTGGCTTAAATTAGCCCAACGCTATTTATGACTTTGATTTGGAAATTCAAGCATTTGATGAAGAAAATAGTGTTGAATTGACACACACCGAGTCACATGGGGCATGATGATTATCAATTTCTAAATTAATATTTGAAGCTAGAAATTGAATGTCACTAAATGGAGTATTGGGAATTCATGTCAAAGAATTTGAAACAAGAATATAGTAAAACCCCTCTAATGCGACCACCAACGTGAGGTATAATTCTGGGTCTCAGAGGCATGTGGAAGCTTAATGCAGGCCGAAAGTAATATAGAAAGCTCCGAACTTTCTGCAATACTTTCGTCCTGCATTAAGAAACCACCTGCTTTTAAAACACATTAACGTCTCCCCATTAAGTGGTAATTTTAGATGGGGTTTTACTGTATTAGTTGATGATATCCAACCCTTTGAATATTCACAGTCGAATGGTCAGTCATATTGTATAAAGGTTGAGTCCATTCAGTAGGAAGGGATGAAGCCTGAAAGATTTGGAACACTGAAGAGGGCTGCTCTACGAATCCAATGATCTGGATCTGCACTGTTTGCAAATGATAGAACATTCACGTTTAAAGAGATAAAGGTAGCTGAAAGACTTAAAACACATAAAGTATCGATACACACATTGAGTGAGCTTTCATAGATTGTACAGTTTGGCTCGATTTTGTTCTATAAGTTTGCTTTGTAACCTCCAATTCACAAGTCTAAACACCAATATAACCGCATTTTGCAATAATTAACCCTTTTGTCCCTAGTGCCCCTTAAAAGGGTCTCAGGAATACAATGTAGACCCATATCAGAGGAATATTGAGGTTAGCCCACTGAGTAGGGCCTGCAATGCATGCCGAATCCATCAATGTCAAATAAATATGCAATATCCGATGCGTTTAAGTATCCACAAATGTTACGGACAGCCATCAACATGTCAGTTGGCCTACTTATGTTCGGGTGAACACTTTTTTCAAATAAAACCTATTATTACTGGATTGTACGCATATTACACACACGCATGCACGCACGCACACACAAAGTTTAAGTCGATTTAAGTCGAGATCAGTATACTCCGTATTTATAAAACCAAGTTTCTAAGTCAAATTTTATATTCTTTGTTGTCAATAAGAAACAAATGAGGAATGCGTTTGCTACGGAGGAAGTATTACCACGTAGTGGACGTCCGAGCATCACGGCGCATGGGCAATAACTCTATCACGCACGCACGCACGCACGCACGCACGCACGCACACACACACATACACACACACACATTCGTTTCCACACTGTCACTGCTGCTTATACCACTGTTACGGGCCATTTATTGTGATCAGTGTTTTATTAGTCACACTTTTGTGTTCCTTTTGTCAAGTCAGTCTCTTTTAGCCCTTTTACGACAGCTTTTAGGCCTCTGGTCTAGATTAACATCTTTCTCACAGCATTTAATAACGCAAGACTCTTAAGGAAAAATGTGCCTGATTATTATAATATTGACAGCTATATACATACGACTTTCAGTCATCTATAATAGGTAGCAAAACTGTGATGTAATTTATGTTATAGCTATTCCTGCTCTTTGTACATGTATTGTATCCACAGGTAGTTAGACCGTGTATATTGTTAAGAAACTATTGTTTTAGTTCGTAAATAGCTTCCAGCCAATGTTAAATAGATGTTTGGAAACTTTAGAAATAAAGTTTCTTGTGTCTTACACAAAACAACCGAACACTCGGAAAACAAACGTCTGTGCAAGGGCACATCATATTGCTATTCGTCTTGAGTATCTCTATACTATCTATATGCATTGTGGCATTCTGCTTTGAAACAGAGGGATCATATAGCTTTCGATATGCAGCAAGTGAGTATATAGTTTTGTTTAATTGAATAGTTAGCACGGACTAATATCTATATTCAACATACTGTGAATATAGGGAAAGTTTTGATGAAAAGAAATGCAATATAAATCAACTGTGTCAATTAGTCGGTGACATTTTCTTCTTCAGCTGGTTAAATATTAAAATATAAATAATCCAGTGCTATTTATGATATCATTTTCACTGCAATATACAGAGTTATTAGTTATCACAAACCTATAGATAATGTCTTGAAATACCATTAGTGACACGAATGTTTGACAGGTTGTAAAGTGTCATATTTCCCGAGGCTAAAGAAAATTAGCCTTTTCACAAGTCAAACATACATATAAACAGTCCGTAAACCATCAACACTTCTGTGTAAAGAAAGTGTGCTGTTACCAGTCAAAACTAACTATGATAACCGAATGATTTGTGGTGACTCTTCTAATTCTGCTAATCTCTATTTACTTTCTATTTTAATTTGCACAACGTCACATTACTCGAAATTAAACACTTGTCAGACCTTTTCAGAAACATTATTTCGTTTGGATGATGTCAGAACTGAGGTCAAATTAAACCATTGGTTCCATGATTTTTATATGGGACAACATACATTGTAAGCAATTGATAGTTTTTGATTTAATGTAGAAATAATTGGTGCATACTACGTCACTTAACGGTGAAGTTTCACAGTTTTGAATACGTGTTATGTTTTTAAATTACGTGCATTACTTTTGTTTTGGTGTCGTTATTCATGTTGTGATGTTTTCAAGAGGTGTGTGGGTGAGGGTGGGGTAATTTACATTTTGACTTGGGTGATGGTGGGATAAGCGTGAGGTTAGGTACGGTATGTGTACCACAACCGTGAAGTAAACTTAAGCAATCCTAGAGTATACAAACAGATCATGCTTAAAACTCTTATAAAATATATTGCGCAATACTTTTTGTCGGTAGAAAATGGCATCGACCTCAGCTGTCACGGGTCGATTTATCTTGCATTTCTTTTCAACATACGGTCAGAGTATCGAACAGTTTTGATCCTGATGAGGCGGTCTGGTCGCAATCGCAAAAAATATTTATAACTTCATTTTTGAATAGTCATAATAAAGGCAATAAACCAAAGGAATTATATATAGTATATATTACATTTTTAACTAAGATGAAATTATACTATGACCTATGCCTAACCATTTCCTCCATAAACACGTCTTTCTACGCCTCAGTAAAAGTCACCTTTTGAAACCATTGCTCTATTTATCACAGTTGTTTCAATACTACACATTTCTAAAGTTTTCCTTTTCTCTAGTAAACGCTCCTTTGCGGTAGATTTATTCAAGGAAGTTGGGTCTAAAAATAGTCTATTAGGGAAAGTGTTAAAACAAAACTGTAATTAAATCGTTCGCATTGCCAAGCTCACGTATCCATTACAATCCATACAGAGAGCAATAAAATAAATACATGGCTTAATGCTCGACTTATGGAATAAACAATTACCAAATAGCAGATCGGAGTTATTATGAGAGCTCATTTAAATGGTGGTATTCAAGTGGCCGATTATGACAGATTGATAAACTCTCTGAAATTCAATTGAATTCAATACATCTTGAAAATTGAATATAAATATCTATTTAAACATACAAAACAAGCATGGCGGAAAGGTTATGTTTGAATGCAATATAAGTGACATGAAATTCCTTTGTAGTAAACGCATATTGCTAATGGTATTATAGACAGTATGATACTGGGCAAACTTCTGTAACGCTCACAACAGATATCTTCAATAACTCATCGTTGCGATCAGGCGACACACCGCTGTTTTAAAGATGTTGACTAGACACATGGACGATAAGGATTATGACGACAGAGTAAGTGTTAAAACTATATTATCAAATATCATAAACAATTCCACCAACGGTTTGTTGGAGATAACTGAAGACAATAAAGTAGGCAACTCTTGCTACCCAATAAAATGCATCTATATTGTTTGCTTTTATATTGTCTATATTTGTATCATCTACCTTTACATTGTTTCGTCCGCAGCGTATTAACCATTTCCTTCATGTAAACGCTGTTCATGCATTCGCGAACAGAATAGACCAAGACCCGAAGGTTCCTATATGAGCCATCTGATCTAGATGTGCTTTGGTTGCTTTTAAAATATATCTCTACAGTTTCTTTCAATACCAAACTATTCTGAGTACATCAGTCATTATTAACTTTCAGCTAATAATTATTGCTCATGACGCCATTATTTCTTACATGAATTTAAACCGGGAAACGGCTACAGAGAATAAAAACAAGACATTGCCAAAGTGACTTGTTTCTCTGTTCAAGTTAATTGAAGAATGTTGTTGCTCTTTTGTTTTTATTGTATTTTGGTGACATAGAGAATATTTCTGTGTTTCCTAAACATCCGCCTTTCTGTCACCTAGAGCAAAGGGCACACCAGAGTCAATGGGAGGACTCCTCTTTCGATGTCCGGATCCTTTAATCTTTAAGTATGCTCCATACAAATATACGATTATATTTGCAATCAAATAAACTGTGGTTTAAACTCCTCTTCTCATGAAGATCAGAACTGTTTGACATATTCTTGAATTCGGCATTTGAACAGAAAGCGGACGACACACCTGCTGTATTATAATCAGAAATAACGAATACTTTCTATCGACGCCAATTTGGCAACCATGGTAAATATTTACGCGCCAAATATTAAGCAGCATATGGCCTGGTCGTGGATGAAAATGAATCTCTCAGAGTTATATATTCATTCATATATTGATATGTCTATCACTTAACCATAACAAATGATAACATGCATAAGGAATGGGAAATTAATAATTCATAAGAAACGAAACAGCTATCAACAGAATAATCAAAGCAAAATAAAGAAACATCAATGTTCATGAAATAAAAAGAAAGGATAATTCTGAATGGCATATAGGTGCCGTCTGATCTGGGTTTTATCTGTTTGAAAGAGCGTAGAAAAGCGTATTTATGGAGTAAATGGTTAAATATATTGAACAAGCGCTCACTCCAAACTTGAAGCAGGCAAAATATTTGTTCAGACGACAATGCCGGCACTAAAAGGGTAAAAGTGTTACTACGCGGACAAACCCGGTCACTATGTTTGAAAATGCTTATAAAACCAGTAATTACTCTCGTGACTGATTTGTTTCAGCAGAGTGTAACGCTTTGTAACTCAATGTTAGACATAACTACAGAGTATTTTTAAAATCGTCTTTCCTTCGCATCTCTTCCTTTTTACAAGGAATGGTTTTTAATACTAATGTAGATTGAAATGCAGAATCTTAGTGCCTTATTTGTATATATTCCGTTGCAAAACACCACTTATTCAGCGACTGAATTAATAATACATCGCTTTTACATGCGCAAGTCAACTAAACTACCGTTAAGACAAGGATAAACTGGTTTCACGAACCCGAGACTAGTGAGATATGCATCTAGTTTACTTTGCAAGCGGGTAAAATAGTTCTTATATAATTCTGAACAACTAACTAATTGGAAACTTGAAACTGTCATTTATTTACAGTTCGTCGTATGTTTGACAGTATGTGTTGTATTGGTTGTATAATTTGTAAACGTTGACATGCCATGCGTAGTTTAGTAAAATAAGTTTGGGCATAAAATGTCTTAAGAGTTAAACGATTACTAAGTGCAATAGTAAGAGGTGTATGTGTTGCAATTTCATTTCTACTAGATCAACAATTAGATCTCTTGTTAATGGTAGAGTGTTTAGTGTGAAGATTAATTCTGATTTAGACTGAAACTCATCTAATATTATATATGTTCTTACATGAAATGCGCCACGTTGTGGCATTCAATATGTAGGTCAGACAGGACGTTCTTTAAAAACTAGGTTTCGTGAACACAGTTACCATTGCCGGATCAATAAAGTACGCAATTTTCTTTACCAGCATTTTCGTCATACAGGACATTCTTTCAAATATGTTTCGGTTCAACCAGTAGAACAAATTTATTATGATTCTAAAACTACTGGTAGTTTAAAATCTAAAGCTCGTTTCATCACAGAGCTAGACTGGATAAAGAAATTACAAACACCTTTTCCTTTAGGCCTTAATGATAACATTTTCCAAAGCGGCAATATTTCCAAAGATCCAAGTATCGACATTTTCTCTATATTTTCTATTCGAAAACGTAAAAGTAGATCACATGGCAGACGTAGAAATGGTAATATTAAGCGTAAATTACGTCGTAATATGTCTATTCATGATTTACATACTATTCTAAAACAAACTGGTAAACATTCTATGTTATCTTGTTTATCGTCTTTACCCTTTTCCTGTCTTAAGTCAATAGACGAAGAGGCTGATAAAATCTATATGCGTACAGATCCGTTAATTAATACTGCCTCACTTATACAAAGTTACACACAGCATGTTCTTCGTCCACGTATTGATAAAGAATCTGAACATAAAAGACATTTTCTGAAACTTCAGTTCCTAAATAAAGGTATCGATTTTATTGATATTCAAAGTATATTTCGTGATAAGAATGTAATCGATGCTATTCCCAAATATTTCATCAACTCTGAATCACCTATCATCTGTTATAAATATAATAAACCTATTAGAACTGTTATTTTGAACTACAATAAAATTGTCTCTGACTTAAATATTGATGTTAATACCCCTATTTCTTGAGATTGTAGCATTTCTAGCTTTTGCTATAAACCAGTTGGTCATGTCATTACTGGTAATTTTGATATCATTAAGGATAAACGTCTCAGGACCCTCCTAACTAAAGGACCTAAATATAGATTACCTTCCCTTATTGATTTTGACGCTTGTCGAACTCATATTGCGGAAGCTATTCAAGAATTCTGCATCAAATGGTGTCGACGAGAACATGCTGATGTTAATGCCCTTTCGGATTGGAAGAAATGTATTTTCGATGTTGTTGATACACGAATAACTTTTTACAAATCAAATAAACATCTTTTACCACCTCGACCTAGAGTTACATTTCGCTACTTGAAGAAAAGCATTTCTAATTTTCATTCAGATTATGTTCTTGTTCCTGCTGACAAGGCATCAAACAATGTAATCATTATTTGAAGATTGTATTATGTTGATGTTTTAAAGAAGGAGCTAACTGATTCAAAAACTTATATAACAGTTCAAACACCTGAAAAAGATATAGTCTCGGAACATGTAAAAATGTGCAATGATTTTAAGTCTGGTCCTAACATAAAACAACATAAACTTTCTACTTTGTACTGGATTCCGAAACTACATAAAAACCCTTATAAGTCGCGTTTTATTGCCAACTCTAGCTGTTGTACCACTACTAAATTATCTATACTTTTGACGTCCTGTCTTACTACGATCAAAGAACATGTTAAACGCTACTGTGATAAAATATATGAAAATTCTGGTATTAATGTTTTTTGGTCCATAAAAAATTCAAATGATGTTTTAACAAAACTTGAAAATGAACAGTATAACATTTCTTTACTGAGCTCTTATGATTTCTCTACACTCTATACTACTCTACCTCACCATCTTATAAAGGATAGACTTATTAAATTGATAGAAAAAACCTTTGCCAGAGAAAACAAAATGTTCATTGCTTGTAATGTTCAACGTTCATTCTTTTCGAATTCAGAAGTTGAACATTACACAATGTGGACTTGCCTTGATGTTTGTAGATCTCTTACCTTTCTTTTAGATAATATATTTGTGCGTTATGGAGATACCATATATCGTCAAGTTGTTGGTATACCCATGGGTACAAATTGTGCCCCTCTTGTTGCAGATTTGTTTTTGTATTGCTACGAGAGGGATTTTATGCTTAGCTTAAAACCTGATACACAGACCGATATTGTTAATGCTTTTAATAAAACTTCAAGGTATTTAGACGATATTTTGAATTTAGATAATCCTTATTTTGATACTATGGTTTCTTCAATCTACCCAAAAGAACTGTCTTTAAACAAAGCTAATCAATCTGACATTAATGCTTCATTTCTAGATTTGAATCTTTCAATTACAAATGATAAAGTTTCGTCCAAAGTATACGATAAAAGAGAAGATTTTAATTTTAAAATTGTTAATTATCCTTTTCTAGATGGGGATGTGCCACGTTCTACATCTTATGGTGTTTATATTTCTCAACTTATTAGGTTTGCCCGAGCCTGTTCTTTGCTTGAAGATTTTAACAGACGTAATTTAGTTATAACTGATAAACTTCTTAAGCAAGGTTACAGATATCACAAACTTCGGAAAACCTTTTCTAAATTTTATTATCGAAATTTACCTCTCATTAGTAAATATAATTGCAATCTACGGACGTTACTGCGACAAGGCATTTCTCAACCAGAATTTTATGGGGATGTTATCTACAAACTTAGGAAAATTCGGGGTCATATCCATTTTCATGATTTGTTTATAAAACGCATTAAAAAATTTAAAAAGAAAGGTTATGATCCTATTATATTGCAACACACTGCATGTTTGGTTATCGACCCTTTTACAGTCGGTAGCTACGCTTCCCTCTTTGCTTGCGCGATGACAGGCCGAGGGTAGTACTCTATGATGGTATACTCTTAAACTTGGATACAGGAGGAGCTTACCAGACTCATGTATTATTTTTTCCCTGTCGTGCCCTTAACGGCTTACATGCAGGTGCTCTGACTTCAGCAAAGTCATTGAGTACATATTTGACGGATTGTCACAGTTATTATGCTATGTTTTACATGTTGTCCTGTGTTCACCGTCGTCTATGTTGTGGGTAAGTCCAGCGGGGATACCTTTATTTACAATATTTGTAAAGCTAGGGTGACTTTGAGAGAAGTGTGAGGTTAGGACGTCCGTAAACCGGTTTAAACCCCCAGTGGTGTTTTTGCTGCTGACCGTGCCAAGGCGGTACTCTCTTTGTCACCCTTCCTTTTGTTTGCATTGCGTCTTTGTGCTTGTGGTTTGTTCATGTTGTGGAACGTTTGTCCCTGGTTCTTGTGTGTCTTTTGGTGTTTTCTGTGTTCATTTCGTGTGTGTGTGTGTGCGTGTGCGTTTGGGTGTGTGGTTGTGTGTGTGTGTGTCATGCTGTCTATCGGTGTTTTGGTGGTGGTTGCGTCTTGCATGTGGCTTTGCCTGCTTGACTTTACTACTTTTCCATTTATGAAATACAGCATGGTATTTGACTCTGATATAAGTATGAAAATGTGTCGAGATAATAGTAAAATTGTAAAACTGTTTTTATATTTGTTTCAATCATTTAGTGCAATAAGAAAGTAATAATGGCAGATCTGTATTTGGTGAGTAAGTTAACATCGTACTTTAACACTAAAACACTGAAATATGTCACATCTGTATTTGCTGAGTGGGTTGATTTACGTAAATACGTCACATTTGTTTTGAAGGAGTAAGTCGGTTTACGTGGTACTATATCACTTATGTCATAACAGTATTTTCTTATAGAGTAAGTTTACGAGGCACCGTTACACAAAACCTCTACGTCATATCTGTATTAGCTGAGTGAATTCATTTAAATGGCAATAGATCACTATAAAGCTAGAAACCTTAAACCTGCATTGATTGTGTGACTTGTTTTACGTGGTAATGTTCAAGCTACAATTGGTCACATCTGTACTGGCTGGGTGTTTTGGTAACATGCCATTGAAACCTAAATAGTTTAACTTCGTTACATCTGTATTGGGTATTTGGTACGTGAAAATGTTACCGCGGCACAGTAACACACTACAGATACAATATAACCGATCAGATATTATATATCAGTATAACAAGGGGAGCAAATACAAAGAGAGAAGTAGATCGATATACCTGGCTTTGACCATATGCATGTTTCTCTATTACAATACATAGGCGATAAACCACATTATTACATGCATTTATTCTGTATGAATCAAACATTCGAGCCTGGTAATGGATGGCGTTACTATTATCCAGATTGTATAGTTTAACTTTTCAAAAGGTCTTACGTAGTGTACACTTGCTATACTAAACCTGTCGAAATCAGCATCTGAAATAAAAACCATTTCTTCGGAGATTACTTTAGAGACGTTAATGACAAATGGACACATTTTCGAACAGAAATATTAAGTTCACCGCTCCAAAGTTCAAATACATATTTGATATGCAGTGATTAATGTTTAATCTGTATACCTAATTTAACAAAACAATGGTATACATCTTTTGTAATTGATTTTCAAGGAAGTGTCTACAGTTGATTGAATACATAGCGGTAAATACAGTAAAATATTGATTATTCGAACACTTAAACACGTATCATTATATATCTTTAAGACATGTGGCAGCTTAATGCAAGGTGATCGTCACACAGAAAGCTCCTCTAGGAGCTTTCTGTATGACTTTCACCCTGCATTAAGCAGTCACCTGCCTAAGAGGGTCTACAATTTTCTGTACTAAAAGCTCGATTAATAGAGGTTTTACTGTATGTTATGTTGCTAGAGCCAGACTATTACTTCCTTTTTTGTATATGGTATTTACTGAAATGGCTGAAAGAGACATTTTAACCGCTAAAGTCATGCCATTATACTTGCAATTATCTGTAAGAAAGCACTCGGGTCTCATTTTCATCTATGAACAGACGCTAACCAACGACATGAATTGTATTTTGAAAATTTATTATGGTCTGATGATACCCAGTATTCTTAAACCCTTCCCTTGCTGAATTATAAAATACATTTCTCCTTCTTTACCCATGGCCTGTTGTTTAATTACATATATCTTCACTGTGTTCAAGTATTTCGCTGTGCAATCACTGCTGTGGAGTGCGCTGGTTGTTGCACAATCAACTTGTAAATAGTGCAGACCCTGATGAGACAGCTCCTACAGGAGCTGTCTCATCTGGGTCTCACTATTTACAGGTAGGTATATTGACGTGAACAGCAAGCGAAGGGTTAATTCTCAGTTTAACCATTTCGATGCCGTGGAGACGGGTCTGTATTATCACATGCAACTAGTTTGCATCCAGATGAGTCGCCAAGTAAACCGGTGCCTTATCAGGATCCAATATGTTTGACGCTGTTTATCTTATTATAAAGAATTTGAAGAAACATCCACTCTTATACTTGGAGCAGATGAAAATGTGTCCAGCTGACGACAAAGCTGGTACAGAAAGGGTTACGAAGACAACACTAAAAGATTGTAACTGTATTGCTAATTCGCACGACCAAGGACATAATGCCAATGGAGTCAGAGTTGTTCAAACACTTATTAATTTCGATAATATCTTATTAAAGTTAATTAATTCTAATAATATCTTATTAAAGTTACGATTGATTAAATTTGTTTACACATGGTTAGTTCATTTCGTGCTCTTCAATGATTTTAAGCTAGCAGCTTGTTAACCCTTTCAATGCTGATTTTTAAATGGGCTATTCCAAATTTCAAATAGAACAAAACTGACCGTGACTATTCACGGATGTTTTAAAATAAAAATGTAACGTGGCAAACAGAACAAACTGACGAGAGGGTCCTCTAGGAGAAAGTCGAAAACCTAAGAGTCGAGACCGCGGACATCACTTTCAACAGAAAGAATTGTTACCGAGAAGTTGATGCATGCCATCTTTACACTGATACACGCCAAGCTCTGTAACAAACAAGGGAATGACAGAGATATACGAGTATAGTCGTTCAAATGCCGACAGATGTCAACGACCCGAAAGCTTACTTGTCGTCAATGATAAAGCCGTTCACTGAAACTGTTTACCATCCCAAACATATGGCTTAATTGTGATATACTCGTACGTAACAGTTTATAAAAGTACATTTAAACTTATCATTAGATATTCATTAAAAATTGCGTCAAGGTACATTCTAAACGCAATGACAAAAACCCCACAGAATGCTCGGCATTTTGTTCGCATTTCTTTTCCATACCATATAGATATAATTGTGAAAGTAAGTGTGTAGAGTAAAACCTGTCATAAGCGACCTTTAATTTGTTGAACATAAGAATATTTAAAAGCAGGTTGGTGATTAATGCAGGGTAAAAGAAATGCAGAAAGCTCATATATGTATAGGAGCTTTCTTCATTATTCTTCATCTGCATCAAAATACCACATGCTGTAACTAGACCTCTTTTTGATAGCCGCTTTAGACATATTCTATTGTATTTAAAGTGTAACAGGTTTCGTCAACAAAATTGATTCCGTCTGTAATTGTATACGTCTTTTGCATATTGCTGTTTAGAGTTAATTATAGCTCAGACAAATATTTTGCATGTTTAGTACCGTCACATGTTATATTAGTAACAGTTACATTTCAATGACAATACTGTCCTGATTGGTTTAATTACTAATAATACAGCTCTGATTCCAAGTTTTGTCATGGATATTCATACGGCAAAGGGTTATCATGTTTTTCTTTATACATCCTATATTTAAAACCATATTTAAAAATATAGAATAATGTTCGAAATTTTGTACAGTGCTCCCTCTCTACAACGGCATCCTTTGGGATACGGAGAGTGTATGTGTTGTTCAGAGGGAGTTATTATAGGGAGGGAAAATCAAACATAATTAGCTTCCCAGATAAGGTGTATTTCGAGAACTAAAGCCGTTATGCCTCTATCAAACCCTATGTTGTGACCACTCTTTAGAATCGTCACAAAGTGACGATTCTAAAGAGTGATCACAACATAGGGTTTGATGGAGGCATAAAGAAAATATGATGAAAAAAGTTGTTTCTGGAGCCTTGTTGTTTCGGAAATAGTGACATGCGTTGTTGTAAGGAGGGAATCGTTATTGAGAGGGTCGTTATAGGGAGGGAGCACTGTAATGGTAAACAGTGATATAATAAAGTCGCGATAACTCATCACGCAAGCAGCAGATTAAATTTGTTTCTTTGAAGATTATTATCAGCAAAAATCCGATTGCTTCTCGTAAACTTTCTTTCTAAGTCATAAAATGGCATTTCATAACATTCATTCGGCTCATTTGAGTGTAATACTGCATATTCACACAATAAACTCGGTATGTTTTATCGAGAGATGTACAAACATATCCATTATCATCCAATATTAAGAAATCCTGGAAATGTTAAATTAAATAAATGTTGAAGAAAACTCACTAGGAAATTTCAATTTCATATTAACCTGCAACAGCACGATTTGTAGACTATTGCTTTTAATGTAACCGTTTCCTTCATATAAACGCCTTTTCACGCATTTGCAAATAGAGAAGGCCAAACCAGACGACTCTTATAGGAGCCGTTTGTTCTGGGTCTGCTCTGTTTGCTCATGCAATGTGATAGATCTGTTCCAAGGCGGTGCTCTCTTTGTCACCCTTACTTTTGTTTGTCTCGTGTCTTTGTACTTGTGCTTTTGTTCATGTTTGGAATGTTTATATCTGTTGCTTGTGTGTTTGTTGGTGTTTTCTGTGTTCATCTCGTGGTGTGTGTGTGTGTTTGTGTTAGTGTGTGTATGTGGTGTGTGCGTGCGTGCGTGTGTGTGCGCGCGCGTGTGTGTGTCCCGGAAATTTCAGAGACACTTTTCAGTGTCTCGCACCCGCGCCTCCTCTCCACCCAGGGGTTAAAATGGGTACCTGTGAGGGTCGCTAGCCGGTACTGCGGCTGCATGATTGTGCCATATGTTAGCAGTGTTCAATACTGTAGGCGAAGACTCACTGACCAGGGGAGTAAATGTACTGTCGGCTGAGCGGTCATTCGGACTGAAAGTAGACTATAACTAGGTACTTTTACTCTCTTTTTATTGATATTCAATGTGTCATTATTTCTTACATGAGTATTCATGGAGTAAAGGATTAGGAAATGCTGTATAATCTCACATCCAGGTGATTTTCATGTTCATTATTTTAATATAAAACATGAACACCTCATGCAGGTGCCAAGCCCTCGTCCGTTCGATTAGGTCCATAAAGATGAATAATGTTGTAAAAAAAAGCCTTATAGAGTTGTGGCCCATGGTGATATTGAAGCCAGTGAACAAGTGTTTGAAGTTTAATAAGATTTGCTTTGATAGTTTTAAAACAAAAGCCAACGTTAAACAAGTTTATAAAAGTGATACAAATCAGGTCAAATTTCAAGGTCACAAGTCGCAACATTGGTGGAAAGGCCTTGCCACAAGGGAATTACATATGTAGTCTGAGTGTCCTGCTGGTTAACGATTCAAATGACAGACATCTTTAAATTGTAATTCCTAAGTCAATATAGAGGCAACATTTTGTAAATAAATGTCTTACATAGTTATGTCCCTTAGTTATATTGTAGCCATATCGGCGGTGAACAAGTGTGTTAGGTTTAATAGGAGTTGAATTGTAAAGAACTCATAGACAACGTTAAAGTACCCGGAGGACAAGAACGACGAAAACAACGGCAACACGATCGAGCTTATAAAAACGTGCTTATGTTTGATAACTAAGCACACTATTCATGTTTCAGTTTAATATCAGTTTATATGTGTACATTTCACTTCATGCTTGTTTGTGGAGTACGGGCCTGTATGTATGCCATTCTCACTGAACTGATTATAAAAAACATAACAATTTCAATATTACAGGTATGTTCAATGGTTCCGTCCACGTTAGGCATAATGCACACATCGTTGGGTACTCAAAATAATTACAGAAACTGAGTATTGGACATGGGATGATCCACCACAGTTTAAAAATGGAATTTATTTCGTTTCAAGGAATTAAATTTGAGAAGTTTGAATGGCAAACAGCGCAAGTACTTATCACATGAATTCTGTTAGAGCCTCCCTGGTCTGGGTCTATTTTATTTGCAAATGCCAGTTCTCATTCAAAGGGTTAAATACTTCTTGTCTTAAAGCTCTTACTGTGAATGTTCTGGTCATTAAGCTTTTGACGATATAGTTTGCACACTGTTCGGAGTATGAGTAAGGTTTATACATTTAACCCTTTGCAAAGAGTGTAGACCCAGATCAGAGGCTTCACAGAGGAACCCTGTAATCAGGATCTGCACTGTTTGTCATTCAAAATGATCTAGCTTGTTTGGCCTTTCATACGGAATGGAATATTAAACAGTGATGAGTTATTCTACTCTGAAAATCAGTATTGGAAAAGTGAATATCAGATGTGTATGCAACAGTAGTAAAGTCAAGCAGGCAAAGCCACATACAAGACGCAGCCACCACCAAAACACCGATAGACAGCATGACACACATACACACACAAACATACACCCAAACGCACACTCACACACGAGATGAACACAGAAAACACCAACAGACACACAAGAACCAGACAAACACTCCACACATGAACAAAATCACAACCACAAAGACGCAAGGCAAACAAAAGGAAGGGTGACAAAGAGAGTACCGCCTTGGCACGGTCAGTAGCAACAACACCACTGTGGGTTTAAACCGGTTTACAAGCCAAACCGGTTATTCATAAAGCCTGATTGCTGATTAGAAGAAATATTGACAGATTGGTTGCTTTACGAAACACTCCTCAATGAAATACCCTAATAACTTTTTATTTGTTCCATTTCTTGTAATGTTTCCTGTCGTAATGAGCTTAGAACTGTCAATGAATATAATTTCCGATTTAAGCATCTAATCACACAAATGATGTTGGGGTTGATCAACAGGAGAATAGGAAAATAACACACAATAAAATCCGCCGTGTCGCGGTTGTAAGGGGTAACTGAGAAATGTTCGTTCTTTTCTAAAACAAAAAAGAAGTCAAGACACAGCAAGGACTAGAATTAAGGACGGGATGATGGATCCCAAGGCCTTGCACATTGTGTGAGATTAACCGACATCAGTTTCGTAATCATCTTTATAAGCATCACTATCACAGCAATGTCATTGTGTCATTAATCATCTGACCTAGTTACTGTCACGCCATCGTCAAACCAATCTGCACACACACACACACACACAGTGCAACAATTTAGTCTCGCTGCACATGGCAATCTTAAATGATCCCGCAACTCCATGAATATTCATGTAAGAAATAATGATACCATGATTATTAATTAGGATTAGATCTATAACGGGATATTTTGTCATGGTTTAGACCGTAGTATAAGATCCTTATCATTGCATATGCAAACAGAGTAGACCGTGATCATACGGCTCCCCGTATTAACCCATTCCCTCGTAGGCTAACTTTAGATCCAACCTTTTTCAATAATCTAACGAAAAGGAACAATAACTAGAGGTTTTTGTCACAAAAACGGATGTCTCCCCTCTAATAAAAACAATATGTAAAGGGAAATCACTAAAAATGTTATGGTCTTGATGAATGATACTTCCCCTCATTATGCGCTTTCCACACTACATTTTTCAAGAAGAAAATGATAACGGCTAATAACTCCAAAAATACTGATACCAGATTTATGGCCCTTGTGCATGACACTTACTTTCATCATGCTCTTTTCAAAAATAAAATGTCATTCCAATAGCATCATTCGAACAGGAGTTATTGATCGGCCAAAAACTGTAACAAAGGGCAATACATGTAACTCCAAAAGTATTGAAGCCAGAATTATGGCCCTTGTTCCTGACACTTTCTCTCATCATGCTCTTTCCATGTATGAAGTTTCAATACGATGGCAAGTGCCATGTAGGAGTTATCGTCCGGACAAGAAATAATTAAACAAATGTACAAGGGGCAATAACACTAAATTTATTGAAACTCGAGTTAAGGATCGTATGCATGACACTTTCTCTTATCATGATCGTTCCATGTATGAAGTTTCACTCCAATAGCATGTGTCACATAGGAGTAATCATCCGGACAAAAAATTGTGATTTTTTTTACAAAGGGCAATAACTCCTATATTAGTGAAGCCAGAGTTATGTACCTTCTGCATGACACTTCCTCTGATTATGCTCTTTCCATATATGAAGTTTCAATCAACTGGCATCAGGCATATTGAAGTTATTGTCCGGACAAAAAATTGTGATATTTTTTGCAAAGGGCAATAACTCCTATATTAGTGAAGCCAGAGTTATGGACCTTGTGCATGACACTTCCTCTCGTCATGATCTTTCCATATATGAAGTTTCAATCCAATGGCATGAGCCATATAGGAGTTATCGTCCGGACAAAAAAGTGTGATTTTTTTACAAGGGGCAATAACTCCTATATTAGTGAAGCCAGAGTTATGGACCTTGTGCATGACACTTCCTCTCATTATGCTCTTGCCATATATGAAGTTTCAATCAACTGGCATCAGGCATATTGAAGTTATCGTCCGGACAAAAAGTGTGACGGACAGACGGACAGACGGACGGACGGACAGACGGACAGACAGACAGACAGACAGACAGACAGACAGACAACTCTCACGAAAACAATATGTCTCCCCCATAAAAATATGGGGGGAGACATAACTAGAGAAAAGGAATTGTTTTAGAATTTTGTAGTTTGAAAACAATTGTGATAAATAGAGCATTTGCTCCTATAGGTGACGTTAGCAGAGGCGTCAAATGGCGTCAATGTGAGGGAATGGATTAGATATAGACAACACTTCGAATCGAGCGTACATGCAGTGGTGTTTCATACAAAACTTGACCGATATGACACAGAGTCTGTCTTAAGCTACTATGTTTAATAAGCAAAGCAACCGCTTAAGACAGGTGCTGTTGTATCTAGTTTCGCAATAGTCAACGACTTCATAAGTTCAAACATCCTTTTTTATATAAATATCAAATATATATTATTGGCGTTGCTTTACAGTAGTAGTGACAAATAAGCACCTAACATTTGTTATAAATGTAATAAACCAGTAACAAACTGTTTTAGACCTTTCAATTGATGAAAGTACACCTAAATGTTGAGACTGTGTATTTCTAAGTTATGCCACTTTCCATTTGGTCATGCTATAACAGGTAATGTAACTGTAACATCATTAAGGATGAATATATTCTGGTTCTATTCAGCCTTTACTCCATTAATACGCCTTTCTACGCCTTTGCAAACAGGGTAGACATAGAGCAGGCCTCTAGGAGCTGTCTGATTAGAGTCAGTTGTTTGCTTATTGTATGCAGGTACTATAGATATGATTCTACAGTTCTCTATTGCTACAATGACTCCGTTATATATACGATACCAGTATAATAATTATGACGATGATGACAGTAACACAATGGCCATCAACTGAAACTTGCTTTAAAATTAATAAATGTCTTCTAATACCGGAAATTAATACAGAAATAACTAGGTTGTCGCATCGACGTCTGTTGCATGAACCCAAACACTTCTATCATAACACTTCATATTGATGACTGAGTGAGTGAGTAAGTGTACGGCACCGCGACACTGAAAATGTCATATAGCGCCGATGAATGATGAGATGGTATTAGGGGTGATTTCAGGAAGATGATTTCTGCTAATCTCATTCACTGCAAAGCAGTGCGTGGGATCAAAACCACCGACTTGCCTCTTCATAGTTCTCCTTTTTTGTGGCTGAAAACGAATCATATACATTATAATATAGTATTGTGTATACCATACATTAAGAGACAGGAACATGTCCATTTGAGTGCAGTAAGTGAGGAAGTGTATGATTTGTGTTAATGGCACGGTAACGTTTAATATGTCAAACAGCATCGATGATTAATTAGATGATATGGATGATTAGGCTGATTGATGAGTCTATATAATGGATGGTGCTTGTAAAGTAAAGTCCCTCTAGACCGGAATTCTAGTAGAGAAGAATCTAGATACATTTATACAAGTGTCTGCTTTATGCAGGGTGAAAGGTATGCAGAAAGCTCCTAAAGGAACTTCCTGCACGACTTTCATCCTGCATTAAGCTGTCAAGACCGATATCTATACTAAATTAAACGTCCGGTTCAGAGGAGTTTCAGGAAAATGATTTCTGACAGGCTACCAACGGATCTAGCCCATTCATCATATCTTCGAATTAATTCATATCAGAGTATTTTTGCAGTTACCAAAATGACGACAGGATCCTCAGCGACAACTATTCCATCGACTCAGTCGTCGCAAATTGAATATTAGATAAACTTTGGAAACCGATTGGCTCCAGATGATTTACTGCGTTACTCGGCATATCATCAGTATAGAAGCTGTTTGACATTCCACTTATCTGAGGGAAATTTTACAGTTCTCCCTCCCTACAACGACCCTCTCAATAACGATTCCCTCCTTACAACAACGCATGTCACTGTTTCCGAAACAACTAGGCTCCACAAACAACTTTTTTCCATCGTATTTTCCTTATGCCTCCATCAAACCCTATGTTGTGACCACTCTTTAGAATCGTCACTTTGTCACTTTGTGGAGGCATAACGGGTTTGATGGAGGCATAACGGTTTTAGTTCTCGAAATACATCTTATCTGGGGATCTGCAAACAAGCAAATTATGTTTGATTTTCCCTCCCTATAACAACTCCCTCTGAACAACACATACAATATTCGTATCCCAATGGGTGTCGTTGTAGAGAGGGAGCACTGTACTCTTAAATATCGATGTGTCCTGACGCAAATATGTTTAACGCCCAAAGAGTGATACTCCACAAAAACGTAAAATGCAACATATTTTATAATACAAGTACTGTTTTGAAAAACATAAATCAAGAAACATAACTCTTTAAAGTACAGATGTAAGTTTGAATATTTGATATGCTGGACGTGATTGAGGTCCTATACAGTGTACTTCTGTATCAATATCAGTAGAGTCAGCAAGGAGCTAATGTGCAGAAAAAGGTTAAAATCATTTTTGAATTTCAAATGTATATACAGTAGAGCCCCTCTAATGCGACCATTTAATGAATAAGCATGGTTGTCTTTATAAGCAGGTGGTTGCTTAATGCAGGGCAAATGTATTGTAGAAAGCTCCTCTGGTTTTTGTTGCATTACTTTTGTCCTGCATTAGGCTACCACCTGCCTGTACAATCCAAAAGTATACCTCTTTTAGGTGGTCGCATTATAGAGGGGTTTTACTGTATAAGAATGTATTTCAGTAGTTAACACAGATAAAGATTTTAAGATTATTCTCAACTTATGTGTTTATAGTGAAGGAATAACGGCAGATGAGTGTTACATTAGTTTTTTATGTATTTCAGAAACGTTCAAGGGTATATAAGTTTTAATATATTAGTGTGAGTTGATCCTAACCTTAAATTGACCGAGCATATACACGTTCTGTTATAACTTTGATAAGATCCGCAAACAGGGAAAATACTAGAATGATATCAAGTTATCAAGGGCATTAAATAATAGTTGACAACATTTCTGCTACATGAGACACAGTTGAATGTCAATTGATTATTGTTGATATCACAAAAAGAGGCACCAGAAACATAGAAGCCGTTATGCTTGGGTCCGTCCAAGTAGAACATTTAGACGTATGAAGACAGTTGTTATGTTAAATGACAGTCCGCAGGGAAGGAAATGTCCGTGGTTACATTTATGTATTTTATTCGTTGTGACTGTGTAATATTAACCATGCCCCTGTTCTTTGTTAACTGAACATTCATGGACAAAATTGTTATAATGAAATACGGAAGGTGGAACATTGCAACTATTTGAGAGAAAAGAAACAGATCTATCACATTGCATTTGCAATCAGGAGCCGACTGATCTGGGTCTATTCTGTTTGCAAATGCGTGAAAAGGCATGTGTATGAAGGAAGGGTTAAACAAATACTAGATATTGTTTATGGTTCTCGACAAAGAGCGGATCTGCAGCTTATCTGTATACGTATCATATTCCTACAGTAGACTATAATACATTATTTGAAACCAGTTGAAATTTTCCAGAAAGTACAACAGGGAATAAAACAATCGTTTGCAGCGACAGAGATAATGTTTTATATGAAAATGAGAAGTGTTATGCCACTCTTGCATATATTACATGCACTCAGTCCCTCGTAACTAGTTAATATATATTCTATGCATTTGGATGCTTCAAAAGCAGTTTGCATTTTGATGGATGCATCGAATTTAGCACTCATTGTTGGTTGACCAAGACAAAACTAAAATAAGTAAAAACGTGTTAATATATAATGTAAATAAAATTGTAGTTATGTGCGAATTCGATTTTTCAATAAAACTTTTATAATGTTTAGGTAGCAAGTACAATGCTGGAAGTCATTGTGCAAATTTCCCACCAGCTCCCAATTTGTTTGCATTTTCGACGTGTTCAGGGTCCATGCTTATAAAGCTTTTAGTTGAGTCTGAGTTCTTTCTCAAGTTTTTGATTGGTCAGATTTGAGCCTTTGGCTCAAATCTGACCAATCCAAAGCTTGAGAACTCAAATCTGACCAATCAAAAGCTTGAGAATGAACTCAGACTCAACTAAAAAGCTTTATAAGCATGGACCCTGATACCATATGGTGTTCTGATGGCGATTCTGATGACTATATGATTTACGAGTTCCAGGCATAATGTACAGTAAATGATTCTAAACCAGAAGTCTAGTAGATATGAAGTTATATAGGTTTAGTCGATGAGCCAGTAGGGTTGGTCGGTACCATCTCAGGGGAATAATTCTCATTGTGATTTTTTACAACATATACATCTATAGAGTTAGAAAATATGTGATAGCATTGCATCGATGGTAGCTTTCAATGTGTTATTGCGTTTTATATTATGCTATACAATATCCGCATTTCGAGACAAAATTATCATTGAAAAGTAAAGCTAAGGATTTCAGATTTACAACATTTGGTATATCATACCCAACAACGAAATTATGATGGTATACCTGAATCAGGTTGTTAGTCTGAAAGTCCTTCCATCTGTCCACCCTATATGTCCGTCCCTCTATCTGTCCGTCCATTCATCTATCTGCCTGTCTGTCCATTTATAGACGCAAGTTTCCATATCTACAAGTTTGCTTAAAACTTGATAATATATTCTTATTAGTTTAGTAACCAATGTACCTGCTAGTTATGCCTCCCCCAGTAAACTGGGGAGATATATTTTTGTGTGCGGCGTCCGTCTGTCTGTCCATCCGTATGTCTGCTGCACCCCTTCCGTCTGTCCGTCCGTCTGTCCGATTTTAATTTATCCGTGCGGTTTCTCCAAGACCTTTGATCGGATTTATCAGCACTATGACTAGTTGTGTTTTATCTTATTCCTGTTCCGGTTCGATGATTTTCTGCAGAGTTATGGGACTTTGATTTTTATGTCCCCCCCCCCTCACAACGGCGGGCATATAATAATCGAATTGTCCGTCCTTCCGTCTGTCCGACCGTCCTTCCATCCGTCCATCCCAAAGTTCGTGTCCCTTCTATAACTTTTTTTTATCTGTGAATGGATTTCAAAATAACCTGGCACAAATGTTTACCACACAAAGACGATGTGTCGCGTTTAACTCCCTGGTCCATGGGTCAAAGGTCAAGGTCATCCTTCAGGGTCAAATGTCGGGGGCATAGTTTCACAAACACATCTTGTTTTACATTGAATTTTTGTCCTCGCGGTTTCTCCAAGACATGTCGGATTTTCATGAAACTTAATAGGATTGATCAGCACTATGCCTAGTTGTGCTTATATTATTTCTGATCCGATTCAACGATTTTCTAAAGAGTTCTAGGACTTTGAAAATTTGTCCGCGCGGGGGTGGGGGCATCAGTTTTTGTATAGAAACAATTCTAGTTTCATTTGAACCTGATCATTATTTATTTATTGGTCCAGTTTCCACTTTATCCAAAAGTAAATTAGTAGCTTGTAAGATGGGATGTGGCGGGGTGTCCGTATTGCTTCGTACACAATTACTTATTCCTAGATGAACCATGGGCCATTCTTGATGGACATCTGTGTCAACCTAACATACATGCTTTTAGTGATTTCATTGTCGCATGGAGGTATCCAATACGGTTACAACACAAGACAGATCAATTACATTTTTGCATTTATGATCAGGATTTTAATATGCAGGCTTGTGAATGGCACATCTGAATGACATGTTGTTTAAAATTAGAACAAGAGGCAGTTGAGTTAAAAAGTGATCAAAAATCCTCAGTGTCCTTTCTCTGAAAAAAGTTTTTTCTCTGATCGTGGTCACTGACACATAAGCTACAGAAAACATATTACCATATCATTGTTCTGCAATATCTTCTTCAACATAATTCCCATTAGACTGAGGTTAAAGGAATTGCCCCAAAGGTTATTACAAAAGTTTTGATATGATTCAAGTTTCACATTTGCTTTACACTTGGCATATGAGGATAGCTCTAAGATATGTTAACTAGCTGGTGATAGGATAATGTATCGATCTGCTAATAGTAATTCTCACCGGGGATGTTGAAGATCCAGAGAACAAGAGCGTTCTTCTGCTCTCCTCCAATCTCTCCTGTTGGATCATTGATTGCCGTATATGGCAAATGAGTGATAAAACTAACGTACAGCAAATATACATAACAAACAATAGCCCTACTCACAAATACATGTATTCTCACCAGCTAAGTGTAGAAAGTCATTATAGGCATTCGCAAGTTTAAAAAACAGACATCCTAATAATTCAATAATGTTCCAAAGTTGGTTGCCTGACCAATGCACAAATAACATTGCCTAAGCTATAATAATTTGGACAATTTGGATTCTGAATTACAGCCTGTCTGTTTGTATTTTTACGAGCGCTATGCAAAGTATTCGCTGCATAGTTGTTGAAGATTGCACTCCATCATCGCACAGCAAAGGTCGCGTCTGGCATGACCTACCAATTTATGGTGAATGTAGTAGACAGACAAATGGCTGCACTTCATGTAAGAATTTGAAGCAGATCTCCTATTTCTAACCAATTTAATGAGTTTGCTTAGGGGTTTTCTTTCCTGGTTGGGAATGCCACACTGTGCTTGTCTTACAATTATAATTAAGGGCCTGCCAATGCAAAGTTACACATGAACTTATACTTTAATAGTGATGGTAATCTTCCCGATGTCATGGAGTCATTGCTCCAGTCCCGCATATCTAATATAGTGGGACGCTGGTGTATGTATCAGTGGGAAAAGCCAAATACATTACGAAGTATTCTGTGTTCTCTGACCAGCTTATAAAACTTGATTTACTGCTTCAGTTGTATGGTCAGACGCTCATCTACTTCATCCAGTTAGTACTTAAGTACCGAAACCTTCTTTGTGTCATTAAAAGTGTTTGCTGTATCTTTCTATTGCCAATACAATGGTTGACTCTATTTACTTAGAAACCTGTTTAATCGTTATGCTTAGCATCTGATGACCAGATTCTCTACTTCGATGTCATCGCCACAGTTCTTCATTGATTTTCCCTTTAAAATTCAAACATAATGTATATAATCTTCCATGGCCAAAGATGTTATACCACATTGATAATTAATTTCTGTTTGAGCAAACTTTATCCTATCTACTATTGCAGCACGATAACTTGTACTTGGACATTGTTTACACTAGTCAATTTCTTCTGCAAAACTTACTGATGTGTTATTGTTGCTTATGTTTAGCATATCATGAATTCCTTTTTAGCAATTATGTTTCAAAATTGATAACAGATTGTTAAACTTTGTTTTGGAGGTCCATCTCATGTTTTGTCATGATTGTTTGTTGCTTTTGAAACATCCATAGTAAATATCACATTTTATGAATCCAAACGAATGTCGTGCAATGCATCATTCTAAACCTTCTTTTAACCAGAACACACCTGACTAAACTCTGCATTACTTGCTGATAACTCAATGTTTTAATATATTTTCACTACTCTGTCTTTGCTGTCCAAATGTATCATCAGTACCCGATGAAAGATTATTAAGTCTTTGACCTTTGCCATCATGTGCTACATGTAAAAGATGCATTAGAGACAGTATTGGATGGAGCAACTCTGATTTCATTGATTCGTTAACGTGTATAGTGTATAGAATTGAAAACTGAAACCTGAAACCCATATCCAGTAACATTTACCTGACATCGGGCCAACCAGTCCACCTTAGTACCATTTTGAAAGTCTTTGGTATGACCCGACCAGCGATTAAACTCACAACGTCCTGTCCGAAAGCGAACGCTGTACCGACTGAGATAACTGAAATGCTGGCATTAACTTGACCAATGGACAAACTAACGGATGGTCAGACAAAATACGTTTTACTCCAAATTACCTTGAAGTGAAAACGGAATGTCTGTATAAGCATGCTTGATATGGTAATCAACATTTTATGCTCCTATATACCCGGTATGTCTAGCAACGTTTATGTTTCCATCTCCTCATACACAAACGGGGGATTTGCTTCAAACCTTCACAAATTGGCAACCTTGATGTGAAAATTACCATTAAGAAGGAAATGTTTGTTCTGACCATTTTATCCAGAGTTACAGGTCTTGGCAACTTCTTCACTATAAAGCATATATATGCGTGAAACTTGATGTGAAGATGGGGAATTGTGTAATTAGCAAAATTACGGGACTAAAATGCATATTTGATTAGAGACAATTTCATCATAAGGAAGGAGGGGAGTGGATCCATTTCCTATAGATCAAGTTGTAATGCTTATGATGAATAATAAATATATGAGTATATCATGAATAAGCTAACTCTGAGTGGTTGATCGGATATTTATAGTTTACCTGCTACATACAAGTTTCATAAAGGGACAGGTTTCATAAAGGGACAATTTTCATAAAGGGGCATAATTTAGCCTAAACAATGTCTAGGTTTTGGCTCAAAGGGTTCTCATCGTTAATTTTGTCGTTGATATAATGATAGTGAAATGCTGGTGAACTTTCATGGGGCTAACTCTTAAAATATTTCAGTGTTGGCACAATTTGAGTGGATGAAAGTTTTAAAAGGGACATAACTCTGACAATTTGCATTAAGAGATGCTAGATGTAAGGGTTCTAGTCTGAAGTCAATTCATTGCCATCATTACTGTGAATTTACACATGAACTTTTATGAGCCTAGTTATAAAGATGATGAAGGTATGTAAAACTCCAGAGAAATTTTACTTCTTCAAAATACATATGAATGTAAACACAATTCCATGTACATATGAGCAAGAATTTACATTATATAAACCACTTTTTGTGAAAAAAATAAAACCATAAATGAAATGTGTGTAACTACAGCTACAAGCCTTTCAATTTTCAAGTAGATACAGGTTGTAACAAGTGAGAGACATCAGTTTGAAATTTAATGATGTCTTTTCGTTAATGCTAGATTTAGTAAACACTATTTTTACCATAGGGTTAAAATTGGTGAAAAAAATACAAAAAGCTACCACCGATTTACTGCTATCACATATTTTCTGATTCTAGACACTTATATCTTACCAAAAAACATTGATAGCATTATTCCCCAAAGATGGTACCGATGGCCAAATTTTGGGCCTCAGGCTCATGGCCTACCTACTTCACAGTAGTAATTACCAGCTGTTCAATAGCATACCCACGCACTGTTGGTAAACTGAAATAGTCTGTATCCGATGAGCCTGAAAATGCAGGTTATTGTATAAACAGTTTAAATATACAATCGAATAACCTATAGCTAGACATTTAGAATGGTTCCATGATATGCAATATACAGTTGAATTTCGATATCTCGAATTCGGATAACTCGAACCAAACGTTCGGGCCTTCCAAAATGTACAATACAGAATTATCCTTATATGCATCACTACACATATCTGGAGAAAAAAAGTATGACAGCTTAATGCAGGTCTATAGTAATGCTGAAAGCTCCTGTGAACTTAAGATATTAGTAAGATTAGAAATCGGATGACTCTAGCCTCTGTTATACTGAACTAATGTGTATGGTCCCTTGAAGTTCTAGATATCAGTTCAACTATATATTCGGTCATTCATCTGTTTCTCGGAAATATTCAGCTGCTATTTTTCGAATACACGCTGCTTCAAGTTAACCAACAAAAAGTGCACATTATTCAATTGCTACAAAGAAACAGTTAACCCTTTACTCCTTAGATACGCCTTTCTGCGCATTTGTAAACAGAGAAGGTACAAATCAGACGGCTCCTACAGAAGCCATCTGCTCAGAGTCAGTTCTGTTTATATAGGTTTGATTCTATAGTTTATGTCACGTTCCAAATAGTTTGTTCATAGTACCATTTTAAAACAATGAAGAAGTTATAAAATTATTTCTCGTCTGAATATTAATGGAGTAATGGCTTAAGCACTTGACTAAAAATGATAAATAATGAAATGAATTCTCAAGAGTGAAGAGAATGGACTCCCATAGATAGGTGAGTGGATATCCTAAAACAAGTTGGAGCCGAATATAAATTCTGCGACTTTCTAAGCAGGAGTCTGTGTCGTCATTCTTCATAGAATTCCAGCATCATGTCAGTCCGATTGGAATAATAGAAATAAAGACTAATTACTTCATATAATGTCTCATTGAATGTCACGCCATATAATCCGCGGAACATGAACCTGTCGTTATACACGTATGATAACATAGGGGAATAGTACCAATGACTGATTTCATAACAATGGTAGAGTATCTGAACACCAATACGTAATATAAGAAATATACATTTTATCATTACCTTTGCAATCAGAGTAGATCCAGATCATACGGCTCTGAGAAGAGTCGTCTGACCATGGTCTGCTCTGTTTGGGTATGCAATAATATAGATATGACGCTATATGACTCTACAACTTCTGCCATGGCCAACATTTCTTGTGTTCAATGAAGTGAATTAATATGAGTGGTGTTGCTATTTCTATAACTGATGTTTTATTATGAATACTCTTAGAGTTAAGGGTTAAAAATTCTGAAGGGAGGTGATCCCCTGAGAGCAAAAATTGCAACACAAAAAGAGAAAATTGCAGACTCGGTTTTATTGAGTCTGTTCATGAACAGTAATTGAAAGTGCAACACTGTTCACGCCCCCTAGCACCGGCTTAAGCGGTATTCAATTTTCAGAACGAGAAGTACTGAAATTCATGATCTCGAAGGATCAGAAGGTATAACAACACTGAGAATGAAGTACGGGGCGACGTTTTACGGCCGCCACACAAGCACTTAACACCTGCTTAATACATTAAGATTGAAATCGTGTATTAGTACGTGCTAGTACGTTTTAAGATACAGACCAAATGTGTAAATATTTCACTAGCTGATAATACAATCATCAAGTAAAACATATGCATTAAGATTACGAAATAAAGATAGCCATGGATGTTGTTTAATAAAGACAACTAGTTAGAAAAGGTTTATGCCTACAGGTGCGCATTCAAATACTCAAATCGTCTTTTCTCCATCAAATCCCATTTATGACTACTCTGTAGAATCGTCTCAAAGAGACGACTCTTACGAGTGGTTACAACAAAGGAACTGGTGAAGAGAAAAGGAAATGTTCTTGAAAATGGTTTAATTTACGCACCTTGGCCTCAGTGATACAGCAAATATGAGAACTACTGACGTGCAGTTCAGAAGGAGTACCAGCATGTGCAAAATTGAACAAAACAAGTGAATGTGTTCGACGAGCAAAACACATTTCCATTAAACATTACTAGATTTCCCTTTTGGACTAAAACACGAATGTATTTGTATCTACAGATAGGTCCCATTTTAGTTGCCAGGTTACAACGTAATATCTAAATGCTGATACTTTTCAACCACAATTTACTAATTATTTGGATATCTGTTATAAAATCATTGAACACACCTAGCATCACAGAAAGTGCAAAGGTCATAGGTGATACATTTATTAGCTGTATTATCAATATTGTTAACTCAGTAGAAGGGTGAACTAAGCTCGAATTATATCCATCTGTTTTGTACAAGATCATCGTAAAGTGTGCCACAGGCACGCCTGAAATACATCACAATTTTATCAACAATTACTCTATTTTGAGAGTTTGCTAGTAATGGGGAACTCCGATTAATTGTAATTACAATGCCACAAGTAATGTATCATATTAGTTTGTTCAATTAGGTCATGTCGTATCGCATAACCTTGTACATAATCAAAAGTGAAAAGGCATCGTGTGATATTTGTAGTAATTATCAACACCGGCTACATGATATAAGACTCTCATTTATACCATTTTGAACTTGAGTATTGACGAACATTGTGGATTTTAACAGTTTAATTTGTTTCTGTAAATATATGTAAACTAGGTTAATCTAATGAAATAAAAAAGTAATAAAGAGACAAGTGAAATAATAATTCTGAAAAAGAAGAACATTGTATCAAGTTATTTATAAACATTTATGCAGATGTTGTTTAACACTTTCGCAGCCAATGTCGCATCTGTGATAACCTATGCAAACAGTTTGGATCCAGATGAGACGCTAAGTAACTCAGTGTCTCATCAGGATCCAAACTGGTTGTTACTGTGACTGTTTCTAAACAAAAATGAAGACAAATAAAATTGGAAAAGTGTAGCCGACGACCAAATTTGGCAGCGAAAAAGTACTCTACAGATAAAACATGGTTCGGAAAACGCAGGAATCGCAAAATCAAGATAGTGTAACATGGTAGCAGTTTCAGAAAATATATTGTAAAACAGTTTGTTGCATCTTGTATGTGACCTTTCTTGCTGGACTTTTATATTATTTTTATTTAACACAGTATTCAACTAACACGTCCAAAGTGTGTGCCCATCATTGGTCGTTCCTTCGCCAAAGCCTTTGCATCATACACATTATGCCATCTTTGTGATGCAATACACGGGACCTGAAAGAACAAATAACCATTCGCATGGTAAGTCAACTTGGCTGCGATTTGCAACCAGCTAGGTGTCAGATGTAACCCTAGATCTCATCAGGATCCGAGCTGTATGACATCTGGTCAATAGTTTGTGAAAGAAACTGAACAAATTGGATGTAAACAAAACTTGTAGCTTGTTTGTTCTTTTAGCAAATGCGTCACATCTTGTCTTGTGTTTGTGAGCTATTTTTTTGCCAACTTTACACTGCTATTTCAAAAGATATTCTCCTATATTGGTATGAAATTAGCGCTATACCGAGAACATTTTCCGTCACAGGGTATACACAGTAGTTTCTTAACTTTGAGTGCTGATTTTTCAGCGTGAAATGGTCAATAATTTTCCAGTGATAAAGTCCATTCTCTATGATTTGGTATAATTGGAACGTAAGAGCTTGAAATGCAGTGCAGAACCTGATCAGGAGATTTCACAGGAGTCCCCTGATCTTGGTCTACACTGAATGGAAACGCCAATACAATGTTTCGCTTTAAAAAAAGGAACAGTAAAAAGCTTTATCAAACATAAAAGTTCACATGTAGTAAATATGGAAAAATAGTCAAATAGGGAGAGACGCCGCACTAAAACCCATACAATGTGTATGGGTATGCCATGGGAATAATTGGCTTTCATGAAAATCAGAGACTATATTCACATATTTGCAGATGAAAGAGCATCACCATTTATTTTCCATCGGGAGATCTACGATAACGAATAAAACATTTTTTCTGCAATAAATTTCGCCTTAATTATGATAATGACAAATCTGTTCATGAATATCATCTGAAACAAACGACTCTAGGGAGGAGGAATGGTCCAACGGCGTCACGACACTTTCACCCTTTCGCTGCCAAATTCTGCCGTCTGCTAACTTTGTCGTCTGCTACAAATTTTCATTTTTTTATTTTCTACATTTTTGTTTCAAAACATAGTAACAGTAACAAACAGTTTGGATCCTGATGAGACGCCTACTCGGCGTCTCATCTGGATCCAAACTGTTTGCATAGGTAATCACAGATCCGGCATTGGCAGCGAAGGGGTTAACGATTGAGTAGTACCAAGGGATGGTCAGTAAGCTGACTATAGCGGGGTGTAAGAAAAACGTAAAATGAATTACGTAACACATTTCAAAGACAAATTGTATATTAGCCGTTTTCATGCTGACAAATGGTGTCTGCTCAATATTTGATTTGATGAATATTTTCGCTGACTTTCGATTCTGTCAATCCTTTAACAATTAATTGACCGAGTCTGAAACAGTTTGGCTCCTCACGGGAAAACAGATAATGCTATAATGTCTCTGTCACAGGTTTTTGCTTATATATGTATAACTAAAACATACTGACCTCATAAATTATATAAATTTATGAAAGTAATGAATGCATACTGATTAATCAAACACATTAATAACCTTAGCTATATTGCGTTTTAACCATATTTAAATTAATATTCGGAAATTACTGGAAGCGAAAATATTAATTTCATTCCACTTATAGGAGTCTTTTGACGCATTTGCAAATAGGGTACAAACGTAATGATGCAGTTGCCGTCTAATCACGGTCTGCTCTCTTTGTTTATTATCCCTTTCGCTGATAAACTCTGTCGTCTGCTAACTTTCATTTTTTTTTTATTTTCTTCATTTTTATTTCAAAAACATAGTAACAGTAACAAACAGTTTTTACAATTGTTCCTTAAAGGCTTGATCTAATCGTAAGAAGTCTAAATCGCCCCAACTCCAACATTGAGTAGACCCTTTTTGTAACGAATTACTTATTAATATACGGTAGATGCACGCTCGTGTGTATTCATTGTCGTCAGCGTTTACTCCGTTCATATGAAATTCTTTACTGTCATCAATATTTGTATTCCTTATCCCGCTGTGATAAAAGTAATGTCTGTTCCAGATTGAATCTGCTCAGTTTTGACTTATCCGATTATATCAAACCTTTGACACAATATTGACCAACTTTAAGGCCACAGGCTTTTGTACAAATATTGACCAAGTGTCAAACAGCTTGGATCCGGATCAAACGCCCAGGTACACGGGTTCTCATTTGGATATAAGCTGTTTGCAAATGCGATCAGGGCCCATGCTTATAAAGCTTTTTAATTGAGTCTGATTTCGTTCTCAAGGTTTTGATTGGTCAGATTTGATTTCTCAAGCTTTTGATTGGTCAGATTTGAGTCTCAAAAACTTGAGAACGAACTCAGACTCAGCTAAAAGTCTTATAAGCATGGACCAAGGTCGCGAATATCGGGATAAGGGCTAATCTCGACTTGTATTTCAAAATGATGCTATCATAAAAGGCAATTTAGATATTTAGCTATTTTGTGCTAACGACATAACCAAATGCACATTCTCAGTATCGGTTGTTTTTATATCGTGAAGTAGATACTTCCGTTGCGAATATTGGCTTTTTACTATGTGATTGCTAAACAATCCTGTCTGGAAACGAAGGAATGGTATGTCATTTTAAAACGTTAAATTGCTAGAAGCAGCGTAATGACAGTCAGGATGTCCTTTGAAATCTATGAACACAAAACAGATCATAATTCATATTTCTGTAAAAATAGTTAAATGTCAGTACATCAATTATGTCCCGTAAACAGTGATCGATGACAAAACATAATATAACCTTAAATATGATAGAAAGCGGTAGTGACTCCGTTATAAGGGCCATTAACTTTCGTTTACTTTTAAAATGACAAAGACGGCATCACACTGATTAGAAATAATTTTCAATTCTATAAGATTGCATCGTCTCGGAAATAACACATTTGCATCAGCAATAGCACGGATTTAAAAACGGACTAATAACTTTAAAAGGAAACAGACATATATTTTGTTATCAGTAACGCCAGATGCCAGTCACCAATTAATCCTCTATGTTGAACCAACATTTGGTTATCATTTAGCATTTAACCCTTTCGGCGACAAATTTCTAATTGTCGTCTGCAATCCAATTTTTTGTTAGATCATTTGGTACACTAAGGAAATGAGATAAATAAATGCCAATTTCAAAGGAATAAAGCACAGATATAGAAATAGAGATTGAAACAAAAAGTGAAGTCCCTGATCAGACGTCGTCTTGAAAAGGTGGCGTCTGATTTGGGACTGCACTATTTGTCGTGGGGCATTTATGCGACATTAGCGATAAAAGGGTTAAATCTTATTTTTATTTCTAGTCGAGTCATGGTGTGATTTTCTATAGATTTTGTAACGCTTTTCCTGCTGTTAGTGACCTGACTCGCATTTACAATCAGCTTGGTTCTACATAGGACACTGAGTAAATCGGTATCACTTCAAAGTCAATGTGGTTTTCTACTTGGTCAATAGTTTCTTAAACATTAAATCGAACCATTTAATCAAACCAGAAAGAGTCAAACTTACACCATATCTTAATTTAAGGAGACGCTCATATTTTTCCACAGCGGGTTAACCAGGAATATTAGTAAACAGATTTGTTATGACACACGAATACAATTTGACTCTTTAGCTCATTTCATATATATATAAGCAAACACAGAAGACAATGGTTAGACGGTCCTCTATAGGAACCGTCTAATCAGAATCTAACCTGTTTGGAAATGCGTAGAAAGGTGTATTTATGCAGTAAGGGTTAAAGTGAACTATACGGTAAATTTACAAAACTTAATTTAAATCAATGATTTTTATAATTTTGATTTAAGTCTAGTGATTTTGCCACAGACCGTTCCAAGGCGGTAATCTTTTTGTCACCCTTACTTTTATACTACTCTTGAGTCTTTGTACTTATGCGTTTGTTGATGTTTGAGTTGTTCTTCTCTTGTGCATGTAGGTATGTGTGTGCGTGTGTTTGTGTGTGTGGTAGTGTGTATGTTGCATGCTTTCTATCGATGTTTTAGTGGTTCGTTTTCACTGAAATTCAACAGAATGTATCTCGTATAATTTACTGACACTTTATAATGTAATATTTCTTTGATTTAAAATAAAAATATCTGGATGCACTACTTAGTAATCACCGGTCCTCCATCAGCAGACAACACTATCACACGCCATCCGATAGTATTGGATTTATTCACAGGGTGTATAGAAACAAGCGAAATGTTGCCGACCATCAGGTCATGGAATTATCTGCCCCGTGTTCCGTAAATAGTAACTGTTACAGATTTATGCAACTGTTTGCACATTTTAACTTATTCCCTCATGTTGACGCCTTTTGTCAAAATGGTTTCAAAACTACTCACTTTTAAGTGGTTCCTTTTCTGTAATAACTGCCCCTTTTCGGTAGATTTAAAAATAGCCTTTGAGGTAATGGGTTAAGACCGAATTGTTGATATTGCAGGAGAGTTCTAAGCTGTTTGCAAATGTCAGATAGTTCGCGCTATTTATTGCAGTTTAATGTTTCGTTTTACATGGAATTTACCACTGTATGCCGTCGCGGTTGGTGTAGATTAGTCGGAGAGGTGATGCGTTTATTTACACTGTTTGCCTGTTTAGGGTTAGGATGAAATAAGTGTGAGGTTGGGCGCCCCTAAACCAATTTAACACCCAATGACTGTCACTGGCCGTTCCAAGGCGCTACATCCATATTTCCCCTGCATTGTGTCTGTTATATCTTTGTGCGTCTCTTTTTGTCTTTTGATAGACATGAACATTAGTTTTGCTGTTCTTTTTGTCATGGTGTTGTTCGGGCGACTGTGTGTTTTGTATGTGGTGCTTCCTTCATGACTCATACATGTACCTGCGTTCTATTCTAGTAAGTTATTGTGTATTCGACGACAGGAGTTGAGATGTGAAGAAATTCAGATTGTGAGGGCATATCACATTTGTTTTATTTCCCTCAAAGTACACGCATTATCCAAGCAGGTTCTGTATTCGTTGCGTTGATTACAAATTTATGAAAGAAAACTATCGTCATACATATTATTGAGTTGAACATTTTAAAAGCATTATCAACAAAGGAATTTTGACCGTTGCAGACAGTGTAGAATCAGTTCAATATACTTCCATAAGCAAACAAAGCAGACACTGATAAGATGGCTCCTAAAGGAGGCGTCTGATATGGTTCTACTCTCTTTGCAAATGCGTAAAAATGCGTTTATATGAAGGAAAGAATTATAGTCTGCATATAGTACGTCACCACATAATAATGTAGAAATTGCTATTTGACGACATCGTAATGTTGTTGCATAACACATGTAACAAGTAAGCAGACTATCACGAGATGCAGTGCTTCAGATAATGTTTCGATAAATACATCTTAAACTTGGCTTACAGTATGTCTGGCCCGATGGCGTAGTGGTTACGATGGTCGCTTATCGTGCAGTCAACCCCGGTTCGATTCTCGCCGCTGACGAATTTTTTTTCTCTTTTTCCTTTCTATTTTGTTTTAAATGACGGTTTGGGTTTTTACTGGGATACTTAATGATAATTATCCATATTAAGTGTTTTTTCTTTCAATTTAATACGTTATTTTTGTTAAAACAATTTTGAAGAAAAATTAAAAATAGTTCCTGTTGGAAGAAGAAATTCCTACACCTACTATACAAATAAACCTCTGCTGTACATATAAACTTAGGTTTATTGTGCTACCCCTTTATTACGTCACTAGCGCATGTAGTGACGTGATAAAATTGAATTGAAGATAAGGATTTTAAATCATAACATATATATCTACAGTATTCAGAAAGACAAATACAAAATTGTTACGTATATAGTAAGTATTAATGTATATCGTCGCTGTGCTGACAAAACCTCGTATAATGAAAATCACTACTTTTCAGGAGAAGCAAAAAACTGATTTTTTTTATGAATTCGTCTTTATGTGACAAATAAGGTCTATATTCTGGTACCATATTAAAACACAAATTAATAGATAAAACGTTATTTAGAATAATCATTAATAAAACTTTATTTTTTCTATCATTTGGACTGACGATTTTTTAAATGTACGATATTTTTGTACCAAGTTTTGTTCACTTTATGTATATACGAGTTTTTACCACTTATACGATATTTCGTCGTTTATTTTTTATCCGGCGATCATGATATACGACAATTTACATTTCACTTGAGTTTAAGTTTTGCTCTATGTGGAAAAGTAGTAAAGTCAAGCAGGCAAAGCCACATGCAAGACGCAACCACCACCAAAACACCGATAGACAGCATGACACACACACACACACACACACAACCACACACCCAAACGCACCCACACACACACACACACACACACACACACACACACACACACACACACACACACACACACACACACACACACACACACACACACACACACACACACACACACACACACACACACACACACACACACACACACACACACACACACACACACACACACACACACACACACACACACACACACACACACACGAAATGAACACAGAAAACACCAAAAGACACACAAGAAACAGGGACAAACGTTCCACAACATGAACAAACCACAAGCACAAAGACGCAAGGCAAACAAAAGGAAGGGTGACAAAGAGAGTACCGCCTTGGCACGGTCAGCAGCAAAAACACCACTGGGGGTTTAAACCGGTTTACGGACGTCCTAACCTCACACTTCTCTCAAAGTCACCCTAGCTTTACAAATATTGTAAATAAAGGTATCCCCGCTGGACTTACCCACAACATAGACGACGGTGAACACAGGACCACAATACATGCACTGACCTAATCTGCATGTGTTTTGATATGTTTAATGTCATTGCTCCGCATGCATGAAGTATAAAATTTACACAAGGTTTTGATATTGAAAAATTCAGACCAATAAATATACGAGGTTTAGTCACGGGCGAGTTTTGACACTTTTCATTGGTCGATTGCGCTGAGATTTTGATAGGATGTGGACATTGTAAATTTAAATCAGAAATCGTGAATAAACGATTTTCGGCCAAAATGGATAGACGAGGTTTTGTCAGCACAGCGACGTTATACTTATGTTGATTGATTGCTGATGTAATCGTAAATATGAAGGGAAGTGAGTAAAATTGGAAACTTACAATCTTTATTTGATTACTGATATTTTCGTTTAATGTGTTGCATAAAACCAGCCATGTAAGTGTCTACCATGAGATGATATATATATACAGAATACCATATACACTTAACCTTATTCCAATCACCACAACCTCAGTCGTATTTGTAAACGGCTTGGAACAAGATGAGACGCGAAATAACTCCGACTCTCACCTGGCTCCAAGCTGTTTAACGCATGTCAATAGTTTCTCAAAAGCGTGTCCGAATAGAAAGTAGTCAAATTGTACCCGATTCAAAATTTAGCAGACAGTATTATGTGTTCACAGAGTGTAAGGGCTGATAATATATAGATGTCATATTTGATGAATTACGTTCTCCTACTGTTTATCATTAATTCTTGGATAAAGAATGGATCTACAATTCTCCACAGACAATCTCATATTAAAAATACGATATGGTGTCTGGAAGCATCTGATACCTAGACTAATACGTTAGAATTTATATAAGTAATTTATTCTGCACATAAGGCATTTTGTTTCTAAGGTACATTAGACGGTGTTCAAACCAGATGTCCAGATAAGATGCGTAAATTTCAAACATTTCCTTTAATTATTCTCCACGAATCCCTATAGTGTGACAACTCTTAAGAGACGATTCTAAAAAGTGTTTCACAGTAAAGGGTTTGATGGAGAAAAGAGGATTTTAGTATTTGAGTATGCACCTTTATATTTAGCTCTGTTTTCAAACCATGTGCACGATATACATGTATTATGTATTACGTCAAGGTATACACTATTTGCACCTCTTTTCGCTACACTGCTCGTATAACAGCAAATAAATGTTATGCATTTGCCAACAGACACTCTCCACAACCACAGTAAAGCCCCATATACCTGTTAGGTAGAAATGTTTGTTGTGCTTTGTTCTTGTTGTCTGTTTTGTCTTATTTTGGGTTGGCATTAATAACGAAAATGTTACCATGAGGACATTGAATGCCACTTAGGTAAATGATGCATTGCATTCATCTAGGACTAAGAAAAACAAATTAATTTAACATCAACAACTCCAAATCTGATATACAGCATATAATATCGTACATGGTTGGTTCTAAAAGGCTGTATAACTCGAAATCAGGATTACTCCTTTATCTGAAAATTGAATACCGCTTAAGCCGGTGCTAGGGGGCGTGAGCAGTGTTGCACTCTCAATTACTGCTCATGAACAGACTCAATAAAACCAGGTCTGCAATTTTCTCTTTTGTGTTGCAAATTTTGCTTTCGGGGGATCACCTCCTTTCAGAATTTATTGTGCACGATATGTAGTGTCAGTGCTTTATTATGTGTACAACATACATCCAGATAGTTTAAGGGGCGTTTTATATGTCAAAATATATACCCTGTTGCGTCTATCAACAAACGCATTGAATGATATTATTTACACGAATATTTGGCATTGTATAATCGCTTGTGTGACCGATGTAGATGACATATTTTCTGAGGCGCTAGCCGAAGGAAATGCAACATTTACATCGGCCAAACTAGCACTTACTTCCAGTCGTATAACGAATTTGTAACCAGTCAACGTTCCTCTCAATACCCACGTAAGTCTAACTGATATGACACCAGATTAATATAATTTCACATCTGGGATGTCCATGAAAAAGCATACAAATGATTTTAAGACTTTTTAAGTGGTAATCCTTTCATTTTCTTTTTTAACCCTTTCCATTATGTAAGCTCATTTTTACGCATCTGCAAACAGAGTATACCCAGATGAGACGGCTCCTATAGGAGCCGGCTGATCAGGGTCTGCTCTGTTTGCTTATGTTGTAATATAGATATGATTATACAGCTGCTGACTGAGCTAAAATGCCCTGTGCTCATATGTCATTATAAAAAATAATCTGATTAATATTCATGACGTCATTATTTCTTACATGAATATTCAACAGAGAAAGGCTTAATCACAATAATCAAGGTTGAAACGGATTGAAATAAAATTGAAATATTACCTTTGTCGGTATTAAATTGTGTACGGTATGGTTCTCTGTGTTTTCAGTCCCTTGTTCTGTGCCATCTGAGCCTATTATGCCATTGGTTCTATAATATTTCGACATAAATGATACTGATTTTGAAACATAATTATTATATAAATACAGAGCAACAGATAAGGTGCGTACTCAAATGCTAAAATCGGCATTTCTTCACCAAACCCCATGTTGTGACCAATATTTTGAATCTTCTACTCGAGGCGATTGTACACAACATAGGGTTTGGTGGAAAAAATAAGAAGTTATTCTTGAAAAAACTTTAATTGATGCATCATATCAGGACCTCTTATAAGCTTAAACATATGCGACAACGAGTATCAAGGGCATGCGCAAAAATATGTTTTGGTTGTGTCTAATTTACAATGTAACTAAATAAACAGTAAAGCATGGTATATGAAACGCGTAGCAAAATGCAACGTGGTCAACATTGCAAATCTATAATGACATTAGATTCCTTAATGTAAATATAAAACAGATAAGGAATCCATCAGGCAGTCAGCAAAATGAAACATATATAGGAATCCCCCATGCATATTTAGGTCGGGTAGGAATATTTCATACCAGGATCAGAGATTCATGTAGGCGTGAGGCTTATTTCTGATCCCGAGGATGAGCTATTCTAGACACACATGCATTCACAAATGATGCATTTCCCCCTTTAAGAATGGTTCATTTGTGCGGAACTTGTAATTACTGTCCCGAGACCATTATTCTTGTGATTATCTGGCTGCTCATTCATAAATTCAAATAATTGTAAAATCCATACGATGTGTGAAAGGACGACTGAAATTATTCCTTACAAAGGAATGAAGCGCAGATATAGAAATAAAGTTAGAGACAAAAAGTGAAGTCCCTGATCAGATCAGACGCCGCATTGAAAAGGTTGCGTCTGATCTGGAACTGCACTACTTGTCGTGTTGCATTTTTGCGACATTGGCGGCGAAAGTGTTTGCGACAAATACGTCATTGGCCATGCTGATGCGCGTAGACATTAAGTGAACTCTACTTCTCGCATACAGATATACACATGGAATGTCATTGACAGGCATCTTTATGTGGTTTGAGGATGGGCACATTGACACAGAAACACAGATGGTGCTCACTCGCTCTCTGTCTGCCTGTTTAAACTGTAGATAACAAATGGAACCTGTTGATTTATTAACCCTTTCCCTGATAAACATTTTTTGCATGCTTTGACCACTTCATGAAACTGAATTTTATACGACAAAAACTATGAACACTTAAGACATATTGGCTTCAAACAATAAGATCACATTTCATAAGCAAACAGAGCAGATCCTGATCAGACGACTCATACAAAAGCCGTTTGACATGTCTTCTCTGTTTGAAAAGGCGTGCAAATGAGTATACATAGCGGAAAGGATTAACTGAATGTTGCTCTGTTCTTAGCCAGTTTGAACTCCTGCAGAGTATAACATGCAGTTAGGTTTTGTTTAGTGTAGTTTGTTTTTATTCTCTCGTGTTTCATAATTAGCATTATTTAGCGAGTCCGTTGACAATGCTAGAATGAAATGCTACGAACAGCATTGATCCCTTGACATGGGAAACATATTTATCTTCAAAGAACAAACGCATTTCTTCCATGGACGAAGTAGGGATAATAAAAGCAGGTTGCCATTCAATACAACGCGAAAGACATGCCCCTTTTGTTCCGCATAAAACATATCACCTGTCTAAGGAAGACTCGATTTTGAGATCAATTAAGAGAGCGATTTTTATAAAAAATAAAAGTGTACTACTTATTGTATCTTGAATTCAATATCTAACTTTAAAAGTGATTAATATGGACAATTAGAGCCATGTACAATTACGCCAGTTATAGATGCGGCTAGTAGCGCATATTACCTTTCTAATGTCAAATAAAAAGATTGCCTCAGCAATATGGTCAATAAAACAACACTTGTATATCATTCCACACCAATATAATATGTTAAATATGTAAACTCCCATAATGTTTCTGTCGGACAAGTTATATTCTGTGTTTAAGGAGGTCTGAAGATTGATTGCTCTATAAACAAAGTTAATAAAGCATTTACGTTCCTTTACATGCATAGATAAAGTTAAATAAATGTTAATGCTTTATGACACGCCTAGAATACAGGTGGTACCTTAATACAAGTATACAAGTACAAAAATGAGTCATGCAGGAAACACCACATACAGAACAAACAGTCGCCCGAACAGCAACTCGATAAATACAAGACAAAAGTAATGCAGTTTATATGTGAGCTTTTTGCTTTTCGTTTGATCTGCAAAAAGCTACAACATGCCGTACACGCACACAATTACAAATTTTATAATTGTCGCTTAAGACATGTTCTACTGTATTAGTGAAATGATATCGACATTATATCGGTCAACAAAGCTGTATATTTGTCTTATATCTGTATGGTTCAGGAAAGGAATGGATAGTAAAACATGAAATAGCGATCCGTTTCACAATATGTTGTTTATAGAGTGAACCATTTAACAAAAACAGAGTTAAGTATTATATCATACAAATTAAGTAGATACAATGAACGAGGCCTAACAGCATATAACTTAATTCTTATATCTCGGCGTCTCATCTTGGCCTAAATTGTTTGCAAATGCGAGTAATGCCGAGCTAAGTATGGGTTAAATAATAAGTGCTTTTCTCAATATCACACATTTCTTTGTAAATGCAGATTCTAATATTTCAAACATTTATTTTTGACAGATATCGCAGACAGCAAAATATAAAGACTCATAACTTTTGGTTTTGATAAACTACACAGTTTTGTGATATTTGAAGCTTACGTAAATATTGTTTACAGTGTCTCACCATTCTGTCATTGTTTCCACACATACTGCAATGCTATATTACAATATATCAGTGCTACGGGTTATATCTGGTATCTATTTCAAACAGGGACTCGATAAATAATACACTTTATACGCTTTGTTTCCTTGTGTAGCGACAATACATGGTAGCATTTTCATAACCTAATTACATGTATTTGAATGGCAAAACATGCACACGGTTTAGCCTTAAATGGTACATATACCAGATACATCAGATTCAACAAAATCGTGATTTGCTCGTTTGTTATTCAGTACACTTTTCCTGGTCGTGTTGGAACTATATTTGAAATATTTCAAAGGATAGCGATTTACAGCATCATATTTAGTTTACTATAATAAAATAATTGTCACCGTTGTTTCTTAGTGAACACCTGAACAGCGTGGTGCGCATCCTATACATGTGTTTATATTGAAATTAAGTAAAGTGCAAAAGAAACAGATGTGTCACACGCTCGGGAAGCGTGATTATTTTCATGACAAAGGGTGTCCGACAGACAATCGACTTCAACCTTGTTTAGGTGACAGATGAATAATACTTTTATGATACTGGATGAATAGTTTCAAATAAGTTTGACAGCCTGTAAATAGAACGGCATGAGAAGATTTACTTAGAATATGCAATAGGGAAAACACGAAAGGTTGATAGCAGTTTATATTAGCGTGTGTCCCACTAACCGCGATCTGAGACGCACATATGCAAACATATTGGCTCCAGATGAGCTCGGCGTCTTATCAGGATCCAAGCTTTTTGGCACATGGACATTTATTTGGGATAAGCATTATTTAATTAAATTCCAGTGCAGAAAAAACACTCAAACAAAGGTCGTCTAGAAATAACTTACAGTCATGGTTTCAAATACGCCATTGATACAATCAATTACGGGATATATGTAACTTGTATTAACGACGATAATTGTTCAGAGTTCAATTTGTTTCACGAAATAGTAAATGATTACTTTGAGACA
Source organism: Azorinus chamasolen (assembly GCA_963576725.1). Classification (NCBI taxonomy): domain Eukaryota; kingdom Metazoa; phylum Mollusca; class Bivalvia; order Cardiida; family Solecurtidae; genus Azorinus; species Azorinus chamasolen. Next base: position 78,220,596 of record OY755242.1, read on the forward strand.
CTTCATTAGTTAATGAAAACGACACTTAAAGCAAGACACATATTCATATATATATATAAACGGACTCCAAATGTGTTGCCAACGACCTAATCAAGTTTGGAATATTTGATAAGGAATTTTTTCTTTTGCCGATTCATCTCATAATATATTAAAAGTACATGTATGAGTCATGCAGGAAACACCGCATACAAAACACACAACCGCCCAAACAGTACCACAACGACAAACAGCAAATGTACATGTATATAAAAGACACAAAGAGACACACGGACATAACAAACAAACAATAGGACGAAGATGGAAGTACCACCTTAGAACGGTCATAGTCAAAAGTCACTGGGGGTTAAACCGGTTTAAGAGCGCCCAACATCACACTTATTCCATCCCTACCCTAAAAGACAAACAGTGTAAATAAACTTATCCCCTCTCCGACTTATGTACAACAACCGCGATGACAAATACAGTGGTAAAGCGCACGTAAAATGAAAACATTTAAGTGAAACAAACTGTATCCGCCTATCGCTAGTGTACTCAATGTTGAGCTGCAATCAGAGTAACTGTAGAAAAGTAATTAAGAGTACAACAAAAACGAGATAGTACAAATATCCGACGACCTCCTTCCGTTTCTGAAGAAGACGCCTTCATAGAGTACTGAGCATTTCTTGTCATCGTACATGCAAAGAGGCCAGCGTGATTGCCAACTGTAAAAGGGTTGACAACCAGACATGCAGTATGTTGTAATACAATAGGATCATATCCCTTTTTAATGAATTTTTAACATATTTGATGAACAAAGTGAGAAAATGGGTATATCCAATAATTTTACGAAGTTTGTAAATCACATCACCATACAATTCAGGATGTGAAATACCGTGTCGAAGGAGTGACTTGAGATTACATTTGTATTTGTCAATAAGAGAGATTTCGATAATAAATTTAGAGAAAGTTTTTCTTAGTTTTTGGTATCTATATCCTTGCTTAAGCAGCTTTTCGGTTAAAATGAGATTTTGACTGTTAAATCGTCAACATATGAACATGCTCTAGCAAAACGAATAAGTTGAGATATATAAACCCTTCTCTTGCTGAATTTTAAAAGACATTTCTCCTTTTTTTATCCAGGTCCTGTTGTATAATTACATATATCTTCACTGCCTACAAATGTTTCTCTATGCAATCACTGCTGTGGAGTGGACTGGTTGCACAGTCAATTTGTAAATAGTGCAGACCCTGATGAGACAGTTACTGCAGGAGCTGTCTCATCTGGGTCTTCACTATTTACAGGTAGGTATATTGACGTGAATAGCAAGCGAATATATCTTCACTGCCTACAAATGTTTCTCTATGCAATCACTGCTGTGGAGTGCACTGGTTGCATAATCAGTTTGTAAATAGCGCAGGAGCTGTCTCATCACGGTATTCCGTTTTTACAGGTAAGTATATTGACGAAGGGTTTAAACTTACCCCCGCTGTGAATAATATCCGCCAATATTTAAATATGGTGCAATTTTGACTACTTCTGATTCAACAAAGTTTTTTAGACATACCGAATATCAGACAGTTCGGATCCTATTGAGATAATGCTTTTCTCAACGAGATGATTTTGATTTTATTATTGTAAATTTTCCTCATCTTGACGGGGATGTTCCCCGTGCTCCATCTTACGGGGTTTATATATCTCAACTTATTCGTTTTGCTAGGGCTTGTTCATCTATTGACGATTTTAACAGTCGAAATCTCATTTTAACTGAAAAACTGCTTAAGCAAGGATATAGATACCATAAACTAAGAAATATTTCTCTAAATTTTACTATCGAAATCTCTCGCTTATTGGCAAGTACCAATGTAATCTCAAGGCGCTTCAGCGACACGGTATTTCACATCCTGAATTTTATGGTGATGTGATTTTCAAACTTCGTAAAATTATTGGACATACCCATTTTCTCACTTTGTTCATGAAATATGTAAAAAAATTCATTAAAAAGGGATATGATCCTGTAGTACTACAACATACTGCATGTTTGGTTGTCAACCCTTTTACAGTTGGCAATCACGCTGGCCTCTTTGCATGTACGCCGACAAGAAAGGTTTAGTACTCTATGAAGGCGACCTCTTAAATCCAGAAACGGAAGGAGAACGTCGGATATCTGTACTATTTCGTTTTTGTCGTACCCTTTATTACTTTTTTCTACAGTTACTCTGTTTGCAGCTCAATCATTGAGTACATTAGCGATAGGTGGATACAGTTTGTTCACTTAAATGTTTTTGTTATACATGCACTTTACCACTGTATTTGCCGTCGCGGTTGTTGTAGCTTAGTCGGAGAGGGGATACGTTTATTTACACTGTTTGTCTTTTAGGGTGCGGATGGAATAAGTGTGATGTTGGGCGCCCATAAACCGGTTTAACCCCCAGTGATTTTTGTCACTGACCGTTCCAAGGCGGTACTTCCATCTTCCCTCTATTGTATGTTTGTTTTGTCTTTGTGCGTCTCTTGATGTTTTTATAGTTATGTACATTTGCTGTTTCCTTGTGTTGCTGTTCGGGCGACTGTTTGTTCTGTATGTGGTGTTTCCTGCATGACTCATTTATGTACTTTTATCTTGCCATAGGCAACTGCACAAATGCATGGATCGACGTCTAACCAGGATCCAATCTATACAAAAGACACGAACAAATCCGGAGTAAGGAAACAATGCTCAAAATAAGTGTTTGTGCTGACATATTGTTAAAACAATATGAATGCTAAATATGCATATTAACGCAATGTGAAGTAAGAAGGGTACATTATGCGTTTACACGTGATTCCAATGATGTTATTAATTTGCCTTAGAACTGAAAAACAGATTTTGATGTACAGTGCCTGTATCGGTAGCGTATTATGTTCCCGCATATATAGGACAGCTACTGAAGAAGATATTGAATGATCTTAGTCTACACCGTTTTGTTTCAATAGTGTGCAGTGTTTTACTAGTATGAAACGTAAAACCGTTGACGGTGTTTATTCGGGCTGTCTGCAATGGTATTTATCACTGCTTACATATATTGAAGTGAAATAGGCATAGGTCTTACCATCAATGGCATTACACGCAGCATTCGCAGATATTGAGTTACAAAATAGAGTTTGCAAACGCTTAACCCTTTCGGCGCCAACTTTCTAATTGTCGTCTGCAATCCAAGTTTGTTAAATCATTCAGTAAAATAAGGAAATGAATAAATGCAAATTTCAAAGGAATAAAGCACATATATAGAAATAGAGATTGAGACAAATAGTGAAGTCCATGATCAGACGCCGCCTTGACTGCACTACTTATATTTATGCGACATTGGCGGTGAAAGGGTTAATAGTAAGATCATGACTAAATCCATTGTTTCCATATGCACTGAACACGTCTACCAAATATGTCGATGGTATTGCGTTGGGTATTACAACACACCATCATATTATATATATTAGGACCAGGGTTACTCTTACAAAAGGGTTATACGTGGTCTGGTACAGTTGCTTCGTAAACGTTTTCGCAGTTTGAACACTGAAAAATATGTACGAAATATTTCCAAGATGAATTTGCGACTATCAATCGTTTATTATGCATGTATGATGCATTGATGTGCCCATCCCCACAGAGTAATCATCCAGTGGCAGGACACGTGGAGTATCCAGTTAACGAAGAGCACATAGGTTTTGGCAACATCATTGACATGGTGTTTCCGTTAGCCATTTTAGGTACCCTCTCCAATCCACTTGGCTGTATCTTGGTTAATACTGGCTCTAGGAACTTTGCTGAGGATGGGTTGAATTTCAACACATTTACAGTGTTTAACTATCAACTCTTTTCACCGTATTAGTGAAAATTGATTGTACTTCTATCCTGTTTGCTTTTATTAGTTATTTAGAAACAGTTTAACTTTAATTGATGAAGGAAACATATATCAAGTTCATTCATGTCTAGACACTTGATTGATTACGTCCTGGCTTAACTAATATTACTTTGAACTGTCTGGAAGTAGAGTAGTTAACCTTTCCCGAATAAACATGTTATGCATGTATTGGTCACTTCATGAATATTCATTAAACTTTAATTTCATGATGCAACGTGTTTCTTTGTTTGTTTAAAGGGGTTTTATATTGACTTAACAGTTTTTAGTCATATCACGACGTCCAGCTAATTACACGTGGATGAGTGTCCCTGAGGTGCTTCCATGTATGTAACACACTCACTTATGTCGTACACAGAAGAACACACAGACCTACCGCATGCCAGAGTGAATGCTTCATAACATGATATGAAAAATCTAAATATACAGACCGGGATTCAAACCACAGCTGTGAGAGACTAAGTGATTTGCCTAAGTGCTTAGACAAAAGCTGTGGGAACAAATCTATAGATTGGCATAAGCAAGCAAGGAGACTGGTCAGACTTCTACATGAGTTCTCTTATCTTCGTCTACTAAACTATTTATTTGCAAATGCGTTAAACGGAGTTAATTTAAAAAATATGATATAAATTCAAAGAGGAGATCGTTGTGTTTGACCTTCATTTTTTCTACACACTGATCACCCATTCCGTTGCGAATGTGTGATTACCTATGCAAACAGTGCAATAGGGCAAACATGTACGATTGACAGCAGTTTATATCGTATTCGTATTTTAGCGTGTGTCCCGCTAACCGCGGTAACCGAGTAAGTATCATTCATTGACTGGGTAGATTAATCATGTGGTTCCTACCGGTTAGTGATTTTATATTTATTGTATGTCTATTGCATATCTTTCATTGACTGGGTAGATTAATCAAGTGGTTCCTACCGGTTAGTGGTTTTTATATTTATTGTATATCTATTGCATATCTTTCATTGACTGGATGGACGATCATGCGGTTCCTTCCGGTTTATGATTTTCATATCTATTGTATATCTTTTATATATCCTTCACTGACCAGATGGACGATCATGCGTTCCTTCCGGCTAGTGATTTTATATTTATTGTATATCTATTGTAAATCTTTCATTGTCTGGATAAATAATCATGCGGTTCGTTCCGATTATTTCATCCATGTGCAGCGCTTTTGAACGCACATATCCTGTGTGAAAAGAGCGCTATATAAATGTGGTATAATGATAATAATAATATATTTGGTAATATGACTGTGTTTGTGAAATATAGGAGAGGAAATTGTAGAAACATTTTTTCATGTTTGCCTTCACAAAATACATTTTTGCTGGATTGTGTCTGTCAGCAGAAAAAACTAAAACCCAGCATATTCAACAATGCTTAACCATTTCCCTCATATAAACGTGTTTTCACGCATTTGCAAATAGAGTAGACCCAGATCAGATGGCTCATAGGGGAGCCATTTGATCAGGGTCTGCTCTGTTTGCTAATAGAATTTTATAGATCTGTTTCTTTGCTTTCTAAAATGTCTACAATGCTCCACCTTCCATGTTTCGTTATAGCCATTTTGTTAATAAATATTCGGTAGGTATTGAAAGCTGGCCTAAATACAGAACAGGGAAAGGGTTAAGACTGTTTTATCCCACGCAACGATGGTATCAGTCTGGAGTTTCAGCAGATGATAATAATCGTAAGGCGTTCATGCGTAACATAGTAACTAGTTTGCATCTCTATCATATTACATGATAAGCAAGGTTTTACGCAAGCGTAAAATGGCTGCATAAAATACATTAAGCAGAATAGAAGAAAGTGCGGTAACAATATTGTTTAGTACTTATAATTAAAAGATACATGGGGAAAGCATTACTATATGGACTAGAACTATCACTAAAGGGGATTAATACCCCCACTAGCACATTTGACACAGATGGGGTCAGTGCAGGACAACTTCAATCTCCGTAGCACTACCCATCAACTCAATGCAGGACAACTTCAATCCGTATTACTACCCATCAACTGAGATATTATTATTATATCTATCGCATGGTCTAAACTGTAACTAAATATAAGGGAGATAATTCAATAATGATGTAATGAAGTAAAAACCAAAATCACAGGAGTTTAATTTCAAGAATGTTCCATTGAAGCAAAGACCTATGAAAACCTATGTGTGTATAGGTATTTGAAGTGTGTGTGTGTGTTTCACTTGTTTCGTTTTCATTTGTTAACTTTTGAAAAAGGAGATGATTAACGAAAAGAAGAGACGAATCTAAACCCTTATCGCAGATGCACAACTTCAGATGGTTCAACAATACTTCAAAATTTAAAAAGGTTCTGTTGAAGTATGACAGAGTAAAGCTCCGGATCGCTAAATTTTGATTTGCTAAATTTAAAAAAGGGAGATAATTCATGAATGAAGAATCAAATAAAAACCGCAATTGCAGGTGCACAATCTCAGATGGTTTTCAACAATACTTCTTAATTTAAAAATAAAATCTGTTAAAAGAAGTTCTGTTGAGGTATGACAGAGTAAAGCTCAGGACTAAATTTCATATATTAAAATTACGAAAAGGGAGATAATTCAATAACGAAATGACGAATCAAAACTGCAATCGCAGGTGCACAACTTAATATAGTGACTAACAATACTGATTAATTTAAAAAATGTTCCATTAAAGAATTGCAGAGCTAAGCTCCGGACAAAATTTCGTCTATTAAAAGTACGAAAAGGGAGATAAATCAATAACGAAATGACGAATCAAAACTGCAATCGCAGGTGAACAACTTCAGATGGTGATCAACAATACTGCATAATTTAAAAATGTTCCGTTGAAGGATGGCAGAGTAAAGCTCCGGACAAAATTCCGTCTACAGACGGACGGACGGACAGATGGACGGACGGACGGACGGACAGACGGACGGATGGATGGACGGGCGGAGTGATTCCAGTATACCCCACTACACTTCGTTGTGGGGGTATAATTAAAAGCAGAAGAGGGAGAGTGCTATGAGCTATGATGCATTACATATATGACACCAAACACAAAACTTGTAGCACCATACGAAATTCATCACTAGTTTCATCAAACACATCACATAACTACTGCTAAATAGGCATACACTTGCCCCCAAATTAACAACATGTTAGTATACGTTATACATTTAGATGAAAACAAATTCATGCACAATGGTGAAATAGGCAAAACGGGCCACCTGAAAATAAAACCACCAGTAAAAGGTCTTAGCTAAATAACTTTACACAAAATAAACAAAATAAGAAAAATATGTACAAATGGTTTTAAACCAAAAGCACGTAAACTAAGGGAGCTAAGAATAAATGAGAGAGAAAAGTTTTAAGGTTCTACTAAGGTTCAAACCCTCGACCTCAGGCTTCCTAAGTCAACGCTATAACCATTTGACCACGCTGACAGCTATACTTGCGTCAGTTATTTTAATATATTATACCTAATTCGCCAGCATTCACTGAAAACGGATCATGGCAGAAAAGAAAACTAATTTTACCCCGACAAAAATGTGTGCCCCCGCTGGAAAAAAAATATGAATGAAAATGATTAAACTAAATAAGTTTATATATAAATAAAACGTAGTCTCACAATAAATCATGGTGATTAAAACGAGTGGATTTTAGAGAAACACAGGACCGCAGTACATCATGGTCCAAATTCAAAGCCGTATCAGATTAGGCTGCTTTCGCAGCCCAATAAGCATCGGCCATCATGTTTACTGTCATTACAGAGATAGAAATGACGCCTGTTATGTATGTTTTAACATTTATATTTTAACATCGACTTGCATAAGCAGCCACCTGCCTAAAATATTTAAATTCCTTTCTACTTGAATTCCGGTTTAGAGGGGTTTAACTGTACTCCACAAACACGTCGTTTTATGCCTTTTAAAAACAAGAATAATCAAATTCATATTATTTTTGTCATTTTATCTTACATTAATATTCCTGGAGTAAAGGGTTACATTTGCGCAAACATCCCAGGCCCAAAATAGAACAGAATTTTGACAAAATACAAAATTAGGGAAGAGCGGCTTCAGCTGTCATACATCAATGCTTATTCCCAACCGTCCGTAGAAATTCAGACATATGAAGATAAAATTGTAGCTTAAACGTCTGTCTTGAAATGTTAGATGAGGTTGTTTGCGCGTCCTTCGAACGTAATTTAAAACACCGACGAAGCAGCGTGTACACACGGGAATCGCCTTGTAGGATACACCGAATCTCATTATGACTGCTTTGGAACATTAATCAGTCGTATTTGGTCCATGGTAATCAGTTTTGGAAACAAAACCCTGTTCCAACTCTGTATGTCCAGATGTGAGATCAGTCGCCAGTATTCAATATTTTTTACATTTGTATAAAAATGTGACAAGATCTGGCAGAATGATGTGGCTCATTTCAATTATTAAATCAATTCCTTTTGTACACAGGTCCCTCTTCTGGGAATGTTTGCATTCCATGACAGACGTTTATTAATGATTTCTAGATAGCGTCAACATTATGAGACGAATTATATAATTACATATGGATCTATAAAAATCAATTTCTGTCTGGTTTCTGCAGTGATTGATAATATGTAACTCTTACTCCATAAATAAGCCTTTTTACGCATTTTCAAACAAAGTTGGTAAAGATCAGACAGCTCGTTCAGGCTTTGCCGTATTGGCTTATGAAATAATATGTAGATCTGCTTCTTCAGTTTCCTCCATTGCAAACAAACATGTTTTTGATATTACGCTATTGCGATTATTCAGGAAATTCATATCCAAGATGCCATTTTGTCTTACATAAATAATCACGGAATAATAGAGTTAATACAATTAAGGTTTATAACTGGTCACTAGACTGGCGCAATGTTTTGCATTCTTGTCTTATTCACAGATGACGTTATATGCGTATAAAGATTAGTTTTCCTAAGTATATTGGATATATTTTACGATCTCATCCCTTTTTTAACCCTTTACTCCATAGATATGCCTTTGCAAACAGAACCGACCAAGATCAGACGGCTCCTATAGGAACCGTCTGATCAGAATATGCTCTGTTTGCTTATGCTATAATGTAGATGGGATTCTACAGTTAACTCAACTTTTATTTAACCCATTTACTCATAGGCTATTTTTAGATACAACTGCTTTGAATAATCTACCGAAAAGGAGCATTAACTAGAGAAAAGGAAAATTTTAGAATTGTGTAGTTTGAAAGCATTGTGATAAATAGAGCATTTGCTCCTATAGGAGCAAATGCTCTATTTATCACAATGCTTTCACAAAGTGACTTTTACAGAGCCGTCAAAAGTCGTCAATATGAGGGAATGGGTCAAAAGGCGTCAATATGAGGGAATGGGTTAATAACGATACCTTTATGAATACTGAGTATTGAATTATTTCAATTATGGCATATGAACAAGGGAATATTTGGTCATGGCAGAAACTGTATTTCTCCATCAACTAATAAAGCAGATATATATCCTTTTATGAAGCTCCTATAATATCTGGCTGGTCTGGACTGATGCTGTTTTGAAATGCGTAAATATGTTCCCTTATCAAGCATAGGATAATTTACCTTATACTTGCCTTTAATTCACTTACAAGTTTCTAGAATTAGTGTTTCAAGTTTTCGATTTTGTTTCAAAATAATTAAATTTCAGGTTTTTAGTTTCAGTTTTAATAATATGCTCTCGTTACTCCATAAATACGGTTTTCTACGCCGTTTCAGACATAGTAGACCCCGATCAGACGGATCGTTTTGGAACCGTCTGTTCAGGGTTTACTCTGTTTGCTTCTAGGGATAAAGGGTTAAACAACATATTAAGGGGTTGCAAACATAGTAAACCCAGATCAGACGGCTCCTATACATGTAGGAGCCGTCTGATCAGGATCTGCTCTGTTTGCTAGTGGAATTTGAATGATCTGTGTATTTGCTTTCTAAAATGGTTTATATGTTGTCGATGATTATTCAGTAGGTATTAAAGTTTGGAATAAATATTGAACAGGGAAATGGTTAACACGTATCAAGCTTAGCGCAACTTGGCTGGTATTGCGAAACAGCTTGACTCCAGATGAGACGTATAATAACTCGACGTCTTATTAGGATCTAAACTGTTTGATACTAGATCAATAGTGATTTAAAACATTGAACAGGTCGGATGTTAATAAACAAAATGAAAGTGACTTTATTTAGTTCTGCTTGAAAAGGGTCAAGGCATCGGTATTTTTTTCATGTGATGTGCTAGATCGACACTATTTAGTTAGAATAGATGTACCATGTAGATGGAAGTTAACTCATTCCCTCCTAGACCTTTTTAGACGAACGCTCCTTGAATTAATCTACCGAAAAGGAGCCTTAACTATAGAAAGGGAGAAGTTTAGAATAGCATTGTGATGGTTTCCATAAAGGTGTTTACATAGATGCAAAATGAAGTCAGTAGGATAGAATGCGTTAAAATACATGTTTCTTGAGTTTAATTGCGGCAAACATTTTCTGAATATCAAACAGTTTGAATCTAGATAAGAAGCCGTGTTTAAGCAGTGTTTCCTTGATATCACTAATCGCTTCAAGGCCGAAACTACAGAACCATGCCTATATAATATCATCAGCAAACAGAGCAGACTCCCATAGGAGCCATCTGATCAGGGTTTACTCTGTTTGCAAAGGCGTAAACAGGCATATTTATGGGGTAAAGCTGAAGGCGATAATGTGAATGTACATATCAACTATGACTGATGTAGATAAAAAAGAAAATAACTGACTGTGACTAGACTGTCTATAAATCTTCATCACCTTAAAAGCTTTGCTAAATTTATCTTATACGGAACATTACGGCTTCATTTTTCTGCCCTAATATCTGAATCCAACTGAACCACTTTGAAGCTGACACTTGGTGAATAAATTCTGAAAGTAAGAAATCGCTCGAAAGCAAAAACAGCAATGCGAAAAGAGAAAATTGCTGACCCAGTTTTACTGAGTCTGTTCACGAGCAGTTATTGATTGAAATGCAACACTATTCACTACTCACGTCCTTGGTATTGGCATTCATAATTACCAATGTAAATGATACCTTGGTATCCATAATTACCTATGTAAACAATAACTCCACATCCGTGTTTACCTATGTAACAGTATCGTGATTACCTATGTAAACAGTATCTCAACATCCGTGATTACTTATGTAAACAGTATCTCAACATCCGTGATTACCTATGTGAACTGTATCTCAACATCTCAACATCCGTGATTACCTATGTAAACAGTATCTCAACATCCGTGATTACCTATGTGAACTGTATCTCAACATCTCAACATCCGTGATTACCTATGTGAACTGTATCTCAACATCTCAACATCCGTGATTACCTATGTAAACAGGATCTCAACATCCGTGATTACCTATGTAAACAGTATCTCAACATCCGTGATTACATATGTAAACTGTATCTCAACATCCGTGACGTACCTTAGCATCCGTAATTACCTATGTAAACAATACCTCCGCATCCGTGTTTACCTATGTAAACATTACCTCAACATCCATTATTAAACGATACCATAGCATCCGTGATCACCTATGTAAGCCGTACCCTAGCTTCCGTGTTTACTTATGTAAACAGTATCTCGGCGTCTCATCAGGACTGTTTCTTGCTGTGGTTATGTTTTTAAATTAAAGGAGAGAAATATACACAGATAAAAAAGGTAGCAGACGACAATAATTTCCAGCGAAACAATTAGTATTTCCTTCATACAAAAGTATTTTCGTGCCTTTTAAAATAACGGGTAGACTCGGGTAAGACGGTGCCTGTAGGAGCCGTCTGATGAGGATTTGTTCTGTTGGCTTCTGAAATTATAAAGAGCTGATGCTACAGTCTTTACCTAAGCCAACAATTCCCTTATACCCCCATTCCACTGGCTGCGTTTCCACTGCGCTCATGACGCTTCTCCAAAATCTTCCAAATCGCCGCAGAAGCGCCGTCATGTGCCTAATTTTGGGACTTGGGCATTTCTAGTACCCTTATAGTACGCTTCAAGAACGATCTCGCTGCGCTGTTTACGATCCTGTCACGATGTTGCTGCGCTTCTACGGTGCTTGAGGTCTCTCCAAGACGCTTCTATACGATTCCACTACGACAAGGGATTTCAGGCTACGCTTCGTCTACGCTTAATACGTTGCTGTTACGACCTTGCTTCGACCTAGGCACAGGAGCTGCGCTTCTGTTGCGCTTTTGGAACGTTTCTATATAAAATGGGTGATTAAACTGATTTCAAAGTAGTTGACCATCATCCTTCGAAGTAAATTGATCAAATTGTTTTGAAGACCCAGATCAAGAAAAACACAGCGTTGGGCCTGATTGTAACATAACACTTATGTTACTGGTTAAAGGTTAAATGGGTATGGACTGTGTGAACGTATACATGCAGAGTATATATATTTATCAATATGTCAAAAATACAAGTTATATAGTGTAGTTGTCAAATAAGTCTAGACATTGAGTATGTTGAGCAGAGCAGTGGATATATATACTGGAGAGAGAGGGGGAGTTGGGGAGACATAGGCCATGTATGTTAGTAAGAGATCACGATACGATGAATAAAACATGTAAAAAACATATAGGGGCTAAGTTGTTAATTACTCCACACGGGCGTTTATGGTGCCACGTGACCAAGGATTCTGGATCCGTCGCGGAAAGATGTCGGAGTACAGGTAAGTCATTTCATTGTGTGGCTTGTGGTGTTGTTTTGATCTGTAATAATGGCAGAAATTGGATTGACTCAGACTTTGGAAAGTTTAGCAAATCAATTAGAAAATGTATCAGCACAAAATGTAAACTTCACTTCTGATGGAAAAACTAAAGAATTCGAATCATGGATAAGAAATATAGATAAATTTGTGTTAGTTAACAATATTTCAGAAACAAAGAAAAAATTAATTGCTTTAAGATCCAGTACAGGGATTGTGTCAGAATTCATACAAAAACGTTTACAAAGTAATCAATATTTAAGTTGAAAAATGAGTTGGAAAATCTTTTTGGAGAAGTAACAGATGGATATCATATTTTTTTCACTACTAAGCAATATTAAACAACAAAGAGGTGACAATGTACATATTTTTGCAGAGAGAATACAAATTTTGGTAAAAAGTGCTTATGAAAATTTGAGCAAAATACAGAAGTAATTGAACAGCAATTAATTTGGTTTTTCACAGAGGGGTTAATTGATAGGGAAATTGGGGAATATTTGATAAAGAAGAATCCTAAAAGTTTTCAAAATGCAATAGAAATAGCTGTAGGCGAACAGATTATCGGAGAAAAAAATTAGATTAAGATCTAGGGGAAAAGTTAACAAAAGAGAGATTGTACGATCTAAACGGAAACGGAAACGAGAGAAAAGAAAATTGTCAATCAATAATGTCAAATCGGAAACGGTGCGCGTAAACAAAGAGTATACGCATGCGCGTAGGGTCAAAACACGATGCTGGTTTTGTGGCCAGATCGGTCACGTGAAATTTGAGTGTAAAGAGTTCAGACAGTTGATGAATAAGCCGAAAAGCAGACATTCAGAAAACTCGGACGTTTCCGTCATAACGAGATCGGTGCTCGGAAACAAAATAATGTAGGATCATATAATGTTACTGCAAATAAGGAAATACCAAATTCATGCCTAATCAAGATAGGAAACAAACAGGTTAGAAGTTTGATAGATACAGGAGCATCCGTGAGTGTATTACATAAACTAATTTTTGATTCAATTAAGCCTAAAATACCACTGTCTAAAACACACATTACACTAGAGTCGGCTTCAGGTGATATTTACAGGTTGTAGGTTGTGCGAATTTGAATATTAAAGTAAGCAAGCGCTATTTTTAGACCACACGTTTGTAATTGTCAATAACCTGAACAGAAATTGTATTATAGGAAGAGATTTTTTAGCTGCAAATAGCTGTAGAATTTATTTTGATCTAAACTGTATTAGAATTAAAGATGTAGATGTTCCGTTGGAAGATGATAGGTGTATAGCATCAATAATTAGACTAAATAAGACTACAATTCTCAAACCACAAACTATAAATCAAGTTCAAGGAAAACTTAAAGCTAATCCCAGTATAGAAAATAATTGTGACTATGAAGTTTGTTCAGTGGAAACAGGGTATATTTCAGAAGAACCTAACTTACAAATAGCTCCAGCTTTGGTACATTTAAGAAAAAATAGAATGGTTCCGATAATTATCGCAAATGAGTCCGGCAAAACAATTAAATTAAAAAGAGGCTGCATAATCGCTAAGGTTAAATCTAATCAGGAGAATATGATAGGGTCGGTTTTCAATAAGGAAAATGAAGAGTGTTTAACTATTCACAAACCGATTTTAAATAGTCTGTCTGATATAAATACACCAACGCAACATTATGAAAAAGTACAATAGCTTATACAGAAAAACGAAGCGATATTCTCGAAGTCTGAATATGATATAGGTAAAGTTCCGAATGTTAAAGTCAACATTCCTACAGGCGATCATTTACCGATTAAGCAGAGACCTTATAGAATGCCGTTTGTGCAGAGACAAGTACTGAAAGAAAAGCTTGATAAAATGTTAGAGGCCGATAGTATTAGAAAGAGTAGTAGTCCTTGGAGTTCCCCCTGTTTACTAGTTTTAAAACCAGATGGTTCAAAAAGGTTATGCATTGACTTCAGAGCAATAAACAGGATAATCCAACCCACTAGTTTCCCATTACCACAGATTGATGATATTTCAAGCTTACGAAATGGAGCTAAATATTTTACGACACTAGATTTAAGTCAGGGATATCACCAAATAGAATTGGATGAAAACAGTAAACCCAAAACTGCGTTTACTACCAGTAATCTCGGGCTTTTTGAATTCAATAGATTAGCTATGGGAATAAACCTAGTCGCAGGGACATTTGCACAAGTAATTTTGCATATTTTATAAGGCTTAGAAGCCTGTAGTGTAGCTTATCTCGATGATATTCTGATATTCAGTTCCACATTAGAAGATCATCTAAAGCACATACAACTAGTTTTTGATAGACTGAAACAAAATAACCTTAAATTAAAACTTAAAGTGTCACTTTATAAAAAACAGTACTACATACCTAGGACACATAATCTCAGAGGAAGGAATTAGACCAGACCCGAAAAAGGTGGAAGCTTTAAAAGACTTTCAAATTCCGAAAAATGTAAAAGGGGTTAGGTCATTTCTTGGAATGTCGGGATATTATAGAAAATTCATTCAAAACTACGCTGAGATAGCTTTACCTTTAACGCGACTAACACAGAAAAG
This sequence comes from Azorinus chamasolen, assembly GCA_963576725.1. Classification (NCBI taxonomy): domain Eukaryota; kingdom Metazoa; phylum Mollusca; class Bivalvia; order Cardiida; family Solecurtidae; genus Azorinus; species Azorinus chamasolen. The sequence continues at coordinate 78,235,807 of OY755242.1, forward strand.
TGTACCGTTTGAGTGGTCAAAAGAATGTGAGGTCAGTTTTAACGAAATCATACGTCAGCTACAATTATTACCCACATTATCACATCCTGATATCAATGCAGAGTACATTTTATATACCGACTCTTCTAATCTCTGTTTAGGTGCAGTATTAGCACAATCAAAACCAGGTAAGGTTGAGGATGAAGTACCAATTTCGTTTATCAGCCAAATGTTATCCAGATCGCAAAGAAAATACAGTACTATTTTAAAAGAAACACTTGCTATTAGTTTTGCGCTGAAAAAGTTAGATTGTTACTTAAATGGCGCCAAATTTAAAATTAGGACTGATCACCGTTCATTGATTTATCTACTAAAATCAAAATTCGACAACAAACTATTGGAGAGATATGCACTAGACATTTCATGCTATGACTGCAAAATAGAACATATTCCAGGGGTCTCTAATGTTGTAGCCGACATGCTTTCAAGGAATATTAAGGGTACAAATTCAGTCAGCGATGACAGTTGTCAGGACAGTTGTCATGACGACAGCGGCGTAGACCAAACATTAATAGGGGCGATAAACAATACATGTTTTGACCCCAAAGAAATTGCAGATTCAACCATTCAGTTAAGCTATCCCGAGTTGGACAAGCCAAATAGCCTCAGGACACTAGACATGAGCTCGGAACAAGCAAAAGATGTAGAATTGGCAAAATTTATATCCAAATTAAAACATAATGAAATTTCAAATAAGGAAAGTCGTAAATTTCTAATCAAAGACAACATACTTTATTTTATTTCAAATGCAGATGAGGATCTACTATTACGCGTATATGTACCTAGCCATCTTAGGGAAGCAGTAATGCAAGGCTATCATGAACTGTCACATGCAGGAATTAGTCGGTCATATGCTACAATCAAGCGGTTCTACTATTGGCCAGATATGTATAAGAATCTATATGAATATGTTCAACAATGTGTGCCTTGTCAGACAGTTAATCTCAAAGCTATTCGAGCACCTTTGAAAGAACCAGAAATTCCAAAATATCCGATGAGTATAATCAGCGCAGATATACAAGGACCGTTTGCACTAACACCTAGCGGCAATAAGTATATAATCAGTTATGTTTGTGAACTAACTAATTGGGTCGAGGTAATCCCTCTGTCAGACATTGCAACTGAATCGGTGTTACATACTTTCTTTGAAAACATTTTCTTCCGATATGGCGCGGTATTAAGAATAATAACAGATAATGGTTCTAATTTCACCTCAAGAATGTTTAGAGAGACAATGTCAGAATTAGGAGTTCAGCATGTGACTACCAGCAGTTATCATCCGCAGGCAAATGGCAGATGCGAACGCAGTCATGCGACGCTCAAGTCCATTCTGATTAAACTAATACAGAACAATATCACAGATTGGGATTTAATCTTGAACCAGGCGGTTGCAGGTCTTAGATTTAATGTTACTGAAAGTGCAAAGCACAGTCCGTTTTTCATGGTTTTTGGCCGTGATGTTATACTGCCTATTGATAATCTTCTTGGAACTAAGCTTCCTTATTATGGTAACGAATTCAATAGACATTTACTGTTTAGAAACAATGAAATTTACCGTCAAGTGTATCAAAATCTAAAAGCCGCTCGTAGAAAGCGAAATCAGCGAATAAATAGTAATAGACAAGAGGTACAGTTCGAAGTGAATGATACTGTTTACTACAAAAACTTAAATAAAAAGAGTAAATTACAACCAAAATGGCTGCCGTACTGGAGAATAATGGAAATATTGAGTGACAGGTCGTTGTTAATAAAGAACCAACTTGATAACAGAGTTATAAAATGCAATGTAGACCAGGTTAGAAAAGCAAATGTCGCCGACTGGCCTTTACCAGATAATAAAATAGTAGGTCAGCGTCCAATCAGAACTTGTAGATATGTATTGCCTCCACAAGAAAATTCTAGTGATGAAGATAATAGTTATGATGAAGATAGTGAGCCTAATGATGGGGGTATCTAGTGGATTAAACAGGGGTAGACGGCCGATGAAGAAACGAATAATCAAGAGACATAAAACTGTCAGATCAAATTCGGCATCTGAAGATAATATTCCGTTAAAAGATCTAGCCATACGCTTAATAAAAGATGGAAATAATTTCTAACACAGACGAGCTCCTCAGGTTCCGAGGAATCTCGAATATGTTAGATTCTATTCAAAATACAGAAATGTCCGTAGCTTACGAAAATAGCTCTAGTCAGGCAGTAAGTGCAAACTTGTCAGATACAAATAGCCAGGCGTTCAGTACAAATAATGCCTCCGGCAGCTTGTTGTCAAGTAATTATAGTGATATGGAAAATTAAAGCAGGAACGGAAACAATGTAGACTTCATTTCAGTAGGAAGACATATTAAGTCAGGTAGACTTAATTGCAGTAATGTATTGATCCTTAATTAGATCTCAATACTTTCAAATATGACAAGAGGGTATCAAAAATGTCTTATGATTGAAACGTGTACAGAGTATGGTACTTTATTGTTTGTAAAAACAGAGTAGAGTATTTTTGTTGTTTGTAAAAGAGTATAAACTAGGCGTATACCTTTAAAAGGTACTCTTTACAATGTTACGTAATAAACGTAAGATAGAACCGACAGATGTGTCGCGGTTTAGTCAGTTATGAGTGGGAAATTGAACTTGATCGTGTAAATAAGATTGTATTGCTATTACAAACATTGTATGGTAAAGGGTTATATGAAACATTTGTAGTGGACGCCGACAGTTCACTTTAAGATGACAAGAATTATCTTAATAAGTAAGATAATGTTAACATAGGGGGTAATTGTAATACATTGTAAAACCTATATACGGTAAAAATGTATTACAAACAAACCCTTTAATAATTAATCGTTTAGTGAAGAAAATATATATCAATAAGATGTATGCTTAAGGAGTTCAAGTTACAAACTGTATAATTAATCGTTTAGTGAAGAAAATATATATAAATAAGATACATGCTTAAGGAGTTCAAGTTGCAAACTGTATAGTTTCACCTCAGAAAAAAATAAATATTAAAAGCAATAATAAAATAATAAAAATGACATAATTACTACAATGGTTGCCAAACGTCAATGTTGAGAAATACACTTTTTTATATAGATTACAAAAATAGGAATGCGTTTCATTGAGAAAAATAATTTCAATTTAAGCATTAAACAAATTTGATATAGAACTTAATTACAAAGTCTATTTTGATCTAGTTTTAAGTCATACAGCGGATCAAAATCTCGACGAGTTTACCGGTGAAATGACAAAGCCGAAAAACATCGCCTGGAAAACAACAGAGACTAATCCTAATCAACATATACAAAAACATCCCCTGTAGAACAGCCACACTAATAAATGCATATACACAGTTGGGTCACCACTAGCAACGCCAAAACTGTAACATACGAATAGACCTGGAGGCGAAATCAATGGAAAAATACATTACACATTAAAATATACAAACTGGGTGTATACCTGTGTTACCTGTAAAATTGCGAACTTTAGTATCCATGCCAATCACCAGTGGGCATAAATCATGGAGTACACAGTTGATCAGAGGAAGAAATGTCGAGGAGACGCATGAACGATTACGTAATCGAGTTTACACAATAATTATACCTGGACATCAGTTCTAAGACAAAGTACAGAATACCAAAACGTGTTAAAAACATCCACAGCCGCAAATCTACACCGAATGATAACAACATGCAAGTTCACGAAGAAAGACTAAACAGATTTTAGTGCTTAATTGTGTTGACCTTATAAAATCACTACGTAAGGACATAGGAACTGTCTTCAAAAGTACATTCAGAAGAACATTAAGTGATAGCAGAGACTAAGAGTAGAAAAACTAAAGTTAGAATAATAACAAGAATATTTATGTGTTACATGATTAGGTCTATATGGTGTTACGAACAAGTACTTTTCTATTAAAAGTCCTTTTTTGTAGGAAGGAAGGTGTGTAACATAACACTTATGTTACTGGTTAAAGGTTAAATGGGTATGGACTGTGTGAACGTATACATGCAGAGTATATATATTTATCAATATGTCAAAAATACAAGTTATATAGTGTAGTTGTCAAATAAGTCTAGACATTGAGTATGTTGAGCAGAGCAGTGGATATATATACTGGAGAGAGAGGGGGAGTTGGGGAGACATAGGCCATGTATGTTAGTAAGAGATCACGATACGAAGAATAAAACATGTAGAAAACATATAGAGGCTAAGTTGTTGATTACGCCACATGATCTAGGTCTTCTTTTTGCTAAGTCTTTCATGGGGTGACTCAAGCATTAACATTTTCCCTGTTCAATATCCATGTAAGAAAGAACGATCTTATGAATATTTATTAGCTGCATTTTTAAAATTTAACCTTTTTAAGAAATGTTTTTGCTTTGACAAAAACTCTAGAATCTTATTTATATCATGTTATAAGCAAACAGAGCAGACCCTGATCAGACGGCTCCAATAGGAGCTTCTGATCTAGGTCTACTCTGTTTGTAAATGTGTGAAAAAGCATTTGTATGCGGACAAATATCTCGGCGCTTTTGTTGCGATGCGACTGCGATTGCGCTACGTTACTCACGCTGCGGCTACGATACTGCTGCGTTCATGAATTTCTTACTACGCTTCTGCGGCGATTCGAGTCCACGGCGATGCCACTACGATTGTTTTGAGCAAGGTCAAAACAATCGCCGTGAAGTGGCGATCAAGAAGCTTCTGTTACGCTTCTACTACGATCAGGGCGCTTCTACTGCGCTGTTGCCGCTCCTGCTACGATTCTCGGCGTTTTTACCAAAATTTCGAAGCGTAGCGGAATCGCCGCTCAGTGGAATGGGGGTATTAATTGAATGGTAACGAACTGGTCAATTCATGCATAAATACGTACTAACCCTTACAATGCTGAGTTTTCAAATGAACTATTCCAAAATTCAAACAAGTCAAGCTTATGGTGAATATCTTGGATTTTTTCTAAAGAAATGTGTAACATGACAAACAGTGCAGACCCTGATGAGAGGGATCCTTTAGGAGCCCTCTCATCTGAGTATACACTATTTGCAAAGGACATGAGTGACTCGTGTCCCGCACAGTAAGGGTTAAATAGGACAAGGATCAAGAGGCGCCTTCATCTATCATACCAGGCCGCATTTGCTTTAAGTGGATCTCATTTTAAATATTTCCTAATATCAGCACACTTTACTCATTTGCAAACAGAGTAGACGGATGTATTATTTCCATAGGTACTGACGGATGCGACATTGGGAGTGAAAGAGATCATGTATAACGAAAGCGAGATGAGCTGTCGTCAATATTTGAGGGCCACATTGAGCTAGTACCAGTCGTCACATGTAATTTGCGCCCGGTGGATTCTTCCATGTTTGTACATTGGATTAGTCCATTTTTTATCTAAGGGGTGACTAGCCTAATTTTTCAATTTCGTTTTTTTTATATTGAAAATCCTATCAGCAAATAGTGAAGACACTGATCAGACGCCGCATGATGCGGCGTCTGATCAGAGTCTACAATGTTTGCCTATGTCTCATATATGGGATCGTGGGAACAAATGAACATTTACATCAAAGTATGTATTCTTGTTATTCATTTAATGTGATAAACCCTTAAATTGGCTGATTTCATTTCAAAAAGCTAGATTTAAAGCAAACTCTAATATCAGGGAGTTGAGCCTATGTCACGGGCACCTGAAATAGCGTTTAACCATTTCTCTCATATAAACGTCTTTTCACCACCTTTGCAAACAGAGTAAACCCAGATCAGACAGCTCATATAGAAGCCATCTGGTCAGGGTCTGCTTTATTTGCTTATGGTATGATATAGATCTGATTCTACAATTTCTGCCATGTGCACATACCATTAAACATATTTCAGTCAATAATCATGATGACGTTATATTCTATATCAATATGTAACAGAAAGGAAAACAGGTTAAGCGCATGGATACCTGTGCACCCTGACGACATAAAAAGTGAAAGTGCATTCAAACAGATTGTGGATGTACCAAGACGCTTTTTTGGGTGTGCCCATAACGCTTTGTGGGTACACTTATGGGTCCATAAAATATGTTTTGTTATTGTTATACGTCTTAGTATATTGTAATATGTACATGAACACCGGGCTAACTCTCAAGCTTCAGTTACCAATTTCCACAATTAACATTTATCTTTAATTGATCACTCTATGAATATTTATTAACTTAGTTTTATAGTGTAACACTTTCAAGGGAGTTGATTGCTTTGACAACATATGTAGGAACATACCTATATAATGCCAATAGCAAACAAAATAGTCTCCGATCAGACAACTCCTACACGAACTGTCTGATCTGTGTCTACTATGTATGTAAAGGTGCAAAAATCGTTTATATGAGGGAAAGGGGTTAAACATAAAACACTCTAATCTGTAATCAGGAACCACACATGCATCATTTAATTCTTTCACTGTTCTATATTGAGTCCAGTTTTCAATACCTGCTGAATATTCAAATACAAAATAGGTACAATAATTATGAAAGATGGAGCACTGTAGCCATTTTAGAAACTAAACAAAAGGATCCATCAAATCATACTAGCAAACAGGGCAGACCCTGATCAGACGGCACCTACAGGAGCTGTCTGCCGATATCCGCGATCTCGATCGACTTGCAAACTCGGCACCTCGTCAGGATCAAATCTGTTTGGAACTTGGTGACCAGATTCTCAAAATGGGTTGATCAAATTGAAAGTAGTCACAACTGCACCAGATCCATGCCTGCGCAGACAGTTGCTTGACATCGGGTAATACAGTAAACCCTCTCTATAACGGCCAATAAATTACATCACTTATTTTGTGTTAAAGGCAGGTGGTTGCTTAAAGCAAGGTGAAAGTAAAACATAACGCTCCTATTGGAGCGTTCTGTTTTACTTTTACATTGCTTTAAGCAGCAACCTGCCCTAAATACCAATTAAAATTTAGTGGCCGTTATAGAGAGGTATTACTGTACCCATCTGATACGAAAAAAGGGAAAAATTATATTGCCGCGTGTACATTGTCTAGACTATAGCCCTTGGCCAATTGTTTATACATGAGGGACAAATTAACAACATACATCTGAAGATTGAATATGATATCTGAATGTTGCATACTTCTTCTTTATTGTTGTCGCTGACCTTAATTTTTCAGCTAGACAGTGTGAATGTATATATGACAATGTCTAGCAACAGGCTGCTCCAAACAAAATGTAAACATACGGTAATCGGGTCAAATGTCGTATTTTAAGCACAATAACTGTTAATCAATCATTTTGAAGAAGATGGTACCAAGCTGTACGGATACATGTATATATGAGAAACCGTTTAACTGTGTGTATCCTAGGGAGCCAAACTGTTGTTTATTGTTATTATGTTGATGTTTTTTAAAACAAAATTATTACTCTGAGGTCCATATAATATGCGTAAATTAAACCATTTTCAAGAATAACTTCTTTACTTCTCCACCAAACCCTATGTTGTGACCAGTCCTTAGATTCGACTCGAAGAGCCCAACTCACGGTTTACATTAATTCTCTCTGATTCAGCATATTCACAGAGAAAATAAATATAGAATAACGAAGACTCTTATTAATGAGATGTTGTTTGTTACAAGTAATTACTAAGGGGTACATAAAACTGAATGTAATGCAAAGAGAGATATTGTCAACCTTTAACAGCCAAAGAGAACACATGGTATAGTATACTGCTTTTATATAACAAGATGTGTGTAATCCTGTACAAAAACAACATGAAAAATGACATTAATCCTTAAAACATCACAAGAGTTAGCGATGTTGCTCTGCTTAATTTCTGCAAAGAGAGTAGATTCAGACCAGCTTGCTCCTATTGGTGCTCTCTGTTTAAGGTCTGATCTGTATGCTTATGACCATATATATATCTGATCTACAGTTCTGCTTGGGTCAAATATCAGGTGTTAATGTGCGATTACAAATAATAATCTAGTTAATATTAATGATGTCATTATATATCTTATGAATATTCAATAGGTAGATCTGGTTATCTGGTTAAAAATAGTGAAAACAATATTAAATGAATTATAGTACATTTTGTATTTCCAAACCACGTCTCTCACAATTGTAATATATCGTTTACATATCAACGTCTGGTGTACGACACAAATGGATAAAAACTTGTTTTACAAGGCCTTGATATTGTTACTAAAGCTCGGTTTTGTTAGTTTTGTTAGACGATTCGATGTATTTTCCCGCGTTAACACCTTAACTGCCAATGACGATTACTATTCAAACATGTTGGATCCAGATGAGACGCCAAGTAACTCGGCGTTTCGTCAGGATGCAAACTGTTTGTTAATATGATTATTACTCTTGAAATAAAGAAAATTAAAAAAATAAAATGAAAATTGTAGCAGACAACATTGTTTGCAGACGACATTACGTGGCAGCGAAAGGATCAACGTTTCACTATCAGACGAATCTTTGTCGCATCATGCAGCATCGATATTCTTCTCCAGACTTTGATTTTCAAGAATGCCAGTGTATGCGCACAAAAGTAGTCTGACTGTGGTGATTTAGTGCTAGCAGTTTTAAACATGCTGTTTATGCGGACTTCTTGTTTCCTTCTTCTATTATGGATAAGAATTCGCATGGTTATTGGACAGAAAAGGTAGGATACGTTTCGTTTTAAGTCCGATAGTTAATTCGCTATCAAATGTTTGAATATCTGCACTTAGAAAGCTGGGTATAATAAATGCATATTTATTTAACCCTTTGTCTGTTCGATATTCATGTAAGAAATAATGACATCACGTATGTTATTAAGATTATTTTTTATAATGACATATTAGCACAGTTTGGCTCAGACAGAAACCGCAGAATTAGATATATATTATACTGTAATCAAACTGAGCAGACTCTAATCAAACCGTTCCTATATGATCTGATCTGGATCTACTCTGTTTACAAATGCGTAAAAGCATTTCTATGAAAGAAAGGGTTAAAAACTTACCTCCGTAATCAATATAACGATTTTAAACCCCTATGCTGCAGTCAAAAGATATGTCCGCTCAGAGCTGTGTCTGGTACAATCGTGACAACTTACAAACTTTTGAGAAGCTACTGGCCGTGTGTGAAGCAGTTTGGACCCTGATGAGACATGGATTTACTCTGCGTTTCGTCTAATTCCGGACTGTTTACAGTCGAACCCCTCTAAACCGGGCGTTAAATTTGGTAAAATATCGCTCTTGGAGACAGGTAAAAGCTTAATGCAGGCTGAAAGTCATGCAGAAAGCTACTCTAGGAGCTTTCTGTCTCACTTTCACCCCGCATTAAGCAGCAACCTGCCTAAACGTGTCTAAATTCTTCTCTACTAAAATCCGTTTTAGGGGGGTTTCACTGTACATATGCGAGTCAGATTGCTGATAGAGGGAATGGGTCACGAATGGACACAGACAATGTGCCGATGTGCTACTCTGACATTAATTACAATAAAACACATCCATTGAACTTGAGAATGAGTATTAACATGAACAAGCTGCGAACCAACTATTCAGATAACACAATTCTTTCGATACGGCGTTTTATAGCCTGCAAAAGTTTTGTCGTCATTGTTTTCCTTTTTTTAAAAAAAACAAACAACAACAACTAAACAACCAAAAACCAACAAAATATTGTCACAGTAACAATCAGTTTGAATCTTTATGAGATACCAAGATACACGTGTATTTCCTTAATCTAAACTGGTAGATAATAATTTAGATACTTTTATGCAGGTGGCTGCATTAATGCATGATGAAAGTCATGCACAAAGCTTCTAGAGGAGCGTTTGCATGGTTTTCTGCTATAGGCAGTGAAAGACTTAAACCTATATAACAGTTTGTGATTGAGTGGCAGTAATAATTTATATATTGGGAAATACAGCGAACGCTAAATAAAAACGGATAGTGACATATGTTAACCCTTCTCTTGCTGAATTTTAAAATACATTTCTCCTTCTTTACACATGCCCTGTTGTATAATTACATATATCTTCACTGTGTACAAGTATTTCGCTCTGCAATCACTGCTGTGGAGTGCACTGGTTGCAACTTGTAAATAATGCAGACCTAGATGAGACAGCTCCTGCAGGAGCTGTCTCATCTGGGTCTTCATTATTTACAGGTAGGTATATTGACGTGAATAGCAAGCGAAGGGTTAATCGTCCACTCGCTAATCTCGGCGTTATTCATATTTGCAGACAGTTTGGATTCTAATGAGACACGGACTAAATCGGTGTCTTATCCGGATCCAGTCTGTGTTACACACGATCAACATTATTGCATAAAACATAGCCGGAACTGCTCCACATCCAAATTTGAGCAGAAATCATTTTCCAACAGTTAAAGTGATATCACGGTCCCAAATATCCTGTTTTCAATAACGTCATACAGCTTGGTATTTGTTACGTTCAATCATTAATTTTGAAATTATCAATTTGAACTTTTATCGAAAACTGATAAAAGTAACCGTTTTCGGCGACCCGAATAAATACTTACACATTGCACTGTGTCTTCGATATCAAATACACGAAAGTTTTGTCTTCTTCAGCGTTTATTCGATTGATTTTCTTGCTATATACTACTTTCAGCATATAGACAAATGAATGATGTAACCCATTACCTCATATTCTATTTTTAGATCCAACCACTTTGAATAAATCAACCGAAAAGGAGAATTAACTAGAGAAAAAGAAAATTTTAGAAATTTATAGCTTGAAACCATTGTGATAAATAGAGCATTTGCTCCTATAGGAGCAAATGCTCTATTTATCACAATGGTTTCACAAAGTGACCTTTACAGAGTCGTCAAAAGTCGTCAATATCAGGGAATGGGGTAATGTTAAAACGTTTTTTTCAAGTAGAGGCTATCGCTTTAACCCTTTCTCTGTTCTCTATTTAGTCCAATTTTCAGTCCCAAATGAATATTCATTAACACTATAGTTATAAAGAAATAAGGAAGGTGGAACATTGTAGACAGTTTAGAAAGTAAAGAAACATATATATCAAATTCTGTTAGCAAACAGACCTGATCAGACGGCTCCTCTAGGAGCCGTCTGATCTGGGTCTCTCTGTTTGCAAATGCACGAAAACACGTTTATATGGGGGAAAGGGTTAAAGAAATTGCGTTTAAAGTTATTGAGTTTTTGGTCATTGTGTGCTAAATTGTAACAATTAAGCCAGAGTAGGAGTATTATTTACATAAGAGTCTGAGTAGATAATGGTATCATTATCATTGTTGTATCACCGATAGCCATCTACAGACATTCTTCTAATAAAATGGGCGAATATGTGATCCCCTTTTAACCAGTGTGGATCCAGATAATGAGAGGTCTGTTTGATACTGTTACATAATTACGTCATGCTTTTTTAACCCTTTCCCTCATATAAACGTTATTTCACGCATCTGCAAACAGAGTAGATCCAGATCAGACGGCTCCTAGAGGAGCCGTCTGATCAGGGTCTGCTCTGTTTGCTAAAGGAATTTGATAGACCTGTTTATTTGCTTTCTAAAATGTCTACAATGTTCCACCTTCCATATTTCATTATAACTATTTTGCTAATGAATATTCAGTAAGTATTGAAATTTGCAATAAATATAGAACAGGGAAAGGGTTAAACAAGCAGGATAAAGGCGAAGTGACATGGCCGCAAAAAACTTGCAGCGAAAATGTTTACCCTGTCAATAAACATGTGACTTTATTGTGCGTATATCTTTTAACTTTTTGCCTGAAAGATTCGTATTTGCATGTCATTGCAAACATGGTAAACCCAGACCAGACGGCTCCGTCTAGGAGACTTCTGAGCCGTCTGTTCAGGGTGTTTTATGTTTGCTTATGCAATTCTAGGATTTCTGCCTTGACAAAGTATCCTTGTTTATAAAGCCAATACGAATATTTGGCTGATAAATATTCATTATGGTATTATTTCATTCATGCATATTAATGAGGTAAATGGTTAACTGACACGAATGTAGTGGCATTGGCATTTCGTCAAATTCCAGCGACGAGTAGCATTTAACATAGCACATAAATATTATTCCGCTATGAAATCACATCGTCTGCCCAAAAATAGATATGGTCGACTTCTTGTGTGGCGGCCGTTAAAGGTCGCTCCGTACTTCGTTTACAGTGTTGTTATATTTTCTGGTCCTTCGGGATCTTAATGATCTTAACTCGGCATCGAATCAAGAATCTGAACTGGCTGTCAATATTTTCTCAAAAGATGGAACCGGAATTAGTCATAATTGCACCCGGGGGAAAGTTTGGTAAGAATTATATTTTACTGCGGGATAAAGATATGAGCAGCCCCGTCCGTAATATATGTCGTTACCATTGGCGGATATGTGATTATCTCTACAACAGTTTTGATCCAGATGAGACATGGAGTAAATCAGCGTCTCATTGGGATCCAAACTATTTGACGATTTAATTATGTTGTTTGAAAAGAAATAGCAAAACAAACTGTTAACCCTTCTCTTGCTGAATTTTAAAATACATTTCGCCTTCTTTACCCATGCCCTGTTGTATAATTACATGTATCTTCACCATGTACAAGTGTTTCACTGTGCAATCACTGCTGTGGAGTGAATTGGTTGCACACTCAACTTGTAAATAGTGCAGACCTAGATGAGACAGCTCCTGCATGAGCAGTCTCATCTGGGTCTTCACTATTTACAGGTAGGTATATTGACGTGAATAGCAAGCGAATGGTTAATTAATGATGCTGTTTGAAAAGAAATAGCAAAACAAACTGTTAAACGTGTAGCAGTAACACATTTTCCAGATGACAATACATGGCAATGAGATGACAGCACAAAGCAATCCCTCAAGACGAACACAAGTTTTTCAGAATCCATTAAACACAGCGGCTGTCGCTGTATTATGCCGTTAAAAGTGTCTGGATGGTCGTTATTTTCATACAGACAGAAACGGTGATACTTTATGGGTCTTATTTCATTAAACCTTTGCCCGGTACAGACGTCTTGTCATGCCTTTGCAAACTGTTTACAGAATATGAACCTAGTAAGAAATAGGAGCCATCTGATCAGGCTCCGTCATGGTTGCCTATGATGTTATTAGCCTTATCCCTGCTTTATATTCATGTAAGAAATAATGACATCATGAATAATTATTAGCTGAATTGTTATAATGTAATTTGTTCAAGGCAGTTTGTTTGCTTTGACAGAACCTGTAGAATCAGATCATTATCATGTCAAAAGCAAACAGAACTGATCTGATATGTTAAATCAATAAGCACATAGAACCGGCCCTCATCAGACATCCGATCTCAAGGAACCGTCTAATCTGGGTTTACTCTGTTTGCAAATGAGTGAAAAAGGCGTTTATATGGAGAAACGGGTAAAAGCGTACCTCGCTGCAAAAATAATGTGTGCTGAATCTGTAGCAATTACGACTCCATTTGATTTATCATAGCCTTTTGAGAAAGTATCTGATAGGTAAAAAAGTTGGATTCTGATGTGATTGGTGCTGATTAATCCTTTGAAGTTTCATGAAAATCCAACCAAAGAGTTTGGGGAATCCCCGCGGACAAAACATTCCATGTAAAAAGTCCCATAACCCTGCATAACCCTGTTCAAACCGGAACAGGAACGATATATGCACAACAAGGCACAATGCTAATCAATCCAATTAAATTTAATGAATACCCTGAAGAAACCCTGCGGACAAAATGTCCATGTTAAACTTTTAAAGTCCCATAACTCTGCAGAAAATCGGGGCAAGAACTCCAATATGATCGCTTCCTTCCATCATGCTCTTTTCATAAATGATATGACATTATCAATAGCATCAGTAGAACAGTAGTTATTGATCTGACAAAAGAAATAACAAAGGGAAATAACTCGAAAAGTATTGAACAGGCTTATGGCCCTTGTACAGTCCTCTCATCATGCTCTTTCGACGTATAAAGTTTCAATCAAATGACATTAGCCATATAGGAGTTATCTTCGGACAAGAAGGTGTGAATAATTGACCCTGAATTGTGACCTTGACCTTTGACCAACGTGACTGAATCCTGCTGTCTACACATCAGGTTGTTAAGGAAAACATTTGTGCGACAGCATTTTATAATCCTTCCAAGGATTATACAGATGTGGAACAGACATGAACATTAAGGTTAAAAATATTTGAACTTGAATTGTGACCTTGACATTTGATGAGTGTGCCTGAACATCGGCTTGTTATGGAAAACATTTGTGCCACAGCATTTTGAAATCCTTCAAAGGGTTTGGACATGGCATGAATTCTAGAGTCAGATATGTATATTGTTTCATAAGCTATCAAAGTAGAACCTAACCAGACGACTGCTACAAGAGCTGTCTGATATGTGTCAACCTTGTTTGCAAATGGTTTAATATATATGGGCTGTATGGCTATTCTTTCTCTGAGGCCCGTGATTGCTTCATCCGACGTTGAACTTTGATGAAAACTACGTCAGGTGTTTAACCCTTTCATTGATGAACAATGACGCATATATTGGTAATATCAACAATTGGCAACAACTGTAAAACAATATCTAGATCATGTCAAAAGCAAAATAGAGCAGTCCATGATCAGGCGGCTCCTGTGGGAACTGTCTGATCTGGGTCCGCTGTGTTTGGAAATGGGTGAACAATGATAATATGAAGGAAGGAATTAGGAATGTGTGTACTTACATCTTGATTTATGCATGAACACTAGCCGATATAGGTTCACATTTAACATAACGTCGCAATATTGCACCTATCGATTAAATTCTGAAATACTTTATATTCAGTTTGCTTGTTATTCGGCCTGCATTTATACATACATGAGTGCCAGGCAAATACACTTAACCCTTTACCTGATAGAAGCGGCTTTAAGCGAGTTTAATATATTCCTCCGCTGAAGAAAATAGTTCCAATTTTTACAATAATGAACATATAACATCATAAATAGTTTCTATATTCTAGGAGGTGGTAGCTTAAAGCAGGCTGAAAGTAAAGCAGAATGCGCTTTAAGGCGCATTCTGCTTTACTTTCAACCTGCTTTAAGTGGTCACCTGTCTTCAAAACTAGAAATAGGCTATTGGGTAAAGGGTTAAATCTCATAATTGCGTAATATAAGCGTTAAAATTCTATAACTGAACAAAGGTAACGATATCCCATGTTGCGACCACTCTTTGGAATAGTCTCTTTAAGACAATTCTAAAGAGTAATCCTAGTATAGCGATTGGCAGATAAATAACTATTTTACGATTTGAACACCTACTTGTTATTTTCAGCAAACTATGTTATGTTTATCATGTGTTAGTTTTGTTGTTGCCACAGTAGTCTGCTATTTAGTAGTTCTGGTATAATTATAGTTTTCAAAGAGAACATGCACGCTGTCTGTAAGTCAGATTTATACATTGTGTATGTAAATCAGATGCATAAGTTTGTATAAACATTTTTTCTGGAGAAATCGGGAAACAACCTGTTTGATCCTCTGATTGTACTTCAAGAAATGAAAGACAGTAGTTTGAAGGTAGATGCCGTTTGTTAACTCTTTCATCCATAAATATTCATGTAAGATTTAATGACGTCATGAATATTAAATAGATTAATTTGCTTTACTTACACAGGGGCATTTGTCTATGACAGTAGCTGTCTAAGCATATCTATATTATATCATAAGTAAACAGACCAGACCCTAATCAAACGGTCCCTATAGGAGCCGTCTGATCTGGGTCTACTCTGTTTGCATAGGCGTAGAAATGCGTAGTAATGGAGTTAGTGGTAAATTGCTCGACTCAGTCCACGACTGGTTAACCCTTTACTTTATGAATATTCATGTAAGAAATGATAAATATTAATTAGAATTAGAATTCTTTTAATCATTTTATGATACAGTAAAACCCCGCTAATGCGACCACCTAAAAGAGGTATACGTAAGTTTGGGTTCTAGATGCAGGTTGTAGAGTAATGCAGGACAAAAGTAATGCAGAAAGCTCCTAAAGGAGCATTCTGCATTACTTATGTCCTGCATTAAGCAACCACCTGCTTATAATGACACCCATGTTTATTCATTAAATGGTCGCATTAGATGGGTTTTACTGTACCTAAACACCGGAAATTTTGACCATAGCCGACACTGTAGCAGTACAGTGCTCCCTCTCTACAACGACACCCTTTGGGATACGAAGATTGTATGTGTTGTTCAGAGGGAGTTGTTATAAGGAGGGAAAATCAAACATAATTAGCTTGTTTGCAGATCCCCAGATAAGGTGTATTTCGAGAACTAAAACCGTTATGCCAAAGTGACGATTCTAAAGAGTGGTCACAACATAGGGTTTGATGGAGGCATAAAGAAAACACGATGGAAAAAGTTGTGTCTGGAACTTTGTTGTTTCGGAAACAGTGACATACGTTGTTGTAAGGAGGGAATCGTTATTGAGAGGGTCGTTGTAGGGAGGGAGCACTGTATATTTGTATAACTTCACTAGCAAACAAAGCCGACACGGATCAGACGGCTCCTACAAAAGATGTCTGGGTCCATGCTTATAAAGCTTTTAGTAGAGTCTGAGTTTCGTTCTCAAGCTTTTGATTGGTCAGATTTGAGTTCTCAAGCTTTTGATTGGTCAGATTTGAGCCCTTGGCTCAAATCTGACCAATCAAAAACTTGAGAACGAACTCAGACTCAACTAAACGTTTTATAAGCATGGACCCTGATCACGGTTATGCTGTTTGCAAATGTATTTCTATGGAGTAAAGGATAAATAGTCAAATGAGTTCGCATAGTGTTACTCGACAAGCATCCTCGTCTGTGACATAAACTCTTTATCAATACGGAATCTATCGTTTTCTTATATGAGCAGTCACGCGTAGCCTTCTAGAGGTGTCAGTACTATATCAGACAAGCCTACAAAATATAACACTGGCACGGAGTCACAGTCAGTGTGTTCCCATTTCTAAAACACAGTTACATATATAGAGGCTCTGTTGAGATTAAATTTTAGACAGTCTGCGCTTCTTTTTCGGAAGTGTAGTCGCAATTAAATTATTCACGCGTTTATATATCATCTATCGTTTTTATTTGAACTAAGATTACATTCTGTCTTGTTTCATTCACTGATTTTCGCCGCATTCAGCTCTTATCCTACTGTGAAAAATTTAGACCTGGTGCAGTTGGGACTATATCTGAATCAATCAAGGGTTTTGGAAAACAACTGATCCAATGCCACAGAGCTTGGATCCTGATGAGACGCCGAGTTACTCGGTGTCTAACCTGGATCCAAGCCGTTTGAAAATGTGACTAATAGTATGGTTAGCGTGGTAAAGGTCAACCTTCATGTAAATAAGAGTTCATTGCTGAACAAGTGAACTGCGTTTTTAACTTGACTACAGTAACACTCAGCTGCATAAATTGGAAAACTATTGGCTGCTATGTGCCTTCGTTGAAATAGGGTGAATGAGATGGCAAAGGAAAGTAGATAAACACCTTAGTTGAAACGGGATAAATGAGGTCGCAAAGGCGGTACATGCATATTCCCGTATTAAATGATGAGATATATTTAAGTAACCACTGAACAATTGATATTACAATAATGAGGAAAGTAATTCTGAATTTGATGTTTTTGCTCCTTGGAATTATTTCTGGAATACATGAAGTATCTGGTCAGACCAGGTAAGGAATGGTTGATGTCTCTCTTTAGAAGTTACACCTATGTACACCTATTTATGTTTGTATACATGATATAAATATCATCACTTATATAACATTTTATAACTTCTTTTATTATCATAATTATTGTTCTTTTTTTTTTTAGTTACATTTTGTTAAAATGTCTATTACCTAAACACTTTTAACAATAGTTATTGCAACGATTGTTAGTTGTATGGCCAACACCACTTTCTATATTCATATACCTGGACTATTCACTAGCACGAAGCTGATATATGCAGAACGAAAGTAACGTTATCCTTTACTTTTGTCCTGCATTAAGCTGCAGCGTAAATGATAAACGTGCGTACTCAAGTACTAAATTGCCCATTTCTCCACCAAACCCTATGTTGTGACCACTCTCTAGGAATCGCCTCTTCGGGAAGATCTGGTTAGGTTGAGAAATATAGAAGTTATCATTGAAACTGTTTTAATTCGCGTATCTCATCTGGTCCTCTGAAGCTACCAATCGTTATTTGCATTGCATGATGACCCTTGTTCACAGAACCGGCTCATATTTCGCTTGTAACCATAGTTGTCTACATACGACCGCTCCCAAAATTGCATGAGAAGTCTAAAAAATTGTTAAGTTAATCCCAATAATTCGATCGCTAAAGCAAGTAGCATTACGGGACAGGTCGCAGCTTAATGCAGGATGAGATTCATACAGAAAGCTCCTAGTTAAGCTTTTTCACGGCTTTCACCCTGAATTAAGCAGACACTTGTCGCAAAAAGGTCTTCATTACTACAACTATTTATTGTGACTGCATATTTTATTTAACCGAAAAGAAAGGGCGTGGAAATTACTTACACATAAACTTCCATTTATATGTAACGTATCGATATCGCCGATGATATTCGTCCAATGTTTAGACTTATTAATTTGCGTTTTAGCTCTATAGCACTCGTAATAGGCCATAAAACAGAACCAAAAAATGGCTACCGGTACCATCTGTGGAAATGGTGCTATCAATGATTTGGCAAGACAGAAGTCCATAGAATCAGAAAATATGTGATAGCAATGAATTGGTGGTAGTTTCTTGTATTTGTTCACCAATGTTTACACTATAAATATATATTTTCTAATCTGGCATTAAAGGGAAGTCAGCAAAGATATGTCCCTTTAAAAAGTTCCATACTTTCAAATTATGCCAAAACTGTAATATCTCAAGAGTTAGCCCAATGAGACCACATATATGACGAGAACCCATTGGCCTAGAACCCAGTTGTTTTTGCAAGGTATGTCCCTTTATGAATATTCTGATGGGTGATCCTTCGAAAGCAAAAGTAGAAATGCAAAACGAGAAAATAACATACTCGGTTTTATTGAGTCTGTTTATGAGTAGTAATTAAAAGCGCAGCACTACTCACATCCCCTAGCACCGGCTTAAGCAGTATTCATTTTCAAAACTAATAACATCAAAACTAATGATCCCGAAGGACCAGAAAATTTAACAACACTGAAAATGAAGTACGGGCGACTTTTTACGGCCGCCACAAAGCACTTAACGCCTGCTGTTGTGAAGTACATATATTCTGAAAATGGGCGATCCTTCGAAAGCAAGAGTAGAAATGCAAAACGAGAAAATTACAGACACGCTTTTTATTAAAAGTGCAGCACTACTCACATTTCTTCAACCAGATGTCAGTATACCATCATTTTTTTCAAATGCTTTATTCTCCCCGTCATTTGTATGTGAGTGTCGGGGAGGGCCATCCATCATCATACCTTACAATAATATGGTAGGATAGCAGCATTGTGTTATATTTATTGTAAGCATAATAGGTACATAAATTAACAAAACAGAACAATTCAAATGAAGAACATTTTAACAATGCTGTTTGAAAAAAGTATTATTCATTTACAATTTATACAGCTATATTATTGAAGGGGGTTTCTATGCATTTGATAATAAATATATAATTATATATATATGCATAAAAACATTATCCCAAAGGGAAAACAAAACAAAACAAGAACAATACAAAAATAGTGATTGATGGAATTCTCTCATTTCAAACAAATTTTCGATTTCATGTTGTTTTCCTTTTTCATATGAAGATGTTTACATCTATACAGGAATGAATAATAATTGCCAATGCCATTTTACTTTTTAGCTATT
Organism: Azorinus chamasolen; assembly: GCA_963576725.1. NCBI lineage: Eukaryota > Metazoa > Mollusca > Bivalvia > Cardiida > Solecurtidae > Azorinus > Azorinus chamasolen. The sequence goes on from OY755242.1 coordinate 78,255,668, forward strand.
ATAATATATCTGGAGGCGTTTCCATAAAAAGATAATAATATTTTGACCATGTTTGATCACACTGATGATTATCCCTTGTTGCTATGTATTTCAGAGTTGTATACCTAGCTATTATTTTGATTTTTAATGATATTATTGAGAGTTTTCCTTTCATTGTTTGGTCAAATATAGAGCTTTGTCTCTAGTAGGATAGTCATGTCAGCCATTGGACAGGTATATCCTGTCATTTATAGAATTGTTAGATATTTTGCTGATTTCAATCACTGTTTAACATTTGTTAAAAATAATTCTGTTTCTAAACATGACCAAATCTTATTTGAATTGTTTCTATTTCACTACAACCTCTGGAATTAGGATATTTTGAGATTTTGATGTTAGGTACTTCTTCGTTGGAAGATGTCTATTGTTTATCCGATACTGAAACCACTATATTTCTGTACTGAATTCTGAAAGTGGGAGATCTTTTGGTGGCAGAAGTTGCAATGCAAAAAGAGAAAATTGCAGGCTCTGTTTATGAGTAGTAATTGAAAATCCAACACTACTCATGCCCCCTAGCACCGGCTTAAGCAGTATTCAATTTTCAAAACTAATAACATCAAAACTCTAAGGACCAGGATATATAACAGCACTGAAGTACGGGAAAACTGTTTACAGCCGCTACACATGCACGTAACACCTGCTGTTGTGAAGTACATATATGGTGAAGGTGTATTTAAATACGGCATTGTAAATTACTTATCGTCTATCTGAAAAATCTGGTTCCATCTTGTCACTGCAGTAGGTTTTTTATCATTGTTATTCAGTATTTTATATAGATGAGCTGAACCTTTTGATTGTTTTAGTAGTATTGATGCATTTAAGGGGTGTCCTTGATTTTGCATTTTCTGCAGCGTTACTGTAAAGCTAAACTTATTTAAAAATCGTTTTAAAAACATTTATAAGACCAAACAATTTTACAAAGTCAATATGAATATCATATATTTCACAAAATGATTGACTATTGTATTAGTTTCCTTCAGACGTGACTAGATCATTTATGTGAAATCCCTTTTATTAAACAAGGTTTGTAAACACAAACATTATACCTATTTGAATAGCTTTGTTATAGAATAATGGTGCGGCCATTAATTCTGCTATGTTTTCAGGAGTGTATGGCGCATGTATTTTATGGAAAGCTTTTATGACATCTTGCCACAATGGATTTGATATTTCTTTCTCAAATACTCAGATCCTACAGAGACATTTTTACAATAGACAATGCTCACTTTCTAAACTTTTGTTCCATTTACCATAATTTGTTATAAATCTTCTCAACCAAGTTGATATTAAACATTCTATAAAACCACCTTATTTTCTTCGTTTTGATGGTATACGTTTTGAAAATTGAATACTGCTTAAGCCGGTGCTAGAGGCGTGAGTAGTGTTGCACTTTTAATGACTAACAGACTCAATATAACCGTGTCTGCAATTTTCTCGTTTGGCATTGCAACTTTTGTTTTCGCCCACTTTCAGAATACATGTATATGTTAAATTTATCATTTTAAGACCACCTTTAAAATATTGTTCAACTAACACTGCTTTTTTATCTTTGTATTGCCTTGCCTAATAAAGTCAAAGAATATTGAATTTATTTCCTTTAAGACTTCATTAGGAGGATTTGGTAGTGACATAATAAGATAATTAAGATTAGGAAGAATTGGGAATGTTTTAATTCCTGTGATATTCCCCATAGGTGTTAAATACCGACGATTCCAATTTAATATAGGAACTTTAAGGTGTTGTATTTTTCAGTATACCATCATGATTTCGTTGTCGGGGTATGCTAGCAAATGTTAATCTCAAATCGGTAGCTTTACCTTTCATTGATAATTTCGCCTCTAAATTCGACATAGTATAGTATACATATAACACGTGATAACACACAGAAAACTACCATCGATGCAATACTATCACATATATATAGATTCTTATCTTGTAAAACATCGCAATGAGAAGTATTCCCCTGAGATGGTACCGACTAACCTTACTGGCTGGTCGACTATAAATACTCAGTTGTGTTTCGACTGGTTCCCAGAGGTATTCCGACTGGTTCCGTGTATGTTAACAATATCGCTGATTTATTTTGTTCTAGAGCAAGACATTACTTGTGACGATGTAAAGAGTTATTATGAACAGTTTTATGATATATGTTGATCAGGGAAATGTTCATAAAATAGATTACCTTAATTCTTTCAGCTCCAAAACGATATCATCTGTTTAGATTATTGTCTGCGCTAGGATGACAGTAAACTTTCTTCCTATTTTTTTTTACAAAAATGTAATCAGTGTCAAACACTTTGGATCCTGGTGAGACGTTGAGTAATTCGCAGCATCGTAACTGTTTGCAAACTTTTTTAAGGTTATCACGGACAGAAGAGTTAACATAATCAAGTTACAGGACAACTTGGTTGATATATTTCAGCAGGTTTCACTTTTGTTGTATATTACATATAAAAGTACAAAAATGAGTCCTGCAGGAAACACCACATACAGAACAAACAGTCGCCCGAACAGCAACACAAGGAAACAACAAATGTACATAACTATAAAAACAATAAGAGACGCACAAAGACAAAACAAACACACAATAGGGGGAAGATGGAAGCACCGCCTTGGAGCGGTCAGTGACAAAAGTCACTTGGGGGTTAAACCGGTTTATGGGCGCCCAACCTCACACTTAGTCCATCCCCACCCTAAAAGACAGTGTAAATAAACGTATCCCCTCTCCGACTAATCTACAACAACCGCGACGGCAAATACAGTGGTAAAGTGCATGTATAACGAAAACATTTAAGTGAACAAACTGTATCCACCTATCGCTAGTGTACTTAATGATTGAGCTGCAAACAGAGTAACTGTAGAAAAGTAATAAAGGGTACGACAAAAACGAAATAGTACAGATATCCGACGTTCTTCTTCCATTTCTGGATTTAAGAGGTCGGCTTCATAGAGTACTAAACCTTTCTTGTCAGCGTACATGTAAAGAGGCCAGCGTGATTGCCAACTGTAAAAGGGTTGACAACCGAACATGCAGTATGTTGTAGTACTACAGGATCATATCCCTTTTTAATGAATGTTTTAACGTATTTGATGAACAAAGTGAGAAAATGGGTATGTCCAATAATTTTACGAAAAGTACAAAAATAAGTCATGCAGGAAACACCACATACAGAACAAATAGTCGCCCGAACAGCAACACAAGGAAACAGCAAATGTACATAACTATAAAAACAACAAGAGACGCACAAAGACAAAACAAACACACAATAGGGGGAAGATGGAAGTACCGCCTTGGAACGGTCAGTGACAAAAGTCACTGGGGGGTTAAACCGGTTTATGGGCGCCCAACCTCACACTTATTCCATCCCCACCCTAAAAGACAAACAGTGTAAATAAACGTATCCCCTCTCCGACTAATCTACAACAACCGCGACGGCAAATACAGTGGTAAAGTGCATGTATAACGAAAACATTTAAGTGAACAAACTGTATCCACCTATCGCTAGTGTACTCAATGATTGAGCTGCAAACAGAGTAACTGTAGAAAAGTAATAAAGGGTACGACAAAAACGAAATAGTACAGATATCCGACGTTCTCCTTCCATTTCTGCATTTAAGAGGTCGCCTTCATAGAGTACTAAACCTTTCTTGTCGGCGTACATGCAAAGAGGCCAGCGTGATTGCCAACTGTAAAAGGGTTGACAACCAAACATGCAGTATGTTATAGTAATACAGGATCATATCCCTTTTTTATGAATGTTTTAACATATTTGATGAACAAAGTGAGAAAATGGGTATGTCCAATACTTTTACGAAGTTTGTAAATCACATCACCATACAATTCAGGATGTGAAACACCGTGTCGCAGAAGCTCCTTGAGATTAGATTGGTACTTGCCAATAAGCGAAAGATTTCGATAGTAAAATTTAGAAAACGTTTTTCTTAGTTTATGGTATCTATATCCTTGCTTAAGCAGTTTTTCAGCTAAAATGAGATTTCGACTGTTAAAATCGTCAATAGATGAACAAGCTCTAGCAAAACGAATAAGTTGAGATATATAAACCCCGTAAGATGGTGCACGGGGAACATCCCCGTCAAGATGAGGAAAATTAACAATATTAAAATCAAAATCATCTCTTTTGTCATATATTTTAGAAGAAATCATTCCATTATCAATTTTAAGGTCGAGATCAAGAAACGCTGCATAATTGTCGGACGGGTTAGCTTTATTCAATTTGAGTTCTTTAGGATAAATTGTAGGAATTAGAGCATCAAAGAAAGGGTTATCTAAGTTAAAAATATCATCCAAATATCGACAAGTTTCATTGAAGGCTTTTATAACATCTTCTTGTGATTGAGGATTCAAACGCAACATGAAATCTCTCTCATAGCAGTACAAAAACAAATCTGCGACAAGTGGTGCACAATTCGTACCCATGGGAATACCAATTACCTGACGGTATATAGCATTCCCATAACGTACAAATATGTTATCCAAAAGAAAGGTTAGTGATTCGCAAACTTCTGAGCAAGTCCAATTGATTCGCAAACTTCTGAGCAAGTCCAATTGGTGTAATATTTCATTTGCTCGTCAGTAAAGAAAGCTTTTTCAGCATTACATGCCAAGAATGATGTTTTTCCCGGGCAAATACTTTCTGGATTAAGTTAGTAAGCTTATCCTTAATTAAAATATGAGGAAGAGTTGTGTACAGAGTAGAAAAATCGTAAGTGCTTACAGTGGATGCAAGATACCTTTTGTTCTTAAGTTTGTTTAAGACTTCTGAAGAGTTCTTAATAGACCAGATGAGATTTATTCCAGAATTTTCATAAGTCTTATCACAGTAGAACCTTACACGTTCCTTTACCTTCGTTAAACAAGAAGTCAAAAGTATAGACAATTTAGTTGTTGTACATGAACTAGAATTTGCAATGAAACGCGCTTTATATGGTTTTTATGTAGTTTTGGTAACCAATACATTGTAGGAAAAGTACAAAAATGAGTCATGCAGGAAACACCACATACAGAACAAACACTCGCCCGAACAGCAACACAAGGAAACAGCAAATGTACATAAGTAGAAAAAACAACAAGAGACGCACAAAGACAAAACAAACATACAATAGGAGGAAGATGGAAGTACCGCCTTGGAACGGTCAGTGACAAAAGTCACCGGGGGGTTAAACCGGTTTATGGGCGCCCAACCTCACACTTATTCCATTCCCATCCTAAAAGACAAACAGTGTAAATAAACGTATCCCCTCTCCGACTAATCTACAACAACCGCTTCAGCAAATACAGTGGTAAAGTGCATGTATAACAAAAAAACATTTAATTGAACATACTGTATCCACCTATCGCTAGTGTACTCAATGATTGAGCTGCAAACAGAGTAACTGTAGAAAAGTAATAAAGGGTACGACAAAAATGAAATAGTACAGATATCCGACGTTCTCCTTCCATTTCTGGATTTAAGAGGTCGCCTTCATAGAGTACTAAACCTTTCTTGTCGGCGTACATGCAAAGAGGCCAGCGTGATTGCCAACTGTAAAAGGGTTCACAACCAAACATGCAGTATGTTGTAGTACTATGTTGTTCACACTTTTTGACATGGTCTGAAACGATGGTCTTTTCGTCAGTAGTAACTGAAATGTATGACTTGGTATTAATAATTTCCTGCTTCAAGACAGCGATATAATGTAATAGTCAAATAATAATCACATTATTCGATGCCTTATCAGCAGGAACAAAAACGTATTTTGAATGGAAATCCTGTAAATTGGAAAAGTAGTAAAGTCAAGCAGGCAAAGCCACATGCAAGACGCAACCACCACCAAAACACCGATAGACAGCATGACACACACACACACCCACAACCACACACCCAAACGCACACACACACACGAAATGAACACAGAAAACACCAAAAGACACACAAGAAACAGGGACAAACGTTCCACAACATGAACAAACCACAAGCACAAAGACACAAGGCAAACAAAAGGAAGGGTGACAAAGAGAGTACCGCCTTGGCACGGTCAGCAGCAAAACACCACTGGGGGTTTAAACCGGTTTACGGACGTCCTAACCTCACACTTCTCTCAAAGTCACCCTAGCTTTACAAATATTGTAAATAAAGGTATCCCCGCTGGACTTACCCACAACATAGACGACGGTGAACACAGGACAACATGTAAAACATAGCATAATAACTGTGACAATCCGTCAAATATGTACTCAATGACTTTGCTGAAGTCAGAGCACATGCAGGTAAGCCGTTAAGGGCACGACAGGGAAAAAGTAATACATGAGTATGGTAAGCTCCTCCTGTATCCAAGTTTAAGAGTATACCATCATAGAGTACTACCCTCGGCCTGTCATCGCGCAAGCAAAGAGGGAAGCGTAGCTACCGACTGTAAAAGGGTCGATAACCAAACATGCAGTGTGTTGCAATATAATAGGATCATAACCTTTCTTTTTAAATGTTTTAATGCGTTTTATAAACAAATCATGAAAATGGATATGACCCCGGTAACATCCCCATAAAATTCTGGTTGAGAAATGCCGTGTCGCAGTAACGTCCGTAGATTGCAATTATATTTACTGATGAGAGGTAAATTTCGATAATAAAATTTAGAAAAGGTTTTCCGAAGTTTGTGATATCTGTAACCTTGCTTAAGAAGTTTATCAGTTATAACTAAATTACGTCTGTTAAAATCTTCAAGCAAAGAACAGGCTCGGGCAAACCTAATAAGTTGAGAAATATAAACCCCATAAGATGTAGAACGTGGCACATCCCCATCTAGAAAAGGATAATTAACAATTTTAATATTAAAATCTTCTCTTTTATCGTATACTTTGGACGAAACTATAAATCTCATTTTAACTGAAAAACTGCTTAAACAAGGATATAGATACCATAAACTAAGAAAAACTTTCTCTAAATTTTACTATCGAAATCTCTCGCTTATTGGCAAGTACAAATGTAATCTCAAGGTACTTTTGCGACACGGTATTTCACATCCTGAATTTTATGGTGATGTGATTTACAAACTTCGTAGAATTATTGGACATACCCATTTTCTCACTTTGTTCATCAAATATATAAAACAATTCATTAAAAAGGGATATGATCCTGTATTATTACAACATACTGCATGTTTGGTTGTGAACCCTTTTACAGTTGGCAATCACGCTGGCCTCTTTGCATGTACGCCGACAAGAAAGGTTTAGTACTCTATGAAGGCGACCTCTTAAATCCAGAAATGGAAGGAGAACGTCGGATATCTGTACTATTTCATTTTTGTCGTACCCTTTATTACTTTTCTACAGTTACTCTGTTTGCAGCTCAATCATTGAGTACACTAGCGATAGGTGGATACAGTATGTTCAATTAAATGTTTTTTTTGTTATACATGCACTTTACCACTGTATTTGCTGTCGCGGTTGTTGTAGATTAGTCGGAGAGGGGATACGTTTATTTACACTGTTTGTCTTTTAGGATGGGGATGGAATAAGGGTGGGGTTGGGCGCCCATAAACCGGTTTAAACCCCCGGTGACTTTTGTCACTGACCGTTCCAAGGCGGTACTTCCATCTTCCTCCTATTGTATGTTTGTTTTGTCTTTGTGCGTCTCTTGTTGTTTTTTCTACCCATGTACATTTGCTGTTTCCTTGTGTTGCTGTTCGGGCGAGTGTTTGTTCTGTATGTGGTATTTCCTGCATGACTCATTTTTGTACTTTTATCATTTGTAATTGAAATATTCAAATCTAAAAATGAAGCATTAATGTCAGATTGATTAGCTTTGTTTAAAGACAGTTCTTTTGGGTAGATTGAAGAAACCATAGTATCAAAATAAGGATTATCTAAATTCAAAATATCGTCTAAATACCTTGAAGTTAAGATGTCTAAAAGAAATTCTAGGTTTAGGTGGACGAAGGTGTTTATTAGAGCTATAAAAGGAAATGCGTTTATCAATAATATCAAAAATTAGTTTTTTCCAACTAGAAAGATCATTAGACTCAACATGTTCTCTTCGACACCATTTAATACTAAAATTTTGTAAAGCCTCCGCAATCTGAACTCGACAAGAGTTAAAGTTTGTAAATCACATCACCATAAAATTCAGGATGTGAAACACCGTGTCGCAGAAGGCTACTTACATATAAGTTTATTCTAGATGCGGATGATTGTCAAGTATATACATATAGTTCCCCGCAGTTAGGTTCTGAAAGTAGGAGCTCATTTGACAACAATGTTAAAAGAGGAAATTGCAGACTCAATTTTATTGAATTTGTTTATGGGCTGTTATGAAAGTGCAATACTACTCACACCTCCTTGACAACTGCTTAAGAAGTATGCAATAGCATCGAAGCTAATGATCCCGACGGACCAGCAAATATAACAACACTGAGAATGGTACGGGGCGACTATTTACGACCGCCATACTAACATTTAGCACCTGCTGTTGCGAAATACATAAGTTGTATAAAAAACGCTTTCCACCGAAATAAGTGACAGAAGCTATCATTGTGTAATGTTTAGACGTTTGTAAATATTCCAAGACTACCAGTACATGCATTTGAAGAATGTATTATATTTCACAGCAGGGTACGAGTGAAGACTTTCAACTGTCTGTTATGTACCTTATCAGTTTGTTCTTCCTACCGTGAAATCACTGACTGTTGCATGTTATAACTTTAGAAATAGTATGCGATCAACATTGCCTTATCCGCTTAATATAACTGTAATATACCTTACCAGGCATATGGATTTTAAATTCTTAAATTTGAGGTTATGCGATAAGTTCTTTTTATACCTTAGAAATACACTGTAAATGTTCTTTTATGTATTTATTTCTATTTCATATCTTAAAGTTTCTTTAAAAATATTTTTCTTTTCTTTTCTGCTTTAGAATATATAATTGTTTTAATTGTAAAGCACTTTTGAACGTATTTTAGATATATATATATAAAGAGTGCTATATAAATATGGTATAATAATAATAATTAAAAGTACAATACTGCACACACCCCATAGCACATGCCTAAGCGGTAATAAATTGTCAAACTTAAATGAAAAAGTAGTAAGGTCAAGCAGGCAAAGCCATAAAAAAGACCCAGTCCCCACCAAAACATCGATAGATAACTACACACCCAAACACACGCACATACACGAGATGAACATAGAAAACATTAATAAACACACATGTACTAGAGATAAACATTCCACAAGTACAAAGACACATTACAAACAAAAGTAAAGTAAGGGTGACAAAGAGAGTACCGCCTTAGAACGGTCAGTAGAAATATCACCACTGGGGGGTTTAAACCGGTTTACGGACGTTCCAATCTCACACTTATCTCAAAGTCATCCTAGCTTAACAAATAGTGTAAATGAATGTATCCCCGCCGGACTTTTCCACAACATAGAATAAACACATGGCAATATGTAACACATAGCATAACAACTGTGAAAAATCCGTCAAATATGTACTCAATGACTTTGCTGAAGTCACAGCAACTGCAGGGAAACCGTTAAGGGCAAGACAGGGAAAAAGTAATACACGAGTCTGGTAAGCTCAATCCGTTTCTGAGTTTAAGAGTATACCACCATAGAGTACTACGCTCGTCCTGTCATCCGGCAAGGAAATAGGGAAGCGTAGCTACTGACTGTAAAGGGGTAAATATTCAAACACGCAGTGCTTTGCAATATAATGAATAGAAACTGATGATCGCCCGAAGAAACAGAAAATATAATCAGTATTAAGCTCTTTGGATCCTGAGGAGGCGCTGAATTACCGATGCGATCAAAATTTATAAGAGACTATATGTCGAGTGTCAAACACCAATTCACTCGGCGTCTCATGCAGATGCAAGTCTACTTGCAGATAGTGGGAGAAGAGTTTTGCCGCTTTCCCTGTTCTGTATTCATGCAGAAAATAATGACCTAATTGAATTTTATAAGCTGGTATTTTACAATGTAAACTTTCAAGGAAATATTTTGCTGTGACATAAACTGTTGAACCAGATCTGTATAATGCCAAAGCAAACAGAGCATACCCTGATCAGACAGATCCTATAGGAGCCGTTTGATCTGGGTTTACTACCGGTATGTTTGCAAATGCGTGAAAACACATTTATATGAGGGAAAGGGTTAAACATTGTATTCGTATGTTCTGAAGAATAATACAATCAATAGCAAAATAAACTTTCTTTTCATTTCTACATGCACAACGATAAAACTATTTGTTTGCACGCCTTTTCTTGCCTTATCACCATAAACCAATATTTCTAATGATAAAGTAGATTGTCAAAATGGTTTGTTTTACGTTGATGCTATTCATCCGAACAGTTTATTTGTTTTGTATGATTTATGTTCCACTCCGTAGTATACAACCTGTATAAAATACAAGTTTCTTTTCATTGGAATACAAATGAAAACTCTAATGTATGAAAAAAAACTATACATAAACAAAAAGCTTTGAGGCGTGACAGTATTTACACTATTGAACCAGTCCTTGAAATAGGGGTGACAGGTGTTAACTTACATTTTAAGATTATTTGTTTGACTTCAGCTCAGACGGTTAGATCGAAGTAAAGTAATTGTATTTTACCAGTGTGCCGCAGATCATGCGTTCGAGCCCCGTCAGTGACATGTAACATTATTTTGTTCTTTTTACTTGCACAAAATAAGCGTGATTTTGAAGTATTACACAGTAGTTACATGACTGTGAAATAAAATAGCTCTCGTATAGAAGTATATCGAGGATGCTAGAACAAATGAAAATGTTTTAAATGCATTATGATACCCCCGCAAACTTGTTTCAGGGGTATACTGGAATCAGCCTGTCCGGCGGTTAGGCGGTCGGTCGGTCGGTCCGTCGGTCCGTCTGCATTTTAACATCGGTAGATGGTCATTCACTTTTAAAATTATTGAATTTATATTTGGTATTCATAATAACTACGAATGATAGATATGCAAGACGTATTTTCCACGTGTTTACTCTTGGGCATTGCAGAATTATCTCTCCTTAAATTTAAAGTATTTTCTGTCATTTTTGCATGAAACATGTGGAGTTGGTTCCACGAGCTTCTTCAGTTTGAAAGTTATTCAGTGTATAAATGGTATACATAATAACCATGAATAGTACATGCGCAACGCTTAGTTTTCATGTGGTTAGTGTTTGGCATTGCAGAATTATCTCCCCTTGAACTTTGAGGGTTTTTTATTGTGTCATGAAACATTGGGAGTTGGTATCGCGAAACTTCTCCTTCAATTTTAAAGTTATTCAATTGATACTTGACATATATAATAACCACAAACAAATGTGAAAGACACAAATTGTCATATTTTTAGCGCTGGGCATTGCAGATTTCTCTTCCCTTGAACTTAGTTGTTTGTCATTGTGCCTGAAACATGGTGAGTTGGTGTTACGAACTGCTCCTTCAGTTTTAAATTTATTCAGTGTTTACGTAGTATATATAATAACCATGAATAGTAGATGAGCAACACTTAATTTTCATGTGTTTAGGGCTAGGCATTGCAGAATTATCTCCCCTTGAACTTTGAGTATTTTTGTCATTTTGGTATGAAACATGGGGATTGTTGTCGCAAACTCCTTCAATTTTATAGTTTTTCAATTGATACTTTCCATACATAATAACCACAAATAACAGATGTGCATGACACGATTGTCACGTGTTTAGCGCTGGGCATTGCAAAATTATCTCCCTTTGAACTTTAAGTATTTCTGTGTTTTGTACTGTTACATGGGTAGTTGGTGTCACAAACTTGAATTTGCAATCAAAGTTGCCATGCGGCGGTATTTATCACCTTTAGTGATAGTTATAGTTATGAAATGGAATAATTTGAATAAAATGACTGACATGAAAATACCAACAACAAAATATATTAAAAAAAATTACCACTAAACTGACAGAAAACAGCAGCAAAATATTGATCAACTAAATACATTATGCATACTGCAGGCCTCGAACTCGCATCTTTTAATCTATTTGGAAAGATTAGCGATTCGCTTTAATTATTTGTCATCCGCACTTCCCATTGCGCCACTGCGGATTATTTACATATTGATGATAAAATTATAAATTTAACAATAAGTTCGAAAGAAAAATGGCACGCATTTTGCATCAACCTATTGAAATTGTGGTACATCTATAACCCCTTTATACATATTCGTCACCCTTAGCTATACGAGGGTTTTCGATATGTATTGTACAACTGCAAGAGAAATGTGTGCACGATTCAGCGATATTGATACACCTGGATAGCTCTATTCAATACATTTACAATGGTATGTCGGTGTATATTTTGTTCAACACATTTTTAAAAAAAACCTAATGTCAATAGGACCAACGGTTGACCACTGTTGTAAAAATGGTTGGAAAGCATATTGAGAATATTGAAGAAATAAGAGCGTACATAAAGGTTTGTTCAAAACTCAGCTATTCGGTAAAGTAGATTTTTACTAAATTGGGGGAAGTTTATGTGCCCCATAACATATCTTATAAAACAGGTCGTTAATGGAGAAAGAAATTTCACACCGACATAGAGTCTGTTAAAAATGTTGCAAAATCAAGACGGCCTGTAACTGCAACAGGCAAGAGAAATGTCTCAAAAGTCAGGGAAATCATTGAAAGTGATAGCATATACACATGGGTGCACTTTTTCGAGCCAGTTAGGAAAATAGGAAACAAGATATAGCTAACCAAACACGGTAGACGACCTGTAGTTGCTAAAGGACAATGATCACAAAGAAGGTCATCTATGCTCATATGACAGTATAGCCATACACGTTACGGAGCCAAAAGCCAAAAGTGTCACTGGGCGTTATTACCGTTATGTGATGCAGAAAAAACTAAAACAAAATCCAGAGACAACGTCCATTGACAGGATTTCAATATATTTGTCTATTGCATGATAATGCCCAAGCTCATATATCTGAAGTTGTAAAGCATTTCTAAAGTCAGAGAAGGTAACCGTCTTGCCACACCAACCGCACTCTCCAGATCTAGCCCACTGCGACATTTTCCTTCTCCCAAAACTGAAAATGTTCTTATCTGGTCGGCGATATACCTCCAGACCTAACAAGCCCTTTGCTTAACCGTCAGCCAGTGCCTCAGAATTATACCAAAGTCAGCCTACCGTGACGCATTCCTGAAGTGGATTCACAGACTGAGGTTATGTATTTCCAACCACGGAGACTACTTTGAAGGAATGTAAATTTAATTTGACAATTTGAGTCGTCCATTTTAAGATAATACACAATACACATTACATATCGAACAACCCCTCGTATATACCATCCTTTGTCAACTGCATGCAACAGATAAACCGGTTTAACCCCCCAGTGACATTTGTCACTGACCGTTCCAAGGCGGTACTTCCATATCCCCCCTTTTGTTTGTTATGTCTGTGCATCTTTGTGTGTCATATACATGTGCGTTTGCTGTTTATAGTCGTTGTTTAGGCGGTTGTGTGTTTTGTATGCGGTATTTCCTGCATGACTCATACATATACTTTTAGTACTAAAATTGTCATTTTCCACCGAGCCCTATACTGTAACTACTCTTTAGAATTGTGTTCTCGAGACGATTCTAGAGAATGGTCACAACATAGAGATTGTTTGAGAAATAAAGACGTTATCTTGAAATACGTATTTTATCAGGACTTTGTCAACTGACTTAACCTCTAGCAGTCCATCGGTGAATTGTGATAACCTTTGCAAACAGTTTTGATACTGATGTTATGCCTATTAACACACTGTTTTATTGAAAATGAAAAGAAAGAAGACTAAGTTCTTTTAGAATTGAAGAGGATGAAAACATTTGCACACGACCCTTTTCAACTTTTACTGGAGTATATGAACTACGGAATACCGTTACAGATAGACTTGTCTTTTTACTGCCGGTGATAATGCACTGCATAGAGTGTACACCACTTTATTTTAGTAGAACATACTTAATGATTTATATATAATATTCTGACATAGCTTCTCCTGATCGGTTAACATTTCATCTTGATACCTCATAAAATATCGTTTCTTGTTTCTTTTCTGATTAAAAAAACTTTTCTTTCTTTCGAACGTTCCCGATATTCTGCTAATCAAAAGGAGCACCTATGTTCGACACATATTTCCAGAAATTGATTCAAAGCCATGCTGATCAAATTTAATCATTACATTAAATGTGGAAATCCCGTGCAGTATCAGTCAATAACATATATTTGCCTTTGTTCCTTTACTCCATAAATACGCCTTTATATACCTTTGCTCTTGTAACAACCGTCTGATCAGGGTCTGTTGTATTTGCTTATGATGTCATATAGATATTATTCTAGAGTTTTTGCCGTGGCCAAACAATGCTTGTGTTCATGTTTCATTAAAAATCTAATTAATATTAAATATGTCATTATTTCTTACATGAATATTCATGGTGTAAGGGGTTGAAAGATAGTTATGTTGTATATGAGGCACTCTTTGAGAACAACGGTCTTATTGTATTGCAAACAGCCATGACCCAGATCAGACATCACGTCTACGATTAGGTTTTACACTGTGTGGAAATGAACACAGTATTGCATCTGGACATACCCGGTCAGCTCTGTCGGATGAACAATCAAAATATAAGAAAACGCATACATTTGGATATAAAAGGCGTTTCGATGAAATTTAAATTGGAAAGAGTTTCCAGATTATTTGTGAACCGAAAACGTATTACAATACTTTTTTTAACATTTTCATTTGGAAAATATGAATCGTGCATATTTCTTAGCTGTATGTTTATGATGTAAATCTTTCAAGGGAATTTTTTACTTTAATAAATAGTGTACAATCAGATCATGTTATAAACCAAATGAGCAGACCATGATCAGACGACTGCTATATTAGTAGACACTCCATAATCGGGGCTATTTAAATTTCACAAGCAAACAGTGCAGACCCTGATCAGACGGCTCCTATCAGAGTCGTCTGATCTGGGGTTTCTCTGTTTGCAAATGCAACAAATGGCGATTTTATGAATGGTTAAATTGTGTCTGCTTAAGATTTGATCTGGTGCCTTTGAATCTGCTTTTGACTTGATCAAGTTTTTTGAAAACTGTTAACAGAATGTCAAACAGCGGCAGTCTTCATGAGACGATGAGCTATTCGGCGCCTCATCCGCACCCATGCTGCTTGCCAATGCGAGTCAGGGCGCGGACAGCTGGTTAACCCTTTCGGCGCCAAATTTCTAATTGTCGTCTGCAATCCAAAATTGCTAAATCATTCAGTAAAATAAAGAAATGAGATAAATAAATGCAAATTTCAAAGGAATAAAGCACATATAATTATAGAAATGGAGAATGAGACAAATAGTGAAGTGGGACTGCACTATTTGTCGTGGTGCATTTGTGTGACTTCGGTGGTTAAAGGGTTAACCCTTTTATTCATATAAACGCGCATTTGCAAACAGAGAATACCCACATCAGACGGCTCATTTAGGGACCGTCTGATCATGGTCCGCGCTGTTTGTTAGTGAAATTTAATAGATATGTCTTTTACTTTCTAAAATGGTTACAATGTTCCACCTCCCATATATCATTTTAAAACTATTTTGTCCATGAATATTCAGTAGGTATCGGCATTTGGAATAAAAATATAACAGGGAAAGGGTTAAGGATTGAATGAGTTACACGTATGCGTATTTTTGCTTTGCTTCAGTGATTTCAACATATGTGACTATTCATTCTCAATTCTAAGACAGGTTGTGACTGAACTTCCTGCAATACTCTCGGGATGTTGATTAGAAAGTTAATGATGACTGCTATTATGTTGGTGAATGTTGATAACAGGAAGACGACTTCAGCTAGTTTGCTAACACTCCATGTAGCAGCACACGGACTTATCGTTCCGTATAACTCTTGACAGTTGGGATGATTTACGTCAAATGAACCGCAATGTTCCAAATGACAATTAACCCTTTCCTTCATGAGTATTCATGTAAGAAATAATGATATCATGGATATTAATTATATTAATTTGTTTTCATAACACATTGACATGAATATTTTACCATGGCAGAAACTGTAGAGTCATATCTATATTATATCATCCGCAAACAGAGTAGGCCATGATCAGACAGCTCCAGATAGAACAGTATCATTCCCAATAATCATTACAAAGAGCATCTTGGCTGGCAGATGGACAGCTTGGACTACAAGAAAACGCCGAGCAACTCGATATCTCACCAGGATCAGAACTGTTTGACAATTGGTCATTATGTTCTCAAACGTTTTATTGAAGACAGTGGACAGAGAGAGTGGGCCGAACTTATTTTTTTTGCAGCATGAAAATTACAAGTCCTACACCTGTATTATAGCCGGAATTATTGTGAATGTATCAGGCTGTATGATCAATGATCAGTGTCCGTTTTACTGACGTTATCAGAGGTCCAGATAAGACTTAAACATTTCCAACAATAACGTGTCTATTTCGCCACAAACCCTATGTTGTAACCACTCTCTAGAAGCGTCTCGAATAATAACATGCTTCCTTCATTATGCCTAGTTTTTAGCTCATTGTTGCTAATATACAATAGAACCCCGATAGTTACACCATTAAAACATGTATTGCTGTCGGTCTTTAAGACAGGTGTAAGCTTAATGCACGAGCATTCTGCTTGACTTCAATCCTACATTTAGCAGTCACCTGCTTAAAAGGACATCACTTCTTCCTTACCATAACTTCGAAGTGTCGAGTTTTTCTGTACAATATGGAAAAACAGTCAAACAGGGAGAGCCACACACGAAATGACACCGCACCAAACACCATAAAACAAAAAACGGTAAAGCCACAAGACAAAACATAACAGGACGCATATCAAGACGAAAAACATTAAACATTAAGCATATTAAACAACAAAATTGACCATAGGCTGAAAGCAGGAGTACCGCCTTGGAACGGCCAGTAACCAAAATAAGCTACTGGGGGACTTAAACCTGGTTTACGGGTACCCAACCTCGTCCTTATCCCACTTTCACCAAAGTCAAAATGTAAATAAAATTCCCCCTCCAGACAACTCCACAACATGCATAACGATGTCTGCCAAAATGAAATGATTTGAAAATAAACGTTAGACGTTAACAAGCGACGTCATCATTTAAATGACGTCATAATTTAAAAGTACGGGAACACTATATGAAACACTTCTACACCGACATTTTATAAACAAGAGAGTCGTCACGGGTGACAAATGCCCCCAAAGTGTTTGACACCGAAATGCATTTTGGCGGAAAAACTATACAATGTAATGCAGGTGTAACATGAATTTTAATGCTGTTAAAAATGACACAGGAGTCAGTTCTTAACATTAGAAACAGAACCTTTGACGATTATGATAGCTAAGAAAAGAGTCAATGGTCAAAACTTAGTTAAAAAGGACCCTAGGTCATTCTCAACGTTAAAAAGGACCCTGGGTTGATTGTCAACGTTAAAAACAGATCCTGGGTAAATTCTTAACGTTTAAAAAAAAAAGACACGGGTTCAAATTTCAATATTAAAAAAACATGCTGTGTTGATTGTTACTGTTAAGTTGATTCTTAACGTTTAAGACAGACCCTATGTCGATCCTTAACGTTAAAAACATACCCTCAGTCAATTCTAAACGCATGGTCAAAGTTTAATGTAACACTGGCTCTTAGACAGCTGCAACAGAAGTTACCTAATATGGATCTACATTCTTTGCATAAGCATGTATAGCATCTGATTTAGGTAGTGTTGTAAGCAAGCAATGAAGACCCAGTAACTCCTACAGGAGCTGTCTGATATGGGTCTATATTGTTATAATGCTGTAATTCATCTGAAAGCTCTGACACTGCAAGTATTTGAACAGCATGGCCTACCCATGTATGAATAGTATTTAGAGCTCTTTATAATGTCTGATTCATGCTAATGTAGTAGCAAACAGTGTAGACCCTGTAGTTTGATTTGGGTCTACACTGTTTGCCTAAGCATACCTGTCCAATACTTACAAATTACAAATTTGGAATCTGTAACTGATTAGGTATAGGAGATATGCCTGAGATAAGCTTTTAGTAAAATCAAGGTCAAAGGTCAAGGCCACATTGACCTGAAAATGGTACGCGACACTCCGCCATCCCAAGATAAACTCACACACCAAATTTGGAATCCGTAGCTGGTAAGGTATAGGAGATATGCTCTGGACAAGCTTTTTGTATCTGGTAAGGTATAGGAGATATGCTCCGGACTATAAAATTGAGGTCAAAGGTCAAGGTCAAGTTCAGTCATCTGAAAATGGTACACGACTCTCCGCCATCCCAAGATGAACTCACAAACCAAATTTGGAATCCGTAGCTGGTAAGGTATAGGAGAAATGCTCCGAACAAGCTTTGTGTAAAATCGAGGTCAAAGGTCAAGGTCACAGTGACCTGAAAATGGTACGCGACACTCCGTCATCCCAAGATAAACTCACACACCAAATTTGGAATCCGTAGCTGGTAAGGTATAGTAGACATTATCTGGACAACCTTTTTTGTAAAATCGGGGTTCAAGGTCAAGGTCACAGTGACCTGAAAATGGTACGCGACACTCGTCCATCCCAAGATGAACTCACACACCAAATTTGGAATCCGTAGCTGGTAAAGTATAGGAGATATACTCGGGACAAGCTTTTTGCAGCTGGTAAGGTATAAGCTTTGTGTAAAATCGAGGTCAAAGGTCAAGGTCACAGTGACCTGAAAATGGTACGCGACACTCCGTCATCCCAAGATGAACTCACATACCAAATTTTGGATCCGTAGCTGGTAAGGTATAGGCGATATGCTCCGGACATGCTTTTTGTAAAATCGAGGTCAAAGGTCAAGGTCAAGGTCACAGTGACCTGAAAATGGTACGCGACACACCGCCATCTCAAGGTGATCTCACACACCAAATTTGGAATCCGTATCTGGTAAGGTATAGGAGATATGCTCTGGACAAGCTGTTTGTAAAATGGGTCAAAGGTCAAGGTCAAGGTCACAGTGATCTGAAAATGGTACTCGACACTCCTCCATCCCAATATGAACTCACACATCAAATTTGGAATCCTTAGCTGGTAAGGTATAGGAGATATACTCCGGACAAGCTTTTTGTAGCTGGTAAGGTATACGCTTTTTTTAACATCGAGGTCAAAGGTCAATGTCAAGGTCACAGTGACCTGGAAATGGTACGAGACACTCCGCCATCCCAAGATGAACTCACACACCAAATTTGGAATCTGTAGCTGGTAAGGTAAAGGAGATATGCTCCGGACAAGCTTTTCGTAAAATCGGTCAAAGGTCAAGGTCAAGGTCACAGTGATCTGAAAATGGTACGCGACACTCCTCCATCCCAAGATGAACTCACACACTAAAGTTGGAATCCTTAGCTGGTAAGGTATAGGAGATATACTCCGGACAAGCTTTTTGTAGCTGGTAAGGTATAAGCTTTTTTTAATTCGAGGTCAAAGGTCAAGGTCAAGGTCACAGTGACCTGGAAATGGTACGCGACACTCCGCCATCCCAAGATGAACGCACACACCAAATTTGGAATATGTAGCTGGTAAGGTAAAGGAGATATGCTCTGGACAAGCTGTTTGTAAAATGGGTCAAAGGTCAAGGTCAAGGTCACAGTGATCTGAAAATGGTACTCGACACTCCTCCATCCCAATATGAACTCACATACCAAATTTGGAATCCTTAGCTGGTAAGGTATAGGAGATATACTCCGGACAAGCTTTTTGTAGCTGGTAAGGTATAAGCTTTTTCTTAAATCGAGGTCAAAGGTCAAGGTCAAGGTCACAGTGACCTGGATATGGTACGCGACACTCCGCCATCCCAAGATGAACTCACACACCAAATTTGGAATCTGTAGCTGGTAAGGTAAAGGAGATATGCTCCGGACAAGCTTTTTGTAAAATCGGTCAAAGGTCAAGTTCAAGGTCACAGTGATCTGAAAATGGTACGCGACACTCCTCCATCCCAAGATGAACTCACACTCCAAATTTGGAATCCTTAGCTGGTAAGGTATAGGAGATATACTCCGGACAAGCTTTTTGTAGCTGGTAAGGTATAAGCTTTTTTTAAAATCGAGGTCAAAGGTCAAGGTCAAGGTCACAGTGGCCTGGAAATGGTACGCGACACTCCGCTATCCCAAGATGAACTCACACACCAAATTTGGAATCTGTAGCTGGTAAGGTAAAGGAGATATGCTCCGGACAAGCTTTTTGTAAAATCAAGGTCAAAGGTCAAGGTCAAGATCACAGTGACCTGAAAATGGTACGCGACACTCCGCCATCCCAAGATGAACTCACACACCAAATTTGGTATCCGTAGCTGATGTGACAAAGGAAATATACTCCGGACAAAAGGTACACCCCCCCCCCACACACACACACACACACACACACACACACCCACGCACGGTGCGATCACTATATGCCGCCAAAGCCTAGCTTTGGGGGCATAAAAATAAATCGCAAGAAGATACAAATACTAGTAGATATTAAGCATGCACAACTGTTTTGTTTGAAAAAGAATAAACTTGACATCGTAGACATGTACTCGATGACTATTCAGAGGTCAGAGCAGCTGTGGAGAAGTCATTTGGTTTGAAATGAAAATGACATCGTGTGTCTCAGAATTTCCTATATGACTTTTTAAGTTTCATTATGGCTATTGCCATCGAAACATGTTTTGATACACTCAATATCACATTTAATGAGTGTAGCGTACATCAAAGTGCTGTATGGTATATTGCTTAATACAATATCTCAACATTGCTGTGAGGGTATATAATTACACTGAATTGCCTAATTATGATTATATGCAATTACATATCTTATTTAATGCATTATTTCAAAATTGCTTCCAAGGCATTTTAACTATATGCCTAGTCAAATAATGATTATGTGCAATTATACATTATTATTGTGCCTTACTGTTTTACAGTTAAATTACTTGTATATTACAGTTATGTTTAAATCTAGTATTTTAATAATGTTACCCCCTGTTAAGCGACAGTGTATTGACGCAGCATAAAAAATCTTTAAACGTATGGTTTTGATTTAATGCCTAACGGAGGTAATGCAAATGCTTTTTCTGCAACAATCGGCATCATAAAGTAGCCACATTTCTTAATTACAGACATTGTATTCGGATTTTCTATTCTAAATCGATTTTGATATATCCTTGCATAAAAGGAATTCCATCAGACCTGGCAAATGACAACGTGTTCGTTTCAAATGCCAACTTCTAATTAACCCTTAGCTACATCAATATTCATGTAAGACATAATGCCGTCATCAAATTTAATTTGTAAATATTTATAATGACACATGAACAAATGAGTTTTTGGCCAGATTCTTTAGAATCATATTTCATTAGCGAAAAGAACACACCCTGATCAGAAGGCTCCTATAGGAGACATCTGATTTGGGTCTACTCTGTTTGCAAAAGCGTAGAATTGCATATTTATGAAGTAAAGGGTTAAAGTTGCTACGTGTTCACTTTAACATACATGTATAATACACGATACAGTAGTACAATATTTGCAGTACATGTATGTTCTTTTGTCTTGAATTAGTCTTATCTCTTTCACTGCCGAAGTCACGGGAAGGCGACTCCCATGGCTTGCTGAAATGAGCAAGCCTGTATTTCTTTTGCAAACAGTTTGGATCACAAATGTGACGCTAAATAACGTTTCACGTTTCACACGGAGAAGAAATTGAAGACAAGCCAATACTGAAACCTAAAGCAGACAGCATTGCATGCAGACACACATTAGTTGGTACCAAAAGAGTTTAAGGCTGAAAGGCGAAAACCCGCATATAATCTCACCAAAAACATGTATCTTCATTTCCAAATAATACGATGTAATACTCAAAAAATTATTTCTATTTTATATGACCCGATAGACAATTACTTTCATGTAATGTTGCGTGTTCTGATATAATGAAACGGATTGTAGATTATATCCCAGTTACAGTTTTGAAAACGCATGACAGGAACTATATATAAAGGTGCATATTCAAACTCCCAAATCGTAATCTCTCCATCAATCTCTATAAGGTGATCTTGAGTGGTCACAACATAGTATTCGGTGGAGGAATAAAGGAACTATTCTTGAAAATGTTTTAATTTACATTTCTTATCTGAGCCTCCTCTATGGCATTTAGATTTTTATAAGCAGCAAATAGTTTAGCGATTAAGCAAAAACAGTTAAACTTCTCTAAACCGGAATTCTAGTAGAGAAGACTTTGGATATTTTAGGCATGTAGCTGCTTAATGCAGAGTGACTGTCAGGCAGACAGCTCATAGAGGAGCTTTCTGCATGACTTTCACCCTGCATTCAGCTGCTATCTGTATCCAATACCGATGTTTATACTAAATTGAACGTCCAGTTTAGAGCGATTGTACTACATGTTGTACTGTAACAGGGATAATAAAGGACTTGCTGTAAACCATGATCGTTATAATTCTGTGCAACAGTTTTTTTCTTTCACATATGGTCAGCGGGGATACCTTTATTTACAATATTTGTAAAGCTAGGGTGACTTTGAGAGAAATGTGAGGTTAGGACGTCCGTAAACCGGTTTAAACCCCCAGTGGTGTTTTTGCTGCTGACCGTGCCAAGGCGGTACTCTCTTTGTCACCCTTCCTTTTGTTTGCCTTGCGTCTTTGTGCTTGTGGTTTGTTCATGTTGTGGAACGTTTGTCCCTGGTTCTTGTGTGTCTTTTGGTGTTTTCTGTGTTCATTTCGTGTGTGTGTGTGTGCGTTTGGGTGTGTGGTTGTGTGTGTGTGTGTGTCATGCTGTCTATCGGTGTTTTGGTGGTGGTTGCGTCTTGCATGTGGCTTTGCCTGCTTGACTTTTCCATTAATATAGAATACAATTTAGCTTTTACAGCGAACGTAATGTGATAATTCTCTCATGTAAGCCACAGGGGACTCTGCTGTGGGAATTAGCCAGACACGGGAACAAACATTTATATCCCTCGTAAGCCAAGGCCACAAAATTCGATTTGTATCGATAACAAAAACAAATTATACAAAGCATAAGAATATGCTGTTAGTATCGCTTAAACACGTACTCTATTATTGATGTAAACAAAACGGTTAATAGCATATCAACATGATAA
This sequence comes from Azorinus chamasolen, assembly GCA_963576725.1. Taxonomy (NCBI): domain Eukaryota; kingdom Metazoa; phylum Mollusca; class Bivalvia; order Cardiida; family Solecurtidae; genus Azorinus; species Azorinus chamasolen. The sequence goes on from OY755242.1 coordinate 78,278,876, forward strand.
AGTTTAACTCGCCTTTATAACGCCGAATGTCATTGAAATCACCACTAGTTAATTATGCATAGGGAAGGCAACCTGGTATTCTTCGATAGCATTCTACAACAGGACGTTTGGAAAAGATACTAGGCTGTTTACAGCGACTGTTTATTCCGCACACGTTATTAATTCTGAGGGAAAGCATCTTGAGTGGAGCACGTTTCAATTTGAGAATCTGACTATTCCGACAATCAAGTGAAAAAGGTACGGTAATAAACTCTACTCATGATGCGCGTCTTTATTAATATTTGCAAACCAAGCTGTTTGACACTCAGTTAAACGTGTTTTAAACGTTTGGTCGAATTTGAAGTCAGGGATTAAACATGCATTATCAGGAACTTGTTTTCCTATTCCGTTCAATACAAGTCGGAAGCAGTGAATATATACGGTAGTTAAGCTATGGCAGTACGGTGGCAGATGGTCGCCAAAACGACGTTATAACCCTCCCTAATTGGTCTGCATGTTACAATGGTGAATAACTGTGTCTACCTATTAGAGACAACAGGCGTGTTGCATGCAAAAGTATTCGCGTGTTCGTATTTAAAAGTCCCTTTGTGAATACAGCTTGAGCCAAAATCACGCAACAGACGAATTCATAATCTTCATGAAAGTCACAGTAGACTTAATTAATTTCTGTCTCCTTCAAAATCTAAATTAATGCCCATTTTCTATTGACAAAAATGAGCATAGCCATCTAAAGCTTATCCCTGATCCCGCTCAACGCGAACTGACTAGTATTTGCAAACAACTTGCATCCGGGTGAGACGCAGAGTAAATACTTTCTACAATCATATGGCATGACACTTGGTCGATAGTTTCTCAAACATTTGATCGAATCGGAAGTTGTCGAAATTGATCAGGTTATTTTCACAGCGGTGTGAGGGTTAATTGATCTATTTTGTTAAATTAACCATTTCCTTCATAAATGCGCTTTTCTACGCCTCTGTAAAAGTCACTTTTTGAAACCATTGTAATAAATAGAGCAGTCGATCATAAGGAGCAAATGCTATATTTATCACAATGGTTTCAGAACTACAAAATTCTCAAATTGTCATTTTATCTAGTTAATGCTCCTTTTTGGTAGATTCATTCAAAGAGGGTGGATCTAAAATAGTTATAAGGGACAGAGTTAAGAAAATCGATTTCGCAAATTCTGCAGATAATGTTATGTATAGTGCGTCATAATATTATGTCTGTGGATATTCAGTAGGTATTGAAATTTAAAATAAACATAGAACGGGAAAAGGGATAAGATGTGTCAACCAGTTTTGATCCTGATGAGATTATGACTTGCAGTCTTTTTTCAAATGCAGATGTACAACATGTACATGGAAAGGTATATAGCCCATTGCAACACATGTGCACATATTTTGTATTCATTTCCGCAATGCAATGTTTCAAAGTTTGATTCGGTTTTGAAAAATAGTATAATAGTTAACAAATATGATCAGCATCCTTAAATATGATATAAACAGATGTAGCCGACTTTACTTTACTACGGTATTGTTCCGAACCTATAGTTAGCATGAAGTACTACTGCCCAACTAAACCACATGTCGTCTCCCTATGCTGCAGGACGATGCATGTACAGTAAAACCTCTCTATAACGACCACTATATTACATCAAGTATTTTGAGTTCAAGGCAGGTGGATGCTTAAAGCAAGGTGAAAGTAAAACAGAACGCTTCTATAGGAGCATTCTGTTTTACTTTCACATTGCTTTAAGCAACCACCTGCCCAAATTACCATCTAATTAACACAATTTAGTGGTCGTTATTGAGAGGTTTTACTGTAGTGCATAAGGGAGAGATAGACATTGTAGATACATACTGATGGAGCCCTCTGTCCAGGGCGTGTCCTGTTTGCTAAAGCAATCAAGGTCAATGGTTTGACCCATTCCCTCATAGACTATATTTAGACCCAACGTATGTGAATAAATCATCCAAAAAGGCGTATCTTATAGCGAAAAGGGTATTTTTAGGGCTGTGTAGTTTTGAAACCATTGTGAAAAATGGAACATTTGCTCCTATAGAACAAATGCTCTATTTATCAAAAATATTTCGAAAATGACGTCACTACAGAGACTCCAAACGGCGTCAGGAGGGATTGATAAAATACAACCAATGGTTTAAAACATCATATGTTTTGTATTCGAGAACAGATGCTCTATTTATCAAAATGATTTCGAAAATGACCACAGAGACTCCAAACGGCGTCAGGAGGGATGGATATAAAATCTGAAAATGGGTGATCCTTCGAAAGCAAAAGTAGAAATGCAAAAAGAGAAAATTGCAGACTCGGTTTTATTGAGTATGTTCATGAGTAGTAATTAAAAGTGCAACACTGCTCACGCCCCCTAGCACCGGCTTAAGCAGTATTCAATTTTCAAAACTAATAACATCAAAACTTATGATCCCGAAGGACCAGAAAATATAACAACACTGAGAATGAAGTACGGGGCGACTTTTTACGGCCGCCACACAAGCACTTAACACCTGCTGTTGTGAAGTACATATAATCTGAAAATGGGTGAACCAATGGTTTAAAACATCATATGTTTTGTATTCGAGAACAGATGCTCTATTTATCAAAATGATTTCGAAAATGACTACGGAGACTCCAAACGGCGTCAGGAGGGATGAGTTAAAAACAACCAATGGTTAAAATATCATATAGTCGGTACCCCCTCTACATGAAAATATAGGCCTGTGTAATAATCGATTTGAACGAGTTTAGGGTAATACACATATTATGGCATTAGTTAGTTAACCCTTTACTCCATAAATGCACACTTTTACATCTTTGCAAATAAAGTAGACTCGAGTCGTCTGATCAGAGTCTGGTCTGTTTGCTTATAGAATAATGTAGATATGATTGTACAGTGTCTGCTATGGCTTAAGTTCACGTGTTCATGATCAATTATAAAACATAATCTTATTGATATTAACTCTTTTGGCGCCAAATTTAAAAGTGTCGTCTGCAATAATAATGGAAAAGTAGTAAAGTCAAGCAGGCAAAGCCACATGCAAGACGCAACCACCACCAAAACACCGATAGACAGCATGACACACACACACACACACACACAAACACACACCCAAACGCACACACACACACACGAAATGAACAAAGAAAACACCAAAAGACATACAAGAACCAGGGACAAACGTTCCACAACATGAACAAACCACAAGCACAAAGACGCAAGGCAAACAAAAGGAAGGGTGACAAAGAGAGTACCGCCTTGGCACGGTCAGCAGCAAAAACACCACTGGGGGTTTAAACCGGGTTACGGACGTCCTAACCTCACACTTCTCTCAAAGTCACCCTAGCTTTACAAATATTGTAAATAAAGGTATCCCCGCTGGACTTACCCACAACATAGACGACGGTGAACACAGGACAACATGTAAAACATAGCATAATAACTGTGACAATCCGTCAAATATGTACTCAATGACTTTGCTGAAGTCAGAGCACATGCAGGTAAGCCGTTAAGGGCACGACAGGGAAAAAGTAATACATGAGTCTGGTAAGCTCCTCCTGTATCCAAGTTTAAGAGTATACCATCATAGAGTACTACCCTCGGCCTGTCATCGCGCAAGCAAAGAGGGAAGCGTAGCTACCGACTGTAAAAGGGTCGATAACCAAACATGCAGTGTGTTGCAATATAATAGGATCATAACCTTTCTTTTTAAATGTTTTAATGCGTTTTATAAACAAATCATGAAAATGGATATGACCCCGAATTTTCCTAAGTTTGTAGATAACATCCCCATATAATTCTGGTTGAGAAATGCCTTGTCGCAGTAACGTCCGTAGATTGCAATTATATTTACTAATGAGAGGTAAATTTCGATAATAAAATTTAGAAAAGGTTTTCCGAAGTTTGTGATATCTGTAACCTTGCTTAAGAAGTTTATCAGTTATAACTAAATTACGTCTGTTAAAATCTTCAAGCAAAGAACAGGCTCGGGCAAACCTAATAAGTTGAGAAATATAAACCCCATAAGATGTAGAACGTGGCACATCCCCATCTAGAAAAGGATAAATTCATTTTAAATATAATTCTAAACTAAACAATAAAGGTATATTAGTGAAACATTTGTTTTTAAAAACCTGTATGCTTGGGCAAAAATAATACAGAAAACAGTGAAGTCTAAGGTCAGATGCCGCCTTGAAAAGGCGGTATCCGACCTGGGACTGCACCGTTTTCAATGGTGCCAACTGGCGACATCGGCGCTGAAAGAGTTTTTACGTTTTATTTTGATAAATAGAGCATTTGTTCTATAGGAGCAAATGCTCAATTTATCACACTGGTTTCAAAACAACACAGGCCTAAAATTGCCCCTTTCTCTATAAAATACTCCTTTTTGGATGGTTTATTAAAAACGTTGGATCTAAATTGAAATGATTTTACGATTTCTTACATGAGTAGTCATGGAGTAAAAGAGGCAAAGGATATTCAGGAATGTAGTGTGCACATTATCCATCAGCTCAACTTATGCTATCCATTTAAAGTATTCCGTTTAGAGGACGTTTATCTCTTTTTAAGCAAATCATTTCCGATTGCACTATGCGCCATGTTCGAATATATTGTTTTCAAAATGTGTTTTGTTTTGTTAACTGTAAATATTATCCGATTCAGTGAAATCCAACTGTGCTGTAACATAAATTAGAATATCATTATTTCGAGCTTTCTTTGAAGGTCGTATGTGTATGTTTGAATGCGCATATTACAGTAAAACCTCTCTATAACGGCCACTAAATTACATCAAGTATGTTGTGTTAAAAGCAAGTGACTGCTTAAAGCAAGGTGAAAGTAAAACGGAACGATCCTATAGGAGCGTTCTGTTTCAATTTCACCTGCTTTAAGCAGCCACCTGCCATAAATACCAACTAATTAATAAAAAAAGTAGTAAAGTCAAGCAGACAAAGCCACATACAAGACGCAACCACCACCAAAACATCGATAGACAGCATGTCACACATACACACTCTCAACCACACACCCAAACACACGCACAACGCACGCACATGCACGGGATTAACACAGAAAACACCATCAAACACACAAGCACCAGATATTTAGTGGTCATTATAGAGAGGTTTTACTGTACTTGTTTCTCTGGTATTGCAGTGCACGTATGTCATTTCCATTTTATTCTATTTTTCCAAAATTGCCTGTCTGACTTTTATTCTATATTTCTGTCGTGTCTGTTGTTACACAGTAAGTACAGTGCAATCTCTCTATAACGGCCATTAAATTACATCATGTATTTTGAGTTAAAGGCAGGTGGCTGCTTAAAGCAAGGTGAAAGTAAAAACAGAACGGTCCTACAGGAGCGTTCTGTTTTACTTTTACCTTGCTTTTAGCAGCCATCTGTCCTAAATACCAACTAATTAACACAATTAAGTGGCCGTTATAGAAAGGTTTTACTGTATTGTCAAAGATTATACACAAAACGTCCGTTATTTTATATTAATATATATTTTATATTTTAATAACCTTAACCACAGTTCATTTGTTTACGTTGTGCAACTTTATAGCGTGAATTTAGAATCTCAAGAACTTGTCATGGATGCAGTATTTGTATTAATCATCAAGGGAACAGAACTCCCACTGATTTTCTAAGCATGGTATGCATTTAGAGATGTTCAAGGACATTATTCACAAACATGATTATTATTATTTGTCTAGTGTTGTGATCTAGTATACATGTATTATCATTTTAAGACAAAAAATAATCCATTTTCTTACACGATTATTATACCAGATTAAACAACATAGAAACGGATAAAAATTAATCTTTTGATGGATTGTCATTGATTGGCCTAATGCATATATGTGTAGTGCAAATTTATCGAATTGCACAATGTAATTACACTTTTATTCGTCTGTTGCAATTTGACACATTTGGCCCACTTCTTTTCCATTTCTATTCTTATGTTGGAGACACATTTGAGCAGATGTCATTCGATTCCATGGAATCTCGATAAATTTTTGAGTGACGATATGTTATCTCCTGGCTACAGTCTGTTGACACTCCAATTGATTACCAGCACACGTTCATTCCAAGTATCCTTGAGCTGTGTCAAAGTTGGCAGACTCAGACGTGTCAAATCAAAAACATGCAATGAATTTGTGTATAAAACTGCTATCCTCTAGCCGTGTATAATAACTAAATGGAGGAGACCTGAAAAGGGAACGCAAATGTGGTCTGTCAAACCTGCGTCTTAGGGACGTACATATTCCCCGTATATTTAGTATACACAATATTTCAATTGTCATGCTTTGAACTAAAAACAGACAAGGCACATTCAGCTCATATGTAACCCTTTCCCAGTTGAATATCATGTAAGAAATAATGACATCATGAATATTTATTAGCTGAACTTTTATAATTGTTTATGTACGCAAGATTGGTTGGTATTGATGGAGTCTTAAGAATCAGATTTGTATAAATCCACAATCGTACAGAGCAGACTATTTAATTATTTTTTTAATCGAAAGAACTGATACGCAGCAAAGAAATATCCTAACTGGGCTGAAAAGGGTAATCCCTTTATTGTTATGTGTCAAGACAAAATATGCTTTATTTTTTCATGACAGTCATATCATAATTGTCATCAGTATCGTCATAATCATACTCTTGAATTCTTGAAACGTCATGAGGGATTTGTGGGAAGCATAAGAAGAACCGTTAGTCGCTTCCTAAACTATTAACACTTCGCTTGCTATTCACATCAATATACGTACCTGTAAATAGTGAAGACCCAGATGAGACAGCTACAGCAGGAGCTGTCTCATCAGGGTCTGCACTATTTACAAATTGATTGTGCAACCGGTACACTTCACAGCAGTGATTGCACAGCAAAATACGTGTACACAGTGAAGATATATGTAATTATACAACAGGGCATGGGAAAAGAAGGAGAAATGTATTTTAAAATTCAGCAAGAGAAGGGTTAAGACCATCTCTAATGTTGTCGACCACAGCGTTGTTTGCCTTCAAGTGTGTATCATCTTGGGCAGACTGACATGTCGGGTTACTTGATCAAGCCAATCTGCCGCGACTGCCGGTAGGTAGATGAAAAGAATTATGTGCACCCACAAGGCGTCTGACCAGCGGTCCAGATAACATGCGTCAGTTGAAACATTTTCAAGAAAAGCTTCTTTATTTCTACACCAAACCATGTGGTGTGACTTCTTTTTAGTGTCGTAAAGAGTGGTCACAACGTAGGTTTTGGTGGAGAAATGCCGATTTTAGTACGAATACGAACGTTTATCTGATGATCTGTTCTGACTAAATTCCGATAACTTAAACTTCGGGATAACTCGAGGTCAAACGTCGGTCCTTCCAAACTTTACAATACAGAATTGTTCTGAAATATATCATTACGCATATCTAGATATACATGTGAAACCTTACAGCAGGACGATAGTAAGTACAATGTAATCCTGAAAGGTCCTACGGGAGTATTACAGCATTTCTTTCGACCTTTAATTGTTATGGCCCCTTGCAGTTCGATATATTGAAGTTGAATTGTATATATTCATTGGGATTGTATAACGATATTTTGAAGCCTTTGAGTAAGGGTTACTCCTCAAATCCTCCTTATGTTATGAAATTTGCACAGGCAAATCTCTATAGTGATATGTTTGAACCAGTCAGACACATTACGTCTAACATTTACGTTGCATAGATATAAGGTTTTGCGACTTCATGTTTAAGTGTCCTTGTATTTAATTACTTTTCTCGAAATAACACTTAGATTTTTCAATCTACAACGGTTCTTGTTACTAACACTACGGATTCGCTGGTAAAGCCTTATTAAACATCACGTTTTATTATTGAAACGTAAATCTACGTGTACTTTACAAACGCTTCTACCACTGTACTTACCTTAATAATTTTAATCTGACCAATCAAAAGCTTGAGAACGAACTCAGACGCAACTAAAAGGTTTTATAAGCATGGATACTGAACTCTAACACAAAGACACGGTAGATTAAATATTTATCCTTTTACGTAATTGAAACGCCTGTTCACACCTTTCACAACAGAACAAACCCATATAGACGGCTTCTTTATGAGATGTCTGACCAGGGGTTTAACGCACAAGAAAATACGTTTGCCAGTTTCAATGTATTTATAATTTATGCAGAACAAACAGCCAGGCTATGGCACGCTAAGTGAACTTATAATTATAATGGTTGCTGTGAGCAGCAATGCTAAATGTCTAGAGAATGTGTTTACACCTTCACGAGAAGAGTGCCTGGTTAGTAAGGTTATTTGGTGACGAAGGCTGTTTAAGCGGGAAAAAGAGTGGATGGGAAGGTTCTTTAATTAGGTGTCCGTGCAAAGTGACTACTCGCTCACCTAACCAGTAATGTGACTCATTCATACCTTGGAATTTACGGCGAATACACGTAAAGCGGATATGAAGTACAATTACAATATACATGTAGTATGAAAACATATATACAATGAAACCTGATCAACATAGTAATATAGATCTACTCTTTCAGTTATGGTCAAATGTTTCCTTATTCATAGTGTCAATTCAAAACGCAGCTGATAGATATAAATGATACCATTATTTCTCATATTGGTAAAGGGTTAATGATTAACCCTTTACCTTATAGGCTATTTTTAGATCCAACCTCTTTGAATAAATCTACCGTAAAGGAGCATCATCTAGAGAAAAGGAAACTTTTAGAAATATGTAGTTTGAAACCATTGTGATAAATAGAGCATTTGCTCCTATAAATATGTATAATAGCAAACGACCTCAGATATTGTTCTCTTGTAGTCGAATGGAATTTCACTTATATTATACCATAAACAAACAGACTGACCCTGATCAGAGGGTTTCTACAGGAGCCATCATATTAAGGTTTATTCTCTTTACAAGGTAACCTTTTCTGAATTTTATTATCGAAATGTACCTCTCATTAGTAAATTTAATTGCAATCTAAAGACTTTACTGCAACAAGGTATTTCTCACCCAGAAATGTATGGTGATGTTATCTACAAACTTAGGAAAATCGGGGTCATATCCATTTTCATGATTTGTTTATAAAACGCATTAGAACTTTTAGGAAGAAAGATTATGACCCAATTGTATTGCAACGCACTGCATGTTTGGTTATTGACCCCTTAGCAGTCGGTAGCTACTATTCCCTCTTTGCTTGTTCGATGACAGGACGAGGGTAGTAGTATATGATGGTATAATCTTAAACTCAGAAACGGGATGAGCTTACCAGACTCTTGTGCGCCTTTTTATATTTTAGCTAGCTATATACATTTGCTGTGTTGCTGTGTTTTCTTGTGTTGCAGTTCGGACGGTTGTTTGTTCTGTATGTGGTGTTTCCTGCATTACTCATATGTGTACTTGTATGTGGCATTGCCTGCTTAACTTTTCTACGTTTTCATAAATTTTGCATTCTCCGTAACATGTAAACCCTAGTATGTTAACTCATGTACGCTCGTGTAATTTTAAAGCAGATCGATCTCACGTTTGGTCGGAAATGGTGCAGAAATTTTGGAACGCATCTTCAAGGCTGGTAAAGTGGCCTTGGTAATTTCAACATTCTCGTTATTTACGGCAATTCACAAAATCACAATAATTATTTAACAGCCTTCTTTTGTATGTAATGCCTTTTGTTTCCCCGAATGTATCACTGGGTTACGGTTTTAGTTTAATTCGATGCACGCAATTACAAATCGTTCTCCATCTTTTATTTGTGTATTAAATTTGATGGATGAATCTGCTAAGCAATTAGACGATTGTTTACCTTTCGGATAATGTGTTACTGCAGATTTCGTAATTGTTATGATGAGAGAATACAATTACAGATTTTTAACAGCGAAATGGATTGGATGCATAAATCGAAACCTGTTTAACCATTTACTCCATGAATATTCATGTAAGAAATAATGACGTCGTGAATATTAACCCATTTGCTCCCAGTGGATTCTTCCATGCCTATATATTGGATTAGTCTATCTTTTATCTAAGGGATGTCTGGCCTACATTTTCATTTTTATTTTGTTTTTTATTGAATTTCCTATTAGCAAACAGTGTAGACTCTGATCAGACGCCGAATTATGCGGCGTCTGATCAGAGTCTGCACTGTTTGCAAACGTCCCATATATGGGATCGTATGAGCAAATGGGTTAATTAGATTAATTTGTTGTAATAGCACAAATAGACAGGAATTTTAGCCTTGGCAGGAACTGTAGGAGCATATCTATATTATATCATAAGCAAACAGAGTGGACCCTGTTCAGAGGGCTCCTATAGGAGCCATCTGATCTGGCTCTACTCTGTTTGAAAAGGCATAGGAATGCGTATTTATGGAGTAAATGATAAAGAACATCTTTATTTCTCTAATAAAACCCATGTACTCACTACGATTTTAGAATTTGAATATACACCTATACCATGTAAAGTAACTTACTCTTGTGTAAGTTATGGTGTCACATAGTTTCTTTTGTTTTCAAAGATTTTGACTGAGTTTCGGTTTAACCGCACTGTGACACAGTTCTGTGAAGTGTGCGTGCGTGTGTATTCGCTCGAGCACTTTACTTGAACTTCTTGCTTTGCTGTTGACTATCGTAAAAATGTTTTAGAGCGAAATTCTTAAGGTAGGCCGGTGTAACGAAGTAAAGTGACCCCCATAGAATACTGACCCCCCGGTCACTATTCTTCAGAAAAAGCGACCCCCTTTCTGAAAAATATCGACTCCCCTCTGAAAAATAGTGACCCCCTCCGCGATATCTATAAAATATTGACCCCCGCCTCAACTATTACTAACAAATTAGTTACCATTGCAAATAACCTAATATTGTTGCGGCTGCAGTTTTGTTGTTGTTTTTGTTGCTGCAGCATCGGGTGGGCGGGTATGTGTGTGCGTGGTGTGTGGTAGCGTGTGTGTGTGTGTGTGTGTGTGTGTGTGTGTGTGTGTGTGTGTATGTGTGTGTGTGTGGGGGGGTTTAAACGGAATTTAACGGAAACACTTTATTATTTAGATACTGTCAATATTTTGAAAAATGTTGACACTAGCAGAAAAGTGACAGAGGGTGTGAAAGAAGTAGTTGTATTGGTAGAAGTAGTGGTAATATAACTTATTTTAAGGGGACATTTACAATGCATTTTGAGTATAACAACCTTTTCTGTGCGATCTAATAAATGGTTCTATACTTCTAACAGCGACCGACCTTACTTGTCAAATCATGTTTTTAAATCTTTACAGTAAGTAAACGCTTCTTTTTATAAAGGCAAATACTACTACTTGTGTATTTTATTTTGTACCCTTGAGTAATAATTCGCAATATAAACGAACACAAATGCAAATTAAGTTCAATTGAATATACTTTTTGTAAAAGGATAAAAGTTGACGATTAATCTCAGTCTGATTGGCAAACTGTTTTGAAACTCAACATGTGCTGATATTTTCGATGTCATACATTTGACTTACTAGGCAGCCACAAATAGGTGACGAACACACAAGGAAAACTATCTTCTCTAGGTTATGTTATGAATAGAATATAAGACTCGTGTTCGTGATTTATTGGATCTATTAAACTCGTCCTTTTAGACAAAAATAAACACGCACCAAATCCTTGATGTGTGGTTTTCTACAAAGCTCGTTTAAAATAGAAGTAAAAACATTATGAACAACTAATCTAATGTTTATTATCTGCAGAGGAAAATGGCCTGTTGCAAATGTACACACTATATTTCTATGGTATATGTCACACGTGCTTGACCTTTTATATAAGAAAATCAACAGCATCTCTTCGACAATAATTGACAAAATTCTCTATAAATGGAATTGTATTCCGATGTTGTGTAGGGGTGTGTGAATGTGTGGGTGCTTGCGGAAGGATGTTTATTTATAAGTGATTGTGTACGTGCATGTGCGTGTGTGTGTGCATGCGCGCGCGTGTGCGTGCCTGCTTGCGTGAGTGTGTGTGATATTCTGTACGAACAATGATTACAAGTCGTATTACTTGGCGTCCATTGCGCGCATTGGTCATGATATATTAAACGGGGCTCAAAATGATATTACTAGGGGTCACACATCTGTAACAATTATGACCAAGGTTAAATATATTTTTTCGAAATACGTGAAACCCTTTCTGTAAAGTATACATGAGGCAAATTAAAGTTGCTGGTGTTGTTCAAAATATCACGAAGGTGGGCCAAAGCATTATTACCGGGGATCACTATTGTTTAAAAAATACTGACCGGGGTTCGATATTCTTCAGAAAAAAATGACATCCATCCTTTCTACAACATACTTGAGTTCAATTAGCATTGGGCGCATTGGTCATTATATAATATACGGGGCTAAAAATACTCTATGAAAGGGGGTCACTACATCTGTAAGAATTATAACCAATGTTAAATATTTTTCGAGTAAAGTTAAACCCTTTCCTTAAATTATACTGGAGATAGATTTGAGTTTCAGGGAGTTGTTTAACATATCATAAATATGTGTCAAAGCACTATGACCGGGGTCGCTATTTTTAAAAAAAATACTGACCGGGGGTCAGTATTCTTCAGAAAATGTGACCCCCTATGTACAAAATGCTTGGGTTCATTTAACATTGTGCGTATTAGTATAGTATAATAAACACGGTCAAAATGCAATGACTGGGATCACTACATCTACAAGAATTATGACAAAGGAAAAGGTATTGAACCCCCTTTTTACAAAATAAATAAATACTAGAGTTGTTTAACATATCATCAACGTGAATCATAGAGTTAATATCGGGTTCGCTATTTTCGACAATATACTGGCCGGGGTCGATATTCTTCAGAAAATATGACCCACTATGTACAAAATACTTATGGGTCACTACATCTGTAAGAATTATGACCAAGGTTAAATAAAAATCGAGTAAAGTTGAACCCTTTCTTAAATTATACTGGAGGTAGATTAAATGAAAAAGTAGTAAAGTCAAGCAGGAAAAGCCACACACATAAGTTCGCGGGAGCTGTTCAACATATCATGAACGTGTGTCAAAGCACAGTGACCGGGGGTCACTATTTTTTTTTTAAAAAAATACTGACCGGGGGGTCGATATTCTTCAGAAAATGTGACGCCCTATGTACAAAATACTTTGGCTCAAGTTGCATGGCGCGCATTAGCCACGATATGATAAACAGTGCTGAACTTGCTATGACCGGGGGTCACTTCATCTGTAAGAATTATGACTAAGGTTAAATAGTTTACGAGTAAAGTTAATCCCTTTCTTTAAATTAAACTGGAGGTATGTTGCAACCTGAATTGTAATGACAACCGGAATTGTAATAAAATTTATTACAAAACTGGTTATGATGCGAAAACGTTATTACAATTGGTGGTCAACCTGAATTGTAATAACAACCTGAAGTGTAATACAAACAAATTGTGTCTGTATTTGTGTGTCTATGTGAGTAGGAATGTGCGCACGTGCTAGTATGTTGATTGTATGTGTATGCGTGTAGTTTGTATGGGAGGGGCGCATGCGTGTGCGCGCATGTGTACATGTATGAAGTAATACATCAGATATTCTAGATGATAGTACAACGACTTAGAAATTTTTATTACAAAACTGGTTATGATGCGAAAACATTATTACAATTGGTGGTCAACCTGAATTGTAATAACAACCTGAAGTGTAATAAAATATTTTTATGTCTGTATTTGTGTGTCTATGTGAGTATGAATGTGCGCACGTGCTAGTATGTTGATAGTATGTGTATGCGTGTAGTTTGTATGGGAGGGGCGCATGCGTGTGCGCGCATGTGTACATGTATGAAGTAATACATCAGATATTCTAGATGATAGTACAACGACTTAGAAATTTTTATTACAAAACTGGTTATGATGCGAAAACATTATTACAATTGGTGGTCAACCTGAATTGTAATAACAACCTGAAGTGTAATAAAATAATTTTGTGTCTGTATTTCTCTCTGTGTATGTGTGTGTATGCGTGCATGCGCCCCTCCCATACAAACTACACGCATACACATACTATCAACATACTAGCACGTGCGCACATTCATACTCACATAGACACACAAATACAGACACAAAATTATTTTATTACACTTCAGGTTGTTATTACAATTCAGGTTGACCACCAATTGTAATAACGTTTTCGCATCATAACCAGTTTTGTAATAAATTTTATTACAATTCCGGTTGTTATTACAATTCAGGTTGCAACAGAGGTAGATTAAGTTCGCGGGAACTGTTCAACATATCATGAACGGTTAAACGTGTGTCAAAGCACTATGTCCGGGGGTCGCTATTTTTTAAAAATATTGACCGGGGTCGATATTCTTCAAAAAATGTGACTCCCTATGTACAAAGTACTTGGGTTCAATAAGCATTGCGCGATTTAGTCATGATATAATAAGCACGGCTGAAATTGCTATGACCAGGGGTCACTACAAATGTAAGAATTATGACCAATGTTAAATATTTTACAAGTAAAGTTAAACCCTTTCTTTAAATTATACTGGAGGTAGATTGAGTTCGCAGGAGCTGTTCAACATATAATAAACGTGTGTCAAAGCACTATGACTGGAGGTCGCTATATTTTGAAAAATAATGATGGGTGTCGATATTCCTCAGAAAATGTGACCCCCTATGTACAAAAAACTTGGGTTCAATTAGCATGGCGCGCATTAGCCATGATATAATAAACACGGCTGAAATTGCTATAACCGGAGGTCACTGCATCTTTTACCACTGTATTTGCCATCGCGGTTGTTATAGATTAGTCGGAGAGGGGATTTATTTATTTACACTGTTTTTTCAGGGTGGGGATGGAATAAGTGTGAGATTGGGCACCCATAAACCAGTTTAAACCCCCAGTGGCATTTGTCACTGACCGTTCCAAGGCGGTACTTCCATCTTCCCCCTATTGTTTGTTTCTTATGTCCGTGCGTCACTTTGTGTCTTTTATATTCATGTACATTTGCTGTTTGTCGTTTTGGTGCTGTTTGGGCGGTTGTGTGTTTTGTATGCGGTGTTTCCTGAATGCTTCATACATATACTTATATCATGAACGTGTGTCAAAGCACTATGGCCGGGGGTCGCTAATTTTTAAAAAATACTGACCGGGGGTCGATATTCTTCAGGTAATGTGACCCCCTATGTACAAGATATAAAATATAGTTTACGAGTAAAGTTAAACCCTTTCTTTAAATTATACTGGAGGTAGATTACGTTCGCGGGAACTGTTCAACATATCATAAACATGTGTCAAAGCACTATGACCGGGGTCGCTATTTTTTAAGAAATACTGATCGGGGGTTCGATATTCTTCAGAAAATGTGACCCCATATGTACAAAATACTTGGGTTCAATTAGTATTGCGCGCTTTAGTCATGATAGGATAAACACGACTGAAATTGCTATGACGGGGGGTCACTAAATCTGTAAGAATTATGACACAGGTTAAATAAAATCGAGTAAAGTTAAACTCTTTCTTAAATTATACTGGAGGTCGATTAAGTTCGCAGGGAATTGTTTAACATATCATGAACTTGTGTCAAAGAACTATGACCGGGGTCGCTATTTTTTAAAAAATACTGACCGGGGGTCGATATTCTTCAGAAAATGTGACCCCCTATGAACAAAATACTTGGGTTCAATTAGTATTGCGCGCTTTAGTCAAGATAGGATAAACACGACTGAAATTGCTATGACTGGGTGTCACTACATCTGTACGAATTATGCCAAAGGTTAAATAAATCGAGTAAAGTTAAACTCTTTCTTAAATTATACTAGCAGTAGATTAAAAATTCTGAAGGGTGGTGATCCCCCGAAAGCAAAAATTGCCAAACAAAAAGAGAAAATTGCAGACTCGGTTTTATTGAGTCTGTTCATGAGCAGTAATTGAAAGTGCAACACTGCTCTAGCCCCCTAGCACCGGCTTAAGCGGTATTCAATTTTCAGAACAAGAAGTACTGAAATTCATGATCTCGAAGGATCAGAAGGTATAACAACACTGAGAATGAAGTACGGGGCGACGTTTTACGGCCGTCACACAAGCACTTAACACCTGCTGTTGTGAAGATTATAAATTCTAAAGGGTGGTGATCCCCTGAAAGAAAAAAATGCAACACAAAAAGAGAAAATTGCAGACTCGGTTTTGCTGAGTCTGTTCATGAGCAGTAATTGAAAGTGCAACACTGCTAAGTTCGCGGGAACTGTTCAACATATCATGAACGTGTGTCAAAGCACTATGACCGGGGTCGCTATTTTTTAAAAAATACTGACCGGGGGTCGATATTCTTCAGGTAATGTGACCCCCCATGTACAAGATATAAAATATAGTTTACGAGTAAAGTTAAACCCTTTCTTTAAATTATACTGGAGGTAGATTACGTTCGCGGGAACTGTTCAACATATTATAAACATGTGTCAAAGCACTATGACCGGAGTCGCTATTTTTTAAGAAATACTGATCGGGGGTTCGATATTCTTCAGAAAATGTGACCCCATATGTACAAAATACTTGGGTTCAATTAGTATTGCGCGCTTTAGTCATGATAGGATAAACACGACTGAAATTGCTATGACGGGGGGTCACTAAATATGTAAGAATTATGACACAGGTTAAATAAAATCGAGTAAAGTTAAACTCTTTCTTAAATTATACTGGAGGTCGATTAAGTTCGCAGGGAGTTGTTTAACATATCATGAACGTGTGTCAAAGAACTATGACCGGGGGTCGCTATTTTCTTTAAAAAATACTGACCGGGGGTCGATATTCTTCAGAAAATGTGACCCCCTATGAACAAAATACTTGGGTTCAATTAGTATTGCGCACTTTAGTCAAGATAGGATAAACACGACTGAAATTGCTATGACTGGGTGTCACTACATCTGTAAGAATTATGACAAAGGTTAAATAAAATCGAGTAAAGTTAAACTCTTTCTTAAATTATACTAGCAGTAGATTAAAAATTCTGAAGGGTGGTGATCTCCCGAAAGCAAAAATTGCAAAACAAAAAGAGAAAATTGCAGACTCGGTTTTATTGAATCTGTTCATGAGCAGTAATTGAAAGTGCAACACTGCTAAGTTCGCGGGAACTGTTCAACATATCATGAACGTGTGTCAAAGCACTATGACCGGGGGTCGCTATTTTTTAAAAAATACTGACCGGGGGTCGATATTCTTCAGGTAATGTGACCCCCCCCCCCCATGTACAAGATATAAAATATAGTTTACGAGTAAAGTTAAACCCTTTCTTTAAATTATACTGGAGGTAGATTACGTTCGCGGGAACTGTTCAACATATTATAAACATGTGTCAAAGCACTATGACCGGAGTCGCTATTTTTTAAGAAATACTGATCGGGGGTTCGATATTCTTCAGAAAATGTGACCCCATATGTACAAAATACTTGGGTTCAATTAGTATTGCGCGCGTTAGTCATGATAGGATAAACACGACTGAAATTGCTATGACGGGGGTCACTAAATATGTAAGAATTATGACACAGGTTAAATAAAATCGAGTAAAGTTTAACTCTTTCTTAAATTATACTGGAGGTAGATTAAGTTCGCAGGGAGTTGTTTAACATATAATGAACTTGTGTCAAAGAACTATGACCGGGGTCGCTATTTTTTAAAAAATACTGACCGGGGTCGATATTCTTCAGAAAATGTGACCCCTATGAACAAAATACTTGGGTTCAATTAGTATTGCGCACTTTAGTCAAGATAGGATAAACACGACTGAAATTGCTATGACTGGGTGTCACTACATCTGTAAGAATTATGACAAAGGTTAAATAAAATCGAGTAAAGTTAAACTCTTTCTTAAATTATACTAGCAGTAGATTAAAAATTCTGAAGGGTGGTGATCTCCCGAAAGCAAAAAATTGCAAAACAAAAAGAGAAAATTGCAGACTCGGTTTTATTGAATCTGTTCATGAGCAGTAATTGAAAGTGCAACACTGCTAAGTTCGCGGGAACTGTTCAACATATCATGAACGTGTGTCAAAGCACTATGACCGGGGGTCGCTATTTTTTTTTAAAAATACTGACCGGGGGTCGATATTCTTCAGGTAATGTGACCCCCCATGTACAAGATATAAAATATAGTTTACGAGTAAAGTTAAACCCTTTCTTTAAATTATACTGGAGGTAGATTACGTTCGCGGGAACTGTTCAACATATTATAAACATGTGTCAAAGCACTATGACCGGAGTCGCTATTTTTTAAGAAATACTGATCGGGGGTTCGATATTCTTCAGATAATGTGACCCCATATGTACAAAATACTTGGGTTCAATTAGTATTGCGCGCTTTAGTCATGATAGGATAAACACGACTGAAATTGCTATGACGGGGGGTCACTAAATATGTAAGAATTATGACACAGGTTAAATAAAATCGACTAAAGTTAAACTCTTTCTTAAATTATACTGGAGGTAGATTAAGTTCGCAGGGAGTTGTTTAACATATAATGAACTTGTGTCAAAGAACTATGACCGGGGTCGCTATTTTTTAAAAAATACTGACCGGGGTCGATATTCTTCAGAAAATGTGACCCCCTATGAACAAAATACTTGGGTTCAATTAGTATTGCGCACTTTAGTCAAGATAGGATAAACACGACTGAAATTGCTATGACTGGGTGTCACTACATCTGTAAGAATTATGACAAAGGTTAAATAAAATCGAGTAAAGTTAAACTCTTTCTTAAATTATACTAGCAGTAGATTAAAAATTCTGAAGGGTGGTGATCTCCCGAAAGCAAAAATTGCAAAACAAAAAGAGAAAATTGCAGACTCGGTTTTATTGAATCTGTTCATGAGCAGTAATTGAAAGTGCAACACTGCTAAGTTCGCGGGAACTGTTCAACATATCATGAACGTGTGTCAAAGCATTATGACCGGGGGTCGCTATTTTTTTTTAAAAATACTGACCGGGGGTCGATATTCTTCAGGTAATGTGACCCCCCATGTACAAGATATAAAATATAGTTTACGAGTAAAGTTAAACCCTTTCTTTAAATTATACTGGAGGTAGATTACGTTCGCGGGAACTGTTCAACATATTATAAACATGTGTCAAAGCACTATGACCGGAGTCGCTATTTTTTAAGAAATACTGATCGGGGGTTCGATATTCTTCAGATAATGTGACCCCATATGTACAAAATACTTGGGTTCAATTAGTATTGCGCGCTTTAGTCATGATAGGATAAACACGACTGAAATTGCTATGACGGGGGGTCACTAAATATGTAAGAATTATGACACAGGTTAAATAAAATCGAGTAAAGTTAAACTCTTTCTTAAATTATACTGGAGGTAGATTAAGTTCGCAGGGAGTTGTTTAACATATAATGAACTTGTGTCAAAGAACTATGACCGGGGTCGCTATTTTTTAAAAAATACTGACCGGGGTCGATATTCTTCAGAAAATGTGACCCCCTATGAACAAAATACTTGGGTTCAATTAGTATTGCGCACTTTAGTCAAGATAGGATAAACACGACTGAAATTGCTATGACTGGGTGTCACTACATCTGTAAGAATTATGACAAAGGTTAAATAAAATCGAGTAAAGTTAAACTCTTTCTTAAATTATACTAGCAGTAGATTAAAAATTCTGAAGGGTGGTGATCTCCCGAAAGCAAAAATTGCAAAACAAAAAGAGAAAATTGCAGACTCGGTTTTAATGAATCTGTTCATGAGCAGTAATTGAAAGTGCAACACTGCTAAGTTCGCGGGAACTGTTCAACATATCATGAACGTGTGTCAAAGCACTATGACCGGGGGTCGCTATTTTTTTAAAAAAATACTGACCGGGGGTCGATATTCTTCAGGTAATGTGACCCCCCATGTACAATATATAAAATATAGTTTACGAGTAAAGTTAAACCCTTTCTTTAAATTATACTGGAGGTAGATTACGTTCGCGGGAACTGTTCAACATATTATAAACATGTGTCAAAGCACTATGACCGGAGTCGCTATTTTTTAAGAAATACTGATCGGGGGTTCGATATTCTTCAGATAATGTGACCCCATATGTACAAAATACTTGGGTTCAATTAGTATTGCGCGCTTTAGTCATGATAGGATAAACACGACTGAAATTGCTATGACTGGGTGTCACTACATCTGTAAGAATTATGACAAAGGTTAAATAAAATCGAGTAAAGTTAAACTCTTTCTAGCAGTAGATTAAAAATTCTGAAGGGTGGTGATCCCCCGAAAGCAGAAATTGCAAAACAAAAAGAGAAAATTGCAGACTCGGTTTTATTGAATCTGTTCATGAGCAGTAATTGAAAGTGCAACACTGCTAAGTTCGCGGGAACTGTTCAACATATCATGAACGTGTGTCAAAGCACTATGACCGGGGGTCTCTATTTTTTAAAAAATACTGACCGGGGGTCGATATTCTTCAGAAAATGTGACCCTCTATGTACAAAATACTTGGGTTCAATTAGTATTGCGCGCGTTAGTCATGATAGGTTAAACAGTGCTGAAATTGCTATGACCGGGTGTCACTACATCTGTAATATTTATGACTAAGGTTAGATAAAATCGAGTAAAGTTAAACTCTTTCTTAAATTATACTGGCGGTAGATTAAGTTCGCAGGGAGTTGTTCAACATATCATGAACGTGTGTCAAAGGACTATGACCGGGGTGGTCGCTATGTTTTGAAAAATACTGACTGGGGGTCGATATTCTTCAGAAAATGTGACCCCCTATGTACAAAATACTTGGGTTCAATTAACAAGGCGCGCATTAGCCATGATATGATAAACAGGGCTGACATTTTGCTACGACCGGGGGCACTACATCTGTAACAATTATGACCAAGGTTAAATAGTGTACGAGTAAAGTTAAACTCTTTCTTTAAATTATACAGGAGGTATATTAAAGTCGCGGGAACTGTTCAACATATAATGAACGCGTGTCTGTCAAAGCACTATGACCGGGGGTCGCTATTTTTTAAAAAATACTGACCGGGGGTCGATATTCTTCAGAAAATGTGACCCCCTATGTACAAAATACTTGGGTTCAATTAGTATTGCGCGCTTTAGTCATGCCAGATAGATAGGTAGATAGATAGTAGTAGTATAAGTAGTAGTAGTAGTAGTATAGGTAGTAGTATAGGTAGTAGGAGTATAGGTAGTAGTAGTGTAGGTAGTAGTAGTAGTAGGTAGTAGGAAGTAGGAATAGTAGTAGTAGCAGTTGTAGCAGCAGCAGCAGCGGCAGTAGTAAGTGGGTGGGTTTGAGGGTGGTTGGGTTTGTGCTTTGGTGGGTGGCTGGGTTTTGGGTGGGTGGGTGGGTGGGTTATTGGGTAGGTAGGTAGGTAATAGTAGGAGGAGGAGGAGTAGGAATATGAGTAGGAGGAGTAGTATGTGTAGTAGTGGGATTAATAGCAGCAGTAGTAGTAGTAGTAGTGGCAGTAATTATAGTAGTAGTAGTAGTAGTAGTAGTAGTAGTAGTACTAGTGACGGTGATGGTGGTGGTAGACGAAGCAAACACAACAGCAACAACCAATATTATTTCCCACTTCGCTAAAATAATTCATAATGTCGAACCCCTATGTTGCCTCACTTGGATGAGATTTATTTCAATTAATTTCAATAGGTGATACATTACAAATGTTTTCAAAATATGGATATGATATATGGCATTGCACACCATAAGAAAATCCACTGCCAAATGAAGTTATTTTTGGTTTTACAGTGACTGACAGTTTTCCGTCCACGAAATTTTAAGTTAGAACTTAGATTATTGAAATTTTAACAGCTATTTACGTCAGATAGAAGTCAATACAACATTTTACAATTTATTAAGTGATCTCTTTATATATGCATGCTGGTACATGTGCTCCTGCGTGCACGTGAGTGCGTGCGTGAGTGTTGGTGTGCGTGCATGTATGCGAGTGTTTCTAAGTGTATGTGTAAGTATCGGTATATGTGCGTGCGTGCGTGCGTGCATATGTGTACCGGTATGTGTGCGTGCATGCGTGCGTGTGTGTGTAATTGTTTGTGTACATGCGTGTTGTGTGTGTGCGTGTGTGCGTGCGTGCGTGCGTGCACAGGCGTGCGGGTGTATGTTTTGTTGAAACAAAGACAGGGAGTCACTATTCTATGGGGGTCACAAATCTTCGTAAGGGGTCAGTTTTCTTCGTGTGCAGGGGTCGTAATATTATGACCGGGGGGTCAAAATACTATGACCGGGGTGTCACTATTTTTTAAAAAATACTGACCGGGGGGTCAGTATTCTATGGGGGTCACTTTACTTCGTTACACCGGCGTCATTCTATATATTTTCTTTACTTTGCAATGTTATTGTGCGCATCTTGAGATAGACCCTCAAACAAGTAAAACATTTATTAAGGAATCTCACATGAAGAGATGCGTCTTCAAATACATTCAATCTTACTAACGCGACCACCTAATCTCTTAACACAGTGTGCTGTAAAAGTAAGCGGTTGCTTAATGCAGTGCAAAAGAAATTTAGAGAGCTCGTTTTGGAGCTTTATGTTTCTGGTTTGTCTTGCATTTTAAGCTTCCGTACGTTCTAACAATCCAGAATCATACTTCTTTTGGTCATATTAGCGAGATTTCACGGTATTCCATTGATAAATACATGCTTTTAAAAGACCATTTACGAGTTCAATTCGACAATAAAATGAAGCCATTAAACAAACTTGCAAGCAATATACAGTACGTTTGAGACAATTCGAAAATTCAGATTACAGAGCTTTTAAACGCAATTTAGTTGATATATAACTTTAAATCAAAGCGGATAACTCCACATTTAAAGCTGGGTTATTTCTTTGCGATGATTTATAGAACAATACACCAGAGTACTCGGTAAAGTCCTATTTGTGTTATCAAGTATTATTGTTCAAGCTATTTCTCTCTAACAAATGATATTAAACATTTCCTGATACATCATTTATAAGACAATGGCACTTTGCTTTGTAATACATAAGTCCGTGCTTTGCTTTACTTGAAAAGTAGAGCACGAAAGACATTTTGTAATACATTTGCTGCTACCTGTACAGATGTGACCGTTTATTTTAATCCTTAGAGTTATTTATGACCATGTGAGAAAACAGAATGAGATAAACCGAGTTGTGATTATTTGGCCGATAAATGGCCATGTATTTTGTATTTTGTAAAAAGAATATGAAACATTTACCAAATGTAAATAAAATTGATAAATCAATGTTTACCCCATTCATTAATTTGTATTTGTCTGTTGCTGTCTTGTTTCATAGCTTCCTGGCAATAACGTTGTCTTATAAATTCTGAAGAGAGGTGATCCCCCGAAAGCAAAACTTGCAATACAAAAGGAGAAAATTGCAGACTCGGTTTTATTGAGTCTGTTCATGAGCAGTAATTGAAAGTGCAACACTGCTCACGCCCCTAGCACAGGCTTAAGCGGTATTCAATTTTCAGAACAAAAAGTACTGAAATTCATAATCTCGAAGGATCAGAAAGTATAACAACACTGATAATGAAGTACGGGGCGACGTTTTACGGCCGCCACACAAGCACTTAACACCTGCTGTTGTGAAAACTATAAATTCTGAAGAGAGGTGATCCCCCGAAAGCAAAAATTGCGATACAAAAGGAGAAAATTGCAGACTCGGTTTTATTGAGTCTGTTCATGAGCAGTAATTGAAAGTGCAACACTGCTCACGCCCCTAGCACCGGTGTAAGCGGTATTCACTTTTCAGAACAAAAAGTACTGACATTCATGATCTCGAAGGATCAGAAAGTATAACAACACTGAGAATGAAGTACGGGGCGACGTTTTACGGCCGCCACACAAGCACTTAACACCTGCTGTTGTGAAAATTATAAATTCTGAAGAGAGGTGATCCCCCGAAAGAAAACATTGCAATACAAAAGGAGAAAATTGCAGACTCGGTATTATTGAGTCTCTTACAAACAACTCGCAAACCATTACGCTAGTCATTTTGTATTGTGTCTTCAGCAGTACTCTTATCTCTTCCAAGGTACTAGCAATGATCAGAGAATCTGTTTGAAAGTCAGTGTCATTTTCATCCATTTGCATCACAACTGACGATTTATGGAGTTGTAGAAGCTCGCCAAAAGTATCATCAAAATGTTGCTTAAATGAACGATTGCTTCCACGAGACGCACCACCTGTGCAGACCTTGAATCCACCACAACCCGCCTTGACAACGGCGCATTGTTTGAGGTCGAAATCATGAGGGGACGCGTGGTCCAACCAAACGGCGATCAAGCGGCTTTTAGCGTGTTTGATTTATTCCTCCGCTGAAGAAAATAGTTCAAATTCATACAGTCATGAACATGTTGCATAATAAATATTTTCTATATCCTAGTAGGTGGTAGCTTAAAGCAGGCTGAAAGTAAAGCAGAATGCGCCTTAAGGCGCATTCTGCTTTACTTTCAACCTGCTTTAAGTGGTCATATGTCTTCAAAACTAGAAACAGGCTATTGGGTAAAGGGTTAAAGGCTCAAATGCCCGTTTTTGTTAAATATTTCGTTATTTTTCAAATGGCGTTAAGACTGTAAGGTTATGATAAAACAAAGGCTAAATTGTGGACTAATACGCCGGCTGAAACAGTGTGCGCCCATGGTTCGGATGCAATCTGTGTTTATCTCGTATAGTCATAAAATGCGCTGAGCTTACCTATATTATGTAGGTAAGAACTGGAAGTCACATTTAGTATAAATATCGGTCTTGGGGACAGGTGACAGCTGATGGGGATTATAATCTGAGTGTAAGAAATGCAAGATAAAAAGCAATTGTGACAGCTGAAGGGGATGCAAGATTCTACAAACAAACAAACAAAAGCTTGAACATCAGATTACAGGTTAAACCGAAACAATCTATAGTCATTTTGCCAAGACATTACGTTAAAATGCAACGTTTACTCAGATAGATTACATTCATTATTAAACAAATTGCGATTCAAATGCACGAATGTTTCAAGCAGTATATTTTATTTGCGACATCAATACTTTAGCAGTGATTGTTTCAGGTTATAAACCGTTTTCATGAAACTTTCCTTATTTGAAACGCCATGGTAAGTTTGACCTTTTTGTATTTAGTGACCTTCAGAGCAGATCTTTCTAGGATATAGGTGAATACAAAAACATGAAACGTTAGAAGCTTATGCAAGTGAGTACTAGATCACAGATACAAATAATCTAAATAATATGATATCTTATCTAAATAACTATAATACGGTTTCAACAAGACACCATTTACATAGAAGTTGTTTAATTATATTGCCGTATCGCATAAAATAAGTAGCTAGTGTGGAGGAAACAAATCATCAAAACAAAATTAACAACGTTGCAGGTAGACAATTAATTGCATTTTTGTTGATGGTGTTTTTAATTTTGAAAGTCTGTTTTTCATATTGAAATACCCCTGTTTAACGTGTTCTCAATCATGTCTTGTTAAATTTGAGAAAAAATCGAGTTATAATACAAATTGAGCAATTCTTCAGACTCGATTGTGACATTGATTGACAATTTGATTTTTAATGATTTTTGGCGCGCTGGCTGTTTTACAAATATTTGAGTAATGAATTAAAGGCACGATCGCAACTAACTGGAGAAACTTAAAACAATAATGACAGCAAGTCAACATAGTTTTTCGGACACAATTCCGCCGACTAATTTGCGTTGTACCAGTCCAAGTCTTAACTCAGCATTCATGGAATACACGTGCCAACAGTTTCGTAACATAATTAATTATTCTGATTTAGCAAAAACTGTTCCGCGTTTTCTTACAATGCTATGCGTAGCTACGTAACGGTCTTTAGAAATGTAAACCACGTTTGCCTATAGTGTGTATTTTGCTATTAAAGGGCTACCCACGTATGCACAAAAATGAGCAATATACATAAACCGTATCTACATTTATCTACGCAGCTGTAATATAAGTCTACATATTAAAATGTTTTCTTTCATTTTCTTCTCTAATGCTGAGTTTATATTTCCGAAAGTGAAAAATCAAACGCTCTTTAGTTTTAGTACAGTAAAACCCCTCAAGTCACCAATCAAATAATAAGGTAAATATGTCTTTGAAAACAGATGATTTCTAAATGCGAGACGAAAGTAATGTGGAAAGTTAAAAGTATAGAACCTAGTTGTAGTCTACTTTCAGTCCGAAGGACCGCTCAGCAATCCCCTGGTCATTGAATCATTCGCCTACAATATTGAACACTGCTAATATATGGTGCAATCATGCAGCCGCAGTACCGGCTAGTGACCCTTACAGGTACCCATTTTAACCCCTGTGTGGAGAGGAGGTGCGGGCGGGAGACACTGAAAAGCGTCCCTGAAATTACCGGGAGGGACCGGGATATGAACAACGTACTGTATACGAACAGTCACAGTTCTTCGTAAGAAATAGAAACATTTTGCCAGACGGCTTCTTTGCGTATCGTTCTAGCCAATTATATCATATTATACCATGAACACGTCTCGGTTTATGTCACTAGTAGACATTCCCGGCAGGTGCATTTTGTTACATGTTCACGTTTAATCATGGCAAAGTATTGTCAAGAGACCAGTATTCGATTCAATGAATCATTTTTGTATTCTTTGCGTAAGCATCGAACCCATGGTAAACCTGCCAACTGACAACAGTCGTAGCAGTCTAGTGCAATTTATTGACCTGCATTCGATGGGTATAAAAGGCGTTTAATGACATGAAAATACGTCTTCGTAACATTAGCTTTAGTTTAGTATGTGCAACAAACTTCACAAAATTTAGCAATATGTAAAAAGGGCGCACGGATATACACATATCAGTCACACGACGAAATCACGTGACCATAATATGAATGAAAGTACAGGTAAACCACGCTATATTGAGACTTGTTGTTAGTTTGTTGTTTACATAACAGAACACAAATATAGGACCAGACAACATAATGTAGTAAGTTGCCACCAATAATGTTCTGGGCTTTGGTCTAATGGATATGTATCTGGTCTTGCAAACAGGGGGTCGTGGGTTCAAATCCCAGGCTATGCAGTTTTCTTTTTTTTAAAACAAAAATTATTTGCTATTTGTAATCATCTTTTTTAATTTTAGTCGTTTTCAATTATATGTTAATATTTTGTTATTAATTATTATATGTTATATTTATTGTTGTTTTGTATGGACAATTAAGTCATAAAAAATATTGGCCATTGGTTAGAATCGAACTCGAGACCCGCCGCATGCAAGCCCAGATACATATCCATTGCACCACGTCAATTATTTTGAAGGGTTGTGGCTTGCGAAGTCCTTTAAAAATTAGGAAGCGCCATAGTCGCTTCATTTTGTTTACATTAGAGTAGGTCTTGTTTGTTTCAAAATAAGTTGGTCCATCTGTAATCCCCCGGAGGCAGTTACTCAACGAATACATAATTGCGTGTTGGATGACCTTATGCAAGCGATTAGGTAATCACGTCCGTAAACTGCAAGTGGTCAGTTTGATAATAAGCATAGCGGAAAACTGATGAAGTGTCAGCTGCAACTTAATTTATCCACTAAATGACTGTTTCCCTTATTTCCCATATAGATACGCAATTTGATGCCAAAGCGCACTAATTCGATATTAAAAAATCGATTTTCAAAACATTGATCCCACGAAAAGAATACTGCAACGTTTGAAACGCCTTGATTTGTCAAAGCCGATGCACTGATTTCGGCATGTCACAGTGTATGTCGTAACACTACAATGTACTTTGACAGCTTGAATATTGCAAGATTATCATGCTCAGATCTTTTACAAGACAAGTTCTCAGGGGGATTATATAGTAAATTGTGTCTTCGAACAAGAACAGATAAACATTGACACTACGTGTGAGATGTGTACACTGTTAATCTTATGTTGCTAACCTAAATCATGTTCGAATATGAAATAGAGCTCCTCGTGATATTATCAGCGATTTCTTTGAGAGATCACGTTTATCAACATCCTATCAAATTACGTTTACTCTCTTTTGAAGCATTCCAAGACCGGAAGTAAATAAAGTGACCGAGTGTCATTGCCGGAAGTTGCTAAACCTTTACCTAAGAGGTTCTGATCGGTTTGCTATGAACAGAATATGTAGAATATTTATCTTGTATTAAGATTTATGCTATCCATGGCATCCAAATACATGCCAGTTTGTTACCATGAATGTTATTGTTTTTTGTGAAGCTAGTTGAAATGAATAGTTTCTGTTTTAGATTCCATATTTAGTCATTATATTTAAAGAAGTATTCGTAGTAATCTTCGGCACCGCCATCTGTCATACCTTTAGCAATGTCGGATAGACCACACCTGCTTTTCCGCCATTAACCCTTCGCTTGCTATTCACGTCAATATACCTACCTGTAAATAGTGAAGACCCAGATGAGACAGCTCCTGCTTGAGCTGTCTCATCAGGGTCTGCACTATGTTCATTGTGCAACCAGTGCACTCCACAGTAGTGATTTCGCAGCGCAATACTTGTACACAGTGAAGATATATGTAATTATGCAACAGGGCATGGGTAAAGAAGGAGAAATGTATTTTAAAATTCAGATAGAGAAGGGTTAAAAGTCTATGGTAACCTTCACTTTAGTAACCACAAACGACTATTAGCAAGTAGGAGTGACCTGTCGTTTTTATTTATAGATTTGTTTTTTCCAAACTATTCCATTCTATACAAAAGGGTTTTGCTTCAATTGACGAGCGATTTTCTCGTGAAGCTCGTGCAGTTGGTTAGACTTGAAGTCCAATTGCCTATACATTGAAGTGATTAAAATAAATAGTATAAGTTGAAATAGTCGGCAAAATGTTGAGCTCACCTAATACAATAACGGTGTTATCCCAATTTACGAGTCATCTATAAATAAAAAAGACATGTCAGATCTAACAACTAATATTTGTGATATATTAATTCTTTCCTCAGAAACAACGCATTTTAACGCATTTAATGCCATTGCAAGCGGAATAGACCCAGATCAGACGACTCCTGTAGGTGCCATCTGATCAGGGTCTGCTCTGTTTACTTATACTATTACACTACAGTAAAACCCCTCTAAACCGGACCTTAAATTTTTAGCATAAATATCGATCTTGGAGACAGGTGGCAGCTTAATGCAGGGTGAAAGTCATGCAGAAAGCTCCTGTTGGAGCTTTCTGCATGACTTTCACTCTGCATTAAGTAGCCACCTGCCTAAATCTAAAGTTCTTCTCTACTAGAAATCCGGTTTAGAGGGGGTTTAATGTATATCTGACTGCGCAATTTCTACTTATACACAACGCAGCAAGTGGTTTAAGACCAAGTAATGCATTCCATTCAAATTAATTCAGTTTCATCATTATACCTCAGACGAGAAATTGTATAGACATGGGATTTAATTCAACACTATATACAAGTGCTATATATTACAATGAAAGGTATTTACAAATATTCTGAAAATGGGTGATCCTTCGAAAGCAAAAGTTGAAATGCAACAAGAGAAAATTGCAGACTCGGTTTTATTGAGTCTGTTCATGAGTAGTAATTAAAAGTGCAACACTACTCACGCCCCCTTGCACCGGCAATAACATGAAAACTAATGATCCCGAAGGACCAGAAAATATAACAACACTGAGAATGAAGTACAGGGCGACTTTGTACGGCCGCCGCACATGCACTTAACACCTGTTGTTTTGAGGTACATATATTCTGAAAATGGGTGAAAAAGTTTATTTACAATTTACATAAAACGCATTATTATATTATTTCCTGCAGTTCACACATTACTGGTCTTATTGTTTTCCGAGTTAACTCTTTCACTGCCAATGTCGCATCTGTAATTACCTATGCAAACAATTGGACTCAGATGAGACTCCAAGTAACTCAGCGTCTCATCAGGATCTAACCTTTTTGTTACTTAGACAAGGGTTTTTTAAACAAAAAGTAAGAACAATAAAAAAAACAAAATTGTAGCAGACGGAAACGTTTGCAGGCGACGATATTTGGCAGCGAAAGTGTTGAAAATCCAAGTATATTTTTACATTATAATAACGTTATATGAAGTGCATTAACAGATTTTGTACCGTGTCTATACAGGAAAACGATTTAAGTGTTAAAGTGGTTGGAACCTCATTGAGATATGGAGTTAATGGACATGTCACAAGTATCAACAGTGTATATCAAATGGCCTTACCCGTTTCATTGTGGTAATTGAAGTGGTATATAATCGACTCTTTCGCTGCCATTTCGACATATGTGATAACATATGCTAACAGTTTGGATTACATATGAGTATAATATAACAAAATCTAAGTAAAAATATAACAGAACACTCATGCGTATGTGTTCAATAGCCCACACTTTACAAATTGCAGAAAGCATGCGTTCTTCAACTGAATCTCCATTAACTAGATAGAACCAGGATGAACCAGGAAGATAAAGTGGGATATATATTTGTAATATATTGCAATTTTGTATTTGTGAGTACTGTTTTCGAAAGTAATTTTGCGTTTCTATACAGAATGCTTTTACTTGCGAAACGATCGCAAGTGTGTGCTATAATAGTAAAGCAGAAATTAGTTTTCCATATGTTACCAAAGTGAACATGCACTCCATTGTCCTGTGTCGGAGATTAAGCATTTGTTAAAATACGTCGTAAGTCTAACCTGTTTTATACCATGATCGTTTTGTTAAAAAATAAGAAGGACACATCTTGTAGAATATGTTTCAATACCCTATGTGCTAATTCAAAGGAAATATCAGCATTTGTTTCAAACGAGCTTGTTGAGGAATTAAGAAAACAAATTTGTTGCTCAGTTTAAAAGCACTATCTTCAATATGAATGGATGAATGTATCCGTCCTTTCCTATCATTATAGGTACTTCAGCCCTTATGAAAATCTCCCTTTTATAATTAAGTCACAAGTATACTCGTTCAGAAAACGCTCTCCGCCAATATTGCAAGTAATACACGCTACTGAAATAAATTGCAGATAAATATTAAAGACATAATTGCTTCAATCTAATTATATTATTTGTGTTCCTTTATCTGGAAGCAAAAGTACGTGTGTTTATCTATTCAACCGCATTGGTAGTTCATTCGAGAAGTTGTTCATGGTCGTGGCGGGGATGGGGTCCCGGGGAAGATCTCCAGTAGGTCAATACTTTGTAAAAGGTACTTGTTTCTCCCTCGTTTCAAACCATCACTTTGAGAGTACTGCTGCTGTGACTACTTTTCATTATACTGTGGCAAGGTGTTAATGCATTTGTATATCATTATATATAATTATATCATGTATCCCCTCTCCCTGATTACATCAATGGGACATAGCCAAACAGTATAGTCCCAGCTATCAGAAAAATCCTGTGGCTTATACATAGTTTATTATCATCTTAACTGTCAATATTTTGTAACGCTAAATATTGTTGTTTATATATTTCTTATTTGCACAAAAAGGATGGTTGCAAGTACATGTACTACCATTTCCATTTAATGCGAACAATTAAACTATTAGAACTTGATTCCATTATATTTTGTTTTCCTTCTCAAACCGTTTCAAACGTTTGTGCTTGCCTTGGTCCAAATGCAAGTATAGAATTTATAATAATGTGAACGAAATCTGTTAACTTATGATGCATAGTAGATCAATTAACAAAAACAAACGACAATAATCATATTAAGGGGTTAAATTTCGACGATAATTAATTTAGAGTGGAAGTCCCTACAATGAACGCATTTTTCTATAATATTATACTTTTTTAAATATATTATTTATTTTCAATCATTATCATGAAGATTGTCAATTTGAACTTATATCGAAAAATACCCCTGTGATTTAATATAAACCGTTTTCATCTTTACTTATAATTATTGTTCTAATTGGCCTAGGTAGAACAGTAAACGACACTAAAACGTGAGCCGAATGAATACTAATACATTGTCGAATGATATATCACACATATGACATCGGTGGTTTTCTTGCGATATATTTCTTTTCAGCATATAAACAAATGCTTTATGTAACTGTTAGGCATTACGGTCTGTCAGAATACGGTCCGTTTGCAAATGTGAGTGAAGTGGCCGATATCTAGATAAAGGTTAAAGTACTCGTCATGGAAAATAATGTGACATTGGTTCAGTTAATGCAAGTATTTGTCATCAACTCTACTTATGAGGAGTGTTCAGCGCTAATGCCTTCTATGTTTTCACTTATAGAGCTAAGCACCATTTTGTCATTTTTCAAACTGTTTATTTCAATATAAGACGTTGAGTCTCCTCAGGAACCAAGCTATTGTTTGACATTCAAACGCCATTATGAACCGGATATAAGTTATATTGTAGCAGATAAGGATTTTAGTCAGATCTACATATGAAGGTGCATATCCTAATACTAAAATCGTCATGTCTTTACTAAACCTTATACTGTGACCACTATTTAGAATCGTCTCTTCGAGACGATTCTAAAAAGTGGTTACAGTATAGGGTTTGGTCGAGAAATAAAGGAGATGTTGTTGAAATTGTTTAGATTTAGGCATCTTATTTACACATCTGTTAGTAATGGCTACATGTACACGTTTGATCCGGAGCCATCAGTTACTTAATCTCCAATTAGGTGTATGCCAACGATTGCAGCGGGTTTATACAAATGTCAGTGAAAACAACATTAAACGTAAATTGATTCATTAATCAATTAAATTCAAGACAAATAAAGACTGAAATGAATATAAAGCATTCCCTAGTTAGCATTTGCATACCCACTTCTAAATTTATGTCATTAGATTAACATTGTATTTTAAAGGATCATCTATATCAACTATTCAATACGCCTCTTTAAGCTATTTCATTATTCAACTCTTTCCTATCAAATAGTACTTTTGCATGGAGAAAGTAGGCGCATGGGAGTCATGATTTATGGCCATTCTGCCAATTCAAGGTTACTACTAATTCCCAAATAACTGGTGCATTCTGTATTGACAATTTGCTAAAGGCCACACACAACTGATGTGAGATATTCCACGTACAACAGTCATATGCAAATGTTCAGTTTAATAGAGTATTGTATATTTACGTCGTCAAACGTTTCTAAATCCACCATAGAAAGACGCTGGTTGTATAAGTCAATTTCTCATCATGCTAAACGTGTAAATATATTCTGAAAATGGGTGATCCCTCGAAAGCAAAAGTAGAAATGCAAAAAGAGAAAATTGCAGACTCGGTTTTTTTGAGTCTGTTCATGAGTAGTAATTAAAAGTGCAACACTACTCACGCCCCCTAGAACCGGCTTAAGCAGTATTCAATTTTCAAAACTAATAACATGAAAACTAATGATCCCGAAGGACCAGAAAATATAACAACACTGAGAATGAAGTACGGGGCGACTTTTTACGGCGGCCACACAAGCACTTAACACCTGCTGTTTAGTTTGCCTTTAACAAAACCAAACACCCTAATTTGAAAATGCGCAAGCACCAAACCAGATTATTTAACTCGTATCTCGTTATCATTATTTTCAAACAGCTTCGACACTCTTATTCTGCTATGCCCGACCTGGGTTGTATTCGCAAACAGATTGAAACCAGATGAGACGCCGAGTAACTCGGTTTGTCACCAGGATCAAAGTTGTGTGACATTCACGCAATAGTTTTATCAAAACACTACTAAGCCTACGGGATTATTATTAACATATCGTGCAGATAACATCATGTTTGATACCATGAGAAGATTCTTAAGCCGCCCTCATGGAAAGAGTACCTGCTGATAAAAGACAGTGAAGTGGCATAATGTATAGGGTGGTCAATCAATATTGTTATGAGAGAGTTAATTTGACTGTTAATAAATTACATAGGAAGAAAGAAAGGAGTGGGTTCTTGTTTTGGACACCTCTGCCAGTGTATACTCGTAATATTTTCAGATATACGAGCGTATATGGGATACCTGTAATATTGTTCTTATAAAAATGTTAATACTGAACAAGAAACAATGCGTTATAAATGTATGCATATGCTCTTTTACTGGATTTGGCCTCACTTGGCTCGGTTATCGAGAAATATCATTGCGACTCTTCAAATTTGACTACTTCATATTTAAAATGTATTGATAATTGTCATGACACAAGCTTTGAGAAACTATTGACTGAGTGTCAAACATCTTGTACCCTGATGAGACACTAAACCACATACTAGGCATCTCATCCGAATCGAAACTGTTTGCAAGTGTCGGTCAGGTCGGGGATAACAGGATACGAGTTCACCCTTTCCCTGATGAATATTCATGTAGGAAATTATGACGTCATAATATTATCTTTTATAATGACATATGAACACAGGACATTTTGGCTCATGCAGAAGCTGTAGAACCAGATCTTTATTACACACTAAGCACGCAGAGCAGACCCTGATCAGACGGCTCCAATAGGAGCCGTTTTATCTTGGTCTACTCTGTTTGCAGATGTGTCAAAATGCGCTTACATAACGGAAAGGGTTAATTCAACAAAGTATTCAGCAAACGCGCTCATCCTCATGGCGTCATTATACATAGAACAGAATAATACGACCACATAATTGTTTTATCATAGAAATCTGTTAAAGCTTAATGCATTGCAATAATAAGGCATAAAACTCCTACAGGAACGTGTTCTATAACGTTTTCCATTAATATACCACCTGTATACCAGCTCTAGAATTATACTTCTTTTGAGTGGTCTTATTAGCTAGACATTACTGTATCTACCGATCGGCATGACACTTTGTAACTCCTATAGGGAATAAACCTGACGTGTTGTTCAAAATTTTATTTCAAATGAACGGCTTGTCTTTAAAAGCTTTGCATTTTCAGGAACAATCCGAATAACCGATTTGTTTTTTTTATTTTTTTCCACTGATGCTATTTGTGTGCAGTAATTTAATAGAAATAAGCTGAAATTTCTGCCAAAGCCTGTTTCTTTCTCTAATTCATTCACCCTTATCATGTCTAGTGCAACGACTGTGGCATTCGAAAACAGCTTAAAAATTACACCAAGCAACTCAAGGTCCATACTGTTTGCTACTACAGTAAAACCTCTCTATAATGGTCACTAAATTGTTTTGATTATTTGGTATCTAGGGCAGGTGGCCGCTATAGGAGCGTTCTGTTTTACTTTCACCATGTTTTAAGCAGCCACCTGCCTTTAACACAAAATAATTGGTGTAATTTAGTGGCCGTTATAGAGGGGTTTTACTGTAGGTCAGTAGATTGTCAAATCCTTGAACAAATCGGATGTAAGAAAGACAGGGAGCAAGTTAGATATTTCGCAGGCATTTTTGTTCCAAAAGCTAACGAACAGTATATATTGTGCTTCTGTCGATTTAAAAAAAGCTTTTGATAGCGTGTATTTGAATGGGCTACGGATGAAACATTCTAGCCTAGTGGTAAACGCAAAAATGTTAAGAATTGTTCGTAACATGTATAATAAAGTGTTGCGTGTTGCAAGTGTTGCAAACTCTTACTCTGACTTTTTCTAATGTGCCATTTGATAATAACAATTTCCCCGATACTTTTTCCTTTTTTCTTGGACTATCTTGAGATATTTTGCAAGATAATAGTAGTAGCGGTGTTACATTAGACGAAATTACATTCATATTATTGCTGTTTGCAGACGATATGGTAATACTTGACAAGAATAGAGATGAATTGCAAAGAAGTTTAGATTTGCTCCATAGTTATTTATGAAGTGGGAACTTAAGGTAAATACAGATAAAACAAAAAATATGATCTTCAGAATTCCAGGAAGATTACAATCTAACGAGTTTTGAAAAATCTCCAATATAATGGTGTCCCGTTAGATGTAATAAACGATTTCAATTATCTTGGCACTGTTTTTAATTATACAGGGGTGTATTTTCTTTCACCAAGAAACACTTGCAGGTAAAGGTTTGAAAGTTTTAAATACACTTATTGGTAATACCAATACCATTGTTTGACGCGTGTGTTGGCTTTGTTCTGAAATTTATGTGAAGTCTGGGGATTTGGTAAAAGCAAAATATTAGAAAAGTTTCACCTAACATTTTGTAAATACATTTTGTAAATACTTGCTGAATGTAACAACCTCAACTAGTAACACTTGTGTTTATAGGGAATTAGGTAGATATTCACTGTTCATAAATAGGTATTTACGGATTATAAATATTTTGATCAAAATCTAAAATAAGGGTATTTCCAGGATCGCACAAATGTATATTTCAGTGTTGGATTATTGTTATAGAGGACGTTATAATTGGGCAACGAATTAAATGTTTACTTGATACATACGGATTATCCTACGTATGGAACAACCCTTTAGCTATTAATGTTAATATAATATTTTCACATGTCATTGATGTTTTTAAACAATAGTGGTACAGTTATATAGAAAGTACTGGAACACTAGCTACTTATACATATTTTAAGCAGATATTTGAAATTGAAACTTATCTACATCATCTACCTCGTAAATCTGAGATAGCTTTAGCGAAAGTCAGCATTAGCGAAAGTCATGCTCGCTTCACATCGTCAGCGTATAGAGACTGGACGGCATGGTCCAAATAGACTAGACCGTAGATATAGTAATGTTTGTAATACTTTGGATTTAGAAGATGAATATCATTTTATACTGAAATGTCCTGCTTATATGCATATTCGACAAACATATGTTAGAAGATATCGTTATAGAAACCCTAGTGTTCACAAGTTCATGTTGTTGTTGAAATAGACTTATGCAAATGTTTTAAATAATTTAAGCAAATGTATAGTCTAAAATGTTAATATCCAGATAAAGGGACTTCTTAGTCAGTACAGTACATAACATGTACTTGTTCATTTTGTAATAGTCAAATAATTTCTCATTCGATTGAATTACAATGGACTTGTTCAACTCGTAATAGTTTATTAACTGCTGATTCTGTTGAATGTTATCCTCCTGTAATCGATGCTTTGTTACACTGTGTACCATATTTCTCCAAACTAAGAGTTCTATCAGACCCTAAATACATTCGGATGTATCGTTTATATATATTCTACGTTTTATGGCAATTGTGTGATTATTGCAATGCTAATTATTTGACAAGTGTGTGACTTTGACAACATGTTTTGTGTTATTGAATTTGTATGACAAGAAACTTGAAGTTTATGTCAAATAAAGTATCTATCTATCTATTTTACAGTAATATTCCCTTAAAGCGACCAAATTATGAATACACATAAGTGATGTTAAAGACATTTGACTTCCATCCTGCTTTTAGCTATCACTTGCCTTAAAGACACTGAATTAGACAGTTTGGTGACTGATTTAGAGGACAGTTACTGTATTTTAAGTATCTAGTGCAATTAATGATATCAGCAGAGCTATGTACCCAAATACTAAAATCGAGACGAATCTAAAAAGTGGTCACACTAAAGGGGTTGGTGGAGAAATAAAACAGCTAGACCTGAAAATGTTTAAATGTACGCATCTTATCAGAACTGCTGATGCCATGTTGGATCAATTAGAGAATGAAACATCCAGTCTACCCTTATCTGCGTATGGCGATAATGTTGTTAGGATTGCTCATACTCGTCCATAATAAAGTGAGTTTGAAGAAAATATGAGCGGTTCTTCTTACGTTTGAATTATGGCACGATGTTTTGCGTGAGTGGAAAAATTGCCTGTTCATTCAAAGTATCAAATTGTGAACGTTTTTAACATTTAGCCTGCTATGGGCAGATGAGTTAATACCTATGCAAACAGTTTGGATCCAGATGAGACGCCGAGTAACTCGGCGTCTCATCAGGATCCAAACTGTTTGACACCCTAACTGCATTTTGGTCGACTTATTGATTATAGCTTGAAGTTTGAAAATGTAGTAGGTGAACAATTCGGTAAAAATAGTTTGCTCAACAGGCTAACGATTAACCAGTTTTTCGATGAAACGTGTTATCAAACTAGATTACGAAGAAATTTAGTTAATATCACGTGATCTGTTCAGAATGTAATTCAATGTGCAATTGTCACGAAACTCGAGTAACGCGACATTCGGCGTGATACAATAGCTTTTCAATAGCTACACATCGATGTATGCAATTGTTACTTGAACCCTTTTCTATATGAATATGCATGCAAAGATAATGACTTATATTTGCAAAATCACTATGAACAAGGGAATTTATCATCATGACAAAAGCTGTATATCTGTATCGTTTTATAGGCAAATAGAGATCTGAATGATCTTAGTTATCTCTGTTTTCAAAAAACGGTAAAGAACGTACCCGTGGAGAAAAGAGTTTAACATATTTAAAAGGGTAAGAACATCAGTCGCTGACCGCTTTGGTTTTGAAATGGATTCGAGTTAAAACGTGGATGGAAGTGAAATGCGGGTCACATAAAGGTCATTCAAAACAAGGGCTGTCTGC
The DNA here is from genome assembly GCA_963576725.1 of Azorinus chamasolen. NCBI lineage: Eukaryota > Metazoa > Mollusca > Bivalvia > Cardiida > Solecurtidae > Azorinus > Azorinus chamasolen. The sequence goes on from OY755242.1 coordinate 78,317,314, forward strand.
AAAGTTATGTTCTGACAACGTTTCTTCGGAAAACTAACCAGACTGTATCATATGACACAGTTCGAAGATGGGAAAAAAGAAATTCATTGACGGCTTGGAATCGTTCTAGGACGCACGAATAGATGGACACCCTAATTCCTCAATATCAGAAAAATGTAAAATCTCAAATGTATAATTTAGCGTACTGCGTGCTGTGTATATTTCATTAGACAGCAATCCTTTCTTTAATATGTGTAAAAATATTACAATAGCAATGGAATTAACTTCGTTTATATGATAATCAAACCAATTCCTGTGTAAAACAGCCTTTGTAAAAAGCCGCCCTTACTCTTAAAATGCATTTCCTTATTTTCACTTAAAGACATTTGCGAATGTAGTAACAAATGGTAATACTAGTTCTTAGCTTCTCCTCTCATATGTTCTAAGAAAAACAAACCAAACAATATAAAAGCTTTTAGTCGCGTGTGATAGTGTTTGGGATGTGTCAGAATTTCGATTCTCAGATGTCACTGATATATTGTGCAACACTCGGAACGTGTTTCATTGCATACCCTGCTTGACATGTTTCATTCCGCTTCACTATAACTAAATGTAAGAACTCTATCGGGAAGTATTTTCACGATCACATTTGAATATATACTATGTTGTTTGTGCAGCATAATTCAACGAAATAATAACTGCAGGTTTCGTGGGGATGTAAATGAAAAAGCAGTAATGTCAAGCAGGAAAAGCCACACACAAGACGCAACCATTACCATAAATCAATAGAAAATAAGTGACACACACACACACACAACCGCACACACAAACACTTACACACATAAACACGCATACACGCGCGCACACACATGCACGCACGATACGAACGTACAAGTATAAAGACACAAGTCCATCGCAAGTATAAGATAGTACCGCCTTGGAACGGTCAGTGACAAAATCATCACTTTAAATATGAATAAATATATTTGTGAAAACATGCTTAAGACATTAGTTTTCCAATCGAAATAAAATTACACAGGGACAAAACCGCACTGTGACTGTTAGTATAGACGGCAGGTGATAAAGGTCAGATAAGAAATTAGTCAATGCCACAAACAACACTTTAATTGTTGTTATAGGTGTCAGGTAATGGGTACTAATGGCACATACAAATAGACATTGTAGGTATTGGTGTACAGTGTAGATTCAGGTCTATTTTGTGGCTTCAGCAAACAGGGCAAATCTAGATGAGACACCGAGTAACTGCGCAGCGACTCGTCAAGATCCAAATTGTTTGATGTTCTTAGCGTGTTGTTTCCAAGACATTCATAATGAATTATGAATTATTTGTGAGAATTTTAATCGATGAAATGGCAACAGTTTGCAGACTCAATGTAATACAAAATCAGTCCATATTACAATGTAAGGTATGGACACATTTTAACTGTTTTATTATTTATAAAGTGTAGCTGGTTTATCATTAGCAGATCCAATATATTTGTGTTATATGAGGTTGATTTTGTAGTGCAAAATATATGTTTATATTTGATGTATATCTATTTTGATAGATATATATTTTATCGTAGATCTACACCCACATCATGCATCCGCTAATTCTAGCGGTCTGCGAGAGGTAGATTAGATACAAACATATGCAAACATGTTGCAATCCTGGTTCAATTCAAACAAGCGGCATTAAATGTGTCTTAATGATATTTGTTACTGTGTAAAAGCGTCAGCTAAAACAAAATGTGAACGTCGATTATTATCAAGACAACGGCAGCTGAATGCAGCATGAAACAGAATGCTCCAAAGGAATCTCTATGCATTATTTTCTGCAGCATTGTGCAACCATCTGTGTTTTAATATGTACATGCATATGCACTTAATTGCTCATTTTCAAGATGTCCCGCAGTATATTTCAATATCATTGTACGTTTAAACCTTACAGCGCTGAATTTTTAAATGGGCTATTCTAATTTTCAAACGGATCAAGCTAATGGTGAATATTTTCGGATTGTTTCAAAGAAAAGTGTAGCTTGACCAACTACCCTGATGAGAGGACACCTGCAAATGACATTAGTGACTCATTACCTGCATTGTAAGGGTTTATGCTTCATCTTGCATGTAAAGCTAATTTAATTTAGATCATGTTAAATGGCATGGTCAATATGTCTTATACTTTTCATGTACATCCAATGGTCATAGCCAGTATTTTCACTTATTGAAATATATTCCTGTACTATTGTGGCTATATGTATATGTTGTTACATAATGATAAAAAGAACGGCATTAACCTGCTCATATATTTGATATGACATTATAAGGAAGTATGTACTTTTATAAGGAAGTCATACGATGACATTAAAGTATGTTAAAGAAGCCATTCAATGGCATTGAAATATGTAAATACTGATTTTAATTCAAATGTGTTAATCCTTTGCTTTCTACGCGTGATCTGACTGTCATTTGTATATAGTTTGAATCCAGATGAAATCGGTCTCATTATGATTCAAGTCGTTTGAAAATTGGTCAATAGTTTCACAAAAGTTTTCACTAATCGAAAGTAAGACACAATTATGGTAGATCAGAGTTGACCTTTTGTTGATCAGGGTATATTCTGTTTGCTTTTGACATTATAAAGATCTAATTCTACAGTGATTGCCAAAGCAAGATCTTCCCTTGGAAAGTTCACATTATAAACATTCAGCTAATAATTATTCATTACTTCTTACATGAATATTGAGCAGGGTAAGGATTAAGATTAAATAAAAATGCATTTGTCACAAATTGGTGTTAAACAAATTAAACTAAATGAAAGACATTTTCATCACTAAGGATATGAATCAGCAATCAGCATAAAACGCTAATGTCGCTGTGTCATGTGTCTATTGGAAAAGGTGCAATAATCGGAAACTATCTGTAAACTATTCCGGTATAACAGTGTCGATTGATGTGATATATTTACCGTCATGACTCACACGTATAAATTACTTCATAATGGTTCTGTTTATACTATTAGTTTGCATAGTATGTCCAATAAATAATGCATCAACCCAGGTTGATATGAAAATATAAATCATGTTTATTCGGTCGATGTTGGAACTGTCAAGTATGTATCCACTGATTTGATTATTTCAACATTATTTTCAAGTAATCTAAGTGTCATTGTTGTAAGATGTGTAAAACGTTTTCAAAATAAGAAAACAAAACTGTAGCAAAATTGATTGTTTAAAAGTCAGTTTCAAATTAACTCTTTCGCTGCCAAATTTTGTCGTCTGTAAACCTTGTCGTCTGCCACAACTTTCTTTTGTATTGTGATTTCTTTTTCATTTTTTTTAACAACAGTCACAATAACAAACAGTTTGGATCGTGATGAGAAGCCGGGTTACTCGGCCTCTAATACTGACCCAACCTGTTTGCATGGATAATCAAAGATGCGACATTGGCAGCGAAAGAGATAAGTTATTATTTGAAATATATGGTAATGTGGGGTCAACAGTAATTCTTACTATCAATTCAGCTCAATAAAACTTAATTTTCTCTTTTAGAATTTCTACTTTTGCTTTTGAAGGATCACCCTTTTCCATAATATATGTACTTCACAACAGCAGGTGTTAAGTGCTTGTGTGGCGGCCGTAAAAGGTGGCCCCGTACTTCATTCTCAGTGTTGTTATATGTTCTGGTCCTTTGGGATCATTAGTTTTCATGTTATTAGTTTTGAAAATTGAACACTGCTTAAGCCGGTTTCAGGGGGCATGAGTAGTGTTGCACTTTTAATTACTACTCATGAATAGACTAAATAAAACCGAGTCTGCAATTTTATCTTTTTGCTTTTGCTTTCGAACGATCACCCATTTTCAGAAATATTGAACACCGCTTTAGTCAATTCTAGAGGGCGTGCGTAATGTTGCACTTTAAATAACTGCTCATATACAAACTCACTGTGCATGTTTCTCTTTTCGCATTGCTGTTTTTGTTTTCGAAGGGTCTCCTACTTTCAGAGTTTTTGTTGGCACATATATTGTGCCTCTCTTTGTGTGTTTTGATAGACATGCACATTTGCAGTACTTTCTGTGTTTAACCTCTTAGTGTCACGATGCCGTTAACTCCAACCGATTCACTGTAATGTTGACGTGTCAAAAACTTACCAAGAATGTACTATGAAAACCAAAACAAAATACAGACATTACTAAACAATCGTAAAGTTAGAATATAGTGGTTCTACCATAGAGAAGACAAATCTTAGGCATAATCAGAAAAGTAATGTGTTCCCTGCATGCAGTTCTGGAACATTATGAATTTTAGGAACGATAATTTGAACGTATGACTAGAGGATTGGCAAAATATCAGCTTCATTAGGATGCAGCCGATATATTTATTCAAACCCTAAAGGATGTGTTGTTAAGTAAAATCAGTAGTAGGTATTCATGTTTGGCTGTATTATGCATTTCTGCATTGCTTACATGGTATTTCTTGCGCGTTAGTCTATGTTATTATACATTCGATGTTTATTCATTTGACAAGATGTGCTATTGCTTGATGCCATCCTATTTGTTATTGGTCTACACTGTTTGCAATATTAGTATACGAATGCTCCGCATTCAATACCCAATATTTTGAAAAGGAAATTAAATAAATGAATTCCATCTCGTCCTTTGTTTGTTCCCTCTATTCAGTGATGAAGTACATAAATAATTACAAAACCGTACTAGTATCTAATATCTTAAACAATATATCATTAGGTATCAAATCAAATAATGCTTCAGTCATCAGGTCGGAACTGAAATAAGATCCTTTTGCTAATATTTAAACATGAAGGAAAAGACAGAAACTTAACAACAATATTAAGTTAAACAACAATATATTACTTTCAAATAGTTCTACCGAATGAGAGACTGATTCGGATTTCTACAAATCCATAAATTCTGAAAGTAAGAGATCCTTCGAAAGCCCCTGCTGACAAGGCATCAAATAATGTAATAATTATTTGAAGACTGTATTATGTTGATGTTTTAAAGAAGGATTTAACTGGTTCACAAACTTATATTACCGTTCAAACGCCCGAAAAGCATATAGTCTCGGAACCTGTTAAAGTTTGAAATGCTTTTAAATCTGGTCCTAACATAAGCACAACATAACTTACTACTTTGTACTGGATTCCGAAACATACATAAAAACCCTGATAAGGCGTGTTTTATTGCCAACTCTAGTTGTTGTACTACTACTAACATATCTAAACTTGTTATGATGTCCTGTCTGACTTCGATCAAAGAACATGTAAAATTTCACTGTGATAAAATATATGAAACATCTGGTGCATGTGTATCGTTGTTTTTGGTCTCTAGAAAATTCAAATGATGTTTAACTAAACTTGAAAATGACCAGTATAACATTTCGTCACTGAGCTGTATGATTTCACTACACTCTATACTACTCTGCCTCACCATCTTATAAATGAAAAATTGATTACATTAAAAAAAACTTTGCGAAAAAAATAAAATGTTTCTTGATTGTAATGTTCAACGTTCATTCTTTTCGGATTCAGAAGTTAAAATTTGCACACTAATGACTAGCCTTGATGTTTGTAGATATCTTACTTTTCTTTTAGATAGTATATGTGTGCGTTTGTATTGCTATCAGAGGGATTTTATGCTAAGCTTAAAACCTGATACAAAGGCCGATATTGTTAATGCTTTTAATAAAACTTCAGGCTATTTAGACGATAGTTTGAATTTGGATAATCCTTATTTTGAAAATATGATTTCTTCAATTTACCCAAAAGAAGTGTCTTTAAGAAAAAACACGTTTGGTTTCATACAGATAAGAGTGTTGGATATAGAGCACATTTGACGACTTCTTATTCAATCAATATTTCGAGCAGCTATTGACCGTATGTCAAACAAATTGGTTTCTGGTCATACACCGAGTTACTCGATCTTGATCCAAGTTGCTTAAAAACTATCGGGATAAGGGATAAAATATACGAGCGAAATACTCGTATATTGGAATGAATAGTGTCAATTTGGATTATCAGATGAGACGAAACTCTGTACGCGGAACCGTCTAATGAAATCAATGCATTTCGCGACAAGGGCTTCTTTGTATACTGTGGCAACTCAACAACTAAACGAGAACTACATGTCTGTTTGCGGTTTTAGGTGCATGTCTATCACTCTGTCGTTTAGCATATGGTTAATTGTATGTTTTTACCAAACTGCTTTTCTAGAATAATTACACATTGTAGATATAATCTTATGTAGAACATGGCTATGCATCTAAGATGGAACAACTAATTTCACATGATATATAAAGAAACATACGTACATTAATATTTCTATTCATTATGGGGTCAGAATTTGTAGTTAGGCTATTTGCCATCCTTCAAAGGAATTCTGTAAAGCATATCTCATGTTACATGAGATGTGCTTTACAGAATTCTTTTGAATGATGGCAGATCCATTGCCAACGGTATATAGGATGTACTGTGACACATACGCTCGTAAGTATGTAAATATATACCTCAGTTTAACCCTTCGCTTGCTGAATTTTAAAATACATTTCCCCTTCTTTACCCATGTCCTGTTGTATAATTACATATATATGCACTGTGCACAAGTATTTCGCTGTGCAATCACTGCTGTGGAGTGCACTGGTTGCACAATCAACTTGTAAATAGTGCAGACCCTGACGAGACAGCTCCTGCAGGATCTGTCTCATCTGGGTCTTCACTATTTACAGGTAGGTATATTGACGCGAATAGCAAGCGAAGGGTTAAATGTTCCCGAAGAAGTTCATGCATTTCGATAAAGCAAAAGCCATGTCACCTTATGCACGCTTACATACTACGATGCACTGTATTCCAGATGTTAAACTGTCAAACATTAATTTGGTTTTCGTAATTTCCAGTAGCATCAAGTTTGCTGATTATTTGATCGTAAATTGACTCTTTCGTTACAAAGATGGTGTAATGAGCAACTCCGTCGTGTCAAAAGGCTATTGGAAAATATGTCACCAGTGAAACACCATCGATAAACGGCGGAGTATCATATGAAACTGGGAATTTGTTGCAAAAGGATATGATTCACACAATTGACATGAAAATATCCCTGATGGACCTGTTCTTATTAGCTTGGATACTGGTTCAAATACGTTTCGTGACTTGTCAAACCAGGTTGGTGTTAACAGATAGTTCATGCTTATTCACTGAGTGTCTACATGGTCACAGTATGTATACTCATAAATTGTTATCGTATCGTTTACGTTAAAGCAATAAAAGAATGTTTTCAACAGGAGCCGTAGACGATTGATTGAGTTATAATAATTTAAATATAGTCATTTAATGATCTCCTTCATTGCGCTTTACAATCTTTAACTATTCATTCGGTGTACAGATTCAGTTTCGAAATCTGTAGGAGTATATTATTGTCTCGTTATGCCAAAGTGGGTTGGCTGATTAAAATTGCATTTTTTGCAATGAGTTTAGCCTTTGATGACCGCAACCTTGATATAAAAGAACGAACATGTTTACAAGTATAACATTACACCATGTATGTGAACGCACTTGATTTGTGCTTCTATGGCTGTTGTTAGCTTTCATTGAAATGAAACGGCTGTAACTGATATTCCTCATTTGGATTTTTATATGCAGATATTATGACACGTTCATGCTATACATATGTGTTCTATAGCAGCAACGTTTGCAAAATCATTAACACCAAATAGTTATTTACTTGTCATTATTAACAAAAATGATGTAACTGATTTCTCGTTTACAAATGGACTTTAAACAATGGAGAAACGTTCAACTTTTAAGAAAATTATTCCGTCAAATTATACATTGGGAGAAGGTGGTTTGATTTCCTGCCGCTACATAACAATGTCATAAATATTTATACTTGTAATAGCTTTACTTACAGTCGGCATTTAAACGGTACTGCTAGGATTGTCGTCTGGATTCAGGGTAATTTAACAGGCTGTGGTATCATAGTGTATGACAGCGTTTGAGTAGAGAATGTATCACTATAATTAAACAAGTATTGTTAGGGCGATAAACAAATCAAAGTGATAGGAAAATTGCAGAGAACGAGATATATATTTTTTTGCTGGGCTAAATGTACTCATTTTAGTTCAGAGCGGTATATGCACTTATGCACATTGTCTACTGTCTTTTATCATGACGATGGTGTCTTTTGGTATTAATTAGTTATGTCTTGGTTCATTTATAAAATGAATATGTTGTAACCAGTCTTCTATTGGCGACCTGACTGGCATTTATAAATAGCTTGGATCCAAGAAAGACGTCGAGAAACTCGCAGTCTCACCAGAATCCAAGTAATACTTCGAGACACTCGCGGTCTCACCAGGATCCAAGTAAGACGTCGAGTAACTTGGGGTCTCAACAGGATCAATGTAAGACGTCGAGTAACTCGGGGTCTCACCAGGATCCAGGTAAGACGTCGAGAAAAGCGCAGTCTCACCAGGATCCATGTAAGACGTCGAGTAACTCGGAGTCTCAACAGGATCCATGTAAGACGTCGAGTAACTCGGGGTCTCACCAGGATCCAAGAAAGACGTCGAGTAACTTGCGGTCTAACCAGGATCCACGTTAGACGTCGAGTAACTCGGGTCTCACCAGGATCCAAGAAAGACGTCGAGTAACTCGGGGTCTCAACAGGATCCAAGAAAGACGTCGAGTAACTCGGGGTCTAACCAGGATCCATGTTAGACGTCGAGAAACGCGCGGTCTCAACAGGATCAAAAAAAGACGTCGAGTAACTCGCGGTCTAACCAGGATCCGTGTTAGACGTCGAGAAACGCGCGGTCTCAACAGGATCCAAGAAAGACGTCGAGAAACGCGCGGTCTCCGCAGGCTCCAAGCTGTTTGACACTTGGTCTACAATTTCCAAAAGGTTCAAAGGACACGAAAGTAAACACAAAATGTAGCAGATCAGAATTCAGCAGATATAATTACTTTCAACAGGCTAAATGTTAAAGTTAATGATATATTTCCATAAAACTTTACTCCATGGATATTCATGTAAGAAGTAATTACAGCGTGCATATTGATAAATTGTATCGTTATAAAAACATATGAACACACAAATATTTATCAAAGGCAGAGAGTGTAGATTCAGATATATATTATGTCATGAGCAAACGGAGCAGACCCTAATAAGACGGCTCCTGTAGGAGAGGTCTGATATGTGTCTACTCTGTACTCTGTTTTCAGAGGCTTAGACAATCGTATTTATGGTGTAAAGGGTCAAGTCAAGACAGTTGACAAGCTGTGCCACTGGCTATTTAATATCCGGACATCTTCCCCTTAAAAGTGTATTTCATTCCTAGTTGGAAATGATCTTTCACCGAAGATAAATACTATAGGGTGGTTATGGGTGGTTGTCTCATTCACGGCTCATTCCGTACATAAATATGTTTTAAAAGACCTCTTATTGACACAAAGGTGCATGTAGGTTTGTTCAATGTTATCACCGAAAAAACAAGCACCTATATGTTTATTCAATGGCATTGTGACAGCATCCCTCATCCTTCTTTCAGCGATATTTGGCGCATCTGCAGGCAGCATGTATCTAAGTAACTCGGCGTCTTATCAAGACCCAAGCACGTTGTCCATAGTTTCTTTTATGTTTGTGCATGCCACTTGGTCAATATTTTCTTACGTTTTTATCGAATCTGAAATAGTCAAACCCGAACATGGTCATATTTTAGCCGACCTTAAAGTTTCACAGAGTGATAAGGGTTAAGCTTTCTGCTTTTTATATTTAAAACCCAACCCTTCCGCGTAATTAACCCTTATGGGACTGGAAACATGTATGTCTACCAAACACCGTTGCATTTTGTACTTACACGATATGTATAATCATTTGAGAAACGGTTGACGAAGTGTCAAAAGCTTTGATCCTAGTAAGACGCCGAGTTACTCGGCGTCTCATCTAGACCAAAGTTGTTAGCAAATGCAAGTTAGGTAGCGCATAGGATAGTAAGAATTCATCAGAACTATATTAAAGATACGATCACTGCTCTTTTGACACCATTATACCACCAGTAAACGTCAGCATGTAACAACACGTACACACATTACAAATACCAGTATCATAAACCTAAATGTGCCCGTGGTATTATATAGATAAACAATGAAAGCCGTCTGGCAAAATGTCAAGAAGCTGTCTATTTCTTAAGAAGACCTGCGAATGCCCTTATACAGTATCTGAGACACGTTGTCCTACACATGACTTAAACTGTACAGTAAAATTCCGCTATTGACCACCGACTTGGGGTCGTAGAGGCGAGTGGAAACTTAACCCATTTGCTCCCAGTGGATTCTTCCATGATTATATATATTGGACTATTCCATTTTCTATCTAAGGGATGTCTGGTCTAAATTTTTATTTTCGTTTTGTTTTATATTGAATTTCCTATCAGCAAACAGCGTAGACACTGATCAGACGCCGCATTATGCGGCGTCTGATCAGAGTCTACACTGATTGCCTACGTCCCATAGATGGAATCGTGGGCGCAAATGGGTTAATGAAGGACGAAAATTATGCAGAAAGCTCCTATAGGGAATATCTGCATCACTTTCGTCTGACATTAAGAACTCATCTGCTTTTATAGACATCCATACCTAATAATTGATCGGTCGTTTCGGATGGGGTTCTACTATACTAGATCTTAAGAGTTTTGATGGTTCACATCCACTGTATTACTGATACTGCAGTGATACGCATATTTTGCTATATCAGTTTGAATCAGTTATCTGTATTGTGCAAATATACGCCCGTATGGCATGAGTACAACGTTACGACATAGAATTAATATACAAATTTGAAGAATAAAAATGAATTCATGTGATTTGCTTCCTGTTCTTAATTTGATGCATTTGCCTAAGAATCATATACATATGTTTTTCAGCACATCTTTCGGTTTCTGTCATATTTTCAATATCTTCAACAAAACGAAATTGAGCACGTATCCATGTATATAACAGTTTCCCTCTAACTTGAAAGGAAACACAGACAATTAAATCAGTATGTCTCTGGGAACTCTGCTGTCCACATAAGGGTCTAATAAGTCTGAGAAAAAACAGCACCAAACTACCTTGTAATGACCGTATTTCAATAGAAACCGCGTAATCGAGTGTCCAGCCTTTTCATCGTTGACTTATTCAAATCTTACTGTCAATAAAGAGTTGGTTATAAAGAAACGTGTAACATAACCAAACGTTCAGACCCTGATGAGAGGACTCAACTAAGAGCCCCCTCAACTCGCTCTATACTGTGTTTGTAAAGGACATTAATGACTCATTTCCCGCAATGAAAATGTTAACGTAAATACAAGACTACTGAAACAAATATTACGTTGTGATACCGTTGTACTTGTCTAAATCTTAGAATCTATGAGAATGTATTTTGCTTTTGAAATACAGTTGAAGGAAAATCAATTGTCAAAACGATATGCAAACTACATTCGAATGACAGAACTTCCATTGTTATGCTGAATCAGGAGTATGTGTTTATATATGGTTTATGGTTATCCCAAAATGTGTCTGTCATATGAGAGGTGGTAATGTATTGCAGGACAAAAGTGATAACAAATACATAAATACATGTAACAGTAAAAGTACAAATATGAGTCATGCAAGAAACACCACATAGAAGAACAGACAGCCACCCGAACAGCACCACAACCACAAAACAAGCAAATGTACATAACTATCAAGTCACAAAGAAACGCACAAAGACAAAACAAATAAACAATACGTTCAGTGACAATGGTCACTGGGGATTTAAACCGGGTATGGGGCGCCCGGCCTCCCATGTATTCCATCCCCACACTAAAAGACAACCAGTGTAAATAAACGTATCTCCTCTCCGACTAATCTACAACAACTGAACAACATGAGTAATTAATGTCCTTTACAAACACAGTATAGACCTAGTTGAGAGGGATCTTAATGGAGTCCTCTAATCAGGGTCTCAACTGTTGGTTATGTTAATTTCCTTTAAACACAACTCTTTATTGACGGTAAGTCTCGCTAATACGACAATTCAATAGAAGTCTAATTCTGGATATTTAAAACTTATTACAGGATAAATGTGACACATAAAGTTTCTATAGGTGCTTTCTGTATCACTTATGCCCTGCACAATGCAATCACTTGCTTCTATGCCCCCCCCCCCCTTCTTCCTAATAGGTCACGTGATGGCAATAGTGAGTCTATTACAGGATAAACGTGATACAGAAATCGTCTATAGGTGATTTCTGTATCACTTATGCCATGCACTATGCAACCACTTGCTTCTATGGTCCCCAAGCTTAATAAGTCACGTGGTTGCAATAGTGAGACTTTACCGTGTGTTCTCCCTGCCTCTAATCTATTTAGGTAGCGAAACGAACTTGCCATCAAAAAGGTATAGTAGTTTGATAAAGGTCTGCCTGTTTTCCATTTTGTTAACTTTAATATTTAGTCTACCAAGCAATATATTCTTTTACACATATTTTCATCCACTACATTTACCAGTTTGTCGACCAAAATGAAATCATGGTGTCTAACAGGTTAGAGCCTAATGAGATGCCGAATTACTTGGCGTCTCTTCAGTATCCAAACTCTTTGAAAAGGTAAGCATGGACCCGCATGCAGCAGGCGCAAGGTTATTCATCACTGAACTCATCTTTAAAGTTAGAATATGTTATACCATTATCTTTTGGCGTGACACAAGGCGGTATGGTATAAATCATACAAAAGTGAATCGTTTGAAATCGTGAAATTGCACTGAGCGTAGACAGATGCCCGGATAAGATGCATAAATTAAAACAATAAAGAAAATCTCCTTTATCTTTCCAACAAGTTCTATAATATGCCCTCTGTCCAGAATTGTCTCTGGTACGATTCTAAAGAGTGGTCAAATCATATGGGTTAATGGAGAAAAACAATGACGCTTTATGTATTTTAATACGCACCTTTCTCTAATTGACTTTACCGTTGCAGATAGAAGGAAATCAAATTAAAGTGCATATTTTCCTTCAATTCAGACGAGAGCGAGCTTTTATGAAATCATACGAAGTGCTAATTTGAATACTGGCACATTAAAAGAGTCCAAGCCTCTCAGAACTACAGATAAAAATGCGTACTAAAATACTAAAATCGCCATTTCTCCGCCAACTCTTATACTGTGACCACTCTTGAAAATCGAGACGTTTTCCAGATGATTCTAAAGAGCGGTCACAGTATAGGATTTGATGGAGAAATGCATTTACGCATCTTATCTGGACCTCTGTATGTCTCTAGTCTCGTGATTATTTTTTTGTCATTTTGTGGACAAAGGTGATTTACATTCAGTCAGTAATAGATAATTGAGACTGTCACTGAACCAAATAAATTATTTATTGTATTTGCCTGTATCGATAACAACACCCTGCAGGGGAATACATTATTTTTTATTAAAGACATCAAACCTGGGATTCCTTCAACCGAAAGTGTCTGCACACAAATTATCAACCCACTAATATAGAGGATAGGCGATGCAGACATTACTTGTCAATCCGTCGACAATGGGTTCATCTCCCCGAAGTGTGCGAGGATATCAATTTCAATTTTAGTCAGTCATACAAGATGTAAATGAAACAAAACTGTTAAACATGGCTTTAGCATTTATACTGGGCACGTGCACCAGAGTAATGGTCCTTGAACAATGTCAAAATTAAAACAAACTATATTGCAAAGCGATTGGAAGTACTGCTTTACTTATCGGTTTAATATAAAAACAACATGCATATATTATTAGGATAAGAAGGGTTATGTTATACTTACACGTGGGCCGTGATTCATGGCGTTTAATACAATTAAGGTACTCGGTAGGTATATTTATGGCATGCACAAACTACATTGTAGAACTATGGAAGCACTGTTTTGCTTATCGGTTTAGAGTATAACACATCATACAAGTATTTCTATATTTATTAGGATTAGATGTATTGTACTTAGACACGAGTTATGGTTCTTGATTTGTGTTAAAAATATGACAGTCAGTAAAGAATGTTCGTGGCATTCATTGTGTTATGGTCATTGACTTTATGTGTGTTACTATGGAACCTGCAGCACGAACTGCTTATTAACTTTTAGCGTGCTTCTGTTGCCACAGTTGATTTTTCTTTTCAAAAACACGACCAGGGTATCAAACAATTTGGATCTTGCCGTTTATACCAATACGAAATGTTCCTGCGTACATATGCCATTATAAAATTTCAGTCAATGAATATTCACAATGGCATTATTATACCCCCCCCCCCCTTTTTGAAAAAATGGGGGTATATTGCTTTGCACATGTCGGTCGGTCGGTCGGTCCGTCGGTCTGTCGGTCGGTCGGTCGGTCGGTCGGTCAGTCGTCAGTCGGTCGGTCGGTAGATCGATGGTTTCCGAATGATAACTAATAAACGACTTGGCATAGAATCTCCAAACTTGCTGTGGTGTTTGACAAGTAGATGACCCCTATTGTTTTTGAGGTCACTAGGTCAAAGGTCAAGGTCACAATGACCTAAAATGGTGAAATAGTTTCCGATCAATAACTGCTCAAGGGTTTGGCTTGGGATCTTCAAACTTGCTGTGGTGGTTGGTCATGACCACTAGATGACCCCTATTGTTTTTGAGATCACTGGATCAAAGGTCAAGGTCACCATGACCGTAACTGGTTAAATGGTTTCCGATCAATAACTGCTCAAGGGTTTGGCTTAGAATCTTCAAACTTGCTGCAATAGTTGGTCATGACCACTGGATGACCCCTATTGTTTTTGAGGTCACTAGGTCAAAGATCAAGGTCACCATGACCTTAACTGGTAAAATGGTTTCTGATCAATAACTGCTCAATGGTTTAGCTTAGGATCTTCAAATTTGCTTAGGTGGTTGGTCATGACAACTAGATGGGCCCTTTTGTTTTTTAGGTCACTAGGTCAAATGTCAAGGTCACCATGACCTTAACTGGTTAAATGGTTAACGATCAATAACTGCTCAAGGGTTTGGCTTAGGATCTTCAAACTTGCTATGGTGATTGGTCATGACCACTAGATGACCCCTATTGTTTTTGAAGTCACTAGATCAATGGTCAAGGTCACCATAACATTAACTTGTGAAATGGTTTCCAAACAATAACTGCTCAAGGGTTTGGCTTAGGATCTTCAAACTTGCTGTGGTGGTTGGTCATGCCAACTAGATGACCCCTGTAGTTTTTGAGGTCACTAGGTCAAAGATCAAGGTCATCGTGAGCTTAACTGATGAAATGGTTTCCGATTAATGACTGCTCAATGGTTTGGTTTGGGATCTTTAAACTTGCTGTGGTAGTTGGTCGTAACGACTAGATGACCCCAATAGTTGTTGAGGTCATTAAGTCAAAGGTCAAGATCAACATGACCTTAACTTGTGAAATGTTTTCAGATCAATAAATGGTCAGTGGTTTGGCTTAGGATCTTCAAAGTTGCTGTGGTGATTAGTCATGACCACTAGATGACCTCTATAGTTGAGGTCACTAGATCAAAGGTCAGGGGGTCTGGGTGTATACATGTTTTACAAACATCTCTTGTTTCTTACATTAATATGCTTCGTGGAAAGGGTTAATTCGAGTGTTCAATGTACAAATAGACAATGGCAGATACAGTAAAATCTAGCTAATATGACCAAATAATTTATCAACATAGGATCCTGTAAAAACAGGTGGTTGCTTAATGCAAGGGAAATACCACCCATTTACAAATCCAGAAATATTCATCTTTTGATAAGTCGTATTAGCGAGACTTTACAGCATATTTCAAACGTTATTCTGTACGTGACCCGTGATAAAACATAGGGGTGTCACTGTACTTTACCATTGGAAGCCCTATAAGTCACTGCAGAGTTGAACTTCTTACTCGGGGAACGGCGAAGTTGTCTCAACCAGATGAAGTTTACTACCTTTGCTTTAAACCACTTAACCCTTCGCTTGCTGAATTTTTAAATACATTTCTCCTTCTTTACCCATACCCTGTTGTATAATTACATATATCTTCACTGTGTACAAGTATATCGCTGTGCAATCACTGTTGTGGAGTGCACAGGTTGCACAATCAACGTGTAAATAGTGCAGACCCTGATGAGACAGCTCCTGTAGGAGCTGTCTCATCTGGGTCTTCACTATTTACAGGTAGGTATATTGACGTGAATAGCAAGCGAAGGGTTAACAACTGATTTGCTTTGGAAAACGCACTTGTTTCATGTATCTATAGCAGTGAAGATGTTTCACTAGGTATAGTATAAACTTTGATTGATTTCCTTTTTTGTTTTGCTCCAACCTTCGTGATTACTTATACTGATACTATGTGTCCCCATGATAGACGTATTAAATATTTTAGATCGAACAGAAATAAACGTTATATTGGAGTGTTTGCGAAAGAACTTTATTGGAATTGCTACCATCACCGTCTCCTTGATGGTTGGGATAGTAATAATACATTGAATATGAATTACTTTGTAAACACGGACCACATTACTTGAACAAAACAACAAAATAATCTACAACGGAAAAACAATCTTCCCTCGCGGGTTTAAAACAAACTACGAAATCCAACTTATTTCACAAGCCGTAAATAATTTTTCAGAAAGAAAATCAGGACATTTACAGCATCTGATCCTTGAGTTCCAATACGAATTATCGACGACCCAATATATACCTATTTACCGCAATGTTTTCAATAACTCCCTCCTGTGCTATATTTAGAAACAATCTTTTTGGAATAAATCTACCGAAAAGGGGCATTTACTAGATAAAGGGATTGTTTGAAACCAACGTGATAGATAGAGCATTTGTTCAATATGGAGTAAATGCTCCACTTGTCTCAATGGCTTTTAAAGTGACTTTTTTTAAAAAACAAAACAATGTCTGCCCAAGTTTATACAGTTGAACTTCGATATCTCGAACTTCAAGGGATTATATAAATTATTTCGAGATAACGGAAGCTCGAGTTATCCGATTTCTGATCTGGACAAGTTCTAAAGTTCACAGCTTAATGTAGGACTACAGTAATACTGAAAGCTCCTGTAGGAGCTTTCAGCATTACTGTAGACATGCATTAAGCTGTGAAATGTGTTTCTAGATATGCGTAGTGATACATTTAGAGCAATTCTGTATTTCAAGATTTTGGAAGGTCCGAACTTTAAGTTCGAGTTATCCCTAAGTTCGAGTTATCCGAGTTCAAGATATCGAAGTTCATCTGTATATAGTGCAAGTTTCAATACTGTGTGCCGATTCAGTGAAGCTTTTGATAAATTATTAAGTTGTGTCAAACAGCTATGATCCATATAAGACGCCGAGTAACTCGGCGTCTAATCTGGATCTATGATGTTTGCAAATGCGAGTAGGGTCGAGAAAAGCGGAATAAGGGCTAATCCATTACCTCATAGGCTATTTTTAGACCATACCTCTTTGAATAAATCTACGGAAAAGGAGCAATTATTACAAAAAGGAAACATTTATAGTTGTGAAGTATTTAAACCATTGTGTTAAACATAGCATTTGCTCCATAGGAGCAAATGCTCTATTTAGCACAATGGTTCCAGAAAGTGACTTTTACAGAGGCGTCAAAATGCGTCATTTTGAAGTAATGTGTTAAAGCAGATTTATGATTTCCTTGTTGTGTTTGTTTGTTTCATTTAAATCTGAATGTTATCCATTAATTATTCAACAGCTCTGCTAGTTTCTTAAGACTTAAAACATCAAAGTGTTACAATTTGTCTCGTTTATCAGATCAGTTTTTAAATGGTACCTCATGCACCTGATATTCTCATTCAAATTCGAAATTGAAACGAAATACAGATAATCAAAGGCAATATGTCACATGGAACTAGGCTTTCCGCATAAGAGACTTGCAAAAATATCAGCAAATCCGATTATTTGTACAAATTATGTTTTAATGACAGCAATTCCAGAAATGTCGTGAAATAGAACGTTTGACGTTGTTATGTGCTCGATGGAAAATATAACCAAAATGTTAACCATTCATTATCACGCGGTTAACCCTTTCCTTCATATAAGCGCCTTTTCACGCATTTGCAAACAGAATAGACCCAGATCAGACGGCTAATATAGGAGCTCTATTTGCTAGATGAATTTGAAAGATCTGTTTCTTTAGTTTCTAACACGGCTACAATGTACCACTACCACATTTAATTTTTGTCCATGGGTATTCAGTAGTTATTGCAATTTAGAATAAACACAGAACAGGGAACGGGTTAAAACATGTCCGTTCAAATCTAAACCTGGTACAAATTTGCCTAGCTTTTAAGGAACTTTTGACTGAGGGTGAAACCGTTTGAATCCTGGGTCTAAGGTTATAAAACTTCTGAGTCCGAGTCTGAGATCATTCTCAAGTATCTGATTGGTCAGATTCTGAGCAAGCTCAGAATCTGACCAATCAGATGCTTGGGAATGATCTCAGACTCAAGCAAACAATTTTATAACCTCGGGGCCTGGTGAGACGCAGAGAATCCAAGATGTTTGCAACTGCGACTCAAGTCGCGGTTAAACCTTCATATAAATGCCTTTTCGCGCATTTGCAAAGAGATGAGAGAGACCAAGATCAGATGGTTCCTGTAGTTCCTGAAGAAGCCGTCTGATCAGGGTCTGCTCTGTTTGCAAATGCAAGTTGGTTGATTTGTTTCTTTAGTTTCTAAAATGGCTATTCATACAATGTTCTAATTTCCATATTTCATTTTGTAACTATTTTGTCTATGAATATTGAGTAAATATTGAAATTTGTACCAACTGACACGCTCACCAGGCTAAAGGTTAATTCAGAAAATATCATAGTAGCTAGACGTTTAATCTGAAAATGAATGAATGAAATGGATCGAATGAATGAACTGAACGAATAGAGCGAATTAAACGAATTCAATGAATAAACGTCCTTATTTAACCAATTAACATTGAGGCTGTTGAGGAAAAGCATTTCATTCAGTATATCTAACCCTTTACCTGTTCCATATTCACGTAAAAATAATATTCATGAATATTTATTAGCAAACATTTACAGTGGCACATGTAAACAGCAGGTTTTTAGTTGAAGCTGCAAACAGAGTAAACCCTGATCAGACGGTCCCTACAAGCATGAAAAGGCGTTTATTTGGAAAGGGTCAATAAAGAAAAGTGGTATAGACATACACTGATATGAACGTTTCATCATACTTCGAAATAGTACAAGAGAATAAGAACAATCAGTTAGAGTAAATAAAGGTGACAAATAAAATTGTATCAGTTGAAAAAGAACATTTCTAAAGTGGGATGAAGTGGTTTAAACATTTCAAACGTGTGATATCAATATGTTATATGTGATATCAAATATCAACAGTATATTATATTTAGGATCGATGTTCGGTACTGACAGTCCAGAATAAGACATTTCTTATTCAGACTTTGCCGTGGATGTCTTATAATTTAAATTTGTGTGTGTATACATTTTTGTCAAGCATTTCAGAAATATAAACTGGAACTTAGGCCATGAAACTTTTAAACAACTATTGCTTGCTGCACAGTTATTCTGTCAAATATAATCAGGCACTTTGGCTGTTCAATTACCCTTGATACCCTTGATACATACATATAAAAGTACAAAAACTACTATAACCAGAGAAAATATAGTGTTGCATGTCCTTCTATTATTAGTTATTATTAGTTATTGTGTTATCAAATAATGATTAAAAGGCCAACTGTTTTGAATGGCAGCCAATTTGTTGTAGTGGGACAATAGTGGGTCATCTACTTACCTCCTATAGAAATATAGAGGGTCACCCTGTGACTGCTCTTATCCAATGAAAAGGTCAGAAACTGGTGGGAGGTGAAATAATATAAGATATACCATTTATTGTTTCTGTGACATTTGCATGTATAAGTGGGTACCTGAATGTAATACGAGAAACGGTGCCCCAATGTTTTTACATGTTATTGAGCTCGACTGAATTTGCACTTAGATAAGGGTGTTATAAGTATTTGTTAATCTTGAAACATTTCCTTTGAAAGCTTATAAATACAGTAAACCCCTCTAAAAGGGAAATCTAGCAAAGAAGCATTTAGATACTTTTAGGCAGGTGGCTGCTTAATGCAGTGTGAAATTCATGCAGAAAGCTCCTAGAGGACCCTGCATTAAACTGTCACATGATGTCTGTCTTAAAGACAAATCTTTTTATACTAAATTTAACGTCCGGTTTCGAAGGTTGTCGCTGTACTTTACCATTGGAATCTCTATAAATCACTGCAGAGCTGGGTTTACTACCTTTGCGTTAAACCACTGTACAACTGTTTTGCTTTGGAGACCGCACTTGTTCATGTACGAATCTATAGCAGTGAAGATGCTTCACTGGGTATAGTATCTTTAATTGGTTTCCTTTTTGTTTTGGTCCAACCTTCGTGATTACTGATACTGATACTGTGTGTTCCGTGTATATGGTTTCACATACTATAATTGACCATAACTTTACAAGAAGACAATAGTTCGTCCATGAGCCTGCTGTTTTATCCCATGGCATTAGATACAACTACTAATATAATTAATACGGAACAATTGCGATAACATAGGCAATGATGTGGTTACCTCCCCTGAACTCTTTCTTCCCTGAATGCCCGAGCGCATACCTATTAATGCAGCTCAACTGCTGGGGACTAACTTCGATCCGTTAAGACTTAATATTAAGGGTTATTTTCGCCTTGAGAAAACTGTCAAGCAAATTGTTATATCTAGAAGAGGATCTGTCCTGGATAAGTTGTGAAACACAGCACTATCGCACTGCACCGATTCCCACAGAACCCATTAATCATTCGCTTGCTATTCACGTCAATATACCTACCTGTAAATAGTGAAGACCCAGATGAGACAGCTCCTGCAGGAGCTGTCTCATCAGGGTCTGCACTATTTACAAGTTCATTGTGCAATCAGTGCACTCCACAGCAGTGATTACACAGCGTAATACTTGTACACAGTGAAGATATATGTAATTATACAACAGGGTAATGGGTAAAGAAGGAGAAATGTATTTAAAAATTTAGCAAGCGAGTTAAAGAATTACTCTGAGTGGTTTAAATCAAATGTATTTGCAAAGATAACTGCTTATTCGACAGTAATGCGCTCAATGTTAAGAACGCATTGAGAAATACAACAAAATCCCTCTATATCGGACGTCAAATTTAGTTTAAATATCACTCTTAGAGACACGCGGCAGCTTTATGCAGGGTGAAAGTAATACAGAAAGCTCCTCTATATGACTTCCATCCTGCATTAAGCAGCCGCCAACCTAAAAATATCTAATTTCTTCTCTACTACAATTCCGGTTTAGAGAGGTTTTACTGTTATTTTCGGAATTCGCACATAAAGAACACTGGTATACCATCGGAGATTCGACGACTCGTTTCTATTTGATTTGATAGAATCAATATCGAGATATATATTTATTGCAAAAGTAGAAATATAGATATAAGGAAAAAGTAAATAATGGATATATCACTGATTTTGATTTTTATGCTACAGAATGTGTGATTGTGTCGTCATGACATCTTTTTAATTCCGCGCACATAGATTTGATTTCATCAGTATCGCAAATATGCCCTATACGTAAGGGTTTTATATTGGCAGGCTCGAAATCAGATAATGAAGCATAATTGAAAATTGAATAATTTATACTCATTTTCTACGAATTTGTGGCACCGACTGCCAATGTCAGGAAACGAAAGTAGCATTTGATTTACGGCAGATAAACAAAATGTTGACACTTGAAATATGGTTTGACACTAATTTACCTACTTATGATCACACTGACTGTTTGATAAAGTAGAGGACTTCAGTGCATTGTCCTCCAATGTTTTGGGTATTACAGTAAAACCTCTCTATAACGACCACTTAATTACATCAAGTATTTTGTGTTAAAGGTAGGAGGATGCTTAAAGCAAGGTGAAAGTACTTTCACCTTGCTTTAAGCAACCACCTGCCCAAAATACCAACTAATTAACCCAATTTAGTGGTCGTTATAGAGAGGTTTTACTGTATATGTCTAATTATCTGCGTCTGGTAATACAGTAAAACTCCTCTAAAACCAGTTTTCGTTATCGGGATAAGGGTTAAGATAAACAATAAAACCTCTAAACTGAACGTTAAATTCAGTATATCGGTCTTGAAGACAGGTGACAGCTTAATGCAGGGTGAAAGTCATGCAGAAAAGCTCCTTCTGCATGACGTTCACTCTGCATTAAGCTGCCACCTGCCTAAACATATTTAATTTCATTTCTACTGGAGTTTTACTGTACATGTAGTTATAACCACGTCTATTATCGAGCTAAAATCTCTTATTTAAGAATTGATAATTCTTATTAAATTAACCCATTTGCTCCCACGATCCCATATATGGGACGCAGGCAAACAGTGTAGACTCTGATACTCATAATGCGGCGTCTGATCTGAGTATACACTGTTTGCTGATAGGAAATGGAATATAAAACAAAACAAAGACGAAAATTTAGAACGGCATCTCTTAGATAAAAGATAAACTAATCCAATATATAAGTATGGAAGAATCCACTGGGAGCAAACGGGTTAAGGGTGTTACGTATGATCATCTAGGGAACGGGGAACCATAGCTAATATCTTGGGATATTGCTCTAATACACTTTCACCAAATCTGAATCAGAGATGAATGTGAATTATTTTGAAATACAGTAAAACCTCTCTATAACGGCCACTAAATTGTGTTAATTAGTTGGTATTGCGGGCAGGTGGCTGTTTAAAGCAAGGTGAAAGTAAAACAGAACGCTCCTATAGGAGCGTTCAGTTTTACTTTCGCCTTGCTTTAAGCAGCCACCTGCCTTTAACACAAAATACTTCATATAATTTAGTGGTCGTTGTAGAGAGGTTTTACTGTACTGAATAGGTGTGTACTGCTTTCAACAGATGAAACCCTTATTCTACAGCTTGTTATATTTAACTGCTAATCTGGAGCATTTGGTGGACTGTTTCACACTATGACATCACTGCCTGAATAAATTAGTCAGTATGATGTTCTCTCTGTGCCTCAGCACTGTCTCTCTCTCTCTCTCTCTCTCTCTCTCTCTCTCTCTCTCTCTCTCTGTCTCTCTGTGGGCCCCTGTTGATCTCTGTCTCTCTGTCTTTGTCTATTTATTGCGTACTCACTCTATATGTCTGCCTCATTTCTCTCTCTCTATGTCTCTTTCTCTCACTGTCTATGTTTCTCTCTGATTTTATCTCTCTCCCTCTGCCTCTCTTTGACGCTGTCTGTCTGACTGTGCCCCTGCCTCTGTCTGTCTCTGACTGTCTATCTCTCTGCCTCTCTGTCTCTCTATATGTTTCTCTAGCTCTCTCTACCCCCGAATGTTTCACCAGTGTCAACCAAATAATGTGAAGGTACACTAGTTTACGATGAACTTAAATTGTCATTACAAAAATAACTGGTACATGATATACCAGTATCACGTAAAAGCGTTCAAGCATGCTGTGCTGGGGCTTTACATGGATCACTTTCATTCTTTGGCTGTCATGGGCGAGTATCTGACCACGTTTACAAAGTGTTGATCCATATGAAGTCATTATGATCTATTTCATTCATTGTTTATTTATGTAGTTTATTTAGACAAATATATAGAATATTATCATTTTGTGCTTGCCAGTGGTGTTAACTGTAACAAGGAGATCGTTCAACTCACATATCCACGTTCATTTATACATTACCAGGCAACCATTAGTTTATTTTCGTAATACCTGAATTGACGAACACAGTGTCTTATTAATAAATGGGTAGACCTATACAGACCATTAAATGACGCATTTCCCACTTACTTCATGATTATTCATGTTAGAAAAAATGGCATCATGAATATTAAGTAGTTTATTTTTTATAATGACACACCAACGCACAGGACAGCTTGTCCATGACAGAAACTGTAGAACCATATCTATATTATTTCCTAAGCAAGCAGAGCAGACCCTGATCAGATGGCTCCTATAGGAGTCATCTGATCTGGGTCTACTCTATTTGCAAAAGTGTAGAAGTGCGTATTTGTGGAGTGAAGGGTTGAACAAATTTTGAAACAATGATGAAGGCATTTATTGCGTGTTTAATGTGCCCTGATGTTGACCAATTAAACCTGGCTCACAATTTCCAGTACTATTCAATGAGACATGCAATATAATTGTGTTAGCAGTCGAACGATGCAGCTGTCGCAGTTTTATTTGCTGTTATTTAATTATTTCCCTGTTCAGTATTCATGAAAGAAATAATGACATCATTAATATTTATAAGTTGAACTATTTTAATGTAATCATTCCAGGATTTCTTTTTGCTGGACAAAATCATTAGAATCATATCTATATCATATCAATAGCAAATAGACCAGACCTCTTAAATTAGCCGTCTGATCTGGGTCTACTCTGTTTTGCAAATGCGTGAAAATGCGTTTATATTGAAGGAAAGGATTAACAATGAAAAGGTTTAACCCTTTCCTCCATAAATACGCTTTTCTACGACTCTGTAAAAATCATTTTATGAAATCATTGTAATAAATAGAACATTTGCTCCTATCGGAGCAAATGCTATATTTATCACAATGGTTTCAACTTGAAAATTTTAAATGTTTACTTTTCTCTTGTAAATGCTCCTTTTTGATATATTAATTCAAAGAGGTTAGGTCTAAAAAATATCCTATGGAGGAAAGGGTTAATCTGCGTTAGGAAGTGCCAAGATCTATTGATAAATCGAATTAATGGCGTCAAGTATTTATCACTCTGACTGAGATTCAGACAAACTTAATTTGAATTTTCCGTTGTGAAGCATCACCCGTCTCTGATTTTCTTCACGTAGCGCTGAAAAAATCAAAATGTCTACCGTTTCGAATAGAACTTGATAATTTTTTACTTTTTTTACTTAATTGTTGCCGTGGAACCTTATTATCTACTCACTCCATTCGCTTTATTACATACGAATACACAAACAATTGAACCTCGATATATCGAAATCGGATAACTCAAAATTTGGATAACTCGAAGTAAATGTTCGGTACTTTCAAAACTTTAAATACCGAATTATTATAAAATGTATAAATACACACATCTACAAACACATGTGAGAGCTTAAAACGGGTAGTAACTTTCGACATTACTTTCGACTTGCATTAAGCTGCGAACTTGAGAATGTGTCCAGCTAAGAAATCGGATGACTCGAACTCGTCTCGAAGAGCCAACAACGGCAGACCATGATTAAACGGCTCCTATAGTAGGAGCCGTCTGGTCTGGGTCTGATGCGGTTGAAAAGGCGTAGATAGGCGTATTTATGAAGTAAATGGTTAACTCATTCTCTCCTAGGCTATTTTTAGACCCAACCTTTTTACCGAAAAGGAGCATTAACTAGAGAAAAGGAATTTTTTAGAATTTTGTAGTTTGAAACCATTGTGATAAATAGAGCATTTGCTCCTATAGAAGCAAATGCTCTATTTATCACAATGGTTTCACAATGTGAATTTTATAGAGGCGCAAAAATGCGTCACTACAGGGTAATGTGTTAAGAAATACAACCAGAGCACCAAGCATTGCCGTCGAGACGCCCATGTTCCTTGCTCTTGCTGTCCCATCTGAATCCAAACTGACTGCATAGGTAATCATAAGTTCGCAGTTAGCACCGAAATGATTAAATGAAACTCCAATATAATTGTAGAAGATCTGTGTTACGTCACTACTTTGTCAAATTTATTTTCCGAGCTACGTGATAAGCAGTGAATAATAAAGCTGCGCCAGAGGTCCTTAATACTTTAGAAAACAAATCCTGTAATTCCTTTTTATTTTGTTTCCTGTTAATTGTTGATATTTTTAACCGATTTGCTACCAGTGGATTCTTCCATCCTTATATATTGGATTAGTCCATTTTTAGCTCACCAGAGCACAAAGTGCTCAGGGTGAGCTTTTGTGATCGCCTGATGTCCGTCGTCCGTCGGCGTGCGTCGTGCGTCGTGCGTCGTGCGTCGTCGGGCGTCAACAATTTCAACCTTTAAAAATCTTCTCCTCTGAATCAACAGGGTTCTCAGCTTTCATCTTTGGTACATAGCATCATCTGTAGGTCCTCTACAAAAGTTATATAAATTATGCCCCTGGGGTCAAAATTTGCCCCGCCCCAGGGGTGCCTTGATTCCAATAGAAACATATAGTAAAACTTTGAAAATCTTCTCCTCTGAAACTGGAAGGTTCTCAGCTTTCATATTTGGCACATAGCATCATGTTCAGGTCCTCTACAAAAGTTATATAAATTATGGCCCTGGGGTCAAAATTGGCCCCGCCCCAGGGGTGGGCAGTTTCAATGGAAACAAATAGTGAAATCTTTGAAAATCTTCTTCTCTGAAACTGGAAGGCTCTCAGCTTTCATATTTGGCACAGAGCATCATGTTCAGGTCCTCTACAAAAGTTATATAAATTATGGCCCCGGGGTCAAAATTGGCCCCGCCCCGGGAGTGGGCAGTTTTCAATAGAAACAAATAGTGAAATCTTTGAAAATCTTCTTCTCTGAAACTGGAAGGCTCTCAGCTTTCATATTTGCCACAGAGCATCATGTCCAGGTCCTCTACATAAAGTTATATAAATTATGACCCCGGGGTCAAAATTGGCCCCGCCCCAGGGGTGGGCAGTTTTCAATAGAAACAAATAGTGAAATCTTTGAAAATCTTCTTCTCTGAAACTGGAAGACTCTCAGCTTTCATATTTGGCACAGAGCATCATGTTCAGGTCCTCTACAAAATTTATATAAATTATGGCCCCGGGGTCAAAATTGGCCCCGCCCCAGGGGTGGGCAGTTTTCAATAGAAACAAATAGTGAAATCTTTGAAAATCTTCTTCTTTGAAACTGGAAGGCTCTTAGCTTTCATATTTGGCACAGAGCATCATGTCCAGGTCCTCTACAAAAGTTATATAAATTATGGCCCCGGGGTCAAAATTGGCCCGCCCCAGGGGTGGGCAGTTTTCAATAGAAACAAATAGTGAATACTTTGAAAACCGTCACCTCTAAAAACTTGAAGGTTCTCAACTTTCATATTTGGCACAGAGCATCATGTTCAGGTCCTCTACAAAAGTTATATAAGTTATGGCCCGGGGGTCAAAATTGGCCCCGCCCCAGGGGTGGGCAGTTTTCAATGGAAACAAATAGTGAAATCTTTGAAAATCTTCTTCTCTGAAACTGGAAGGCTCTCAGCTTTCATATTTGGCACAGAGCATCATGTTCAGGTCCTCTACATAAAGTTATATAAATTATGGCCCCGAGGTCAAAATTGGCCCCGCCCAAGGGTGTGGCAGTTTTCAAAAGAAAGAAATAGTGAAATCTTTGAAAATTTTCTCGTCTGAAACTGGAAGGCTCTCAGCTTTCATATTTGGCACAGTGCATCATGTTCAGGTCCTCTACAAAAGTTATATAGATTATGGCCCCGGGGTCAAAATTGGCCCGCCCCAGGGGTGGGCAGTTTTCAATAGAAACAAATAGTGAAATCTCTGAAAATCTTCTTCTCTGAAACAGGAAGGCTCTCAGCTGTCATATTTGGCACAGAGCATCATGTTCAGGTCCTCTACAAACGTTATATAAATTATGGCCCTGGGGTCAAAATTGGCCCCGTCCCAGGGGTGGGCAATTTCCAATAGAAACAAATAGTGAAAACTTTGAAAACCTTCACCTCTAAAAACTTGAAGGTTCTCAGCTTTCATATTTGGCACATAGCATCATGTTCAGGTCTTCTACAAAGGTTATATAAGTTATGG
This sequence comes from Azorinus chamasolen, assembly GCA_963576725.1. Lineage (NCBI taxonomy): Eukaryota > Metazoa > Mollusca > Bivalvia > Cardiida > Solecurtidae > Azorinus > Azorinus chamasolen. The sequence continues at coordinate 78,345,115 of OY755242.1, forward strand.
CCCGGGGGTCAAAATTGGCCCCGCCCCAGGGGTAGGCAGTTTTCAATAGAAACATATAGTGAAAACTTTGAAAATCTTCTCTTCTCATATTTGGCAATTAGCATCATGTCCAGGTCCTCTACAAAAGTTATATAAATTGTGCCTCTTGGGTCAAAATTAGCACCGCCCCAGGGCAGGCTAGTTTTCTAAAGAAACATATAGTGAAAACTTTGAAAATCTTCTCCTCTGATTGTCTGGTGAGCGCTTCAGGGCCATTCTGACCCTCTTGTTTATCTAAGGGGTGTCTGGTCAAACTTTTTTTATATTGAAATTCCTATCAGCAAACAGTATAGATTCTGATCAGACGCCGCATTATGCGGCGTCTAATCAGAGTCTACATTGTTTGCTTAAGTCCCATCGTGGGATCGTGGGAGCAAATGGGTTAATCTATTCCCGGTATCATATTCATGTAAGAAATAATGACATTATTCATATCTATAAACTGCAAAAACATATGTACACATGACCGTTTGATATGGTTTTTCAAACAGAACAGATCCCGAATAGACGGCTCTTACAGGAGCCGTCTGATCGGGGTCTACTTTGTTTCAAAATGCATGAAAAGGGCGTTTATATGAGGTGACGGGTTAGGTAGCATGTATAAAATACAGGAAAAACCCGCTAATGCGACCACCTAATATATGTATTATTCTGGGTGCTAGGTGCAGGTTGTAGCTTAATGCAGGACGAAAGTTATGCAGAAAGCTCCTATAGGAGCTTTCTGCATAATTGTCGTCCTGCATTAAGCAACCACCAGCTTATAAGGCAGAAATGTTTTTTAATTAAGTGGTCGCATTAGAGGGGTTATACTGTATTCAGATATTTGCCATACTCCAACTCTTATATCTTAAGAAAAATAACGGGAGCTGTCAGTCATCAATACCATCTCACTAGTGTTGATGTCGAAATGTTTTCTTCTGATAGCAGCTATTTGATGCTCTGCTTCATTACCTATAAGGCTTCTCGTGATACATAACTTTCTTTCAAAGTTTGCTTTTATTTTTTAACATTATTGAGCATTCAACATTTCAGAATATGGAATCCAACAAAAACTATATTGCAGAATTATGTGGTTTAAACGTGATAGTTGGTGCCAGTTTATAAGTTCGGAAAGAACAAAAACATGCATGCTATGCCAAAAACCCGTCACTCACAGACGAAAGTTAGTGCAAAAAGTATAATTTGACATTTGTGTTGTTGGAATACGAATCCAGAAAATAATTTACAATGACAGTAACTCTATAATTGGACAAAATGTGCTACGGTTCTATCAGATTTATACCGGTATACGTCCAATTACAGTTGAACTTCGATGTGTCGATGTTCAAGGGACCATACACATTACTTCGAGATAATAAAGAGTCGAGTCATCAGATTTTTTTATCTGTACAATTTCTATTTCTCAAGTGCACAGCTAATAAATGTTGCAGGTGGAAAGTAATGTTGAAAGCTCCTGTAGGAGCTTTCAACATTACTTTCAACCTGCATTCAGCTGCCACACATGTTTCTATGTGCAGTGATACATTTTAGAACGATTCTGTATTGTACATTTTGGAATGGCCGAACCTTTTACTTCGAACTATCTCGCACTTCGAGTTATCCGAGTTCGAGATATCGAAGTTCAACTGTATACTTTATTGTTGACGTGAAATAGTTAGAATGAAGAAAATAACATTTTGACCGATATGGACAAGCTGCGTACAATAAATGCTGTAAATATCAACGTGGTAATCACGGTAAATTATTAGTTGTTCTGTAAATTGAGTCGCGTGAATTCGTAAGAGTTTGTATGTGTTCAACACAGGTCCACATGGTGTTATGAAACCGTGAAACGTTTGAACGAAATGCAATGTATAAGTGGTACGACCAAACTAATTAAAGCAGTTATTTAACCATTTACTCCATGTACATTCATGTAAGATATAATGATATTATTACTATTAATTAACTGTTTTTATAATGACACTTTGGACAAGAGAATCTTTTGTCAAGGCAGAAACTATGAAATTTTGACAGGCGCATGGAGCAGTAACTGATCAGACGGGCCCATACAGGAGCAATCTGGTCTGGGTCTAATCTGTTGGCAGAGGCGTTACAAAGCAAATATATGGCGTAAAATGGTGACTATAAAGCAAACTGTGCGCGTTAATAAACAACATCCATGTGAGTTACGTTAGTGCAATGCTGAAGAAAGAAATAATCAAAGTACAGTAGAACCTCTCTATAACGGCCATTAAATTTTGTTAATTAGTTGGTATTTAGGGCATGTGGCTGCTTAAAGTAAGGTGAAAGTAAGACAGAACGCTCCTGTAGGAGCGTTCTGTTTTACTTTCTCCTTGCTTTAAGTAGCCACCTGCCTTCAACACCAAATATTTCATGTAATTTAGTGGCCGTTATAGAGAGGTTTTATTGTAATTGTGCAATTACTGATTTAATATTCTACAAAGTGTGTTGCTTTCTTTAATTTATTTGGATGGTACAGAATAGTTTTGTTTATGACATTAACATGATTTGAGCATCAACAATTAAAAACTTCGGTGCATGTGGTTCTTTCAATATGGCTGCAATGTTTTGTTGTTCAATATAAACCAGTATAAACTTTAAAGAGAACAATGGAAATATTGTTTATGTATGCCTAGCAGTAAATAACAGCTGCAAAACAACAATCATTTTTTATTTGTATAATGTTTCACTACACAGTTGTATTTCCTCTTCAATGTTTCCCAACGGCTAACATACCAATTTCGTTGAAATTGTGTTGCTTAACAGGGTATTGAATAACACTTCTGTTATTAATTTCTGTAGTTTCTGCCCATGGAATATTGCTGATAGTGATTCACGAAAAAGATACAGAGTTATTTACATTTAAATACAGACATGTATTTTCCCAAATGTACGTAGGTTTATCCTGAAAAAAAATAATGTATTGTCAGAAACAATGTATTCCTCGTTTAGCAGTTTCCAGAAGTATTCGCGTATCAACCCATTTGCTCCCACAATCCCATATATGGGACGTAGGCAAACGGTGTAGACTCTGATCAGACGCCGCATAATGCGGCGTCTGATCAGATTCTACACTGTTTGCTGATAGGAATTTCAATATAAAACAAAAAGAAATTGAAAATTTAGCCAGGCACCCCTTAGATAAAAAATATGGACTAATCCAATATATAAAAATGGAAGAATCCACTGGGAGCAAATGGGTAAAAGTTTTTCAGAATAGTGTATTGTTACATTATGTTACCACTTAATTATGCTTCTTAGGAACAGTTTGATTGTCAACAGGACTCACAGGATGTATAAAGTAGAACCCTGTCATAAACGACCATTCATTTATTGAACATAGGGGGTCTTAAAAAGTAGGTGATTGCTTCATGCAGGGCAAACGTAGTGCATTAAACTCCTACTGGAGCTTTCTGTATTACCTTTCACCTGTATAAATCAACCACCTGCCTTTCAACCCAATATTGATTATCGGTTAAACCAGGTCATATTTCCAAAAAGAACCAGTATCACCGGTATATTATACCAGCAAAATGTTCTGCTTTACGGTTACTATCAATGTTGACTAGTATTGTCACTATGTACAATATTTTGTATCCCTTTTCCTGCTATAAAAATGATATATGTTAATCTCCGATCTCTGAACTTAAATCTTTGACCGAATGTTAAACAGTTTAGATCATGATGTGACGTCGAGTTATATGTCTTTAAGGCAGTTGGTAGATTAATACACGACGAACGGTATTCAGAAAGCTCCCACATATGCTTTCTGCAATCAACATCCTTTAAAGGCATCTATGTTTATCCATAAAATGGTTTTAGTTTTAGTAGTGAATATGGTCGTATGGCTTCTCTTTCAGACATAATAGTTATATGTCTAGTATCCCGTGTGTTAGCAGGCATCTATTTATTATCGCGTGTATTTGTATTTGCTTCCGTTTTTATCTTATTTAAATGTCGGTGTATAAATGTTTTGTGTGCTTTTGTCGTCATTTAAATTATGACGTTACTTGTCTACTGGTTCAGTTTATTTGATATTTTCTTTTAATCTTGGCATCTTTACTCATGTTATGGAGTTGATAAGTGTGAGGTTGGTACCCGTAAACCTGGTTCAAGCTCCTGTGGCCACTTTGGGCTACTGACCGTTCCAAGGCAGTACTCCTACTTCCACCCTATGGTTTTATTTGTTATTTTATATGGTTATGTTTAGTGCCTTGGTGTGCGTTCTGTCACTTTTTGTCTTGCAATTGTGCCGTTTCTTGATTGATGATGTTTGATGCCGTGCCATTTCGTGTGTGACTCTCCCTGTTTTACTGTGTGTTTTCTTTTCACTTTTAGTAATGATACATCAGGAAACGGGTGCAATAATTAACGATGAATGTCAAACAATTCATACCATAATAGAACGTGACAAACATGATGATGCGGCGTGTCGAACATAAATCAGTTTCAAAGGACATCTTCTCTGGTGCAATGGCAGGAATATATAAATAACAATTTTAAGAAACCGCAAATCATAGCTTGCCGTTAGCTAAATGACGACCTTAGCTATGGTGTTTGCTACATGATCTGTGTTTTAATTACCGTCTATAATCGGTTTCAACAACACTGGTTCTAGTGTAAAAAGTGTTTGTATAAGCTATCATAATTTCACCACTAGCGTGCAAGAAGATCATTTTGACAATTTCATTTGCGAAATCGCTGATTTTGTTATTTTGCCGTCGTTTTCCGTCCTTCCTTGTCTAATGCAAAACATAAAATTAATCTGAATCAGAATTTTGAGTTTGATAAATGAAATTGTGAAGAATTTGAAACTTAATAAGGAATGAGAGAAGACAGTACAACTACACCGACATTAATTTCACGCCTTCAACACTCGAGGGTAATAAATTTGCTTTCTCTCTAGTAACATTCAACCGTTATTTTGCATCATTTTCTAATTTTCCACGTTCTATTTGGAACCAATTTAAAAAGTTATCAATGTGTTTTATATATGAAACAGCTCCTATAACGGAACATTAAATTCCATTATTCTTTGCATGTTACAACTAAGGGAGTTTATTCCATATATACGCTTTTTAACCCTTACAACGCTGAATTTTCAAATTGACGATTCCAAGATTCAAACAGGTCATTCAATCTTATAGTGAATATTTAGGGAATTATCTAAAGACAAGTGTATGATGACAAACAGTGCAGACCGTAATGGGAGGGCCCCTCTAGGAACCCTCTCATCTTGGTCTACACTGTTTGCAAAAGACATCAGTGACTCGTGTCCGCACACTAAGGGTTAAATTTTTGCAAGCAGAGAAGACCAATATCATACGTACCCTTTAGTTTGCCTCTAGCATGACCCTAATACGTTTATATTCGTGATATCAACATTTTTTTTTCTTCCATAAATACGCCTTTCTATGCCTTTGCAAATAGGAGCCGTCTGATCAGGGTCTGCTCTGTTTGCCCATGCAATAACATAGATCTGATTTTATAGTTTTAAAAAAAAATCTAATTCATATTCATGATACTATCATTTCTTATATGAACATACTTAGAGTAAAGGATTAAATAAATATCCGTGGTGTAAAGGTTAAAATGAATTGTGCTGTTTTATTTGTTTGATAAATAGCTCTTTTATACGGTGAACACAAAATAGTATATGTTTAAGGCAATGATACGATTTGAAAAAGGCATTAATACCAAGGTGTAGGGGATACATTGTATACCATTGTATATCGTCTATATGAAGAGTCTCTTGATCTAGGGCCTGACTTGCGACAGGTCAGTGACTCAGGCTTGTAGTTCATCTGTGCACGAAACAATGTAATTAGTTCGATACACAGAAAACCCTCTGAGATCTTCCTCCACCTGTAATAAGCCGGACTTGGCGATATGACAATAAAACCGACACAAAGAACATATACAGACATACTGTTTAAGTACTGATATTGCTTCTTTCTTATTATCTGGTTGCGACCGTCGAATTACGATAGTTTCCAACATACGATCTTTTGTAAAACTTACCTCGAGTTTATAATTTGTTTTGCTTGAGTCTGAGATCATTCTCAGGCATCTTTTTTGTCAGATTCTCAGCTTGCTCAGAATCTGACCAATCAGATACTTGAGAATGATCTCAGACTAAGACTCAGAAATTTTATAACATTGGACCCAGGACTCAGATCATTATATCTAGCATGCGACAACTTAAGTTAACGTCGTACGACAGAAATCATAGTTTATTTCATCGGTATTTCGTACAAAGGGGCCCTGATCATCAAAACGTGTTGTCCTGGTTAGACGTGTCTGTTCTACATCCAAAACTTCACACGTATATTAGCACCAACTCCCCACTGGCGTAAAAAAAAAATGATTATGCCATCATGCCTCCCAGGTTGTGTTTGCAACGTTAGACCTTTTAAATAGTATCGGAGCACGCAACGCTAACTGAATTATCCTATGCAATTATCTCTCTTCCAGTTGTGAACCTGGCCGTTGATCCAATGATATACAGTAACTTGTTAGATATGTCCTTATATATACTTCGTTCTTTGATGTGTTGACCGAATAGCAAATAGCTTAGATCATGATGGGACGCAATGTTGCTCATCTTGGTCTGACTTGTTTTCAGGGGAAACTAAAATTGTGATTAGCACTTTAAGGATCATTTTACCGAGAAGGAAATTGCGAAAATTGCGAAAATTGTAATACTAGGACGTGTTTGATTGTTTTCAAACATTACAGGTTTCCTGTGCCACATTCATTCCGTATAATTCTAGAATAATTTAATTTTGGTTAATTGCTGTTCAATCCGCGTCAATTAAATGTTTGTATCTGAATTAGCACATTTAAACAGATTAAGTGTGATGGATGGATATTGATGGGTATTGGCGGCCGTAAAATGTCACCCCGTACTTCATTCTCAGTGTTGTTATATTTTCTGGTCCTTTGAGATCATTAGTTTTGATGGTAAATGTTTTGAAAATTGAATTCTGCTTAAGCCGGTACTAGGGGGGCGTGAGTAGTGTTGCATCTTTAATTACTACTCATGAACAGACTCAGTCAAACCGAGTCTGCATTTTTCTCTTTTGTCACTGCTACTTTTGCTTTCAAAGGTTCGCTCACTTTCAGAATATATGTACTTCACAACAGCAAGTGTTAAGTTCTTGTGTGGCGGCCGTAACCATCCCGTACTTCAGTCTCAGTGTTGTTATATTTTCTCCTCCTTCGGGATTATTAGTTTTGATGGCATAAGTTTTGAAAATTGAATACTGCTTAAGCCGGTGCTAGGGTGTGTGAGTAGTATTGCATTTTTAATTACTACACGTGAACAGACTCAATAAAACCAAGTCTGCGATTTTCTCATTTGGCATTGCTACTTTTACTTTCGAATGATCACCCATTTTTCAGAATATCGGTACATTTAGTTATTCACGCGACTTCCATTCTAAGAATATGAACATACAGCTCCCCATCTGTCTACATGTGTGTTTATGCCCTTCCATTAATACATCATGAGATATTTAACCCTTACACTGCTTAATTTCCATATCTATGGCCTATTCCAAAATTCAAACAGGCAAAGCTTACGTTGACAGTAAACACCTGTTGTATGTGTGGTGGCCGTAAAACGTCACCCGTACTCTGTTCTCAGTGTTGTTATATTTCCTGGTCCATCGGAATCATCAATTTCAATTATTTTAGTTATGGCAATAAGTGAGTAGTGTTGCACCTGAAATAACTGCTCATGAACAGACTCAATAAAACCGAGTCTGCATATTTTTCTTTTCGCGTTGCTGCTTTTCCTTTCAAAGGATGAACTACTTTCAGAATTTATTCTTTAACAAAACAAAATGACTAGAAAATGTTAGTGACAAGGTATTAACTAGTGTTGATATCTATAACAGAAATATTTGTATGACCCCAAACGTTCAATACGTGATTAATTTTACCTTACATTGATATGAGTATTATAATAAATGAATGAACATGACTTCTACCGACTGCATAAATAGTATGGTCTCAACGATGGCCTATTATGTATAAAAATATATTCATTGCCTTTTCTGCATTAAGCTAAAACTTGTTTTAAAAATCAAAAATCCAGAACTAACCCAACTATTTTCAGTAGCGCCTCTTACCCTGTATTTTGTTTTCGACGATGTTGACTAAGTTGCGGTTTAACGGCACTTCGACGCATTTGATCACATAGCACATAACACATAGCAAATAGCACAGATATGCTTTTGGTGGTGAGCAAGCATGGAACAGTTCGGGGACTGTTGTGTGTGCATATTATTTGTGATTCCAGGATTGCTCTGGACTTTCATGTGGCATATCCAGCCTGACTTTTGCACTATTTGTTTGTGTGGCCGTATTGTCGAGACTCTACTGTATATCCATAATTCATTCTCTTGTATAGCTATCCACAAGTTGTATTATGTTACAGTACATATTATCCTCCCAATTTGACCTGAGATTCGATTAAATTTCGGCGTGTTTATCGGGATTGTTCGTAATACTCTGTGACAAAACATAGCAAACCAAAACCCGGTAATAATCATGTTCCACGAGGATTGTACAGTAAAACCCCTCTTATGCGACCACTTAATGAATAAATATGACTGTCTTTATAATCAGATGGTTGCTTAATGCAGGACAAAAGTTATGCAGACAGCTCCTACAGGAGCTTTCTGTATAGCTTTCGTCCTGTATTAAGCTACCACATGCATTTGCCACTGTGAATTATGCCCACTTTTGCTGGTCGTATTTGAAGAGTTTTACTGTATTTTTATAGCGCATTCTTATACCTTCGGAAATTTATTCGAAGATTACCGACGATAATACACGGATTATGCATGAGTCTCAGGTCAAATTTGTAGGATAATACCTGTATTTGTATATATTTGTAGATTGGGTTATGCTAGTGTATACATAGATACCTGTATTTGTATACTAGTATACGCGTCATTAATTGCGATTGCAATATGTTAGTTTGTATAAGAACATTTGTATAAACACATTATTGGTTGCGATTGTGTTATATTAGTGTATATACATGTACCTACTTTTGTATAAACACGTTATTGGTTGCGATTGTGTTATATTAGTGTACATACCTACATTTGTATAAACACGTTATTGGTTGCGATTGTGTTATATTAGTGTATATTCCTACATTTGTATAAACACGTTATTGGTTGCGATTGTGTTATATTAGTGTACATACCTACATTTGTATAAACGCGTTATTGGTTACGATTGTGTTATATTAGTGTACATACCTACATTTGTATAAACGCGTTATTGGTTGCGATTGTGTTATATTAGTGTACATACCTACATTTGTATAAACGCGTTATTGGTTGCGATTGTGTCATATTAGTGTATATACCTACATTTGTATAAACACGTTATTGGTTTTGATTGTGTTATATTAGTGTATATACATGTACCTACTTTTGTATAAACACGTTATTGGTTGCGATTGTGTTATATTAGTGTACATACCTACATTTGTATAAACACATTATTGGTTGCGATTGTGTTATATTAGTGTATATACCTACATTTGTATAAACACGTTATTGGTTGCGATTGTGTTATATTAGTGTACATACCTACATTTGTATAAACGCGTTATTGGTTGCGATTGTGTTATATTAGTGTACATACCTACATTTGTATAAACGCGTTATTGGTTGCGATTGTGTTATATTAGTGTACATACCTACATTTGTATAAACGCGTTATTGGTTGCGATTGTGTTATATTAGTGTATATACCTACATTTGTATAAACACGTTATTGGTTTTGATTGTGTTATATTAGTGTATATACATGTACCTACATTTGTATAAACACGTTATTGGTTGCGATTGTGTTATATTAGTGTATATACCTACATTTGTATAAACGCGTTATTGGTTGCGATTGTGTTATATTAGTGTATATACCTACATTTGTATAAACGCGTTATTGGTTGCGATTGTGTTATATTAGTGTATATACCTACATTTGTATAAACACGTTATTGGTTTTGATTGTGTTATATTAGTGTATATACCTACATTTGTATAAACACGTTATTGGTTTTGATTGTGTTATATTAGTGTATATACCTACATTTGTATAAACGCGTTATTGGTTGCGATTGATTGTATTATGTCAGTGTACATACCCGTACTTGTAAATACACATAATTAATTACGATTGTTGCCGCATATCAAAATGCAGCATAGGTATCTTTGTGTCATCAATATTACTTACTTGCTACGATTTCATAAACTAACTTATTGTCTAGGAATATTTTTAACCCTTCGCTTGCTATTCACGTCAATATACCTACCTATAAATAGTGACGACCCAGATGAGACAGCTCCTGCAGGAGCTGTCTCATCAGATTGTGCAACCAATGCACTCAACAGCAGTGATTGCACAACGAAATACAAATGTACCTGTACACAGTGAAGATATATGTAATTATATAACAGGGCATGGGTAAAGAAGGAGAAATGTGTTTTAAAATTCAGCAAGCGAAGGGTTAAATTGCAGAGAATCATTATCACTGGCGTTGTTTAGTTTTGCATTATGATATCGTGTGTTACTATTACGGGCCTATACTTGATGATTTAGGTCAGGAAATATTGATTGCTTGTAGAATGATTAGATTTTATATTTTCAGTGTATATAATTATATCGATGTTTTCTGGTGTGTTTCTAAGTTACATTGTAATTTGAATCCATTTTATTTTTACATCAGCCTATTGCCGATGCATATCAATCATCTTCAATACATTTTCAGAGAGGAGTTCATCAAAGCTATGCTGATTGAGTATGACAGCAGAATTCCACCTAACTTTGAAAAAGGTAAACATTTGTCTTGCATTATGTTTCAGAATTAGACTGAAGCCGGAACGCCATTTTATCTCTAACGAACACAGATATTTTATTTTATTCCGATACAATTATCAGAATATCAAATATCCTGGCCCTGGTGGGCATCTCGCATCTGAATAAGTCGCATCTGAATTCAAGCTATTTGCAAGAGTTAAAACAAATGCCCTCTCCATTATGGATATCGCTATTACTAAACTGCATTTTGTTAAATTTATATTCTGCTCATTTGTTGTATAGATCAACTACACACCCAAAGTTGTACATATATTCATATTATGAAAATGATGCTTACAATTCACGGTATGTATGCGTTCAACTAAATATTACCGGTATCTGAATATTGCTAAATCCTTAGAAAACCTCCGACTTAATAAGAGACGGAACTCTGCGAAAATCGACGGAGATGTTCGACGAAGCTCCGATTGACTCCGAATCCATTTGGAACATTATTAGATAGGTGTTCACAACAAAAAATGACAAACAGGTCACACACAAAAATGACAAACAGGTCAGTCGAAAGTTGAAAACCACAAAAGAGAACGCCTGCAGTGTTTACCTACATGCACATGGAAATAAGCACGCCCGGTACACATTATTGATTTATCGACATATTCCGAATATGTGTATAGCAAATGCGTTTCTGCAGTTTTCCACAGCAATCAGATTTTCTATTTTTATTGGTACAAAAAAACTCTTCCCTCACCATGCTCGTTGGTGCTAAGGCAGTTTCAAGTATAACAGAGTTAGATTCTGAAGTCATTTTCTTGCGCAATGTTTTTTTTAAATATGCGCAGAGTACATCTTTAATGGAGGACAATGTTTTGTCCTTTAAATCTAGTCTAACGTTTGGCAGATGTATCCTCAAGCAAACAGTAATGAAGCTCAGACAATACATTCTCCTGCAACTCCATACATACAACAGCGCGATGCAATTACTAAATTGATGCTGCTGTCAGAGCGATCTTGGCAGTGACCGGAGCAAAATATTAAAGTAATCTGCACGACTGTATTGTGGCTAAATATCACAAGCAAAACTCGCTAATGTCACCATAGTCACTTCACGAGAACAGGAATTATATTTTGCTGCTATATGTAAAGTGAATTTCTCCAAGGCGAGATTTCCCAATGGTATGCATAACTTTGTTCTTCTTACTTTAGAAATGACTCCTTAAATTAATCCTTTATCCTTTCCCAGTGAAATAGTTGTTACATTTAGATTCTGCTTTGAATGTCTGCTTCAATCTGTTTTAAGTCAATACAACTTGACAGTAAGTGCATATGTGCGCCAGAGATGGAAACAATGTGTCTACTTCAGTCATATATAGTGCTGTTACAGTAGCAGTATATCGTAGAAGTATGACATGATGTCATACTCAGCCACATTACAAACAGACACCGGACCGACCTGTCACAATTCGTAGCCCTCACTATATTATGCTGGAAATTATGGTAAGGAGCAGCTACTTATATTTTCACGACTTTGGTATATCATGACCGGGGATGGAACCGTTACCTCTCGTTCCGAAAGTCAAGGCTCTATCTACTGAGTTGACAGGTCTCTGACTGAGTAAGTGTAAAGAGAAGTATAATATGAAAAACACAAATCGTCAAGAAAACTCTGTTTGCTAGTATTATTTTTCATTTAAGAAGAGACAGTTTGTAACAATATCGATTAGATAGTTATGTTTTGCGCTTAGGAATCCGTTATTAAACACATTTCAACGCTGAATGTTCAGACCTCCCTGTTTAACATTTATTCAACCTTATATCACCTCGTTAATATTCGTGGACAGAATCGGTAAAATAGAACACGGTAAGGTGGATCTGTTTCATCATGGTGGAAACTGTAAAAATCAGATCTACAAAATTCCATAAGCAAATAGAGCAGTCTGATCTCGGTATACTCTGTTTGCAAACGCGTGAGAAAAAAATATGAAGGAAGTGGTTAACTATAGAGTTCAATAAGTATGAAAGGCTTAAAGTTCCTATTGGATTTTAACCTTTTTCTTCATAAATACGACTTTCTACACCTTTGTAAAAATCACTTTATGAAACCATTTTGATAAATAGAGCATTTGCTCCTATAGGAGCAAATGCCCTGTTTATTACAATGGTTTCAAAACTATACAATTCTAAACGTTTCATTTTTTTTAGTAAATGCTCCTTTTCGGTAGATTTATTCAAAGAGGTTTGGTCTAAAAATAGCATATTAAGGAATGGGTTAAATGACAAACAGTGCAGACCCAGATCAGAGGGATCTTCTAGGAGCGCTCTGAGTGGTGTCTATATTATTTGTTATGCATTCAAAGTGTTAATAAAATGCCCCAGAGAGTGCGTTAATATCACGTTGACTAGCTTATTGGAATGAATTCATGATATTGACAGAAATGGGCTGGACGAATTGGGTCATGCATACAGCATATACAAACAACTTTACTATGATGCCAGAAATTCATACTCAACAACCACATCTAATTAAAGTATTTCCTTCATATAAAAGCCTTATCGCTCACTTGCAAACAGAGTAGACCCATATCAAACGGCTCCTATAGTAGGGTCTGCTCTCTTGAAAGATCTGGGGGGGTTAATTTCTAAAATGGCTACAATGTTCAATCTTCCATATTTCATTCTATTTTGCCCATGATTTTCAGTTGGTATTGAAATGTTGAATAAACACAGAACAGGGAAAGGGTAAAATATCTTTACTGATATGGTAAGTACATATATTTTCCATAACACTTCAAATATAGTAGCTTATATTGCAATTGTTTTACCCTTTACTCCATAGATCTACGCCATTCTGCACCTTTGCAAACAGAGTAGTCACAGTCTCCTATAGGAGCCGTCTGATCAGGGTCTGCTCTGTTTGCTGATGGTATAATATAGATATGATTCTACAGTTTCTACCAAGGCTAACAATCCCCGTGTCCATGTGCTATTATAACAAATTAGTCTAATTCATATTCATGACATCATTATTTCATACATGAATATCCATGGATTAATAGGTTAATTAAAAAATTAATGATATTTCGCATCAATATTCATACATCCTTTAGCAAAACAGGAATGTATTGATTACTTACTTAAATCAAATAACTGAACTTCGATGTTTTGTTAGATAGTCCTTTTCTGTTTAGATTTTTTTTATAATATAAAACTATTACATACACCATTCCTAAACACTGGAAACAATTTATATCGATAATATGAATGTTATCAAACCCCATGCAACTTTATCTCCCAAATTAAAGAAACCTCGTCCAATGCAGCTAAACAATCATTATCAATGGCAAAACAATGGGTCTCAAGTGAGAATCTGTGTAGATAATAGTTTAATTTCAAACTCTGCGGCTACATTTTAAGATTACATGTCTTTGCTACATGTTTTGACGATATTAATTATTCTCATGCTGAACAATACAGTCTGTATACATCCTGATAAGTTACAGTATTTACTTACATCCTCTTCGTTCAGCATTTGACCTGGGTCCATGATTATAAAACTTTTAATTGAGTCTGAGTTCGTTTTCAAGGTTTTGATTGGTCAGATTTGAGCCTTTAGCTTAGAACTCAAATCTGACCAATCAAAAGCTTGAGAACGAATTCAGTCTCAGCTAAAAAGCTTTATAAGCATGGACCCAGACCTATGGACAAACAGCTTTGATCCTGATGAGACATCGAGTTACTCGGCGTCTCATCTCGACCCAAGTTGTTTACAACGCGAGTAAGGATTTAAACAGAGCCATTTTATCTCTGCCCATCTCTATCCTATTGCTGATTCCCATTCGACTCGTTTAGTTATCACTGAACCAGTGTATAAGGGTCATATAAAACAAGTCATTAATTTGTCTAGAATATCTCGAAAAGTTAAAATATCAAAGCTCATTGCAGCCATATAATTGTAACCTTATCTCATGAATTCCATAATTAGTGAGTGGTTCAGATTTTATGTCCCCTGAAAATGGATTCCAACAAGATCAAACGGAAAGACAAGATTTAACCATAAAAGTTGGTTTAACCCATTCCCTCCTACTGATGCCTTTTGACGCCTCTGAAAAGTCACTTTTATACACCATTGTGATAACTAGTGCATTTGCTCCACAATTCTATAAAGGTCATTTTTCTAGTTAATTCTTCTTTTTAGAAGATTCATTCAAAGAGGTTTTGCCTAAAAACAGTCTAGGAGGGAATTGGTTAATCATGATATCAAATATTAATAGTGATTATTGCAAACACCAGGATATAATAAATTCTGAAGGGAGGTGATGATTTGCCCAGCGAATTTCTCTGTAGAGCACTTTTCGGAAGTTTGTTATAATCAGAATACCCGTTAAATGTCAATTTAACCTGGACGGGAAATATTGCATATTGCATTGTCGCGCTGCCTTTTCGCACATAAAGACCTGTTCGCAAATAAATGATAGTGATTATCTTTGAAAAATAGTTTGACACTTGATGAGATACTTGGTTTCCCGGCGTCTCATCAGGCACCATACAATTGTCACCATTGTGCGGCAAATTATTTAGTTTTATGTCGAAATTCCTGAACAACAAAATATCGTTTAGTTGAGTCTGAGTTCGTTCTCAAGTTTATGATTGGTCAGATTTGTGCCTTTGGCTCAAATCTGACCAATCAAAAGCTTGAGAACTCAAATCTGACCAATCAAAAGCTTTGAAAAATAGTTTGACTCTTGCCAGGCACGTCATTTAAGCCCGACCCTCTAATTGGAATCAATGATAAAGTGGAGCATATAGTAATTAATTGGCATGGAAGTTTTTGTATGAACTTATCTCTCGAATTTTCGCAAATTTTGCGTTTCAAACTGACTTCAGAATCGGAATCCATGTACCTTAACACTTATTTAACACTGAACAGTACGGTTAGTAAATGGTTGTTTGTGTCGAAAAAATAGAAAAATGGATTGCTACGGAAACCAACGGAACAGCGTTCGCCATTGGCCGGAACATGTCGTAAGATTCAAATTTACATACCGGAAATAATCATTCGATGTACATGTAGGCCAACAAACAGTGACAGCCATTGTAGATGTGATAACTATGGAATGCCATTCTGCCATGCTAATTGCTAAATACAAAATGTGAAATGCTTTTTGCCAATTGTGTAAATTGCTAGGGAATGTTCGGCTTGATGGATGTAAATGACAAATGCGAATTGCAAAACGCTTATTGCTAAATACATGTTTGTACTACTAGCATTGAACAGTGACATTTTTAAATCCACTGTACATTTGCTATATGCATGTTTATTTACAATAAAGCTTATTGCTTATTGCACTACTAAAGTAAAAATGGCACTGCTCGATGCCAGTAGTGCAAACATGCATTTAGCAATAAGCATTTCGCATTTCGCATTTGTCATTTACATCCATCATTTGGAACATTCCGGTTTTTTCCCTAGCAATTTACACAATTGGCAAAAAGCATTTCGCATATTGCATTTAGCATTTCGCATTTAGCAAGTAGCATGGCACAATGGCGTTCCATAGATAACAACCTAAAATATCCAAAGCGTTGTTCCGAAATAGATCGGAGTCATTCAGAACTTAGCCGAAGATGTCCGCTGATTTCCGTACAAAATCCCCGTTTCTAAAAAGGAGGCTCCTTTTAAAGAATTTAGCAATATTCGGATAGCGATAACATTTAGTTGAACAAATATATCCTGTCGGAAAATAAGTTATAGGCATTATTTTCATTGTATGTATACGCGTACAGCTTCTGGTGTTGATCGATTAATACGAAAAATGCGCATAATACATATTTAAAATGGGTATGTTTTTTATGCAGCCGATTCTCTTTTCTTTACTTGACAGCAGAGATTAAATTCTCCGCCATTTTATCTTCTTTCTATAGAATATTATCTAAATGGTGTAGAGTTGTGAGGATTAAACGGGCATGTTAGACCGTGCAATACCCCACACTTAGACACTTATTGGTTAACAAAATAAAATAAACCATTGACAGTATTAATGTTCTGCTGATGAGAATTTGCTCAATATGCTAAAAATTGATATAGTCTGATTAACGAAACAACATCATTCATTAACCTGTAAAAGCAAGTTGATTGGTTGTGTTAATTAACATCCGTTTCTGCCAAGTATGGGCTAATTGAGAGAGGGAGAGAGAGAGGGGGTGGGGGTACAGGGAACGCCGGTTGTGATGCACTACTATAATTATCGCTCTAGAGTTTCTCTGTATTTTAAGATGACCAGTGTAAAGCACTGAAACATGGGACCTCGGTTTATAAAGTCTCGAACCCAGGATCCCTAGTATTGTAGTCGAGCGCGTTAACCGTTCAACAATATCCACCGGTCTGTAAAAGCAAGTGTTTGTCTAATGCAGGGCACAAGTAATGCAGAAAACTCACTATATATAAGCTCATTTGTTCTGCATTAAGTGACCACCTGAATTATAATTATTTTAGGTGGTCAAATTATCGAAACGTTACATTATATATATTTAACCTCTGTAATGTTTCAGATTATCCTTGCGAAGTCAACGTCAGCCTACTCATCAACAGCATAGACTCAATTGATGAGCAAACAATGGTATGTGATACTTTTATGACAATAGCATACGAACGTAAACAAAACAATTATAAACCCTTACAAAGCTGAATTTTAAATTGGACTATACACAATTTCAAACAGGTCAAACTTATAGTGAATATTAATGATTCTTTAGATGAAAAGTGTAACAATTGACAAACAGTGCAGACCCTGATGGGAGGGTTCCTCAAGGAGCCCTCTCATCTGGGACTTCACAGTTTGCAAAGGACATTAGTGACTCGTGTCTCGAACTGTAAGGGGTTACAACACTCTGATAAACAAATTTTCGGACTCGATTCGATTGTTTAGTAAATACTTCAGACATAAATAATGGATGTCACTTAGAATATATGTGAAAATTTGTTTCTTTGATAAAGGACATTGATCCAACATTTCAAAATTGGAGTGTGTTTCAGAACTATATCATATCATTACTTCCTCTTGGAGGACTTATTTACTATATTACGCATACGTACACGCATTATTTTGATTCAGCTTACACAATATTTAAATGACGGTAACGGTTTCATTATTCAAATTTTACCGTGCATTATTTACATTAAGGTACCATATAAATAACTATTGTAGTGAATGGTGTAATTCGTGACGTTAGCTAATATAGCCTTTAGCGAAACGACAGAAGGATGTCCTTTGTATGTAGTATGGAGTAACCTCGATGTATACATTTAACTTTTATTAACCCTTTATATGCTGAATCAAATGAAGTATTCCAAAATTCAAATACAGTAAAATCTCTCCAAACCGGACGTTAAATTTGGTATAAACATCGGTCTTGGAGACAGGTGGTAGCCTAATACAGGGTGAAAGTCATGCAGAAAGCTCCTCTAGGAGCTTTCTGCATGACTTTCATCCTGTATTAAGCAGCAACTTGCCTAACATTGTCTAAATTATTCTCTACCAGATGTCCGGTTTAGAGGGGTTTTACTGTAGATCAAGCTAACCGTGAAATAAAGAAAAGTTTAACATGACAAACAGTGCATACCCTGGTCAGAAGGCCACTATGGCTCCCATCTGAGTTTACACTGTTTGTTTTAGTGATTCGGGTTTCCGCAGTGATAAAGTATCAACACTAAACACGCGATATGTGATAAATCACTTGGATATGTATTTTGCTTTCATTTTCAGGATTTTACCCTAAACACGTTTGTCACACAAGAGTGGCGGGATACCAGATTACGATTTATGAATCTTATTGATGAAGACTATCTGGAACTGGATAACAAACTAATGGAGAGTGTTTGGGTACCAGATCTCTACTTCCGGAATGAAAAGCGGGCTTATTTTCACACGGTGACCATACCAAACAAAATGCTGCACATATACAAAGACGGGACCGTTAAATATAGATCTAGGTATGGTCGTGTATTTCCTACCTTATCTTATAATTCAATGTATTGGCTTTGCTTCCTTTAAACATTTTACGTCATGAATATCTATGTAAGAAATAAAGACGTATGATAAACTAATTACCTGCATTTTATAATGCGATTATAAACTGGGAAAAGGTTTACCACGACAAACAGTGCAGACCCTTATCAGACCCCTCATGTAAAAGCCGTCTGATCTGGGTCTTTTCTTTTTGCCAAGATATAAAAATGCGTTTCCTACCCTTTCCCTCATATTGACGCATTTTGACGCACTTGTAAAGGTCATTTCTTGAAACCATTGTGATAAATAGAGCATTTGCTCCATATGAGCAAATGTTCTATTTATCACAATGGTTTAAAAACTACGAATTATAAAAAAATATAAAAGTTTTTTCTCTACTTAATGTTCATTTTTGGTAGACTTATTCCAGGAGATTTGATCCAAATATAGATTATGAGGGAATTTGCTAAGAGTTATGATGGCCAATGTAAATTACACATCTATATCTACTTTACTAAGTTACGATGGTAAGAGTAATACTAATTTGTATCAATTAATATTCCATGCTATTGCAAAACAATCACAGTGGACCCAGGAAGGTAGTATACGTACCATGAATTAATGTGGGGAAAACGGTTTACCTTTGACCAAATTAGACAACAGCGACTATAACGAAGTAAAACGTCAAGCCCCTTATTCCTTTCCCTCATATGGACAGCTGTTGGCATCTTTACAAACAGAGTTGACCCAGATCAGACAGCTACTGTAGGAGTTTTTTTTACCGAAGTCTGATCTGTTTTCTGATGGAATAATATCGATCTGATTTTGAAGTTCTGTCACAGCCCTAAATGTCATTGTTAACCCATTACCTCATAGGCTATTTTTAGATACAACCTTTTTTGAATAAATCTACCGAAAAGGAGTATTAATTAGAGGAAAATCTAGAATTTTGTAGTTTGAAACCATTGTGATAAATAGAGCATTTGCTCCTATAGGAGCAAAAGCTCTATTTATCGCAATTGTTTCATAAGGTGATTTTAACAGAGTCGTCAAAAGT
This sequence comes from Azorinus chamasolen, assembly GCA_963576725.1. Taxonomy (NCBI): domain Eukaryota; kingdom Metazoa; phylum Mollusca; class Bivalvia; order Cardiida; family Solecurtidae; genus Azorinus; species Azorinus chamasolen. The sequence goes on from OY755242.1 coordinate 78,365,065, forward strand.
CGTCAATATGAGGGAATGGGTTAATGTGTTATTAACAAAATACTGCCCATAGACATTCATGCATTAATCAGTTCTTAAATTTCGGTGACTGGTCATATCAATGAAAATGAGTTGAATGGATACCCAGTTAACATATATGTACAAATACGATTTTGTTTGACTTAGTATAGTAGAACATGTCTTAAGCGATCCTACATTGATTGGACAGAGAATATGTGTTTGCTTAATACAGGGCAAAAATAATGCAGAACGCTCCTTTATTTTTGACTTGCATTAAGCTACCACCTGCCTAACAAACCCATAATTAGACCTCTGTCTGATGGTGGCTTAAGACACTTTCGCTGTATACCAGTGTGTAATTAAAATATATAATATACTGGTGTACAATAATTGTTCCCCACAGTAAATTCTGTCTTGCCATGGTTACAGGGAATAATTGTCATCTTGGAATGCTTATGTTAAATTGGCGAGCTGTATTCCCTCTGGAAATATTTACAACGGAACATTGATCAAATATGCTGCGTTTGTAGCTTGTGAGACTGGCCGAAAGAGTCTTCCTGATGACATCCGTGTTAACAAACCCATTCACTCACTCATTTACTAACTCATTCACTCACATATTTACTCACCCACTCGCTCAAGCCGCCATTACTGGCTCACTTTCATTTAGACATTGCTTTCCATGAGAATTCTGAAGTATCCTTAGATCAACATACAGTTTATTATATACAAGGAGCTGAACTACTTACCAAATTTGGTGTATTTTAGAAATCGTTTACAATACAATGCAAACAGTATTTTAATGGTGAAAATTGATACCTACATTGCCTAGGGGTGATAGAAATCAAATCACCAAAGTGCTATTCAGTGTATTACGTGAGAAATAAATCGACATTCCATGAGGTAAAACAGAAAGCATGGACATTCCTTTTAATTACTCGTTCATCATTGTAGATTGACATTAACAGCTTCGTGTCCGATGAAACTACACAAGTATCCTATGGATAGTCAGCAGTGCCAGCTCTACATTCAAAGTTGTGAGTATCTACTGGCCTGAGCAACAGATACCTGCTCCTACTCAAATACCAATACAGTAAAACCTCTCTATAATGGCCACTCAAATACAGTAAAACCTCTCTATAATGGCCACTAAATTACAGTAAAACCTCTCTATAACGGCCACTAAATTACAGTAAAACCTCTCCATAACGGCCACTAAATTACAGTAAAACCTCTCTATAACGGCCACTAAATTACAGTAAAATCTCTCTATAATGGCCACTAAATTACAGTAAAACCTCTCTATAACGGCCACTAAATTACAGTAAAACCTCTCTATAACGGCCACTAAATTACAGTTAAACCTCTCTATAACGGCCACTAAATCACAGTAAAACCTCTCTATAATGGCCACTAAATTACAGTAAAACCTCTCTATAATGGCCACTAAATTACAGTAAAACCTCTCTATAACGGCCACTAAATTACAATACAATATCTCTATAACGGCCACCAAATTACATCAAGTAGTTTCTGTTAAAGGCAAGTGGCTGCTTAAAGCACTTGGTGAAAGTAAAACAGAACGCTCCCATAGGAGCGTTCTGTTTTACTTTCACCTTGCTTTAAGTAGTTACCTGTCCTGAACACCAACTATTTAATACAATTTAGTGGCCGTTATAGAGTGGTTCTTCTGTATTGCCATTGGGCCCATTACTCTACCAAACGCAATATTGTGACCACTCTTTAGATGCTAAAGTGTAATCACAACAAAGAAATAGGTGGAGAATAAAGAAGTTCTTCTTGAAAATGTTTTCATTTACGCATCTTATCTGAACCTCTTAAATTTATCCTAATACTCCCCGAGAATACGCCATGGGTGAAATCGTGGTAACCTTTATAATCAATTTGGATCTACACGAGACCCCGAGTAATCCTCCATCTGATTGTGATCCAAAGTTTGTGATACTCCGTCAAAGGGGTTTTGAAAGATTGAAAGAAACGGCCGTCCAAAACAGCTGTACAATTTCAGACTTGTGCCATGCAGCACGATTCCACCTGTACCGTCTTAACCCTTCGCTTGCTATTCACGTCAATATGCCTATCTGTAAATAGTGAAGACCCAGATGAGACATCTCCTGCAGGAGCTGTCTCATCATGGTCTGCACTATTTACAAGTTGATTGTGCAACCAGTGCACTCCACAGCAGTGATTGCACAGCGAAACACTTGTACACAGTGAAGATATATGTAATTATACAACAGGGCATGGGTATAAAAGGAGAAATGTATTTTAAAATTCAGCAAGCGAAGGGTTAAATGAAATTGATATGTTTAACCTTTAACCTACTACCGATGGATGAGCGATTAACTTTACAAACAGTTTGGATCAAGCTGTTACGTCAAGCAACTCGGTGTACCACAAGAAAACTCTGGTCGTACAGTAAAACCTCTCTATAACGGCCACTAAATTGTGATAATTAGTTGGTATTTAGGGCAGGTGACTGCTTTAAGCAGCCACCTGCCTTTAATACAGACTATCGTATGTAATTTAGTGGCCGTTAAAGAGAGGTTTTACTGTATATGCAAGATAAATCAACAGTTGCAACTGAATTCCATGATGTTTTCTACCAGCAAAAGTCTGCTTAGTAGGCTAAAGGTTAATAAAATGTTTATGATGTGTATTTTGAAAAAGATAGATCGTATGATTAGTTGACGATCAAAACAAACATATTTATGTAAACACTATGAACGAGTTGTCGTTTTTTATTTAACTTATCTACAATGCCAGCTGCAAAAAGTACAAATCTAGATTTATCACCGCCTACATGGTATGATTTTAATATGAATAAGTGCAAAGAAAAGCCTAGTCTGCATATTTCTTCATCATCTGTTATCTCCAACAAAATGTATGCACACTCATAATTCTGTAAACATGTGGAATTCATGCCTAGATGCAAGTCTCAACTAATGGCGAAAAAGGTGAAACTTGTATTGCATTATGAATGCAATAAACGAGAGATCCTTCTACAATTTTAATATCCCTCAGGAGAGGGACCGGCTGTTTTGTAGACAGAACTGATTTCTTAAATTTAATGTAGGATGTTTAAATTTCAAGTAATTTATTTCCTTTGCAATTCGTGCACAGAAATTGAAATCTTAACAGAGCAACAAATACATGTGCGTACTCAAATACCAAAATCGTCATTTCTCCACAAAACCTTATGTTGTGACCATTCTTTAGAATGATCTCTTCGAGACGATTCTAATGAGTGGTCACAATATAGGATTCGGTGGAGAAATAAAAGAATTAGTCTTGAAAAGGTTTAATTTACGCATCTTATCTGGATCTCTGTTTTAGATTAGTGTTAGTATTCCAGAAATGCTTGTCAGAGATGTATAGGTCCATGCTTATAAAGCTTTTAGCTGAGTCTGAGTTTCGTTCTCAGGCTTTTGATTGGTCAGATTTGAGTTCGCAAGCTTTTGATTGGTCAGATTTGAGCCAAAGGCTCAAATCTGACCAATCAAATGCTTGAGAACGTTCTCAGACTCAACTAAAGGTTTTATAAGCATGGACCCATCTTATCTGGATCTCTGTTTTAGATTAGTGTTAGTATTCCAGAAATGCTTGTCAGAGATGTATGCTTGAATGGAGAGCATTAAAAAATGAATCAGGGTCCATGCTTATAAAGCTTTTAGTTGAGTCTGAGTTTCGTTCTCAGGCTTTTGATTGGTCAGATTTGAGTTCTCAAGCTTTTGATTGGTCAGATTTGAGCCAAAGGCTCAAATCTGACCAATCAAATGCTTGAGAACGTTCTCAGACTCAACTAAAAGTTTTATAAGCATGGACCCATCTTATCTGGATCTCTGTTTTAGATTAGTGTTAGTATTCCAGAAATGCTTGTCAGAGATGTATGCTTGAATGGGAAGCATTAAAAAATGAATCAGGTTAAGTTCGTAAGCTAATGGATAATCACTGGAATTTGTCTGACATGTTATATACTTTTTATACAAACGCGGTCAATATCAAAGTAAGGCGCCACATGTATTTCTTCGACGATATCTATATAGTTCGGAATAGAACGGCAACGTGTAACCCTTTCCCTCATACAATCGCATTCTCACGTATTTGCAAACAGAGTAGACGGTAGACGCAGATCAGACACTTACAATGCTGAATTTTCAAATTGACTATTTTTTCAAACAGATCAAGCTCATGGTGAAGAATCATGATTTTTTTAAAGAAAAATGTAACCTGAAAAACAGTGCAGACTCTGGTGATAGGGCTTCTCGAGGAGGAGCCCTCTCATCCGAGTCTACACTGTATTCAAGAGACATTAGTGACTCGTGTCCGACACTGAAAGTGTTAAATTCTTCTTTGATATATAAGACCTAGCTGATATATTGAAATTCGCAAGTGTACTTAAAGTACCGGTTACACATAGCACTTAATTCTGAGGGAACCGAATAGGTTAGACTGAGGGTCTGCACGGTTTGTCAAAAAATCAGTTTCGTTTGTGATGAATGTTGATACAACGTTTCGTTTAATAAATATTCTGAAAAGGAGGAGCCAGTATTAACAGATTAAATGTTAAAGAGTAATAAATGGTACAACATGCATTAATGGATTTTTGAATACGTTACCGCAAGGGGATATTTTGATTGGTGAAGTAAAATCCCGCTAATACGACCACACAATTTATAAACATAGGAGTGTGTAAAAGAAAGATGTTGCTTAACCCATTACCTCATAGGCTATTTTTAGATACAACCTCTTTGAATTAATCTACCGAAAAGGAGCAATAATTAGAGAAAAGGAACATTTTAGAATTTTGTAGTTTGAAACCATTTTGATAAATAGAGCATTTGCTCCTACAGGAGCAAATGCTCTATTTATCACAATGGTTTCACAAAGCGACTTTTACAGTGTCGTCAAAAGTCGTCAATATGATGGAAAGGGTTAATACAGGGCAAATATAATACAGAAACCTCTTTAAGACAGGTAGTAGCTAATTGCAGGGCGACAATTATGCTGGTTTACTTTCACTGCATTAAGCAGCCACGGTCATTTGATGTAATACTTGGTTTTCATTAACCCTTTACTCAATGAATATTCATGAAAGAGAAAATGACATTATACATATCAATTAGCTGATTATATGATATACGAAATCAGGATTTGTTGGCCAATACAGAAAGTATAAAATCAGATAAATTCAAACCCGTTTGATCTGGGTCTACTCCGTTTGTAAAGGCGTTGAAAGGCGTATTCATAGAGTAAAGGATTAAGTGATTGATCGGTAATTAGTTATTATAACGTCATAAGCGTAACGTATGCAGTTGTTTTCATGCTCAGTCAATACAATTAGAATACAATAAAACCTCTCTATAACGGCCACTAAATTACATCATATATTTTGCGCTAAAGGCAGGTGGCTGTTTAAAGCAAGGTGAAAGTAAAACAGAACGCTCCTGTAGGAGCGTTCTGTTTTACTTTCACCTTGCTTTAAGCAACCACCTACCCTAAATACCAACTATTTAACACGATTAAGTGGCCGTTATAGAGAGGTTTTACTGTGTGTGAACAGTTATACAGTTTATATGAACAGTAAATATCAAGGCTGGCAAGTTACAGATATTATGATTTATGAGTAACCTTATCCTGCTAAGCAAAATATTTTTACAGAATTTTCACTTCATTTTCAAATTAAATTAAGCCATTTGAATTTGTCTACCACAATACAATATTGGCGTACAGCTTCGATCTTCATGAGACACCGAGTTAATCGAAGCATTATCTGGACCCAAACTGTTTGCACTTGTGATTATGGATCCACCGGAAGCAGGCTAAAGCTTAATGAACCTTACTATTGGCCCTTACAGGGGAAGTGTGTGTATATGTGTGTGTGTGTTCAGATAAGATATTCAGTTAAACATCAGAGCTCCAGATAAGATGCGTAAAGTAATACTTTTTCGAGAATAATTTCTTTATTTCTCCACCAAACCCTTTGTTGTGACCACTCTTTAGAATCGTCTCTTCGAGACGATTCTAAAGAGTGGTCACAACATAGGGTTTAGTAGAAAAATGACAATTGTGGTATTTGAGTATGCACCTTTATCTGTAGCTCTGGAACTTAATTTAGTATTTTATTCAAAATTAGTTAATGTACGCTGGATAAAGTTTGTTATTTGATATGATGTTTTCATATTGCATTTTCTTCTTTCATTTCAAACATAAGTATCACATGGTAAAATAAGTTTGATGCATATCAGACCTTGGGTTACGGTGGATCATCTGGATATTAATGTTTGCAAAGCAGGTGGTTGCTTAATGCAGGACACAAGTCACACAGTAAGCTCCTATAGGAACTTTCTGTGGCACTTATGTTCTGAATTAAGCTTCCATCTGTTTAAAACTTAGACTCATACCTCTTTCAAATAGCCTCTTAACACATTACCCCCTAGTGACGCATTTTTGCGCCTCTTTAAAAATCACATTTTAAAACCGTTGTGATAAATAGAGCATTTGCTATTTATAACAATGGTTTCAAGACTGCACAAGTCTATAACCCTCCTTTTCTATAGATAATGCTCCTTTTCGGTAGATTTATTCAAAGCGTTTGGGTCTAAAAATAGCATAGGAGAGAATGAGTTAAGACAGTTTCTACTGTACATGTTTTTTTCACAGTCGCATATTCGACCAACCGACTGACGTTTCAGTGGAAAGAAGTGGAGCCTGTGAAGATAACCAAAGGATTAGAGCTTCCTCAGTTCACTCTTCACGATATCCACACTGCCGATTGCACAGACATCGAAGAAAGTGGGTTATTGACAACTCTGAAATGAGGTTTTATCTTTATGGGCCTAATGTCATGACAAACTGTGCAAGAAAGTAAATTGTTCTTGACACAAACTCAGTCTGATGGCAGGTTCTTTACAAAGTGTTTTCAAGAATGTTGGATGATATAAAACACGTAAAACGCTGGTTCTTGACAATATATATTAACGTATATGTTTTTATACACTCTGTAAGATCGTTGGTCTTGACCAACTCTGTAAGACCATAAGTTTATGACAGATTATGCAATTGCGTATGTGTTAACACATTCTGCAGGAACGTAGTTTCTTGACACAAACTTGATAACGTCATAGGTTCATGATAAATTATGCATTTATAGTACTTGTAATTGGATAAATTCTGTAAGAATTATGTTCATAACACATTATGCAATAACACATGTTTTTATGAACACTACGTAAATCGTTGGCTCTTGACAAACTTAGCAAGAACGTATATTCCAGACAAATTCTGTAAGATCTTGACCAAAATTGTAATACCATAGCTCATGAAAACTTAAGCACAGGCAACCGTTATTTAACCCATTCCCTCCTACTGACACCTTTTGATGCCTCTGTAAAAGTAATTTATTGAAACCATTGTGCTCTATTTATCACAATGATTTCAAAACTACAAAATTGTAAACTTCTCCTTTTCTATAGTTAATACTCCTTTTCGGTAGATTTATTCAAAGAGGTTGGGTCTAAAAGTAATCCAGGAAGGAATGAGTTAAAACTTCTCTAAGAACATTGTTCTTGACACAAGCTCGGTAACATGGTATGTTATTTAAAGATGTAGGTTCTAATCAATGTCTGTAAGAGCGTGAGTAAACTTATTTACGGTTGTACATCGTGCAACGTTCGTTTTGACTTTCTCTGTAATGACATACATGAAGATTTTGTTATTACACATCAATACAGACCACAGTTCTGGGCTGGCCGATTAAAGCGTATGATGTTGACGCAAACTCAGAAAGATTGTACATTGGTCTAATGTGTTCACTTTTCCTTATGTCTGATAATACCACTATAAAAGTAACAATCATTTACTAATTACCTTTGTTTAGTTAACCATGACATGCTGCCTTTGAATGCGCGAATCGAATGTAATGTAATTTGCAAACAGTGTAGGCCAAGATCAGAGGATACATAGAGTAGTTCTTTGATCAGGGTATGCACTGTTTGTAATTCATAATCCTCTTACAAATTAAAGCATTTCATGTTGTTAAACACTGATGGACACATTGAATAAACAGCTTTGATAGGGTATAATATTTTAAAATCATTTTAACCTAGGCAGGTGTTGAACAAGATAGTTATTGCTTTCTAGGTAATACATGCATTCGGATGGATCTTAACTTACAAAGAAACATAGGATTCTACATGATACAGACGTATATCCCAACCGTACTGATCGTGACACTCTCGTGGCTGTCCTTCTGGCTGCATGTGGATGCCGTGCCTGCGCGAGTTTCTCTCGGCATTCTCACTGTATTGACAGTTACAACACAAAGAAGCATGTCATCTGCATCGCTACCCAGAGTGTCTTATGTAAAGGTAATTCATCCGTAACAGATTCAAAATTATTTCAAATAAATTGAACGCGTAATCTTCAGAATTTATATCAAAGTTTACAGAATACTCAAACCATTCCTGTTACCATTCATTAATGGTTGAAAAAACGAAACCTACATTTTACAATTACTCATCTTAAGTTTTTAGTATAATTCATATTACAGTTTTAAGAGAAATTAAGTAATAACTGTAAGAATGGAAAAGTAGTAAAGTCAAGCAGGCAAAGCCACATGCAAGACGCAACCACCACCAAAACACCGATAGACAGCATGACACACACACACACACAACCACACACCCAAACGCACACACACACACACACGAAATGAACAAAGAAAACACCAAAAGACACACAAGAACCAGGAACAAACGTTCCACAACATGAACAAACCACAAGCACAAAGACGCAAGGCAAACAAAAGGAAGGGTGACAAAGAGAGTACCGCCTTGGCACGGTCAGCAGCAAAAACACCACTGGGGGTTTAAACCGGTTTACGGACGTCCTAACCTCACACTTCTCAAAGTCGTAAAAGGAATGAATAATCTTATTCCTTTATATGTACATGTTTATATATTATTTATTCACTGCTGGATGTATTCTATATATATTCCGAACGTTTATAATTGGCATAAGAAAGTCACAACATATATGTTTTACGTCAATAGCTAACTCACTGCAATCATATTCTTCAGTGCGAATTTAATCATCAACTAGCACTCACCGACACCGTCATATAACATTTAGCCTTTGAATGATATTTATGTTTACATTAGAATAATTTCATTTTTAAGTTGATTTTCTAAGCAACATCCTTAAGAGAGTTTTACCTCTTATGTCATGCATTCGGCAAAATAAGCACAACACTGATTTTGACCAACACGACAATTAAAGGTGATTAAGATGATTAAAACCTACGATCACTTCTAAATCTAGCCAGCTTCAAAACATATCTATCATCTTACTATTTTTGGTTTAATTATTATAATTACAGTTTACATACTAGGACTATGTAAAGCGCAATTTAATATTTATAGTTTTTGCGCTATTGAAGTGTGTTTGTATTGTATTGTATTGTATACACAGCCTCCCAAACCGCTTGGGACAAACGGACAACTATAGCGAGTTTGTGAGGTTGGTACAGACTTGGTGCGGTCCAACCTGTAAATGGCATGCATGTTCCTAAAAGAATTGCCGTTACTTTTTCTATTCATGGTATATCAAACATACTAGATTATCAAGAGAAAAAGAATAGACACTGACTACAAATAATAATCAGGGTCAGTGATAATGTATTATTGTTAGCTGTATACATGATTATATATATATATACTGCATCTTGTAAGGCCACTGTTTCTAAAGTGTTTCGCTACCTTTGATGTTTGGTAAGTTTGGAAAAGATTGTGAACTCTTAATTGCAGATGAAAACGCTGTTTATCTTTTTCCAATGATACAATCTTTCACTAAACAAAATTATACTTCAAATCTTGAGACTATACCATTAATATTCTTCAAATGTTCAGCATGTTATATATGTGCAGTTCTTTTATGTACTGATTAATTGTTATTTTTATTTGCTCTGTTTGTCGGGAAATATCTATAAAGCTAATGTTATTATGTTCTAAATAACAGACTCTAAATAAACCTTCCTTCTTCTTAACATGTTTGATCTGAAACAAATTATCAAAACTCCTACTCGTATTATTCCAACTTGTTCAAGTATTATTGATCTCATTTGTTTGAAGTCACCAATATAAAATATATCAAAGTGGTAGTTTACCATTTGGCATCAGTGACCACTTACCTGTTTTTATGACTAGAAAAACTATAAAGGGTCAAACTTCAAACCAGTAATTATACGTATATAAGATCACTTACAAACTATTCCAAAGAAATTTTCATTGATAAGCTGAAAAATGCAACATGCGATATTATTTCCACAGCTTCAACAGTTGACGATGCATTGACTAAATTCAAATATATTTTCCACGACGTATTGAATGACGTTGCTCCCATGGAAAAGGTTCGTCTCAAACAAAAGATGTCTTCTGAAATCCTCTTATTAATCAAGCAAAGGGATACTTATCTTTATAATTTTAAGAAAAAGAAGAAAAAAGAAGATCATACACGTCTTTTTGTAACTTGAGAAACAAGGTTCAAAGAGAAATTTAAAAATGCAAAATATGAGTATTAAACCTACCAAATTGAAAAAAAAAAAAAATAGTTCTAAATATCTCTGGAAACAGTGTAAATCTTTAGGGTACAGTTATAAGAATTCTCCTAATGTAGTTCTGAAGATCAATGAAGAATTTTGCTTTGATGGGGAAAAGATAGCGAACCATTTTAATACATTCTTTACGACTGTGACATCTGTTCTAGTAAGTAAGTTACCTACATCTTCAAAAATATTTGATACAGATTCGGATGTCTTTCAGCAGTTTTATAAAGCGCAAATCCAACTTCTAAAACGTTCACATTAAAACAGTCACAGAAGAATTCGTTTTTAAAGAGTTATGTTCTTTAAATAGTACAAAAAGCACGGGTGTAGATAACATTCAAGCATGATTCATCATCAAAGATGGTGCAACATTTTTAAAATATCCTATAACTTTCATCATCAATAAATCAATTGCTGATAGAAATGCACCATGTGAATTAAAATCTGTCAGAGTTAAACCCCTTTTTAAAAACAACTCTCGTACTGAAGTAGGCAACTTTAGACCCGTCAGTAATCTTTGTATTGTATCGAAAATTTTAGAAAGAGCTGTATAAAACCAACTTGAGACATCTTTAACTAAAAATGAAATTTTATATGAATACCAATCAGGTTTTCGAACCAACTTCTCAACTGAATCTTGTCTTATACACCTGCCAGATTTTATAAAACTCAAACTGCCAAACGACTCTACACGGGAATGGTCATGTTAGATCTACAAAAAGTTTTTGACACCGTCGACCATTCTATACTTTGTAAAACATTAAGTGCCATGGGTGTCGATTCGTCATCTTTAAACTGGTTTTCGTCATATCTTATTGACAGAACTCAGAAATTTCACGTAAATGATTACTTTTCTAGTGTTGGGAATATTACATGTGGTGTCCCACAAGGTAAAATTTTAAGACATCTTTTATTTTTATGTTATGTAAATGGTATGGGTATAAGTATCGGAAAGACTGTAAATTACTCTTATATGCGGGTGATAGCACCATCATTTTTTCCTCACCGCAATCCGGATGGTATTCGTAAAAAAACTTGGAACTGAATTAGAAAACTGTAGCAAGTGGCTTTTTGACAATAGATTATCCCTACATCTAGGAAAAACTAATTGTATTTTATTTGGCGGGAAAATAAAAGTTTACAAGATCAAGGATTTTTCGGTAGAATGTAACCATCACTTAACTAAATCTAAAAGTTATGTTAAATACTTAGGCCATGTGTTAGATAATTTTCTTTCAGGAAGTTCATGTGTATCGAATATTATAAAATTAACATCCGCGATTCTCTGTTACAAATGAACATTTTAAAAAAACCTGGCATTTTAAACGTAGGTGATCGAGTCAAACAACTGGAAATGAATCATGTTCATAACATTTATAATGATTAATGGCCATCCTATATGAAAATATTTTTACTAAAACTGCAGATGTACATTCATACAACACACGGACAATTTTCATAAAGGTAAGGGTAACATAAATAATGTGTTATTCTCAACTTTCTACTTTAACAGCAAGACCATTTGGAATTCATTGTCAGAGAAAGTGCAGTTTGTAAAAAAACACACAAAAAGTTCAAAAAAGAAATTAAAAGTTTTACCTGGAACAGTATTACATGTTCATACCTGATTTTAAACTATATTAATATTGACTAAATGCTATAAAATAGGCTTTTTATAATTGAACCATATTTACTTTCATTTCTTCTAAGAATTTTTTAAGTATTACTTCCAATGTCGGGGCCACAGTGGAAATAAGTATTCGGACTTTTCTGGGCTTTCCCAGCATCAGCATACTCTTCCAAGTCTTGATCAAAGTCAACTTAGATTTAGTTTTATCATCATCATTTTAACATATTATACCATCTTATTGGATCGAACTACACTACTGTAATATTTCAATATTACTGATTAAAATTGCTTCTATGTAATAGTTAAATATTTATATGGAAATCATTACACTATTTGACTGTACCATATTTTTAAATATGTCATTTTTATGTATTAATATCGGGTAAATTGTATGCAAATTTAGATGCTAAAAATCTATCTATCTATCTATCTATCTATCTATCCTGTATATTGTCGTGTGATCTTTAGTAAAACAGGCACCGGTCCATTGGCTGGGATATGCACCAACTAACATACAATAACTGTGTTTAATTAAGTAGTCAAAACCGAATGATTCAAGTACTAGGGTAAAACATTTTGAAGTTTATATGGCCAGTGATCAAAGTAATGCTTGGTTACGGTAGAAACCGTGGAATACGTTGAAATGTGTCTCTATCAGACGAGGCGTTACTTAACCGATGAGCATCGAGGGGGGGAGGGTAGACATGTAGTTGAATTGTTGAATGTCTGAGTAAAATGTTATTTTTCAGCATATAAAGCAAAAAAAATCTGCAATGTTTAGGCATTTTAAAACGCATTGCAAGTAGATACTATGACTTTATGTTATTGACCGAGTAACAGTTTTCATTCTGATTAATTGCGACTTTAACATTAAATTTGGATCAAGGTTGTTTACAAATGCAATTCAGCGAGAAAACCAAATAAGTGTTAAATAGATTTCGAACTGCCAAAGACAAGTATGTTAAATATACTCTTGAACATTTGTTTGCTATATTTCCAGGCCATTGATGTATGGATGGCAGCCTGTCTCTGTTTTGTATTTGCTGCCCTGCTCGAGTACGCCTGTGTTAATTGCCTGGCCCGAAATCGCCAATTAAGAATAGAGGATTTGCAAAACCAGTTCACAGAATGTAGAAACGGTCTTGTATGTATCATTGTATAAATACCACATTAACATTCAGTAAACGCTGTAATTAGCGTCATATTTTATCTTCCTGCTCACCCTTCAGTAATATATATACTATGACATAATTTCGAAGTTTAGACCCAAACTGGTTGTATTGACTGTCATCAATTTTCTGACCAAATATGGTAATCATGGACTATGGATATTCATTTAAGTATCTCGAATTGATCACTAAAACGAAGTCTCGTTCTGGATTTTTAAGCAAGGTGGTAGCTTAATGCAGATATGTTGCTTGTTCTGCACTAAGCAGGCACCTGCTTTCAGACGCCTGCATTCATCTAGCAGGTGTTCGTTTTAGAGAGGTTCTTCTGTACATGTACAGTAAAACCTCTATATAACGACCACTAACTTACATCAAGTATTTTGTGTTAAAGGCAGGTGGCTGCTGAAAGCAAGGTGAAAGTAAAACAGAACGCTCCTATAGGAGCGTTCTGTTTTACTTTCACCTTGCTTTAAGCAGCCACCTGCCCTAAATACCAACTAATTAACACAATTTAGTGGCCGTTATAGAGATATTTTACTGTAGTTTCAGTCCTAATAGACTAATATAGATCTGATTCTACAGTTTCTGCCATGGTCAAGATTTCTTGTGTTAATATACACTTATCATAAGTCATCTTATTGATATTCGTAATATCATTATTTATTACAGGAATGTTCATGTAGTAATGAGTCGAGCAAAAGGCGACCAGACATATATGTTTAAATCTAAAAGTATAAAAGTAGACATGATGACATCACTAGAATCAGTTTGTCTCTCTCAACAATAGCTCATGGTAATCAGATTGATGATTGGATACTTTTTTTTAACATATATTTGTATCACTTGCCATGTAACTACATTTATTACCAGTCAGAGTAAATCCTTGGAATTTGATTGGTCAGTTTGCTAAAAACTGCCGGGGTGTACAGTACCGTATTCAGCGGCTTCCACGGAGAATACAGAAATATTCAAATTTGACGCGTGACGTCATTCGTTTTGTTTTTATTTTTAGCGTCGATTCGAAATTTCATATCGTCCTTACTCCAATAATTCTGGATGGATTACGACCAAATAATCGGTAATAAACGTAAAAAACTGTACCTCATACGTTCCTCAATTTAACTCTATCAACTTATCAGTACAACGTGTTACCGTTAATGTTTACAAGTGAAGTTTCAATTCTTCTTTCGAAATTGCTCTGAGACGACGTCATATTAATCTGTGATGACGTCAAGTTTTCTTTGTCATGTCGTCATACAATTAGAGATCTAATGTCAGCAAAATAAAAGTTGTTCGTTTCTTAATTTGGTAAATCGGATCTCTGACTGGTAATAAATTCGTTACTGGTAATTTGGCAGGGTGTACGGGCTGGTATGACCGGGTTAGACCACGTATTTCCTTCGGCTAACGCCTCAGGAAATACGGGATCTAACCCGGTCATACCAGCCCGTACACCCTGCCAAATAACCGTGTAACTAATAGTGTTTCGATTGTAAAATATATTATTAAACTACAATAGAACCTTTCTGAAGCGCCCATCTAAAAGGTTTAAATTTGGGTCTTTAAAACAGTTATTTGTAGCTTAATTCAGGTCGAAAATGATATAGAAAACCCTTATTGGAGTTTCCTACATTTAATAGTCTACTTTATACTTTTTGTCTATTCATATGTTCGTACTCATTTGATTTTGTTATGGTGAATGTTTTTAGTGACATTATTAGCATAGCATTGGTTTTTATTTCCATATTCGGTTGGTTTTGTGTAGGGTGTCATTTCACTGACGCAATTAATATATTATTATTTATATTTCAGATATCAGACAAGTGCGTGAATGTATTGCCATATAAGATCAGAGACAATGCTCAAACAGTGGACAACTTCTCAAAGATAATCTTTCCAGCAACCTTTTTAGTGTTTTGCGTTGCCTATTGGTCTATCTACATATGTGTCTAAATTACCGTACATATGTAAACTCGTGTGTACAGTTCATAACGTGTAAATACCATACATAAAAAATAATGTTTAACATATAACCGAATGAATGCCTACATATTAGTGCTCAAACATTAACATTCTATGGGTGTTTTGGCGTGTTCGACATTGCAAACAGTTTGTATCCAGATAGGACGATGAGGAGGTCTGACCCTAAATTATAGTTCAATTGCACTTTTGTAAATAAATGTAATACAAATAAGTAATACAAGTATAGTTCGATTTTGACCCGTGAGCTGTGACCTTTAAGGCTTTAGGACCAGTCCACCCGTAGAGGTAAAACGCATCACAAACCATATATTTGTTCCGGAGTTACATGTGGTCATACAGACAAGTAATAAGCATATGCAGTAAACCTCTCTATACTGGCCACTAAATTGTGTTAATACGTTGGTATTTAGGGCAGGTGGGTGCTTAAAGCAAGGTGAAAGTAAAACAAAACGCTTGAAAGTAAAACAAAACGCTCCTATAGGAGCGTTCTGTTTTACTTTCACCTTACTTTAAGCACCCACCTGCCTTTAACACATTAAATACTCGATGTAATTTAGTGGTCGTTATAGAGAGGTTTTACTGTATATATTAATACTGCACGATTGTGACAACCATTGTCCACTTACCCATAAATAAGAATGGTTGCAACTTCTATAAACAGAAAAGTGCACTCACGGCTCAGCGCTCGAAATCGAACTACAATGTATAAGATTTAACCCTTTCACTGCCACGAAGTACCGTAAATACGGGTCTGTGATATCATATTCAAACGATTTGATTGCAGATGAGACGCCGAGTAACTCTGCGTCTCATCCGGGCCAAATAAGTCTAATACTCTGTTTTCTTTTTATAAAAAAACTAAAAGAAATACTGACTCTATACCTTCAAGCAGAGTACAGAGTATCAAGTAAAAGAAGTGCACCAGCCAGTGAAAGGGTTAATAATGATATAGACAAAGTTTGCGCATGCGCAACTGCCTAGTATACTAAAAGCTATGCTTGTTCTACATGTACATGTCAGTTATAGTATTACGCTTAGCACTCGAAAGTAATCTTTACTCCATGAATATTCAGACAAGGAATAATGAATAAAAATTAACTGATGTTTTATAATGACATTATGAACAGGACAGGTTTTAGCATGACAGAAAGTGTAGACTCAGATCTATATCAAATCATAAGCAGACAGTGAAGACCCTGATCAGATGGCTTCTACATGAGCTATCAGATCTTGGTCTACTCTGTTTGCAAAAGAGTAAAAATGTGTAGCTATGGAGTTAAGAGTTAGGTAAACAGTGTTGAACCAGATCAGCATGCGTGGAAGCATAGCTCGTTTTGTTTATTTCTCACCAACGACACCGGGATTTTAACCCTTCTCTTGCTGAATTTTAAAACACATTTCTCCTTCTTTACCCATGCCCTGTTGTATAATTACATCTATCTTCCCTGTGTACACGTATTTCGCTGTGCAGTCACTGCTGTGGATTGCACAGGTTGCACAATCAACTTGTAAATAGTGCAGACCCTGATGAGACAGCTCTTGCAGGAGCTGTCTCATCTTGGTCTTCACTATTTACATGTAGGTATATTGACGTGAATAGCAAGCGAATGGTTAAGCGTGACACTGTTCTGCTAAAACATTCTGCTTCCTAAGATTAGATAGAGAATGGCAATATTACAAGACTAACTTTTTCCAGTCTCACTTGTTGCATCGATTTGTGAATCTTTATAAGACGTGTTAATTAAGATGTATTAACCTTTTCCTCCATAAATACGCTTTTCTACGCCTCTGTAAAAATCACTTTTTGAAACCATTGTGGTAAATAGAGTATTTGCTCCATAGGAGCAAATGCTCTATTTATCACAATGGGTTCAATACTACATAAAACTAAAACTGTCCTTATCTCAAATAAATGCTCCTTAAATATATTCAAAGAGATTATATCTAAAAATAGCCTATGATGGGGACAGTTTCAGTTATTCGACAGGTTAAAGGTCTTTATGTGATACATTTTGCAACGAATCATAATATTCGCATTAGGTCAGAGGTTAAACAAAACATGATGAATAAAGGCTTTGATTTCGTGCATTCACATGTATTACATTTCAATTGCAGGAACATCATTAATTTAGCAACGACCAAAGTTATGATATAACATGCATGACACTTGAACTTAACCCATTACTCCAAAATTTATGTACTGTATGTATGAATAATAATTAGCTTAACATCTGTTATAGCAAAAGAACAAGGAAAGCTTTGACACTGGTAAAACTCTGGTAAAAACTGTAGAATTAAATATATACTACACCACTACATTGTATAAGGAAATAGAGTAGAACCTGAACAGACGGCTCCTATAGGAGCCGTCTGATCTGGGATCTATTCTGTTTGCAAATTAATTGCATAGAAATTTTATGTAGTAAAGAGTTAACAAAATAGTGTAGAATCAGATCAGCAATCGTGCAAGAATAATACGTTTGGTTAGGTTGTGTTCTGTTTATTGCTCAACATCGACACCGGGATACTGTGTGTGACACTGCTGAAAAATACTGCATCCGGAGATAAGACGCCACAAGACATGACTACAAGGTAGACTTTATCCCGTGTCACCAGTGATTTGTTGCTGCGTCGCGCCTGTTTAAATGCAACGATTTATTTAACCCTTAACTGTTACCAGCTGAATTTTCCAAAATTCAAACAGGTCTAGCTTATGGTGAATATTTATGGTATTTCATTAACCCATTACCTCATAGGCTATTTTGAGATACAATCTCTTTGAATAAATCAACCGAAAAGGAGCATTAACTAGAGCAAAGAAAAAGTTTAGAATTTTGTAGTTTAAAACCATTGTGGTCAATAGAGCATTTGCTATAGGAGCAAATGCTTTATTTATCACAATGGTTTCACAAAGGGACTTTTACAGAGTCGTCAAAAGCCGTCAATTTGAGGGAATGTGTTAAAGAAAACTTAACATGACACACAGTGCAAAACCAGGAACACTCTATGTGTCTACACTGTTTCCAAAGGACATTAGTGACCCGTATCCAGCACTGTAAGGGTTAAAGTACGGGACCCGAGTATATACGATATTTGCAAACAGTGAAGACCCAGATGAAAGTCCTCCCGGGTCTTTTCATCAGGGTTTGCTCTGTTTACCTATGTGATAACTTTTGATATAAATCGTTGGTTAATTGATATTCAGAAAGAGAAGAATTAGTTCAGCAGGTTATGGATTAAACCCATGTGTGACAAAGGAGTCAACGAATCATAATATTCTTAGTAGGTCAAAGGTTAGCCAAACATGCTCAATTAAGGCTTTGATTTCGGGAATGAGCATTACAGGGACCTTCTTGTATTTAGCAACGACTAGATTCGAGAGTCTTTCTGCCAAGTGGTTGCTTAATACAGTAGAACAAGAGTTATGCATGCAGACTACTCCTTCTTTCATACGATATAAAGGTGTGTGTGCTTATTGATTAACCCTTTACTCCATAAATACGCCTTTCTACGCCTTTGCAAACAAAGTAGACCCATATCAGACGGCTCCTATAGGAGCCGTCTGATCAGGCTCTGCTCTGTTTGCTTATGATTTAATATAGATATGATTCTTCAGTTTCTGCCTTGGCAAAATCCTTGTGATATTATAACAAATTAATCTAATTAATATTCATGACGTCATAAATTCTTATATGAATATTCATGGAGTGAAGGGTTAAAACATCGACGTAGAGAGTATTAATTGAACTTTTGTTGTGACCAACTTCATTAACCCTTCACTCCATGAAGACGCCGCTTTACGTGTTTGCAAACAGAATAAACCTAGATTAAACGGCTCATACAGGGGTCGTCTGATCAGGGTCTGCTCGTTTTGCTTGTGATATAATATAGATATGACTTTATTTTATATATAAGTTTCTGTCGTAATAAACATTATTTAATTTTTAAATTTTAAATTTCAGTAAAATGATTTACATGGTATCATTATTTCTTTGCCTGAATATTCATGCAGTAAAGAGTTTATCTGTCTCAGGATGTTATGAGTGTTGTGTTTATTCTCAAAGGAGTAATTACTTAAAACATAGCTGTGAATACCATATAATTAAAGATTTCAAACACAATAATCAGAACCAATTGTCATTTGTACTCCATTACATACCATGCTAGCGTTTTAATTTATCAGACATTAGGAAACAGTTTGAAAATCGATTTCATCAAATTGGAATGATAATAGGAGAAGCAATTGTTGTATTGTTCTCACAATGTGAGACAGACAATCTAGAAATTGTTAATTACAGCAGTGAACACTTACTTATATAGCGGCGGAATATCCATATATTATAAGAAATCTTTATCAAATATGTTACAAATTGTTGAAAAAGACCAACATTGTATAATTTGGTTGAAACTTAGTGGAGATTTATTCCCCTTTAACGAAAATGTATATTAATGTACAGCATATATTCCACCTAAGAGCTCACATGTATTTGATTTTAATGATTTTGATTTCTTTGATCAAATCGAAGGTGGAATAGAAAAGTATAGGCCACTTGGGAAGACAATTATTTTGGGCGATCTCAATAGCAGAACGGGTAATTTACTAGATACATTTAGCTTTGATGCGTACATCGATAGCGATGACAGCCAAATGTCATGTGATGTTTACATTCCTCCACGTGCAAATAAAGATCACGTGACCGATACACACGGGTGGCGTTTAATCGAGCTATGTCTGACTACATCCTTAGTTATAGGTAACGGGCGATTATGTAACGATCTCTGTGTAGGAGAATACACGTTTCAATCAATAAATGGGACGAGTACTGTCGACTATCTTCTTTTGTACAACAGACCCCCAGCAAAGCTATTGAAAAAGTGTCCTGATAACGGTTGTAAGTGGACACTTTTGTACGCACGTGATTCTTGTGGTTAAAACCTATCTACCTAGGATTTGAATTGGGTGAACCAAGGGGAAAACATTTTGTACTCATTTGTGAAATATTCATTTTTAGTCAAAATTAAAAGTCTACAACGTACTGTCGTACAAGTAAGATACATGTACTCGTCTTACTACCAAAGTGTCTTCTTACAACCGTTATCAGGACAGTTTGTTCGCATGACCTCAGACAAGTGTCCTCGGCTACGCCTCGGACACGTCTTCGGTCATGCGAACAAACTGTCCTGATAACGGTTGTAAGAAGACACTTTGGTAGTAAGACTCGTACTGTATCTATTACATAAATCCGTGCGATTTTCAATATGTAACAGATTTTACCGTGGTCGAGCCGAATGAATATTCAGATCATTCTGCGTTAAAAGTAGGGTTTGCACGTGTAAACGAAAATATTGGTATCTCGAGCAATAGACAGGCAACTAACCATCGCGTTAAATGGGATGATTCTAAAGTCGATACATTCAAAAATTTGATAGCTAGTAAACACGAGCAAATTACCCAAATGACTTTTTCGATTGAAACTAATAGTAACATTGATCAAATTGCAAATGATTTTACTCAGTTCATGCAAGAAAATACATTTAAGGTATTTGAAATACAAAATAAACCGCGGAATAAAAAACGACCGCTGCAGAAAACATGGTTCAACGAGGCGTGTTATAGAGGCAGAAAAGATTTCAAATTGGCTAGGAATAAATTCTTAAAAAATAGAAACCCAGAAAATAGGCAGTCTTTTCTAAGCAAGAAAAATCAATTTAACAAAATAAAAATGAGAGAAAAACGGAAATACAAACAAATATAAAAAGGAAGGTAATTATCTAACAAATTTAAGTAAAACAAACTCAAAGAAATTCTGGAAAAACATAAAACAACAGTATAAACAAAAAACACAATTGTCCGAAACACTTGATGTCAATGATCTTTTTAATCATTTCGATCAGCTATATAGTGATAATAATTCAAATGATACAACTGATACAAACGGAAATGATGATTCAATCATTCATGATGAAGAGCTAGACGGGCAGATAACGATTGATGAATTAAAGCGTGCAGTTTTCTCATAAAAAGACGGTAAGAGTAGCGGTATCGATAATCTCACTGCTGAAGTTTTTAAAGCTTGCTTCGATGAAATCTCTTGTTCTTTGCTAAAACTATTCAATAGGCTATATTCAAAAGGCGAATACCCCAAAATATGGGGTGAAGGTATTATAATACCGATTTATAAAGGAGGAAATATTGAAGAAGCAAAAAATTACAGAGGCATTACGCTGATAAATATAATAGCGAAAACATACTCACAGATACTGTTAAACAGATTAACAAAATGGTCATCTAAATATGAAAAAATAATTCCTAACCAATTTGGATTCCAGAAAGGTAAATCAACAATCGATTGCATCTTCGCACTACAAGCAATTATCTCAAAAACATTAAATGTAAAGAAAAACATATACTGTGCCTTTGTTGACTTTGAAAAGTGTTTCGATAAGCTAGACATATTTTATATATGGCAAAAGCTTAAACAAGAAAATGTTAGTTCACAATTTGTTCAAGCTATGCAGTCAATGTATGAAGTGGTTAAATCTCTTGTTAGGTTTAAATCTAAAACTTCAGGCTTCCTAGAGTCCAATATGGGTGTCAAGCAGGGGGACCCCAGCTCTAGTCTGATGTTTTTATTTTTTGTGAATGACTTATTGTCAAATATAGATTCAAATATTGATGGTCTTTTCAGTGTAGAAGAAGTGAAAACTTACTTGATAATATTTTGTGATGATGCAGTATTGTTTGCTGAAACCCCAGAAGCTTTACAATCCCTTCTAAATGATCTTCAAAACTGTTGCTTAAAATGGAGACTAAAAATAAATACAGATAAAACAAAGGTAATGATTTTCGAAAAAGGGCGCCATACTAGACATGTATTTACAATTAATGATAAAAAACTCGTTATAGTAGATTCATTTAAATATTTAGGGATGCATCTATTCAAAAACGGCGGATGGTCCAGAACACAAAAAAGACTAGCAAAACATAGCTATCCAGCATTACACAATTTATTCATAGTTTTCAACCAACTTGAATTAAAGATTAAGGAAAAATGTACACTATTTGACACTCTTGTTGCAACAGTCCTGAATTACAGCGCAGAGGTGTGGGGTTTTCAAGATAGCAAAGTCATTGAACAAGTGCATTGTAAATTTTTGAGAAAGATTTTGTGCGTAAAAAAATCTACAAATCTCGATGGTTTATACGGGGAGATACCCATTATTCATACGGAGAAAGATGATTATGGTGAAATATTGGATAAAGGTTCTATCTACAAATAGTTCACTCATTAAACAATTATATCATATGATGCGAGCAGATGCTGACATTGGACAGACATATAATCATACAAACTGGGCCTTCCAAATTAAAACTATTCTTTCAGAAATTGGAATGTACGATACTTAGCAATTCCAAAATAACTTGCTATATGACCTGCCAACTTATGAATTGATAAAGCGACGTATCCTCGATGTATATATGCAAAATTGGTATTCTCATATAAATAATTCTAGACGACTAGCGTCATATTGTATATACAAACATATGTTTTGTAAAGAATTATATCTAGATTGCATTAATATCAATAAATTCAGAATTTCTCTTACAAAATTTCGATTGTCATCACATCAGCTAGCCATTGAGACTGGCAGACATAGGAATATATCTTTGGAAAATAGAATATGTATGCATTGTAATCAAAACGTCATTGAAGACGAATATCATTTTTTGCTGGTGTGTTCTAAGTACAGAGAACTAAGGACAAGGTTCTTCAAACCATACTATTGCCACTGGCCAACTTTGAATAAATTTGAATTGCTTATGTCTACACAGTCAAAAAAAAACTTAGAAATTTGTCTAAATATATATATTATGCATCACAATTAAGGACAGGCAATTAATATTTCATTTTGGGAAACTTTCTCAGTAAAACATAGTTAATTCAATATGTTTCAAAATATTACCCGTTACACATATGCTACGGTCAATTTTGTTTTTTAATATGCTTAATGTTTAATGTGTTTCGTCTTGATATGCGTCCTGTTATGTTTTGTCTTGTGGCTTTATCGTTTCTCGTTAGATGGTGTTTGATGCGGTGTTATTCCGTGTGTGGCTCTCCCTGTTTGACTATTTTTCCATATATACAGCATTAATTATGTAGATTCGTACTGATTCACAATCCTGTATTTGTATATGTACGGCTATATATGTGCTTTATGCAACTTTATGCCGAATAAATTTATGTTATGTTATGTTATGTTAATAAGGTTCATGGCAATTGAACTTGAAACTGATTGAGCAAAATAAAACAGCTTGTATAAATGTCAAAATATTCATGCGTCCGAAATGCATTAATTGAAGAATAGCAACTTGGTTTCTTCACCAAAAGTGGAAAACTGTCTTACAGCGCCGCACACTAAAGGACACGACACAAAAGATTCATCAAACATGAAACATCACTATTGCAAGATAAAACGTTTTGAAAAGCATAAAGATAAAACATTTACTATATAAAAATCAAAGTAGATCATAGGCAGACAACAGGAGGTCCGCCTTGGAACGGCCAATAGCCCAAAACTGCTACTTGGACTTTAAGAAGTTAATAATTCAAGAATATATTTGATATGTGTAACGGGTAATCATATGTGAAATATATGTGAAAAATATCCAATTAACAGCATATTATGTAATAAAAACTGCATTGTCTATGTAATACATATGCTACAGTGAGACCTTTATTGCAGGCAACTAGTTATACAAGTGTCGTGTGTATCACCATAAACATATACAGTGGTGTGCGGTGGTCTCGTGGTAACGCGCTGGACTATCAATCCGGAGGTCCGGAGTTCAGATCCCGGTTTTAGAGAAGCTTTTCAGCCTCTCCCACCGCACCTCCTATCCACCTAGGGGTTAAAATGGGTACCTGTGAGGGTCACTAGCCGATACTGCGGCTGCATGTGATTGCACCTTTTGTTCGCAGTGCCCAATATTGTAGGCGCATGACTCAATGTCCAGGGGAGTAAATGTACAGTCGGCTGAGCGGTCCTTCGGACTGAAAGAAGACTATAACTAGGTACTTGCTTTTTTTTTTTTAAAAAACACTCTTAACAGGAATTCTAGTAAAGAAGATTATTGACACGTTTAGGCAGGTGACTAGAGGAGCTTTCTCTGCATGACTGACTTTAACTCTGCAGTAAGCTGCTACCTGCCTCCAAGACCGATAGTTATACTCAATTGAACGTCCGGTTTAGGGGGTTATAGTGTAGAAGAATATTACATGTAGTTGTCCAAGTTATTATCTCATAACTATTTCTCTTCCCTGGTCCCTCGGGACATCCTCAAACACTTAAAGTCTTTCCACCCAGGACACTTTGTCCGACACCTTGTTGCTCCTCGAACGTATAATACGTTATGTGGTGGAATGTATATATTCAGGCTAGACATGTCCATAATAACTGCCAGTCTTTGTTTCTATACAAGATATGTATCCATGTGTTCAAAAGAAACAAGCACATATGCGGATTATATTTACATATACGGAATACAGTAAATGCCTCTGAACAAGATTATTTAAAAAATATTTATTTAGCATAAATATCGGTGCTCGAGGCAGGTGGCAGATTAATGCAGTTGGAAAGTTATGTAGAAAGATCCTCTAGGAGCTTTCTGCGTGACATTCACCCTGCATTAATCAGTCACCTGTGTGTATCGTTAATATGAATCACTTTGTTCTAATCCCGGCGTGTTAAATTGTTTATCGTCTATTAATATTGCAAATATCCCTTGTTTTAATATATCAAAAGGCAAATTCTTTTTGACATAATTTGTTTGTTTCTACGTACCTAGTTTTCATTAAGACATGGTCTGTCTTGAAAATGGTAATCCTATATTCCATAATTCATGTTATACTATAGGTAATGACATGAATTGTGATGGTAAAGTAGCTGAAGTTTAATATTCTGAAAATGGGTGATCCTTCGAAGGCAAAAGTAGAAATGCAAAAAGAGATAATTGCGGACTCGGTTTTATTGAGTATGTTCATGAGTAGTAATTAAAAGTGCAACACTACTCACGCCCCTAGCACCGGCTTAAGCAGTATTCAATGTTCAAAACGATTAATATCAAAGCTAATGATCCCGAAGGACCAGAAAATATAACAACACTGAGAATGAAGTAATACATGTAACGGTACATGAACACTGTAGAAACTGTAGAATCATATCAGCATAATTCCGTAAGCAAACAGAGCAGATCCTGATCAGACGGCTCCTATAGGAGCCATCTTTCCCTGGTCAAATCTGTCTGAAAAGGTGTTAACATGCGTATAAGAGAGTAAAGTGTTAAATGTCCCACAATTTATGTTATGCTGGAAATGACTCTCTAGTCTATGAATGATTCAACGAACAAGAAGGTAGAAGGCAGTTTCTGTATTTTTCCCCCCTACATTGGATACTTTAGTCAGACATGTTCCATTGTGACTGATCTATGTATACACTGTTTTCGAATGTCTAGTTTCTTATTTTCCAAAGATGAAACATACAGTGTGATTGCTTAACATTTCACTCCATGAATATTAATTTAAGAAATAATGGCATCATGAATATTAATTAGGCCAACTGTTATAATAGCATATGCACAAAAGAATGTTTGATTATGGTAGAAACTATTGAATAAGATTTATATCATTCAATAAGCAAATAGAGCAGACCCTGAACAGACGTTTTCTATAGGAACCGTCTGATCGGAGTCTACTCTGTTTTCAAAACAATGGAAAGGCGTATTTATGGTGTAAAGGGTTATATGTAACGGAAAGGTATAAAATGGAAGGAAGGCCACTAAAAATGTAAACACAATACAGATACAGATATGTCACCACGATGAGAACTCGATGGCTGGGTCCGTGGTTGGTCAGATGCTTGAAAATAATCTCAGACTAACACAAAAAATTTCATAATCTCAGGACCTGGTTGAGAAATTGAGGATAGAGAAAAACCTCTCGACAATGACCAATCAAACGGGGTCTGTTTCTTTATATCAAAATATGTACTTTTACTGAAAGTTTATCTGAATCAGAACGTGCCATTTGTTTTCAAAACTTCTGTAACTCTTTGCAAGCTAACTTATGCGAACTATTGGTTCAAGATGAGATACTGGTTAGCCTAACATACTCTCATAGTATCCAAACGTTTTGGCATTACAGTACAACCTCTCTATAACGGTCACTAAATTGTGTTAATTATTTGGTATTTAGGGCAGGTGGCTGCATAAAGCAAGGTGAAAGTAAATCAGAACGCTCCTATAGGAGCGTTCTGTTTTACTTTCACCTTGCTTTAATCAGCCACAGCCACCTGCCATTAACACAAAATACTTGATGTAATTTAGTGGCCGTTGACGAGACATTTTACTGTATACCAATAGTTGGTGCTCAAACCGCAATATGAACGAAATGCCTGCTTACATTTGGATCTTGTGTAATGTCGACTATTTTCGATTCGACCAAGCCTTCGAGAAGCTACTGACCGACATTGAGAAATGATTGACTAAGTGTCAAACAGCTCGGTTCCTGATGAAACCCGATGTTATCGGCCTTTCATCTCGATCCAACGAAATATTGAGAAATGATTGACCAAGTGTCAATCTGCGTGGTTCCTGATGATACCGCGAGGCACTCGGCGTTTCATCAAACTGTTTGCAACTGCATTTATTTCAGGTCGCTGTTATCGAGATGATGTTTATAAGACAACTGAAGGAAGAACGGCTCTCAGAACTGCGGCAAACGACAAGACATGCAGACATTTGCAAAGACTTATACAAAATACATCCAATGTCTGAATTTTAAAGCAACTTCTGAGCAAAACACAAAGTATAAAACAATGTATTCCCATGCTCAAATATCATCAACCGAGACCGAGATACATTGGTTGGAGATTCATTTTCACTGTTTCCATTATTCAAAATGAATATGTATTCCATCTGCACGCAAGCAATGCATCTGTGATTACTACAGTAAACCTTGTCGTCCACAGGGACAATTAATTTTTTCTGTGTTATCCCTTTACTCCATAAATACACATTTCTACGTCTTTACAAACAGAGTAGACCCAGATCAGACGGCCCCTGTAGGAACCGACTGATTAGGGTCTGCCCTGTTTTCTTATGATATGGATATACATGGAAGTCTACAGTTTCTGCCATGGCCAAAATTTCCTATGTGCATGTGCTGTTATAATAATTAATTTAATGGATATGCATGATTTCATTATTTCTTGCATGAATATTCATGGAGTAAAGGGTGGCAGCAGAATGTAGGACGGGTGTCATGCCGAACGCTCCCCTAGGAGCTCGTCCTGTATTAAACCACCGCCTGCTCTGATCGATCGCCAAATTCATTCATAAAATGGTTGTTATAGACAGGTTTTACTGTGTATCATAGTTTGCAAACAACTACAGTAGAACCCCTCTAATGCAATCACTTAAATAATTACTATAGCTGTTTTTATAAGCAGGTGGTTGTTTAATGCAGGACCTATAGGAGCTTTCTGCATAACTTTCGTCCTGCATTAAGCTACAACCTGCCTATGCCAGACAGAATTATGCCGCTTTTTGGTGGTCGCATTGGTGTTGGTTTACTGTACAATCAAAATGATATGCCGAGGTTGACACTCCGCTTGAAAGTTTGAAAGGAAATTAAACAAAACCCTTGTACAGGAAAGATGTGATACCGATGACAATTACTTAGCAAAGACTTGGTTATTGGTTTTGGTTTTTTGTTTGGTTTTTTATTTGTGGGGGAGCATTACTGGAGTAATTTACATGTGCACGTTTTATGTTCCGTTGTTTTTAACTCGGCTAATGAAAACGAAAACATTTTCAATTTTAAGAGTTCGGATTTGGATAAAACTATGCAATGCAATTGTTCTCAAATGCTCAGGCAGATGAAAAAGCAAGCAGCAAAAACTTCAAAATGTTCTTGTGTAAATTATCCCCTACAGTCACGCAATGAATACAGTGTGACTTGAGAAGACATCTTATTGCTGATATTTTACTCCATGAATATTCTTGTTAGAAAAATGACACCATAAATGTTAGTAATTTATATTATTGTTTAGAATGCTGTATGAATACAGGATATGTTTGTCATGGCAGTAACCTTAGAATATCATAAAGCAAACAGAGAAGACCCTGATCAGATGGCACCTGTAGGAGCCGACATATCTGGGTATGCTTCGTTTGCAAAGGCGTTAAAATGCTTTTCATTGACAACCATTTCCCTTATGTAAGCGAATTTTCACGCATCTGCAAACAGAGTAGACCCAGATCAGACGGCTCCTATAGGAGCCGTCTGATCAGGGTCTGCTCGGTTTGCTTATGGTGTAATATGGAGCCAAAATGTCCTTTGTTCATATGCCATTATAAAAATAATAATATTATAAATATTCATGACGTCATTATTTCCTACATGAATATTCATCGGGGAAATGGTTAAGAATTAAAGGCAAACCTCAAAGTTTGATGTGGCACAATTAGTCAATATATAATATTCACGAACGACATAAGCATGTAAAACGATTAGTATTACAACTATAAATTTGATTATAAAACGTACATGTAGTACTTCGTGATTATCTACCTCATGACTATTGACCAGATACAACAATGAAGCTTGTTCTCTTGCTCTGGATTGTCCATTTTTGTGTAAATAATCCATTAACTCAGAGCAATAGATTATTACCTGGATATTTCGGCTTTATCGCAAAGCCTTCGTCAACACACTGAGATGTGGTCAGTGGGTGTCACATGACTTTGAGTCGTCGTCCTCTACATGGAACATTTTGAAAAAGAGGCATTGGACACAGCCCGAAACCCACCCTCTATGTGGTTTAGATATGTGGATGATACCATGACCAAACTTCATGAGTACGGAGACTGCTCTCCTGAAAGTTCAGAACGACATCCTTCAATCCCTAGATAAAAACGAAATAACAGTTCTGGTCATGCTTGACTTATCGGCTGCATTTGACACTATCGATCATGAAACTCTGCTAAAACGCCTGAGAAAAGACTTCAGAATTATTGGAAAACCTCTTGAGTGGATAACCTCCTACCTGAATGACCGCTATCAAATAGTCTCAGTAGATGGAGAACTGTCCACCCCAGTTAAAATGGAATATAGCGTGCCACAGGGTTCCGTCCTAGGACCAAAACACTACATCATGTACACGAAACCTGTCGGCTCAATCTGCAGAAACCATGGGCTTAATCACCATTTCTATACCGATGACTCACAATTATACCTGTCCTTTAAGCCCAAGGGCATATCCTGTCAACTGGAGGCTTTATCGCGAGTTGAGGACTGTCTCAAAGAAGTAGTCTCTTGGATGCATCAGAACATGCTGAAGCTCAATACTGACAAGACTGAGGTCATTCTGTTTCATACAAAAAACACGGAAGTACCTGCAGAGGTTAGTGTGCAAGTAGGACCCTCTAAAATCAGGCCATCTTTGTGTATAAAGAATCTCGGTGCATGGCTCGATTCACAAATGGATATGACATCACATGTCAATTCCGTGTGTAGGTCTAGTTATGCACAGCTCCGACAAATAGGCCATATTAGAAAGTACCTCTCACCTGATGCTACCAAGACTTTGGTAAACTCTCTTGTTACATCGAAAATAGACTACTGCAATTCACTGCTGCATGGGATTTCAAACAACTCACTGCGTAAATTTCAAAGAGTGCAAAACACAGCAGCCCGCATCATAACCAGAACTTCTCGATATAATCATATCACGCCGGTTTTGAAGGAACTTCACTTGCTTCCAGTTCAACATCGGATTGAATTCAAAATTCTGACTCTTACGTATAAAGCCATGCACAATGAATCTCCCAAGTACATTGTCGACATGCTTGACGTATACAGGCCGCGCAGAGAGTTAAGGTCAGCAAGCAGATCATTGTCGTTGGTTGTGCCAAAAAGTCGTAAGGTAAAATACGGTGAGAGAAGTTTCATGCATGCAGCTCCGAAACTTTGGAATGTCATTGGCATGTTTCAAAAGGTGTCTGAAAACGCACTTTTTCAACATTTGTTACTAGGACAGTTTTGTTCAGAATGGGAATGGCTTTCAGCCAACCTATTAAGCTAACAGATTACCCAATAGTCATGTACAGTGGCAACTAAGCTAAGGATAGGAATGGCTTTCAGCCAACCTATTAAGCTAACAGTTGACCCAGTAGTCATGTACAGTGGCAACTGAGTTCAGGATAGGAATGGCTTTCAGCCAACCTATCAAGCTAACAGTTGACCCAATAGTCATATAAATGGAATGATTTTCAGTCAGCCCATTTATTCTAATTTATGATATTGATGAGCATGGCTTTCAGCCAACTTGTCTGTATCAAGTTTGTTAATATAGATTATTCTAATTTGTGATATTGATGAGCATGGCTTTCAGTCAACTTGTCTGTATCAAGTTTTGTTAATACAGATTATTCTAATTTGTGATATTGATGAGCATGGCTTTCAGTCAACTTGTCTGTATCAAGCTTGTTAATATAGTTTATTCTAATTTGTGATATTGATGAGCATGGCTTTCAGTCAACTTGTCTGTATCAAGTTTGTTAATACAATTTATGCTATTTCTTGCGGATAGTGATTTTATATCTATTGTATATCTTTTGCTTATCTTTCACTGACCGGGTGGAAAATCATGTAGTTCCTTCCGGCTAGCGATTTCATATATAGTGTACATCTTTCATTGTCTGGATAGATAATCATGCGGATGGTTCCGGTTAGTGATTTTATCCATGTGAAGCGCTTTTGAACGCACATATCCAGTGTGAAAAGAGCGCTATATAAATGTGGTATAATAATAATAATAATAATAATAATAATGAGTACCACATAGAGGAGTTCTCCAATCACTTAAACTCCATTGACAAGCACATCAAGTTCACCTCAGAGAGTGAAGAGGATGGGAAAATTCCATTTCTTGACACATGTGTCCATATCAAGGATGACGGTTCCACTAAATCACAGTCTACAGGAAGCCTACTCACACTGACAAATATCTAAACTTTGGCCCAAATCACCACCAAGAGCACAAGAGATCTGTGGTAAGAACCTTGTTCCATCGAGCTGATGAATTAGTCACAGAGGACTCAGACAAAAAGAAGGAAAAAGATCACGGTCCATGCTTATAAAGCTTTTAGTTGAGTCTGAGTTTCGTTCTCAGGCTTTTGATTGGTCAGATTTGAGTTCTCAAGCTTTTGATTGGTCAGATTTGAGCCAAAGGCTCAAATCTGACCAATCAAAAGCTTGAGAACGATCTCAGACTCAACTAAAAGCTTTATAAGCATGGACCCTGGTCAAGTGTACACTACGGGCCAATGGCTACCCGGAGTGGATGTTTACAATTCCTAACAAACACCAAAAAAGGACAAGAAACAACACCAGCAACACCAAAAGAGACCAAATGTCGGCATCCCCTATATCCGAGGCACCTCTGAAATTTTGCACAGAATTTTCAAACAACATGGGGTTAACATGTACCACCGCCCATTCAACTCCATTCGCTCTCAAATCACACATGTGAAAGACAAGACGGACAAATTGAAGACATGTGGCGTAGTTTATTATGTAAAGTGCGAGCAATGCAAACATGACTATGTTGGAGAGACAGGTAGACCTCTAAAAACAAGACTAAAAGAGCATGTGTCTAGATCCAATTCAGCTTTACATGAACACTGTGAAGCCACTGGTCACCACATTGACCCGCGCAACACCAAGGTCTTGACGTCAGAAGACACGCATCTTAAACGTAGAGTGAAAGAAGCCATTCTAATAAAACAGCGGCGACCATCACTCAACCGAGACGAGGGACTGGAACTGCCAACAGTGTATGATCCTCTCCTTGTGTCACGTGACGACTCAAAGTCATGTGACACCCACTGACCACATCTCAGTGTGTTGACGAAGGCTTTGCGATAAAGCCGAAATATCCAGGTAATAACCAATTGCTCTGAGTTAATGGATTATTTACACAAAAACATATTGACCAGGGTAACGGTTAACACGACCAGTGGCAGTGCGTAAGACGAAAAACGATAATATGTTGTGTTTGTTCTGGTGGTTTGTTTGTAGTTGTTATATTAACAGTAGACATACGACAACGTATGAATTCAGTACAGATGTATATTCGCCGACAATGCTGGCCTGTGAATATACAAGCCTGTGTGTCCAATTAGGACGCGACTTATCTAAACATCCAGGGGACAATTTTCAAACGGGGTTGTAAGCATTAAATTGGCCATGTACATGTATATTAGTGTTGCCAATGTGTTATTACGATAACCACTTACCTCACAGGCTAATTTCAGACGTAACCTCTCCGAATAAATCTACTGAAAAAAGAGCATTTACTAGAGAAAGGAACATTTTGGAATTGTGTAGTTTCGAAACCATCGCAATGAACAGATCATTTACTCCCAATGCTTCTCTTTCATGCATGCTTTGATTTTCCGGTACTTTTTAACTCTTTACTGAACAAATTTGCATGTAAATAATGACATTATGAGTTTTAAGTAGCTTGCTTTTATAATGGTAAATAAATACTAGGGTATTTTGTCATGCCAGACAAAGGTGTCCGATGCATGCTTGGACTCACTCATGTACCCCCCCCCCCCCCCCCCCCCCGCAAAATAAAATGTGATCGAAGTATGTTAAACTAGCCTAAAACTATCTATTTGAACCTTAAACCACTCCGAAAAACAAGAAAAACACGACCCGGAAAAAATTCCTTTCGGGTCTATATATGTATTGAAAGGTACCTAACTACGTCAGATCAGCGGCGGAAAATACAACAGTCATGTTTTTTAAAGTCTTACAGCAAAGCCAATGCAACACCGATTTCAATCATTTTGGTCTTGATCCGTTCCAAATTCCATATATTAAGCGACACAGTTACTGCTTTCCTTGAATATTGCTCCGTCTTGTAGCTGCAAGACCGCGATTTTGAAAATACGCTAGAGCGAAACGATGTGACTCCCGCCAGAAGGCATAGAAGTATATAGGGGGATCTGTATTCGTTTAACTTTTCAACAAAAACGCGAATTACGCTGAAACACATTCGAAAAACATTCAACTCACTGCAGTTAAAACGTTGCTGGCTATTTCCAGTCTGCTACGAGACGCCAGTTTTCTTTCTCCTACTTTCGTTTTGAACGGAGGTGGCCATTTCGCTGTGGCCCGGAAGTAGCAGTCAATTTGCATATCGAATAGTTTATGAGCCGGGTCACAGCAAAATGGTCGCATCCGTTCAAAAAGAAAGTTGGAGAAAGAAAACTGGCGCCTCGTAGCAGACTGGAAATAGTAAGCGACGTTTTAATTGCGGTGAGTTTAATGTTTTTCGATAGTGTTTCACCATAATTCGCGTTTTTGTTGAAAAGATTAACGAATACAGACCCCCCCCCCCCCCCCCCCCCCTATATACGTCTATGCATCCTGGCGGGAGTCACATCGTTTCGCTCTAGCGTTTTTTCAAAGTCGCGGTCTTGCAGCGACAAGACGGAGTATTATTTTAGGAAGGCACTACTTGTGCCGCTTAGCATATGGAATTTGGAACGGATCAAGATCAAAATGATTGAAATCAGTGTTGAATTGGTTTGCTGTAAGACTTTGAAAAACATGACTGTTGTATTTTCCGCCGCTGATCTGACGTAGTAAGGTACCTTTCAATACATATATAGACCCGATAGGAATTTTTTTCCGGGTCGTGTTTTTCTTTTTTTTTCGGAGTGGTTTAAGGTTCAAATAGATAGTTTTAGACTAGGTTTTTTTTTTTTGTTTTTTTTTTTTTTTGGGGGGGGGGGTGTTCCGTGGGTGAGTCCAAGCATGCATCGGGCACATTTGATGCCAGAAACTGTAGAATCATGTCTATATTATTTTAAAGCAAACATAGCAGATACTGATCAAACGGCACCTACAGGAATCATCTCATCTTAGTCTATTATGCTTGCAAATGCATTAAGGGGGTTCTATGAAGTAAAAATTGATTTGAGGCTCAATAACATTGTGCTTTTCGAAATTAACGTCAGACGTTGCATTTGAACATGTTCATTTACGAAAGGTCGGTTATGGCATTTCACTATACACACTTCATACTTCAAAGTTCACACGATAAAATGCTCTTAAAATCTTATCGAACATTTATACTTCAACTTCATAATTCACAATTCACACTTCAAATTCAAACATCACACTTCAAATTTCACACTTCAACCTTCACACTTCAATCTTCACAATTTCTCTACCACGTGGTTTGACGTCATCGGCTAATCAATTTGCGCAGATAGCACATGACCGCCATTTTTTAACAGCGTAACAAAGATATAATGGCCCAGATTGTGTACATCCTGGTGTGTTTCAGATGGTTTAGAACCTTATCAGGGGGTTCCTTTATGACAGCTCTGATCAAGGTCTTCACTATTTGCATAGGATAAGTATACTCCTCACAGGCATTCTGTTTGTAAATGATGTGTATACTCATCGCTAGGGATAAATGGATTATAGAAGAATAGCACTAACAGCAATACGCTTTTTTAAATTTATTTAACATTTGCAGAAATCCTAACATTTAAATTGGTGATTTGTATCGAGTCTTCAATTACTGCCAAGCATTAAAAAACAGCGAAAGATATAAATTCCTCCAACCCCTCCAAATTCGATCACCCTACAAAAAACGCAGGAAAATCTCACGACGTAATTCGTGTGTATATGGTAACTGTGAACCGTGAAGTTTGAAGTTTAAAGTTTGAAGTTTGAAAGTTTGAAGTGTGGAGTTTTAAGTGTAAAGTGTAAAGTGTGAAGTTTCAAGTTTGAAAGTGTGAAGTTTGAAGTCACCATCGGTCTTTCGTATTCATTTCTACTGTTAACTGAATTTTGCTCCGATTGAAAGAAACGGCAACTTGTGTATTAATGTTAGTTGGTTATTTAAACTTTGTTACTATTTTTCTGTTAAAGTTCTTGATTGCAGTCTGTAATCATCCTTCTTAATCTTTCGCACCATTAACACGCCCTTTTACGCATTTGCAAACAAAGTAGACCTAGATCAGACGGACCCTACAGGAGCTGTCTGATCAGAGTCTACTCTGTTTGATTACGGAATTATATACATCTAATTCCACAGTTTCTGCCGGTGTCAAACTTTTATTATTTATTATGCTATAATAAATATAATACTTATTGATATTTATAAATACATTATTTATTTCATAAATATTCATGGAGTAAAGGGATAATCAGCATCCACACAACAGTGGCTGGCCGCTATACAACTGCTGGTGTAACACCGCCGTGAAACCTAACACATCCCCCAGCATCCACACAACAGTCACTGGCCGCTATACAACTGCTGGTGTAACAGTGCCGTAAAACCCAACACACCCATCCTAACAACAGTCACTGGCCGCTATACAACTGCTGGTGTAACAGCGCCGTAAAACCCAACACATCCACCAGCATCCACACAGCATATCTGGCCGCTATACAACTGCTGGTGACACAGCGCCGTAAAACCCAACACATCCATCAGCATCCACACAACAGTCACTTGGTGCTACACAACTCCTGGATCCACAGCGCCGTGAAACCCAACACATCCATCAGCATCCTCACAACAGTCACTGGCCACTATACAACTCCTAAACCCAACACACCCATCCTCACAACAGTGACTGGCCGCTATACAACTGCTGGTGTAACAGCGCCGTAAAACCCAACACATCCATCAGCTTCCTAACAACAGTCACTGGCTGCTATACAACTGCTGATATCACAGCGCCGTAAAACCCAACACATACACCAGCATCCACACACCAGTCACTGGCCGCTATACAACTGCTGGTGTAACAGCGCCGTAAAACCCAACACATCCATCAGCATCCTCACAACAGTCACTGGCCGCTATACAACTGCTGGTGCCACAGCGCCGTAAAACCCAACACATCCACCAGCATCCACACAACAGTCACAGGCCGCTATACAACTGCTGGTGTAACAGCGCCGTAAAACCCAACACATCCATAATCATCCTCACAACAGTCACTGGCCGCTGCTGGTGTCACAGCGCCGTAAAACCCAACACATCCACCAGCATCCACACAACAGTCACAGGCCGCTATACAACTGCTGGTGTAACAGCGCCGTAAAACCCAACACATCCATCAGCATCCTCACAACAGTCACTGGCCGCTATAATACTGCTGGTGTCACAGCGCCGTAAAACCCAACACATCCACCTGCATCCACACAACAGTCACTGGCCGCTATACAACGGCTGGTGTAACAGTGTCGTAAAACCCAACACACCCACCAGCATCCACACAACAGTCACTTGGCGCTATACAACTGCTGGTGTCACAGCGCCGTGAAACCCAACACATCCACCAGCATCCACACAACAGTCACTGGCCGCTATACAACTGCTGGTGTAACAGTGCCGTAAAACCCAACACACCCATCCTAACAACAATCACTGGCCGCTATACAACTGCTGGTGTAACAGCGCCGTAAAGCCCAACACATCCATCAGCATCCTCACAACAGTCACTGGCCACTATACAACTCCTGGTGTCACAGCGCCGTAAAACCCAACACATCCATTAGCATCCACACAACAGCCACTTGGCGCTATACAACTCCTGTTTCCACAGCGCCGTAAAACCCAACACATCCATCAGCATCCTCACAACAGTCACAGGCCACTATACAACTCCTGGTGTAACAGCGCCGTGAAACCCAACACATCCATCAGCATCCTCACAACAGTCACTGGCCGCTATACAACTGCTGATGTCACAGCGCCGTAAAACCCAACACATCAACCAGCATCCACACACCAGTCACTGGCCGCTATACAACTGCTGGTGTAACAGCGCCGTAAAAACCAACACATCCATCAGCATCCTCACAGCAGTCACAGGCCGCTATACAACTGCTGGTGTCACAGTGCCGTAAACACATCCATCAGCATCCTCACAACAGTCACTGGCCGCTATACAACTGCTGGTGTCCCGGCGCCGTAAAACCCAACACATCCATCAGCATCTTCATAACAGGCACTGGCAACTATACAACTGCTGATGTCCCGGCACAGTAAAACCCAACACACTCATCCTCACAACAGTCACTGGCCGCTATACAACAGCTGCTGTCCTGGCGCCTTAAATCCCAACACATCCATTCCCACAACAGTCACTGGCCTATATACAACAGCTAGTGTCACGGCGCCGTAAAACTAAACACATCCATCAGCATCCTCACAACAGTGCCGTAAAACCCAACACATCTATCAACATCCTCACAATAGCCACTGGCCCATATACAACTCCTGGTACCACAGCGCCGTAAAACCCAACACATCCATCCTCACAACAGTCACTGGCCGCTATAAAACTCCTGGTACCACAGCACCGTAAAACCCTACACATCCATCCTCACAACAGTCACTGGCCCATATACAACTCCTGGTACCACAGCACCGTAAAACCCTACACATCCATCCTCACAACAGTCACTGGCCCATATACAACTCCTGATGTCACAACGCCGTAAAACCCAACACATCCATCAGCATTCTGTAATTAGTTTGACCGTTCACAAATCAACAAACACAGTTATATATTTCCATGCAGCGAACGTTGGCATTTGTGGGTGGATATTATGTTAATTAAGTTGTGTTCTCATCGGACAACATTAAACGGGCATTTCGTCGTCTGCCAAACCAAAAACAGTATCACTTGTTATCTAATCAAACACACACACAACACACACGCGCACGCGCGCGCGCACACATACACACACGCACACCACCACCACCACTACTGCGCGCACATACACACATACTTCGAAAATAACAGACCTAAACACGAGTCCCTTGAACGCAGATAACGTAATGAATTAACCATGGGCATCTACTGAAATATTTTGACAGTCTTTTCTAAACCTGATCAAAATTATATCGCTTATGTATGTAGTCTCAATCCGTTTGGAACTAAACTCGCAAACAACCAAATTTAAAAATAAACGCTTTTAGGCCGTTCGTTTTGGAGTTAACTGACGATTAACCCTTTCACCGCCAATGTCGCCTTTATGCACCACGACAAATAGTGCAGTCCAAGATCAGACGCCGCCTTTTCAAGGCGGCATTTGATCAGGCACTTCAGCTTTTGTCTCAATCTCTATTTCTATACATGTGCTTTATTCCTTTTAAATTTGCATTTATCTATCGCATTTCCTTATTGTACCAAATGATTTAACAAAGTTGGATTGCAGACGACAATTAGAAATTTGGCGCCAAAAGGGTTAAAGATAGTTTTTAAAGTGTATCAGAAACGATAAACTCTAATCATCAGTCGGTACCATGCACTGCGTCACTCGTAATAGTTCAGAACGTGATATTTAACTATGGAATGCGGATCGGGACATACAAATTGCTAAATGTTAATTGCTAATTTGCCAGTTAACAAATGATAATTGCTTTTCTTCTCTCTTTTTTTGGAAGTTGCTAAATGCCAGTTGCTAAATGCTAATTATTATTTTTTCCAGTTGCTAAATGCCAATTGTTACTTTGCTAGTTGCCAAATGCCAATTGCTACTTTGCCAGTTGCCAGATGCCAATTGTATTTGCCAGTTGCAAAATGCCAGTTGCTAAATGCAAGTTGCTAAATGCCAGTTACTAATTGCCATTTTTACATTAATTCTAGTTTCTTTTCTCTGAAGAGTGCTTTCCGGTATCCGGCAAATTTGATGATACGTTTAGTAGGTCAAGTACCGCCACCGCATTGCATTTTCAGGATCCAAGGATTAGACAGATCGGCGGGAAAACAGGTGAATACGTGAAAATAACACGTCCTATTTTTTTCATATTGCAAATGCGGCTTAGCAAATGGCAAGTGGCATGTTCCGAGCCGCATTTCATGATTTAACCCGTATAATGCTGATTTTTCAAATGGACTATTCCGAATTTCAAACAAGTCAAGCTTACGGTGAATATTAAGGGATTTTTCTATAGCAAAGTGTAACATGACAAACAGTGCTAACCCTGATGAGATGACTCCTTTAAGAGCATATCATCTGGGTCTACACCGTTTGCAAAGGACATTAGTCGACTCGTGTCCCGCACAGTAAGGGTTAATCTCAGTTTGTCTTAATCAAATCGATACCTACTGGTAACTCTTTCTTTCATATAAACGCCTTTTCACACATTTGCAAGAAGAGTAGACCCAGATCAGATGGCTCCTATAGGATTTGCTATATTTGCTTACGAAATGATATAGATATGATTCTACAGTTTCTACAATGGCCAAAATTTCCAATGACCATGTGCAATTGTAAAAATAATCTAATTAATACCCATGATTTCATCATTTCTGATATGAATATGCATGGAGTAAAGGGTTAAAGTAATAGAATTGCAAGAAAAAACAAGAAACGACCGTGGCTCCTCAGACACGTACGAAGACACATCTTAGCCCTTACTCTGTTGTAACTGCTCAAATTGGGATCTTGTGGCAATTTTGACTACTTCCGGTTATCAAGCCTTCGAGAAACGAATGACTAAGTGTCAAACAGCTTCGATCCTAATGATACGTTGAGTTACCCGGTGTCTCATCTGGATCCAAGCTGTTTGTAAAGGCGAGTCAGGATTTGGCTAGCGGGACAAAGGTGCATTATGTAAATGATATCGAATCAAGGACTGCTCTAACAGAAATTAGATTGTCTGAACACAAATTAGCAATTGAAGCGGTTGATGTAAGAAACCTAATTGGATCGATGTACTTTACTAGGCCACTTGAAGATATTCTAAATGAATACAATGTACTGAATTCATGCGTAAAAAACTGAGAGAAACGGGGTAGAAATGTGTCAAGAGCAAACGCAATAAATAATCATGCATTACCTTACGTAGTTGTTACGTCTTAACCCTTCGCTTGCTATTCACGTCAATATACCTACCTGTAAATAGTGAAGACCCAGATGAGACAGCTCCTCCAGGAGCTGTCTCATCAGGGTCTGCACTATTTACAAGTTGATTGTGCAACAAGTGCATTCCACAGCAGTGATTGCACAGCGATATACTTGTACACAGTGAAGATATATGTAATTATACAACAGGGCATGGGTAAAGAAGGAGAAATGTATTTTAAAATTCAGCAAGCGAAGGGTTAAAACGTTTATCTCTGGAACAGTCCCTACACAGCATTGATCGAAACAAAAGTAGTAAACATGGAAATATACTATCTCCTAAATTATT
Organism: Azorinus chamasolen; assembly: GCA_963576725.1. Classification (NCBI taxonomy): domain Eukaryota; kingdom Metazoa; phylum Mollusca; class Bivalvia; order Cardiida; family Solecurtidae; genus Azorinus; species Azorinus chamasolen. The sequence continues at coordinate 78,405,782 of OY755242.1, forward strand.
TCTTTTCAAACAGCATCAAAACATAAATTGTCTGTGCCAAACAATACCTTAATTCGTAAGTCGTATTTTAGTTTTATCAAATGAAGATAGACTGTCAGTTTCCGCTCCAAAATTGCGATATAAGCTACAATGGCATCAACTTGTACATGTTACCATGTGATTCTATTTACATAATAAGCTAGGCTATTTACATAGTGATATATTTAATGCCTGACTGCTTGACTTATTCCGATCAATATACAGTAAAACCCCTCTATAACGGCCACTAAAGTGTGTTAATTAGTTGGTATTTAGAGCAAGTGGCTGCTTAAAGAAAGGTGGAAGTAAAACAGAACGCTCCTATAGGAGCGTTCTGTTTTACTTTCACCTTGCTTTAAGCAGCCACCTGCCTTTAACACAAATTATTTGAAGTAATTTAATGGTCGATATAGAGAGGTTTTACTGTAGTACCTTAAACGATTTTGCATGTAATAAAACACTTGGTAGATGTATTGAATAATTCGATTGCAATATCTGACTACATTTACAAATTATAAATCCTACTTAACTCTTTCCTTCATATAAACGCATTTTCACGCAATTGCAAAAGGAATAGACTCAGATCAGACGGCTCCTATAAGAGCCGTCTGATCAGGGTCTGCTCTAGTTTGCTAAATGAAATAGGTAGATATGTTTCTTCAGTTTCAAAAATGGCTACAGTGTTTGTGCGGTGGCCTACTTGCGCGGTGGTCTAACGCGCTTGACTACTAATTCGGAGGTCCGGGGTTCAAATCCCGGTCCCTTCCGGAAATTTCAGAGGCGCTTTTCAGTGTCTCCCACACGCACCTCCTCTCCGCCCAGGGGTTAAAATGGGTAACTGTGAGGGTCACTAGCCGGTACCGCGACTGCATGAGTGTGCCACATGTTAGCAGTGCCCAATATTTTAGGTGAATGACTCAATGACCAAGGCAGTAAATGTACAGTCGGTTGAGCGGTCCTTCGGACTGAAAAAAGACTATAACATGGTACTTTAATTTTTTTACAGTATCCTATCGTCCATATTTCATTATAACAATTTTGTCCATGAAAAGTCAGTACAAATGTAGGTATTGAAATTTGGAATAAATATAGAACAGAGAAAGGCTTTAGAGCGTACGACCAAAACTATAGTTCTAATTTACGACAACCGGGCAGCCGATTTTTTATCGCACATTCAAGTTTAAAATCAATCCTTTACTCCATGAATGTTCATATAAGAATTAAATGCATCAATTGTTATAATAGCACATAGACACAGAAATTTGTAGCCATGACAGAAACTGTAGAATCATATCTATATTATAGCATACGCAAACAGAGCAGACACAGATCAAACTACCCCTACATGGGCCGTTTGATCTGGGTTTGCTCTGTTTGCAAAGGCGGAGAAAAAACTTTGTATGGGATAAAGACTTAAGACTGCAGTTCCGACCGTCGTTTGTTAGAACATAGCAGTCGCATGTTCTTGTTTAACCCATTACCGCATATGCTATTTTTAGATTCAACCTCTTTGAATAAATCTACCGAAAAGGAGCATTATCTAGAGAAACGGAAAACTTTAGTATTGTGTAGTTTGAAACCATTGTGATAAATAGAACAGTTGCTATCAAAATGGTGTCAACAGGTGACTTTTGCAGAGACGTCAAAAGGCGTCAATATGACGAAATGGGTTAAGACTAGGTTCGAAAATGTACTACAGGCATACTACAGACTTTCTTGTTTCATATTATTTAACCTTATTTAGATATAAATGACCCAAGTGCTTTGATAGAGTATTGGTTTTCGGACAGATATTCACTTTAAAGAAATGCATTTTCCCTTTGTTGGTGCCCCGTCTTTTCGTAGAATTGCATCTGCCATTTCATTGAGTCGGATTATTTCATAGAAATGCAGTTACTTTTTATAGAGTCGCATTCAGTTCCTTCGACAGGCAATAGTGCAAATCGAATGGTATTACCCCTGTGCAAGACATATACAACAAGACAACAATACATTTCAAGTCTGAATTCATTTCTATTACATTTAAAATATTCAGCAACGTGTCTGGTATAAAGCACAAATATTCATCATTTCAGTGCATAGTTGTAATCTATAATGTCCATGAACATCAAACTTAACTGCGGTGCGCAATGCAGTTGTCAAAACTGTAAATTATGTAATAACGTTTCAAAAAGAGTATCGATTCACTCCACTCCCTGTGTGAACTTCTTGACTATACATTGCCGTTCCCCATTGAATCAACACTAGACTGGCATCAAATGGAATATGTATATATACCACTAAAACACTAAGCAAACAAAAGTCTTTCTTAATGCAATGAGGAGAGCAATTTTACGTAAAATATAGTGATCAACTAGGCAAAATTGTATCATTTACAACAATTTAACATTAACTGAGTATCCGACATAATCGATGTAGATCTACTTAGTAAGTGTAGTATCAGTTTTTTCTGATTTCATTTCAAATTAACTGGTCAACGTTATGAGCTTACCTTAGAACCATGACTTACTTCAACTATAATATCGGATATATATTTTTAGATAAAACCTCTTTGAATAAATCTACCGAAAAGGAGCATTAACTAGAGAAAAGGAAATTTTTAGATTTTTGTAGTTTGAAACCATTGTGATAAATAGAGTATTTGCTCCTATAGGAGCAAATGCTCTATTTATCACAATGGTTTCACAAAGTGACTTTTGCAGAGTCGTCGAAGTCGTCAATATTAGGGAATGAGTTAATTAATTACATCCTTGGTATCGTTCGAAATATTACATGGCATGTCCGCAGTTTTCGTTGTGTTGACATGCTATCTTCTGAAAGCAACTAGCTGACACAATATTTATTATCAGTAAAGGTACCTCATTTTACTTAGCATGAAGTGCGCGCTCACACATACACGACATGCGCATGCATGTATCTTGTAATACAAGGGTTTCAGATCAATATTACACCATACATTTGTAAGCAAACAACAGACCCTGATCAGACGGCTCCTATAGGAACCGTCTGATCTGTGTTTAATCTGTTTGCAGATGCGTGAAAATGTGCTTACATAAGGGAAAGGGTTAAACGTTTTATATTATGAGAACCGAATAAAATAGAACCGTTAGGTCGTTTCAAAATGCCACTTCATGTCATTCTATTAATCTTAATAGAACAAATGCACAAAGAACATTGTTAATGGAAGTTATTATGAATAAATTATCTGGCACCTGTGCGCTTGAATTTCAGTTTAGAAAGTAATTTGCTATAACAGAAACTGCTTCAATTGTGTAAAAAACGGATACCATGTTGTCCTTTGTAACACAGGGGTCTGGACCGCTTCATGGGGGTCTACATGTACTATATAATAACAAGGGTTCCAACTAGCAGAACGGACATCCGTGTACCACAAGTACAAATATGAATGTAACTCTTGCAATTTCAATGATAATTTTGTAATTCTTTCGGCTATTGAAAGGCAATATATTTTACTATCAAATAAATATAATCTTCTAACGGTAACTTACCCGCAATTATCAATCCAACAACGATTTTCTCAAACTTTCACGTGTTTTCTGGGTCATTGACAAACGTTCGTTCACCCCGGTTTCACTATATCACAGCCATAACCTGGCGATTTTCAGTTCAAAAGATGGTGTGGTTCAATAAAACAACCCAATTATATTACCAATCTCCATTTGTTTTGTCCTCTAAATAAGTAAGCAACTAGCAACAGCGCCCTTTCCGTCTGTCGTTGTTTCTATTTCGGATGCTGCCATTTTGCAACAAATTTGAATGGAGCCATTTCATTGGATGAGCGAAGGAAAAGTTGGGAAATCCGTGACGTTACGTACAATGGCTCCTTCCTCGACGATTTGAAGCAAACTGACAAAACTCGCTAATTTTACATCATTCTTTTGATGCTGGGGACTTTTGGAGATGGGTGATAGAATTGATTCGTTTTATTGAACCACGCCATTTTTTAAACTGCAAATTGCCAGGTTATTGCTGTGATATAGTGAAACCGGGGTGAACGAACGTTTGTCAATGACCCAAAAAAACACGTGAAATTTTGAGAAAATCATTGTTGGATTGATACTTGTTCATAAGTTACCGTTATAAGATTATATTCATTTGATAGAAAAATGTATTGGCTTTCAATAGCCGAAAGACTTACTAAATTATCATTTAAATTGTAAGAGTTACAATCATATTTGTACTCGTGGTACACGGATATTCGTTCTGCTAGTTGGAACCCTTGTTATAATATAGTACATATAGACCCCAATGAAGCGGTCCAGGTCCCTATGCTTTGTAATAGCATTGCTACAATTAATATACACATTCTATTTATGTTTGATGATGTTATTTTTATACTAACAAGAAAGCTAAGTATTGATATACACATGATATGTACAGTAAATACTGCCTTGCAAGCATTATTGCCGCTGCTTTCCCTCATACAAAGGCGTTTGTTCACGCCTTTGCAAACAGAGTAGACCCAGATCAGCTGGCTCTGCAGGAGACACACGACCAGTGTATGTTCCGTCTGATTATAAAATTATATCAGATCTGACTCTATAGTTTCTACCAATACCAAACATCCTGTGTACATATGCCATCTCAAATATTCAGCTAATGAATATTCATGATGTAATTATTTCTTACATGCATATTCCTTAGGGAAATGGGTAAGTCCTCGAAATTGAGTAAAATGTAATGGAATTCTGTAAATGGAACCGTGACGTTTGCTTTACGACGTGTGTTAGGCAGAATAGCGATTAAGATGGTGTTCTGAAATTTTGAAAAGCGTGATTGATATGCAAAATCTTAAGTGACAGGAAAAATGATTATTATCACTAATAGTTTATTGGTGCTTTCAGACCTCCGGTCTGCATTACACAATTTGAGCACCATACTTGTAACTATCCTGAAAACCAGGTTTCTGCAATAGCAAAGCGTTTCCAGAGTACCATATTACGGTCAAAAGAATGAACATTATGGGGATATTCCGAACGATACCAAGGATGTAATTAATCCATTTTCTCATATTGACGACTTTTGACGACTCTGTAAAAGACACTTTGTGAAACCATTCTATAGGAGCAAATGCCCTATTTATCACAATGGTTTCAAACTACAAAATTCTAAAACATTTCCTTTTCTCTAGTTAATTCTCCTTTTCGGTAGATTTATTCAAAGAAGTTATATCTAAAAATAGCCTATGAGGGAAAAGGTTAAACATATAACCTATCTTAGCTCTTATCTAGCTGTGAAGAAAACAATGTATGTTTTACTTTGGATCTAGTGCGATTTTAACTTCTTCACATTCGATCAAGCTTTTGAGCGAATATCAAATATGTTCGATCGTGATGAGACGCCGAGTGACCTGTTAGAACGCCTAATGACCCCTCGTCTCTTTTTATTTCCAAGTTGCTTGCCAACGTCCAATGGCGAATAGCGCGATAAAGGTTAGGAGTAATGTTATTGTTATACGAGTTATATTGGCAATAAACTGAATGAATAACAGCAATTGAATTACATAATTATACCAGTAGGATCTGTCTAACATGGCCATTAAAAACAAATCTATATCTGGATTTCTATATCAGGTGGTAGCTTTATGCAGGACAAAGATGATACAGAAAACTCTTTATATTACTTGTGTGCACTGCATTAAGCACCCGCCTGTTTTTACAATTCATGTGTTCAAGGTTTAACCCATTACCTCATAGGCTATTTTTAGACACAATCTCTTTGAATAAATCTACCGAAAAGGATAACTAATTGGAGAAAAAGGAAACTTTTAGAATTTTGTAGTTTGAAATTATTGTGATAAATTGTGCTCCTATAGGAGCAAATGCTCTATTTATCACAATGGTTTCACATAGTGACTTTTACAGAGTCATCAAAAGTCGTCAATCTGAGGGAACGGGTTAAGAGTGTACCATCATACAAGGAGTACAATATTCCACTGTCATCTTGCAGGCAAAGAGGGGCATGGCTACCGACTGTAAAGGGGCCAATAACCAAACATGCAGTGCGTATCAGTATAATGTGGCCATAACCTTTCTTACTAAAAGTTTTAATTCGTTTCATAAACAAATCCTGACAATCCGAATTTTAATGAGTTTGTAGATTACATCACCATTGAATTTTGTGTGAGAAATACATTGTTGCAGTAGCGGCGTCCCTACAATGCAATTATATTTACTAATGAGAGGAAAGTTTCGATAATAGAATTTTGAAAAAGGTTTTCGAAGTTTATAAGATCAGTATCTTAAGTAGTTTATCAGCTATCAGTAAATTACGACTGTTAAGAGCTGCTAACATAGCAAAGAACAGGCCCCGGCAAACCGATTAAGTTGAGAAATATAAAGGATATAGAACAAGGCACATCTCCATATAGAAAGGGATAATTAATTATGTTGAAATTAATGGTGTAATAAGTAAATACAACAGGCCCTGATTTGAAAGGAGTGAAAAAGCGTTATATGATTAATAATATACCAATTTAAAATATTTCATTTACATTTTGTCCGTGTCCAATACTCGTTTACTTTCCTTCATATAAACGTGTATTCGCGTATATGCACACTGAGTAGACCCAGTTCAGACAGCTCCTATAGGAGCCGTCTAATCAATGGAATTTGAAATATCTCTTCGTCTGATGAATATTTGTTAAAAAGTAGCGCCTTTAAGACTATTAGTTAAGTGACTTTCTTTTCGATGGCATATGGTCAAGAAAAAAGTTTGGTTTGGCTATTGCAGAAATCCTATCCCATAGGAAAAACCTATTAAATTCTGATGGGGCGGCTCCTATAGTCTGATTCCAGTCGTGCTGTTGATCTCCGTGAAAAACCGATATTAACCCATTACCCCATAGGCTATTTCTAGATACAACGTCTTTGAATAAATCTTCCGAAAAGGACAATTAACTAGAGAAAAGGAAAATTTTAGAATTTTGTAGTTTGAAACCATTGTGATAAATAGAGCATTTGCTCCTGTAGGAGCAAATGCTCTATTTATCACAATGGTTTCACAAAGTGACTTTTACAGAGTCGTCAAAAGTCGTCAATATGAGGGAAAGGGTTAAGTACAGAGTTAATTGTAAAGTGTAAAGATTCAGACAATAAATCTAAATTTGAAGTGTTCGAAACTACGAACTGTTAAGAATTCATCATGTGGATATTTATAAAGACAATATCGGGATTGCGACACTTCCTTGTATTCCATAGTGGCTCTGTATTGATAAATTATCTTAATATGTTATAAATCATAATATTAGACAGATGATTTGGGCAAATGAATAATTTCCCTCCAGATAATTTTAATCACACCACTTTCCATCACTATCTGCAGCATGGCCAGTGAGATTATATTTTGCTTATCTGAACAACATTTTAACTTGTTCGCTATCAGTGTTGCATCTGTGATGGCCTATGCATACAGTTTAGATCCATATGATATACAGAGTAAGGCGTCTCATCTTGACCCAAACCGTTTGATGCCGTGGTATCGCCTTTAGAGAGAGAAAAGGGAGACTATTAGACAAACGGGAAATGTAGCAGATGCAAAGTTTGCAGATGACAACATATTCGGCAGAGAAATAGTTAAATTGCATGAAATTGTAACTGCTGGTGAATATTTTAAGTTGGGATAATACGAATCAAATGAATATCTTCATTCCCGATAATGTTATGGGTAGTCATGTTGTGTAAAATGCACCATGCATTCCTGAAGGGTTAACTAACTCTTCGCTTGCTATTCACGTCAATATACCTACCTGTAAATAGTGAAGACCCAGATGGGACAGCTCCTGCAGGAGCTGTCTCATCAGGGTCTGCACTATTTACAAGTTGATTGTGCAACCAATGCACTCCACAGCAGTGATTGCACAGCGAAATACCTGTGCACAGTGAAGATATATGTAATAATACAACAGGACATGGGTAAAGAAGGAGAAATGTATTTTAAAATTCAGCAACAGAAGGGTTAAGGTGTATTTTCTGAATGAATGAATGAATGAATGATAAATGAATGAATGAATGAATAAATAAATAGAGACTTTCGGTGTTTTTCTAAGTTTTCGATTCAATGGTTTTAGTTTATAAATTGTTTGGACTAGCATACTTTTCGAACGTCTGTGTGTTCTCTTTCACATGATATTTTATGAAAAACAATCAACCAGGGAGCATATAAATATCACTGATATACAGTAAAACCTCTCTATAACGGCCACTAAATTATATTAATTAATTTAATTAGTCTGAAAATAGCCTATGAGAGAATGGGTTAATTAATTAATAAGCATTTGGTGTGTATTTAACGCTCAGACGGCTACTGTAGGGACAGTATGATCGGAGGCTGCTCTGCGTGCTTCTGGAATATTATAGATCTGATTTTACAGTTTCTGTCCTGAAAACAATCACTAGTGTCATCATAAAACGTCAGTTAACAGATAAATGTATTTCTTACAAGCATATTCATGTAGTGAAGGGTTAAGACGGTGACTGCGTAATTAGGAGCGAAAGTAATGCATGATATTTCCCTATAACGTTATTCTTGTATTAACCCATCCCCTCTTACTGACACCTCCGTTTGACGCCTCTGTAAACGTCATTTTTTGAAATCATTATCATAAATCGAGGGCTTGGTGCAAAACTATTCTAACTCCTTCACAAAGTGAAGGAGTTAGAATAGTTTTGCACCAAGCCCTCGAAATGATCTACGAACGGACTCGAAAGGGAACAATAACCAAACATGCATGCATGCCCCTGAACGTTTAAAACCATATACTTCTAAAAGGTTCCTTTTGTCTAATAAATGCTACTATTCAGTAGATTTATTCAAAGTAGTCTAGGAGGGAATGGATTAAAGTACCACATGTCTTAAATTTATTGCGTCATCGGTCTTAGGGGGTTCTGTTGTAATTAGTATTCAATTCATCTAAAATGTAAAACTGACATTAGACATTTAAATATGCAAATTTACGGTTACATAACTATCTAACTAAGTCTTTGTAAGAAGTTTACTTTATCTAAAGGCTATTTAAAAATCTTTCGAAAACAACAAATGATTTTGTTTTACCCGTTCTATATTGTACATGTATGTCCGATGGAAACTCATTTAACCCTTCGCTTGCTATTCACGTCAATATACCTACCTGTAAATAGTGAAGACCCAGATGAGACAGTTCCTGCAGGAGCTGTCTCATCTGGGTTTAGACTATTTACAAGTTGATGGTGCAACCAGTGCACTCCACAGCAGTGATTGCACAACGATATACTTGTACACAGTGAAGATATATGAAATTATACAACAGGGCATGGGTAAAGAAGGAGAAATGTATTTTAAAATTCAGCAAGCGAAGGGTTAACAAGCACAATTTGACATCGTTTTATAGATATGCGTTACCACGCGCGCGAGCAAGCAAGGAAATACGCACACACACACACACGCGCAAACACGCTCACACGCACGCACGAACAAATGAACACATGCATGCACATACACGCACGCATGACAATTTAGAATAAAATATAAAAAAAACAACTTATGCGAATATAACCCGAATTGATCACTGTAAACTACGATTTCAGCTAATTCATTTGATTCGTAAGATTATTTGCAAACGAGGCCTCGGGTCGCATTTTAATGAGACACATATTCGTGGTATTGAATTCCCAGGTTATTGAAAATATAATGTATGTTAGTGATTCGGTATAAAGAACAGATCACCAATCTGTTTCTTGTATTCACCAACAGTGTAGACGTCGATCAGTAGACGTAGATCAATTGTCATGGTCTACACCGTTTGCTAGGATGCAAATGCTAAATCGTCATTTCTTCATTAAACCATATACTGTGACCACTCTTTAGAATCGTCTTGAAGAGAGATTCCAAAGAGTGTCCACGTCACAATGTAAACCGCAGTTTTTGAAATATCTGTGACGTTTGCCAATCAGAGTTGGTTATTCAGGTTTTCCTTATTCGTGAAGACCGGATTATTGCCACCACAATGAAACCCTTGAGAAGTAAATTTGATAAGCTGACTATCGTTTTTGACAGCTTAAAACCGTTGACTCAGCACGTAGACAGCACCAGCAACCGTGACGTAGTGATGTACACAGTGACATAATTATGGAAGCAATATCCCTTGCTTGGATTTAGTGGGCGGTTTAAATCGTCATCAGAATGGTTTACCCACGTACAATAGAACATGTTTTACGATTAACCTTTTACTCCATAAATACGTCTTTTGCAAATAGTGTATAGGAGCCGCCTAATCAAGGTCTGCTCGGTTGGTTTATTGAATTATAAAAATATGATTCATGGAGCAAAGGGTTAAACGAAAACTAAGGAACATTATCCATTTACCTGGTAATATAGGTATTTTCAGTTAGTGTCTACACGAGTTTTTTGTCGTGCCCTTTATTACTTTTCTTCAGCTACTCTGTTGGCAGCTCAATCACTGGGTACACTAGCGATAGGTGGATACAGTTGTTTCACTTAAATACGTATGTTTTCATTGCACCTTACCACTGTATTTGCCATCGCGGTTGTTGTAGATTAGACGGAGAGGGGGTACGTATATTTACATTTTGTCTTTTAGGGTGGGGATGGAATAAGTGTGAGGTTGGGCGCCCCTACGCCTGTTTAACCCCAGTTACATTTGTCACTGACCGTTCCAAGGTGGTACTTCTATCCCCCCCCCTATTGTTTGTTTGTTATGTCTGTGCGTCTCTTTGTGTCTTATATATACATTTACATTTGCTGTTTGTCTCCGTGGTGCTGTTTGGGCGGTTGTGTGTTTTGTATGCGGTGTTTCCTGCATGACTCATACATGTTCTTTTATACGGATCAGCTGTGTTTGTTTGTTTATAGAATAATAAAGCTGATTGTATTTAAACCGCACTTTTTAAAAAGAAATCAACAAATCTACTAACGTAGTGATGTATAGAGTGACGTAGCTTTGTAAACAGTATGGATCCCTTATTTGGTGTGCGGATTAAATCGGTTATACTGCCAAGTACAAGTCTTCATGAAGTAGACTAGCTTCATTGACGCTCCGCCCAGTCTATTTCATGAAGTCTTGTCATAATGCAGTCTAACCTATGTATGTATGTGTATGGTTTGGTGGAGAAATAAAGGAGTTATGTTGAAAATGTTTGGATTTACGCATGTTATATGAACCTCTGTTATATCATAACTGCACACACCAATCATGATGTAGCGGGGTGTGAGGCGTTGTAAATTATTTTCAAAAATAAATACAGTAAAACTTCGATTATCCGAACACTAAAATACGTATTATTATCGCTCTTTAAGACAGGTGGCAGCTTAATGCATGGTGAAAGTTATGCAGAAAGCTCCTCTAGGAGCTTTCTGCATGACTTTCACCATGCATTAAGCAGCCACCTGCCTAAAAGGGTCTAAATTCTTCTATACCGAAAATTCGAATAATCGAGGTTTTACTGTATTGTCCCTTGATATAAAAACACGTAATCATTGGAGCCTCTTAGCCTGCTAAAAGCTACCTAAATGGAATTCACAAGCAGTTTCGGACGAACGTTTCTCAACAGCTTGAACGAATGGAAAGTAGGTCCACATTGTAATATGTTGTTTCAGCAGCCTAAGTGGTTAACCCTTTACCCCTGAATAATTATAAAAGAAATAACGACGTCATTAATATGTATTAGATTAATGCGTTATAATAACACATGGGCACGTGAATATTTGGCCATGGCAGAAACTGTACAATCATATATATATTATATCACAAGCAAACAGATCAAACCCTGATCAGACGACTCCTACAGAAGCCGTCTGATATGGGTCTACTCTGTTTGCAAATGCGTAGAAATGCGTATTTATGGAGTATAAGGTTAAACAATCGTGTATAATATTACATACGTTCATTGTTTGATATACATTACAATACGTAAATACACTGTCTGCTACACAATCTTAAATGGATTTTCATCCGTTTCTTCAGCAACGAGAATAACAGTTCCAAATAGTTTGGAATATCATGGGATGCAGGATTTTTCGGAACTCATTTGTTTTGTGCATGCTGTCATATATTCCGCACGCAACTTTAATGAAATGTGCTAGTTCTACAACATTATTCATCGTATTTGCTACTTTGTCTTCGTTATAATGTCTTTCATTTTAAAAGCACAACGCAAAATTAATCTAAATCTAATTTTTGAATTCTCTCTTTCAAATTGTTAAAGGGAAATTATATTAGCAGTTTAATGGGGATTACAAGAGACAATGCAATAAAACAGCTTAAATTTCCCGTCTTGCGTTCAAATGTCATACATTTCGTTTATCCTAAGCAAAATTGAACCGTCTTTTTGTTTCAGCTGCTAATTTAATTTTCAACATTCCCTTTTGAGCCAATCTGCAAACCATTTCCTCTGAGCATCGACTCGGAATAATCACCTTACACCTGCATTAAGCATTACTTTACACCTGCATTAAACATTACTTTACACCTGCATTAGGCATTATTTTACTACTTTACACCTGCATTAAACATTACTTGACACCTGCATTAACCCTTTCGCTGCCAAACTCTGTCGTCTGCTAATTTTGTCGCCTGCATTAACCCTTTCGCTGCCAAACTCTGTCGTCTGCTAATTTTGTCGCCTGCTACAAATTTTCATTCTTTTGAGTTTCTTCATTTTTGTTTCAAGAACATAGTAACAGTAACAAATAGTCTGGATCCTGATGAGACGCCGAGTTACTCGGCGTCTCATCTGGATCCAAACTGTTTGCATAGGTAATCTCAGACCCGGCATTGGCGGCGAAAGGGTTAATCTGTTTAAGGGTTAAGCTGTCACATGTGTTTCTAGATATATTCGCAGTGATACATTTTAGTACTGGAAGGAACGAACTTAAAGTTTGAGTTATCCGTAAGTTCGAGTTATCCGAGTTCGAGATATCGGAGTTCAACTGTAGTTGTTTATGCTCGTTGTAAAGAGGTTTACTCTATTTTCGTTTGTTGTTATTTTTATCAATATTTTAAAGTAAACAATATTCAATTCGTTTTATATTACATATAATAATACTCCAAGGTAAGGTCCTGTCAGTATATGTGGTCACACGTTGCATTTTTAACTGGCTGAATGTGGGTACTGTTTTAAAAGCTCATATCGAAACAATTGCTGAATTGTATTGACGGGTCCTCTCATCTCCTGCTTTTTAGATGCACTCTTATGTATATAGGTTTCTTTATACTAGTGACCGAAATCAGTTTTTCTCCGATGACACGACGAGTTGATCACGATCATCCGGATAGGTATTAATTTATCAAGAGGGAACATAAGAAAATTGAATTAGTTGGCATTTTCCATTCATTCCTACATGTCTACTGCAGTTATTTCTATTTACGTTTTTCTAAGATCAACATAGAGTCTTCAGGAACTAGATAAATACGTTTCTGCCTTAGCTATGTCAAATCTACTCTAATATTTAGAATAACTTAATATGGTCATACTACTATGTGTCTTACTTTTACCTTTTATTTGCCAATGTCAATTCAGAAACAATATTTTTCTCAATTAACTAGGAATAAAAAAGAAATATGTGATAAACTTTTGGCATTTGATATTCACTGTGTGTAATTTTGTAGCCTTTGCCCTTTGAGTCTTTGAAAGGAGAGTCAGGTCAGTGTCACAATTAGCAAAGATCTTGCTGTTTTGCACGCGTGACACACTGTGAAGCAATGTGGACTGCATGGAGTCTGGTATTGTACCTTTTTAGGTGAGCGACTTCTTAACATGTACTAGTGAATGGAATGGAGCTCTGTCAAAGAGCATGACCTTTTCTGTTTAAGGGCTACTTAAAATGTCAGATTATGTCACAAACGTGTACAAGATATAGTCTACCAAATATGCATGTCATCTCATATTGTACAGTAAAACGTCCGTAAACCGGACACCCAAAATGGTATCAAGCCAATCTTCAAGAAAGGTGACAGCTTACAGAAGGATTAAAGTCATACAGAAACCTCCCACATCCTCTAATAAGCAGCCATCTGCCTAAATACCTAAATGTTTCTTTATTAAACCTCTGTTTTAGAGGGAGTTTAGTGTAAATACCAAAAAGATAGGCCACATAGAAAATAGGCCACATAGAAAATACACAATTTGCAGTGCTTAGAAAATTATTTTGCACGATTTTTCATCCACTACATTTTCAAAATTCAGACTATAATCAGTATGTCTATCAACATGCCATCACGGTATCGGGCGCTTTGGATCCTGCTTAAAAGCAGGATTACTCGTCGTCTAATCTGAATCCAAACTACTTGCAAAGGTAATCATTCATCCACCCGCAGCATTAATATACAAACAAAAACGTACTAATGCATGTATGTGATTAATTACATCTAGCATTTGTAACACAAAATGTGAATACAAAACAGTCCTTCTGGGAGCGCCTCGCACAAACCGCCATAACAGCATAAATATAGGCCAAAACGCGATGTAATGCGCAAAAATATAAAACATGTACCATATAAAACAAGTACAGCATTAGGTGAAAGCAGGACTGCCGTCTTGGAATGGTCAGTAGCCAAACTGCTAATGGGTCTTAAACCAGGTTTGTTGGTATCCATCTCACGCTTATCCCACCTTCACCCAAGTCAAAATGTAAAGTAAATTCCCCTCCAATCAACTCCCAAAACGTGTGTAACACTATCAAGATAAAATAATATTCCAATAAACTAGGACAAAACAAAATCACGATAAATACATACATGCGCAGTCCCTTAAACTGACGGATCTATGCAAATATGACAATTCAAGACGGTTAACTAGCATGTCTTGAAACTTCTCACTGCTTTGCATTTAGATATGTGACAGAAACGGTGAAAATAACATATTGTAGAAGATACATGTTTAGTATTGTTATAATACTGTATTACTTTACTATTTACAGTTTTGCAATTTTGTTTAGATGTTGTTCAAGTGTCTTATCCAATGGGATGCCTGGATGTCGCTGAAATGGATTCATCTATAATAAGTAGAAAAGAAAATGCCGAATGTAAAAAAGAACACTTTCGATTTCTACAAATAGAATGTTCTATTTTTCCGTTCTGTGGAAACGTGTTAGTTAAATAAGACGTAACGTAATACCGAAAGCTCCTTAGGCGGCTTTCTGAAATACTACTGTACTGATTTAACCCTTTCCCTGTTCTATGTTTATTATAAATTTCAATACCTACTGAATATTCATGGAGTTTCATTGCATTCAAAATATTAAAGTTTAACCCTTTCCTCCATATGCTATTTTAGTCCCAACCTCTTTGAATGAATCTACCATAAAGGAGCATTAACTTTAGAAAAGGAGAATGTTAGAACTTTGTAAGTTGAAACCATTGTGATAAATAGAGCATTTGCTCCTATAGGAGCAAATGCTCTATTTATCACAATGGTTTCAACAGGTGATTTTACAGAGGCGTAGACAGGAAAGGGTTAATTATATAGTTATTTACGATCTCAGGGTAATATTTGCCGATTACAGACATTGTTAATTACAGTTGAACATTTCCCTATAGACAGTTGAATGTAATATACAATGTAATAATAGTATCTAACGTATAGTTACTTGGAAATCAGCCTTATCTCTGTTAGTGTTACACTGATTTCTCAGCGAACATTTCTTCCATTCTGTGTTCGATACAAGCGACCGATTTTCAACTAAATTAACCATTATGTGACAAGTTACTCATTCTCAGCCATTCTCATCTAATTCCATAATCTAATTACAAATTATTGCACTTTATGGAGTTATCGTTACATGTTTGTCTGCAGTCCAAAGTCGTTTCGTGCTTAGGAGAATTATATTGAAGTACAGCAGTAACGGAAGGCCTGCAATACATTTTCCTGAAAATTCATACATAAAACATCGCAAAACACCAACTAAAGTATGCTTTTAGTCCACGTTTTCTTGAATGTGACCCCAACAAAATAGCACATTCAAAAGCAATTATCTTACGCAATTAACCGCCGCCATGCACTGCTCTCAAGCTTGATTTCCCAGTGGTATCCATAACGTTATTCAGTGCTTATCAATTTTAAAAATATTTTCAGGAAATAAATTATTTTCCCGTGAATCAGATATAGATCATAAATACGTTTGATTTTTTAAGCACATGCTTTTCCCCTGTTTTATTTCACGAACAATAACCAGAATGCCAAATAGATAAGGTCGCGAACATAATTCGTAACAGGCGTCTAACCCTTATCCCTTTCCTCCATAAAATCGCCTTCCTGCGCCTCTGTAAAAATCACTTTTTGAAACCATTGTGATAAATAGAGCATTTGCTCCTTTTGAGCAAATGCTCTATTTATCACAATGATTTCAGAACTACAAAATTTTAAAACATTTCTTTCCTCTAGTTAATGCTCCTTTTCGGTAGGTTAATTCAAGGAAGTTAGATCTAAAAATAGCCTATTAGGGGATGGGTTATACAAACATCAGTTTACACCAATAAGTGTCCATGGGTATACAATTGCATCCATGAGTACACAATGTTGTCCAAAGACACACATAATTCACTGGAATATGTCTCGATACGTTGGTTCTTATTCAAATGGTGAAAATAAGGTAGATTTTATTCTTCAAAAAAGTCAGTAAAAAGAAAAACATAGAAAGTCAATACTACTGTTTTATAGAAACTGTTAAGCCTTTCACTTATAAATAAGAAAGAGAAACCAAGGTTCTAACATTTATTTAAGACCATCTATAGAGCAAGTGTATATGGTGAGCTGGTAGGAGAACTGAATGTCGCCGTATGATTCAACTCAACTGACACTCGGTAAAATCACCAGAGTTAAACTTTCCACATTGTATGCAATATGTATTTAGTATCAGCGCTAAGTATATTGTACCAAAGACGAAAAGCTTTGAAAGCGAAACATTCTATAATAATGCCCTATGGAACCGAAATACATTAACAGCTAGCAAAACTGTTTTAGAACCATGGATAAGTATAGGTATATCTGAACAAAACTTTCGAATCTGCAAAGAGTGCGATGAAACAGCTTCTTGTTACTTCTTTAGCTTTGATACATGTATGTATTGAAGTTTATTTAGTCCAAGTACTTATCTAATTAAACAATGTTTGGTTCATATTTCATGTAACATTTTAATGATATGCCATGTGGTAAAACGCGACTTTATTTTGTATTTCTGGTGTATTCTTAGCTTTAATTTTATTTACTATCATTATTTAAAAAACTTTTTTAAAAAAATTATTTTGACGCGTTTCTGTAGGTTTTTGTTATCATAAACTATCACAGTTATATTGGATATCAGAGAGGTCTGAATTAGATCCTGATTGTTATGACAGTAAGTTAAAAAACAGTTGGAAATTGTGTTCCAACTCGCTAAAGCTCGATTTTATCGTTTTAAAAAGACTCATTTAATAAATCCAATAATCAAGAACACTCATGTAAGATCCTATTTATAACATAACAAACACAAACATTTTTTTGCAGCCAATATTTCAGCAGTAACGTGGATTTTTTATAAATTCTCCTTACATATAGAAATGATATATGAAAGGTGTTATTAGGTTCGCTAAGTAACTGGGACAAAGTAGGTCCAAAATTTCCAACTGTTTTTTAACTTACTGTCATAACAATCAGGATCTAATTTAGACCTCTCTGATACCCAATATAACTGATAGTTTATGATAACAAAAACCTACAGAAACACGTCAAAATAATTTTTGAGTTACAGTTTCGACATACAAACACGTCACATTATGACGTCACTGTACACAACATGTGTAAAGAGCGCCATATTTGCTAATAATTTAAATGAAGACGGCTACATGTCTAACACACCTCTGTCAATGGGATTCAAAATACGTCTTCGTTTTGGTATATTAAGCCCTTCATCAGTGTTGTATACAGATGGACATGGACATTTCCGCCGCGAAAAAGTTTATTGAAATGGACAAAAGATTCAGTAGAGTCTACGAACTGCTGCATAAAATGTGTTGGAACAGGAGGAAGATTTTCGCAATCACGATCAGCTGATTTGGAGTATAACATATTTGAAATGTGTTTGTGCTGTGCTGGATACAGATGACTATAGTTGTTGAATGACTAGAATTTTTTATGAGTAGAAATCTGCATAAACAAAAGGACATGCAGTGAAGAAAATGTAAAGTTGTGGAGGCATTTTTTTCCAATGGATGGTTCAGAGTAGCTGGTAGGTCTTTTTTGGCATACATTTTGTAGATATTTACAGACAGCGATTACAATTGGTATTATTTTATCGAAATTAAGGCGCAAGTGCCAACAGTTCTTTGCCATCTATCGTGACTCAATCGTTGACAGGAAGGTCACCGTCCGCCAGTCTGTTTGTTTTGACAGCGCGTATGAATACAGTTCGGTCGTTCGAATGTTATTCACTAGTGAATATATGCCCGTGAATATCAAAAAATAAATGATAGTGTTACGTCACGCTGAAGCCACGAGGTATGTTATAAATATTGATCTTTAAGACAGGTGGCAGCTTAACGTAAGGGTAAAAGTCATACAGAAAGCTCCTCTAGGAACTTTCTGTATGACTTTCACCCTGCATTAAGCAGCCACCTGCCTAAAAGTATATAAATTCTTCTCTAATACAGTTCCGGTTTAGAGGGGATTTATTTCAATGGGCAAGGATAGGTCACAGGTGACCAGAGCATTATCTACAGTAAAACCTGTCTAAACCGGACGTTTGAGTCGGTATAAATATTGATCTTGGAGACAGGTGGTAGCTTAACGTAAAGTTTAAGTCATACAGAAAGCTCATCTAAAAGCGTTCTGTATGACTTTCACCCTGCATTAAGCAGCCACCTGCCTAAAAGTATCTAAATTCTTCTCTATCACAATTCCGGTTTAGATTTACTGTACTCTGTGTTTTGTCATTCGAATTGTATTGACCCTTGATATCACTAGTTACCATTTTATTAACTATGAAATATACTGTACGATAATGTGCCTAACCAAACTTGATTTGAATTGAATTCAAATGTAAGAGGTAATATTATAAGGGACACTCAAATTGCCAGACAGAAAAGTACATGGTCACAAAAGGTTGTGTCTGATCAGGGGTTATGCTGCTTGCCTCAACCTCTAGTACTAAATCCGTGGTCACTCCTTTGAATTTGCAATTACAGTAGAACCGCTCTATAACGACCCCTAAATTATGTTAATTAGTTGGTATTTAGAGCAGGTGGCTGCTTGAAGCAAGGTGAAAGTTAAACAGAACGCTCCCATAGGAGCGTTCTGTTTTACTTTCACCTTGCTTTAAGTAGCCACCTGCCTTTAACACAAAATAATTGATGTAATTTAGTGGTCGTTATAGAGAGGTTTTACTGTATCTATCATTCGTCTTTATTTACCCAAATATTTTAACAGAGCTGGGATACAGGTGATAATCAAAAATAGCGTACCTTGTTACATTATATGAAGTTATTTTGAACCTTGTGCTTTACCTCCAGAGAAAAAGGAAACATAATTTCGACTTCTCAATATTGCATCATTTTAATTTCATCATTCATTTATATTATTGATAAATGCAAGCAAAAAGATACTTTGTACTGACATCTTTGCACCCCATATCCAAACTACAGTACTGTTGTAAATAATTCGTCCAGATTACTGAACTTAATGTTATTTCAGATAAAACCATTAGATAAATCGTCTTTAATAAACGGGAGCAATTGTCAAAATACATCTACCAACTTGTTGATCGTTTCCAATAAAGGAATCCCTTTTCTGATTGTACAATAAGAATGAACAATCGAAACTAAATTATTCTTCGTGGCATACCACTATGTCTTAAGATTTCTCTCAAGTGACAATGGCTGAGGATAGTAAAACTTCAATTCCCATGCCGAAGATAACCAGAACACCTCTGTGCACGATCTGGTTCGGAAATGTTAATACCGTTAATATTAACGAAGTTTATCTCTATTGCAGACTCTGTGGGAAATCAGTGCACGGGTCTCATGGGTAATAGAGTCATTATTGTGTCTAGCCATATGGTATTAATCTTGAAGAGTGAGATTTAGACATAAAATAAACAGTAGAACCTATCTTAAGCGGCTATCAAAACAATGTTTAATTATTGGTCTGTAAGGCAGTTGGTAGCTTAAAGCAGGTCAAATGTAATGCAGAAAGCTCCCACAGGAGCTTTCTGTTTTGCTTTTGTCCTGCATTAAGCAACCATCTGCTTTATAAGACTACCATGTTCAATAAATCAATGACCGCTTAAGACAGATTCAACTGTAAGTGAATCATAATATCATTTTATTTCACAATATTCAATTCATTTATCATTGGCATGATACGGAGTCGTTACTCTTTTATGGAGTTGTCTGGAGAAAGATGTTTACTTTATATTTTCAATTGTGTCAAGATGGGATAAGCGTGAGGGTTGGGTACCCGTAAACCTGGTTTAACCCATTACCTCATAGGCTATTTTTAGATGCAACCTCTTTGAATACATCTACCGAAAAGGAGCATTATCTAGAGAAAAGGAAAATTTTAGAATTTTGTAGTTTGAAACCATTGTGATAAATAGAGCATTTGCTCCTATAGGAGCAAATGCTCTATTTATCACAATGGTTTCACAGTGACTTCTACAGAGTCGTCAAAAGTCGTCAATATGAGGGAATTGTTTAAGTCCCTAGTAGTCCGTTTGTGGCAATTGATCGTTCCAGGGCCGAACTCCTGCTTTCACCCTATAATATATATTGTTTTCATATAGTAATTGTTTTATGCGTATTTGTGCGTTTCGTCTCGTTTTGTCTGATAGCTATGTTGTTTCCTGTGTGATGATGTTTGGATACCATGTCCTTTTGCATGTGGCGATCCTTGTAGGACTGTTTTCCCACTTTTAATATCTACATTGCCTGCGTCATAGAGATATTAATACATGGTCAATTTGCAATGAGTACATGTCTAGATAGACCTCTTTGTGTTCAACAAATATGCATTGTAATGGTAATAAGCACTACATGTAAGTCTATTTAATTCACCAAAAGTGTGTCACCAACAAGGATTTTTATCAGACCATAATGAAACAACAATAAAATACAGTAAAACCCCGCTAATGCGACCACCTAAAAGAGGTATAATTCTGGGTGCTTGATGCAGGTGGCAGCTTAATGCAGGAAAAAAGCAATGCAGAAAGCTCCTAGAGGAGCTTTCTGCATTACTTTTGTCCTGCATTAAGCAATTACATGCTTATAAAGACAGCCATGTTTAATGATTAAGTGGTCGCATTAGAGGGGTTCTACTGTATGTCTTAACACGTATCAAACTATTTGCGACCAGGCTCACATATGCAAACGGCTTGGATTCAGATGAGAACCTGAGTAATCGGATTTTATCCGGTGTCTTATCGGGATCCACACTGTTTGGCGCTCAGCCAATAGCTTGTCAAATGTTTGATCGAATCTAATGTAGTAGAACTTGCACCAAATCTAAATTTGAACAGACGTATGTGTACATCTGGATAAGGATCAACCCTAAAATAAAACTACGAAAATAGTGGTGAAATAACTAGTATGGACTTACGAATACAGTCTACAGTTTGGTCATCTCTCGAGACAGCAGCCGGCTGTGTTATAGACAGAACTGATTTCTTAAATTTGGCGTAGTGTATCAGTTTGTTTCCTTTACAGTTTGTTGATAACAAGTTAGTATTAGTATTCCAGAAAGGAATGTGTTGGATGTACGCTGGAATACGAAACATTCAAAACAAGCAACAGGATTTGTTTACAAGCGAATTGAGACGGGTGTTGCAACACAAAAGAGCACACGTGTATCCTGAGAGTACACATGCAATACAACCATTAATATCATCACGGCAGAATACAAAGAACTACATCAACGTTACCTTGTCATGGGTTCAAATTATATTAGTAGATTAATATTGTAACTATCGACTGGGTGTTTATTTGTTTAATGTAGTATTTAATCCCTGTGTGAAAAAACACACATAAATTGGATGATTGAAATGCGTAATCGAATTGGACATGCCGTTGTACGATTAAAGTGAAGGAATGTGCAAGCATAACCAACTAAAGGCATTTACCAGTATTTGAATACTTTGTAGAAAACACGTGTGCAGTGTAACTACAGTAAAACCTCTCTATAACGGCCACTAAATTACATGAAGTATTTTGTGTTAAATACAGGTGGCTGCGTAAAGCAAGGTGAAAGTAAAACAGGACGCTCCTATAGGAGCGTTCTGTTTTACTTTCACTTTGCTTTAAGCAGCCATCTGCCCTAAATACAAGCTAATTAATACAATTTAGTGGCCGTTATAGAGAGGTTTTACTGTACTTACATTAACCATTTACTCTATGAATATGCATGTAAGAAATATGTAGAAATATGTAGAAATATGTATTCATGGAGTAAATGGTTAACATCTGTTAGCGAATTAAAATCTCAATGTTAAACGTGTCAAACTGTTCGGATCTAATCTTAACACATAGCCTGCTATAAAACTCTAGTAAAACCTCGATACTAAGACATTTTAGCAATGACGAATTAATGCCTTTTTAGGCAGATGGCTGCTTAATACAATGTTAAAGTCATGCAGAACGCTCCTAGCGGAGCTTTCTGTGTGAATTTCACCCTGCTTTAAGCTGCCGCACGTGTTACATATCAATTGTAGTACGTATTTGAATTTTCGAATAATCGAGTTTTTTAACCATCATGTCCGACCTGCAATAATGTTGACCTTGATTATTTGAAGCTTTTGAGAAACTATTGACCAAGTGTCAAACAGCTTGGATGCTGATGAGACGCTGAATTACTCGAATGTTTGACACAACTACCTTTTAGGTCGCGCTTAGCAGTCAAAGTGTTAAACGCGACAAGTGCGTGCTATAACTGGATTAACCCTTTCCTTCATATAAACACCTTTTCATGCATTTGCAAACATAGTAGACTCAGATCAGGCGGCTCCTATAGGAGCCGTCTGATCAGGTTCTGCTCTGTGTGTTCATTGATTTTGATAGATCTGTTTCTTTAGTTTCTAAAATGGCTACAATGTTCAACCTTCCATATTTCATTCTAACTACGTTGTCCATGAATATTCAGTAGGTATTGAACTTTAGAATAAATATAGAACAGGGAAAGTGTTAAATGTGTTATCAACTGTAATTCAATATTAGTGTGTTACTCGTTTGAACCATATCATGGATATTCCTACCAAACCATATCGATGCAACATGTAAACTACAGTAAAAATTTGTATTACTACGAACTTTTAGTAATGAAGAATTTATTCATTTCAGGTGACTGCCTCATGCAGGTTAAAGGTCATACGGAAAGCTCTTCTGTGAGTTTTCTGCATGACGTTCACCCTGCATTTAACTGCCACCTGTGTTAAAGATCCATAATGGTACGTATTTGAGTGTTCGTAGTATCGAGATTTTACTGTATGTTAGGGGTTATGGTGCTGTAGTTATATGAATTATATTGGAAATAATCAGAAGTAAAACAGGAATGATAGCAGTTTCGTAACACAATAAATTCATTTTGAATCCCACAAGGACAGTGAACATGGTACTTTATGTTCATCAAAGGTATAACAGTACTAGCATTACACATTATCGTATGTGTTTCATGATACATAAACATCAGAACAACAGCAGTTACAAGAAAATGAGACCATAACATTCATACCATTTGTATTATCGCAAAGCTGTAGTGAGCGATATAAACATTATAAAAAAAATAAGGCACATATTGAGAAGCAATCTTTCAAATTCCCCAATGCACCATGGGTCATAATGAAGAAAAACACCGTGTTAAATAAATTCACGTGAGAGATTTAGTTGTAATTAACATACTTTCTACTAGAAGGTAATCCGACATTAGACAGTATAATATGCACCTTCGTGAATACATATCTATCTAAGTTAGCATATTTACTTCTCTGTTCGATATTTAGAAATCTTCTATTTTTGCATTAGCACGCACAAATAATAAAAACTTCAAAATCACAAATGACTGAATTCGGTATACTAGTACCCTGGCCCCAGTCTTACCCATAAGATATGTTTCAGTAAGACGTTTTATGACGTAATATCTTATCTTAGTCTTGTGTAAGTTATAACGTCATACGTTTGTTTTGTGTCCAATTACTTTGAGTGTTAAAGCACCGATATGTTTTCGGTGGCAAGCTGGTAATGAACATATCGGCGAAATATGTGTGGATGAATGCATTCTATTTGTGTTTCTTGTGATGCTGTAGACTTCCGTGGGGTATCTTTTCCTGAATTCTGTCCTCTTTTGTTTTAGCCCTTTACAATTTATTTCTAGTGCAAAATACGGTTTAATACCTACATTTGTAACTTGAATATAATTTTATCCGCATGCGCTAACCACAAATACAATGCACCTACATCCTCTCCCACCACACACATACACACACACACACACACACACACACACACACACACACACACACACACACACACACACACACACACTTCCAATACGAGGATTTATCCTTGACTGCCAGTCTGTCCGTCATAATTTATTTTATGACTTAATAATAAATAAATTGGTTAAAGTAACTACAATTATAACATAACTCGTGGCTTCATCGTGACGTAACACTATCATTTATTTTTTGATATTCACGGGCATATATTCACTAGTGAATAACATTCGAACGACCGAACTGTATTCATACGCGCTGTCAAAACAAACAAACTGGCGGACGGTGACCTACCTGTCAACGATTGAGTCACGATAGATGGCAAAGGATTGTTGGCACTTGCGCCTTAATTTCGATAAAATAATACAAATTGTAATCGCTGTCAGTAATTATATACAAAATGTATGCCAAAAAAGACCTACCAGCTACTCTGACCCATACAATCCATTCTACATAGAAAATGCCTCCACAACTTTGCATTTTCTTCACCGCATGTCCTTTTGTTAATGCAGATTTCTACTCATAAAAATATCTCGTCAATCAACAACTATAGTTATCTGAATCCAGCACAGCACAAACATGTTTCAAATATGCTATACTCAGCTGATCGCGAAAATATTCCTCCTGTTCCAACACATTTTATGCAGCAGTTTGTACTGAATCTTTTTTCTATTTCAAACATTTTCACAGAACTTGAATCGAGATTTTTGTTTCTCGGTGGAAATGTCCATGTCCATGTGTATACCAAAGGTGCCCGACGCATGCTTGGACTCATCCATGGACACCCCCCCCCCCCCCCCCAAAAAAAAAAAAAAAATTGTGATCGAAGTATGTTCAACTGGCCTAAAACTATCTATTTGAACCTTAAACCACTCCGAAAAACGAGAAAAACACAACCCGGAAAAAAATTTCCTATCGGGTCTATATATGTATTGAAAGGTACCTAACTACGACAGATCAGCGGCGGAAAATACAACAGTCATGTTTTTCAAAGTCTTACAGCAAAGCCAATTCAACACCGATTTCAATCAGTTTGGTCTTGATCCGTTCCAAATTCCATATGCTAAGCGGCACAATTAGTGCTTTCCTTAAATATTGATCCGTCTTGACGCTGCAAGACCGCGAATTTGAAAAAACGCTAGAGCGAAACGATGTGACTCCCGCCAGGATGCATAGACGTATATAGGGGGATCTGTATTCGTTAATCTTTTCAACAAAAACGCGAATTATGGTTAAACACTATCTAAAAACATTAAACTCGCCGCAATTAAAACGGTGCTTACTATTTCCAGTCAGCTACGAGGCGCCAGTTTTCTTTCTCCAACTTTCATTTTGAACGGATGCGACCATTTTGCTGTGACCCGGCTCATAAACTATTCGATATGCAAATTGACTACTACTTCCGGGCCACAGCGATTTGGCTACCTCCGTTCAAAACGAAAGTAGGAGAAAGAAAACTGGCGTCTCATAGCAGACTACAAATAGCCAGCACCGTTTTAACTGCGGTAAGTTGAATGTTTTTCGAATGTGTTTCAGCATAATTCGCGTTTTTGTTGAAAAGTTTAACGAATACAGACCCCCCTATATACTTCTATGCATCCTGGCGGGAGTCACATCGTTTCGCTCTAGCGTATTTTCAAATTCGCGGTCTTGCAGCGACAAGACGGGGCAATATTTAAGAAAAGCACTAACTGTGCCGCTTAGCATATGGAATTTGGAACGGATCAAGACCAAAATGATTAAAATCGGTGTTGAATTGGCTTTGCTGTAAGACTTTGAAAAACATGACTGTTGTATTTTCCGCAGCTGATCTGTCGTAGTTGAGATTTGTCAACTATACTGATGCCGAATCCGATACTTATAACGACAATTATTCACCGAAAATGAGGGACGTTCTCAAACTTTCTGCAAGCATATTGATACTTTTGATAGTTAAGGCCATATCGAAAGTAAAATTAGGTTCAGGTTCACATATTTTTTAATTATTTTATTTTTACCTTTCACGCCCTGCAGCGTTTATTTCCCCCGTCCATTTGATGTGTGAGGGTCGGAGAACCACTCCCCTCCATACATTACACACTGACATATATAGTACATACAAATTCACAAACAGTATGAGAGATGGATATCAGACATATAACGAAATTTAACGATAACATCATTTTTGAGTTGTTATAAATGTAAATGTAAAGCTGGTGTTATTCCGAAGGCATAATAACCAATCGCACAAGTCTTTTGGCTACAATCTCTTTTCCTGTACATTTATGCGTTACTGCGAAAACAGTAATCCCATATGTACAGTCGCTGCAAGAACCAATTTAGTTTTTTTAAGATTTTTGAAAAATATGCTTGTTTTTTTGCCAAGTTTTTTAGCTCAGGGTGAGCTTTTGTGATCGCCTGATGTCCGTCGTCCGTCGTCGTGCGGTGTGCGTCGTGCGTCGTCCGTCGTTCGTCGTCCGTCGTCAACAATTTGAACCTTTAAAAATCTTCTCCTCTGAATCTATAGGGTTCTCAGCTTTCATATTTGGCACATAGCATCATGTGTAGGTCCTCTACAAAAGTTATATAAATTATGCCCCTGGGGTCAAAATTGGCCCCGCCCCAGGGGTGCATTGTTTTCTATAGAAACATGTAGTGAAATCTTTGAAAATCATCTCTTCTGAAACCGGAAAGTTTTCAACTTTCATATTTGGCTCATAGCATCATGTTCGGGTCCTCTACAAAAGTTATATAAATTATGCCCCTTGGGTCAAAATTGGCCCCACCCCAGAGGTGGCCAGTTTCTTAGAGCAGGCTGCTGTTTCAGCTAATTCAAACTGACCATTATTAACTGGGAGACTGCTAGTACACACTCCAGATTTACACTCCAGAAAAATGCAGCTGCAATATTTTTCACTGTGCTCAATTAGCCTCACTGATGCCCAGGAACTCTTTGCTCTTTGATGTGTTGTAAACATCATGCAGGTTATTATGGAGGTCATTTGGTGTCTAGCATAATTTTCTCCAATCCCCTTTGCACTCAGAGCAATTACTCTCTGCAAATAATGTTATCTGCTGCAAAAGTTGTTTCCTTCCATTTCTTTTAAAAAACAAATGTCATAGTGAAAGACAGTTTGGACCCTGATGAGATGCCAAGTTACTTTGTATCTCATCTGGATCCAGACTTGATCCAGACTGTTTGCAAAGGTTGTTATAAATGAAAAAAAACAAAGCAAGTAGCTGGTGTAATATTAGCAGGCTAAAGGTATGGTATAGGGCCTTTGAAGAGTGAGTGACCAGCCATAAGCATATTGACTAGGGATAATTGCAGATCACTTATGCATATGGATGGGTTTTCTTGGTTCACTAAACTTGAATATAACCAGGGCTAAATGCTAGCTAATATTCAGTAGGTATTTAAATTTTGAATAAACATAGAACAGGGGAAGGGTTGAAAATAAATTAAGATATGAATAATAATAACTCATGAAGGTGTAATGAAAATATCTGAAATTTTGAATATAAGTACATGTATAGATTAATTTATTCTTTCTGAAATTCAACCAATTTGCCCAGGGAGAGGGTTTACATACTTTTGTACATGCCCTTCTATAGATTGGCATTGTTATATGTTTTCATTTTCTTAAAAAAAATTCACTTGAGGTCCTCTACAAAAGTTACATAAATTATGCCCCTTGGGTCAAAATTTGCACGCCCCATGGCCGGGTAGTTTTCTATAGAAACACATAGTGAAAACTTTGAAAATCTTCTCCTCTGATTGTCTGGTGAGCGATGTCAGGGCCTTTCATGCCCTCTTGTTCAAAAATATATTCCCTGTTATTTTGTACGGCGGTCTGTCACATATATATTTGAGCTCACAAGCACAAAGTGCTCAGGGTGAGCTTTTGTGATCGCTTGATGTCCATCGCCCATCGGCGTGCGTCGTTGGTCGTCAGTCGTCAACAATCTGAACCTTTAAAATATTCTCCTCTGAATCTACAAGGTTATCAACTTTCATCTTTGGCAAATAACATCACCTGTAGGTCCTCTACGAAAGTTATATAAATTATGCCCCTGGGGTCAAAATTGGTCCGGTCCAAGGTCAGTTTTCTATAGAGACATATTGTGAAAGCTTTGAAAATCTTCTCCTCTGAAACTGGAAGGTCCTCAGCCTTCATATTTGGCACACATCATCCTATTTAAGTCATCTACAAAAGTAAAATGAATTATGCCCCTGGGGTCAAATGAGACCCCACCCAGGGGTGGTCAGTTTTCTATAGAAAAAAATAGTGCGGTGGTCTAGTGTTAACGCGCTTGACTACCAAACCGGGAGTCCGGGTTTCAAGTCCCGATCCCTCCTGGAAATTTCAGAGACGCGTTTCAGGGTCTCCTACCCACACCTCCTCTCCACCCAAAAGTTATAATGGGTACCTGTGAGGGTCATTGCATGATTGCACCATATCTTAGTAGTGCTCAATATTGTAGGCGAATGACGCAATGACCAGTCGGCTGAGCGGTCATTCGGACTGAAAGTAGACTAGGTACTTTACTTTTTCTATATAAACATATAAAAAATAAAACTTGAAAACATTTGAAAATCTTCTCCTCTGAGTGTCTGTTAAGCGATATCAGTGTCATCATGGCCCTCTTATTCATATGGTGAGTGTAAAAGCAAATATAGCCAGCTACTATTCGGAGAAGTTTAATCATTACAACTGCATTTACATGTTTTTCTCCATACCTTGTTTTCAGTATTAAAGACAGATGGTTGCTTAAAGCTGACTGAAAGAAGCATTCTGCTTATGTTTCAGCCTGCTTTAAGCTACCATCTGCTAAGATAAGTTTGGTGCTGTCGATATGACCTTAACATTAACATTGCATCTTCCTTAGAAAAGCGGACAGCCTTTTTCCGTCTTTGAAGAAGTGTACCTGAAACCAATACCATTTTCAGTGGCCTTACTCAGTATGGTACAGCTTTATAATGCGCACGATAAATGCGTGCATGGTCGTCGTTTAAAAGTTTATTGATGTGTAGATGTTTTAAGGATATTCATTTCAAAATATATTGTCACTTAAGTTAATATATGAAAAATGTATAATCGTCTACATTTTATAACTTAAAGAGTAAAGTTACACTAGTTAAAACAATAATTAATACAATGAGTCATAAACCTAGGTATTACACAAAAATGTTTTGAGAACATCCCCAAATATTTACCACAGTCAGCAGCGTTATCGGCATTGGCATAAATGACAAATCTCAAGTTAGATACCTTTCAATACATATATAGACCCGATAGGAAATTTTTTCCGGGTCGTGTGTTTCTTGTTTTTCGGAGTGGTTTAAGGTTCAAATAGATAGTTTTAGGCTAGTTTAACATACTTCGATCACATTTTTTTTTTTTTGGGGTGGGGGTTGGGGGGGAGGTTCCATGGATGAGTCCAAGCATGCGTCGAGCACCTTTGGTGTATACAACACTAACGAAGGGCTTATATAATACCAATGCGAAGGCGCATTTTGAATCCCATTGACAGTGAGTATCAGACGTGTTGGCGACTGTATGTGGGTCTTCATTTAAATGGCGCGCTTTACATAGACACAAGTTGTGTACAATGACGTCATAATTTGACGTATTTGTAACTATGTATGTCAAAACTGTAACTCAAAATTTATTTTGACGTGTTTCTGTATGTTTTTGTATCATAAACTATCACAGTTAAATTGAATACCAGAGAGGTCTGAATTAGATCCTGGTTGATATGACAGTAAGTAAAAAAAAAGTTGGAAAATTTGGACCTACTTTGTCCCAGTTACCTAGCGAACCTAATAACATCTTTCATTCATCATTTCTATATGTAAGGAGAATTTATAACAATCCACGTTACTGCTGAAATATTGGCTGCAAATAACATTTGTGTGTGTTATGTTATAAATAGGATCTTGCATTCGTGTTCATGATTATTGGATTTATAAAATTCGTCTTTTTAAAACGATAAAAAAAACTCGCTAAAGCTCGTTTTTTTATCGTTTTAAAAAGACTCATTTAATAAATCCAATAATCAAGAACACTCATGTAAGATCCTATATATAAAGTATAAAATAATAGGACTGGTCGTTACGTGAATTTGGTGCGTGCGGTATGCTATTCACTCAGTAACACGAATAATAACCGTTATTTTGAAACGTGAATGACATGCTTACCTTCACAAATAAAACGTAAAAAATCTTTTCTACATTTATAATCCAATATGACCCATGTCAACCACGATTTTACCGAATACGATTTGATTCTCCGAAGCGGAAAATTAACATTGTTTACAGACCAAACCGTCTGGACACACAAGGCCTCGAGATGACTATTATATTGTTGTGGTGTTCAGTTTACAACATATTGTATTGACATTTCAGCAGAGTCCAAGATAAGATGCGTAAATCAAAATATTTTCAAGAATCACTCCTTTATTTCTCCACCAAACCCTATTTTGTGACCTCTCTTTGGAATCGCCTCTTCGAGACGATGCTAACGAGTGGTTACAACATAGGTATATAGTACGCATATCTATCTGGTAACCCTTCGCTTGCTGAATTTTAAAATACATTTCTCCTTCTTTACCCATGTCCTGTTGTATAATTACATATATCTTCACTGTGTACAAGTATTTCGCTGTGCAATCACTGCTGTGAAGTGCACTGGTTACACAAACAACTTGTAAATAGTGCAGACCTGGGTATTTCACTATTTACAGGTAGGCATATTGATGTGAATAGCAAGCGAAGGGTTAACCCTTTCGCTGCCAAACTCTGTCGTCTGCTAACTTTGTCGTCTGCTACAAATTTTCATTCTTTTGATTTTCTTCATTTTTGTTTCAAAAACATAGTAACAGTAACAAACAATGTGGATCCTGATAAGACGCCGAGTTACTCGGCGTCTCATCTGGATCCAAACCGTTTGCATAGGTAATCACAGATCCGGCATTGGCAGCGAAAGGGTTATTCTGTTTAAGGGTGCAAACTACATTATAATACTGTTCTTTGTGACGAAGAAACATTACAAAGTACATAAAAGAGCAATCCAATGGAGTAAAATATTATTGTACGTGTTCAAAAAAACAATACATAGCATATATGAGCATCGTCAGTAGAAATTATTGTCATTGTGTCTTGTGTTTACCAACAGTGTAGATCCCGATCAATTGTCGATTCCCTGACGCGGTCTATGATCAGGGTCTACACCATTTGCCAGACTTGAAGCTTAATTTGGGTAACAGAAGACAATGCAACAAAAAAAGCAACTTGAAAGTTCAAATGTCATACATTTTGTTATTTGTAAGCAAACTTGAAGCCTTAATTAGCTTCACCTTCTAATTACAACATTTATGTTGAACCAATCTTAATATTTTGCAATTTTACAAATGATTAATTTCCCCTGGCAAATATGCAATTCTTAATAGAGCATGCAATGTGACAAATAAAGAAGCATTGACCCTTGCAATGCTGAATTTTCAAATGGACTATTCCAAAATTCAAACCGGTCAAGCTTTCGATGAATAGTCTGGGATTTTTCTAAAGAAAGTACAAACTGTGCAGATCCTGATGAAAGAGCTCTTCTATAACCCCTCTCACCCGGGTCTACACTGTTTGGAAAGGACCTTAGGGACTCGTTTCCTGCACTGTAAGGGTTACACACCATAAAATATGTCTAATTTCACTCCTTAAATTATTCAGATAATGGAAATTTAGAATAAACGTTCTATGCATCACAATTATTATTTCCGAAATGGTAGCATAATGATAATTAAATAAAATCTATAAATCACAAAATGTAATTAAATGTCATAATTTAACCTTTAGCCTTCTATCAGCGGATGAGTGAATACATATGCAAACAGATTTGATCCAGACCAAAAGCCGAGTAACTCGGTGTCTCATCGGGATCCAAACTACTTAACACCTTGATAGCATTTTGGTAGACACATTGACTATAGCTTGTATTCTGAAAATGTAGTATGTGATAAATGCAGTAAAATTAAGTTGCTCAGCAGGCTAAAGGTTAAGAACGAATTGTGTTCGACGTGAATTTATTACAATATAAAGGACACGCGGATTGATATACAGTAGCAGCTGCCTTAAGCGGTCATTCATATATTGAACATAGGAGTCTTAAAAGAACAGATGCAGGGGCAAAAGTAATGCAGAAAACTTCAATAGGTGTTTTCTGCATTACTTTTAACCTGCATTAAGACCCCTAATAGTTATACCTCTTTTTGATGGCCGCTTAAGACAGGTTCGTCTGTAATCTGGAATAAACTAATATGGTAATTGTATTAAATATTCATATGTAAACAACAGCTTACATGTGGCAGTTCCACTCGTTTCCTTCTTTTTAGATATTTTCTTACATACACATATGTTTTAAACTAATGACAGAATAGACGATTCGAAGAGACGATTCTAAAGAGTGGTCACAACATAGGGTTTGGTGGAGAAATAAAAACGTTATGTCATGACTACTCTTTAAAATCGTCTCGAAGATACAATTCTAAAGAGTGGTCACGCTGTATCTGCTGCTCTGGTATTTATATTCGAAGCAGTTATGACTCTAGCGTTTAATACGTGGTTAATTATACCTGATATTTTTGTCACAAAAAATGAGCGAAATAATAGGCCCTTAAAGTGAATCTTTCTATAATAATCGCATATTTGCAATAATATCATAAAACCTGGCATTGGTGTTCAATCATTAATATTAATCATTATTTAAACGTATATCGTAAAATGCCCTGTGATACAAAATAAAACGTTATGATCGATGCTTATAATAGTGTTCTACAACAAAATACTATCGACCTATGTTGAGCACTGACGAAACTTAAAAGCGAAATGAAAGAATACTAATACATTGCCGAATAACAACGGGTCTTCGATATCAAACGCATGAAAGTTTTGTCTTTCCAGTATGTAAACAAATTATTTATGTAATTTCAGGCTTTTTTCCCAGTATACTAACAAACTATTTATGTAATTTCAGGCTTTTTTAAAACACCTTGCAAAACTCTCTTTAAACCGACCGATATGGAATAATGTAAAGTTTACAACGATTGCCTATCATGTCTTAAAACATGTTTTATAAGGTGATATTTTTTTATGTTTTATATCAGCAGAAACAATATATTTTCCCCCTTTCCTGCCTTGTAGTTTCTCTACTTGTTACATTATCGCCGGATTCAAGTTGTAGTATGGGACATTTTTCAATTTCTTTTTAAAAAAGATAAAAATTATGGCATACAGTTTGAATCCTGATGAAGCGCCGAGTGACTCAACGTCTCATATGGATCCAAACTGTTTATAAATCACAAGCCCGTATTCAATGATATTGAAGAGTTTGACAAGTATAACAAGTATCGTAGTGACAGATACCTGACCTCCATCCTGTCTCCTTTAAATCACCTTTAACATTAGTTATACAGAATTGCTCTGAAATACACCACCGCACATATCTATAAAGACATGCAACATATTGATGCAGGTCGCAAATACTTCTGAAAGATCCTACCTGAGCTTTCAGCATTTCCTTCGAATTGCATCAAGCTGTAACACCGAGACAGTTTCCCGAGATAGAAATTGGCTGACTCTTAACCCTTCGCTTGCTAATCGCGTCAATATACCTACCTGTAAATAGTGAAGACCCAGATGAGACAGCTCCTGCAGGAGCTGTCTCATCAGGGTCTGCACTATTTACAAGTTGATTGTGCAACCAGTGCACTGCACAGCAGTGATTTCACAGCGAAATACTTGTACACAGTGAAGATATATGTAATTATACAACAGGGCATGGGTAAAGAAGGAGAACTGTATTTTAAAATTCAGCAAGAGAAGGGTTAACATTTTCCTTCATATACATGTGTTTGCAAATAGAATTTGAAAAATCTGTTTACATACTTTCTAAAATGGCTACAGTGTTCCACCCTCCATATTTCGTTGGAACTATTGTTTCCATAAATATTCAGGTATTGTAATTTGAAATAATTGTAGAACAGGGAAAGGGTAATGCCTCATATCCTCATGCAGTATATAACTGATATTTTAATTTTAGTTCTAGGGTTACGTGGAAGCAATATTGTTGTGCTAGTTTTGTTTATTAAAACGAAGATCAAGCATATCACGATTCATGATTTTGTTTACATTTGCAAATAGTAATATCGTTATTTGCGATGGTAGGATCACACTTGCCGATTAAGGCAAATTATTATTGATTGATTGCATATTTGCCTTTGACAGTGTCACTTAATTTATCAAATGCAATCGTTGTCTGGTGTATTGCTAAATTACACGTTAGTCCTGAGTCTTTTCCATGCCAATGGTTTTTGCATCAGCACAAGGGCAAACTAAATGATCCGATTTAATTGTTTCAGAGAGGAGTTCATAGTGATTGGGTTGACAACAGATTTTGCCGAACTTTAAAAATAGGTAATAAATATGTATTTATACATTCGTCTGCAGCAAAATAATCCTACGCCAACAGAAAATTCATTTAAAATCGAACATGTTATATAATTACAATAACTAACATAACGTCAACCTTGAACTTAGCATTATCTCTGCCAAACCTTACTGACCTTTAACCTTTTCCTTCATAAATACGCCTTTCTACGCCTATATAATACATGTAGTCACTTCTTAAAACCATCGTGATAAATAGAACATTTGCTTCATTGGAATAAATTATCTATTTATCACAATGTTCTCAATACTACACAATTCTAACATTTTCCTTTTTCTCTATTTATTACTCCTTTTCGGTAGATTTATTCAAAGAGGTTGGATCTAAAATTAGCCTATATGTCCAATAAAGGGACCTTCATATGACAACCAGTTACTCAATGTGAGTTAACCCTTTCCCTCATATTGACGACTTTTGACAACTCTGTAAAAGTCACTTTGGGAAACAATTGTTGCTCCTATAGCAGCAAATGCTCTATTTATCACAATGGTTTCAAACTACAAAGTTTTAGAATTTTCATTTTCTCTAGTTAATGCCCCTTTTCGGTAGATTCATTCAAAGAGATTTATCTAAAATAGCCTATGAGGTAATGGGTTAAAGTCATCTAGTTCCAAACTCTTTGCAAAGGTATTACTGATTCTCACGCTTTACGGGCATGATTATTAGTACAACGTAGCTTATTAATAATGGAAATGTCTGGTTTGGTTCTGATCCAACGTTGTTTCGTGTTTAGGATATATATTTTCAAGTAAACAGAAAATCCATGCATACACTACCACGAAACATCAAATGAAGTTATACTTTCTGTCAAGAATCTAATGGCACTGAACCCAAAAAATAGCACAAAGGCAGTTATCTTATGCAATTAGTTGTCACCATGAACATCTCCCAGGCGATATTTTCCGGTGGTATCTGTATCGTTGTTGCATGCTTATCAACTTTACAAATGTCTCCCTGTAATTAATTCTGTATCATCTTCCCGTGAAATAAATGTTGCCCATAAATATTGTTATTTATTGAATGTTAAGCACAGATTTTCCTTCCGTTTTATTTCCAGGACATTCTATCACAAATAAGTGCCCTAGGGTTACCTAAAACCCTAACATACCAATTTTCAGAAATAATCAATGGCATCTAAATTGTGACAAATCAGAGGCCACCACTTCGTTTTGGCAGCAAAAGTATACAAACCAGACTCAATGAACTAAGATTTACTAAAATATAACATAATAGCAATTTACTTCTCAAATTTACCTCCCATTCCCTGATGAATATTCATTTAGGAAATTATGACGTCATGGATATTTATAAGATTTTGTTATTATGGCATATGAACACAGGACACTTTGGCTCAGGCAGAAGTTGTAGTATCAGATCTCGTATAGTTCGTACATCATAAGCAAATAGAGCAGATCCTGGGTCTACTCTGTTTGCAGATGCGTCAAAATGCACTTACATAAGGGAAAATGTTAATTATCTCGTGCATATCACTGAACTTAGATGTTATTTCAGATAAAATCATTAGAAACACCGTCTCAACATCCGGGAACAATTTCATATATACTATATATGTTGTCAAACCCATGTTGAATTCTAAGCCTTCTCTTGCTGAATTTTAAAAAATCATTTCTTCTTCTTTACCCATGCCCTGTTGTATAATTACATATATCTTCACCGTGTACAGGTATTTCGCTGTGCAATCACTGCTGTGGAGTGCACTGGTTACACAATCAACTTGTAAATAGTGAAGACCCTGATGCAGGAGCTGTCTCATCTGGGTCTTCACTATTTACAGGTAGGTATATTGACGTGAATAGCAAGCAAAGGGTTAAAAAGGGGGCCTTTTCTTTTTTACAATTAGATTGAAAAATCGAATCAAAATTATTTCCCGTGGCAAAAAAATATGTCTAAAGATTTCTCTCAAGTGTGAATTTGCTCGAGGTAGTAATCTGACTTCGATTTTTTAACGAATAAAAGTTGACTTCTCTACACGGCTTTGTTCTGTGATATCAATACAGAACTACTAACGAGCTATATCTCTATTGCTGACTGTGAGAAATACGTGTAGTAGTAGTAGTAGTAGTAGTAGTAGTAGTAGAAGTAGTAGTAGTAGTAGTAGTAGTAGTAGCAGTAGAAGTAGCAGTAGTAGAAGTAGAAGTAGTAGTAGTAGTAGTAGTAGTAGTAGTAGTAGTAGTAGTAGTAGTAGTCGTATAAGTAGTCATCGTCGTCGTCGTAGTAGTAGAGTTGAAGTAGTAGTAGTAGTAGTAGTAGTAGTAGTAGTAGTAGTAGTAGCAGTAGTAAATCTTTTCCGCCATTGCCACTCACAATTCACTAACATAGTTAGCTGCAATTACAGAATATAGTATTATCTTTACTTTAAAAATGGTTAGGATCCAGATGTGACGCTGAGTAATTCGGCATCCCATCAGAATCCAAACTCTTTATCACTCCAATTATGTCTTTGAAAATGAATTTCGAAGGTAAATCCATTTAGTATTTAGAACAGACTACACTTTCAGGTGTCAAAAGTTTGTATTCTGGTGAGACGCCGATTTACTCGGGGTCTCATCTGGATCCAAGATGTTTGTAAATGCCACTCAAGTTGCGTTAGTAGGACATAAAGCAGATGTTCATTCCCCATCTCCATCTGATTGTAAAACAGAATAATGCATTTTGACACCATTCTAAGTGGTCTGTATCCCAATATCCCCATCCACCAGCTTGTAAAGTAAATTTAATCATTTTGATACTATTCTAAAACGTTGGTCACCCAATATTCCCTCTGCAATCAGCTTGTAAGGTAGAATAAGTCCTTTTAACACCATTCTAAATAGTCGGTTTCCCTTCTCCAGCAGCTTATAGATCAGAATAAATCTGTTGAACACCATTCTAAAAACAGTAAAACCCCTCTAATGCGACCACTTAATGAATAAACAAAGATGCCTTTAAAATCAGGTGGTTGCTTAATGCATGACGAAAGTTATGCATAAAGCACCCACATGAGCTTTCTGCATAACTTTCGTCCTGCATTAAGCTACCACCTGCCCATATGACCCAGAATTATACCTGTTTTTGGTGGTCGCATCAGAAGGGTTTTACTTTTACTTTTGTCGGTACCCCAATTTCCCCCTCAACAGCAGTTTGTCAATTGGACACCATTCTAAATAGTAGGTCCACCAATCTCCCCTCAACAGCAGTTTGTAAAGCAGACTAAGTCAGTTTGACACCATTCTAAATAGTCGGTATCCCAATATCCCCTCTCCAATCAGCTTGCAAAGTCAATTTGATACCATTCTAAAGAGTCGATCACCCAATATCCCCTCTCCATTCTGATAATTGTAAATTAGAAAGAGTAACAAATAGTGAAGACACTAATCAAATTGCCCCTTCATGAGCATTTTGGTCTGGGATTGCACTATTTGCCTGATATGTTTTACTTTTGAGTAAATTGGCATCTCGACAGGATCTAAACCGTTTGACACTCGGTTTCAGTTTTCATAGACACAACAGAATGACGAAATATGTAAGTAAAAACTGCAAAATATTGAAGTCTAAGCAAACGTCATATTTACGGCGTTATTCCTTTAGACCATGACTATTATTGTAGTAAATAATGACATAAAAAATACTGGCTGACATATGAAGTAAGTTTTGTCCAACGCAGAAACTGTAAGATCAAATAAGTCAGAACTCCAGATAAGATGCGTAAATTAACATACATGTATTTCCAAGTACACAAGTAAAACCCCGCTAATGCGACCACCAAAAAGGGGCGTAATTCTGGGTGGCAGAGGCAGGTGGTAGCTTAATGCAGAACGAAAGTTATGCAGAAAGCTCCTATAGGAGCTTTCTGCATAACTTTCGTCCTGCATTAAGCAACCACCTGCTTTAGACGACATCAGTGGCTGTTTATTAAGTGGTCGCATTAGCGGGGTTTCACTGTATAACTTTGTTTTATTTCTCCACCAAACCCTATGTTGTGACCTTCTGTTGAGGCGATTCAAAAGTGTGGCCACAGCATTGTGTTTGTTGGAGAAATAACGAGTTTAGTATTTGAGTACACATCGTTATCTGTATCTCTCAAATCTATATTATTTCATTTATAAACAAACGAGGCTCCTATACGAGCGGTCACATTTGGGTCTTCTATTTTTGCTACGGCATTATGCATATATACGGAATAAAAACTGCAAAATATTGAAGTCTAAGCAAACGTCATATTTACGGCGTTATTCCTTTAGACCATGACTATGATTGTAGTAAATAATGACATAAAAAATACTGGCTGACATATGAAGTAAGTTTTGTCCAACGCAGAAACTGTAAGATCAAATAAGTCAGAACTCCAGATAAGATGCGTAAATTAACATACATGTATTTCCAAGTACACAAGTAAAACCCCGCTAATGCGACCACCAAAAAGGGGCGTAATTCTGGGTGGCAGAGGCAGGTGGTAGCTTAATGCAGAACGAAAGTTATGCAGAAAGCTCCTATAGGAGCTTTCTGCATAACTTTCGTCCTGCATTAAGCAACCACCTGCTTTAGACGACATCAGTGGCTGTTTATTAAGTGGTCGCATTAGCGGGGTTTCACTGTATAACTTTGTTTTATTTCTCCACCAAACCCTATGTTGTGACCTTCTGTTGAGACGATTCCAAAGAGTGGCCACAGCATTGTGTTTGTTGGAGAAATGACGAGTTTAGTATTTGAGTACACATCGTTATCTGTAGCTCTAAAATCTATATTATTTCATTTATAAGCAAACGAGGCAGATCCTGATCAGACGGCTCCTATAGGAGCGGTCACATTTGGGTATTCTATTTTTGCGACGGCATTATGTATATATACGGAATAAATGGTTGACAGTCCATAGAGTACAAAACGTGCTACAGATGGCCTGATAACGTGGTGACATAGATTCTAATGTATAGGTGAAAAACTAATAGATAAAAATATAAGGCCAGCTAATGTTTTTACTTGTTTCATACCCATGCTTTTGACTATTTCGGTTTACTATTGCATCTCTATACGGCCATCACACATGTGTAGTGCATAACTCCGATATGTATTTGACATAGAATCATGACACTTTGCAGGATAGTAAAACAGTATGAGAATACAGATACACACTTGCAGTATGGCCATGATCTGCACGCATTGTCCCTTTTCCCGCTTTCCGTGACTTTACCCGCATTTGTAAACAGCTTGGATCCAGATCGGACGCCGAGAAACTCGACCTGTCATGAGGATCCAAAATGTTTGACATTCGGTCAGTCGTTTCTCAAGAGCTTTGATTGAATCTGAAGAAGTCAAAATTGCACCAGAATCATATTTGAGTAGACAGTATGTTCACCATTTACTTCATGAATATGCATATAAGAAATAATGACATCATGAATATTGATACGCTAATTCTCCATAAAGGAGAACAATTCGGAATCAGATATGTGTCATTTCTTAAGCAAATATACAGTAAAACCTCTCCATAACGGCCACTAAATTGTGCTCATTAGTTGGTATTTAGGGCAGGTGGCTGCTTAACCCTTTCCCTCATATTGACGACTTTTGACGACTCTGTAAAAGTCACTTTGTGAAACCATTATGAAACTCACAATGGTTTCAAACTACAAAATTCTAAAATTTTCCTTTTCTCTAGTTAATGCTCCTTTTCGGTAGATTTATTCAAAGCGGTTGTATCTAAAAATAGCCTATGAGGGAAAGGGTTAAAGCAAGGTGAAAGTAAAACAGAACGCTCCTATAGGAGCGTTCTGTTTTACTTTAACCTTGCTTTACGCAACCACCTGCCTTTAACACAAAATACTTGATGTAATTTAGTGGCCGTTATAGAGACTTATTAGAAGGAACCGTCTGATCCGGGTCTATTCTGTTTGCGAATGCGTTATAAAGCGTATATAATGTATGGAAAGTAGACCGTTAACCCATTCCCTCATATTGACGACTTTTGACGACTCTGTAAAAGTCACTTTGTGAAACCTTTGTGATAAAGAGAGCATTTGCTCCTATAGGAGCAAATGCTCTTTTTATCACAATGGTTTCAAACTACAAAATTCTAAAATTTTCCTTTTCTCTAGTTAATGCTCCTTTTCGGTAGATTTATTCAAAGCGGTTGTATCTAAAAATAGCCTATGAGGGAAAGGGTTAAAGCAAGGTGAAAGTAAAACAGAACGCTCCTATAGGAGCGTTCTGTTTTACTTTAACCTTGCTTTACGCAACCACCTGCCTTTAACACAAAATACTTGATGTAATTTAGTGGCCGTTATAGAGACTTAGTAGAAGGAACCGTCTGATCCGGGTCTATTCTGATTGCGAATGCGTTATAAAGCGTATACAATGTATGGAGAGTAGACCGTTAACCCATTCCCTCATATTGACGACTTTTGACGACTCTGTAAAAGTCACTTTGTGAAACCTTTGTGATAAAGAGAGCATTTGCTCATATAGGAGCAAATGCTCTTTTTATCACAATGGTTTCAAACTACAAAATTCTAAATTCTTCTTTTCTCTAGTTAAAGCTCCTTTTCGGTAGATTTATTCAAAGAGGTTGTATCTAAAAATAGCCTATGAGGTAATGGGTTAACGGGGAACACATTATTCGTTTATGTTTTGGACTAATTTTCCCAGCCGTTTTCTTGGGGGGGGGGGGGGAATTAGGTAGGATGGTTAGCATAATGAAGATAGTATTGCAGGTTTTACTGAATAAACCAAATTTACTGAAAATGTGTAAAGCAATATGTTCTATGTCAGATTTAGAACCTGTGTTTATACTCATTAGTTGACATTTATTGTCGTCTGCAAATATTGTCATTTGCAAAATATCTAGTGTACTACAATTTCCCTTTGTTTAATCCCCTCCACCCCCACCCCCCTCCACCCTTTCTTTTAAAACCACATTACCACAGTAACAAACAGTTCTGATTCCGATGAGCACATGTGTGCCAGCGTTAATTCGGTCACATATTCATTACCAGACTTCCTAAGACTGGTCGTTCAGAGATGGTTTACCATACATTTGTACAAAGATATAGATAAAGTTACGTACTCAAATACTAAAACCGTCATTTCTCCTCCAAATACTATGTTGTGACCACTCTTTGGAATCGTCTCTTCGAGACGGTTCTAATGAGAGGTCACAGCATATGGTTTGGTGGAGAAATAAAGGAATTATTCTTGAACATATTTTAATTTACGTATCTTATCAGGACCTCTGAATTTCATTGTAAAAAACTTAAGATTAACCAGCATCCTTGTGAATATTGTACGTTCGTATTTCCTTTTCGTCTGAGTTACATGATAACCGACCCGCCGTAGAGACAAAACAGCAAAAGTAATATCAGCGAAATGTCACCGGTCGAATGCGGCACACAAAACGAACATAAAATCACGTGGGTCAAACTAATGCGTGTTATTCTTTATCTCTCGTTCCAAATATAAAACTTTAGTCCTAGTTTTAATCTTTTGGTTCAATACTATATATTACCACTGCACAAACTTGTGTGGCAGAAACCATTCGTCAGCTAACATCAGGTGACAATCGTCTTCGCAAAACAGCAGCCAAGCCATGAAAATCTACATCTGTCTTCTTGTTGCGCTTTGCGGTAAATCACTTTTAAACATTATTTATGCGTCACGCAATGAGTCTTTCTTCTTATGGCTTTTGTGGTTATTCCACATCAAGCATTATTAAAAAATACAGTAAAACCTCAATTCTATTAGTGAAAAATTTAGATACTTTTATAGGCAGGTGGCTGTATTGCCTGGTGAACGTCATGAGATTTCTGCATGACTTTCACCGTGCAATTAGCTGTCACCTGTCTCCAATACCGATATTAATATTAAATTGAACGTCCAGTTTAAAAAGGTTTTACTGTAGTTTTCATCTGCCACGAAAAATGTATTGTTCAGTTCTTTTTAACTGTATTGCTACCACATTTTGTTGTTGCAAACTATGCCGTCTGTTTCAAGTTTTTGGTTGTTTTCTGATTTGATCGGAAATGTATCAACACAATGAAACAGTTTGGATCCTGATGAAACATTATCTCAACTGATTTTGATCCAAACTGCCTGCATTTATTTTAATAGATTTGCCATTTTGTTAAGTACATGTATTATATAAGCGCCACACAAAAGTGTCTTCGATGGTTAACCCATTCCTTCATGTTAACGCCTTTTGATGCCCCTGTAAAAATCACTTTTTGAAATCATTGTGATAAATAAAGCATTTGATCAAGAGGAGCAAATGCTCTGTTTATTACAATGGTTTCAAAACTACATAATTTTAAAACTTTCCTTTTCTCCAGTAAATACTCCTTTTCGGTAGATTTATTCAAATAGTATGGATCATAAAATAGCCTTTGAGGTAATGGGTTAACTACGGGTAACTTTCTGCATCACGCACGTCTTGCTACAGCTCATACGGCTGATATTATCGTTAGTTCTAATATACGACAATCGCTGTTGGAATTTGCGATCGTAATCTGTTGCAACCTGCGATAAGTTTTATCATACGAAGTTAAGACTTCATTGCTGCATATAAGATTGTACGATGATTTCGGCAATCGAGTAGCAATAATTGTTATCAGGATTTGCGATAACTTGGGTCGTACGAGCTTTAGTAAGATGAGTTCCAGTTTTGTACTGAGTTAGACCTATTTGTAAAGCTTCGCCAGTGTTTTGCAAACAGTGTAAGATCTCATTACACTGCATCAGTATGTCGAATGGTCAATATATGCGTGCACAGAAACGCATCGCTAATGAGTCCACGTTTATTACAATAATTCTGTAAAACCAGGTGGTTGCAGAGCAAAAGTAATACAGAATCTCCTATAAGAGATTTCTGTATCACGATGTCCTGCATTTAGCTATTGCCTGTTTTAAACAATCCATTATTATACTTATTTTGAGTGGCCGTATAAGCGGCCCTTAACTGTAGAATATATAAAAACGTAGTAAAGTTAAGCAGGAAAAAACACAAACAAGACGCACCAATTACCAATACATCGATAGAAAATAAGTGACACTTTGTACTTTACTGCTGTATTCACTAAGTCTACATTTGAAACTAAGACCAAAACACTGCAAATTGAAATATCGTTGTAACTGCATCAGTTTGTAAAACGGTTTGTCCACAATTTGCAACTGTGCATGTATAGCAAATTTTAGACGGATGGTGCAAACTGATCAAGTTATTGGGCTGCTGAAAGCAGCCCACAAT
Source organism: Azorinus chamasolen (assembly GCA_963576725.1). Lineage (NCBI taxonomy): Eukaryota > Metazoa > Mollusca > Bivalvia > Cardiida > Solecurtidae > Azorinus > Azorinus chamasolen. The sequence goes on from OY755242.1 coordinate 78,449,978, forward strand.
TATACGGCTTTGAATTTTGACCATGCGTTTCTGCGTTCCTGTGTTTCTATAAAAGCCAATCTTTTTTAATAACTATGGGTTACTGTGAGACAAGCTTTTATTTATATACATCCATTTATTTTACTTATTTTGATTCATACATTTTTTGTTAGCGGGGACAAATATTTTTGTCGAGGTTATTTGCTTCTTTTCTGCCAGTGAAAATGCTAGTGTATTGGGTATAAATCTTTTAAAAGCACTCACCAGTTGTAGCAGTCAGCGTAGGCGAGGGGTTATAACGGTGGCCTAGGAAGTGTGAGGTCGCGGGTTCGATCCTCGGCGGAAGCATAATTTTTTTCTCTCATTTTTTTTGTTAGCACCCTTAGTTTACGCGCTTTTGGTTTAAAAACAATTCTGTACACAAAAATTGTAAAAGCATAAGTCCTTTGTTTGAATTTTGTCTTTGGTAAAGTTATTTAGCTGAGACCTTTTACTCGTGGTTTTGTTGACCGTTTTGAATATTTCACCATTGTGCATGAATACCATTGATCTGTATTTACTTCGTGGTAATGTGTATTATTGGTGCCATACACAGGTATTATGCATCATGGCTCCTTAAAACATTCCCCCGTTTCTGCTGTTAATTTATACATTACAGTCATGTTTTCCCAATGTAGATCTGTTAATTTAAACTACTAAACAATATTGCTCCCTCTTTTTCTTCTATCCTGCTTAAAGACGTTACGCAGCCATTTTACGCTTGCGTAAAACCTTGCTTGTATATATTGTTTTAATTTGAGTCTCATTTAGAGTGAAAATGATACTGAACACGGCCAAAGTAAACACTTCTGTATAGGGACTATTCAAGCTCTCATTATAGCTTTCTGCATCACTCCCCTATTGAAACATTCCATGTTTAACCCTTTCCTTTAGGAGCAGTCTGATCAGGATCTGCTCTGTTTGCTAATAGAATTTGACAGATGCGTTTCTTTAGTTTCTAAAATTGCTACAATATTCCACCTTCCATATTTCCTTATAACTATTTAACCCATTAATATTCAGTAGGTACTGATATTTGGAATAAACACAGAACAGGAAAAGGATTAAACATTGTGTGATCACTTAACTCTTTCGCTGCCAATGTCGCAACTGTGAATACCCGTGCAAACAGTTTGGATCCAGATGAGACTCCGAGTAACTCGGAGTCTCGTCAGAATCCAAACCGTTTGTTACTGCGAGAAAAATGAAGAAAAAGAAAAGAAAATTGTATATCTGAATCTACAATTTCTGTCACGGTCAAACAGTTCCATGTTCACAATTCCATTATGAAACTTCACTAAGTAATACATTGTATTCATACAGCCATTTATTTAGATATGAACATTCATGCATGGTGTAAACGGTTAACCCTTCGCTTGCTATTCACGTCAATATGCCTACCTGTAAATAGTGAAGACCCAGATGAGACAGCTCCTGCAGGAGCTGTCTCATCAGGGTCTGCACTATTTACAAGTTGATTGTGCAACCAGTGCACTCCACAGCAGTGATTTCACGGCAAAATACTTGTACACAGTGAATATATATGTAAATATACAACAGGGCATGGGAAAAGAAGGAGAAATGTATTTTAAAATTCAGCAAGAGAAGGTTTAAAGTACAATAGAACCCTTCTAATGCAACCACTTAATGAATAAACATGGTTGTCTTTATAAGCAGGTGGATGCTTAATGCAGGACAAAGGTTTTGTCCTGCCTTAAGCTACCGCCTGATTCTACCACGTAGGATTATACCTCTTCTATATGGTCGCATTACTGTATGTAATAATACATTTACTGTATGTAATGATACATTTACTGTATGTAATGATTTTGGTTCATATGTATCTATTATTTGTAGCTACGTGTATCTATGCTGTGAACTGCCCATCTGGAAGCGCTAATGAGTGTACCAATGCCGGCATCAACTGCGACAATAATTATCATTTAGAATGCGTGCAACATGTGTGCACCTGTACCGGTAAGTTCTGTACATTTGTCCGATAGCCTGCACGTATGTCCGGTCTTCCGTTCGTTAGTTTTTTATCTTAAGCACTTATCATAACCACATTTCAAAATCGCTCGCTTATCTCACAGCGGAATGTATGTAGAGAGAATATTTGAAATACATGCAGCAGGGCAATATATAAGGGTGAGCATTCAACTACAGTAAAACCTCTCTATAACGGCCACTAAATTACATCAATTATTTTGTGTTAAAGGCAGGTTACTGCTTAAAGAAAGGTGAGAACCGCTTAAAGCCTTGCTTTAAGCAACCACTTGCCCAAAATACCTAACTACATAACTAATTAACGCCATTTAGTGGTCGTTATAGAGAGGTTCTTACTGTACTAACATTATCATTTCTTATCTAAACCCTATATTGTGGTCATTCTTTAGCATTATCTCGAAGAGAGGATTCTTAAGATTGGTTACAACAAAGGATTTGGTGACGAAAAAGGGGATTCTTCTTGAATAATGTTTCAATTTACGCATCTTATTTTGCTCGCTGTTGTAGTCTAAGACATGATTTAAGACATGGGTATTCTAATTGGGACGAAAGAACTCTATTACTCTTAATCTGTACCAGTACTTTATCTATTGAATATCCTTATGAATATTAATTAAATAAAATTTGTAAATAGAATCTGAACACATGAACCTGTTGGAACTGTCCTATATGCGTCAAATCTACAGTGCTCCCTCTCTACAACGACACCCTTTGGGATACGAAGAATGTATGTGTTGTTCAGAGGGAGTTGTTATAGGGAGGGAAAAATCAAACATAATTAGCTTGTTTGCAGATCCCCAGATAAGGTTATTTCGAGAACTAAAACTGTTATGCCTCTATCAAACCCTATGTTGTGACCACTCTTTAGAATCGTCACAAAGTGACGATTCTAAAGAGTGGTCACAACATAGGGTTTGAGGGAGGCATAAAGAAAATATGATGGAAAAATTTGTTTCTGGAGCCTTGTTGTTTCGGAACCAGTGACATGCGTTGTTGTAAGGAGGGAATCGTTATTGAGAGGGCCGTTGTAGGGAGGCAGCACTGTATTTGCAAATGCAAAATGTGTGTTTACAAAAATGTGTCGATACTGGTTGAAAGAGATAAGCAGATAGAAAGATAAATCCAGAGGTCCAGATAAGATGCGTAAATATGAACATTTTCAAGAGTAGCTCCTTTATGTCTCCTCCAAACCCTTAACGGTGAACACTGTAGAATCGTCTCCTAAGGAGTGGTTACAGTATAGGTGTTGGTGGAGAAATGACGATTTTAGCGTCTGTGTACGCACATTTATCTGTAGCACTGTAAATTTAAATATACATACAAAAAAACTCAAAGCTTTTGCAAAATCATTATCCAGTGCCCCTTTAATGGACATAGGCAAAATAATAGATTCAGATCAAAGGGCCCCTGAAGGAGTCTTGAGTAGGGTCTGCACTGTTAGCTGAACCAATCTATGTCATGTTTATACATGTATCGGTAAATATTTTGTTGGTTGTGTCACCTAAACATGAAAAATGCACGGACAGATGTGGACATTTTTTCAGATTCTTCACTCTCTACGCATTTACATACTCACCTTTGCAAACAGAGACTACCCAGATCAGTCAGCTCCTGTAAGAGCTGCCTGATCAGGGTCTACTCTGGTTGCTAAACTCTTTCGGCGCCAATGTCGCCTGTTGGCACCATTGAAAACAGTGCAGTCTCAGTCTCAGATGTCGCCTTTTCAAGGCGGCATCTGACCTGGGACTCCACTGTTTTCTGTATTATTTTAGCCCAAGCAAACAGGTTTTTAAAAACAAATGTTTTACTAATAGACATTTATTATTTAGTTTAGAATTATATTTAATATGAAATTATTATTGCAGACGACACTTTTAAATTTGGCGCCAATAGAGTTAAAACATATTTTAAATATGAATATACAGTTTCTGCCAATGTCAATACATCCTATGTCCATGTGCTATTATAACAATTAATCTAATTGATTTTCATGATGTCATTATACATGTATCTTATATTAATATTCGTGGAGTAAAGGCTTAAAATATTTAACAAAAAAGTTGTATCGATTACTGCGGTTTAACCCTTGGTCTGACAATCCCGCCACACATTAGCAAACATAGCACCCATCGTATATAGGAAATGTTTGATCAGGATCCACTCTGTTTGATATTGAAACTATATAGAACTGCTTCTAAAATGTGTGTCTTAGCACTCGTTTACGTTCTGTTATAGAAATATACACGTGGTAAAGATTTAATCTTTTCAATTTTCTTAGTTTCCGTCTTTTATCATTTGCGGATATTCTTAACTCTTTCCCTGTTCTATGGTTATTCAAAATACCAATACTTACGCGCAAAATATGTAATGAAATATGGAAACATTGTAGCAAATTTAGACAGTAAAGAGACAGATCTATCAAATTCCATTAGCAAACAGAGCAGCCTCCTGATCAAGCGGCTCACAAGCCGTCTTATCAGGGTCTACTGTGATTGAAAATGCGTAAAAACACGTTAACCCATTACCTCATCGGCTATTTTTAGATCCAACTTCTTTGAATAAATCTACCGAAAAGGAGCTTTAACTAAAGAAAAGGAAAATTTTAGAATTTTGTAGTTTGAAACCATTGTGATAAATTGAGCATTTGCTCCTAGAGTCGTCAAAGGTCGTCAATATGAGGGAAAGAGTTAATATGAGGAAACGGTTTAAGCCTAAAACTTGAGAACTTAATTGTAACCGTACGTTTGTATTTACAGCAAATAACCTGCCGTGTACTAGTCAGGATGTGTGCCTAAATTCCGGACAGACGTGTTCCAGACCAGGCGGTTGGCACTGTGTCGATAACTTCTGTCGATGCGGGGGCTTTTGGGGCAAAAAATAAAAGGCTTGTAAATGTTGCCTCATGTTCCTGAGTGTAACGGGCAAACATATTGAAGCGTTAGCAAACTGTTTAAAATTTTACTCTATGAATATTCATGTAAGAAATAATGTAATCATGGATATCAATTAATTGCTTAATTGATTATTTGCTATCATAACACATGGATAACGCATATTTTGGCCTTTGTAGAAATTGAATAATCAAATCCATATTGTATCATCAGCAAACAAAGAAGCAGGCCCTTGTCAGACGGCTCCTACAAGAGCCGTTTGATCTGGGTCTACTCTGTTTGCAAAGGCGTAGAAAAGCGTATTTATGGCATACAGGGTTAAACGTTTGTTAAACTTTAATAAATTACATGTATAGAACAGAAACCTTGTTTGTTGTTATCTTTGGGCTCCAACGTGGTATTATCCATACATAATGTAGCCGAAAGTATATACACATCGATATGGGTCAACTTACTAAATATTTTGGCTTAGATATGATGTTTATCATAAATGCAGTAAAACCTCGCTAATGCGACCACCTAAAACAGGCATAATTATGGGCGCTAGATGCAGGTGGTAGCTTAAGGCAGGACAGAAGTAATGCAGAAAACTCCTTTGGGGGCTTTCTGCATTACTTTTGCCCTGCATTAAGCAACCACCTGCTTATAAAGACACTCAAATTTATTCATTAAGTGGTCGCATTAGAGGGGTTCTACTGTACACAGATGTTGTTCAGATACACACAATTGCTACTCGAATCCGCGACCGTACCTTGTCAGATGTGTATACATGTAGATCGATTTCGAGTGCTGTGCCGTGACTGCACTTTTCTATTTATAGAAGTTGCAACCATTCTAATGTATGGGTAAGTGGACAATGGATGTCACAAGAAGCTCGTAGTAATCGTGCAGTATTAGTATATACAGTAAAACCTCTCTATAACGGCCACTGAATTAAATCAAGTATTTTGTGTTAAAGGCAGGTGGCTGCTAAAGCAATGTGAAAGTAAAACAGAACGCTACTAAAGGAGCGTTCTGTTTTACTTTCACATTGCTTTTAGCAACCACCTGTCTTAAATACCAACTAATTAACACAATTTATTGGCCGTTATAGAGAGGTTTTACTGTATATGCTTATTACTTGTATAAAAACAGGTAACTCCGGAACAAATACATGGTTTGTGACGCGTTTTACCTCTACGGGTGGACTCGTCCTAAAGGTCACAGCTAACGGGTCGAAATCGAACTATACTCAAGTCTATAGATGAAGTGACGTATGTCAACTGCAGTAGCGGCCATCAAAAAGTGGTCAAATAATTGGTGTGTAAAAGTAAAAGTCAAACCTGTGTAAGACAGCCACCTTTGGGACCAAGAGAAACTGGCTGTTATATACAGGTGGCTGTCTTATAAAGGTTTCATTAGGGAAGAAGATATCCTGCTAAGTATTGCCCGTAAACTGTTGACAAAATTTTCATGTATGTTGAAATAGTTTTAATTATTTAAAAATACAATATTACATGCAGATGAATATGTGGAAGTATGAATTAAAATCAAAACAACGAAAAAAAACATGTAAGATTTCTTTTGTACACATGTTCTATTCGCATCTCATTTTATGTTATGAAAACAGGTCAACCATATTCCCCATGCATTCCGAACATCATTTACATCTATAAATCTTTACATTATGAAAAATGAAGATCACTTTTTGAAGGGATACTATAGCTGTGCAGTCAGCGTCGTTCGCTCATGTCACGATTTATGAAGCCAGGATGCCCTCTATACAAAGGCAGTTTTAGGGAGTTTCTTACTCGTTATGGGCTTGTTTGGTCAGTGCATTGCAAAATAATCGTCTTAAACATTTCTAGCATGCTACGATAATGCGAAAATATCCAACAATGTTAATGTATTTGTCCCTGAAAGCAGAGCAAGAAATTGCCGAAAGAAACTTTTCCTTCCTGAATCGGCGAGAAACTGCGAGATTTTGTTCGCTACCTCCTTTTCAAAGAGTATTTTAGACAAAGGGAAATAATCGATAACTTCCGCATAGGTAATACGCGCCCTCGCACGCCGAATATCGGCGTTTTTATACAGGTAAAAAATGCTTTTGGGACCGATTATATGCGGCCGCTGGCCGCGTTTAACAGGTGGCCGTCTTATACAGTAAGTTTATATAGTGAATTTGCACGGGACTGTTTGAATGTGGCGCTCATATACAGGCGGCGCTCTTATAAAGGTGGCCGTTAGACCAGGTTTGACTGTAGTTATAGTCTACTTTCAGTCCGAATGATCGCTCAGCCGACTGTGCATTTACTCCCCTGGTATTTGAGCCATTCGTCTACAATATTGAGCACGGTTAATGCATGATTACTCAGCCGCGATATCGGCTAGTGACCCTCAGGGGTACCCATTTTAACCCCTTGTGGAGAGGAGACAAGACACTGAAAAGCGTCTCTGAAATTTCGAGCTGGTCCAGCCGGAATTCGAACCCCGGGTCCCTGGGTTATCAGCTCAAAGCTCAACCACTATGTCAAGCCACCACAACTGCCTGTAAAATAAGGCAGGTGGTAGCTTAATGCAAGTCATAAGTAATGCAGAACGTTCCTATATTAGTTTCCTGTATTACTATTCCCCTGCATTAAGCAACAATCTGCTTTTAAGACTCTTATGTTCAATAAATAAATGGTCGCTTATGACAGGTTATACTGTACCGAATTGTATTTACTCCATCAAAGCCTGTGCTGTGAACACTCTTTAAATAATGTTTTGACCTCTATTTAGGTACTCTTCTTTAACCTTTAGCCTGATATGGGCCGATGAGTGAATACCTATGCAAACAGTTTGGATCCAGATGAATAACTCGGCGTCTCATCAGGATCCAATCTAGTTGACATCCTGATTGCATTTTAGTAGACAAATTGATTATAGCTTGAATTTTGAAAATGTAGTAGGCGAAAAATTCTGTAAAAAATATTTGCTCAGCAGGCTAAAGGTTATGTAGACCCGAGATAAGACGACATCTGATCATGGTCTGTTTCTGATCGCTTATTGACTATCTTAGGTATTATTTCATAGCACAGTGAACCGTGAAACCCCTCTCAACCGCAATTTTAACAAAAGAAGAATTTATTTTTAGGCACGTGGTTGTTAAATGCAGAGTTCAAGTCATGCAGAAAGCTCCCAAAGGAGCTTTTTGCATGAGTTTCACGCTGCATTAAGGTCCTTTCTATTTTGAATATTAAAATAAGGATACTAAATTGTAGTGATATTTATTTAAACGTCCGGTTTAGAGAGGTTTCACTATACGTGTCAAAGCATTTGTTCAACAGTTTCTCAAAAACTTGTGTCATGGCATTTGTTCGGCAGTTTCTAAAAAACTTGTGTCATGGCACTTGTTCAACAGTTTCTCAAAAACTTGTGTCATGTCATTTGTTCAACAGTTTCTCAAAAACTTGTGTCATGGCACTTGTTCAACATTTTCTCAAAAACTTGTGTCATGGCATTTGTTCAACAGTTTCTCAACAACTTGTTTCACGGCACTTGTTCAACAGTTTCTCCAAATCTTGATCGACTCGTAAGTCGTCAAATTGATCAGATCCAAGCATACACAGTAAAGCCCCGCTAATACGACCACAAAAAAGGGGCATAATTCTGAGTGCTAGATGCAGGTGGTAGCTTAATGCATGACAAAAGTAATGTAGAAGAGCTTTCTGTGTTACTTTTGTCCTACATTAAGCAACAACCTGTTTATTAAGTGCTCGCATTAGAGGGGGTTTACTGTATCATTTCTTCTAAGCGAGAAAATGGTAAGATATAATTCTGACTGAGCTTAATGAAACAGTATTGTTCGATGTATCGTTATGTTAAGATGATCAGAGACCTGATGGTATTATATATCTAGATGAAAACGTGTTCCGAGATAGCGGTTTAATAATCTAATAGACAAGCAACTTGTTCCCACGTAGGGGGCCAAATAAACTAAACGGTATCATCAGAAGAACTTGTAACAACCTGGTCGACAAACAGTTTGGACCCATATAACCGATGGGGGTACCGCTTAACCCTTTCCCTCATATAAACGTGTTTCACACATTTGCAAACAGAGTAGACCCTGATCAGGGTCTGCTCTGTTTGCTATTGGAATTTGATAGATCTGTTTATTTGCTTTCTAAAATGTCTACAGTGTTCTACCTTCCATATTTCTTTATAACTATTTTGTTAATGAATATTCAGTAGGTATTGAAATTTGGCCTAAATACAGAACAGGGAAAGGGTTAAATTTGGATCTGGTGCAATTTTTTCCGATTCGATAGAGCTTATGAGAAACTATTAACCGAGTGTCAAACAGCTTGGACCCTGATGAGATGCCGAGATAATCTGTTTGCAAATGCGAGTAAGGTGTCAAATAGGAGCGTTCTGTTTTACTCTCACCTTGCTTTAAGCAATTAACCACCAGCACAAAATATCAACTAATTAACACAATTTAGTGGTCGTTATAGAGAGGTTTTATTTGTATTTATTTAAACTGAAACGATATATAAAACATGGCAACGTTAACGTTTCACAAAAATAGACGAGACTCTCAGAAACCGGGTGACTCATCAGGATCCAAACTGCAGTGTTGCAATGGGAACTGAAGAAGTCAGATTTTTCAGACGTCAATTTGTGCAGAATACTGTTATCTGTTCAGTTTAAGAATTGATGTACAGTAGAAACTGTCTTAAGCGACCATATATTGACTGGACACAGAAGTCTTAAAAGGCAGGTAGTTGCTAAATGTCGGGCAAAAGTAATGCAGAAAGCTCTTATAGGAGCATTTTAGCATGCATTAAGCTACCACCTGCCTTACAGACATTGATTAGACCCCTTGTTAATGGCCGCATAAGACATGTTCGTATTCCTTTTTGGTTGCTATACGCGACCAAAGACGCATTTGTAAACAGCGTTGATCCAGATGAGAAACTCGGTAACTCGGCATCCCATCAGGGTCTAAGCTGTTTGACACTAGGCAATAGTTTCTCATACAAGCTATTTGACACTTGGTCATGGCATTTGCTCAACAGTTTCTGCCAATCTTTATCTTTATCGTACGTAGTCAAATTGATCAGATCCAAGCATACATCTTTTCTTCATAGCGAGATAATGGTAAAATATAATTCTGAGATTAATAAAAAGTATGGTGCGATTTATCGTTATGTAAAGATGTTCAGACACTTGAAATGGCTGGTGTTTTATTATAAATTGTGTTATATGTCTAGATGAAAACGTGTGACTATTTTGTCCAAGGAAGCGGTGTAATAAATTGGTAGACAAGCAACTTGTTCCCGGATAGGGCGCCAAATAAACTTAAAGGTTTCATCAGAGGAATTTGTAACAACCTGGGTCCATGCTTATAAAGCTTTTAGTTGAGTCTGAGTTTCGTTCTCAAGCTTTTGATTGGTCAGATTTGAGTTCTCAAGCCTTTGATTGGTCAGATTTGAGCCTTTGGCTCAAATCTGACCAATCAAAAACTTGAGAGCGAATTCAGACTCAACTAGCATGGACCCAGGTTGACGAACAGTTTAAACCCATATAACTTCTCTATTCGATAACAACCATTATGTTTTGCAAACAGTAAATAACCCGATTAGACGCTTCGTTTTAAACCCAGCGTCTGGTCGAGTTCTTCACTGTTTGCCACTCATCAGTATTTTTTTATTTTGCTTGTGAGGCAAGCCTGTAGAATCTGACTGGTATTTTAAGGGACGGTTGGCCGGCTAAAGGTTGGTGTTCTTACAACCGGGATCATTTAGATTTAAAGTACAATGTAGAAGACAATATGTGCAGATGGCAAATTATTTTAGAGTTTTTGTGAAGAGTTGAGAGCTTTAAAATACATTATAGGGTGCAAATTTTATGGACAATTGCTTTTAACATCAGATAATAAAAACTAAATCATGTGATTTTTTATCGCCAGGATTTTAATATTATGCAATGCGATTTTTCTCAATTTCCTTAGGCGGAAAAAAGCACGCGACAAAAACCAAACATCCCAAATATTCTTGGGAACAGCAAACCTCAGTCAGTGAAGTGTTTCGCATTACAAATGAATCTGGTAAGATATATATTCAGCCACCACTCAAATTAAGTCTACTTGTAGGCTTTTAATCCTTCACCTCCTGAATAATCATTTAACATTTCGGCGCAAAATTCCTTATAGTCTTCTGCAATCCAATTTTGTTAAATCAATCGGTACACTATGGAAATAAGGTAAATAAATGCAAATTTCAAAGGAATAAAGCACAGATATGGAAAAAGAGTTTGAGACGAAAAGTGAAGTCCCTGATCAGACGCCGCCTTGAAAAAGGATCTGCGACTGCACTATTTGTCGCGGTGCATTTTTGCGACATAGGCGTCGAAAGGATTAACCCTTCGTTTGCTGAATTTTAAAAATACATTTCTCCTTCTTTACCCATGCCCCGTTGTATAATTACATATATCTTCACTGTGTACAAGTATTTCGCTGTGCAATCACTGCTGTGGAGTGCACTGGTTGCACAATCAACTTGTAAATAGTGTAGACCCTGATGAGACAGCTCCTGCAGGAGGTATATTGACCTGAATTGGAAGCGAAGGGTTAAGAAAGTATGCAGTGATTAATGTTATGTAGATGATTTATTACAATTGCATGTGACATAGAAAATTTGCTCGTTTCAGATTTTATAGAATTTCATAAGCTAGATAAGAATAGACTCTGGCCAGGTGGCCCCTATAAGAGCTGTCTGATCTGTGTGTACTCTGCTGGCAAATGCATTTAACCCATTCTCTCCAACTGATAGCGTTTGTGCTTCTTATTTCGCCTCTGTAAAAGTTATTTTCTGTATTTCCTTTGTGTGTTAGTTAAAACTCTTTAAATTCCTTCCGATCTATTATTAAACCTTTACTCCGTAAATACACCTTTCCACGCCTTAACAAACAGACTCACCCGGCTCCCTTAGGATTGGACGAAACAATACAATGGACCAGAGCTTTGGCAGACACAATCAGGGTTAATAAAGCCAAAAATATGTTTACTGCGTCAAAATTAAGACCAAATTTTCAAAACAATTTTACCGAGAATAGAAAGCGAAAAACTTTTGGATTGCAAATCATACAATCGTCGACACGTTTTTCTTTATTTCTAAACTATATTGTTATTAAATATTGGTCCAGGTTTTTTGTTGCCATCACACTTGGACACAAATTCGAAACACTCAGTCGGACATCTATTTATTAAGCAAAATGTTAAGCTGGCATGGGAGTATGCTGATCTAATTTGGCTTTATAAATTAATAAGGTATTCTTTATGGCAGAGGTTTTAGCCGTAACCCTTACCCTACCACCGGCTAGATCGTATTCATTAACAGATTGGATCCAGATGAGACGCCGAGTAACTGGACATCTCATTAGGATTCAAGCTGCGTGGCCTTTTACAGTAAAACCTCTCTATAATGGCCACTAAATTACATCAAGTATTTTGTTTAAAGGCAAGTGGCTGCTTAAAGTATGGTGAAAGTAAAACAAAACGCTCCTATAGGAGCGTTCTATTTTACTTTCAACTTGCTTTAAGCATCCACTTGTCGTAAATATCAACTAATTAAAACAATTTAGTGGCCGTTACATGTACTACTAGGAGCTTTCTGCATGAATTATATAGGAGGAGCGTTCTGTTTTACTTTCACCTTGCTTTAAGCAGTCATCTGCATTTAACACAAAATATTTGATGTAATTTAGGGACCGTTATAGAGAGGTTTTACCATAGCTGAATTGAATCTGAAGAAGAAACTAGTCCATCAGATCCAGCTCTAGACAGGCGTTATTTTTGCACATTATAAGGACTAAAATATTATTTTACCGTATCAAATAAAAAAAGATGGCGTTTTTGTTATACAATATTGGCACAAGAAAGTGGAGATTACGACGCTGAAGTAACTTGATGCTCTCTGTGCATCGGATAAGGATACGTTTGTCGTTTGACCTTTTTTTCTTGAATATCTATGTAAGAAAATGGCATCATAATTATTCATTAAATGGCGTTCTGAAATAGGAGGTTTTGGCCATAGCAGAAATTGTAGAATGTGTCTGTATAATTGCATAACAAACAGAGCAGAAAATGATCAATCAGCTCCTACGTGAGCTTTCAGTATTACTTTAAACCTGCATTAAGGTGTGGACTTGAGAAATTGCTTAGATTAAAAATCGGATGATTCAAATCTCTGTTATCTAGAAATACATTGTATGACCCTTTGAAGTTCAAGATATAGAAGTTCAACTGTATGTAATCTATTGTTATGCTTAACCAATTTGCTTCCACGATCCCATATATGGGACGTAGGCAAGCTGTGTAGACTCTGATCAGACGCCGCATAATGCGGAGTCTGATCAGAGTCTACACGGTTTGCTGATAGGATTTCAATATAAAACAAAACAAAAATGAAAAATTAGACCAAACATCCCACATATAAAACATAGACTAATCCAATATATAAGCATTGAAGAATCCACTGGGAGCAAATGGGTTACAGTACATCGAGAAAATAATAATATATTTACAGACAATATCGCTATAGGAATATAATGCAGGTTCTGGGACATTATGCAAGGTTGAATGGTCAACATTCTTGTGGAGTGTTTGCAGTTTTCCACGCTAGAAACGAATTCGTGATTATCTATACGAACAGTTTGGATCCAGATTAGACGCCAAGTAACTCGACATCTCCCCTAATATCCATTTTTCGACACTTTAACCCCTTCACCGCCGCAGTCGCATAAATGCACCACGAAAAATAGTGCAGTCCCAGATCAGACACCGCCTTTTTAAGGCGGTGTCTGATCAGGGACTTTACTATTTGTCTCAATCTCTATTTCTATATATGTGCTTTATTCCTTTGGAATTTGCATTTATTTATCTCGTTTCCCTATTTACTGAATTATTTACAAACTTGGATTGCAGACGACAATTAGAAGTATTGTTGCAGTGGGTAGATACGTAAGGTGTAAATACAGCTGAAACTAACCCCAAGGGACCAAACAAATTACTTCGAGATAACAGACTGATTGGTTTTACATAACACAAATTGGTTCAGATTTTAATTAACATTGTGAATGGAAGGGGAAGTAAGTTGGTATCAGCATTGCAACCGAGAATATCGAGTTGTCAGCCTTCTACTGCTTTTACCTGTTCCGTTGCCATGTTGGATCCAAAAGAAATGTTCACCGCGTTATGTTACGTCTGATTAATGTCTAAACTGATCGATGACGTAAATATTGATTTCTGTTGATGTCTGTTTCAAAACAACCTTCAAATAAAACCATACGTGGCATAGAAATAGTTAAATTATTTACTGCAACACTATGAATTAATTTGTGAAAATATTTTCAGACAATTTGGATCTACATGAGACGCCGAGTAAATCTGCAATTCACTGGGGTCTAAATTGTATTACGCTCTGGCAATGTTAGCTGAAAAGAAATGAGAAACATGTTTTTCAAGCGAATATGCATGGTGTACGACGAGTTAGGTCTGGATATTTAGCGGAAAAAATATATTTGAAATGTGCATTGAAGAGAATGTTTTACCATGGCAAAAATTAAAGATTCATATACATGTATATATTATTGCGTAAGGAAACAGAGCATACCCTGATCAAACTGCTCTAATACGAGAAAGGTGTATTTATGAAGTAAAGGCTGAAATGATCGCTCCTCCGACTGGGTCATCTGCGTGATTGGTCCAAATTGATTATTAAGGTTGATAAACGTACAAAGTTTAAATGTTTATCAGAGTATATGTGAGCCATGTTATATGAATTCTAACATTAACCCTTTATTCCAGATACGCTTTAACGCCTTAACAAAAGTTATCATGGCCCCGTTGACGATAGTCAGGGGACATTATGTTTTGCACATGTCCGTCCCTCTGTCTGTCTGTCTGTCCCTCTGTCCGTGTGTCATGCTTTTACGGACAGTTGGTTGTCACATTTTTTCATTGTCTTCAATCTCACTAACCAACTATAGTTATTGGCATGGAATTGCATATACACATTAAACATCATTCATACTTTCATTGCGCACCCAGCCCATGTTACCCGCAAGCCAAAGGTCAAGTTCAAAAGACTTAGAAATTTTACGTGCAGTTGGTTGTCACAATTTTTTTTATTGTCTTATATCTTCCTAACCACTGTAGCTATTCGCATGGAATTGCATGTACACATTAAATACCGTATATACTTTCATTGGACACCCAACCAATGCTGCTCGTAAGCCCAATGTCAAGGTAAAATGACTTAGGAATTTCTTGGAAATTGGTCACATAATTTTACGTGCAGTTAGTTGTCACACTTTTTTTCATTGTCTTATATCTCCCTAACCACTGTAGCTGTTCGCATGGAATTGCATATAAACATTAAATACCATCTATACATTGATTGCACATCCAACCCATGCTGCCCCAAGCCCAATGTCAAGTTCAAATGACTTAAGAATTTTATTTAAACTTGGTTGTTACATTTCTTTTAATTGTCTTATATCTCCCTAACCACTGTAACTATTGCCATGGAATTGCATATACACATTAAACAGCATCAATACGTTCATTACACACCCAGCCCATGCTGCCCGCAAGCTCAGTGTCAGGGTCAAATGTCTTACGTGCGGCTAGGCAAGCACCACCACGGGGGCATCGCTGTGTCTTACAGACACAATTTTCTACATTTTCCCTTAATTTAGTAAAAGGTGTCTCCAATAACAGTGTATCCCCTTATCATCTCTTTTTATCTCGTCTGTTTTTTAATCCCTTGGTATCGCGTGTCGCGTTATTATCGCTGTTATCGTCGTTGTCGTTGTGGTTGTTATCGTCGTTATGGTTGTTAACATAGTCGTTGTTGTCGCCGTTGTGATTGTTATCGTCGTTGTCGCCGATGTCGTTGTCCTTTCTGTCGTTTCGTTGCTATAGTCGTTGTCGTGAACGTCGTTTTCGATCTTATCGTCGTGGTCGTTCTCGTCTCGGGCACAGTACAGAAAATTGATATTTTCCCGTAGTCCGAACTTCAGAAGAGATATCCCTTTCAATATTTAACTTCTTTACCGCCACAGTGGCTATAAATTGACAAGGGTTATTACTCCATCATTGTATATTCAAAGCGTTAAGCCCGTTAAAATGTTTGCTTTTCGCAGTACCGTGACATCCGCTTTATTTGGTCCTATTCATGGACTGTTTTAGGCAAATATGAATTTATAGATACATGTTTAACTGTTACATGCAAGATAAGGTTTACATGTATCACTAATACAGTACAACCCCTCTAAACCGGGCGTTCAATATAAAGTAAAACCTCGATTATCCGAACACTAAAATACGTATTATCATCGATCTTTAAGACGGGTGGCAGCTTAATGCATGGTGAAGGTCATGCAGAAAGCTCCTCTAGGAGCTTTCTGCATGACTTTCATCATGCATTAAGCAGCCACCTGCCTAAAAGGGTCTAAATTCGTTTATAACGAAAATTCGAATAATCGAGATTTTACTGTAGTATAAATATCGGGGTTTTGATACAGGTGGCAGATTAATGCAGGGTATAAGTCATGCAGAACGTTCCTCTGTGAACAGCCATCTGTCTAAAAGTATGTAAGTTATTCTCTACTAGAATTACGGTTTAGATTTATTCCGGGATTTCTGTATATACAAGGGGCAATGCAGATTGTTTGTCGAGTATTTTTATCCCAGCATGCCCATCATCTGAATGAGTCTCAATGAGCTACCTGGGTCCATGTTTATAAAGCTTTTTAGTTGAGTCTGAGTTCGTTCTCAAGCTTTTGATTGGTCAGATTTGAGTTCTCAAGCTTTTGATTGGTCAGATTTGAGCCTTTTGGCTCAAATCTGACCAATCAAAAACTTGAGAACGAACTCAGACTCAACTAAAAGTTTTATAAGCATGGACCCTGGTCAGTTATCGGCGTCTTAGAATTCAAACTGTTCAACCGTTCAAAGTCGAATTTTCAGAACGCGATATTCCATTAATACGTTATCACAGAGTCTATTATAAGAGGGAATAAATCACGAATATTTTCTGAATGACAAACAGTCCATACCCTCTAGGAGCCCTCTGATTTTGGTCTATACTGCTTGCAAAAAAGAAAACACTCGTTTCTCGAGTGCACAGTTCTTTGGATAACGTTTATCAGAATGCGTGGATTCATGTCTCAGTTCGCCTTTAGCCTGCTGGTGTACCATATGTATCCAAGCTGTTTGTAAATGCGAGTCATGTGGAGTTTGGAAGGATAAGGGTTAATCATTCAATTTCTCTGATATCGCTGACATATCAGTCTGGCCAAATAGAGAAATCTGATCATATCAGTCTTGTCAAATAAAGATATCTCATGGGTAAAGAAAGGAGGGAAATGTGTAATTTGATATTGCATTACTTATGCTTTACCCTTTCACTCAAATAAATGTTCTTAACCCTTTCCCTTGTGTAAGCGCATATCCACGCATCTGCATACAGAGTAGGCCCAAATCAGACGGCTCCTATATGAGCCGTCTTATCAGGGTATTTTCTGTTTGCTTATGATGTAATACAGATGTGATTCTACAGCATCTGTCTGAGCCAAAATGTCACGTGTTCATCGTCACTATAAAATAATCTAATATATATTCATGAAGTCATGATGTCTTACATGAATATACAACAGGGAAGAGCTGAGCCGTTACGGACAGGGGAGATCCAGATCAGACGGCTCCTATAGGAACTGCCTGATCAGGATCTGCTCTGTTCTCTGTTGAATTTATAATACATCTGACTCTACCGTCACTACCGATATTAACCCTTTCCCTATTCTATGTTTATTCCAAATTTAAATACCTACTGAATATTCATTGACAAAATAGTTACAATGAAATATGAAAGGCTGAATATTGTTGCCATTTTAGAAAGTAAAGAAACAGAACTAGCAAATTCCATTAGCAAACAGAGCAGACCCTGATCATACGGATCCTATTCTGTTTGCAGATGCGTGAAAATAGTTTACAGTGCTCCCTCTCTACAACGACACCCTTTGGGATACGAAGATTGTATGTGTTGTTCAGAGGGAGTTGTTATCGGGAGGGAAAATCAAACATAATTAGCTTGTTTTCAGATCCCCAGATAAGATGTATTTCGAGAACTAAAACCGTTATACCTCTCTCAAACCCTATGTTGTGACCACTCTTTAGAATCGTCACAAAGTGACGATTCTAAATAGTGGTCACAACATAGGGTTTGATGGAGGCATAAAGAAAATACGATGGAAAAAAGTTGTTTCTGGTGCCTTGTTGTTTCCGAAACAGCGACATGCGTTGTTGTAAGGAGGGAATCGTTATTGAGAGGGCCGTTGTAGAGAGGGGGCACTGTAAATGAGGGAAAGGGTTAAAACATATTTTGTTCATATGTTGTTATAAAACATCAACTAATAAATAATCATAAAGTCCTTACTCAACAGGGAAAGGGGAAAGGTTTGGTTTACGGACCCCCGGACACTTAACCCCCCCCCCCCCCCCCGGTCCTTTCCCCCCTATTTGAGCATGGGCGGACATTTGTCTCCCTGGTGTTTTAGCTCGGGCGGACATTTGCCCCCTGTTAATTTTCTCCAGGAATTTTCGCACACATCCCGATTAGCACACTAGAGCTGACTAATCTGTGTATTCTCTGTTTGCAAAAATAATTATGTAAATGTGTAGAAACGATAGAATATGAAAATCCGCCAACATCTTACTTTGTATCCCGTGCATGTTTCATGTTGAGGTGGCACTACCAACAAAATATTTGCTGATAAAAACATGTGACATCGATGGGTTCAGTAAACAGTGCAGACCCTACTCAAGACTCCTTCAGGTGCCCAGTTGATCTGGATCTATGTTGTTTGCCTTTTCCATTTTAAGGGACACTGGGTTATTAATTTTGCAAAAGCAGTCAATTATTGGATATGAACGTAAGAAATAGGAGGATATGGTACGAATACACAACACATATATGTAACTATACTCAACAAAATAATTCAAGGGTCACTGGTCAGTTTCCCATAGGGCTCAATGTATTCACTACACAACTTTGGTACTTCGTATCTTTCACAAATGTCGCTTAATCCCAACGAAATTTGCAGGAATTATTTTTAGAGTTTGAAGAAACGGGTGCAGATGAGATTTATACCTGTGGGAGTTTTATGTACCTCCGTGAAAAAAAAATGTAAAACGATATTTTTCACAAAAAAATGCATAATTTTCGACAGGAGTTTTCCTTGCCCTGGAAATCGAAAATCAAATCAATATTGGAAATAATGGAACATGGAAAGGTTTACCAAAATGTCTGGCATACCAACGACATGTTTATTGGTATTCCAGATAAGAGTAAAATAAAATTGATTTTTTTACAGATTTTCAGAAATTCCAAATTTTTGGGTTTTTTTCATTCCATGGATGCCTATAGGACCTTGGCATAACTCAATCTCACTGGAATCTGTAGTTGGACATTCTGACAATACTTCCTGTAAATTGTGTCGAAATTCATTTATGTATATGGAAAATACAGGATGCCAAAGGTGTAGGGTCGTTGCATAAACCCTATGGGAAAAGTACCACTATGACCCTTAAATATTTTTGTTGAGTAAATATAATGCATATTGCTTTTGTTTGAGTTTCTTGTTCGTATCATTATGCTTTCATGCAAGTAGGAAATGAATTTATCTTTCTATCTGCTTATCTCTTTCACTCAGTAGAGACACATTTTTGCAAACACACATTTTGCATTAACAAATAGGTTTTACGCATATAGGACAGATCCGGTAGGAAACTGTCTAATCATGGATAGGGTCAATAGATAAAGCGCTGATAAAGCTTAACCCTTCGCTTGCTGAATTTTAAAATACATGTCTCCTTCTTTACCCACACCCTGTTGTATAATTACACATATCTTCACTGTGTACAAGTATTTCGCTGTGAAATCACTGCTGTGGAGTGAACTGGTTGCACAATCAATTTGTAAATAGTGCAGACCCTGATGAGACAGCTCCTGCAGGGGCTGTCTCATCTGGGTCTGCACTATTTACATGTATATATATTGACGTGAATAGCAAGCGAAGGGTTAAGAGTAATACAGAGCGTTTTTTTCGTTCCAAATAGAATACCCCATCTCATTAATTACTTATGATTAGACAACAACAGCGATTTAAATACAGTGCGTAAATTGAGACATATTCAAGAATAACTCATTTTGTCTTCACCAAACACTCTTCAAGACGATTCTAAAGAGTGGCCACAACATAGGGTTTAGTGAAGTAATGATAATATTAGTATTGGATAGAGACGTTCCGTTATGATAAAACTGAACGTAGACGTTCTTGCATATTGAACTGTTTTTGAAACAATTGTTATAAAAAGAGCATTTGCTCGTATAGGAGACGATTCTAAAGAGTGGTCACAAGATAGGGTTTGGTGGAGAAATAAAGAAACTATTCTTGAAAATGTTTTAATTTATGCATCTTATCTTGACCCCTATGGGAAATATTAAAAAACGTGAACAGTCGTAGAAAAGAGACACCAGTATAATGTTGCTAATAGCGCTGTACTCATACCAGATATCGTGTTTACAACGTAGCATATGGGTCCATGCTTATAAAGCTTTTTAGTTGAGTTTGAGTTCGTTCTCAAGCTTTTGTAAAAGGTCAGATTTGAGTTCTCAAGCTTTTGATTGGTCAGATTTGAGCCAACTCTCAAAAAATGGAACCCAGACTCAACTAAATGTTTTATAAGCATGGACCCATATCTATGGCTACATTGTTTACCTATGTTTTCCACATATGTTCAATAGATGAATGACCGTTTAGATCAGAGTCTACTGTTTATCATTATATAAGCAAACAGAGCATAACCTGATCAGACGGCTCTTATAAGCCCTTTGATTAGATCTGCTCAGTTTGCAAAAGCATGAAGAAGCGAATGTTTCAGTTAGAGTGTTCGTGAACATGACGAATGATCTCTAAAAGTGTTTAGCAAATGTGCAAAGGTTTTAGATCATGAAGACTTGGCCAAAGTGAGTTTCTGAAAATATTAACATCCGAAAAGCCGAACTAAAAATCTCCCCCGAGAGTGTTCGATTTTTCGAGAGGAGACTGGAAACTAAAGTTTGAGACGAACAGTAAAGTGCCTGATGAAAGCGGCATCTGATCTTGGACTGAACTCTTGGTCGTGGTACATTTAAGCGGCTTTTGTGGTGAAAGTTTAACCCTTCGCTTGCTATTCACGTCAATATACCTACCTGTAAATAGTGAAGACCCAGATGAGACAGCTCCTGCAAGTTGATTGTGCAACCAGTGAACCCCACAGCAGTGATTTCACAGCGAAATACTTGTACACAGTGAAGATATATGTAATTATACAACAGGACATGGATAATGAAGGAGAAATGTATTTTAAAATTCAGCAAGCGAAGGGTTAAGGATCGAAGAAGTACGTGGAGCATGCCTTATCACCACCGTGTTAATGATATCGCAAATCTATTAACACAAATCGTTTTACATTTCACCAGGGTCACTTTATTAGCACATATATACATCATCGTTTTTCCCATAGGACTATTATGACAAAAGCAGAATTACCTAAATAGTACTTACTCAAAACCACCACCTATACAACAATAAGTAACCATACAAACACTTGAAATAAATGGGCATTACCATAGCAACACAAGTAATTATCCGTATATACACAGAGAATAAAATATTTCCTCAGGGAGCATTATCACTCGTATATATTGTTCAAAGGAAACTTTATAACACACATTTGTTTAGTATTATATATGTTTACTCCATGGACATTTATAAAATAATGACATCATGAGTCTTGATGTTTTGTAGTGATATATAAATATGATATTTTTTACCCTTGCAAAACCTGTAGAATTAGATCTATATCATGCCATAAGCAAACAGGGCTAATCAATCAGAGGGCTTCTACAGGAACCGTCTGATATTGGTTGACTCTTAAAAGGCGTACAGTAAAACTTCTCTATAACGGACACTAAATTGTGTTAATGGTAGTAATGGCAGGCGGTTGCTTAAAGCAAGATAGGAGCGTTCTGTTTTACTTCTACCTTGCTTTAAGCAGCCACCTGCCTTTAACACAAATACTTGATGTAATTTAGTGGCCGTTATAGAGAGGTTTTACTGTATTTATGTAGTAAACTGTCAAAGAAAAAAACAGTTCCTTAATTTAAAACATCATAATCAAAGAGGAAACAAATGTAGATGGTTTTAAATTACATCGATGTTTGTCATAGTTTCAAACGATAAAACAAGTTTTTTTTCAACTCGAATTCATAGTTCATAGCTTTACATTATACACATGGGCCATTTCAGCTTGATTCTCCTTGTCCATTTCGATAGATGTACTATGGCTTGTTCTCTCTTTGTACTTTCGCCATATCAGCAAACCCTCTTCAATTGGAGGCACAACAACTACAATAACAGTTCCTACAAAACAACACCACTGAAAAAATCTTAGCCACGCCGTGAACTGGGCCTGTGTCAGCACAGGGTAACTGAGAACAACAGCTGGGATTATAAGTAGAAACAACACAATACTAAACCCTCCACCAATATAAGCAACGCGCTTTGCTTTGACGAAGATTCTGTCCATTGTGTCTGATGTGATAATTGGACCGGCGCCTATTTCTTCCAACTCCTGTTTGTATATCAATCGGAATGGATTGAGTGGGTTATCAATGTTGATCGTCTTCTCCCACTCCCTGCTGGCATCTTCGTCAGTTTGTATCTTGTGCGTGCAAAGTGACACGCCAACACAAAGCAGTCCGCTTACGACAACCCCCGCAACGACAGAGAACAAAACGCACTTGTCTTCGGATGTGTTGACATAGAAATTGTCTAGACCCCCTTCATAGGTAGATGCGGTGATGAGCATCGCAGAGATTGAGGCAATTAAACCAAAAATTCCACCTGAAAATATAAGTGGAAAAAATAATCCTATAGGGAAAGACACACCAAAAAAGGGCACGGCGCCCAAATATCATCTAACAGGAAACATCATAACTACAAGACAAACCGTGATGAAACGCCCAAAAATGCATAAAACGTAGGCCTATATCGTGTGAAAAACAAGGACGCCCTAGGTTGAAAACATGAGTACCGCCTTGGAACGGCTGATAGCAAAAATGGCTATTAGAGGCGTTTAAAACCAGGTTTGTAGGTACCAAACATCTTCTACATCGATAGTATAATAAGATGGAAATAAATACAATGGGGATTCTAAGATATAACTGTTTATTGTATTTAAAAGGAAACAAAACATTGATAACATATACTCGATGTCCGATCAGAGGCCACACAATTTCGGAGAAGTCATTTGAGGTACGGCAGATGACAACATACAAACACCCAGCTTCCCCTCTCTGTATGTGCGTTTTAAGAGGACGCCGTCATACAACATTAGGTTTTTCCCGCCGTCGCACAGGCAAAGAGAGTAGCATAATACCCAACTGTAAAGCGGTCGACCACCAAGCATGCAATACGCTGCATTATTGAAGGGTCATATATACGCCCTTTCTAATGAATTTTAAAACGTGTGCGCGTGCCAAACAATTTTGCAAACTTTACAAACGACATCATCATAAAACTCTGGATGTGAAATAGATCTACCTAATTTTAAAACAACTGCTTAAATTGCAATTGTATTTGCAATGAGCAGAGCATTACGGTGATAAATGTTTGAAACGGTCTTTCGTAGATTGTACTATCTATTAAACTCATGAACTGAAGACCAAACCCTAGCAAAACAAATAAGCTGATAAATATAAACCCCATTAGACGTAGTACGGGAAACACCCCCTTCTAAATGAGGATAATTAAGTATGATAAAATCAGTCATCTCTTTTGTCATCAATTCTAGAAGAAATATTCATATCGTTTATTTAAATTTAAAAGGCTGTAGATGTGTTAGAATTGTTTGCTTTTGTTCCTGTAAACTTATACAGAAAAACCCCATCGCAATCGGTATAACGCATGTGCTTAACCCTTCTCTTGCTGAATTTTAAAATACATTTCTCCTTCTTTACCCATGCCCTGTTGTATAACTACATATATCTTCACTGTGTACAAGTATTTCGCTGTGCAATCACTGCTATGAAGTGCACTGGTTGCACAATCAACTTGTAAATAGTGCAGACCCTGATGAGACAGCTCCTGCAGGAGCTGTCTCATCTGGGTCTTCACTATTTACAGGTAGGTATATTGACGTGAATAGCAAGCGAAGGGTTAAAGCGTGGTGGTAGTTTAAAGCAGGAAGTTAGTTATGAGGAAAGCTCCTATAAAAGCTTTCTGCATTAATTTAGGCATGCATTAAGCAACCGCCTGCATTTAAAGACACACCACCAATGTATATTCATTATACAGTAAAACCTCGATTATTCGAATTTTCGGTATAGAAGAATTTAGACCCTTTTAGGCAGGTGGCTGCTTAATGCATGGTGAAATTCATGCAGAAAGCTCCTAGAGGAGCTTTCTGCATGACTTTCACCATGCATTAAGCTGCCACCTGTCTTAAAGATCGATAATAATACGTATTTTAGTGTTCGGATAATCGAGATTTTAGTGTTCGGATAATCGAAGTTTTACTGTATGGTCGCTTCAGAGGGATTCAGCTGTCCATATCTATTAACAGTTCTACTAGTCTCACCTGAGATTATTCCAGGACCAGTGGCTTTCGACCAGGTAAATGTAAAAAACAACGGCAATAGGAACGGACTTGTGAACACGGGTATTGCCAATGTGGCCCAGTAAACATTCATGTCGGTCTCAGATAGAAGAAGTCCAAATGGAACTATGCCTACCACAATCCATACTATGCACCAGGACTGGAAAACAGCCAAGAATTTTGAAGATAATAAGATCAGTTTTAATTTCAAAACCTTTATAATAATATTATGCAGCAAGAGCTAAAACTCAAAGTGTTCTGTTTAAGCACAGTAATAAGTTATACCAGGGGTCTGTTTTATTTCCTAAACCATGATTTTGATTACACACACACTCTTAATAATGACCGATATAGTATTAAAACAATTTGATGACATATTGTATTAAACATGACCGCTGAAACGTTCATTTCACAAACGAAAATACACAGTGTGTGTGTGTCAGGCAATTATTTGAGTTCAAGAGTCGATCAGCTAAAATTTTTTCGAATAAAATAATATTGAATAATATTGTCGACAGCGACAAGCGACAATAACAAAAACTAGAAATAAAAATATAAGAAATAACAAAATTAATAAATATATATAATAGAACTAATAATAAAAATAGAAATAAATTAAAATAAAATGTGTTTGTGAAACACTATACTATGCCCCCCCCCCCCCCCCACACACACACACACACACACCCACACACACCACCACCACCCTAATAGGCTTGCTGACCTTAGGTTAGCTTGCCTAGTAACATTTCATATCTTGACTGGGAAACTCTTAACCCTTTCACCGCCAGTGTTTCAAGGCAGCATCTGATCAGGGACTTCACTTTTTGTTTCAAACTCTATTTCTATATTTGGTGACCTTTGACCCTGAAGAATGGCCATTACTTTGACATGTCACCCCTCAACCAGTGCAGCTTCATGAGATACACATGCATACCAAGTATCAAGTTTGTATCTCTACTGGTTCAAAAGATATGGCCAATGTTAAAGTCGGTGACCTTTGATCCTTAAGGATGACCTTGACCATGACATGTCACCACTCAAACTGTGCAGCTTCGTGAGATACATATGCATACCAAGTATCGAATATGTATCTGTACTGGTTCAAAAGTTGTGACCAATGTTAAAGTCGGTGACCTTTGACCCTGAAGGATGACCTTGCCCTGGAAATGTCATCCCTCAAACTCTGCAGATTTATGAGATACACATGCATACCTAATATTATGTCTGTATCTCTACTGGATCAAACGTTTTGGCCAATGTTAAAGTCAGTGATTTGACCCATATGTTTGACCTCTGACCTTGAAGGATGACATTGACCTTGATATGTCACCCCTCAAAATGTGCAACTTCATGAGATACACATGCATGCCAAATATCAGGTCTCTATCTCTACTGGTTCAAATGTTATGGCCAATGTTATAGTCAGTGATTTGACCCATATATTTGACCTCTGACCTTGAAGGATGACATTGACCTTGACATATTACCCATCCAAATGTGAGGCTTAATGAGATACATATGCATGTCAAATATCAATTCTCTATCTGTATTGGCTCAAAAGTTATGACCAATGTTAAAGTTGCTGACAAACAAAGAGACAATTTGACCTTTGACCCTGCAGGATGACATTGACATTGATATGTTACCCCTCAAAATGTGCAACTTCATGAGATACATATGCATGTCTATTTCCTATGATTTACGGACATAGAAAACGTACAGAAAAGGATGATTTTGATTTTAGTTTTGTTCTATAATTCTTAAGTTAATTCCACTATTATTTATCGATATCTCAATCTTAAATTTCATTTGTTTTATATATCCTGTAAGCATTATATATACTCAGTTTTGTACATGCAAATTAATTATGTGAAGCGCTTTTGAACGCACATATCCTGTGTGAAAAGAGCGCTATATAAATGTGGTATAATAATAACAATAATAATGACTGCAAATTATATGGAGGACACATATAGCATGTTTGCAAACTACATGGAGGTAATAGTGCACACCTTGTACCGTAAAAGTCCATCTTCATAATGCCTATACCTTCCATGATATTTGCATTTATAATGAACTGCGAAATGTTTCTCTTTGGATTGGGCCTTTATATCTTCTTTACAACCGACACAGCCAATTGACGTTGGACATCTGCATATTATCTGTTCTATGTTGTCCTCTTTTGAACTGGAAAATTTTTCCTTACCACATAAAACACACGCCGTCGGGGTAAGATTTTTTCTAAAATACAAACGATGTCTACGTTAAGATCACATAAAGGGTATTTAACTCATTCCCTCCTTCTTAAAATAGATCTACCGAAAAGGAGCATTAACTGTAGAAAAGGAGAATTTTAGAATTGTGTAGTTTTAAACCATGGTGATAAATAGAACATTTGCTCCTTAGGAGCAGATGTTCTATTTATTACAATGGTTTCAAACTGTTACTTTTACAGAGGCGACAAAATGCGTCACTAGTAGGGAATGGATTAATGATCAAATTACGTAGTACAGAAAAAACTGGACGTCAAAATCAGTGTCAACACTTGCCTCACAGACAGATGGCAGCTTAATGCAGGTTGAAAAGCATACAGATAGTTCCAGAGGGAGCTTTCTGCACGACTTTCACCCTGTATTAAGCAGCTACCCGCCTAAAATTTGTTCTGTCATAAAAGCCCGGTCTAGAGGGGCTCTAAGTACTGTATTTGTTTGCTATAGTAAATTAAAGATAGACATTTTATTTATACAAAGGTCATATACCTGACAGGTCAGCAGAGGTAAACAAGGTACTGAAAATTAGAACATAATCGCAATAGCAACCAAATCGTACTCAGAGTCTACGTACAACAGAACGGCTCTAAATCATCCATTTTATGTATGAATGAAAACATGACACGTAAGGACTCACAATTGGACATCCTTTTCGTGGTTGCTTTAGAGCGCAATCGCAACATGTAAATGAAGCAAAAATAATATGTTTGAATCTCCTTTACGCGGACATCATAAAGAATTCTATTTATGGATCTGTAAGGCAGGTGGTAGCTTAATGCAAGTCAAAACTAATGCAGAATGCTCCTATAGGAGCTTTCTGCATTACTTTTGCCCTGCATTAAGCAACCATTTGCTTTTAAAGATTCTTATTTTGAATAAATAAACGACCGCTTAGTACAGATGCTAGTGCAAATATTAACCCTTCGCTTACTATTCACGTCAATATACCTACCTATAAATAGTGTAGACCCAGTTGAGACAGCTCCTGCAGGAGCTGTCTCATCAGGGTCTGCACTATTTACAAGTTGATTGTGCAACCAGTGCACTCCACAGCAGTGTTTGCACAGCGATATACTTGTACACAGTGAAGATATATGTAATTATACAACAGGGCATGGGTAAAGAAGGAGGAATGTATTTTAAAATTCAGCAAGAGAAGGGTTAACAATATGGAGGAAAGTGTGAGCATTTAACCCTTTCCCTGTTCTATGTTTATTCCAAAATTCAACACCTACTGAATATTCATTGAAAAAATAGTAAAAATAAAATATGGAAGGTGAAACACATTACCCAATTAGAAAGAAAGGAAATGGATCTATCATATTCCATATGCAAGCAGAGCAGACCCTGATCAGACGGCTCCTTTAGGGTCTGCTCTGCTTGCTTATATTATGATACGGACTGGTTCATACAGTGTTTGACAATGCAAAAAATAACCTTGAAAGTTTTACATTGTAAAAATGCATGATTTCATTAATTCTAACATGAATATTTAATAAACGTTACAGTAACAACTGTCTGTCTTCTACCTTCATTGCCACGGTTCACCTTCTCAAGGTGAAGTTTTCCAAGATATCGTTGCAAAACACACAACATAGCGTGTCAAACTGCTTAACTCTTTCGGCGCCAAATTTCTAATTTTCGTCTGCAAACCAATTTTGTTAAATCATTCGGTAAAATAAGGAAATAAGATCAATAAATACACATTTCAAAGGATTAAAAGCACAGATATAGAAATAGATTTGAGACAAAAGTGAAGTCCCTGATAAGACGCCGCCTTGAAAAGGCGGCTTCTGATCGAGGACTGCACTATTTGTTGTGATGCATTTATGCGACATTGGCGGTGAAAGGGTTAACTCAAAATGAGATGCTGTGTTACTCAGTATCACAGTTTAATCTAACTGTATATTACAAAAACAGTATAAATCCTTTATGTCATAGAAACCACTTTTCACGCCTTGGCAACATATATAAGAATCGTCTGATCTGGATCTACTCGGTTTGCTTAAAAATAAAACATATCTCATTCCACAGTGTCTGCCTTTGTAAAAACATCATTCGTTCATCGTGCCAATATAACAATTGTTATCCTGTCACGTGCCTATTTTCCTGACGGATAACAAGGGGCCTGATAAACTTTTTGTTATCATGCCAGTTGGTCACATGATCGATGTTATTATGTCAGTTGGTCACATGACCTGTAGCCGAAACTACTTTTCTTTTACCGAGACGCTTATTTCGTGAATACAAAATTTACGTCTACGGAGTACTACTGAATAAAAAAAGTTTAACAAAGCGACTTTGTTGATTTCAATCGATACCCATTAAACTAAATAGATCTAAGACTTTCACTTCATTCTCCCAAACTTATATTCTTAGGCCTAGACTAGATCTAGTAGATCTAGATCTAGACTAGATCTAGTTGTTTGTCGCGAAATTACCGTGTTTAGATAAATTCACATCAAGAATCATAAATCGTCTAGATATCGTCAAGTGACAGGTTCTTTTTCTTACATAACCAACCGGGGCAACGGTTTTGTTTTGAGCATTTTTTTAAAGCAATGTGACTTTTTGGAATTCCAGTGACGTAATAACGCCTTTATAATGACGTCATCAACAGTCTAGAGCCAGTAGAGTCGGGTATACTTTGCGGTGCATTTTGTGGTACATTCGATACAACATAATTATATTTTGCTGTCGTCTCACCTGATATATTCATCCGCCTTGCCAGATAACATTTCTCATTCAAAGCTAGGAACCAAATATTCTCTATAACTAATTTTAATATCAATGTTTCTTATATGGCTATGCTTGACAGAAAATGTTAAAGAGGAAGTCCCTACAATGAACGCATATTTTCAATAATATCATAAAACTTGATATTTATTATGCTCAATCATTATTATGAAGGTTGCCAATTTGAACTTATATCGAAAAATGTCCCTGTGAAACAAATAAACCGATCTCATCAATACTTTTGTTCTACAACAAAATATTATCAGCCTTTTCCGTTGATCGCCCGATCCCTTCATTGGGCTGCGAAAGCAGCCCAACATTATACGGCTTTGAATTTTGCCCATGCGTTTCTGCGGTCCTGTGTTTCTATAAATGGCAATCTGTTTTAATAAATATGGTTTACTGTGAGACATGTTTTTATTTATATATATTAATTTTATTTTATTTATTTTCATTCATATTTTTTTTCTCAGCATATTTTGGTCGGGGATAATTCTTTCTTTTCTGCCATTCAGTGAAAATGCTAGTGAATTAGGTATAAATGATTAAAATCACTTTCCCTGGCGTAGCTGTCAGCGTGGTCTAAGGGTTATAACGATGGACTAGGAAACGTGAGGTCGTGGGTTCGATCCTCGGTGGAAGCTAAAATATTTTTTTTTCTCTCATATTTTCTTAGCACCCTTAGTATACGTGCTTTTGGTTTAAAATCATTTTGTACATAAAAATATATGACCTTGTTTGCATTTTGGCTTTGTTAAAGTTATTTAGCTGAGACCTTTTACTCGTGGTTTTATTGACCGTTTTGCATATTTCACCATTGCGAATTTGAATTTGCTTCAACTTAACTGTATAATTATCTTATACTAACCTGTTCTTAATTTGGGGACACGATAAATGAAAAAGTTAATGGGCATTGAGTCGACCTATCGGAATAATTTCATGTAGACTGTAAGTATGGGAGTTTGTATGCCTTGTGAACATCACTTAATGCGATAATGGTTTCTACGTCAGTGTGTTTCAGCAAATGAATAACATTGATCTGTGACGTAATGTGTACTATTGGTGTCAAACACAGGTATTACGCATCATGGCTCATTAAAACATTCCCCTGTTTCTGCTACATGTATTAATTCATACATAACAGTCATGTTTTCCCAATATTGCTCCCTCTTTTTCTTCTATCCTGCTTAAATACATGTTGCGCAGCCATTTTACGCTTGCGTAAAACCTTGCTTGTTGTTTACGTAATAGCTTTTCTCGAAAGTGGTCGGAGAAACGCGAATAGGGCGAACAGTTACGAAACTAAAACCCAACCCGAATAAAACTGAAACATCGGGGAGTAAAATCGGGATCGGTTTTAGCATTATAAACGGTAATTGGACGGGTTTTCTTGCAATATACTACTTTTCAGCATATAAACTAATGAGTTTTGTATATTTTAGGTGTTTTTGAAACGCGTCAAATGTAGGATGTAGGTACTTCCCCTTTAAACATATGCTCAAATGCAATAATATTGTGTATTACTATAATTATGATCTCGTGAACAATGTGTCTGTATATAAGACAGAAGCTCTAAATAAAAATTATATTAACCTAAATGGCACTAAATAAAATAAATGTCAACCTGAATGGATTAATGTACGTCTTGTAGATGTCATAGATGACAATTGACGAAATCGCCATGACTTCTCCTGACCCCGTCGACATCAGCGCCATATTTAATATAATCAAAAGTAGATAAGCTCCGGTATCTCCAAGCAATTCCGTCATCACAAATGGTGTTCCATAACCTGAAATTTACCTTGAAGTATTTAACACTTTATATATTGAAATTCAATGCAAGACATAATGACATCATGAGTACCTATAGACCAGTTTTATAATGGAATATAAACAGTTGATGTTTTGCCCTTGATAGACAAAACAAACAAAACAACCCCGACTACTACATGAACCGTCTAATATGAGTACAGGTTTGGAACATTGAATTCTTTATGAACCGATTTGTAAACTAATCTAACATTGAAAATGTTAAACTGCAGACGTATTCAAACCTATTCACAAACAGTGACATTTGGTGAAAGTGGGATAAGGACGAGGTTGGGTACCCATAAACCAGGTTCAAGTCCCCCAGTAGCCCTTTTTTATTGCTTTTGGCTGCTGGCCGTTCCAAGGCGGCACTCCTGCTTTCAGCCTACGGTCAATTTTGTTTTTTAATATGCTTAATGTTTAATGTGTTTCGTCTTGATATGCGTCCTGTTATGTTTTGTCTTGTGGCTTTACCGTTTCTCGTTAGATGGTGTTTGATGCGGTGTCATTCCGTATGTGGCTCTCCCTGTTTGACTATTTTTCCATATTGAAGGATACAATATTTTACCCCTTGTGAACGCCCATTATACTAAGGAAATAGTGCGAAATATGGTTCTACAGACGCGCCTGTCTGACAAGACAGGAGCTGTCTCATCAGGGTCTGCACTATTTACAAGTTGATTGTGCAACCAGTGCACTCCGCAGCAGTGATTGCACAGCGAAATACGTATACACAGTGAAGATATATGTAATTATACACCAGGGCATGGGTAAAGAAGGAGAACTGTATTTTAAAATTCAGCAAGAGAAGGGCTAAGACTGTAGCAATACATCAACAATGCATGTAGTTCTCAATATACTTGATTACAACAGGCGATGTGCAAATCAGACTCACCAATGTCAATTTCTTCTTCGGAGAGCAAGTGGGTCCCATTCTTCGCACTCATAGCAAGGTAAACAAGTGGGGCGGCAGTAGATATTGTCATCGGTATCAAAAACCATAGGTACGCAGAGAAGAGGAATCCAATGACTCCTTGTGCTGGCTTGGCCGCGATTCTACTTTGCCAGTTTGCTTGGTCACAGAATATTACGGAAGTAGCCAAGAATAATACTACAAGTCCAAATATTAGACCTGATTCAGTTCTGAATGTTAAATAGGAGTGTTCGTAATTGCCCTCGGGACCTTGGAGGCGAATGATTGCATCATACATGGCCTCAGGCGTAGAAAATTCTCGAATCTCCTCGGAAGGATAGAACGATGTGAGTAGAATAAATACTGATACCGATAGAAAGGTTAATGCCGTATTGAAGTACGATATGTAAAAGGTTGTACCAAGTCCCCCGACAAGGCAATAAGAGCCGAAAAGGAAAGCACTGATAATAAAGATGAATTCGTTGTTGGAATCTTTACTGTAGGCTTCGATAAGCATCTTCCCGGCGAGCAGTATACTACAGCAAACCATCACATTGGTGGCTAAAGCTATGATGCAGAAGTTAATATGTGCCATTTTTCCAAACCTCGCATAAGCGATCTGAAATAGAATAATATCACATCTTGTAACCAATGTATAAGTTTTTTAAGTAAAGCTGGCATTTGAGACCCTGTTTTGACGAATACAGACGAGTAATATACAATACAGACAATATACAATAATACAATTGATTAAACATACAAGTACATGTACCTTAAAAAGCGTGTTTCTTGTTTAGGCAGTTTGTACAGCATGAGCACATCTTAAAGAGTTTTGCATGAAAGCCTTAACAAACTGATTATGCAAATTTTCTTTCACCGCACAAAAATTAGTAGGTTTTCGGTATTAGAAATGACCAGCTATTAGTCAAATGTGGATTTTCTGAAAGTTCATTTTCCTTTTCTATCAGTCAACTTCTTAATTATATTTTAATTATAAATTAAAAGAACATATTTCCCAAATAGTTGAATATTAAAGGAAATACCAGGGTATACATTAACAATTTAAAATTTCTTTTTGTTATTCAAATGATCTAGAACCGCATAATGGCAAACCCTGAATTAACCTTTCCTTCTTGGACAAGCCTTTCGCGCATCTGCTATGCTTATGATATAATGATAGATCAGACACTGAAGTATCTACCATTACCAAAAGGTCATGTGTACATATGCCATTATAAAGAATCAAGTAATACATAGTCATGATGTCTTAATTTCTTACATGATTATTGAACAAGGAAAGAGTTCAGTGCTTGTTCATGTACATTCTGGGTTGGGTATACAGTGCTCCCTCTCTACAACGGCACCCTTTCGGATACGAATAGTGTATTTGTTGTTCAGAGGGAGTTGTTATAGGGAGGGAAAATAAAACGTAATTAGATTGTTTTCAGATCCCCAGATATGGTGTATTTCGAGAACTAAAACCGTTATGCTTCAATCAAACCCTATGTTGTGACCACTCTTTAGAATCGTAGTGACGATTCTAAAGAGTGGTCACAACATAGGGCTTGATTAAGGCATAAAGAAAATACTATGGAAACACGTTGTTTCTGGAGCCTTGTTGTTTCGGAAACAGTGACATGCGTTGTTGTAAGGAGGGAATAGTTATTGGGAGGGCCGTTGTAGGGAGGGAGCACTGTATGTCTTTTTGCACACGTTCCTTTCAATTGATCTAAACTAAACTTAGGTTAACACTAAACGCTTTTTCACTTTTCACGCATATGCAAACAGGGGTTATCTGATCTGGGTCTGCTCTGTTTGCTAATGGAATTTGAAAGATCTGTTTCTTTATTTTCTAAAATGTTATAATGGTCCATCTGTCATATTTCATTATAACGATTTTGTCCAAGACTATTCAGTAGGTATTGAACTTTGGAATAAACATATAAAAGGGAAAGGGTAAAGAAGAATTGTCTTTAAGACATTGCCAAACTATTACAATGTATATCAGCGTCCCCCTATCATAATTTACCCACTAATACCATGCTGTGACACGCTTTAATAACATTGAAAACCACCGAATACATATGAGACAATATGGTCATTAACCCTTTTGCTCATTAATATGCATGGAGAAAAACGTTAGACACACATGTATGAATAAGTTGATGTTTGTAAAAATATATGTAAACAATGTTTTATTTTGTTTGCTTTAATATTTTGTTGTTTAGGAGTTTTTACCGACTGAGCAGACCCCTATCAGATGTCTCCGGCAGAAGTTTTAAAGCTTTTATATCACTATCAAACAATCAATTCCTAGTGCCTTTATCAATTTTGTACCAGTGGCGGTTTTGCAACTGACCGTTCCAAGTCGGTGTTGTCTTTGTCACCCTTACTTTTATGTTTGTCGTGTGCCTTTGTGGCTTTGTAATTGTTCGTTTGATGGTGTTTGATGTTGTTCCATCTCGTATGTGTATGTATGTGTACGCGCGCGGTTGCGTGTGTGTCTCGCTTATTTTCTATCGATGTGTTGGTAATGGTCTTGCGTGTGACTTGTCCTGCTTCACTTTACCTTTTGATACACTAGTGACTGTTCAGGTTTCATTAAAGCAACCGACGTATTTAGGTCTAGTTTTCAAAAGAAATGAAAACACATTTACTCCATGAATATTCATGTAATAAATAATTACACAATGACTATTTATTTGAATACTTTTTTATAACGGCGTATGAATATGTGACCATGACAGAACTGTAGAATCAGAGTTAGTTCTCAAGTTTTTGATTGGTCAGATTTGAGCCTTTGGCTCAAATCTGACCAATCAAAAGCTTGAAAACTCAAACCGATCGATCAAAGGCTTGAGAACGAACCCAGACTCAACTAAAAAGTTTTATAAGCATGGACCCAGAACATCCAATGATAACCTGAGGGAATGTCTTTGCCCCGGGCGCCCTTGTTTTCAGGTACAATGATAGAGCTGGAAATAGTTGCATGTCAATAACAATCCCGACTGAGATCCACAGAGCAGTTCCAATGCCAAACTGAAAAACAAAACACATATCCTCCTCATACTTCATGTTTTAACTCATGACTCATGTGACATATCATAACCATCTGTATAACTTTGATTCAGATGTCCAGATAAGATACGTAAATTATAACATTTTCAAGAATAACTTATTTATTTCTCCACCAAACCTATGCTATGACCAGTCTCTAAAGACGAGTCTAAAGAGTGGCCACAACATAGGGTTTGGTGGAGAAATAACGATTTTAGTATTTGAGTACGCACCTTTATTTGTAGCTCTGTTTGATTTATAACCATCTAAGCATCTTTCTTGTGACATTTGGAAAAATCACATTCAGTGGTTTACCAGAAAGCATTTAGACAGATTATTCGTTAAAATATACTATAGTCTTCTATGGCCCCTTTATTCAGTGGATCGGTAATACTTTAAAGCTTCAATAGATAGCTATTCTTGTGAAATTTGATGAAAATCTATTCAACTGTTTAGGTGATATGGTTTAACGAGATGTTTTTTACCATCTATTTCGGCTCCCATGCAGCGGAGAGAAACGATTTATACAGATCTGGTCGACAGCCTCTCTTTAGTCATTTAGTGAACAGCCAATCCATGATTTAATTCTTCGCTTGCTATTCACGTCAATATACCTACCTGTAAATAGTGAAGACCCAGATGAGACAGCTCCTTCAGGAGGTGTCTCATCAGGGTCTGCACTATTTACAAATTGATTGTGCAACCAGGGCACTCCAGAGCAGTGATTGCACAGAGAAATGATTGTAGACAGTGAAGACATATGTAATTATTCAACAGGACATGGGTAAAGAAGGAGAAATGTATTTTTAAATTCAGCAAGAGAAGGGTTAAGAGTTTATGAAATTAAACCCCTTAATCCATGAGTATTCATGTAAGAAATAATGACATCATGATTTTTTCATTAGAGTATACTTTTCATAGAAGAACAAAACACATGTAGGTTTGGCTATGGCAGGAAACGTAGAATTAAATCTACATTATTTCATAAGCAAACAGAGCAGACCCTGATTAGACGGCTCCTATAGGAACCGTCTGATCTGGGTTTACTCTGTTTACAAAGGTGTAGAAAGGCATGTTTATGGAGTAAAGGGTTAAAGAAACTGTTCGATAAAATTTATTTAGTTATTTTGGCCTACTAATACAACTGGAATAATTCATCTAATATTAATAGAGGACCACATGAGTATAATTTCTGTGAAGTTTGATCATTTTGAATGCAGCAATTTACAAGAAATTGTTTGTAACAATATATTTTTATCTTATATTTACATACTATAATACTGACATATAGTTAATGGAAAAGTAGTAAAGTCAAGCAGGCAAAGCCACATAACTTTGCATAGTGCGTAGAAACATGTGTGGAAATACCAAAGTATTTCAAAAGACAATGACATTTATGTCCCCGTGTGAAATGCTAAATAAATCTTTTAAACAAAATGATGACGTTACTCTCAAAATGTTACCTTGATGCTTAGTGTGGTGGTCTGTATAAAGTCAGCAGGCCATAGAAGTTGTGACGTCACAGTAGCTGCCGTCAGACTGAGACTAACCTGGCCCCCGGCATCGAACACAGTGTCCAGATTGTGAATGTCCATGAACACGTACTTCCGCAGTGCTCTATAGAAGACCGCAATGACCAAAGCGAACCCACCGAAGCCAAGAAGCAAAAGTGTTATATCGCTTTTCTCGATCGAAGGTTCCATACTGCATAAAACATTTAAGCTTTTTAGAGGGAAGAAAATGCATGAAAAACATTTGTACAGTAAAGGGTTTCTAATAGTCTAATATCGGATCTTTAAAACAGGTGATAGCTTAATGGAAAACTTAAGTTGCTCAGAACTTATAAGAACGTCTTGCATTACTTTTGCCCTGCATTAAGCAACCTATTGAATTTAACCCTTTTGCTGCCAAACTCTGTCGTCTGCTAACTTTGTCGTCTGCTACAAAGATTAATTCTTTTGATTTTCTTCAATTTTTTTTCAAAAACATAGTAACAGTAACAAACAGTTTGGATCCTGATGAGACGCCGAGTTACTCGGCGTCTCATCTGGATCCAAACTGTATGCATTGGTAATCACAGATCCGGCATTGGCAGCGAAAGGGTTAAAGCCTTTAAAAATAATCATGTAGTTGCCTTTGTAAGACTGTGCTGTATGTACCATTACAATCTCTATTTGTTCATGTTTTGTCGTAATATTCCTAAAAATCATTTAATGCAATAATGTATAATTTATCTTAGTATTTAGTATCTTATAACTGTAGTAGAACCTAACTCCCCATTACCTCATAGGCTAGTTTAGACCTAACCTATTTAAATTAATCTACCGAAAAGGAGCATTTACTAGAGAAAAGGAAACGTTTAGAGTGGTATATTTATGAAACACTTAAACACAGTTATGAAACACTTAAACACACCTATAGAGCAAATGTTCTATTTATCACAGTGGTTTCAAAAAGTAGCTTTTACAGAGGCGTCAAAAGTCGTCAATATGAGGAAAAGGGTTAATGATCATAGACAGACAGATATGTCATACTTTGAAGGTCCAGTATGCTCCCCAAGTACCATCTTACATTCCCCGCCATCACATTGTTGACTGTCCGTAGTCCCTTGTGCACTCGTAGTCTCCTCACCGAGGGACACTTCCAGGTGTAACATGAATGCCAAAACAAAACACACCTATAATGAATACGTCATATCAATTGCCAAAACACTTCAGATCTCTGGATATTTGAAAAATAATACATTTTTAAAGATCAGCTTCAATGTTTGACTTGGCCTGATACATACGTATTTTCATGTTTTTTGCAAACGGAATAGACTTAGATCAGAAGGCTTCAAACGGAATAGACTTAGATCAAAAGGCTTATAGGAGAGGTCTGATTAGATTCTCCTCTGTTTGGTGATGGAACAAATACATATCTAATTATACAGATTCTGCCAACGTCAAAACATCTTGTTTTCAATATTTCATAGATGAATATCCGGTTCGTAAAGGGTGTCGTTATAAGCAAGTGGTAGCTTAATGCAGGACAAAGGTAATGCAGAAAGCTCCTCTAGGAGCTTTCTGTATTACTTTTGTCCTGCATTAAGCTACCACTCTGCCTCTACCAATCATAATTATACCTCTTTCAGGTGGTCGCATTAGAGGGGGTTTACTGTAGTAAGGGACGGCTCTTTAGACCAGTTGTACTCAGTTGACCCCTTCTATATTCTATATAAATGACGTCATCATGACACTGTGCAGGGACATTTCAGGGTGCAGGAGAATTTTCGGATCATTAGAATGTGACAAGCAAAACAGTAGCAGACGACATGCACGATTGTCCCCACTGTAAGCTTCCGACATATAGAACACAGAATAATTTTAATCTAGCAAGACATTGGTCCTTATATATTAATAACGGTCAAATTATGAATATATTTCAAAGCAGACGATAATTGTGACCTTTTGTATAGTATACCTCTGTGTTTAATGTTTCACATGCCGGGTGACTGTATATAGAACAGGATTAACCAGTCGTGACATGTAAACACGGTGTTAGATTTAGCAACCGATAAGATTAAAACCTCATCTTCGCTCCCCCCCCCTCTCTCTCTCTCTCTCTCTCTCTCTCTCTCTCTCTCTCTCTCTCAGGTATGTATTGAAATGCATTTATTCATCACTCCATCATTAAATATTACAGATAGTATGATACATCGTAGTGGTCGTCATGAAAATGAAGGTAGAGTTTCTTCTCAGACTCTGGTCTGCTGCAGATATGATTGTGTAACCCTGGTTTAGTTCCCTGTTCCCCGTGCCGTGCCTCTTGCGATATTTATGCTGTCTATTTATAACGTCGGTGATTCCGATATATACGTACATGTCAGAGTGAGTGAGTGAGTTGAGTATGAGATCGTGGTGTGCGTGCGAGACTCGGTATTTATCACGTGACACGAAACTAACTTTGCACTCTTCGATTAACCGCCCTTTTCACTTTGGCTCCGTCTTGCGTCTAGCTCGCATCTATTGAAGAAAACTCTTTATCTGCTACGGTAACTTTACTCGACCAGCTGGTAAGATTTACTTGTTCTAGTCACTTATTTATCTTTCTAAAAGTAATTGTTTAGATAATACATATTCAATACATGGTGTTAAGTTTACTTTCTTCAGCCTTTATAATAGTTTGGAAGAGAAAACTACTTACTTGATAAATACTTGTCGTAGATATTTGCACTGTACATGTAGCCCTAGACTGTATTATTTGTATATATTTGCAGGCCCATTTTATATTGGAAATATACTTATTGAACTCACAATTGGTTTTGTGGTTTGGAGACTCCCTTAGCTGGTTACAGATGGCGACCACGACATTGCATTGAACTGGTCACGTTACTCAACGTTGATCTGGTAGCCATGTAGACTATTTTGAAATTTCTTGATTTCTGCAATACTGGATTTCTCAATTGGAACATCTGCTTTTTCATGAAGCTTTCGGACCAACTCGCTCTGTACATATACCTCTTCCATGTCGCATGCTATTCTGTTCCATTGTGGATCATTATCCAACTTGGCTTTTACTGTGAAAATGGCCGTTGCACAACACAGGTCATCATCGTTCTTTATCTGAATTATACATTGTTCACAGATTTAAACCGTTTCTTTACACATCCTTTTCGCATATTCACAAGAGTTACTTCAAAGATTAACTCTGAATCAATCACGAAATCCTCATTGTACAGGAGCACACGTTCGATTCTGACAAAAAATCTTTAGGCCGTGAGCCGTCTTCAAGAATGAAATGACGATTGCGTAATCCAAGGAAGGACTCTACACAGTAAATCTGACCAGATCTGTAGATTTCGTGTTCCTGGTGAGATCTTTAAAGAGTGTTCTAAATAGACTCTGAAACGTGGACAGACTATTTTGACTTTGTAGGTAGAGGCTGTGGTTCGCATTTGTTCTATTCTTTGGTATTTGACTTTGCAGGGTGTAGAATTCTCGAGGATCATCCTCTTTCCTCAGCCTCTTGGTCACATGATTGTCTTTGGTATCACTGGTTAGTGGTTTCCGTCCTCTTCCCAGCTGGTTAACACGCTCCTTATGTCTGTTCAGTGTATACTGACGACTGAATACCTGCCCGCATTCATTCAAGTTTTCACTATTCACCCTCTCGTGATTCTTTTTGTGTTGGTCCAGATTGTCTTTTCTGGTAAACTTATTTCCGCACACGCCACAGTGGTACTTCTTCCAGTGGTTTTCTACACGTTGATGTTGTTTAAGCTGACTAAACTTATTTACTTTTATTTACACTGTTTGTCGTTTAGGGTAGGGATGGAATAAGTGTGAGGTTGGGCGCCCCTAAACCGCTTTAAACCCCCAGTGACTTTTGTCACTGACCGTTCCAAGGCGGTACTTCCATCTTCCCCCTAGTGTTTGTTTGCTTTCTCTTTGTTCGTCTCTTTATGTTTTTGGTAGTTATGTACATTTGTTGTGTTTTCTTGTGTTGCTGTTCGGGCAGCTGTTTGTTCTGTATGTGGTGTTTCCTGCATGACTCATATTTGTACTTCTAGAAAAGTTAGCTTCTTCATGGATCCGGATTCTTTTAGCAATTCTGATAGAGCTTCATATCAAGATCATTTATCTGAAGTTTGGTTACATTCTACCATACGGTTTCAGAGGAAATGTCGTTTAAAGCAATTGCCGACGAACTGTCGGACAGACAGACGGATGGACGGACTGACCCCCTTGGAAACATGGGTGATAATTGAGATGATAATAAGAAAAAAAATATGTTAATATAGGTTCATAGTTACACCTCCTTTTGAGGGTCGCTTAAGACTGGTTCTACCGTACTTATATTTATCTGGAAATATCTGTAACCGAGAGAAATAGTTTAAAAGCAGTATCGCTTTAACTGATGTAACTGATTTCAGAGTTACACAAACAATACACGCCTGTAAATACAACAGAGCAATACTGAAAGTGGGTCAGCATTGTGCCGTATTTCACATCACAATTGTAAAGAATCACCCTCTAGAAACACGACAATTTTACTGATGACAGTATTTGCAACCTAGAAAAATAAGACGACACTTAAAGACGACATTTAAAGAATTAAAAATGGTATCAATATGACTAAATACACACTTTGGATGAAAGGTCTGTCAATTCAAGCGCGTGTGAAACGTTTTGAAAACGTTTTGATTAGGTCATTCACGTGACCGCTTCAATGCTACAGTTTGTTCAATTTCTCTTCCCGTTTTGGTAATGGTTTTCAAATATTTTAGTTTATTTTTCCTTCCCAAAATATACAGGAATGTTTTGGATCACTCTCATT
Source organism: Azorinus chamasolen (assembly GCA_963576725.1). Classification (NCBI taxonomy): domain Eukaryota; kingdom Metazoa; phylum Mollusca; class Bivalvia; order Cardiida; family Solecurtidae; genus Azorinus; species Azorinus chamasolen. Next base: position 78,491,732 of record OY755242.1, read on the forward strand.
ATGATAAGAGTGAGATTTCAAGGGGCACTATTTTTTAACCGCTTAACTCGTCATCAGCATTTGACCTAGAATCGCAGTGCAGGGGCGGATAGACAGTTCTGGTTCAAATAGTAGTTAAGTGGTATTTTGCTGTATTGAAAATATGCGATTAGACATATGTATCCGTCTATGGTGCACTAATACACAAAAATGTTAAATCGGACGTGACACTGGTACGATTGTTGAATCCTATTTGTGGTACTTAAGACTGGCTTCCGCCAGTCTAAAACCCAAGGGCAGACTAAGAAAGGTAAATATACTAGACTTATAATTAAGTGTTTGCGAAGAGCAATGACCTTTCTCACTAGATTTTAGTTCGGTACATTTTCCCACTGCTGACCTGAAGTGAAATGATCTATCTTTGCAATCGTTCGCTTTTTTATAGAAGACCCTCTCGTTTTGATTGGCTAAGAGTGAGACGTTTTGTAGTTTCATTCAAAAAGACGCATTTAAGTAAAAGTACGTGAATTTTTAATTAAGGCGAGACTAAGGAAAAGCCAGACGAGACTAAACAGTACTGACTATTAAATCCTTCAGAAATATAAACCATTTTTCTTTTGAACAGGAAGTGCTTCTCTCCTTGTTGATCTGAGGTAAAATGAAATAGTCCTTGTTAAGCACTGCCTTTTAGAGACGCTCTCTTCGATGATTGGTTGTGAAGGAGGTGCATTCTGATTGGTTCAATTGTGTCATTAGAGGAACAGAAAATGATACATATTGATATATAAAGAATGTACCAGCATTTGCTTGATCATTTGCACACGTGTTGCCCGAGAGAAGACACGTCTTCACCAATCTGTCAATACTGCTATCAAAGTTTTTTCCCCAGAAAGGATGCTATGTTAAGACACCATAAACAGAAGCCATGTGAGAAAGACGCAGATGGGTTTGCTTCACAACCACAACCACCATAATACAGTGGAGTGCCACCACCACAACCACAGTGCAGTGGAGTGCCACCACAACCACAGTACAGTGGAGCGCAATCACAATCACCACCACAGTTCAGTGGGGCGCTACCACCACCACCACACAAAGTGACTATGGGACCACCACCACTACCGCCACTGTAGATGGCTTCACCGCATGTACATTTTATTAAGGCATTCCTTAGATGACGATGACCTCTTCAATCCGACGGTCAACAACATCCCTGTCATCGACGACTTGTGGCAAGGATAAACGCAATACGGGCTTATATACGGAGAAATCCAACCCTCGATCACTCCATGTTATTGGAATCAACCAGAATATATTTGGGACCAAGGACCCGACCCAAAGGAAATATTGTCATTATTTGGCTCTCTTTAAGAATCCTATTGATAGCCAAGGGGTCATGTCGTTGTCTAGGCAAATGTACCCTGGATGCTGCGAAATTTCATGAACACATATACCAAGGCGACCAAGCAGCCTTACATACCTATGTTGGTAGATCTAAACCCTTCACTCCGGAGAATGAACGACTCAAGCCTAGAGTCGATGAAAAGAACACATTATTGAACAATCAGGAGTCTTATCAATAGAGACGAACCGCCCGCTTCCAATCATTACGGTCAACATCGAGGAGCAAGACATGACGGACAAAATGAGTTCTTGCGATGGTTGCGGTCTATTATTTTATACAGCGCACGACGTCCAAAGACACGCGAAACGGGGTTGGTGTGCAGAAAGCAAAGACCCTCCTATGAAACTCGTAAACTGGAAGAGAGTGAATCTGAGTCTTTTGAACCCGAGAAGGACAATGAAGGATACCTTCATTTGTGGTATCTAACAAAGAAAGATAGCACGGACAGTTACAAGGAATTTAATGACCGATTCTTATCTCAAGGAGACACTAAAAATACGCCTCGGATATGTCAGAAGAGTGCGTCAAACCCTATGAAGAGAAAAGCTTCAGTCGACACAGTACATTACTAGAGAACTATTGGCTCCCACTACGACACAACGCAGTGCACCAGGCAGTACTGGGACAGATCCAAGCTCTCGTCGACAAAAACATAGTATTAACCTTGGTTGTGAAAAAGGTCTTGAAGAAAATTAAATCCGCCTTCTCAGACATGTCTGAGGGTGAACAGGACAATGGCGAGGAAAGTGAGGACACTGACGAGGAAGACGATATATAAACAGGAACAGTACTACATATTATCAGCTATGCTGCGTTTACACTCAGCCACGATATCCACGATGTCCGCAAATTAGAAAAAGCGCAGAGGCGTCACGATGTATTGCATTAAGTTTCTTTAACTACGCTTTTCCACGCTTTTTCTTATACCCTCTATGCGATTTGCAACCTCCTGTAGCGAAACCAACACTATTCTTGTGAAGATCTGTTACGTCCATTCACGGTCTCTTATGATTACCACGATATGCTATCACGTTTTGCCAAGTTCTATTTAGATCTATCACGTTAAGTTCTGTTAAGCTCTCCTACAATTTATGGCAAATATTTGTTCAAGACTGACGCCGTTTTGAGCACGACTGGGGTATAAAAAGGAGGCATGGACCATCCTCTTATTCTGTCATGAGATTCCAAAGAGGAACAAGCTACCGATGTGAATCGTATGGATCCAAGTTATGATAACAATGATGAACTGGCAGTTAATATCTTTGCATATATAGTTGCATGACAAGATAGAAGAGAGTAGAAGGAGAAGACGGGAGAGATGTTATAGATCCTGCTGGGTTAGGCCACGATAAAGCCATGGTTGGCTGATGTGGGAATTCTTCTTGTCAAATGCGGTAGGTTCTGTTTCCATCGGCTCCACAGGCACTTCTGCTGGAGCTTCCTTAGTTGCTGGTTGTGATGATGGGGTAAATGGGCGCGACTTAGCTACTCTTGGCAGAACCTTTCCGCTCTCTTTTGGTAGGCATCTTCAAAACTGATATCATGAAGTGTGTGACCCAAATCTTACAGAGCATGGACCCAACATGTAAAGAACTTATCCGACCTTATCAGAACGTCACAGAGCACGGGAACCAATCGGACTTATTGTAACAGAACTTGCCGTAGCGTGATGGATTTACCGATATGGCCCAATATATATTGACGAATCGTAGAAGAGAGTGAAAAAGCGTGACAGAAACGTGGTAGAATTTTAATGGAAGTTAACGATTCGTGTTTTCCAAGATCACACAGATCCCCTACGACGGAGTTTCAAGGTTCGGTGCGCTATGTTAAGGTCTGTTAAGCTGTACTTCGCTGTGCTAAGATTTCCACGTTTCATCACGCTCTCTCAACAACCAATCTGGATAATCGTGGCCAATTTTTTACCGTCAATTGTTTTGTCACGATCCATGCAATAATCACGATTCCTCCAAGCTCCCTCAAGATCGCACAGATTCGGTACCACAATCCCTCACGCTCAACGCGGTTCTCTCAAATCGTGGAGATCGTAGACATCGTTGCTAAGTGTAAACGCAGGATTACTGAGCAACACTGATCGTGAGAAGACATGGCACCTTAGGAGGATTATTTAAAGACTATTTATTATTATCATAGGCACCCCTCCAGTTTGCAGGGCCACAGAAGCTGTACAAAGTGGTTCTACAAGAGGGAACATACAAGATTGGAATGCACAGAATACGTCAATTCCTACACAACCAAGACGCCTACAGTTTTAATGAACCGGTGCGACAACGGTTTCAACGCAATCATATCATCAGTGCCGGCATAGATAATCTATGTGTGGCCGATTTGATCGATATGGTGAAATACGCCGATTGGAATCAAGGCTTCAAATATGTTCTGCTAGTGGTTGACACGTTCAGCAAATACATCTGGCTCATACCTTTGAAGCGAAAAACAAGGGACTTTGTGGCTGAAGCCTTTGTCGACATCTTTAAACCCACCAGACGGTATCCAGCTAAGCTTAATACCGATAAGGGTGAACAGTTAATATATACCTTTTGTTATATTTTCCTATAAACAATAACATTAGCAAAAATATATGTAATTGCAATGGTCATAATCATATACATCATGTTCATGTTTACATGCAACAGACTACATTTAATTACTTATAATTTCAATGTTGACTATTGTGTTTTGTTGTAGGTCAAAACTTTCGAGCGAAAAAGGTCAAGGCTCTGATGACCAAGAACAACATCAAATAATTTCTAACACAAAATAAGACCAAGGCATCGAATTCAGAGAGGGCCATTTTAACACTCATGATAAGAATGTGACGGTTGTTCACCTATAAACATGACTATGTGTATTTATCTGCTCTACAACTGAACTTCAGCGCATCTATACCATCACCTAATATCAATGTAATATACCGTCTGCTTCACAGGATCATGTATAACCTAGCTATTATGTCACCGAGGGAGAGAGAGAGAGTGAGAAAGAGAGAGAAGGAAGGAGAGAGTTAGAGAGAGAGAGAGAGAGAGCAGATGTAGTTTTAATATCATCGGTTGCTAAATTTAAAAAAGTGTTTACATTTCATGATTGGTTAACCATGTCCTACATACAGTCGCCCTTCAGCGCATCTATAACATCACCTAATACCAATGTAATGTACCGTCTGTGTGGTTTTTATTTCATCGGCTGCTAAATTTGGTTAAGCATGCCCTATATACAGTCGCCCCAAACTGTGGTGCGACATTTGAAACATTAAACACAGAGGTACTCTAATACAAAAGGTCACAATTGTCGTCTGCTTAGAAATATATTCATTATTTGAAAGTTATTCATATATAAGGACCAAGGTATGGCTATATTAAAATTATTCTGTCTTCTATATGTCGGTGGCTTACAGTGGGGACAATCGTGTATGTTGTCTGCTACCGTGTTGCTCGTCAGACTCTAATGATCCACAAACTCTCCTGCATCATTAAAAGTCTCTATATGGCGCAATGATAAAGTCATTTATATAGAATATAGAAGGGGTCAACTGAGTACAACTGGTCTAAAGAGCCGTACATTAGTACTGATATGAACGAGAGATATCTAGTATGGGTGGGTGCAGTACGGTTAGTAGGACGGGCATAAAATGGGAGGCAATTGTTCTGTATTATTCTTATAACATATACAAAGAGTACCCTACCTATCTCATAATGTATCAGAAATAGTTCGTATAGGACATGGTATGAATGTATTGTGTTTGTACCTTGCTCAATGATGTACCGTTGAGTGTTCGTGCTTAACAGGGACGAGAAGCTATGGCAGGGAAACTCTTCAGCATGACATTCAGATCATTCGTTATTGATACGTCAGCCGTTTCCAGTTGTCTAATTGTATAATATTGTTTTCAGCTGATATTCACAGTGATCAATATGCATGGTCATGTGTTTTCTTGTCGCAATGGCTCGATTTGATAACACTTGGTATTTGGCCATTTGAGTTATAATATATATATATGAAAAAGCTATAATATTTACGAGAAATACTTGGGTCACACGGTAGCAGGGTAGATTGTATTTATATGTTTAAATTGGGATCTTCACTGTTCGTCACTGCCTGCTTTGTTGTTTAGTGGCTAATCATTGTAATGAACCAGGTCAACTATGTTTGTGAGTTAACTTGTGAAATTCAGCCATGCCTTTACGGTTGTCTTACATGTGAATGGTTTTTAACTCAATTTCACTCGTTGGTAATTAACTCAATGTTACTGTCATAAACTACACATTGTGTACATGATTCGGGTAATTGAATTAATTGGATGTTTATATATTGTAAGGGTTTAAGTAAGTATCATGTTTGTAGTTGCATGATAATGTATGATACTGTTAATTGTATCTGACACTCCCACCGTTTGTATTCTTAAGTACCAACAGTTTAGATGCAGATATACTGTTATGTCTACGCAGTCATGGTTGGGTCTATTTTTATTGGGCCCGTTTGAAAAGCCATATCTTGGTAAGCTTCTAATATGTATAACGTGAAGAATGTACAATGACAAACACTGATAGTTTCGCCATTGTGGGCGAATAAACAAATTGTTGTTTATTCCTCCTTAGGGTCATCACTAGTCTAAACATTAGCAACATTATAGTGGGTCCCCCTTTTCTACGACTCGTCATACTTTGTTTATTTCTCAGTTTTATGTAAACCAAATTTCAAATAACATGTCTTATTTAGATTTGACTATTTTAACTCTTTCGGCGCCAACATCGCCTGTTGGCACCATTGACAACAGTGCAGTCCCAGGTCAGATGCCACCTTTTCAAGGCGGCATCTGACCTTCACTGTTTCCTGTATTATTTTAGCCCAAGCATACAGGTTTTTAAAAACAATGTTTTACTTATATACCTATATTATTTAGTTTAGAATTATATTTGATATGAAATTATTATTGCAGACGACACTTTTAAATTTGACGCCAAAAGAGTTAAAATTCTACTGGTAACTCTGTGGCAACGTTTGTAAACTGTTTTAGATCCAGAAAAGACGTCGAGTAACTCGGTATAACACCAGGATCCAAATTGATTGATGTTGCTAATTATGTATTTTGTAACTAAAATAAAAGAAAGCTGAAAACAAAACTGAAGCGAACGAAGTTTGTAAATTTTCAAATTACAACAAAACCTTACGTTGTTTAGAATCGTCCTTTCGAAACAGAATATATTTGATTGAGAATAAAAGTTTCTGTTGAACAAAGTATGTGCTCCTATGCCATTATAATGTAAGTTGGTTTATATATATTAAATTAATAATATTTATGACGCCATTATGTTTCGCAAGAATTTAAATAGGTAAACAGTAAAAGGTTTCGCAATTTGAAACGAGTGAATACTTAAAGTCAGAATTCATGAAAGTGTGTCACTGACCGTTCCAAGACGGTACTTCCATTTCCCCTTTTGTTTGTTTGTTTTGTCCTTGTGCGTTTTTTGTGTGTTTTGATAGACATGTACATTACTTTCTTGTAGTGGTACTGTTCGGACGGTTGTGTGTTTTGTATGTGGTGTTTCCTGCATAAATCACACATGTACTTTTCCTATACCGTAGAACCTATCCTAAGCGGCCATTCATTTATTGAACATAGGATTCTTAAAAAGCAGTTGCAAGGCAAAAGTAATATGGAAAGCTCCTGTATGAGCGTTCTGCATTACATTTGACCAACATTAAGCAACCACCTGCCTTTCAGGCCCAAAAATAGAACCTCTTTTTGATGACCGCTTAAGACAGGTTCTACTGTGTGTAAGTGTCAAATACTTCCGCAATTTAGAAAGGATGAATATCCCTACACAGCACTCGTAATTCCAAAGCGTTTGGTGGGACTTTTGTCTACACTGCTTGCGATGTTTTTGTATTTCCTCAACTGGTGGCTCATTCGCAATTTCCCCTTTGTGGAAAAATATGATAATATAACAGTTTGGAGAAACCGAGTTACTCCACCTCTCATCCGGATCCAAAGTGTATGCAGTGTTAATAACGCATTTCACCATGACATAGATTGAGTAAAGTATACATGATATGCAGTTTGAAAGCAAAGTATTCTGACTTACCCAAACGATCTTCATCATGAACATACGAATTCTGGACCTGTTCACTGAAAAACACTCGCCGGATAAACATAAATTATTACTAAATGCATTTATATTAGTAAATTACGCGCATGCGTATCGGAATCACTAGCATAGCAAAGTTTCCCTTCTAGACGTGTAACCCTGTTTGGGACCTCTTTCACCGTCAATGTCGCAAAAATGCACCACGACAAATAGTGCAGTCCCAGATTAGACGCCGCCTTTTGAAGGCGGTGTCTGATCAGGGACTTCACTTTTTGTCTCAATCTCTATTTCCATATCTGTGCTTTATTCCTTTGAAATTTGCCTTTGTTTATCTCATTTCCTTATTTTACCGAATGATTTAACAAATGTGGTTTGCAGACGACATTTAGATATTTGGCGCCGAAAGGGTTAAACCTGTATCATGCAAATGGAGATCATAGGGGATAGAAATACACATATTCGGTTCTCTGAAGACTTTATTTGTGATCCATGCACATGTTGTGTAAATGAAGAACCACTCAAAATTGGGCTGCTTTGTATATAAAAACATAAACTGATGTATATTGTATATGAGTACAAATTCCAAGTGTCTAACAGTTTAGGTAGTGATGAGTTTTCAACTAGATCAAAACCCTCCTTCTGGTAGAAACACAAAGGCTCAAATCTGACCAATCAAAACCTTGAGAACGAACTAAGACTCAACTAAACGTTTTATAAGCATGGACCCAGATTATTCAGTTTCTGAGATGGCCAAACATAATGTCTTCATGTACTAGTATGTGATGAATATTCGTCAGGAAAATGGTCAATACGAAGCACTGACTCACGTTTAATTAAAACCAGAGAAAATGCAATAAATGTACGAGTATTAACCCATTCCATCATTGGTTGTTTTAGCCTTTACATCTTTGAATTAATCTACTGAACAGGAGCATTTACTAGAAAAAGAGAAAGATTCAGAATTGTGTAGTTTTTAAACCACTGTAATGAATAGAGCATTTGCTCCTATTTAACAAATCCTTTATTCATTATAATGGTTTCAATAAATGACTTTTACATGGATGTCAAATGCGTCAATATAAGGGAATTGCCATCATCCATATCCAGTATCATCTATCACACCATTTATCTCATTAGTATCCCCAAAATGCTGAGCTCCAAACTAAGTCAGTGCCAATATGTTTGTGCAAAACAAGTTGGGATGATATTATAAACACTCCTTTAAATCAGTGAAAATGTGCCATAAAATGTTTACAAACAAGTTACGGCCTGTTGCATCGTTCTACAAGTATGCGTCATGCAGTAAACACCACATACAAAACACACAGCCGCCCGAACAGCACCACAACAAAAACACAGCAAATGTGCATATATATCAAAACACAAAGAGACGCACAAAGACAAAACAAACAAACACATGGGGAGACAGAAGTACCGCATTGGAACGGTCAGTGATAATAGACACTGTGGGTATAAACCGGTTTAGGGGTATGTTCCGTTCACTACAGATGACCTATACACATTTTCCTTTTTTCCAAGAACTATTGTCCAATGGAATTCGGTTCCCATTCTTGAATTCAGGCCAGCACTGGCTGCAACAGTAGTAAGCCTATAGATGTGTCTTTGGTGTTTTGACTTTTTACTTTCACCCCACTAACACATCTGCTCATTTTAAATATGCATTATTCATAACACATATACACTGTTAGTAACACACCTGTTCATTATAAATATACAATGTTCATAACACATCTGTTCACTTTAAATAAACACTGTTCATATCGCATCTGTTTACTTAAAATATACAATGTACATAACGCAACTGTTCACTTTAAATATACGCTGTTCATATACAGACAGAACAACTTATAATTATTAAAGTTTAACATGTTTCAGTTTAACTCGTTACTCCATGAATATTCATGTGAGAAATAATGGCATCATGATTTTTACTCATGTATGGCAATTAGATTGTGTTTTATGATGTCACATAAACACAGGAAGATGTGGCCTTTGCAGAAAATGTTGAGTGATGTCTATTTAATTGTAAAAGCAAACAGAGGAGACCCTGATCAGACGGCTCCTATAGGGGTCGTTTGATCTGAGTCTCGTCTGTTTCCAAAGCCATAGAAAGGCGTATGTATGGAGGTAAGGTTATGACGTCTATGACACTATAGGAAAAGGTAGTAAAATCAAGCAGGAAAAGCCACACACAAGACGCAACCATCACCAAAACATCGATAGAAAGCAAGTAATACACAACCACACACACACACACACACACACACACACACACACGAGATGAAAAGTTTTAATATGAACAAACGCAGAAGTACAAAGACACAAAGACACCAGAAAACATAAATGTAAGTGTGACCAAGAGAGTACCGCCTTGGAACGGTCAGTGGCAAAAACACCACCCGGTTAACGGACGTCCTAACCTCACACTTATCTCAAAGTCACACTAGCTAAACAATGTAAATAATTCTTAACCTTTCTCTTGCTGAATTTTAAAATACATTTCTCTTTCTTTACCGATGCCCTGTTGTATAATTACACATATCTTCACTGTGTACAAGTATTTCGCTGTGCAATCACTGCTGTGGAGTGCACTGGTTGCACAATCAACTTGTATATAGTGCAGACCCTGATGAGACAGCTCCTGCAGGAACTGTCTCATCTGGGTCTTCACTATTTACAGGTAGGTATATTGACGCGAATAGCAAGCAAATGGTTAAATTGGCATACCAACACATGAACTTTTTGCCAAAGTAGAATCTATAAAATCAGATCTATATTATTCCATCAGCAAACAGAGTAGATCCTGGTCTATAGGCGCCGTCTGATCCGGGTGTGCTCTCTTTACAAAGGCGTAGCACCGCGTACTTATCGAGTAAAGGGATAACATGCTGTCAAATTGACTTTTCAACCGTACACAATATTAAGAGGATAATTATGATGTGTGTCTGAATAGTCGAAGTGTTAACTGCCAAACTTCTACACATACAATGTATGTTGGGACGACGTGTTTGTTAATCCCTTTTCTCCGTGAATATTCATGTAAGAAATAATGACATCCTGAATATTAATTACAACCATGTTTATAATGGCACGCTAACACAGGAGCATTTGGACACGGCAGACACTACAGAATCATATATATGTTATGTCATAGGCAAAGAGAGCAGACTCGGATCAAACGGCCTCCATAAGGGGTGTCTGATCTGTGTCTACTCTCTTTGCAAAGGCGTAGAAATGCGTGTTTTATTGAGTAAAGGGTTAAGCTGTAAACATATTCGCTAACCCTCTATAAAGTCCCTTATTATATACCGTCCGCTCGTCCAAAAACGATTTTAGAACATGTTTATTGGTCGTATTTGGGAGGAGATGGGAACATCACAAAACACGTATGCCATTGGCATCCTTGGGTTCAGCAAACAGCCTTGACCTTGATCAGAGGGCTCCTCTAGGAGCCCTCTGATCAAGGTCAAGACTGTTTGCCTATGGCCTATGGCCTATGTCCTATCTGTGGGATTGTGGGATTGTGGGATTCAAAGGGTTAAATGGTTCAGTCAGATCCAGTACTGTACATGAATAAGTTGTACCGTGAGCTCGTGAATATTATTATACAAACCACCTTAGTCTTAAATGGGTAGACTTCCTTCTGTCACTGAGCACACGTACAGAAATGCCTCGCTAATCCGAACACTCAATTCAATATCATCATCGGTCTTTTGAGACAGGTGAGAGCTTAACGTTGGGTAGAAGTCATGACTGTCGTCCTGCATTAAGTAGTCATCTGCCTAAAACGTTGTTCATTTGTCTTTACGAAATAGAGAAGTTTCACTGTATTTCAATCTCATTTGCATATACAGTAAAACCTCGATTATTCGAATTTTCTGTATAGAAGAATTTAGACCCTTTTAGGCAGGTGGCTGCTTAATGCATGGTGAAAGTCATGCAGAAAGCTCCTAGAGGAGCTTTCTGCATGACTTTCACCATGCATTAAGCTGCCACCTGTCTTAAAGATCGATAATAATACGTATTTTAGTGTTCGGATAATCGAAGTTTTACTGTATTGCGTATGTATGATATAATTCTTTCGTTGCCAGTGTGGCATCTATAGGTACAGTAAAAAACACTCTTAACCGGAATTCTAGTAGAGAAGAAGTCTGTCTGTCTGTCTGTCTGTCTCTGTCTCTGTCATTGTCTCTGTCTCTGCCTCTGTCTGTCTCTGTCTCTGTCTCTGTCTCTCTCTCTGTATTTCCCCCTATCTTTCTCTCTCAGTCTCTCTCTCTGTCTCTCTCTGTCTCTCTCTGTCTGCCTCTCTCTCTCTGTCTCTCTCTATATATGTATGTCTGTCTGTATCTCTCTCTCTGTATCTGTCTCTCCCACTTTCTCTCTGTCACTCTTTCTCTCTCTTCCTCTCTGTCTCTGTCTGTCTGTCTCTGTCTCTGTCTCTGTCTCTGTCTTTGCCTCTGTCTGTCTCTCTCTCTGACTGTCTCTCTGTCTCTGTCTATGTCTGTCTGTCTGTGTCTCTGTCTGTCTGTATGTATGTGTCTCTGTATGTCTGACTGTCTTTCTGTCTCTGTCACTCTGTCCCTCTGTATGTCTCTGTCTCCATGTCTCTCTGTCTCTCTGTATATATCTCTCTGTCTCTCCCTCTGTCTCTCTGTCTCTGTCTGTTTCTGTCTCTGTCTGTCTGTCTGTCTGTTTCTCTCTCTCTCTCTCTCTCTCTCTCTCTCTCTCTCTTTCTCTATCTATCTATCTCTCTATCTATATATCTAGCTCTCTCACTCCTCTCTCTTATCTACTAATTGTATGTCCATATGAGCTAAGGACCTATAATGCAATAGAATCAGAATGGAAACACCAAGTAAACAGCTGAGCCTGACCAAGCAGCTCCTACATGTACAGTGGCTGTTTTATATTATATGAATTATTGAATGTTTTAATCGGGCATTGTAAAGCAGTGTATATTCTGGTCCTATCAAGTCTTAAAAGTAACGCACCATACATCTAAGTTTTCCACCCGTACTGATGACACTGATAACAATCTTAATAGTTAGGCGTATGAATGTTGAAATGAATATGCAATACAGACGCAGCGAGTCGTATTATACTCGTTAAATGCATGTGAATGATAGATAAATATACAACAAATGTGTAACCGGATATAGCCTTACAAATCCGTAGTGATATACAATACAAAAGTGTAGAATATTTCCATAGCGTGCACTTTATTTATAAACATGCGTTTGTTTGGAAACATGTGGCTGTACATTAACTCTGTGGTTGCTAGTTGCAAAACAATGATAACAGATTGGATTCATATTAGACTCCAAGCTACACGGAGGTTCTTCAGTATTCAAATGCATGTTCTTGACGAATTGATGCAGACAACGTCTTACGATTACTTAAGATGCAAAATTACTTAGCGTGCAACGAGTTATTTCTACAAGTTTTGTGCATTGCTTTGATCAGTTCTATTTATGCATAGGTCCGCTCGCCGATATTTACATTGCCGACCCATTTTCATCAACAATTACAATTATATATAACAATATCATTTTGGTCGTATAGATCTAAAGCGATATATATAGAATTTGCACTCTTGTGTGTATTGTATTTACTCCAAATACTTGGACATGTAAACCTATAGAAATAGCATAGTCCCCAATTAGAAAGTAGACACTAATAAAATCTTTGTAGAACTTAACCCTTCGCTTGCTATTCTCGTCAATATACCTACCTGTAAATAGTGAAGACCCAGATGAGACAACTCCTGCAGGAGCTGTCTCATCAGGGTCTGCACTATTTACAAGTTGATTGTGCAACCAGTGCACTCCACAGCAGTAATTGCACAGAACAATAATTGTAGACAGTGAAGATATATGTAATTATACAACAGGGCATGGGTAAAGAAGGAGAAATGTATTTTAAAATTCAGCAAGAGAAGGGTTAAATGCAGCATTCTTCATGTTTAACTCTTGTTGCCTGATAAGTGCAACCTCACAGGTATCTGCCAACAGTTTGGATCCTGACGAGGCGCTGATAATTTGATATGGGTCTACACTGTTTGCAAAGGCGTAGAAGGGCGTGTTTATGGAATAAAGGTGTAGAACCAGATCAGACTGTGCCTATAAAAGTCATCTGACCAAGTTCTGCTCGTTTTGCTTTTGGTATCATATAGATCTGATTCTACAGTTTTTTATCAAGAGTCATTTTTGCAAATAAAGGGTCGCAACTCCTAAACGACTGAAGTGATTTACATGATTATCGATCTTGACCAGGATATAATAGCCACAAACATGTGTATCAGGTTTGGTGATGATTGGACAAATACTTTCCAAGAAAAAGTCCGGACAAAATATTTTTTTGCAAATAAAGGGCAGTACCTCCAGAAGACTGGAGCGATTTACATGACTTTCGATCTTGACCAAGATAAGATGGCCACAAACATGTGTAAAGTTTGGTACAGGTTGGACAAATACTTTCCAAGAAAGAGAGCTCGGACAATTTCTTAAAGATGTACGTACGTACGTACGGACGGACGGACGGACATACGGACAAGAGCAACCCTATATACCACCACCTTATGGGGCATAACATTATTTACGCAAAAGCGTATGCTACTGATTTTCTTTCTCGGAAATGACGACATGTCTCTATCTTCAAAGCTGTCCAATCACAAATGACCATAAGTCAGGCTCCATGCTTTTAGCTTTTTATTTGAGTCTGAGTTCGTTCTCAAGCTTTTGATTGGTCAGACTTGATTTCTTAAGCTTTTGATTGGTCAGATTTGAGCCAAAGGCTCAAATCTGACCCATCAAAAACGTGCGAACGAACTCAGACTCAACTAAAAGTTTAATAAGCATGGACCCGGGTCACAGTTCAGTTGGTCAATTAGTCCATCAGTCCATACCACATTTCACGACGGTAGTCCCCTGATAAGAAACCTGCGAGTCATCGATATTAATCTGAACAGGAGGCCATTTAAAAAATATGTATTTACCCTTATCGCGCTAAGCGCTACAAGACTCGTATATACATGTAGCTTTGATTTAGACGAGACACCGAGGATTCTGAGCTGTTCGAAATCAGTCAACAGTGTCAAACGCTTACAAGCACGGATCAGAAGTAAGCAACAAATGCAACAGATCAGAGTTAAATCAACTTTTGCAAGCACTTTTGGACCAGTTATGAAGTATTAAATAAGACGAATTGAGTTACCAAATCTTTCATACGATAATGAAAAGGCGATGCCATTAATAAGACAAAATGTTAGAATGCATTCACCTAGCTAGGTCGACATTGTTGGCAAATGTTCCGAACGCTTCGTTTCAAAGTTGATACGTGTATACCAACATGGATTATAAACAGTAACACCGTTCGACACCGATCACTTACTGATTACATACGGGTAGAGCAGACGGACATAAACGGATATATCAGATCTTGATCAGAAGGCTGCTATAAGAGCTGTTTTCAAATGCATAGAAAGGCGTATTTATTGAGTTGAGTTAAGAGTTAAAATATAGTTTATATATTTTTATATCAAGTTAAGTCCAGAATATAGGATAAAGGGGCATAACGTCATTTTACTCTGATATTTCGCTTTATATGTCAATGAAACATCATTAACCCTTTCGCTGCCAATGCCGGATCTATGATTACCTATGCAAACAGTTTGGATCCAGATGAGACACCGAGTAACTCGGCGTCTCATCAGGACCCAAACTGTTTGTTACTGCTACTATGTTTTTGAAACAAAAATGAAGAAAATAAAAAAAATGAAAATTTATAGCAGACGACAAAGTTAGCAGATGACAGAGTTTGGCAGCAAAAGGGTTAATGCTGGATGTTGGTGAGGCAAGTTCGGCAACACTGCATACACACTGTCAACTACGAAGTAGTGCATACGCGTCCTTTGTATTTTTGTAACACTCAGGTGCGCTTATGTCTAGTAAGTGAAAAAGTGCATACGCTTGCTTTGTATTTTTGTAACACCCAGGTGCGCTTATGTCTAGTAAGTGAAAAAGTGCATACGCGTCCTTTGTATTTTTGTAACACCCAGGTGCGCTTATGTGACTTAGTTATGTCTAGTAAGTGAAATAGTGAATATGCTTGCTTTGTATTTTTGTAACACTTGGGTGCAAATATGTCTAGTACGTGGCATCATTGTGTACTTATTTTTTTAAGGAAAACGGTTAATTTTCTGAAGCCGTTTGATCGTAGAGGTTCTTTAAAACATCCCATTTAACAGGCGTGAACAAAAAACAATATGAAGATACGTAGACAGGTTAATCGGTGCCTGTATTCCACATGTTATACATGCGCTTATTTCAGCCAGTTTGACAATTAAGTTCGCTTATTTTTTCACATTGTACATCTGGCTTATATAATACAATGGTTAGTTATCGTTACATATCGTTGGTCGACATGACGATTATTTTTATTCATCAATCTCGGGCAATACTTTATACTCAAAGTATTTCTTTTCATGTTTCATGGTACGTAGAACCCAGGGACCGAATCGTTCTGGAATGTGTGCTGGACCAACGCCAGTGTGTTGGGCGAGAAAATTAACGCCAATGTCTCCATCAAATTTAGGTGATAAAAAGAACGGTACCGAAAACCTATCAACACCAATGTCTAAGACACGGTGTTTAGTGGCTTTGAATCTTCCACCGAGCATGCGCGAGAACGTATCTCCAATATTCATTATCAGACTTCCTGGACGTGGCTGAACTGCCAGCCATTGTCCGTTAGCAAGCTTTACCTCAAGACCCGTAAACTCAAAGGTGGTCAAAAGGGTCATAAAGTCCGAGTCGGTGTGTTCAGGTGTGGTCACAATTTTTCCGTCCTCTATATGTGCATTCTTTGGCGGCTCTCCTTCCCAGGGCGGGTAATGCAGCAATCGAAATGTTGAACAAGGGTTAGGGTCAAATGTATCCATGAAAGACTCTTCCGGTATTCCCAGCCCAATAGCACACAGCCGCAGAAGTTCCATGCACGTGTTATGCATCACTTCATATTGGTCTTGCAGGAATTTCTTGAACGGAAATGTTCCGTCTTCTTCCGGCCATGTTGACGCTTCGTAAAACCAGTTTTTCGGAGAAACTGATTTATCATCTGGAGACACGTCTCTAGCACATTCAAACGCTTCTTTGCGACTTGGCTCTTCAGGAACTACCGGAAAGTATCCGCGATACAGATTATCATTTTCTGGAGCCCATTGCTTCCGCATTATTTTCCGTTTAAATTCAGGTGACTTGTTGAAGAACCACTGGCAACTGTCCCATAGTCCCTTATAGTCGATGCCATCCACGTTGTCAATGAAAGCAAAGCCAATGTTCTCCAGTACTTCGACAAGGGTACTGGCCTCTTTCAATCTGTCCACTTTCGCTCTGGCAAGATCGATAGTGGGAAGAGTAACCGCATCGGTGTTCATCTTGGTACGTTCCTGAAAGTAACATAATTCAT
This sequence comes from Azorinus chamasolen, assembly GCA_963576725.1. Classification (NCBI taxonomy): domain Eukaryota; kingdom Metazoa; phylum Mollusca; class Bivalvia; order Cardiida; family Solecurtidae; genus Azorinus; species Azorinus chamasolen. Next base: position 78,508,709 of record OY755242.1, read on the forward strand.
GTGCATTACATGATGCAACGATCATTAATCATCCTTACAGTTCACCATACCATAACCCATTCCCTCATATTGATGCATTTTGTTGCCTCTGTAAAAGTGACTTTTTGAAACAATTGTGATACTTTATCACAGTGGTTTCAAATCTACGAAATTCTAAATGTTTCCTTTTCTCTTGTAAATACTCCTTTTCGGTAGATTTATTCAAAGAGGTTGGGTCTAAAAATAGAATGTGAGAATGGGTTAACAGCTAACGTTTTACCTGTTCCCTATTCATGTACGAAATCATTATTATTAAGAAAAGTACAAGAATGAGTCATGCAGGAAACACCACATACAGAACAAACAGCCGCCCGAACAGCAACACAAGGAAACAGCAAATGTACATAACTATAAAAACATCAAGAGACGCACAAAGACAAAAAACATACAATAGGGGGAAGATGGAAGTACCGCCTTGGAACGGTCAGTGACAAAAGTCACTGGGGGTTAAACCGGTTTTTGGGCGCCCATCCTCACACTTATTCCATCCCCACCCTAAAAGACAAACAGTGTAAATAAACGTATCCCCTCTCCGACTAATCTACAACAACCGCGATGGCAAATACAGTGGTAAAATGCATGTATAACGAAAACATTTAAGTGAACAAACTATAGCCACCTATCGCTAGTGTACTCAATGATTGAGCTGCAAACAGAGTAACTGTAGAAAAGTAATAAAGGGTACGACTAAAACGAAATAGTACAGATATCTGACGTTCTCCTTCCATTTCTGGATTTAAGAGATCGCCTTCATAGAGTACTAAACCTTTCTTGTTGGCATACATGCAAAGAGGCCAGCGTGATTGCCAACTGTAAAAGGGTTGACAACCAAACATGCAGTATGTTGTAGTACTGTAGGATCATATCCCTGTTTTATAATTTTTTTAACATATTTGATGAACAAAGTGAGAAAATGGGTATGTCCAATAATTTTACGAAGTTTGAAAATCACATCACCATGAAATTCAGGATGTGAAATACCGTGTCGCAGAAGCGCCTTGAGATTACATTGGTACTTGCCAATAAGTGAGAGATTTCGATAGTAAAATTTAGAGAAAGTTTTTCTTAGTTTTAAGAAGTTAACTTTTTATAATGGTATAAAAACACATGACATGTTTGCTGAAGAAGAAACTGTAAAATCATTTCTATATTATTTGATTTTTTCCTAAGCAAACAGAGCAGACCTAGCCGTCTGATCTGTGTCTGCTCGGTTTGCAAATGCGTGATTGTGTGTTTTATGAAGGAAGGGACTTAGATAATTGAAATGTGTTAGCGCGTTTAATACAAACTCATATGTGAGTCGCGAACGGACCGGTTTGAAAAATTATTTGGCAGTTGTGACTCACTGACTGACCAAACGACACAAAGTGTTGAATCTGAATCCCTTGTTTTATAAAAGGTTTGGATACCTTGTGAAATATTGTACAGTAAAACCCCGCTAATGCGACAACATAAACGAGGTATAATTATGGGTGCTATATGCAGGCGGTAGCTTAATGCAGGACAAAAGTAATGCAGAAAGCTCCTAGAGGAGCTTTCTGCATTACTTTTGCCCTGCATTAAGCCACAACCTGCTTATAAAGACAACCATGTGTATTTATTAAGTGGTCGCATTAGAGAGGTTCTACTGTATTTAGTACTTTGTGACTAGCATCAAGTAATTACAAACATGTATTTACAAGAGACGCTTTGCCAAAATAAATATACCGGGTTTTTTTCGTGAAATACATACTAGATTAACAGAGAGATGGTGAAATACGCTGAAATCATTTTTGACTGATAAAGTTATGTTTCCTTATTTCTTTAATTTTTTGTTGGGTTTTGTTTGTTGATTTTGTTTTTGTGGGGAGGGGTTTGCTTTTTCTTTCTCCGAGTATATGAAACCAACTTCCACTGGTAAAATGTTCTCAATTTGTATTCTAGAATGCACTAGCATACTTTTGTTTACGTTTTGAAGCTAACAGTTTACACCATGAATGTGTCTTTCTGTCCATGCCTTTGCAAACAGAGTAGACCCAGATCAAAAGGCTCCTGCAGGAACCATCTGATCAAGATCTGCTCTGTGTGCTCATAAATTAATATAGATATTTTCCGCAGTTTCTGCTATGGCCGTAATTGCCATGTCCTTGTGCCATTATAATCATAATCTAATTAATATTCATGATGTCAATATTTCTTACATAAATTATCATAGAATAAAGGGTTAAGATGAAATAAATAAGTCGATGACCTCTATATTTACGTTCGAATTGTAATAGACAATTGTTTTATTATCTTTATGTAATTACGTTCTGGGTCCATGCTTACAAAGCTTTTAGTTGAGTCTGAGTTTCGTTCTCAAGCTTTTGATTGGTCAGATTTGAGCCAGAGGCTCAAATCTGACCAATCAAAAGCTTGAGAACGTACTCAGACTCTACTAAAAGTTTTATAAGCATGGACTCTGATTTTAATATTGCAAATAGTGTAGAGATGTTCTCCGAGTTCCATCTTACGGGGCTTACATATCTCAACTTATTCGTTTCGCTAGAGCTTGTTCTTCTGTTGACGATTTTAACAGTCGAATTTTCATTTTAACTAAAGCAAGGATACAGAACTAAGAAAAACATTCTCAAATTTCTACCAACCAAATCTCTCCCTTATTGGCAAGTATTAGCGTAATCTTAAGGCGCTCCTGCGACATGGTATTTCACATCCTAAAATTATTAGACATACACATCTTCTCACTTTGTTCATCATAATTATGTGTTAAAGAAAATCATTAAAACGGGGTATGATTCTATAGTACTACAACATACTGCATGTCTGGTTGTCAAACATTTTACAGTTGGCAATCACGCTGCCCTCGTTTCATGTACGCCGACAGGAAAGGATTAGTACTCTATGAAGACGCCTTTTAAAATCCAGAAATGGAAGGAGGACGTCGTGCATGGTTGTCTTTGAACAACTGGCGGGCCATGATCAGGCCGCTCCTATAGGAACCTCTGACATGGACCTACTCTGTTTGCAAATGCGCGAAAAGCCGTTTATATGGAGGAAAGTGTTACAACATTAAACAATATATAATATCAGAGCCATCAACGAGATTGGTGAGCAGCTACTCATGTGCACTGAGCCATCCACAAAAAGTTTGAGCAACTAATGGTGGACAGTCTGTCAGTAATGTCGCTGGACTATGGTCTTACATATGTTGTGTCCATTGTGTTATGGTATTACGGTTCCATCATCCAAAGGACAACCATGTGACAAATCGTCTAGAAACCATCGTGCTAGGTCAGCTTGATATCCAACAGACGTTAGCCTGTCGACTTACAGGTCAATGCTGGCAATGTGAACCAGCGTGCCGGCTAAACCTGATACCTAACAGACGTTAGTCTGTCACCTACAGTCTATGCTGACACTGTGAACCAGCGTGCCGGCTAAACCTGATACCCAACAGACGTTAGTCTGTCACCTACAGTCTATGCTGACACTGAACCAGCGTGCCGGCTAAATCTGATAAACAACAGACGTTGGTTTGTCGAGGTACAGGTCAAAACCTGATATCCAATTAGGCGTTAGCTTGTCGACGTACAGGTCAAAACTGACACTGTATGTATAGGCTTGGTATAGGCTATAGCGTTGATAAGAACTTAATTGTTCCGAATGCAGCTACATTAATGTAACAATCTAGTAGATCTACACTGGTTTCCTTTGGTTATTTCCTATCGAAATGGTTTTACATAATAACGACTTAATACATGTGAACACAAAACAATGCATTGCAAACTGAGCGCGCAAAATTACATTTATCCCAAAACGGTACGGTCATCTGAGGAAGCCTTTCAGTTGGCTTGTGGTAGGTCGGTGGTTCTATCTGGGTGTTCTTCTGTGCAAGACCCAAGGCTGATTTTCGCAGAAAACAAACCCACGGGTTAATAATTATTGTACAAGCCAACAAGACCGTCGGGAATATAGGTCATGGTATAAAACCAATGGGATTCACATTACTCCAATGCATACCAAGCCGAATTCACCACACATATGCCAGTTTCAAAAACTGCAGATTATCGATAATTATATATCAATTTGATAAAAAAAGAAATTCAGGAGTGTACTTTATGGCTTTCCAATATAAATTCATCCTGTATTAAGTACATGTCATAAATGCCCGCAATTAAACTTTATTACCGAAGCTGCTGTAGTTGAGGTTTTCCGTAATACATGTAACTTGTACATGTTAATTGGTAGCAAATTATCATGATATGCTATGAAATATGTGACAGATTTTACTCAAGGGTATTTGGTAATACTGTAAAACCTCGCTAATCCGGAAACTAAAAATAAATATCATACTCTATCTTTAAGACAGGTGGCAGCTTAATGCATAATAAAAGCCATACAGAAAGGTCCTCTTGAAACTGTTTGCATGCGTTTAATCTTTCCTTGAGTAGCTACCTGCATAAAAATTCAATTCCTCTTTAATAAATATCGGAATGGCGAGGTTTCATGGTAATAATAAACTTATAATATCTGTCTGCCTATATCTGTCTGCCTTATAAGTGGCCGTTTTTCCTTACCAAACAGTTAACCAAACACTGTTTGTCTGTCTGCCTGTCTCTATGTATGTCTTTCTTTCTGTGTGTCTGCCCTTTGTTGTGAATTTGAGTCCGTCTTATATCATTACCGCTTATAGAAAGTGTGGTTGAACAGAAACTCTCACAATCCTTCAAACTTCTGACCATTCATCGAACTCAAATCTACATATTCTAATAATACTGTACGTGTAATATTGTACAATTTGGACTATTCACTTGTTGTAAGAACATAATTATGCTACCATACAATGTGTCCTGTTATTCCTGTCTTCAAACCAACATGAATGTGTCTGATATGATAAATGCTATTCATTATCAAAACACTTTTACAGATTCATCATGAAAGATGGGTCGGTCAGCATGAACTATACTATTTCCAAATAATTTATCCTTGTCCTTGAGCTATACATACAGTAAACCCCGCTAATGCGACCACCCAAAAGAGGTATAATTCTGGGTACAAAATACCGGTGGTAGCCTAATGCAGGACAAAAGTAATACAGAAAGTTCCTAGAGGAGCTTTCTGCATTGCTTTTGTCCTGCATTAAGCAACCACCTGCTTATAAAGACACTCATGTTTTTTCATTAAGTGGTCGCATTAGAGGGGTTCTACTGTACATTGCATAATAATCCGGAATTTTAGTAAAGAGGAATTTAGATCTTTTGCAGGCAGGTGACTGCTTAATATTGGATGAAAGACGAGCTCTAGGAGCTCTCTGCATGGTTTTCACCCTGCATTAAGCTGCCACCTGTCTAACAGACAGGCTTCGATATTTACTAAAACGTGCGATTTAGAGGGGTTTGCTGTTCTACAGTGAGTACACGACCGGTAAGGTTCAAAATTCGTGTACATGAAATCTTAAACATGGCTTCGATAACATTGTTAATGTTGCTTCTGATAACAGTTGACCTATTGCACACTAAATACATGCGCCTACAAAGATATCGTCATCTGCTTCAATTTTCCTAAGTTCATTATTTGTCTTTCTAAAAATAGTTTTAAACTGTAAAACAGTTTGGATCCTGACCAGATGCCTATCGGCGACTCATCTGGGTCCAAATTGTTTAAAATATTTATTACAACCCCCACAGTAAAACATGACTTCTGATCAGGACCCAAGGTTATAAAACTTTGGAATGAACTCAAAGTGCTCATTACTGAAAACATGATCATGGCATTACACTGAACAGAGCTTCAAATTCTAATATCGTCATTTCTCTATCAAACCCTAGGTTGTGGCCACTCTTTAGAATCGCATCGAAGAGACGATTCTAAAGGAACGATTCTAAAGGGTGGTCACAATATAGGGTTTGATGGAGAAATAAAGAATTTATTCTTGAAAGTGTTTTAATTTATGCATCTTATTTATTTATTTTATAAATCAAGACCTTCATTATCACTGCAATGCGTCGTAATATTATTTTATACACGTACTGTGAACGAAAATTTAAGTTTTATAACCTCAGACTCCGGACATACACTGTTTGCGGCATAGCTAGCGAATTACTGATGATACTGAATGATGACAACCTAACTGACTGATCTGGATCTATACATTTTGCAAATTCTGATTGAATTGTTTCCCATAACGCCAGCAATTTGTTCTACTCACCTGTTGTAAACAACCGGTAAATCTTGTCAACTATCCAATGTACTATGCATGTATAATGTAACTGAGTTGTTCTGTTCGGATGGCCTTAACCCTTTCCTTCATACAAACGCTTGGTACGCTTTTGCAAACAGAGAAGACCTATATCCTACAGGAGCTGTATGGTCAGTGTCTGCTCTGTTTGTTTATATAATTATTATAGCTCTGATTCCACTGTTTCCACCAATACCAATGCGTTATGTGTATGTATCGCATTAACACATTCAGTTATTAATAATAGATACCTACGAGCACTTGCATATTCAACAAGGAAAGGGTAAACCAATCCACCACTAGGTCCTGACTCTTTCACTATCGTGAACCAAGTTTTGATGTACAGTAAAACTCCGCTAATGCGACCACTTGATAATAAGCAACTGGCGTCGTTTAAAGTAGGTGGTTGCTTAATGCAGTACGAAAGTTATGCAGAAAGCTCCTATAGGAGCTTTCTGCTTAATTTTCGTCCTGCAGTAAGCTACCACCTGCCTCCGCCACCCAGAATTATGGCCATTTTTGGTGGTCGCATTAGAGGGGTTTTACTGTACATTGGAAACAGTTTGTTGCCAGGTGTTTCTGATTAGTCAGTCAAATATGTTCTAAAAGAAATGGAAAGGACATATAACCTTAATAATTGAAGCAGGTGGAATGTTTTGCAGACAGGAGTTTAGGGTTGTAGATTATGTACGTATGTTGTGTGATAAAGTATGGGCACGTCGACAGATAATAATCAACAAGGGCTTACCGCAAAATTGTTTTAATTTAGACCATTTAAATCTGCACTAATTATCATTTAATCAGCAGCAGTTATCATTTTAAATGATATTGTTTCCTTCCTTTAACCCTTAAACCCATGTATACGACCTTATACGCCTATGCAAACAGAGTAGACCAAGATCAGGCGGCTCCTATAGGAAATGGTTAATTCGACACATTCTCAGAGTTGCTTTCTCCATTTTTGTCGCCTAAGTACAAACTTATGAGTTTGGGTCTGTGTTCATACTCAAGACTGACGCAAACATTTTATAACCTCGTAACAAAGGTAAAAGTGCCAAAATACAGTAGAACTTGTCTTGAACGACCGACAAAAGGTCTCTAATTATGGGTCTGTAGAGCATTTGGTAGCTTAATACAGGTAAAGTAATGCAGAAAACTCCTAGATAAGCTTTCGGTATTACTTTTTCGATGCATTAAGCAATCCCCTGTGTTTTAAGATGTCTGCGTTCAACCAATTCAAAGTCGCTTAACCCTTCGCTTGCTGAATTTTAAAATACGTTTCTCCTTCTTTACCCATGCCCTGTTGTATAATTACATATATCTTGACTGTGTACAAGTATTTCGCTGTGCAATAACTGCTGCGGAGTGCACTTGTTGCACAATCAACTTGTAAATAGTGCAGACCCTAATGAGACAGCTCCTGCAGGAGCTGTCTCATCTGGGTCTTCACTATTTACAGGTAGGTATATTGACGTGAATAACAAGCGAAGGGTTAAGACAGGTTCTACTGTAGTTTTAGGCTGATAAGCCGCCGGGTCCAAACTGTTGATAAAGAGGTCTATCCTAACGGCTTGATAAAAAGATATTTTATCAGGGGGTTTTTTTTCACCAATAAAATTAAACGCGTTGACTAAAATGAAAAGAAGCGATCTTTGATCAGCATCTTATCAATCACTTATTTAAATAACAAGAGCTGTCACAGGACAGCGCGCTCGACTATTGTCAGAATTGTTAGTGTAAATATGCTTGATAGTGGACTAAAATAGCATCCAATGATACTAGAAGCCAGTAATAAAAAACTCAGTAAAATATCTTTAATAGTACATGTATTCAGGATGTATGATCTCTTTGAACTTTTTAATGAAAGAGAAAAACTTAAGTGAAAAAATGGCAATATTTTCTGTTAAAATGCTTGACAGAGTAATGTACTCTTGCCTACAGATGAAGCATGTGATGGTGAACAAGTGTTCTAAGTTCAAAGCTTTATCTCAAAATCTCAGTGGACTTTACTAAAAACTTAACCAAACATTATAAGTTAAAAGGGCCATAATTCTGTCAAAATCCTTGGCAGAGTTATGTACTCCTGTCTACATAAGAAACGTGTGGTGGTAAACAAGTTTCAAAGCTTTATTCCAAAGGTTAGAGGCAAAAAGTGGACTTTAACAAAAACCTTAACCCAAAATTCTAAGTTAAAAAGGGTCATAATTCTGTCTAAATGATTGACAGAGTTATGTACCCTTGCCTACAGATGGAGATTGTGGTGGTGAACAAGTGATCCAAGTTTCAAAGCTTTATTCCAAAGGTTAGAGGCAAAAAGTGGACTTTAACAAAAACCTTAACCCAAAATTCTAAGTTAAAAAGGGTCATAATTCTGTCTAAATGATTGACAGAGTTATGTACCCTTGTCTCCAGATGGAGGGTGTGGTGGTGAACAAGTTTTCCAAGTTTCAAAGCTTTATTCCAAAGGTTAGAGGCAAAAAAGTGGACTTTAACAAAAACCTCAACCCTAAATCCTAAGTAAAAAGAGCCATAATTATGTCACAATGCTTGACAGAGTTATGTTCTCTTGTCTACAGATGAAGTTTGTGGTGATGAACAAGTGTTCCAAGTTTCAAAGCTTTATTCCAAGGGGTAGAGGCAAAAAGTGGACTTTAACAAAAAATCTTAACCAAGGTGTGACGCGGACGCCGACGCCGGGGCGAGTAGGATAGCTCCACTATTCTTCGAATAGTCGAGCTTAAAATGATAGGAACAGATCAGGAATGTAAGATTATGTTTATCACATAAAACAGGACACAAGTTGGAATTAGATCTTAAAACCTTACTTGCGTCGTTCATGAAATGCAAGGTATTTAAAATGACATAAACTGACATCAGAATTTCGTCAATGGTGGCATTTTTATCATACTATATATGACATTTAGCAAATATGGAAGTCAAACTTTGTAAAACGGGTTGATGCCATTTAAGATCAGTGCATGTGCAGTTTGACGATTATAGTCATTTAGGTCAAGGTTTCCTGTAGTATATGTGTTTATAACAACACTTGATTGAATTTCTAAAGGGCCTATATAGAGACAAGTTATTATTTCGTAACGATTAAGCCTTGGTATAAGGTTATAAATTTATGGGTCTGAATCTGAGCGTGAGTTCATTTTCGGTATCTGTTAAAAGTTTTATAACCTCGGGCCTTTACTAAAATGTTTTGGTTTTAAGTTTGATAGAAATGCAAAATGATTTATTTGCAACACTGAATGCAAACAAAATGAGAAAAGTACATGAACGGGTACTGATTGCTTTTATGACGTAAGTCATTTATGCGGCTACACGCATCAAACGATAAACACTGGACTGTGAGAAATTGGGTCACACTATTTGAAGTAAGTTAAACGCATTGTGTCTCACGCAATATAATAGCCTTGATAACATTTGGGACATTTCGAGCCTATTCTTTGTTTCATTTGTATTCTGATACTAATCGGCCACTTTACGATCTGTATAGTTATGTTGCTATTCGAACTATATGATGTTTATAAGATTGCCAAACGTCTCTCCAGTACAGACATATGTTAGGGCCATCGTCGTCTCGAATCTCACGGTTTAGGGGGTAGAGAATACGAGAATATAAGAACGCGATAGTATAAGCGAGATTTTAAAACCACGAAAATAATATTACGACACCACAATGATGATAGCACGCGGGTACGACAGTGATAGTTCGATAACGCCTTACTTGATAACACCACCTTTTTGCGCCTTCGAATGCATAGTAGACCAATATCAGAACGGTCTGATTAGTGCCTGCTCTGTTTGCTTATATGTTATAGATCAGATATATCTGACATATCAACACACCTAATAAAATCCTACAACTTTAGGGAACGAAATACTGGTTATTCTGGCTAGTGACGAACAGTACCGCCTGACTTCGGTCTTCACTGTTTAAAAATTGTCAGAACATCCATTTTTCTTGTAATATATCTCTATACTGAAAACATATCTCGGATTAATTTCATTTTGGCTTACTGGAAAGCCACTGTGAAGTTACAAAATCCAACTTGCTCTTTACCTTAATCTCTGTGTCATGTATACATGTGCAGTGTAACCGTCACTAAACACACCAATTGATAAAGAAACGTGCATATATGTGTAATATTCATACTAGAGTCAGGTGACTGATCTCGTTCATAGTTAGACAAAGAGCATAAAGGAGATACATATTATGTCATCTGAATATCGAAAAAAATTAATTGGAAAATACCAACAACATGAGGTTTCTGTAAAATATTACGGACTTGAACCATGTTTCGTTTGTTCGTTCTCAGTTTGTTTGGCTATCTTGTATGGATCGGATTTGCATGCCAAAAGTAGTGATCCTTCTTAAATGAGAGGTTGATACAGAAGAATGCTTTGAGTATCCTATCGATTCCAGCCGCGGGCAATGTCACGGCTCTTCCATTTGACAATGTACTATCTTTGTTCAACATAACTATTGAACTATTGTAATAATTGACGTTTACTCATATCATCTACCAAGTGTTGTTTTGGCACCCCATTCACCGTTGTCACAGACTCGTTGGTTTTATAAGGTTCTTGGAAAACCCTTTTATTTCATGTGAGATGTTTAAGCCAGTTGTTGTTAGTAGGCGTGCAAATAATAGAATTTAATATTATGTATCTGTATTACATAATTAAAAAGAGAATGGAACCATGAACAATATTTCGATTTTTTGTGGAACTATATCAATGCATTTCACGCCTATGTCTAAGGTACCACTTGAACTTTGACCCTTGATCTACAGTGTTTGCAAAATACCACACACTCGCTTATTGCATGTCATACGGCTAACAAGGTCCACAAGTAGAGTACGCAATTATTCCCATAACGTTTATCAAGTTTGGTGGACTTTATTCAATACGTTGCAGTCTCAATTAACCTAATCCTTGTTGAATATTCACGTAAGAAATAATGACATAATGGATATTCATTAGCTCAATATAACAGAAACTATAATACCAGATCTATTGTAATTCCATAATCAAGCAGACCAGACCCCAATCAAACGGCTCATATAAGGGCCGTCTGGTCTGTGTCTTCTCTGTTTGCAAATGCGTGAAAAGTCGTTTGTATGAGGGGTATGGTTAACCCTCATTCTTCTAGCATCTTATCTGAACCAAAGATCACTTTATGGTAGCACTGTACACTGTTTAGAAGTTGTGTAGGTCAAAATTCACACTGCAGAGGTTGAAATAAAGTGATATTTGGTGTGAAATAATTATTTTCTACCAGCTGGAATAATTACCGTAGCAAGGCCGGGTTCGGGTACTGGATGAGGTGATGTAAGCGGCCCGGATAGCTCAGTCAGTATAGCACTCGCCCAAGGGGTCCTGTGTTTGAGCCGTGGTCTAGCTGCAGCTTCGGTGAGAATCTCGATGAAAATGGGGATTGGTGTAACAGGCCGGGTACAGGTACTGGATGAAGAAATATAAGTGGACAAGATAGTTTAGTCTGCAGAACCCTCGCCCTGTAAGCAAGAGGTCCCTGGTTCGAGCGTCGGTCTTGCTGCATGTGTTTCACCAGTCCTGTTACAGTATGCTTATAAATATATCAATATACATTTGCAATGATTATTGATTACAATACCAATATGAAATTCTCTCTCGATATTGCCAGCCTATCTTTTTCAGAGTGTTATAGGCAGGGCAGTGCACGTCGGAAGTGTTAGGAAATCTAACCTCCATGTGATATTTTAAGAAATCTATATTCTTTCAAGTTTTCCAAAGCAAAATCTGAAATACTTAAATGGACATATGTCTTGGTATGCAGTTTGTTTCTGCCTTGGCCAAATGCGTCATTATAAAAGTTTAGCTAATTGGTATTCAGAAGGTCATTATTTCTTAATAAATATTCATAGAATAAAGGGTTCAGACCGTTCATGTGGGAATCTTCTACATCACAACCGCACCAAGCTACAGCATGCCTTAAGGACACTAGGACGGTTTGTGCTGATCGGTATAGAAAAGGTTTTGCTATACACTCTTTTGCAGATTGTAAATGCAGTATGACATTTGCTAATAATAGAACTAGGAAAATTACCTAAGCCAGGGTTTAATGTATGTCCTGGACAACGACTAACTGCGGCAATACGATTAATATTTTGCACACTTGGCTTAACAATTTCGATCGAATATACAAGTTCTTATAATTCAGATTTCAAAGCAGCTTTTATCAAACGTTTCGGTGGTGGTTGCGTCTTGTGTGTGGCTTTTCCTGCTTGACTTTACTACTTTTTCATTTATATTTGTTTTCCAAACATGTAACGATATAATAAAACAGTTTAGATCCCAATCAGACAACGATATGTTCGGCATACCACGTCAATCAACACTGTTTGAATAAATGTATTTAGCTCGCACAGTGCTCCCTCCCTACAACGGCCCTCTCAATAACGATTCCCTCCTTACAACAACGCATGTCACTGTTTCCGAAACAGCAAGGCTCCAGAAACAACCTTTTTCCATCGTATTTTCTTCATGCCACCATCAAACAAAGTGACGATTCTAAAGAGTGGTCACAACATAGGGTTTGATTGAGGCATAACGATTTTAGTTCTCGAAATACACCTTATCTGGGGATCTGCAATCAAGCTAATTATGTTTGATTGTCCCTCCCTATAACAACTCCCTCTGAACAACACATACAATATTCGTATCCCAAAGGGTGTCGTTGTAGAGAGGGAGCACTGTAGCATGTCCAAGGTTGAATCAAGCTACTATTTCCCATGCAAATACCGCATGATAAAGCAGATATATGATCTATTAAATAATAGTTTAACGAGGATAAAAACCATATCTCGTATCACGAGACCTTAACGCACGTGTAATTATTTTGTAAACAATTCGCTTCCAGATACAGGTATAACACTGAGTAATCCAACCATGGCAAAACATTTTAAACGCAAGTGCTATTGTAAAGGAAATGCACAGAAACCAGTAGTATGTACACGAAGCAGGTAACATCAATAGAACAATATACTTATATAAGGGTTGAAAACGTCAGTATGCTGAATCATGGATTTTTGTCAAATTGGAGTCTCAAAACGACGCATATTATGAAATCGCTATACAAAGATTAATATCAGTTGTCTAGTCATTAAAATGTAATGTGTACGTGCTTTTAAACAGGTGTCATGCAATCTTGCAATATGGAAAAAACAGTCAAACAGGGAGAGCCACGTACGAAAAGACACTGCACAAAACACCATCAAACAAGAAACGGCACAGCCACAAGACAAAACCTAACGGGACGCATGTCTAGACATAAAACATTAAACATGAAGCATATTAAATAATGAGTAGACCATAGGGTGAAAGCCATAGAATTTATTATGTCTTTGCATGCTCGATAATTGCACCTGCAAGGAATTGTCGTTGTTTTCAGTATACAAGCATAATTAGTATTCCCGCTCTCATCAAATATATGCAACGAATAGTTTGGATCCTGATAAGACAAATAATTACAAGTAAATATTGTCTATGTGTGAAAGTTCAATAAAACCGAGTCTGCAGTTTTCTTTCTGCATTTCTTCTTTTGCTTTCGAAGGATCTATTTTCAGAATATATGTACTTCACAACAGCAAGTGTTAAGTGCTTGTGTGGCGGCCGTAAAATGTTGCCCCGTACCTCATTCTCTGTGTTGTTATATTTTCTGATCCTTCGGGATCATTAGTTTTGATGTTATTAGTTTTGAAAATTGAATACTTCTTAAGCCGGTGCTAGGGGCGTGAGTAGTGTTGCACTTTTAATTACTACTCATGAACAGATTCAATAAAACCGAGTCTGCAATTTTCTTTTTCCATTTCTTCTTTTGCTTTCGAAGGATCTCCTATTTTCAGAATATTGATAGGAAATCCACAGTGTGGTATATGAGGAGTTGGACATACAAGGGTTTTTACGCCACATGATTAACATTTACAAAGTACCATAACTCATGTTAAATTGGTAGCAGCAAAATAAGAGTTCCCCTCTTTTCGATAATCTTCATATCAGCGTTGGTCATCTGTGAAATCTGGAGCAAAATCTCCCATTTGTTTATTAAACGTTTGGACACACATAATGTTAGCGGGACGTACAGACGAATGTAAGGACATGAGCAAGTATGCCCCCACCCCACCTTGGGGCATAATCACGCTAGAACTTTAAAAGTATGGAATCATGATAGTGTCATGCATAAATATTACTTTGACAGTATTTATGGAATGTATGTCACCTTTAGGGCGATTTGCGAAGCATTTACATTACAATTTTGGATATGTCATTTATTAGATTGATATATAAAACGAAATAATTATAAAAGTGTTGTTCATCTGAGTACTTGGCATGTAAAATGACATCATCCATAGACCTACATGTGGTATATATTGATACTGCTATAACTTTGTATTAACAAAAGGCACCATGTATTGGGTATGAACCAATGCCCTGTCTTAATACATGTTGACTGGCTTGCAATTTTCACAAAAGAATGTTGGCCTAAAAATGATTCAATATTTTGACAGCAAAGAGCCTGTATAGATATCCCTACATGCCACTCAAATCGCTACGAGTGTTCAAAAGAGGGACACAATTTGTACCCATGAGTATACCAACAACCTGGCGATATATGGTGTCTCAATAACGCACAAATATATTATCTGTAATAAAGGTAAGAGATCTACAAACATCAAGACAAGTTCGCCTTATATAATGTTCAACTTCTGAATTCGAAAAGAATGAACGTTGAACATTACAAGCAAGGAGAATTTTATTTTCTCTGGCAAAGGTTTTTTCTATTAATTCAATCAGTTTATCCTTTATAAAAGGTGAGGTAGAGTAGTACAGAGTGTAGAGAAATCATAAAAGCTCAGTGAAGAAATGTTATACTGTTCATTTTCAAGTTCAGAATATATATAGTTTAAAACATCATTTGAATTTTTATGGACCAAACAACAACAACTAGAGTTGGCAATTAAACTTGCCTTATAAGAGTTTTCATGTAGTTTCGGAATCCAGTACACAGTAGAAAGTTTTCGTTGTTTTAAGTTAGGACCAGACTTAAAAGTATCGCACATTTTAACATGTTCCGAGAATATATCTTTATCAGGTGTCTGAACTGTAATATAAGTTTGTGAACCAGTTAGCTCCTTCCTTAAACTCCTTCCTTGAAACATTAACATAATACTATATTCAAATAATGATTGCATTAGTTGATGCCTTGTCATGCCAGAACATTACTTAAATAAAAACTTCTTCAAATAGCGAAACGTAAATCTAGGTCGATGTGGTAAAAGCTGGCAATAATATCGTCATTTCATGTTCCTTCGTCTGCTACGAATAACATTTTTAGAATGGGTCTAAAATCGTTCTTTCGTCATTAAAGCAATTAATCCTTCGTAATAGTAAAGTCCATCTAAATTCACATTATTTGAACAAAAGATAAAGCGTATGTCTAATAATTACTAAGTGCGATACATGTATTCGATCTTCAAAACTAAAAGCACTGAAACTGATGACCCCAAAGGACCAGAAAATATAACAACACTGAGAATGAAATACGGGGGAGTTTTACGGCCCCACACGAGCCCTTAACATCTGTTGTTGTGAAGTACATAAATTCTGAAAGTAGGGGGTCCTTCCAAAGCAAAAGTAGCAATGCGAAAAGAGAAGATTGCAGACTCAGTTTTACTAAGTCTGTTAAGGAGCAGTTGAGTCTATATAACTAAATGCACTGACACTGGTAATCCCGATGACCAGACAATATAACACCACTGAGAATTAAGTACAGGGCGAGTTTAACGGCCGTCAGACGAGCACTTCTTAAAATCAGCTGTTGTGAAGCACATTCTTAATGTTTTGTTTGTTCGTTCGCAGTTTGGTTATCTGTCTTATGTTGATCTGATCTGCATACCAATTATAGTGGTCTTTCTACAATGAGAGGTTTATACAGAAGAACATCTTGGGTGTTCTGTCGATTCTAGTCGCAGGTAATGTCGCAGCTCTTCCCTTTGACAAAAAAAACAACAAATATTAACTTTGAAACAAAAATCCTTTTATTAATAAAGGCATTTTATTAACCTCAGAAGTATATTCAGAGACAAACATGTAATTGATTCTATTCCTAAATTCTGTACAATAAATTACAGAAATATACTCTAAGATTGTTGCTGACCTTAATATACAATTATAAAAACTCTAATAATTAATACTGTCAATATTTCTTTGAATAATTGTCATCGGGTAAAGGGTATGTACATACAGGTTCATCTCGTTGAATAGGAACGTTTCTAATCGACATTCAGCAGTTGTTAAACATAAGCTCATACTTTATGCTGATGACTCTGCCATACTTGTATCAGGCAAACATGTGTCCTCTGTGGAAACAGCACTCTCTGAAGACCCAGTGATCAATTGATAAAAACCTTAATATACTGACTCAATTCCTTTCGTCTCGAAGCATAGTTTGAAAGATCTCATTCAAATACTGTCTGTAATGACACATCTATTAAATCAACATCTTATGCTATTTATCTTGGTGAAACAACAGATAAGTATTTTGTCGCCTTATTTCCACAATGACATTTGAGCAGTTTTTGCACATTGAGACATGTTGGTTTGAGTGTTCATCAGGAACATAATTATTTATTATTACATCAGCGACATTTGCTTAAATCTAGCATACAAAATGTTTTTGTATGTTAGATGTTAGCAAATATCGCTGATGTAATGAAAAGTCATGACCTGTAGAACATTTAAACCAAACTTTCTCAAAAGGGCCAAAACGTCTCTTATATGTCATTTTGGAAATAGGGCAACGATTTGTCTTTTACTGGTAGGGCGGGTCCGTTATAAAGAAGGCCAATACAATATTAAGCACGGAGTTTATTTAAGACGAAACAGACCAATCTAGACTCGAGAGTATAAAAGATACCGGCTTTAAAAAAAACATACTTCATTATTTTTCTCGCTTAAATACACCCTAAATATAAGTAAATTAATGGATTTTGTAAAATGACTACTTTCCATTACGTAGTACGACTTCCGTATCCAATAGCAACAAACAGCTGCATAAAGCGGGATGCCAAATGACGTCATTTGTGATGACATTACAACAAACGTCACGTTCTGGCGAAAATATAAATGACGGATGGACTACAAAACTACGTATTCAGTTAATTAAAAAGGCTTTTTTAAATTTTTATATGATAAATAGAACGTACTTATAAATTTTAATCTATAAACTCGTTGACTGTAGAAAGTTTGGAGTAATCATGTAAGAGTTGCTTCCCTTGCATTGATTTCGTTCGCCTAATCTCTTATATGAATACACTAGACAAGGAGTGTTCCAGATAAGGATTTCTAGTACATATGTTGTTCGTAGCTCGGTTTATCTAGTACATCTGAGAAACCAGAATAAAGTATCTTTACCGGAAGAAGGATTTTCTCACATAGATACTAAAAAGCTGCTTGTAATGCCTCTAACTCAGGGCCATTATGACTATGCGTGTGTTGTTTGGTTTATATAGGATATGTTGCGAGTAGTCATTTTGTACAAACTGATATTAGGCCTAAAGCAGTCTTTGAAAATGTTATAAGGCGAGTCTCTGGCGATCTTAATAACTGTTTTCAAAAACTCGTTTAATTAAACCATTCCCGCATATTCTAGCCTTTTGACGCCTCTGAAAAAGTCACTTTCTGAAACCTATGGAGCAAATGCTCTATTTATCACAATTCTAAAAAAGTCCCTTCCTCTAGTAAATGTTCCTTTTCGGTAGATTTAGTCAAAGAGGCTGGGTTTTGAAAAAAAGGTCTATGGGTAATGGGTTAATATCAGTTTGTGCAAAATGACTACGAGCATCATATTATTTTTATCGAATAACTTAATTTAACGCTACATAACGTCGTGGTGTTTCTACATGACGTTACAGCTTCAATTAAACGGGTGTAATCTGGAGAAATATGTTATGACTACATTAATTAATTCGAATACAAGGGATGTTATGTGATGAAATGGTATATCAAAATCTCTTAAGCATCAATGGCAAACGACAAAAAAATGGTAAGATTTATATTCATATTATGACTAAAAAAGACATGTTGGTTATTAACACTTCACGTTGACTAGCTGCCTGTTGGCAAGCGATTTTATAAAATCATTTTGCGTCATATGTACAAAATTAAACATACGTAACTTTGCACCTGAGTATATGCAGGATTATTTACAAATGCAAAATATCTGTGTATTCGTACACTGTCAGACTAAATGAAGCGGGGGTTTCAGTTTGCCTAATTTATAAGTAATACTGGATTCAGACTTTGGAATAGCTTACCAGTGGAATTTAATGAAACAAACAATAACATATCTACCTTCAAGCCAGCAATCATGGGTTACTTAATAAGAAATGCTACTTTTTAAATATTTTTCAATATATATTTGTTAATATTTAGACAACACTTGAATGAATCCAGCTGCTTAAGATTGTATTACTTTCGGCATACAACATTTTCTATCATGCAGTAATATCAAGTTACCTTACTGATGATAGATATATGCGTTTTTAAATTAATGGACTGTAATACAACAAGTGTGTACCCATTTTGTCTGTGATAGTATATATCAATGCAAGTGTGTGATGCCATTTTTTATTTTATTTTGAAATAATATGACTTACAATTTTATTGATCTTATATGGCAACCATGTTTGTGAAAGTATTCATATTATATCTTAAAGCATATGTATGTTATACCGCCTACATTAAGAACCACAATGGAAATAATACCATGCTCTTTCTTGTGGTAACCTTGGTATAGCAAGTATGCCATGTTTTCTCATGTGCGTCATTTTGACATATATCAATTGCTTATGATATAATACATGTTTCGTGACAATATTATAATTTCTTTTTGCGAAAATAAATATATGTGTCAAACTACATCGTTGAAATACAAAAGCCGATCAAATAGTACGTAGACGGGTAGCATTACGTCATAGTTGAGCTATCAATGACTTCAAAATTTCGACAAGATGCAGTTCAATCTTTTAACATTTCGAAGTAGTCGAACTAAGAGTGCCTCCGTTTTAGCCCGTTAAAATAAACCAATATAGCAACACTATAAGTTGAACTTCTTCAACTTCAAGGTACCGCACAAATTACTTCGAGATAACAGAGGCTCGAGTCATCAGATTTCTCATCTGGACAATTCTTCAGGTTCACCGCTTAATGCAGATCGTACTGAATGCTGAAAGTTCCTGTAGGAGCTTTAATCATTACGTCCGACCTGCATTAACCAGTCACATGTGTTTCAAGATATGCGTAGTAATACATTTTAGAACAATTCCGAATTGTAAATTTTGGAAGGACCAAACTTTTAGTTCGAGTTATCCGAAGTTCGACTTATCAGAGTCGTGATATCGAAGTTAAGCTGTAGGTTGACCTCATAGGCTATTATTTTTTAGATACAACCTTTTAGAATAAATCTACCGAAAATGATCATTAACTAGAGGAAAGGAAAAGTTCAAAATTGTGTAGTTTGAAACCATTGTGATAAATAGAGCATTTGCTCCTATAGGATCAAATGCTCTAATTATCACAATGGTTTCACAAAGTGACCTTTACAGAGTCGTCAAAAGTCGTCAATATCAGGGAATGGGTTAAAGAGTTCTCAGAAAAATGTTCCTTTCATATGTTATGTCCATAGTCAAGCACGTGTGTTAAGCACGTGTGTACGCAGGCTGATGCTCGGTGTGACAAGGGTTTTCAACAGATATAAAATCTGAAACCAATTGTATGATAGCGGTGTTAAAATTGTTTTCCAATTTGACACAGAATCTGTGAAGGCGTTCACACTCAACAGTCGAGTGAAATGTATATGTACACTGTACACACCATTTGACTCCCATTATGTGTGAGTATTTGCCACCATGTGAGAATGATTAGCGAGTTACACCCACAAACAAATGTTACTGTCATTCCACATTGTTAGACACTCCGATTACATGTATATGAATAGAATTGAAGGAAGCTGAAGCCGACAATAATCTTAGCGGATGACCTATGCTTGACGACAAAGGGGTTTTCTCTTTTCACATTGCTACTTTTGCTTTCGAAGGATCTCCGTTTTCAGAATTTAACAGTTTGATTGTGGGAAACGCGTGTACTGGTATGTGAAAACATCTGTGATGGTTTGCAGTTTTGTCTGCAAAAATGGTCTCGCAACGTATATGTTTGGTACTGAATGGACTCCGTCGTTTCGCAAAATGATGGCTTATTAAATTTCAAATCCTTAAAACTAACTCTAGAAGTCATCTGATCAGGGTCTGCTCTGTTCGCCTATAAAATAACATACAGTAGATCTAAGTTTAATTTATAAATATAAAACATAATCTAGTTAATACCCATGCTGTTTATATCTTACGTGAATAGTCCTGCAGTTAACACTTCAACATTCATAGAGTCAAACTAACCAATCACAGTGTCTTCGAATTCTCATCTGATCTGGCCCAAAGGTTATAAAATATTTGGCTTGAGTCTGAACTTTCAACAATCAGGGTCCATGCTTATAAAGCTTTTAGTTGAGCCTGAGATCGTTCTCAAGCTTTTGATTGGTCAGATTTGAGCCTTTGACCAATCAAAAGCTTGAGAACTCAAATCTGACCAATCAAAAGCTTGAGAACGAAACTCAGACTCAACTAAAAGCTTTATAAGCATGGACCCAGGTATGTGAATCTCCATTTGAGAAATAATGACATTATGAATTCTAATTAGATTATAACGTTTATAGTGACACATGAGCATATTAATTTTAAGTCATGGCAGAAACTGTAGAAGAGTATCTTAAGCCCCCATCTGATCTCCGTCTACTCTGTTTGCAAAGGCGTAGAAAGGTGTATTTAAGGAGTAAACGGTTAAGAATGATCTCAGCCACCTCGGAGCCTGGTCTAAATGTTTTTACATTTGTTAGCATCAGTAATGACATATGATTTGACAGTTTTGATCCAGATCAAAGACTTTTTCTCTGCAGCAGCAATTCTGAACCTATAGTGTCTGACTGAAACTGAAACTGTAGATTCAGACCTATATTATACCATAAGCAAACACAGTAGACCCTGATCAGACGGCTCCTATAAGAGTCGTCTGATCTGGGTCTACTTTGTTTGCAAATGTGTGAAAACACGTCAATATTGGGAAAAGGGATACATGATGATTTTATCCTCGGCAAATATATATATAACGTCAACATTAAGATCAACAAGACCTTTGTGCAACAATCGTAGATCCTTATTGTCCAGAGTATCACAAACCCCAATCTCTCCTCACCATGGGTCTGTAAAGCTGAATGAAATATGAAAGTAGGAGATCCTTCGAAAACAAATGTAGCAATGTGCAAAGGGAAAATTGCAGACTCGTGTTTATTGGGTCTGTTCAAGAGCAATAATTAAAAGTTTAACACTTCTCTCGACCCCTAGCACTAGATTAAGCGGTATTCAATTTTCATAACTAAAAACATTGAAACATGATCCCGAAGGACCAGAAAATATAACAACACTGAGAATAAAGTACGGTGCAAAATCAGCACCATCTTGATATCTTTGAATTAGACTGACATAGTGGTAAAACATGCTCCTTCACTTTTTCCTAATTGTGTGCCCGTCCGAATATTTCTGGCGTTAACCATGTTACGGAAAAGGAAACAAGTACAGTTGAACTTCGATATCTCGAACTTCAAGGGACCATACGAATTAGTTCGAGATAACAGAGTTTCGAGTCATCCGATTTCTAATCTGACCAATATCTCAAGTTCAAAGCTTAATGCAGGTATAAAGTAATGCTGAAAGCTCCGGTAGGAGCTTTCAGCATTACTTTCGAGCTGCATTAATCTGTCACATGTGTTTCTAGATATGTTTATAGACAGCGAAAAACAGTTGAACTTCGATATCTGGAACTTCAAGGGACCAATTAGTTCGAGATAACAGAGGTTCGAGTCATCCGATTTCTGACCAATATCTCAAGTTCAAAGCTTAATACAGTTCTAAACTTTCGATCTGCATTAAACTGTGACATGTGTCTCTAGATATGTGTAGTGATACATTTTTGGACAATTCTGTATTGTAGATTTTGGAAGGACCGAACTTTTAGTCCGAGTTATTCCAAAGTTCGAGTTATCCGAGTTCGAGATATCGAAGTTCCACTTTAATGCAGAATGAATGCAATACAAAATAAGCTTGTATGTGGTTCTATTTTAAGACATTCGTTCTTCACTAAGATATCACACATCTATACGAACCAGCATTATACATGTACTTCGATTGAATGACTGATGTAAAGAGTATTTACTCGATGTCAGATCAGTACCTCCATTTATCATCAATCAACTCGATGATGTCTATCGATGATGTCTATCCTTGCCAACATTGTACAGTTGAACTTCGATATCTCGAACTCGGATAACTCGAACTACGAGATAACTCGTCACAGTTTAATGCAGATCGAAAGTTTAGAACTGTATTAAGCTTTGAACTTGAAATATTGGTCAGAAATCGGATGACTCGAACCTCTGTTATCTCGAACTAATTGGTCCCTTGAAGTTCGAGATATCGAAGTTCAACTGTTTTTCGCTGTCATGTTTATCGACTGCAAAACATTGAATTTTCCTCCTCCTTTGTTTCAAAAACATTACTCGTTCATTAACTATTACAAAACCCTTACAATGCGGGAAGCAATTCATTAATGTCCTTTGCAAACAGTGAAGAGGAGCCCTCTCATCAGGGTCGGCACAGGTTGTCATGTTACACTTTTCTTTAGAAATTTCCCTGAATATTCACTGTAAGTTTGACATGTTTTAAATTTGGAATAGTCCATTTGAACACGTAGCATTGAAAGGGTTAAAATACTTGTTTGGACGTAAAGCGTTAAATATAACAGCATTTTCAGTTCTGATTTTCATTTATAGGAACGTCTCTGTAAAAAGCATTTAGATGATGTGATCTTCGTTATGTAAGTAAGTAAGGTAAGTGAGTAAAAGGCTCGTTTTTGAATCCTCTGATCTTAGACATATAGTATGTCCAATCTAGGGAATACAGGGATAAGGTTTGTTTGCAAACGCACCATTAACCAATTACCTCATAGGCCATTTTAGATACAACCTCTTTGAATAAATCTACCGAAAAGGAGCATTAACTAGAGAAAAGGAAAATTTTAGAACTTTGTAGTCTGAAACCATTGTGATAAATAGAGCATTTGCTCCTATAGGAGCAAATGCTCTATTTATCACAATGGTTTCACAAAGTGACTTTTACAGAGTCGTCAAAAGTCGTCAATATGAGGGAAAGGGTTAATGACAAATAATCTGGATCCTGAGGAGATGTCAAATTATTCGGCGTTTCATCTGGATCCATATAGTTTTTGAAAAGCTACCATGTATGCCAGAATAGTGTGATAAAAGTAAAACAGTATCAACTGTTTAGTGATTAGGAGCGTATCTGAATCGAGATGTAGTGTACGCACCGTGGCTATATAGGTCCAGGGAAATGCTTGGGGTAGCATTGTGTAGTTTGGAAACCATTGTGATAAAAAGAGCATTTGCTCCAGTACAGTTTTACAGAGGCGTGAAAATGCGTCAATATGAATGAATGGGTTACAGCTTACATGAAAAGACGGAACGTGTATCAAAGTCGTCTACCCCCTTAGTCTTCAAATTCTGTTCCATTTTGGTCACACTGGATTGATGTTACGCTAGTGCGTAATTGCTGATCGCTAGCTACGCCCCTGATTATATAGTAAACAATTATTATATATTTCATTTGTGTCTGTCTCTATTGGAGTATCACAAGTAATGCCAACCAGTTGAAGAATGGTACTTGCATGATCTTGCTATAGATATAGCAGGTATTGTACCATGCATGTGCTTTTTTGGTGAATTTAATTAACACTTTGAATGCTGAATTTTCAGGTAATCATTGTTAAAAAACAATCTAACTTCACTTCAGTATGAAAGGGTATACTTTGGGAGAGAAGATTGAATGACGAGAGCTTACACTCTTTGCTAATTAGTTTACACATTTACCGCGTTCAAAGGATTAACACCCATATGCGGGTTAAATTGAAACTTCTCGGTTGCATATTCGAGACAGGATTACAATTTCATTGGTTTTAATTAAACTGGATACAATATCGGTTAAATTAGGCTTGTCACACGGATAGGGCAAACAGTTGGTTACAGTATTCGTAACGTATAATCAAAAGTAAATTACGGATATACATTAAATTCATAACTCGTAGGACATGAAACCCTTTATGCAAGTTTGGATTTTCGTTCTTGCCTGTTATTGCCTTACAGGGTTCACTACCAACCAATCAAAACTGACGCCAAATACCACGGACATCTTTTATGGAAATAACAGATCAGGGTCTGAGTCTGAGAACGTTCTCAAGCATTTGATTGGTCAGATTTGAGCCTTTGGCTCAAATCTGACCAATCAAAAGCTTGAGAACTCAAATCTGACCAATCAAAAGCTTGAGAACGAAACTCAGACTCAACTAAAAGCTTTATAAGCAGGGACCCAGATGGAATCAACTCTTCCGGTCAAGTTATAGGAAGTGATGGGAGGGGTAAAGAAACCAATCACATGAACAAGTCGGCAGATATCCCGTCGCCTGTGCCGAAGTCTAAAGTCAATGAATCAGATATCATTTTGCAAGCCGGTGACAAAAGCAACGGAGAGAGAAGTAGAACGTTTGAACTGCTGACATATTTCATAAATCTTCAAGCGGCTGCATGTCAGTATGTGTCTCTCTGTGCTTTGCGAAATAAAACTTCTTTCTCTGCTTTAACAAAAAACATTTCCGATCGAAGAGAATGCTGTCACTACTGTTCGTGCGAAACAACGTGCATTTTGGAAGACAACTGTTGTCCGGATTACAGACTGTCACAAATACTAGGAAACGTAACGTTTGAAAACGTAGAAGATCTAATTGATTATATTAAATTGAATAATGACATTATTACAGAAACAATCGACACGGTAAATTCAGAAGACAGAAAGACAGTTGAGTGCATAAGACAACAGGTGTCACCAATTGGGCCAATGTATCCAGCTGGGCCTGATTACAGTATGATCACTTCATGTCCGGATTCATACAACGATCGAGCAATAATACAACACTGTGAAAATCCTACCTTAGACGAGCTAGACATATTTGATTATGTCCCTGTGTTTTTTTCACCACAGAACAAAACATATAGGAACATGTTTTGTGTTAAATGTCATGGTCACTCACAGGTACCTGTTGCCTTTTGGTTACCAATTATTCGATGTTCAATGCTTTATTATAAACAAATGGAATTTGGCAGCTCAAAACAGATACTTTATTATTTCCTAAAAGGCCAATTAACAAACTGTAACCTAGTGTTTAAGCCACCTGATAACACGTATGCTAAACAATGCACATTAGTAAATGTGGAGACGTGCCCTAACAGCAATAACAACACACTTTTGCAAGACATATGCAGGTCTTACTACCTTCCCGTTGACAAAAAGTACAGGGGTAAAATTACCTATAAAAATATTGCCTGCTACTATTGCAATCAAGATGAAGCATATACAGAAACATGTTATAACTTTTACACAACAATACCTACCTACGAATTGTTCGTTGATCCATCATTCTTTGGTTTGCCAACTGACATCTCTAGTACAGGACTGGCGGACACTATTGACCTCGAAACCAGTGGAAAGTGTAAACAAGGATTAGCATGGGATGTTCATAAGGCAAGGTTATTAACTATCCTGGATCATTTGGGGAAAGGGATAATCTTTGCAAAGAGCATGTCCATACTTGCCGCTGCTTTTTACTACGATATTGTATGTTTAAAGCTGTAGCATAAGATAAAAGAATACCTATACTGAATTTAAAGTATAGATCAAACTGTTTGACAGTTGTGAAAATACATTCACCTGTAACATACAAAAAAGGATCCATGGCCTGATCAGACGCTTGAAACATATCAGATCATAGTAAAAAGCAGCGGCATGTATGGACAGAATATAATTTGCAAAAGTACTGACTGCTTAAAAGGCTTCTTTTGCAAATTATATTACTTTTACCGCGACGCTGGCAAATAATTTTGTTTCAATTTTCATTCAAAATATTTTTTGATAACAAAAAGCAAACCAAAATTGGAACAAGTTCCAAACCAAATACTTCTTTTATCATGAAAACCTCAAAAAAATAACGGATCGTTATGATAAATGTCAAATCTGTGTTCCCTTTTAACGCACACTTAACACGTCGCGTGTGTTTGTATGTGTACACTTTCAATGTCCCGTATTCGACTGGAAAAAAATAGCAGAAGTTGATTTATAAGCACGTCTGCTGTTTTTGACAAAAACAATACGAGCTATTGTCTTAACTCCGGCGTATGTGTTGTCGTCGTTGTCGTCGTCGCCGTTGTCGTCCGGAAACTTTAGCCTGGTTATTGCTTCTTTGACATCATGAATATAAATAAGATAATTTTGGTGGATACAGTTTGTTTACTTAAATGTTTTCGTTATACATGCACTTTGTCACTGTATTTGCCGTCGCGGTTGTTGTAGGTTAGTCGGAGAGGGTATACGTTTATTTACACTGTTTGTCTTTTAGGGTGGGGTGGAATAAGTGTGAGGTTGGGCGCCCATAAACCGGTTTACCCCCCCCCCCCACCAGTGACTTTTGTCACTGACCTTTTCAACGCGGTACTTCCATCTTCCCCCTATTGTATGTTTGTTTTGTCTTTGCGCGTCTCTTGTTGTTTTTATAGTTATGTACATTTGCTGTTTCCTTGTGTTGCTGTTCTGGTGACTGTTTGTTCTGTATGTGGTGTTTCCTGCATGACTCATTTTTGTACTTTTATAATGGCATATGAACAGGATATTTTGGACCAGGCAGAAACTGTAGAATGAGATCTGTTTTATTTTCATAAGCAAATGGGCGGCTCCTATAGGGCAGGAATAACGTTGAATCGAATAAAAGCGGAACATGTAGGAAATTAAGCCTCGGCGAAACAGAAAACTAAAAAAATTATTATTGTTTCTATAGTTGTACATGCTACTTAATTTCTTGGAGAAAACTGGATCCTTTTAAACGTATCGCAGAAATTTTCGTTTTGTTTATATTCCTATCAGCAAACAGAAATCTCGCCAAAGCTCGGATTTTCGTTTAAACACTCGCAAAACCTACTTGAATAGACCCAGTTACTTACCTGGAACGTTCTGGATGATATGCACGTCTTTCTGTTACTCTTGGTGTTCATATTTATTGAATGTTTTATAAAGTTTGTACCAGTGTCAAAGCGTGCGAGATGCATTAAAAATGCACGACTTGTTATAATAATCTTTTCAAACAGTGTGGACTGTCAATAATCAGAAAAGAAGGAGTCGGTTAAATTATTCAATAGCTTGTGGATTTAATGAACAAAGCAGAGCAAATTCACTTTGTTATATATTCTGGTTCTACGGGGTCATCAGTTTCAATGTTTTAGCTATGACAATTGAGTACTGCTTAAGCCGGTGCTAGGGGCGAGAGTAATGTTGTTATATATTTAGTGCCTGCTCAATAAAACCGAATCTGCAATTTTTTCTTTTCACATTACTTCTTTTGCTTTCGAAGGATCTACTAGTTTCAGAATTTGTGAAACAAGGCAATGTGTTTATTGATATTCAATATCATTTTTTGATTTTTACAGAACATCTGCAGACAAATCTTCTGTCCCAAGAACATGTTTTTCACAGCTGGAAGTTGCAGACCCCTATTTACGGAGCTTACATCTGTATCGTATGGGATAAAGTTGCTTGTTGTTGTCCCTGACAAAGTAAGAGCGAGGCATTCTCGTAGAAAACTCGCAAAACTAATAGAGGAGACTGTGAGAGGATTTCTAACAAATGAGCTTCAATTGAACCATACAAACCTTGGACTGTTTGATTATGATAATGGATATTTTTTGCTCTACGCTGAATTCATTTATGACAGCGGACAAGGATATTTCCCAAAGGCATTGGCAGTAGTGAAACATCTTATCGGGCAACATTCTAAACAAATAACAAACATAGGAAATATATCTTTCATACTGAAAATGTTCCCAGGTTTAGCAAACCGGGTACCTAGAAAAGGTCGCATGCGTCATCCAGTAACACTAGCGATGCTAAAAGCGTATAAACAGTTAGATCCTATGCCTTTCGAACACAATGTGCAAATGCCCATTTCAGAAGCTAACTTCTGTAACAGATTTCAGGTAAATATTAGCACGGTCAACATCAGAAATCATCAATATTTAACTGTCCAAGGGTCAACGCGGAAGATTGCATGGGAAGACGTTGAGTTTGATTTTGATCGCCAGTCTGTTCTTCTTTGCATTGATCATATCTACCAAAATAATCAAGGCGATTTAATTCATCCATTGCACGTCGGTCGAGATAATCAGAGAGATTTGGTTAAACCAGCAAAAGTCGAACCAAACAATTTTCCTGAAGCAAAGACCATTTCGGAAAGCAGATCAGACTTTGATAAAGGATTGTTTGCCACAGGGACAATGGTTGCCCTTCTAATAGTCATTCTGATTGTAAGAAGATCGTGCAAACGGTCTAGTGGTTCCAACAATTAAATTACTGTCCAGTGTTATTCAGATAAATACAAATTAAACGCCTTGGACTTTACTTTCAAATCGGTGGATAATTCTTGGCCCTTTGCAAATTGTCTAGATTCCGATCTGTGCCAGATAATTTGGTAGCTAATCTGGGTTAACCCGGTCACCATAATCGTGGGTTTATGTCTAAATTTGGAGAAACCATCTCGCACCTAAAGTACATGTATGTGCAATCATAACTGGAACCGTTTAGGTGTGTCCACGTGGGGCTAGATCGTGAGATATGCTAGTAATGTTAATTTCCCCATCTAGGTAATGATAAACTATACATTTACTTCTCAGTTCCCAGATCCCTAACAAACTAACATCACAATTCCTAGTCCCTCGTTGCGGTATGGTCGGAGAAGAGATTTTTCGTAGAATAGAACTCGTGGAACTGCGTTTGTCAGCGTCTAGTATCTAGTACATTTACCAAAGTTCTAGATAGGATGTGTAAATTAAACATTTCCAAGAATAGCTCCTTTATTTCTCAACCAAATCCTATACTGTGACTACTCTTTAGAATCGTCCCTTCGAATTGGTAGAAACATGACGATGTTAGTATTTTGGTACGCACCTTTATGCGTAGTTCCGATTTACCTTCTTTTTCAGTCAGGCTGAAAAGTTTAAATAAATACGTGTCTTTTATGTTCAATTAATTTTAAAGTAGAACCTGTCTTAAGCGACCATATTAAACGAGGTCTTATTTTGTGTCTTTAAGACTGCAGAAGTTCCTATGGGCGAATTACTTTTGTCCTGTATTAACCCTTTCGGTGCCAAATTTCTAATTGTCGTCTGCAATCCAAGTTTGTAAAATAAGGAAATTAGATAAATAAATGCAAATTTCAAAGGAATAAAGCACACATATAGAAATAGAGATTGAGACAAATAGTGAAGTCCTTGATCAGACGCCACCTTGATCTGGGCCTGCACTATTTGTCGTGGTGCACTTATGCGACTGCTGTGGTGAAAGGGTTAAGCAACCACCTGCTTTTAAAGATGCCTGTGTCTAATCAATAAAGTGTCGCTTAAGACAGGCACTGCTGTATTATTAACTTTTATTTATCTTTGTACAGTTGATAAATAGACCAGAGCAACAGATAAACGTGCGAACCCAAATACTAATATCCTCATTTCTCCCACCAGACTCTACGTTATGACCACTCATTAGAATCTCTTCGAGACGATGCTAAAGAGTAGTCACAGCATAAGGTTTGGTGGAGAAATAATACCATAACCTGTTCAAACAGATTCACGTACTTCCGCCAGCGCGACGGGGAGCAAATTCTTCAGTTAAATGAATACTTGTCTTATATGTTGACTTGATTTTATTGTTTTACCCTGTCAAAACACTTAAGGATTTTGAACGACAACCAGTGTATATTCTGATCATATGGCTCCCAAAGGAGCCCTCTGATCTGGGTCTACATTGTCAGCTCGTTTTCAGCATTAAAAGGGTTAATCTTTATTTCCCTTTTGTACGTTGATACACATGAAAAATGGTCTTCATGTTCTGTACACATAGCCTTTATCTCTTGGTTCCGTTCACAGAGATTCAGAGATGTGTAAATTTAAAACTTTCAAGAATAACATTTTGAAAGGTGATCCCTTGTATTTTTGGTACAATCAGTAACAGCAAATTACAAATTCTGTCACAGATTTTGTTATGACTATGAATTGTGATGCTAGTTTGTTAGGGATCTGGGAACTGAGAAGTAAATATATAGTTTATCATTACCTAGATGGGGACATTAACATTACTAGCATATCTCACGATCTAGCCCCACGTGGACACACCTAAACG
This sequence comes from Azorinus chamasolen, assembly GCA_963576725.1. NCBI lineage: Eukaryota > Metazoa > Mollusca > Bivalvia > Cardiida > Solecurtidae > Azorinus > Azorinus chamasolen. Next base: position 78,539,462 of record OY755242.1, read on the forward strand.
GTTCCAGTTATGATTGCACATACATGTAATTTAGGTGCGAGATGGTAATAACTCTTATTTCCCCAACAACACCTATACTATGACTACTTTTTTAATCGATTCTAAAGAGTGGTCACGGTATGAGTTGTGGTGGAGAAATAATGGTTGTATTACTTGCACCGTTATCTGTTCTGAAGAACCTGGTTTCAAACGAAAGTCGTTGTCTGGACGGTTATTGCAGATGAAGGTTTCAATCGCGCTAGGGGTTCATAAAGAAGGATCAGAAGAGCATTTAGAAATACATATGTTTAGTTCCTACTTTAACACACTTGATATGTAATTTGTTTATTTTGTCGGCATTTGTTTTATGTATTTTTGTATTATATCTTGTTTTGTAATTTGTTGTTACTGATTGTACCAAAATACAACAAAATACAGCATGTTGTTTGTTTGTTTTCCTTTTGTTTATTCAAAGCGTGGAGTTCGGGAAAGGGGTTTGTGTATACACCAGAAATAACAAGTATACAAAGACACATATTCTGGTCACCTCGACATAAATGAATTGACACAATTATAGATAGAAAGCTCTAGAATACCCAATATGCATCATGAAGAAGCATGATGAGGGCTAGTGTCATGCACAAGGGCCATAACTCTAGCATCAATATTTTTGTAGCTATTCCCCTTTTACAATTTTTTTGTCCGTACAACTCTTTATCTACTGGTTCAATTGATTTGAAACTTCACATATGGAACAATAATCATGAGGGGTAGGTGTCATGCACAAGGGCCATAACTCTAGCATCAATATTTTTGGAGTTCTTCCCCTTTTTCATATTTTCTTGTCGGTCCATCTGTCACGCTTCGTGTCCGGGCCATATCTCCTACAAAGTTAGGCCAAATTCATTATAACTTCACACATTGAAGAAGCACGATAAGGAGTAGTGTCATGCACAAGGGCCATAACTCTAGCATCAATATTTTTCGAGTTATTCCCCTTTTTCATATTTTTTGTCCGGACAATAACTCTTTATCTACTAGTTTTATTGATTTGAACTTTCACATATGGAACAAGCATGACGATTGGTAGTGTCATGCACAAGAGCCATAGCTCTAACATCTATATTTTTGGAGTTCTTCCCCTTTTTCATATTTCTTGTCCAGTTAATAACTCTTTATGTACTGGTTCAATTGATTTGAAACTTCCCAGATGGAAAAGCATGATGAGGTGTAGGGTCATGCACAAAGGCAATAACTCTAGCATCAATATTTTTGGAGTTACTCCCCTTTTTCATATTTTCTTGTCAGGACAATAACTTTTTATTTACTGATTCAATGTATGAAAGTAGGTACTAATACCATTCAGGTGGTCATGTATATACCATGGCCAACCACACCATGGGTGCTTGGGGAGGGGAGAAGGGGAGGGTTTTTTTCAGTCCGGTGGGGGACTCATGTCTTGCATAGCAATACAACATGTCCTTGTTTCTATTATTTTATTATTATTATACCATATTTATATAGCACTCTTTTCATATCTAAATACGTTCAAAAGTGCTTTACAATTAAAACATTTATACATACTAAAGCAGAAACTGAAGAAAATATAAGATATGAAATAGAAATATAAACATAATAAACAAAACAAAAACATTTACAGTGTAGGTCTAAGGTATAAAAAGAACATCGCACAACCTCAAAATTTAATATCCATATGCCTAGTAAGGTATTGTACAAATATGATAAGAGAATAAAGCAAAGTTGATCGCATACTATTTCTGAAGTTAAAAACATGCAACCGCTGTTTGGGCTTAAATATATATCAGCCACCATAATTCTTTAAAAAGGAATGATTTTTAAGAGATCTTTTAAAAGATTCAAGTGTAGTTGAGTTTAAACATGCAACAGATATTTGGGCTTAAAATATACATCAACCACCATATATCTACCATAAAAGAAATGAGTTTTAAAAGTTGTTTTAAAAGACTCAAGTGAGGCTGAGTTCCGTATTGTCCCACCGGAAGTTCATTCCACAACTTAGGAGCCGCCTTTGAAAAGCTAGGATCACCATAGGTAACTGTGCGGGATCTTGGTATCACAGGGCCATAAAGTCAATTTTTTTATCTTAAATCACGCTTAGATTTATATATCTTAACATGTTTGTGATGTAACTTGGAGATTTGTCATTCAATGCTTTATAGGTGTGAGTAAACAGTTTAAAGTAAATTCGGTGTTCCACTGGGAGCCAGTGAATGTCCTTTAACACTGGTGTTATGTGGTAAAAACGTCATGTCCTGGTAATGATATGAGCTACAACATTTTGGAAAGTCTGCAGTTTATTCAAAGTTGTCTTTGCTAAACCACAAAGCAGGGAAACCCAATAGTCGAGTCTTGATGTAACAAGAGAATTTACTAGGGTTTTTGTAGCATCAGTGGTAAGCTATTTTCTGATACGGCCTATTTGTCGTGGCTGGGCATAACAAGACCTACTAACAGAATTCACCTGTTGGTCCATGTTCATGTTGGAATCGAGGGAACCCCCAAATTTCGAACCCACGTTGATGGTTTTATCTCCGCATCTTCAATTTTGATTTCTATGTTTGATACACGTTCTGTATTACGTTTGGAGTTAAACAGTATAAGTTCTGTTTTATCTGCATTTAGTTTTAGCATTGTGGTGCATCCAGGAGACAACATCATGAAGACAGGCTTCCACTCGTCATATAAATTCCATTTGTGTAGTAGTGTCAATGGGTTCAAATGATATATATAGCTGCGAGTCGTCTGCATAAACATGATGATTAAGTCCATGGTTTCTACAAATTGCGCCTATGGGTTTTGTATACATAATATAATTTTTTGGCAATAACACTGATCCCTTTTGTATTTCATGAGGACTGGCTCTGAGAGGTCTTTGTCAATGTACACAGTTTTAAAGCGATCGGTGAGATAGGATATCATCCATGCAAGCGGTATACCGCCTATTCCAAAGTCATGTTCTAGACATTCAAGCAATGTGCTGTGATCGAATGCAACGGAGAGTTCCCATCAATACGAGGACAGTAACATTGTTTTGATCTAGTGACTTTAGAATATCGCATAGGACCTTGAGTACAGGAGTCTCAGTTGAGTGAAACTTTCTATACGCCGACTGAAGTTCCTCATGAAGAGTGTTTATTGACGAGTGTTGTTCAACACGTTTGTCCACTACCTTCTCCAAAACCTTTGAGATAAATGGAAGATTTGACACAGGTTTGTAATTTTTAACAGATTTTCGATCCAGCTTTGGCTTTTTCATGAGAGGTCTGACATGTGAGATCTTAAATGCCTTAGGTACATATGCTGGTGATTCACAGGATTTATTTGGAGACTGTAATATGATTTGTTTCACCTCCTTAAATGTAGCAGGAGTAAATGTTAGGTTTTCTACTGGATCCGTATCATATTCAATATTCGCATAGTCAAGTTCAATCTGATAAACATCCACATAAAATGAATATGCAATCTTCTCTTTTTGCATTTCTACTTTTGCTTTCGTAGGATCACCCATTTTCAGAATATATATATATATACACTCTTGTCACATTCATGAAACTTCATGACAATGTACAGGTTTGAACCAGCAGTAGATTTAAACTAAGAAGTTTATAACGATGGGACTATGTCTCCCACATGATTGTTTGAACTTACGTAGAAATGGCAATATTAAGCGTAAATTACGCCGTAATATGTCTATTCATGATTTACATACTATTCTAAAACAAACTGGTAAACATTCTATGTTATCTTGTTTATCGTCTTTACCCTTTTCCTGTCTTAAGTCAATAGACGAAGAGGCTGATAAAATCTATATGTGTACAGATCCGTTAATTAATACTGCCTCACTTATACAAAGTTACACACAGCATGTTCTTCGTCCACGTATTGATAAAGAATCTGAACATAAAAGACATTTTCTGAAACTTCAGTTCCTAAATAAAGGTATCGATTTTATTGATATTCAAAGTATATTTCGTGATAAGAATGTAATCGATGCTATTCCCAAATATGTCATCAACTCTGAATCACCTATCATCTGTTATAAATATAATAAACCTATTAGAGATGTTATTTTGAACTACAACAAAATTGTCTCTGACTTAAATATTGTTGTTAATACCCCTGTTTCTTGAAATTGTAGCATTTCTAGCTTTTGCTATAAACCAGTTGGTCATGTCATTACTGGTAATTTTGGTCTCAGGACCCTCCTAACTAAAGGACCTAAATATAGATTACCTTCCCTTATTGATTTTGACGCTTGTCGAACTACTATTGCGGAAGCTATTCAAGAATTCTGCATCAAATGGTGTTGACGAGAACATGTTGATGTTAATGCCCTTTCGGATTGGAAGAAATGTATTTTCGATATTATTGATACACGAATAACGTTTTACAAATCAAATAACCATCTTTTACCACCTCGACCTAGAGTTACATTTCGCTACTTGAAGAAAAACATTTCTAATTTTCATTCAGATTATGTTCTTGTTCCTGCTGACAAGGCATCAAACAATGTAATCATTATTTGAATATTGTATTATGTTGATGTTTTAAAGAAGGAGCTAACTGATTCAAAAACTTATATAACAGTTAAAACACCTGAAAAAGATATAGTCTCGGAACATGTAAAAATGTGCAATGATTTTAAGTCTGGTCCTAACATAAAACAACATAAACTTTCTACTTTGTACTGGATTCCGAAACTACATAAAAACCCTTATAAGTCGCGTTTTATTGCCAACTCTAGCTGTTGTACCACTACTAAATTATCTATACTTTTGACGTCCTGTCTTACTACGATCAAAGAACATGTTAAACGCTACTGTGATCAAATATATGAAAATTCTGGTATTAATGTTTTTTGGTCCATGAAAAATTCAAATGATGTTTTAACAAAACTTGAAAATGAACAGTATAACATTTCTTTACTGAGCTCTTATGATTTCTCTACACTACTCTACCTCACCATCTTATAAAGGATAGACTTATTAAATTAATAGAAAAAACCTTTGCCAGAGAAAACAAAATGTTCATTGCTTGTAATGTTCAACGTTCATTCTTTTCGAATTCAGAAGTTGAACATTACACAATGTGGACTTGCCTTGATGTTTGTAGATCTCTTACCTTTCTTTTAGATAATATATTTGTGCGTTATGGGGATATCATATATCGCCAAGGTGTTGGTATACCCATGGGTACAAATTGTGCCCCTCTTGTTGCAGATTTGTTTTTGTATTGCTACGAGAGGGATTTATGCTTAGCTTAAAACCTGATACACAGACCGATATTGTTAATGCTTTTAATAAACCCTCAAGGTATTTAGACGATATTTTGAATTAAGATAATCCTTATTTTGATACTATGGTTTCTTCAATCTACCCAAAAGAACTGTCTTTAAACAAAGCTAATCAATCTGACATTAATGCTTCATTTTTAGATTTGAATTTTTTAAATTACAAATGATAAAGTTTCGTCCAAAGTATACGATAAAAGAGAAGATTTTAATTTTAAAATTGTTAATTATCCTTTTCTAGATGGGGATGTGCCACGTTCTACATCTTATGGTGTTTATATTTCTCAACTTATTAAGTTTGCCCGAGCCTGTTCTTTGCTTGAAGATTTTAACAGACGTAATTTAGTTATAACTGATAAACTTCTTAAGCAAGGTTACAGATATCACAAACTTCGGAAAACCTTTTCTAAATTTTGTTATCGAAATTTACCTCTCATTAGTAAATATAATTGCAATCTACGGACGTTACTGCTGCGACAAGGCATTTCTCAACCAGAATTTTATGGGGATGTTATCTACAAACTTAGGAAAATTCGGGGTCATATCCATTTTCATGATTTGTTTATAAAACGCATTAAAACATTTAAAAAGAAAGGTTATGATCCTATTATATTGCAACACACTGCATGTTTGGTTATCGACCCTCTTACAGTCGGTAGCTACGCTTCCCTCTTTGCTTGTGCGATGACAGGCCGAGGGTAGTACTCTATGATGGTATACTCTTAAACTTGGATACAGGAGGAGCTTACCAGACTCATGTATTATTTTTTCCCTGTCGTGCCCTTAACTTCTTACCTGCAGGTGCTCTGACTTCAGCAAAGTCATTGAGTACATATTTGACGGATTGTCACAGTTATTATGCTATGTTTAACATGTTGTCCTGTGTTCACCGTCATCTATGTTGTGGGTAAGTCCAGCGGGGATACCTTTATTTACATTATTTGTAAAGCTAGGGTGACTTTGAGAGAAGTGCGAGGTTAGGACGTCCGTAAACCGGTTTAAACCCCCAGTAGTGTTTTTGCTGCTGACCGTGCCAAGGCGGTGCTCTCTTTGTCACCCTTCCTTTTGTTTGCCTTGCGTCTTTGTGCTTGTGGTTTGTTCATGTTGTGGAACGTTTGTCCCTGGTACTTGTGTCTCTTTTGGTGTTTTCTGTGTTCATTTCGTGTGTGTGTGTGTGTGTGTGTGTGTGTGTGTGTGTGTGTGTGTGTGTGTGTGTGTGTGTGTGTGTGTGTGTGTGTGTGTGTGTGTGTGTGTGTGTGTGTGTGTGTGTGTGTGTGTGTGTGTGTGTGTGTGTGTGTGTGTGTGTGTGTGTGTGTGTGTGTGTGTGTGTGTGTGTGTGTGTGTGTGTGTGTGTGTGTGTGTGTGTGTGTGTGTGTGTGTGTGTGTGTGTGTGTGTGTGTGTGTGTGTGTGTGTGTGTGTGTGTGTGTGTGTGTGTGTGTGTGTGTGTGTGTGTGTGTGTGTGTGTGTGTGTGTGTGTGTGTGTGTGTGTGTGTGTGTGCGTTTGGGTGTGTGGTAATGTGTGCATGTGTGTGTGTGTGTCATGCTGTCTATCGGTGTTTTGGTGGTGGTTGCGTCTTGCATGTGGCTTTGCCTGCTTGACTTTACTACTTTTCCATTTACCTGCTACGGGAAAATGAACAATGATATAAAAGAGAATGCAAAATATGGATAGGGATGCAAACTATCAACAGGAATATAAATTATGAACAGGGATGTAAACTGAGAATCGCCGCGGCACGATTTAGTATGTATATTTGACAGTGGCAAGCATCTTGGCATATGTGACAGCTATTAACTACTGTAGTTACGACTATATGGTGGCATATGTGACAGCTAACTACTTTAGTTGCGAATTTAGTTGGCATATTTAACAGTTATTAACTACTTTATTTACGAGTTTAGTTAGCATGGGTTGGACAGCTGCTAACTTCATTTGTATTGTACTTACGAGTTAAATTAGCATAGTTTGGACAGCTACTAACTACTGTTGCTACGAGTTTGGTATGCATATTTTGCAGTTGCTAACTAAGTTAATACATTCTGAAAGTATGAGATCCTTCGAACGCAAAAGTAGCAATATAAAAAGAGAACATTGCAGACTAGGTTTTATTGAGTATGAATGGTACTTGCATGCTATTGCTATAGATATAGCAGGCATTGTACCATGTATGTGCAATCGGCAAATTTAATTAACACTTTGAATGCTTAATTTTCAACGTGAAACGGTATTCATTGTTAAAAAATGATCTAACATCACTTCAGTATGAAAGAGTATACTTTGCGAGGGAAGATTGAATGACACTCACTGCTAATTAGTTTACACATTTACCGCGTTCAATAGGTTTAACAGCCATATGCGGGTTAAAATGAAACTCATCGATTGCATTTTTATTTCTAATTTAACTGGATACAATTTCAATACATTGGGTGTGTCACACGGATAGGGCAAACATTTGGTTACAGTATCCACAGATGCGTGGTACTGCTATGAGCTTATAACGCATAACCAAAAGTAAATTGCGAATACATATCAAATTCCTTACTCGTAAGACATGAAACCCTTTATACAAGTTTGGATGTTCTTTCTTGCCTGTTATTGCTTTAGAGGATGCACTACCAACCAATCAAAACTGACGCCAACTACCACGGACATCTTTTATGGAAATAACAGATCGGATGGAATCAACTCTTCCGGTCAAGTTATAGGAAGCGATGAAAGGAGTAAAGAAACCAATCACATGAACAAGTCGGCAGATATCCCGTCGCCCATGCCGAGATCTAAAGTCAATGAATCAGATCTCATTTTGCAGGCCAGTGACAAAAGCAACGGAGACAGAAGTAGAACGTTTAATAGAAAAATGCTGACATATTTCATAAATCTTCAAGCGGCTGCATGTCTTCAAGCGGCTGCATGTCAGTATATGTCTCTCTGTACTTTGCGAAATAAAACTTCTTTCGCCGCTTTAACAAAAAACATTTCCGATCGAAGAGAATGCTGTCACTACTGTTCGTGCGAAACAACGTGCATTTTGGAAGACAACTGTTGTCCGGATTACAGACTGTCACAAATACTAGGAAACGTGACCTTTGAACACTTAGAAAGTCTAATTGATAATATTGAATTAAATGATGACATTATTACAGACACATTCGACACAGTAGATTCAGAGGACAGAAAGGCAGTTGAGTGCATAAAACAACAAGTGTCACCAATTGGGTCAATGTATCCCGCTGGGCCTGATTACAATATGATCACTTCATGCCCAGATTCATACAACGATCGAGTAATAATACAGCACTGTGAAAATCCTAACTTAGACGAGCTAGACATATTTGATTACACCCCTGTGTTTTTTCCGCCACAGAACAAAACATATAGGAACATGTTTTGTGTTAAATGCCATGGTCACTCACAGGTACCTGTTACCTTTTGGTTACCAATTATTCGTTGTTCAACGCTTTATTACCAACAAATGGAATTTGGCAGCTCAAAACAGATACTTTATTATTTCCTAAAAGGCCAATTAACAAACTGTAACCTAGTGTTTAAGCCACCCGATAACACGTATGCTAAACAATGCACATTAGTAAATGTGGAAACGTGCCCTAACAGCAATAACAACACACTTTTGCAAGACATATGCAGGTCTTACTACCTTCCCGTTGACAAAAAGTACAGGGGTAAAATTACCTATAAAAATATTGCCTGCTACTATTGCAATCAAAATGAAGTATATTCAGAAAAATGTTATAACTTTTACACAACAATACCTACCTACGAATTGTTCGTTGATCCATCATTCTTTGGTTTGCCAACTGACATCTCTAGTACAGGACTGGCGGACACTATTGACCTCAAAACCAGTGGTACGTGTGAACAAGGATTAACATGGGATGTGCATAAGGTAAGTTTATTAACTGGCCTGGACCAATGGGGGAAAGGGGAAAAAAATGGCAAACAGCATGCAAATATTTGCGACTGTGTCTAACTATGATCTGATATGTTTCAAGCTGTAGCATAAGATAAAATAATACCTATACTGAATTTTTAAGTATGTTTGTTAATGTTTTCGCCCACATCGAAATCTAGTCTGCTTTGTATTTAAAACAATGCCATTGCAAATATATATCAAAGTAACTTGTACCGCGACGCTGGCAAATACTTTTGTTTCAATTTGCATTCAAAATGATTATTAGGTTATACGCTTGGTATGCTCGGGTTTATTTGCAGAGGGTTTGAAGAATTGGGAAACCGATTTTTTGTCTAGAAACAAGCAAACCCAAATTGGAACAAGCTCCAACCCAAAAAGTCCCTTTTCATGCAAAAATAACGGATCATTATGATAAATGTCACTTGTGTGTTCCTTTTTACCACATATTGTGCCTCTTAACTCCTTTTCCATAGGCTAATTTTAGATCCAACCTCTTAGAATTAATCTACCAAAAAGGAGCATTAACTAGATAAATGGATTTTTTAGAATTTTGCTATTTGAAACCACTGTGATAGAGCATCTGCTCTTATAGTAGCAAATGCTCTATTTTAACAATGGTTTCACGTCGCGTGTGTTTGTTAGTGTACGCTTTCAATGTCCCGTATTCGATTATCAAGTAATAGCAGCATTTGTTTTATTAGCTCGTCTGTTTTTGGACGAAAACAATACGAGCTGCTGTCGTAACTGCGGCGTCTGTGTTGTCGTCGTTGTCGTCGTCGTCGTTATCGTCCGGAAACGTTAGCGTTGGTTATTGCTTCTTTACTATTCACGCAAATATTATGCAACTTCACACACATGTTTACCACCACAAATGCGTACCAAGGGCAATAACTATGTAAGGATTTCATGCAAAACTATGCCCATTTATGTACTTTGGAAGTAAACATTTTTGTCTGTCATTTTGAAAACGTACCGGCTAGGTCTCTCAAATTTCATATGCGAATCCCTTGTGACAAGGCCTTTCCATCAATGTTACTTTGTTTGACCTGTGCCCTTAACATTTGAACTTTTGCCTAAAGTTGGCTATTGTTTAAAAACTATTCAAGCAAATCTATTCAAACTAAACACGCTTGTTCACCTTCATAAGGGGTTCAAAAACAGTTCTGAAAGGTTTGATTTTACAAACGTATGCCACTTTTTTGACTCAAACGAACAGACTAGTGTTGGTATCCGCCTGCTGTGCTCTTGTTATTCTAACAATGACAACAATAATTATTGGATAGTTTTCCTTTTTATAACGGCTGCGTTTCAAAATGTTCTAAGCCATCCGTCTCTACTCCATTCAAATTGATGCCGTTCAAAATTGTATTTTCCAAGAATGAGACAAAAATTCGATCTGCTTAGATGTTAGTTACTACGTTAGAATAAGCTGATATGATTTATATCGAATCATACTTATTCAATTAACTGTTCTTTAGTGGACTCATATACGTAAATGGGAGAGTATGATGATTGATATTCAATATCCTTTTTTTATTTTTTACAGAACATCTGCAGACAAATCTTTTGTCCCAAGAACATGTTTTTCACAGCTGGAAGTTGCAGACCCCTATTTACGGAGGTTACATCTGTATCGTATGGGGTAAAGTTGCTTGTTGTTGTCCCTGATAAAGTAAGAGCGAGGCACTCTCGTAGAAAACTCGCCCAACTAATAGAGGAGACTGTGAGAGGATTTCTAACAAATGAGCTTCAATTGAACCATACAAACATTGGACTGTTTGATTATGATAATGGATGTTTTTTGCTCTACGTTGAATTCATTTATGACAGCGGACAAGGATATTTCCCAAAGGCATTGGCAGTAGTGAAACATCTTATCGGGCAACATTCTAAACAAATAACAAACATAGGAAATATATCTTTCATACTGAAAATGTTCCCAGGTTTAGCAAACCGGGTACCTAGAAAAGGTCGCATGCGTCATCCAGTAACACTAGCGATGCTAAAAGCGTATAAACAGTTAGATCCTATGCCTTTCGAACACAATGTGCAAATGCCCATTTCAGAAGCTAACTTCTGTAACAGATTTCAGGTAAATATTAGCACGGTCAACTTCAGACAGCATCAATATTTAACTGTCCAAGGGTCAACGCGGAAGATTGCATGGGAAGACGTTGAGTTTGATTTTAATCGCACATCTTTTCTTCTTTGTATTGATCATATCTACCAAATTATCAAGGCGATTTTATTCATCCATTGCACGCCGATCGAGATAACCACGGAGATTTGGTTAAACCAGCAGAAGTCGAACCATACAATTTTCCTGAAGCAAAGACCATTTCGGAAAGCAGATCAGACTTTGATAAAGGTTTGTTTGCCACATGGACAATGTTTAACTTTCTAATAGTCATTCTGATTGTTAGAAGATCGTGCAAACGGTTTAATGGTTCCAACAATTAAACTACTGTCCAATGTTATTCAGATAAATACAAACTAAATTTTCTGGGAGTTAACTTTCAAATCGGTGGATAATTCTTGACTCTTTGCAAATTGTCTAGATCCCGATCTGTGCCAGATGATCTGGCTGCTAATCTGGACTAACCCGGATAGCATTATCGTGGGTAATGTCCAAATTTGGAGAAACCATTTCGCACCTAAAGTACCTGTATGTACAATCATAATTGGAGCGTATGAGGTGTGTCCACGTGGGGCTAGATCTTGAGATATGCTAGTAATGTTAATTTCCCCATCTAGGTAATGATAAATTATATATTTACTTCTCAGTTCTCAGATCCCTAACAAACGAACACCACAATTCCTAGTCCCTGGTTGCGGTATGGTCGGAAAAGAGATGTTTTCGTAGAATATTTGTTTGTTAGTGATGATTTACGTCCATTTCTGCTCACTATGTGCTAATTTGAAGCCCAAGAGAGAGGGGAGAGGATACAGAGAAGCCCGGGCGCAATGCCCTACTCTTATTATCGACTGAGTTTCTCTGGTTCTTTAAGATGCCCAGTGGAAAAGCACTGATACATCGGACCTCGGTTTATAGTCTCGTTCGAATATAACCCGCGGGTCTGCGTTTGCCTGCGTCTAGTATATTTACCAAAGGTCTAGATAAGATATGTAAATTAAACATTTCCAAGAATAGCTCCTTTATTTCTCAACCAAATCCTATACTGTAACCACTCTTTCGAATAGTCCCTTCGAGTTGGTAGAAACATGACGATGTTAGTATTTTGGTACGCACCTTTATGTGTAGCTCCGGTTTACCTTCTTTTTCAGTCAGGCTGAAAATGTTCAATGAATACGTGTCTTTTGTTCAATTAATTCTAAAGTAGAACCTGTCTTGAGCGACCATTTTAAAAAAGCTCTAGTTGTGCATCTTTAAGACTGGCTTAATACAGCTTAATACAGATCAAAATAATGATGCAGAATGTTCCTGTGGGGAATTAATTTTGCCCAGTATTAAGCAACCGCCTGCTTTTAAAGATTCCTGTGTCCAATCAATAAAATGTCGCTTAAGACAGACACTGCTGTATTATTAATTTTTGTTTTCCTTTCTACAGTTGATAAATAGACCAGAGCAGCAGGTAAACGTGCGAACTCAAATACTAAAATCGTCATTTCTCCACCAAACTCTACGTTCTGACCACTCTCTCTGAGACGATCCTAAAGAGTAGTAACAGCATATGGTTTGATGGAGAAATAATACCAATATAATGTTGTTATACAGATACATGTACTTCCGCCAGCGCGACAGGAAGCAAATCTTCAGTTGACTTAATTTTATGTTTTAACCCTGTCAAAACACTAAAGGATTTTGAAGGACAAACAGTGCAGACTCTGATCATATGGCTCCCAAAGGAGCCCTCTGATCTGGGTATACACTGTTGGCAAACGACAGTCAGCTCGTTTCCAGCATTAAAAGGGTTAACTTTTATTTGTCTTTCGTATGTTGATAATTAGACACATGGAAAATGGTCTTCATGTTCTGTACACATGGTCTCTATCTCTTGGTTTCGTTCACAGAGAATCAGAGAAGATGTGTAAATTTAAAACACTCAAGAATAACTCTTTATTTCTCCAACAACCCCTATACTGTGACCACTTGTTAGAATCGTCTCGAAGAGACGATTCTAAAGAGTGGTCACGGTATGGGTTTTAATGGAGAAACTATGGTTGCATTGCTTGGGTACGCACCGTTATTTACAAATGATAAAGTTTCGTCCAAAGTATACGATAAAAGAGAAGATTTTAATTTTAAAATTGTTAATTATCCTTTTCTAGATGGGGATGTGCCACGTTCTACATCTTATGGTGTTTATATTTCTCAACTTATTAGGTTTGCCCGAGCCTGTTCTTTGCTTGAAGATTTTAACAGACGTAATTTAGTTATAACTGATAAACTTCTTAAGCAAGGTTACAGATATCACAAACTTCGGAAAACCTTTTCTAAATTTTATTATCGAAATTTACCTCTCATTAGTAAATATAATTGCAATCTACGGACGTTGCTGTGACAAGGCATTTCTCAACCAGAATTTTATGGGGATGTTATCTACAAACTTAGGAAAATTCGGGGTCATATCCATTTTCATGATTTGTTTATAAAACGCATTAAAAAATTTAAAAAGAAAGGTTATGATCCTATTATATTGCAACACACTGCATGTTTGGTTATCGACCCTTTTACAGTCGGTAGCTACGCTTTCCTCTTTGCTTGCGCGATGACAGGCCGAGGGTAGTACTCTATGATGGTATACTCTTAAACTTGGATACAGGAGGAGCTTACCAGACTCATGTATTATTTTTCCCTGTCGTGCCCTTAACGGCTTACCTGCAGGTGCTCTGACTTCAGCAAAGCCATTGAGTACATATTTGACGGATTGTCACAGTTATTATGCTATGTTTTACATGTTGTCCTGTGTTCACCGTCGTCTATGTTGTGGGTAAGTCCAGCGGGGATACCTTTATTTACAATATTTGTAAAGCTAGGGTGACTTTGAGAGAAGTGTGAGATTAGGACGTCACACCATTCCTTTTGTTTGCCTTGCGTCTTTTTGCTTGTGGTTTGTTCATGTTGTGGAACGTTTGTCCCTGTTTCGTGTGTGTCTTTTGGTGTTTTCTGTGTTCATTTCGTATGTGTGAGTGCGTGTGCGTTTGGGTGTGTGGTTGTGTGTGTGTGTGTGTCATGCTGTCTATCGGTGTTTTGGTGGTGGTTGCGTCTTGCATGTGGCTTTGCCTGCTTGACTTTACTACTTTTCCATTCAAGAACCTGGTTTCATAAGAAAGTCGTTATCTGGAGGGTTATTGCAGATGAAGGTTTCAAGCCACTATTGGTAATCGTGCAAGGGGTTCATAACAATGGATCAGAAGAGCATATAGAAAAACATATGTTTAGGTCCTACTTTAACACACTTGATATGTAATTTGTTCATTTCTCGGCGTTTGCTTTATGTATTTCTGTATTATATATTGTTTTGTAATTTGTTTTTACTGATTGTACCAAACATACAACAAAAATACAGCATGTTGTTTGTTTGTTTTCTTTTTGTTTATTCAAAGCGTGGAGTTCGGGTAAGGGGTTTGTGTATACGCCAGAAATAGCAAGTATACAAAGAAACATATTCTGGTCACCTCGACATAAATGAATTGACACAATTATATATATAAAGCTCTAGAATGTTCAATATTTGCTTGATTTCATTTTTGCTTCCAGATTTGCTTTCAGATTTGAAGAAACAACTCGTTCAACAAATGTGTTTGTTTTGAGAACATAGTTTGGTGTGTTTGGGTGTGTGGTTGTGTGTGTCATGCTGTCTATCGGTGTTTTGGTGGTGGTTGCGTCTTGCATGTGGCTTTGCCTGCTTGACTTTACTACTTTTCCATTCAAGAACCTGGTTTCATAAGAAAGTCGTTATCTGGAGGGTTATTGCAGATGAAGTTTTCAAACCACTATTGGTAATCGTGCAAAGGGTTCATAACAATGGATCAGAAGAGCATATAGAAAAACATATGTTTAGGTTCTACTTTAACACACTTGATATGTAATTTGTTCATTTCTCGGCGTTTGCTTTATGTATTTCTGTATTATATATTGTTTTGTAATTTGTTTTTACTGATTGTACCAAACATACAACAAAAATACAGCATGTTGTTTGTTTGTTTTCTTTTTGTTTATTCAAAGCGTGGAGTTCGGGTAAGGGGTTTGTGTATACGCCAGAAATAGCAAGTATACAAAGAAACATATTCTGGTCACCTCGACATAAATGAATTGACACAATTATATATATAAAGCTCTAGAATGTTCAATATTTGCTTGATTTCATTTTTGCTTCCAGATTTGCTTTCAGATTTGAAGAAACAACTCGTTCAACAAATGTGTTTGTTTTGAGAACATAGTTTGGTGTGTTTGGGTGTGTGGTTGTGTGTGTCATGCTGTCTATCGGTGTTTTGGTGGTGGTTGCGTCTTGCATGTGGCTTTGCCTGCTTGACTTTACTACTTTTCCATTCAAGAACCTGGTTTCATAAGAAAGTCGTTATCTGGAGGGTTATTGCAGATGAAGGTTTCAAACCACTATTGGTAATCGTGCAAAGGGTTCATAACAATGGATCAGAAGAGCATATAGAAAAACATATGTTTAGGTTCTACTTTAACACACTTGATATGTAATTTGTTCATTTCTCGGCGTTTGCTTTATGTATTTCTGTATTATATATTGTTTTGTAATTTGTTTTTACTGATTGTACCAAACATAAAACAAAAATACAGCATGTTGTTTGTTTGTTTTCTTTTTGTTTATTCAAAGCGTGGAGTTCGGGTAAGGGGTTTGTGTATACGCCAGAAATAGCAAGTATACAAAGAAACATATTCTGGTCACCTCGACATAAATGAATTGACACAATTATATATATAAAGCTCTAGAATGTTCAATATTTGCTTGATTTCATTTTTGCTTCCAGATTTGCTTTCAGATTTGAAGAAACAACTCGTTCAACAAATGTGTTTGTTTTGAGAACATAGTTTGGTCTAAAGTCTATTTATTTTTCGATTTAAGTACTAGCAGAGGTTCAGAAAATATGCATGAAATAAAAAAAAACATTTTAAAAAATAACTCCATTATTTCTCCGCCAAACCCTGTATTGTGACCATTCTTTAGAATCGTCTCTTCGATACGATTTTAAAAATTGGTCACAATATAGGGTTTGTTGGAGAAATGGCGAATTTGCTACATGTATATGAGTACACATATGTGTCTGTTACGTTGTTGTCTGTTAGTAGTTAAATGTGCTCAGTGTGTCAAATAGGCTCTTACCTTCACCCAGGAACATTATAATGAAACTCTTTCAAGGACTTTAAACACTTTCCCTTTAATAATTCAGGTAAGAAATTATAGCATCATTATAATGCATTAGCCGATGTTTATAATGACATAAGTACAAACGAGTTTGTAGTAACTGTAGAGTCAGATCTATTATAATTCCATAAGCCAACAGAGCACATCCAGGTCAGATGGTTCCTTCATGATCTGGGTCTAACCTGTTTGCAAAGGCCTGCAAAAAGGTATTTATATGAGAAAAATGTTACTTTAATCCTTGTTCTGTGAAAGACTCTTCCATTTCGTTCGTGTTTGTGTGCGTGTCGCAGCTGCATTCTTTTATTATATACCAAACAATGGTTTACATAGATTTCTGTTATATAAGTTGCATGTTTGACATCGTCACTTGTTATTATTGTGCCTTAAGAATTTTGTATTTAGATTTCATATATATATATATATATATATATATATATATATATATATATATATATATATATATATATATATATATATATATATATATATAATAAACATAATAATTAAATTATAATCAAATTAAAAATGGTTTGAAATGCGATTGAAAACCCGCTCTTCGAACTCGTTGTTTTATTTAACCATTTACTACATAACGATGCATTTGCAAACGAAGTAGACACAGATCCTATATGAACCGTCTGATCAGGGTCTGCTCTGTTTGCTTATGGTATAATATAGATATGCTACTACAAATATTTCTGAGTCCATCTGCTATTATAACAACTAACCTAACTTATTTTCATGATGGCATTATTTCCTACATGAATATTCATGAAGTAAAGGGTTAATCAGATGACCCAATCGAATGACATATTTTAATATCAAATAAAGAAATTGATATTTCCCTATACGCCCTTGTGTTGTCAGATGTCCAGATAAGATGCGTCAATTTAAACATTTTCAAGAATAATTCCTTTATTTCTCCAATAAACGCTATACTGTGACCACTCTTTAGAATCGTTTCGAAGAGAAGATTTTAAAGAGTGGTCACAGTACAGGGTTAAGCAACGAAAGTACCATTTTTGAATTTGGCTACGAACCTTTATCCATAGCTCTATTTGTTTTTATTAACACATTTCGCGACTTAGGTGTTCACCATAGGATAAAGTGCAACTTTTACACTGTTATAAAAAACGATCAGTTCTCAGTATTTTCTACACATTTAGGCAATTTCGTGATGATATTTGTGAACAGTTTGGACGAGCATGTGTAACAGGTAATTGTACACCACGTCAGGAACCAAACTCATTACCTTCTGATTGTGGTGTATAAAGCAGAAACTGGGGTAAACGCCAGTGTCTTTACTTAGAGCTCAAAGGCACGTTGTTCATCACATGACTCGCTGGGAGAATATGCAGTAGACGAATATACAAACTGGTTCAATGTTTTAAAAACGCGCTGATTCAGCTTGAGTCTGTGTTCATCCGGAGGCATATGATTGGTGAGCTCAAAATCTGACCAATCATTTGATTGAGAATTAACTCGGACTTTATTATTATTAGTAGTAGTAGTAGTAGTAGTAGTATTAGTAGTAGTATAAATTCTGAAGGGAGGTGATCCCCTGAGAGCAGAAATTGCAACAAAAAATAGAGAAAATTGCAGACTCGGTTTTATTGAGTCTGTTCATGAACAGTAATTGAAAGTGCAACACTGCTCACGCCCCCTAGCATCGGCTTAAGCGGTATTCAATTTTCAGAACAAGAAGTACCGAAATTCGGGATCTCAAAGGATCAGAATGTATAACAAGACTGAGAATGAAGTACGGGGCGACGTTTACGGCCGCCACACAAGCACTTAACACCTGCTGTTGTGAAGATTATAAATTCTGAAGGGAGGTGATCCCCTGAGAGTAGAAATTGCAACACAAAAAGAGAAAATTGCAGACTCGGTTTTATTGAGTCTGTTAATGAACAGTAATTGAAAGTGCAACACTGCTCACGCCCCCTAGCACCGGCTTAAGCGGTATTCAATTTTCAGAACAAGAAGTACTGAAATTCGTGATCTCAAAAGGATCAGAAGGTATAACAACACTGAGAATGAAGTACGGGGCAACGTTTTACGGCCGCCACACAAGCACCTAACACCTGCTGCTGTGAAGATACCATATTCATATAGTACTGTTTTCATAATACGTTCAAACGTGCTTAAAAACATGCAACATCTATATGGGCTTAAAATATTCATCATCCATAAATCTTTAAAAAAGAAATGAGTTTTAAGATAAGAGCTCTTTTAAAAGACTTTGAGAGAAGTGTGACTTTGAGAGAAGTGTGAGGTTAGGACGTCCGTAAACCGGTTTAAACCCCAGTGGTGTTTTTGCTACTGACCGTGCCAAAACGGTACTCTCTTTGTCATCCTTCCTTTTGTTTGCCTTTCGTCTTTGTGCCTGTGATTTTGTTCATGTGTGGAGTGTTAGTTTCTGGTTTTGTGTGTGTATGTTGGTGTTTTCTGTGTTCATCTCGTGTGTGAGTGTGCGTTTGGGTGTGTGGTTATGTGTGTGTATGTGTGTCATGCTGTCTATCGGTGTTTTGGCGGTGGTTGCGTCTTGTATGTGGCTTTGCCTGCTTGACTTTACTACTTTTCCATGTATTGAATATGTTCATGAACAGTTAATAAAAGTGCAACAATACTCTTGCCTCTAGCACCGGCTTAAGCGGTATTCATTTTTCAAATCTAGCAGCATTGAAACTGAAGATCCCGAAGGACCAGAAAATATAACAACACTGAGAATGAAGTACGGGCGAATGGTTACAGTAGCCAAACGAGCGCTTAACACCTGCTGTTGTGAAACACATAAATTCTGAAAGTATGAAATCCTTCGAAAGCAAAAGTAGCCATGTGAAAAGAGAATATTTCAGACTAGGTTTACGGGTTTAAAATACATATTTAGCAAATGTCTTTGTAAGCTTTGCAAGCAAAACTGTTTCAATATATAATAAAGGAAGTGTTCATTTGTTTTCCATACGCACTATAAGCGACAAAACAGGATCAAACCTACTTGCAAAAGGTTTGCGTATTTATTGTGACAAATGAAACTAAAACATTCATTATTTTTATATACAATTCGATGAGAAAATTATATTATATAGACACTTGTCTACATAATCTCACTACAACAGTCATACAAATAAGCGCATTTGCAAACAGTGCATACCAAGATCAAACGGTTGCTCCTATAGGAGCCGTCCGGCCATATCTGGGTCCATGCTAATAAAACTTTTAGTTGAGTCTGAGTACGTTCTCAAGCTTTTGATTGGTCGGATTTGAGCCTCTGGCTCAAAGCTGACCAATCAAAAGCTTGAGAACTCAAATCTGACCAATCAAAAGCTTGAGAACGAAACTCAGACTCAACTAAAAGCTTTATAAGCATGGACCCAGTTCTTTGCTTATTAAATTATATTTTATCTAACTTTACAGTTTCTACCAATACCAAACAATTATGTATACATATGCACTCATTAAAACTAAACTAATAAATATCTACCATATCCTACTTGAATATTCAACAGGGGAAATGTAACAGATAAAGGTGCGATCCAAAATACCAAAATCGTCATATCTCCACCAAAGCCTATACTGTGACTGCTCTTTAGAATCACCTCTTCATGACGATTCTTAAGTGTGTTCACGGTATAGGGTTTGGTGGACAAATAAAAGTAATTGCATGTGTACTCTTTAAAATTAATTTACGCATTTTATGTGGACTTCGGAAAAGGATAATGAATAATCACAAATTTATTACGTCTGTACACGGTCACGTTCTATTGTCATCATTGACCCTTTTGCTCCCAAGATCCCATGTATGGGATTCAGGCAAACAGTGTAGACTCTGATCAAACGCCGCTTAATCCGGCGTCTGATCAGAGTCTACATCGTTTGCTGATAGGAATTTCAATATAAAACAAAATCAAAATGAACATTTTAATCAGGCACCCCTTAGGTACAAACTGGACTAATCCAATATATAATCATGGAAGAGTCCACTGGGAGCAAATGGGTTAATACTGTTTCACAATGTTCATTCCCCATAGTGTTACTTCACTCAGACATTACGACTGTAGCCTGGTGACACCTTTTTTCAATTTTCTCTTCCAGTTAAACATATGAATGTTTGAAACCACTGTAATAGAAATTGCAAACAGAGGGGGTTCTCGGTTCACTCTTTACAGGGTCTACAATGTTTGTCCTTCAAAATCCACTTGCAAATTTAAGTACTTAATATTTAATAGATTCTGAAATAAAGCATTGATGGATCAATCCAGTTTGAATAAACAGCATTTAAAGAATTAATGAAACTAGACTCCGGTCATAAGTTCACAGTGTGTATTTTATATGCGTGATTATGTTGTTATTTGGTTACATCATTCTCGGAGGCAGGGCGATGCAATGGGCTGTAAGGCATAGTCAAAAGTAAACGGTGGACTAGTTAATTTCACGAAGCAAGCATAGACATGATGATGTTTGTAAACGGTAGTACTTTCGTTATGATATTCGGTTTTCTCGCAGGGATAACTCCAAGTCAGTCAAATTCAACACCTAACAGTTCGAAAACTTTGTCTGGAAACTATAGAGCAGAGGAATTAAACTCAACCGGCCAAGTCGAAGAACGTGAAGGAGGGAGAAATGAAAACCACGTAATGGTCAATTCAATAACAACTCCGTTGCCGTGGCCGAATTCAAGTGGAAATGAAACAAACATCATGCTGCGAATTGATGACAACAGCACTCGTGCTGAAAGCATACATACGGACAGAGAGATGAATAGCACTAAATTAAATATGCTGGCATATTTTATGACTCTTCAAGCGGAAGCATGCCAATATGTATCTCTCTGTACCTTGCGAAATAAAACTTCGTTCTTCGCTTTAAAGACCAGATCGGCTCAAAGAGAATGCTGTCACTACTGTTCGTGTGAAACCACGTGCATTTTGGAAAACAACTGTTGTCCGGATTACGGACTTTCACAAATACTTGGAAACGTGACATTTGAAAGCGTAGAAGTTCTAATTGATAATATTGAATTAAATGACGACATTATTACAGACACATTCGACACAGTAGACTTAGAAGAAAGAAGTGACGTTGAGTGCAGAAGACAACAGGTCTTACCTAATTTGTCAACATATCCAGCGGGACCGGATTACAGAGTAGTCACCTCATGTCCTGATTCATACAACGATAGGGAAATAATACAAAAATGTGAGCATCCTGAATTAAAGGAGCTAGACATATTTGAGTATGTACCTGTTTACTCCCAGTCGCATAATAAAACATACAAGAACATATTCTGTCTTCAATGTCACGGCCACTCTCTGCCACGTGTGTTCTGGTTACCCGTTATTCGATGTTCAATGTATATGTATTATCAAAGGCATTTTAGAAGCCCAAAACAGTTGCTTCACTACTTCCTAAACGGTAAAGGCTCGAACTGTAGCTTAGTATTTAAACCACCTGAAAACACGTATGCACAAAAATGTACATTAGTAAATGTGGCATCGTGCTCTAAAAGAAATAAAAACAAACTTCTGCAAGACGCATGCAGGACTTACAACCTTCCTGTGGACAAAACGTACAGGGGCCGTGACACCTATCGGAATATTGCCTGCTACTATTGCAATCGAAATGAAACATATACAGAAAAATGTTTGAACTTTTACCAAGAAACACCTACCTACGAATTGTACGTAGATCCCGCATTCTTTGGTTTACACGCTGATAGCTCCGACATTGGACTGGTGAACACAACTGATCTAAGAACCAGTGGAAAGTGTGAGTCAGGCTTAGCATGGGATAATAGAAAAGTAAGTTTATGTTAAGTCTTATCCTGCTTTGAAAACAATACCACCGATTCAACCAATCCTCGCGTCTGGCAAATACAAATCAAATAACAAATAGTGTGATAAAGTTTACACTGTTCGAGATTGGGGGACGAGGCGCTAGCCAACATACTGCAGAGGTCCAGATAAGATAATTACAATTACAATAAAACACTTTCAAGAATAACTTCTTTTTTCTTCCAACAAACCTTGTGTTGTGACCACTTGTTATAATAGTTTCTTCGAGACGATTCTAAAGAGTGGTCACAACATAGGATTTTGTAGCGAAATGACGATTTTAGTATTTGAGTACGCAACTTGCAAATTGTACAACTCCATTGCAGTCGCAGGGTCTAATAAGGCAGTACAATGTTGTAGCTGCTGCTCGTTGGCGCTTTATATCATATGTACGATATTTAACGCATTTACAACAGAGTAGACCAAGATAAGACGGCACCTGTATGGCCTATCTGATCGGGATCTTCTCTGCTTTCTAATGGGATGATATGGATTTAAGCCTAAATTTTCTTTCATGGCCAAAACTTACTGTGTTCACATATGCCATTATAAAAAACCAGCTAATCAATATTCATGATTACTTATACATGAATATTTATGAAGTTAAAGGATTAACAAAAGCAGCATATCCTAACTAGTCAATATCAGGTTTGGGTTTTCTATATGTTGCACCATTCCACTTTTGAATTGCATTAGGCTATCACCTGCCTTACAGATCCATCATTAGACCTTTTCTGATGGCTGCTTAAACATTTCCCTTGTGTTAGCGCATTTTGACGCATTTGTAAACAGAGTAGATCCAGATCAGACGGCTCCTATAGGAGCCGTCTGATCAGGGTCTGCTCTGTTTGCTTATTGTGTAATATAGATCTGATTCTACAGCTTCTGCCGGAGCCAAAATGTCCTGTGTTCTTATGCCATTATAAAAATTATTATTATTTATATTAATGACGTCATTATTTCTTACATGAATATTCATCAGGGAAATGGTTCATGTAGGTTCTACTATAGTCACATCCATGGTTGAGAGAGGCGATACTGTATAATTCTGGCAGATCTCTTTGCAAACAGTTGGAATTCTGTCGAAAAGACAGGTTACTCTGCGTCTTAAATTCAAACATTCAAGTCGTTTAACATTTTAACTTATTATGAAGAATAAAAATGGAATGGTCTACATATATGTAGAAGATTAAAACCTTCATCGATTTGTCCGTATACAGTGTTATTATCCACCTTTACAGAATAGCTGCAGACAAGTTTTCTGTCCTAAGAACATGTTTTCCTCAGCCGGGATTTGCAGACCTCTGTATGAACAGATCGATTCCGTGTCGTATGTAGTGAAGTTGCTTGTTGTCGTACCTGACAACGTGAGAGGGGAACACTCGACCAGAACACTCGTCCAAAACATTGAAGACAGGATGACAAAACTTCTTAAATTTCAACTCCGTTTGCAACATGTAAACATTGGACTGTTTGGGTACAAGAACAACAATTTTCTGCTCTTCATTACATTCTGGTACGATCACGGACAAGGTAACTACCAAAAGGCTTTGGAAGTAGTATCACGCCTTGTTAAGAAGCATTCTCGACAAATCATTCCGTACATTAAAAGAAATATATCATTCACAATGAGACTATTCTCCGGTCTGGCAACTTCTGTATATGGATCAAGCAGTATACTCAATCCGGCAACGCAAACTACATATAAAGCGTATAAAGAGTTGGAGTCTGTTCCGTTTGATTTCAGAGTTGAAATACCCATTTCGGAATCTAGCTTCTGTCACAGATTTCAAGTCAATTTGAGCGACATCAACGACTTTCGCACATACATTACTGTCGGCAACTCAAGCTACAAGATTTCATTAGACGACATCGATTATGATTCTATTCTAAGGTCTGTTTATGTTTGTCTTCGACATAACTACCAGACTAATCCATCAGACTTGATTAAACCATTGCCAGGCGGTCTTGATAATAAACTCGACTTGATTAAACCAGCCGAAGTTGACCTTAACCATTATCAAGATCAACAGGTCACAACAGACAGCATATCTGCGTTTGAAAAAGGAATGGTCGTTCTTGGAACAATGGTTGCCCTTTTGGTAGTCATTCTAATCTTGAGAAAATCGTGTAAAATGTTAAATGGTCTCAACAACTGAATTACAGCTCGACTTCGATATCTCGAACTCGGATAACTCAAACTTCGGGTAACTTGACGTATATGTTAGATCTTTCCAAAATTTACACTACAGAATTGTTATAAAATGTATCATTACGCAACTCATGTGACAGCTTAATGCAGGTCGAAAAGAATGCTGAAAGACCTGCTGAAAGACTTTAGACCTGCATGAAGCTGTTAACTTGAGAAAATGTCCAGATTAGAAATCAGATGACTTGAACGTCTGTTGTCTCGAATGAATTAGTATGGTCCCTTGAAGTTCGAGATATCGAAATTCAACTCTAATGTCTATGTATGATTCAGAAAAGTCAGAACTGTCGTGTTGAGATATTAATTATTTCCCCATGAATATGTATGTACGACCCTTCTCTTGCTATTCTCCACCAAACCATGTAGTGTGACCACTCTTTAGAATAGTCTAGAAGAAGAGACGATTATAAAGAGTGATCACAGTACTGGGTTTGGTAGAGAAATGATGATTTTAGTATTTGAGTTCTCACATTCATCTGTAGCTCTGTCAGACGCTCTCTGTTGAATATTCGTATAGAATATGACATAAAATATATTTATTAGCTGAGTTTAATGATGACATTTGTATGCAGGATGTTTTGGAATTGGAAGAAACTGTAAAGTCAGATCATATATAATTTCATAAGCAAACAACATAATAACTGTTTGATCTAGGTCTACTCTGGGTGTAAAGACGTGTTTATGTGAGGGGAATGACTGTAGACAAGTTTCATAGATAGCATATCATATTCTCACAGAATCTCATATGAAAAATAAGGAATGTTTACTTTTATTTTTCACAAGAAAGACGCATAACTTTTGCAAAAGTGATCCTGTTTTTCACTTATAATGCCTACGGAAAAGAAATGAAGAAACTCTTTTATTATACATAAACACTTGAATTGTTCTGATCTAATATTTCGACCACTAAGGGCCTTTTTCAAAGATTATCATGTCAAAATACACGTCACATTTTTGTTACATGCATTCAGCCATAAAATCAAAGAGAATAATATGATAATCTTTGAAAAAGGTTTTTTATTATATATTTAAACCATTTTGTTTGATGAGCTTACAAAGACAATATGCCAAATATGTAGTTTAAACTCGTAAACTCGAGTCTGCAATATTCTTTTTATCAAATTGCTACTTTTTCTTGCCAAGGATCTCATACTTTCTGAATTATGTACTCCACAACAACATGTGTTAAGTGCTCGTGTGGTGACCGTAACAAAAGTACAAAAATGAGTCATGCAGGAAACACCACATACAG
This sequence comes from Azorinus chamasolen, assembly GCA_963576725.1. Taxonomy (NCBI): domain Eukaryota; kingdom Metazoa; phylum Mollusca; class Bivalvia; order Cardiida; family Solecurtidae; genus Azorinus; species Azorinus chamasolen. The sequence goes on from OY755242.1 coordinate 78,565,362, forward strand.
AACAAACACTCGCACCGTACTCAATTCTCAGTGTTGTAACTACAGTAGTAAGTAGCTGTCTAAGCTATGCTAATTAAACTCGTAACTACAGTAGATAGTAACTGTCTAAGCTATGCTAATTAAACTGGTAGCTACAGTAGTAAGTAATTGTCTAAGCTATGTTAATTAAACCCGTAACTACAGTAGTAAGTAGTAAGTAGCTGTCTAAGCTATGCTAATTAAACCCGTAACTACAGTAGTAAGTAGCTGTCTAAGCTATGCTAATTAAACTCGTAACTACAGTAGTAAGTAGCTGTCTAAGCTATGCTAATTAAACTCGTAACTACAGTAGTAAGTAACTGTCTAAGCTATGCTAATTAAACTGGTAACTATATTTGTTGTAGATAGCATGTTTAAACGTATTTGGTCATCTGTTTGCTAAGCTAGTATTTATAGCTCGTAGTGTTCGTACGTGTTGTACATGATTGAACATAACAAAATAAAATTAGAATAATAATCACTGTATAGTGTTGATTGTCTGTTTAACAAATTTGTTATCCAACATGTTTAACCCTTACAGTGCGGGAAATTAGTCATTTGTGTCCTTTGCAAACAGTGTAGATCCAGATGAGAGGGCTCCCTCTCATCAGGGTCTGCACTGTTTGTCATGTTACACTTTTATTTAGAACAATCCCTAAATACTCACCGTAAGCTTGACCTGTTTGAAATTTGGAATAGTCCATTTGAAAATGCAGCATAGAAAGGGTTAACCATGTCACTTCACTCTTCATGCCAACCGCTGGTTCTGTGTCTAAGGTTTATCCCTCTATACTTTGATTTTAATTATCTTCATTTTACTGAAATGTTGTAACAAAATTGAGTAAAAGACGACAATTAGAATGTTGGCACCGAATGGGTTGATGGGCACTCTATAAATAGCGGAAGACAGAGACAGCTAAACCTCTTCACAGAGGTCCAGATAAAATGAGTAAAATTTAAATATTTTATTATACACTATGTCTCCACCAAACCCTATGTTGTCACAACATAAGGTTTGATGGGGAAATGACGTTTTCTGTATTTCAGTACGCACCTTTATATGTAGCTCTGTAGTCTTCAGTTTATCTCAGCCGCTGTTATTAAGCATTCTGCCTTAGTTTATTCTCAAACATTAGATTGGTCAGAGGATTAGTTGAACTCCAAATTGTACCATTGAAATACTTGAGAACGAAATCAGATTCAAACTAAGAAATATTCTTGCTACCACGGGACATCGCTTGAATGCACTATTCAGCACATTTTCAGAGTCAACTTTCGGGAACATATTAAAACATGTTTGTGGGTCTCAATCTAATTTTTTGTCAGAGATTTTACCTTTTCCCTGTTCTATGTTGTTTTCAAAATTTCAATACCTTCTGAATATTAATGGGAACATTTGTAACAACAAATTATGGCAGGTGGAACTTTGTATAGTTCGATTTCGAGTGCTGAGTCGTGACAGCACTTTTCTATTTATAGAAGTTGCAACCATTCTAATTTATGAGTAAGTGGACAATGGTTGTCACAAGAAGCTCGTAGTAATCGTGCAGTATTAGTATATACACAGTAAAACCTCTCTAAACGGTCACTAAATTACATCAAGTATTTGTGTTAAAGGTAGGTGGCTGCTTAAAGCAAGGTGAAAGTAAAACAGAACGCTCCTATAGGAGCGTTCTGTTTTACTTTCACCTTGCTTTAAGCAGCTACCTGCCCTAAATACCAATTAATTAACACAATTTAGTGGCCGTTATGGAGAAGTTTTACTGTATTACCACAGGTAACTCCGGAACGAATACATGTGACGCGTTTTACCTCTACGAGTGGACTGGTGCTAAAGGTCACAGCTCACGGGTCAAAATCGAACTACATGTATAGCTATTTTAGAAAGTAACGAAACATAACTGCCGCCTGATCTGTGTCTACTCTATTTGCTAATGCGTGAAAACACGTTTATATGAGGGGAAGGGCTAAATCAATGCTAACTCTCGACCTGTTTGGCGCATTTTGACTAGCAACAACTTTGAGCAAGAAGAAACATCGCATCGAGTAACTCAAAATCTCATCAGGATCCATACTGTTTGACACTCGGTCAAAAGGTTCTCAAAAGCTTGATCGAATCTGAAGTAAGTAAAAAATATCAATTTAAGTTGGCATCAGTTTTGTGGCAGTTTTTACTGCGCACGGGACACGAGTCACTAGTGTCATTTGCAAACAATGTAGACCTAGGTGAGAGGGTTGCAGAGTAGCCCTCTCATCAGGGTCTTCATGGTTTTTCATATTGCAATTTTCTTTGGAAAAATCCCTAACTTTTCATCATAAGCTTAACCTATTTTGATTTTGGGATAGTCCATTTGATAAGTCAGCATTATTAGGGTTAGGGTTAAGAAATAAAACACATATACATCTGAGGCATATGATTGATGAGCTCAAACTCTGGCCAATTATTTGATTGAGAATGAACTCGGACTTAAACTCAGAAGATGGGACTATGTTTCCCACATGTTCGTTTGAGAAATTGAACAATGATACAAAAGAGGGTGCAAAATTTGAACAGGTGTGTAAGAAATGAACAGTGATGTAAATTGAGAATCGCTGCGCATATGTGACAGTTTCTTACTATTGTAGTAACGAGTTTAGTTGGAATATGTGACAGCTACTAACTACTTTAGTTATGAGTTTAGTTGGCATATTTGACAGCTACTAATTACTGTATTTACGACTTTAGGTGACTTATGTGACAGCAGCTACTAACTACTTTAGTCACAAAAAATCTGAAAGTAGGAGGTCCTTCGAAAGCAAAAGTAGCAATGCAAACAGAGAAAATTGCAGACTCAGTTTTATTGAGTCTGTTCATGAGTATTAATTAAAAGTGCAACACTACTCTCTATCGCCGTTAATGCGGTATTCAATTTCCAAATCAAATAACATCGAAACTAATGATCCCGAAGGACCAGAAAGTATAACAACACTGCGAATGAAATACGGGCGACTTTTTACGGCCACCACACAAGCACTAAGCACCTGCTGTTGTGAAGTACATAAATTCTGAAAGTAGGAGATCCTTCGAAAGCAAAAGTAGCAATGCAAATAGAGATAATTGCAGACTTGTTTTTATTGAGTCTGTTCATGAGTTTAATTAACATGTTTTGGATTGCTGCCAACTACTGTAGTTACGCGTTTAATTAGCATAGCTTAGACAGCTACTTACTACTTTAGTTACGAGTTTAATTAACATAGCTTCGACAGCTACTTACTACTTTAGTTACGGGTTTAATTAACATAGCTTAGACAATTACTTACTACTGTAGTTACCAGTTTAATTAGCATAACTTAGACAGTTACTTACTACTGTAGTTACGAGTTTAATTAGCATAGCTTAGACAGCTACTTACTACTGTAGTTACAACACTGAGAATTGAGTACGGTGCGACTTGTTACGGTCGCCACACGAGCACTTAACACATGTTGTTGTGGAGTACATAATTTAGAAAGTATGAGATCCTTGGCAAGAAAAAGTAGCAATTTGATAAAAACAATATTGCAGACTCGAGTTTGCGAGTTTAAACTACATATTTGGCATATTGTCTTTGTAAGCTCATCAAACAAAATGGTTTAAATATATAATAAAAAAACTTTTTCAAAGATTATCATACTGTACTATTCTCTTTGATTTATGGCTGAATGCATGTAACAAAAATGTGATGTGCATTTTGACATGATAATCTTGGAAAAAAAAACTTAGTGGTCGAAATATTAGATCAGAGCAATTCAAGTGTTTATGTATAAAAAAGAGTTTCTTAATTTCTTTTCCGTAGACATTATAAGTGAAAAAACAGGATCACTTTTGCAAAAGTTATGCGTCATTCTTGTGAAAAATAAAAGTAAACATTCCTTATTTTCATATGAGATTCTGTGAGAATATGATATGCTATCTATGAAACTTGTCTACAGTCATTCCCCTCACATAAACACGTCTTTACACCCAGAGTAGACCTAGATCAAACAGTTATTATGTTGTTTGCTTATGGAATTATATATGATCTGACTTTACAGTTTCTTCCAATACCAAAACATCCTGCATACAAATGTCATCATTAAAATCAGCTAATAAATATATTTTATGTCATATTTTATACGAATATTCAACAGAGAGCGTCTGACAGAGCTACAGATGAATGTGAGAACTCAAATACTAAAATCACCATTTCTCTACAAAACCCAGTACTGTGATCACTCTTTATAATCGTCTCTTCTTCTAGACTATTCTAAAGAGTGGTCACACTACATGGTTTGGTGGAGAAATAAAGGAGATATTGTTGAAAATGCTTACGCATCTTATCTGTACCTCTGGACGGAAAAGGATAATGCATAATCACACGTTTTATTACGTAGATGTTGACGACATATTCTACGGTCTACATTAAACCTTTACACCATGAATATGTATGTAAGAAATAATGACGTCATGAATATTAATTAATATTAATTAATCTTTATAATGTATGTATCCATGATCCATGCTTATACAACTTTTTAGTTGAGTCTAAGTTCGTTCTCAAGCTTTTGATTGGTGAGATTTGAGCCAAAGGCTCAAATCTGACCAATCAAAAGCTTGAGAACTAAAATCTAACCAATCAAAAGCTTTATAAGCATGGACCCAGATGAACACAGGAATAGTTGACCTTGGTAGAAACTGTAGAATGATATCCATAGTATTCCATAAACGAAATAGCAGATCCTGATCAGTCATTTCCTACAGGGGCCGTCTGATCTGGGTCTACTCTGTTTACAAAGGCGTAGAAAGGCGGATTTATGGAGTAAATAGTTAACCAACGTGCTTCTTCAATGAGACTTTACGGCTGCAACCTGGTGACACTTTTTTCACTCTTCTCTTCCACTTAACCATGTGAGTGTTTAAAGCGAGTGTACTGGCAATTGCAAACAGTGCAGCCCAAGAACAGAGGGCTCCTAGAAGAGTCTTTTTTACACGGTCTACACTGTTTGTCCTTCAAAGCCCTCGCAATTTTAAGTACTTAATACTCTATATATCCTGTAATTAAACATTGTAATGAAACATTGGTGAGGCACTCCAGTCTGAATAAACAGCATTTAAAGAATTCATGAAACTAGACTCCAGTCATCAGTTCACACTGTGTATTTTGGTTGCGTGGTTACGTAGTTATTTGGTTGCATCGTTCATGGAGGAAGGGCAATATAATGGAATATAAGGCATAGTCAAAAGTAAAGTGTGGACTAGTTAAATTCACTAAGCAAGCATAGACATGATGACGTTTGTAAACGTTTGTCTGTTCGTTATGATGTGTGGATTTCTCACAAGGATAACTTCAAGTCAGTCAAATTCAACACCTAAAAGCTCGAAAACTTTGTCTGGAAACTATAGAGCAGAGGAAATCAATTCCACCGACCAAGTCGAAGAACGCGAAAGAGAGAGAAATGAAAACCATGTAATGGACAATTTAATAACAACTCCGTTGCCGTGGCCGAATCAAAATGTAAATGAATCAATCCTCATCCTGCAAATTGATGACAACAGCACTCGTGCTGAAAACATACATACGGATAGAGAGACGAATAGCACTAAATTAAAGATGCTGGCACATTTTATGAATCTTCAAATGGATGCATGCCAATATGTATCTCTCTGTACCTTACGAAATAATGCTTCTTTCTCCGCTTTAAAAATCAGGTTACATCAAAGAGAATGTTGTCACTATTGTTCGTGTGAAGCCACATGCATTTTAGAAGACAACTGTTGTCCGGATTACAGACTGTCACAAATACTAGGAAACGTGACATTTGAAAGCGTAGAAGCTCTGATTAATAATATTGAATTAAATGATGACATTATTTCAGAAATATTCGACACAGTAGATCCAGAAGAAAAAACACATGTGGAATGCATAAGACAACAGGTCTTACCTAACTTGCCAATATATCCAGCGGGACCGGATTACAGAGTAGTCACCTCATGTCCTGATTCATACAACGATAGGGAAATGATACAAAAATGTGAGCATCCTGAATTAAAGGAGCTAGACATATTTGAGTATGTACCTGTTTACTCTCAATCGCATAATAAAACATACAAGAACATATTTTGTCTTCAATGTCACGGCCACTCTCTGACACGTGTGTTCTGGTTACCGGTTATTCGATGTTCAACGTTTATGTATGATCAAAGGCATTTTAGAAGCCCAAAAGAGTTGCTTCACTACTTCCTAAACGGTAAAGGTTCGAACTGTAACTTAGTATTTAAACCACCTGAAAACACGTATGCACAAAAATGTACATTAGTAAATGTGGCATCGTGCTCTAAAAGAAATAAAAACAAACTTCTGCAAGACGCATGCAGGACTTACAACCTTCCTGTGGACAAAACGTACAGGGGCCGTGACACCTATCGGAATATTGCCTGCTATTATTGCAATCGAAACGAAGCATTTGCAGGAAAATGTTATAACTTTTACCAAGAAACAACTACCTACGAGTTGTACGTTGATCACGCATTCTTTGGTTTGCAATCTAATAGCTCCGATGTTGGACTGGTGAACACAACTGATCTAACAACCAGTGGAAAGTGCGAGCCAGGCTTAGCATGGGATGATAGAAAAGTAAGTTTATTGTTGAATCTTGCCCCTCTCTGTAAACAATGGTGCCCTTCAGTTCGGTGTCTTCTGCAATTTTGACTATTTCCGATTCAACCAATCTTGTGGATACGTGGTGTTTGCTAACTCTCATGCTGTTGCTGGCTGGTGTTCGTTGACGCTTTGCATTATACGAGTGCCATTTAATCCTTTCCCTGCTCTATGTTTAGTTCAAATTTCAATACCTACTGAACAGTCATGGATAAGATTTAATGAAATATGGACAGTGGGTCATTGCAGCCATTTTAGAAACTAAAGAAACAGATCTTTCAAATTCCATTAGCTAACGGGGCAGACTCTGATCGGTTGGCTCCTATAGAGCGGTCCGATCTGGATCTACTCCGTTTCCAAATGCGTGTTATATTAAGGAAAGGATGACACATTTACAACTGAGTCGATCGAGATCAGACGGTATCTGTATTGCCTATCTGGTCAGGGTCTGCTCTGCTTGTCTTATGGGATGATATAGATTTGAGTCTACCACGGCCAAAACAACCATAGCCAAAACTTACTGTGTACTCATGTGCCATTATAAAAATCCAGCTAATCAATATGTATGATGTATTTACTTTTACATGAATATTTATGAAGTAAAGTATTAACAAAAAGAGCATATCCTAACTAGTCGATATCGTTGAAAGTGTTCATTCAGTAGGTTAAAGCCAATGTAAAGAATGTTCTAAATCACTACTGTAGAAAATTAGTGATTTTCAGTAGTGATTTAGAACATTCTTTACATTAGTCGATATCGGTTTCGGTTTTCTGTATTTTGCACTATTCCACTTTTGAATTGTATTAGGCTATCACCTGCCTTACAGATCCATAATTAGACCTTTCCTGATGGCCGCTTAACTCTGTCCCTTATGTAAGCGCATTTTGACGCATCTGCAAACAGAGTAGACCCAGATCAGACGGCTCCTGTAGGAGCCGTCTGATCAGGGTCTGCTCTGTTTGCTTATGATGTAATATAGATCTGGTTCTACAGCTTCTGCCTGAGCCAAAATGCCATGTGCTCATATGCCATTATAAAAACTGTTCTTATTTATATTCATGACGTCATTATTTCTTACATGAATAGTCACCAGGGAAATGGTTCATGTAGGTTCTACTATAGTCACATCCATGGTTGAGAGAGGCGATACTGTATAAATCTGGCATATCTCTGGTAGTCTTTGCAAACAGTTGGGATTCTGTCGAAAAGACAGGATACTCTTGGTCTAAAAATCAAACATTCAAGTTGTTTAAAATTCTAAATCGTTATTATGAACAGTATAAAATGGAATGGAGAGAGAGAGAGAGAGAGAGAGAGAGAGAGAGAGAGAGAGAGAGAGAGAGAGAGAGGGATAGAGAGAGAGAGAGGGTAGAGATATAGAGAGCGAGAGAGCGAGAAAAAGAGAGAGGGAATAGAGAGAAAAATAGAGAGATACAGAGACAAATAGAGGGGGATGTTAGAGAAAAAAGGGAGAGAGAGGGGTGGGTAGAGGGAAAATTAGAGAGAGTGAAGGGAGAGAGAGAGAGGGAGAGAGAGAGAGAGAGAGAGAGAGAGAGAGAGAGAGAGAGAGAGAGAGAGAGAGAGAGAGAGAGAGAGAGGGGGGGGGGGTAAAGCCTTTCTCGATTTATCCAACAGTTACATTTATTTACAGGATAGCTGCAGACAAGTTTTCTGTCCTAAGAACATGTTTTCCTCAGCCGGGATTTGCAGACCTCTGTATGAACAGATCGATTCCGTGTCGTATGTAGTGAAGTTGCTTGTTGTCGTCCCTGACAACGTGAGAGGGGAACACTCGACCAGAACACTCGTCCAAAACATTGAAGACAAAGTGGCAGAGCTTCTTAAACTTCAACTCCAGGTGCAACATGTAAACTTTGGACTGTTTGGGTACAAGAACAACAAGTTTCTGCTCTTCGTTAGATTCTGGTACGATCATGGAAGAGGGAACTACCTAAAGGCTTTGGAAGTAGTATCACGCATTGTTAGAAAGCATTCTCGACAAGTCATCACTAACATTAAAAGAAATATATATTTCACAATGAGACTATTCTCCGGTCTGGCAACTTCTGAATATGGATCAAGCAGTATTATCGATCCGGTAACGCAAACTAAATATAAAGCGTATAAAGAGTTGGAATCTGTGCCGTTTGATTTCAGAGTTGAAATACCCATTTCGGAATCTAGCTTCTGTCATAGATTTCAAGTCAATTTGAGCGACATCAACGACTTTCACACATACATTACTGTCGGCAACTCAAATTACAAGATTTCATTAGACGACATCGATTATGATTCTAATCTAAGGTCTGTTTATCTTTGTCTTCATCATAATAGCTACCAGACTAATCCATCAGACTTGATTAAACGATTGCCAGGCGTCCTTGATAGCAAACCCGACTTTGTTAAACCAGCGAATGTCGACTTTAACCATTATCAGGATCAACAGATCACAACAGACAGCATACCTGCGTTTGAAAAAGGAATGGTCATTCTTGGAACAATGGTTGCCCTTTTGGTAGTCATTCTAATCTTGAGAAAATCGTGTAAAATGTTAAATGGTATCAACAACTGAATTACAGCTGAACTTCGATACCTCGAACTCGGATAATTCGAACTTCGGATAACTCGAAGTAAACGTTCGATCCTTCCAAAATTTAAACTGCAGAATTGTTATAAAATGTATCATTACGCATATCTAGGAACTCGTGTGACAGCTTAATACATATCTAAAGTAATGTTGAAATTTCCTACAGGATCTTTCTGCATTACTTTAGACCTGCATTAAGCTGTGAACTTGAGAAAATGTCCGGATTAGAAATCAGATGACTTGAACGTCTGTTATCTCGAAGTAAATAATATGGTCCCTTTAAGTTTGAGATATCGAAGTTCAACTGTATTGTCTGTATATGATTCAGAAAAGACAGAACTGCCGTGTTGAGATAGTAGTTATTTCCCCACGAATATGTATGTACGAAATAATCACATCAGGAATAACAATAAGATTATTGTTAATAATGAACATGTGAACAAAGGAGAGTTTGTCATGGCTGTAGATTTAGATAATATATTTCCATAAGTAAAAACAGCATAGTTACCCTGATTAGATTTCTCAAACAGGAACCGTCTGATCTGAGTTCACTCTGTGTGTAAAAACGCGGCTATGAGAAGGTGCCAAAAGTAGTCTATATAGGGGAAGGGTCCATTTTTGTGAATACAGTTTAACCCTTCCCCTGTTCTATGTTTATTCCAAATTTCACTACCTACTGAATATTCATGGAAAATATAGTTACAACGAAACACGAAAGGTGGAACACTGTAGCCATTTCAGAAAGTAAAGAAGTTTATCTTTCAAATTCCATTAGCAAACAGAGCAGACCCTGATCTTATCTCGTATGTCTTCTCTTTTTTCAAATGCTTGAAACACGCTTATATGAAGGAAAGGTTTACTGGGAAACTTTTTCATAACTTTTGCACGCAGTCTGGACCGAAGTCAGACGTCAGACAGCCCAACGGGTTATCTGAGAGTATCGGATCAGTGTATCAGAAATAAGATACGTCGATATCTAATTCATCACTACGCCACTCATCCGATCATAACGGTGATTAAATGTGTTTAACTAAAAATAAGTATGTTTCAAGCTTCTACTATAAGACAAGTATATTTGATAACATGCTGGAATTTCAAGGAGAAATCTTTTTTGTTTAGTTACATAGACTGTCTGACAAGTGTTTGCTTTTTACCGAGGTTTTTTGTTGTTGTTGTTGTTGTTTTTATAGTTGTTGCTTTTCATTTCTTTCGATCACTTATTTCGTATAGAAAGTCGCTGTGCGTACAATTATGATGATTAACTGAAAAACTTTGGAAGTTTAGTCTGCGTGTGATATATATTCTCAAAACCGTAGCGCCAGACTGACCGCACGGACGCAGCGCGGCGCTCTTACGGGTGCCGTGTGGCTGCTGCGGATACTTTTTATTCAAAACAAAAAGCAGCCGCACGGCAGTCATATGGTGGTCGTACGGGTGCCGTATGGTGACCGTTGATCATCACTTCAAAGGCCGTACGACAGCCATAGGTGTTTTGTCTCAACAAATTCAAAATACGCCGAGCGGCCGCAGTAGCATATTATGTGATCACTACAGTACATTGTATATGGCCGTAGGAAATTTGCGGCGCCCGTGGAAATACTATAGGCCGTAAAATGTTTCGACTGAGGCATTACTCTGCTTAATAATGATTGCTAAATATAAATTACCTGAATATATATACTGGCTTTATAACTATGGGAATATTTGGCCATAATAAATGTTGAATTGGATATATTATACATAGGATCAGATAGAGGCTATCTGATCTCGGACCTACGCTGTTTGCAATTATTGCTTATACAGTACTCTAAACCAGGCGTTAACTTTAACCCTTCTCTTGCTGAATTTTAAAACACATTTCTCCTTCTTTGCCCATGCCTTGTTGTATAATTACATATATCTTCACTGTGTACAAGTATATCGCTGTGCAATCACTGCTGTGGAGTGCACTGGTTGCACAATCAACTTGTAAATAGTGCAGACCCTGATGAGACAGCTCCTGCAGGAGCTGTCTCATCTGGGTCTTCACTATTTTCTCGCGAATAGCAAGCGAAGGGTTAAAGTTCCTAAATTCTTCTATTCTAGAATTCCGGTTTAGTGGGGTTTGCTGTATACACATATTGCATATAAACTTACGGAAATGGATGATTCTGATTTTAGCTATAATTCTTTATATACAATTCCAATTTAACCCTTTCGCTGCCAATGCCGGATCTGCGATTACCTATGCAAACAGTTTAAATCCAGATGCCCCTTTTCAGGATCCAAACTGTTTGTTACTGTTACTATGTTTTTGAAACAAAAATGAAGAAAATCAAATAAAAGAAAATGTGTGGCAGACGACAAAGTTAGCAGACGACAGAGTTTGGCAGCGAAATGGTTAATCATTTTTATCGATATCTATATCTTAGATATTTGTGTTTTCAATACTCTACGTTGTATATATGCATTGAATATACTCAGTTTTGTCCATGTAATTTATTCATGTGAAGCGCTTTTCAACGCGTGAAAAGAGTGCTATGTAATTGAATATTAACAAATATCTAGTAGAGAAAAGGGTGGAGACATTTGTTGCAAATATCATGTTTAATGTGTGTGGTCATCTGTTTGCTATGCTAGTATTTGTATCTCGTAGTGTTCGTACTTGTTGTATCTGATTGAGCATTACAAACTATAACTAGAACACTAAACAATGTACATGTATAGAAATGCTTATTTGCTCAGCACGTTTATTATCCAACATGATTTAACCCTTACAATGCGGGAAATAAGTCACTGGTTGCCTTGTGGTCTTTTGCGGGAAATAAGTCACTGGTGGCCTTTGTGGTCTTTTGCGGGAAATAAGTCACTGTGGCCTTTGTGATATTTTGCGGGAAAAGGTCACTGGTGACCTTTGTGGTCTTTTGCAGGAAATACGTCACTGGTGGTCTTTGTGGTCTTTTATACATTTGTATGTACTAAAGAAACAGGAGCTTTGAGCGAAACAAACATGTTTGAGAATCATATTAACTCTTTATTCCATGAATATTCAAGTAAGAAATAATGCAATCATGAATATTAATTAGATTTTTTTATCATGGCACATCAGGGGAAATGTTGGTCATGGCAGAAAGTGTAGAATCACATCTATGGTATTTCATTAGCAAACAGAGCAGACCCGGATCAGACGGCTCCTACAGGAGCCGTCTGATATGGGTCTTCTCTGTTTGCAAATGCATAAATTATTTATGGAGTAAAAGGATTAAGTCTCAAGCGTGAGACTTTTGCTAGTAAATTCAAGCAAACGTATCCTCATCTCACTAACCGCGAGTTTAGTCGCATTTGCAAACAGCTTGGATCCAGCTGAGACGTCGAGTAATACGGTATTTCATCAGGATCCAAGCTGTTTGACACTTGGTCACTAGTTTCTCAAAAGCTTGACCGATTCGGAAGTAGTCAAAATTAAACAAATTGAAATTTGCGCAGACATTTTTTCCCCAGCAGGATATGAGTTCACTGTTGAGTACAGTAAAACCCCTCTAATGCGACCACTTAATGATTAAACATGACTGTCTTTATAAGCAGATGGTTGCTTAATGTATGACGAAAGTTATGCAGAAAGCTCCTATAGGAGCTTTCTGTATAACTTTCGTCCTGCATTAAGCTACCACCTGCCTTTTCCATTGTGAATTATGTCCCTTTTTGCTGGTCGCATTAGCGGAGTTTTACTGTATTTTGAGTATTTACCAATTCCTTCAGATAATGGTCCTTGCCAAATAGAGTAGACCCAGATCAGATGGCTCCTGTAGGAGTCGTCTGATTAGGGTCTGAATTGTTTGCTTATGAAGTTATTATAGATCTGACTCTACAGAAAGTAATATAACACTTGTGGGCATTTCCCACATAGTGATGAAATGTGTGCTGATATTTATAGTTTGTTATTCAGTTTAGACGAGCAGCAGGCGTTCAATCAGACTCCAGTCAGGTTGACACTATGAGGAGGGTTTTGAAAATGTACTTTGAGAATACAGTAGAACCCGTCCTAAGCATTCATTCATTTATGAAATAGGGGTCTTAAAAGCAGATGGTTGCTTAATGCAGGACAAAGATAATGCAGAAATGTCTTGTATTAGCTTTGGCGTTATACATGACCTCCATTAAGAAACCACCTGCCTTATAGGCCAATAATTAGACCTCTTTTTATGGCCATTTAACCCATTGCCTCAAAGGTTATTTTTAGATACCTCTTTGAATAAATCTACCGAAAAGGAGCATTAACTAGAGAAAAGGATTTTTTTAGAATTTTGTAATTTGAAACCATTGTGATAAATAGAGCATTTGCTCCTATTGGAGCAAATGCTCTATTTATCACAATGGTTTCACAAAGTGACTTCTACAGAGTCGTCAAAAGTCGTCAATATGAGGGAATGGGTTAAGACAGATCCTATTGTAGACGAGCACTGTTGCAACAGAAGACTATGGCGCCAGTGACTGCACCACGTATCTGTACTTGTCTACCATGGTACATAGGTGGCAGTAACCATTTAATAGCCGAATTTTCAAAATGAAAGTATCCATTGTCGAGTAAAATGGTAGTGTCCCTTCAATAAGAAAGGGGAAATATTAAAGAAAAGATATTAAATGGCAAACATTTAGACCCTGTTCAGGAGCGAGCAGGGGCTCTCAGTGTAGTCTACACAGTTTACAAACACTAGTTTACGCTTTTCCCACAGTGAAAGGGTTTTTAGCGAGACATCATGTCCCCGGTGTCTGTGTGATAGTGTCAATAGTCTCCAAAGGCTGAGGTGCAAACAAAAAACTCGTAAAATGAAACTCTCGCTGCAGGCGGTGTTTTTGTCTAAACCGTAAAACGATTTGTGAATATCCAAGTTTCCTTTTTTTCTTATGACGCTAATTGCTTAGTGTTTCTTTAACCCTTTCCTTCATATAAACACATTATCGCGCATTTGCACGCAAAGTAGACCCAGATCAGACGACTCCTATATGAGCCGTCTGTTCAGGGTCTGCTGTTTGTTAATGGAATTTGATAAATCTGTTTTCTTTAGTTTCTAACATGGATGCAATGTTCTACCATCCATATTTCATTATAACTATATTGTCCATGTATATTCAGTTTGGTATTGACATTTGAAATAAACATAGAACAGGGAAAGTGTTAACCCTTTCCCTTATGTAAGCGCATTTTGACGCATCTGCAAACAGAGTAGACCCAGATCAAACGGCTCCTATAGGAGCCGTCTGATCAGGGTCTGCTCTGTTTGCTTATGGTGTAATATAGATCTGATTCTAAAGCCTCTGCCAGTGGCAAAATGTCCTGTGTTCATATGCCGTTAAAAAAATTCTTATTAATATTCATGACGTCATTATTTCTTACATGAATATGCAACAGGGAAAGGGGGGTTAAACCGAACACCGTAGTTTCCCTCTACATGTATATTGATTATCAGTATGGCTGGCTTAAACCCTTTCCTTGTTCTATGCTTGTTCCAAATTTCAACACCGACTGAATATTCATGGACAAAACTATTTATAATGAAATATGTAAGGTTGAACATTCAGTTTCAGATTTATTTCAAAATAATACAAAATCTCGCTTTATGCAAGAAGCATTACATCTATTATACAGTATACAGTAAATACAGTCACATGGTCACAATGAAGTAAAACGGCTACTTTCAAGTGCCATATATGGAAATAGCATATCCTATCCAAGAAAGGGGAAAGAAAAATAATACTATAATATTGCTTATGTATACCCACTGAATATTCATGGACAAAAATATTTATAATGAAATATGTAAGGTTGAACATTGAAGCCTACTGAATATAAACTCCACTGCATATATCGAGGGCTTGGTGCAAAGTGAAGGAGTTAGAATAGTTTGCACCAAGCCCTCGATATGGGGTATAGAGGACCTAGTGGCATTGTTACCATCTATTATTCTCCTATCTTAAGCTGTTTATGTTTGTTGATTTTTTCATATTTCTTTCTCTTATGTTACGTCACAGATTATTCGGTGTTTTTACATCTTCTTAACCTTAAACATTCTACTGGCGACCTTGTAAATAACCTTTGCAAACAGTTTGGATCCAGATGAGACACCGAGAAACTCAGCGTCTCGCCAGGATCCAAACTGTTTGTTACTCCGACACTGTATTTTAAAACAGAAATTGAAGAATATGTACTTTTAGAATTGAAGCAGACGACAATGTTTGCAGACGACAATAAACAATAAACATGAAGAACATTAAAGCAGTTTGTTATTTTTCTTTAATCCAAACTACGTTTAGTAAATTATCGTCCATGAAAAATGTCAACTTGAATTTAAAAAAAAAAATAAACAATGGCCGAATCCTGAACTGGTTTGGATTCTGACGAAATGCTTTGGGAGTAGGGGGTCAACTTCTCAGCTGGGCCCCAACTCCTTCACTAATGTTTACCCATTTGCATCCCGTGCATTCTTCCATGTTTCTATATTGGATTAGTCCATATTTTATCTAAGGGGTGCCTGGCCTAAATTTTCATTTTTGTTTTATTTTATATTGAAAGTCCTATCAGCAAACAGTGTAGACTCTGATCAGACGCCGCATTATGCGGCGTCTGATCAGAGTCTACACTGTTTGCCTACATTCCATGTATGGGACCGTGGGAGCAAATGGTTAACCGAGCTAAGGGTAATCATGATTGGATGGTTGTTTGTTTAGATAATGTGTAATCGGTTTTCACTACTGTAGTTAACGTTTGTTAGGATTTTCCCATTATGATAATAGCATAAGTGATCAAGACAATTATACAAACACAGTTAATCCAGATTAACAGTAATTGTCGGTGTATGAAAATAATGAATTGCCAATCAGTTTGCAGATAGCTAACTAATGACCATCGATTAAAGTAACCAATTGTCGGCGAAGATCAAACTGTAAATGTTGTTTTTAATAAACGCGTATTAGCATGATAAAAAATATGCAGGTGTGCGATGTATGCGTGAACAACAAAATGCATCTAAATGACTGGAATCACAATCATTTCAGTTGAGAAGGTTAACTCCAGGAGTGTGTTTGGATAGCATTTTGAGAAGTTGAAATAAAGTGAGTATACTTTCTATAACAGTATAATTTTAATTTATTAACGGCATAAAGCAATTTATATTTCAGCCATGTCTTATTCACAGTGATATTAATAATTCTCATGAAGTTTGATCTGAGATTATAAATATGCCAAGAGATTCTTCTGGAAAAAGCCAAATATGACCAAACAAATTTTTCTTTCATTATTTTGTATTCACGAAACTGGCAACTAAATTATTATACAGAAAGCTTTACAACTGACAAATACTAACCCTGTAACTATAATATTCATATAAGACATAGTGACATCATAAACATTAATTACATGTTATTGTGCTGTTGTTGTTGTTTTTAAAAAATATAATAGCATATGAACACATGAATGTTTAGTCCAGACAGCAATTGTAGAATAAGATCTACATAATTCCATCTGCAAACAGAGCAGACTCTGTGTGTCTCTCTCTCTCTGTAGAGTCATTAAAAGGCGCATTCAGTGAGTGAAAGTATAATTTTGTGAGATCAGTTATAGCCTGTAGCCTATCGAGGCATGTATTAACCCTTTCCCTGTTCAGACGGCTACTATAAGATCAGGGACTGCTCTGTTTGCAAATGGAATTTGATAAATCTGCCTCCTTACCTTATAAAATGGATGTAATTTTCCACCTTCCATATTTCATATACTTATTTATCCATTAATATTGAAATTTGGAATAAACATAGAGGTTTACGGATCTGGGTCTACTGTTTGCACATGCATGTGAATGCGTTTATATGAAGGACATGGTTAATGTAGAACTTATACTGTTTTAAATCTGAGAATAAATGTAATATTTATTTTGTTGAATTAAATCTGCGACCAGAGACATAGCACCATCTGTTCAGGTATTCAAGACCATAGTGACTATCCCTGCAGTGGTTAGTCTGTGCTAGGACTCAGTCATTTTTTGTTTTATATATCACTGTAAAAAGTTTTCACCATATCCCCATTTGTAAATTAGTTTCCATATTTTAACCAGCACCTTTACATAATCATCAATAATTATGGAGTGAATTAAATGAAAGAAAAAGAAGAAGAGATTACATCGTTCTTCGGTTGTCTTAGTTACATCTCTCCTTTAACTCTGTCCTTTATGCAAACCTTATTGCATGCCTTTGAATAAAAGTCCAAGATCAGAGGGCTCATGTCTGCGTATGAAATTATCTTATTAGTTGAACTTCAAGAGACCTTACACATAACTTCGAGAAAACAGAGGTTCGACTCATCCATTTTCTAACCTGAACAATTTCTCATGTTCAAAGCTTAATGCGTTTCAAAAGTTATGATGAAAGCTCCTCCTGCAGGAGCTTTCAACATTGCTCTCGACCTGCATTAAGCTCTCACATATGTTTCTAGATATGCGTACAGATACATTTTAGGGCAATTTTGTATTGTAAATTTTAAAAGGACCAAAATTTTAGTTGAAGCTATCCCGAAGTAGAGTCATCCGAGTTCGAGATATCGAAGTTCATCTGTTCGTCTAGTTTCAACCAATACCAAAAGTTCGTGTGTAAAACTTAACCGCCTTTCCTTCATATAAACGTGTTTTCACTTACAGTAAAACCCCGCTAATGCGACCACCTAAAAGAGGTACAATTCTGGGTGTTATATGCATGTGGTAGCTTAATGCAGGACAAAGGTTCTGCAGAAAGCTCCTGTAGGAGCTTTCTGCATGACTTTCACCCTGCATTATTGGACACCTGCCTAAAAATATCGAAATTCTTCTCTACTAGAATTCCAATTTAACCTATTACCTTATAGGCTATTTTTAGATAAACCTCTTTGAATAAATCTACCGAAAAGGAGCATTAACTAGAGAAAAGGCAAATTTTAGAATATTGTAGTTTGAAACCATTGTGATAAATAGAGCATTTGCTCCTATATTTATCATAATGGTTTCACAAAGTGATTTTTACAGAGCCGTCAAAAGTCGTCAATATCAGGGAATGGGTTAAAGAGGTTTTACTGTAAAGGGTTGAACACAACTGAAGAAAGATTTATTGTAATAATACCTGCAATAAGGATTCCTCCTAGAAGCATATCTTAATGTAAGAAATCTGTAGTACACAAAAGGATGGAATATTGTAGATTTGCCACTGAAATTGAAAAAAAAGAGTTGTCACTATTAATACTGTTTGAGCACAATAAGACCAACCAACATTTGAATCAGTGTCCAATCTGGGTCTACACTTTTTTCAAGCTGGTTGATAAACAAGAGCACCGCAAGCGAGTGCCAACGCTCGCCTGTCGTCATTGTCTAGATGAACATGCATACCAAAAATGAAGGTTGTAAATGAAAAATTGAAGAAGTTATGGTCAATGTTAAGATTTCGGACAACGACAACAATGTGGACGCCGGAGTTACGACAATAGCTCGTGATTTCTTTGAAACAGACGAGCTAAAAATGCAGATGCTAATCAGTGCCTTTGCAAAAGGAGTAGACCCAGATTGGATGGCTAAATATGGAGCTGTCTGATCTGTGTCTACTCTGTTTGCTTGTGAGATTATAATAGATCTGACTAGACAGTTTCTACCTGTACCAAAATGTCAGTTAAACCTCAAAACCTACGGCCACAAAATTACATCAAATATTTTGTGTTAAAGGCAGGTGGCAGCTTAAAGCAAGGTGAAAGTAAAACAGAACGCTCCTATAGGAGCGTTCTGTTTTACTTTTACCTTGCTTTAAGGAGCCACCTGCCCTAAATACTAGTTAATTAACACAGTTTAATGGATGTTATAGAGAGGTTTTACTGTATGCTATTATAAAACTTCAACTAATAAATATTTATGATGCCGTTTTTATTCGTACATGAAAATTCATAGAATACAATAAACGATAATGCATTTGAGATACATGCATGTTTAGACAAATAGTTAGAAACAAAGAAATGACTAAGACAGATTCCAGAAATGACAAATTAACAAATGACAAACTAACGAACAGATTTATGAATAAACAGTAGTAAACATTTATCCCATAACTTGGAGATGCCGATAGTGAGTCTTAAAGAGAATACGTGGAACCAATGCATGACATATCTAATCGTTAGCCAATCCTAGTGCTGCATGACCAGTTCACTCTATGATCACTAAAGCTTGTGTCATATTATTATAGTAAACTCGTTTCATAAAAACAATTTGTAATGAACACTCATGTAAGATCCTCTATTTACCATAAAGCACAGCCATAGACAGAGGAGTATTTAAAATACTAAATATTTTATTTATTTCTCCTCCAAATTCTATGTTCTTACCACTCGTTAGAATCATCTCTTTGTGACAATCCATAACCCATTCCATCATAGGCTATTTTTTTTAGATGCAACCTCTTTGAATAAATCTATCGAAAAGGAGCATTAACTAGAGAAAAGGATTTTTTTTAGAAGTTTGTAGTTTGAAACCATTGTGATAAAAAGAGCATTTGCTCCTATAGGAGCAAATGCTCTATTTATCACAATGGTTTTAACAGGTGATTTTACAGAGGCGTAGAAAGGCGTACATGTATCTATAAAGGAGGAAAGGGTTAAGAGTGGTCACAACATAGATGCTGGTGGAGAAATAAAGGAGTTAATTTCAAGAAGAAATTCAATTTACACATCTTATTGATGCCTCTGCGTAAAACCAATTTCCAGGTGCATAAAATGGTTCAAATAACATTGATTAACTAAATACAGTAAAACACCAGTAGTTTGAACACTAAAACAAGTATCATTCTCGGTCTTCAGAACAGAAGATGTAGCTTAATGCAGGGGGAAAGTCATGTAGAAGCTCCTCCAGGAGCTTTCTGCATGACTTTCAGCTTGCATAAAGCGGCTATCTATCTTAAATCTTCTCAATTCTTCAATTATTCCTCTAGGAGCTTTCTGCATTACTTTTGATCTGCATTAAGCAACCACCTGCTTATAAAGGCAGCTATGCTTATTCTTTAAGTGGTCGCATTAGAGGGGTTCTACTGTATTTGCAAACAGAGTAGACGCTTTTCAATGGAATTGGTAGATTTGGGTTTTTTTATACTTTCTTAAAAGGCTACAATGTTCCACCTTCCACAAGTAATCATGACTGTTTTGCTCATGAATATTCAGTAGGTATTGACATTTGAAATAAACATGAAACATGGAAAGTGTTAAAGATCCTTAACCTGCTGTAGTCAGGTGCGGAACCAGAATTTCAGATGGAAGGGTGGTGGGACGTAGATTTTTAAAAGTTGGATGACATCACTAGTGTCTTTGTAATTTAAACGACACTCAAATGCGAACAGAGAACTAAAAATCATCTAGATGTAATAAAATTACTCAAATAGTAAAAAAGGTTGTTAAATTTATTTTATTTATTTTTTTTTTGGGGGGGGGGGGGCTCCACACTCTCTAAATCCGCACCTAGTGGTAGGAAACACAAAATGTCTGCTCAAATTTAAATCCAAAATATACTTCTTTTGGGTGATTGCGTTAGCGAGACTTTGCTGTAAAATTAAAATGCCAGCGATACCCTACACATAACTACAAGAATAGCATTGATGTGTAGCATCGAATGGCGCCTATTACTGAATAAAGAATAATAACTGGGTCCATGCTTATAAAACTTTTAGTTGAGTCTGAGTTCGTTCTCAAGTTTTTGATTGGTCAGATTTGAGCCTCAGGCTCAAATCTGACCAATCAAAAGCTTGAGAACTCAAATCTAACCAATCAAAAGCTTGAGAACGAAACTCAGACTCAACTAAAAGCTTTATAAGCATGGACCCAGAATGGGTAGACGTGTTATTATTTGTATTACTACTTTTTAACAATTTCATATGACCACATGCTTTTCTTAGCCATGACAGGACAATGTACAATTTATATGTATTTAGATTTCTATTTTATATTTTCGAATTGTTGCTGAAGCACTGTATCTGGTTACTGCAGTTGACACTACAAGTAAATTAACTAATCGTTGTTAGATCTAATACTGATGTGTACGAAAGAACCTGCCTCTAATCACTAAAATGATTTAACCCTTTCCATGTTCTATGTTTATTACAAATATCAATACCTACTGAATATTCATGGACAAAACAGTTATAACGAAATATGGAAGGTTGAACATTGTAGCCATTTTAGAAAGTGAAGAAACAGCTCTTTCAAATTCCACTAGCAAACAGATAAGACCCTGATCACACGGCTCCTCTAGGAGCCGTCTGATCTGTGTCTTCTCTGTTTGCAAATATGTGAAAATTTATATTTTATAATTTATATGAGGGAAAGGGTTAAAAGCATATATTGAGATTAGTCAATGACTGAGGGTTTGTCGTATCTGATTTTGCTGTGAGGAAAGCATATTGTTTTGGAATTTAATATCAGTAAACAATGACATCCACTAACAGTAATAAAGAACGAAATATAAATCAAAATCGAGAATTCATATGACCAATATTGTGTTATATCAATTTATTTATTCCCGTCATAATTTTTGCGTTGTTATGTAAGTTTATATACTAATTATAGTTAACGTGTTACCACATTTCTGTGAATATACATTTGTAATTGGCATTAGTTGCTATAAACATTGTATTATGTTTAATGCAATAAAATTGATTGAATTCAAAGACCTATGATAGGTCTTTGTTGAATTGAATTGAATATCACTATACATGTATGTTCGAAGTATATAGCTCAGTCAAGTGCGTGGAAGGCTGTCGGCTTGTTTTCTTCGTGCCTCGCGTCAGTTCGATCCCCTTTAATGATAATGATAATGACCATAATAATAATAATGTAACTGAATATAATTGAAATAGAATGGAAACTTAATTCAGACATTCGAACGTAACATTTCCAATTCAGTTTTTCCTATGCTCGTTTTAATTCTATAGATACATGTATATATTTATTATTATATTATCAAAGACGTTGTGAATACATACTCAAAATTAAATACACGACAAAACGCCAAACGATTTCTCCTAATGCTGTTCAGTTTTATTAATCTTATTTCCATTTAATGTTGAAATTCATATAAAGCGAGACAACTAGAACTAAAACAATGGGAGGCTACTCGTGCCGGACGAAATGCTGCGAAAAAAGTTTGTCGATAGAATAATAGCATGGAAGGCAAAAAATTTCACGGATGAGCGATTAATAACAAAAGCAAGGGAGATAATAGTTTACATTGTATTAACGTTAGATAATCTACCATGGTACATGTAATTTCAGCACGTGCAGATGTCAATTTGATGTTTCATTTAACACTTTGCCAGATAAAAACACATTTGCAAACAGGGTACAGTGAACATCTCTAAACCGGACGTTTAGTTTAGAATATCGGTCTCGGAGACAGGTGGCAGCTTAACCCATTTGCTCCCAGTGGATTATTCCATCCTTATATACTGGATTAGTCCATTTATTATCTAAGGGGTGTCTGGTCAAAATTTTCAATTTCGTTTTGTTTTATATTGAAATTCCTATAAGCAAACAGTGTAGACTCTGATCAGACGCCGCATTATGCGGCTTCTGATCAGAGTCTACACTGTTTGCCTACGTCCTGTATATGGGAATCGTGTGAGCAAATGAGTTAATGCAGGGTGAATGTAATGCAGAAAATTGTGCAGGAGTTTCACCCTGCATTTAGCAGTCATCTGCCTAAAAGTATAGAAATTCTTCTCTACTATAATTCCGGTATAGAGGGGGGTTTTACTGTAGATTCAGATCACACAGTTCCTGTAGGAATACTCTGATTTTGGGTCTCCACTGATTGCCCATGAAATGAAATATATATAATACAGTTTCTGCAATGGCTAAACATTCTGTGTTCATGTATTTATCTGAATAATATACTTGATGTCGTGACTTGTGTAAATCATAAAATGGTCATGAATACATTATGATCTTGTGACAATTTATGGAGATTTAAAATGCTTTTTTGTCCGTTTCCGATTTTATTAGAATGCACAGTTTATTGGTAGTGCGACGTTGAGAGAAAGCTAGTTTATAGATCTAGGTGCAGACATATACCAGTCTTTCTTTCTTTCTTTCTTTCTTTCTTTCTTTCTTCCTTCCTTTCTTTCTTTCTTTACCTTATTCCTCCGTGAATATTCATCTAAGAAATAATGACCTCATCAATATCAATTCGGTTAATTTATTATAATAGCTCATTGACACGTGCATCTTTAACCATGGTAGAAACTGTAGAATCAGATCTATATCATATCATAAGCAAACAGAGCAGACCCTGATCAGACGGCTCCTATAGGAGCCATCTGATCTGGGTCTACTCTGTTTGCAAAGGCTAGAAAAGCGTATTTATGGAGCCAAAGGTTAACCTTTATCTTGCTGAGCAAATTCTCACCGGCAAAATATGTCCTCTCCTTTCCTTTTCAAAAACTGTTCAGCGTGTCAAACAGTTTGGATACTGATGAAGCGTCGAGTTACTCGGCAGTTCTTGATTGGACAAAACAATTTCAAAGATTATTATAAATGTGTATACATGTTAAAAGTTTACTCAGTTTGGGTCCGGATGAGGCGCCTA
This sequence comes from Azorinus chamasolen, assembly GCA_963576725.1. NCBI lineage: Eukaryota > Metazoa > Mollusca > Bivalvia > Cardiida > Solecurtidae > Azorinus > Azorinus chamasolen. Next base: position 78,589,227 of record OY755242.1, read on the forward strand.
GTAACTCGGCTATTTTATCATGATCCAATATGTATGACACGTTATCCATAGTTTATGAAATTTTGAACGAATCAGATGTGAGTATTAGATCTCTAGCAGACTTCTTTCAGCACGAGAAGGGTTAAACATAAACACTACACGACATGCTTGGTATTCTTTAACCCATTCCATCATAGGCTATTTTTAGACCCAACCTAGTTGAACAAATCTACCGAAAAGGAGCATTTACTAGGAAAAAGGAACATTTCAGAATTGTGTAATAGGCTACTGAAACCATTGTCACAAATAGAGCATTTGCTCCTATGGAGCAAATGCTCTATTTATCACAATGGTTTCAAAATGTGAATTTTACAGAGGCGTCAAAAGGCGCCAATATTCGTGAGGGAATGGGTTTAAGCACTGGACGTTTATACAATTCTTACCGTTTCTGTTAATTGCAGCCACGTGTAGGCCTATTCCACATGTAGGCCTATTCCACATGTAGGCCTATTCCACATGTAGGCCTATTCCACATATAGGCCTATTCCACATGTAGGCCTATTCCACATGTAGGCCTATTCCACATATAGGCCTATTCCACATGTAGGCCTATTCCACATATAGGCCTATTCCACATGTAGGCCTATTCCACATGTAGGCCTATTCCACATGTAGGCCTATTCCACATATAGGCCTATTCCACATGTAGGCCTATTCCACATGTAGGCCTATTCCACATGTAGGCCTATTCCACATATAGGCCTATTCCACATGTAGGCCTATTCCACATGTAGGCCTATTCCACATGTAGGCCTATTCCACATAGGCCTATTCCACATGTAGGCCTATTCCACATGTAGGCCTATTCCACATAGACCTATTCCACATGTAGGCCTATTCCACATATAGGCCTATTCCACATGTAGGCATATTCCACATGTAGGCATATTCCACATGTAGGCCTATTCCACATGTAGGCCTATTCCACATATAGGCCTATTCAGGCCTATTCCACATGTAGGCCTATTCCACATGTAGGCCTATTCCACATGTAGGCATATTCCACATAGGCCTATTCCACATGTAGGCCTATTCGGATTAATCCTTTCCCTGTTGAATATTCATGTAAGAAACAATGACATCATAAATATTAACTTGAATATGTTTTTGTAATGGAATATGAATACCTGGTTTTGGCTCAAGCAAAATCTGTAGAATCAGATTTATATTAATTCTTACCAAACAGAGCAGGCCCTGGTCAGACGGCTCCTGTAGGAGCCGTCTGATCTGGGTCTACTCTGTGTACAAAGACGTGACAAGCGCTTGTGTGAAGATAAGGGTTAATCCGGCAAGCTTGGAATGGGCGAAAGGTTTAGTTCTGTGTTTTTGGCAGAAAATAACAGAAGCCCGATCCATGTTCCACTTTACTGACAGAGACGAGAAGACCAAAAATAAATTTAGTTTATAACTTTATATCCTTGAGCTATGAATGGAGTCTATTTGCTAAATTAAAGAAACCAGTTTCACTGAATACAAAATGCGATGGAGGATACGAATTTAGAAATATATTCTTTTGGACACGTGAAATTTGACATGTGGTTATGATCTAGAGGATTTTCCGATTAATTCGGCGGCTTATCAGTTTCATATTGTTTTGCTTAATTGACACATTAGTTGAGAGGACACGATTTTTTCGATGAAATTTATAGTTTCTGTTGACGATAACAACAAATGTTTCCCATCTTTTTGCGATAAAAGGTCGATGAACAATGTTTAAATTACTTCTAGTTTCACATGCCTAATCTATTTCTTGAAACACAACACTATGTTACTAGAGGACGTGTTTGTTAGTTTAACCGTTTATCAGATAGAATACCTTTACAGACAAAATAGACCCAGATCAGAGGACTCGTGCAGATGCCGTCTGGTCAGGATCTGTTCTACTTGCTTATGGGATAACATGTATAAAAAGAAATAAATACCAAAGATGTATTTTTTCTTATATGAATAGTCATAAGGTAAAGGCTATACCCGTATTTCGCTCACCTGGGCTAATGGATGTCCTGGCGAGAGTTCTGCAAGTATTCTCTTTGGGTTCCCAGAGTTTAACATGTCCTGTGCAAAGAACCCGACTTGAGTTTAACCCATGCATAGTCACATTATCATTTTATTGGTTTAACCAGTCCTACAGCTACTATGATATGTTGAGTGTTAAGCGAGTAAGTCACTAGTACCTCTTTTAATTTAAAGTATTTGGTATGAACCGATCAAGACTCGAACTAAATACCTACAGCCTCGGAAAGCGGACAAACCGACTGAACTTTCCAGGTGTGGATTCAGGATTTCAGATTAGGGGGGGGGGGGGCGTAGAAGTTTTTTTGGAGGGTGGGGCGTAGATTTTTATGTTTGATGACATAAATAAATAGTGTGTTGAATACATGTTGAAAAAGAGCTGTGTTAACGGCAGGTGGCTGCTTAAAGCAAGGTGAAAGTAAAACAGAACGCTCCTAAAGCCACCTTGCTTTAAGCAGTCACCTGCTCTAAATACCAACTAATTAACACAACTTAGTGGTCGTTATAGAGAGGTTTTACTGTATATAGATCTAAAATATTACTAAAAATTGTTTTGGCAATTTAGGGGATGGGGGATACGCCGGCTCCGCCGCCTCTAAATCCGCCCCTGCTTTCGATGAGCAAACTATTTAATACCATCTCACATCATTTAACCAGTCAATGTATGAATACATTTATTATGTAGCTAAATCTTCATAATGGTATCAAGAGCAATGGATTGTTTTATCATGCGGACAGAACTGTATAATTTATTACCTCTTTCCCTGTTCTATGCTTATTTCAAATTTCAATACCTACTGAATATTCATGGACAAAATAGTTATAATGAAATATGGAAGGATGGGTATCGCAGATATCTTAGAAACTAATGAACCAGATATATCAAATTATATTAGCAAACAGAGCAGACCATGATCAGTCGGCTCTTCTAGGAGCCGTTTTTTATCTGGGGCTACTCCGTTTGTAAATGCGTGAAATCACGTTTATATGAAGGAAAGGGCAAACAGAGCAGAACATGGTCAAACAATTTCTGCTCGAGTCGTCAGATCTGGGTCTACTATGTTTGCAATTGAATAGACGGAAATGACGAATAAATGTAACAGGTAAAGTTTATGGTCAAAGGGAGAGTATTCATATAGTAATAAATTAAATATATTGTGAGAGTTGCTTCCCTTAGACCATAAAGCAAATAAATGCTTAGTTATAAATTCTGAAATTGCTCCACATTGCTTTATTTGTCACATTGGTTTCAAAACTACACAATTCTAAAAACAAATTAATTTTCTCTAATGAATGCTCGTTTTCAGTAGATTTGTAAAATACGTATCTAAGAATGAAGGAATGGGTGTATGTGTATGTATCTGGCCTATGTTACAAACATGTCTGACCGTCTAGCTAAACATTTTCATAGGACTATCATGATAAAGCTGTTGATAATGGGAACTGCAGGTAAAATATTTTCTACATTTCTCTGCCAAACCTATCGTATCCGTAGTCATAAGAAATCGTCTCTTCGAGGCAATTCTAACGAGTACTAGCAATATAGGACAATGCTGACTTAGAGATTTAGAAAAACCAGCACACATCTCATCTACAAATTTGATTTTATCCAAAACACCTCGATTATTCAAACACTAAAATACGTATACGTATTATTATCGATCTTTAAAACATGTGGCAGCTTAATGCATGGGAAAGTCATGCAGAAAGCTTCCCTAGGAGCTTTCTGCATGACTTTCACCATGCATTAAGCAGCCACCTGCCTAAAAGGGTCTAAATTCTTCTATATTAAAATTTCGAATAATTTTGATGTATGATGTTAACCCTTTCCCTGTTGAATATTCCTGAAATGAATGATGACATCATGAATATTTATAAGCCGAGTTTTTTGTAATAGCATAATGATGTTTTGGCATTGGTAGAAACTGTAGATATCGATTTTATTTCATAAGCAATCACAGCAGATCCTAATCAGGCGGCTCCTACAGGACCCATTTGATCTGGGTCTACCCTGTTTTCAAAGGCGTGAAAATGTGTTTGCGTGAAGGAGAGGGTTAAATCTTTACTACGTAAAATTTTGCGTGAAGGAAAGGGTTAAATCTTTACTACGTGAAAATTTATGCAAACTTCTCTCCACTGTAATGTAATTATTCTTTCAAAACTTTAAAAGTTTCTGTTCTGTCATAAGAAAACGACACACACTGATCAGATACATGTAGTACAATTACTGTTGTACAATTGTCTGATCAATGTCTACTCTGTTTGCAATGCGTAAGATGGGCGTATGAAGTAAAATATTAATTTGTAGCGGGTTCTCTCTTTTTCAGGATGGACAGTCAGACTAGTAAAGAAGACCGGTATAAAATCATCAAGCGTCCGAGGATGAAGTACACCCCACACCAGGTAAAGCGTCCAACATAGGCTTGTTACAAATGTCAAAACGGTCTCGAAACGAACTTGAAAAGTACAGTAAACCCCCGCTAAACCGGGCATTAAATTTAGCATAAGTATCTGTCTTGGAAACTTAATGCAGGGTGAAAGTCACACAGAAAGCTCCTCTAGGAGCTTTCTGTGTGACTTTAACCGTGCATTAAGCAGTCAACTGCCTAAAGAGATCTAAATACTTCTCAACTATAATTCCGGTTTAGAGGGGATTTACTGTACAAGTAACTACCATACTTCCAGAGACATAAATAATGGTGCGAAACCCTTTGTTGTGACCACTCTTTAGAATTGTATCGAGCAGTCGATTCTACGGAGTGGTCAAAACATAGTAGAGAAATAAGGAGGTATCAAGCTGAATTGCAGCACACGTCAAACATAGCCTTGTCACCTTGTTATATTTGTCACAACAATCTCGAAACGAGCTTGATGGAGGTGCGTATCCAAACACGGAAATCATCACATCTCCTAGGGCCAATTCCAAGACTGGTTGATACCTTCACCGCAAAAAATCTTAAACGAAACAAGTTTTTAAGGGTGAAAGTTTTAAGAAAGCTTCTAGACGAGCTTTCTGCATGACTTTGACTCTGCATTAAGCCGTCACCTGTCTCCAAAAACGATATTTATAAATTTTATACGATAGGTGACTTTCCAAATTTCCTGCCGATTTGAATTAACAGTACACAGTGTACACTGGTAGCCATAGTACAGTACTACTAGAACATGTATGTCATTGAACCATAACCAGTTACCTGATGAATATTCATGAAATAATTAATGACACTGTACGAATATTAACCCTTTACTCCATGAATACGCCTTTCTATGCCTTCTGCAAACAGAGTAGACCCAGATCAAATGGCACCTTCGGGCCGTCTGATCAGGGTCTGCTCTGTTTGCTTTATGGAATAATATACATGTAGATCCGATACTTAGTCTAGTTTCTGTCTTGACCAGAAATTCCTGTACTCACATACATTTTTATAAAACTGAATCTAATGAATATTCATGAAGTCATTATTTCTTATATTAATCTACATGGACTAAAGTGTTAACTGGCTGAACAGAAAACTAGAAACGGATACAGTAAACCTGTACTATGCGGACATTTATTTATTGAACACAGGATTGTTAAAAAGCAGGTGCCTGACAAAACAATAATTACAGTAGAACCCCTCTAATGCGACCACTTAAAAATAACCCATAGCTATATTTATAAGCAGGTGGTAGCTTAATGCAGGAAGAAAGTTATGCAGAAAGCTCCTATAGGAGCTTTCTGCATAACTTTCATCCTGCATTAAGCTACCACCTGCCTCTGTCACCCAGAAATATGCCCCTTTTGGTGGTCGCATTAGAGTGTTTTTACTGTAGACCTCTTTTTTGACGACCGCTTAAGACAGGCTCTACTGTTTATATATTTCATAAGCAAAGTAGGCCCTGATCAAACAGAACCTACATGGAATGGCTGATCTGGGTCTATTCTGTTTATGCAATGGCGTCAAAACGCGTCTCTTATCGTGTAAAGAGCTAATATTCTGTATTGTTATCCAGGTGGAAAGGTTGGAGCAGATATTCCAGGAGAATCAGTACCCAGACTCGATCCTCACTGAAGACCTCGCCATGGATCTAGGCGTGTCAACAGACAGAATCTCGGTAAGTGTAATCGACATTGTCGGACTGTCATCCATTATAATGCTCAGCGTAACATCATAGGTGCATGAACATGCAAACAGCTTCGATCCAGATGAGACGCCAATTAACTCGGCGTCTCATCTGGATCGAAGCTGTTTGACAATTTGTGACACTTTTCTCAAAAGATTGAATGAATTAGAAGTAACAATTGCTCAATATCATAATTTGAGCTAACATGTACCTTAACCCTTCGCTTGCTGAATTTTAAAATACATTTCTCCTTCTTTAGCCATGCCCTGTTGTGTAATTACATATATCTTCACTGTGTACAAGTATTTCGCTGTGCAATCACTGCTGTGGAATGCACTGGTTACACAATCAACTTGTAAATAGTGCAGACCCTGATGAGACAGCAGGAGCTGTCTCATCTGGGTCTTCACTATTTACAGGTAGGTATATTGACGCGAATAGCAAGCGAAGGGTTAACCCTTTCCCTGTTCTATATTTATTCCAAATTTCAATACCTACTGCATATTCATAACAAAATATAGGAGCCGCCTGATTTGGGTCTACATGTACTTTGTTTGTAAATGCGTTCGTGATGGAAAGGTTTAACACCAGGACAAGGGTTTATTCAATAAAGTCTCGATAGTAAGTTTTAAGTATAGGTGATTTTCAAATCTGAACAGTACATGTGCATTAGTGAAAGGGGCACGATTTTAATGACACCATATTATCACCAGAGTATCTTTCATATTGATAAATAACATCGCTGTTACAGTAAACCGGTATTTTAGTAAAGAAGATAATAGATCTGTTTAGGCAAGTAGCTGTTTCATGCAGGGTGAAAGTCTTGTATAAAGCTCCGCCTATTATAAAGACAAACATTTATACTAATTTGAATATTCGGTTTTACTGTACAGTAAAACCTCTCTGTAACGGCCACTAAATTACATCAAATATTTTGTGTTAAAGACAGGCAGCTGCTTAAAGCAAGGTGAAAGTAAAACACAACGCTCCTATAGGAGCGTTCTGTTTTACTTTCACCTTGCTTTAAGCAGCCACCTGCCCTAAATACCAACTAATTAACACAATCTAGTAGCCGTTATAGAGAGGTTTTACTATTATGAAACTTATCATTCCATTGTTTAATATATGAAATATATATCATATGATAAATATAGATAATAATAATGATAATTAGTTATTACTACATGCATTACTATTATTATTACATTATCCAATAAGAGACAGTAATCAGATAGGAGATCAAGCATAACTGTGAATATTTTTGCAGATATGGTTCCAAAACCGCCGCTCAAAGTTCAAACGTCAGCGCTTGCCAGACCATCTTCAGTGGATGCGCAAACAAGTGTACCAGAGTGATCAAGGATTTCACAGTCCTCAACTTCCGGCATTCTCCCCATCCTGCCACGTGCTGAGTCCTTTGGAACCCCAGTTCAGTAGAAGAGGGCCTCCTGTAGATGCTGCAAGTCCCAAAACACCACAAGCGTGCATGTAAGTTACCATGTGCTTAGTCACTTTTCAATAGTCGTCAGTGCCAAGCCTGCAAAATTATCGTCTGCTCTTGCAAAGCCAGCAAAATTGCCAACTACTTTCGCCACGCCTACACATTGTCGTTTGCTCTTGCCATGCAAACTTGTCTGCTCCTACGAAGTCTGCAAACTGTCGTCTGTTCTAAGCCAGACAAACTTTCTAGGTCCAAGGTTACAAAACTTCTGAGTCTGAGATCATTCTAAGTATCTGATTGGTCAGATTCTTAGAAAGCTCATAATCTGACGAATCCGATGTTTGAGAATAATCTCTGATTCTCAAGCAAAACGTTTTATTACCTCGGGGGCTGCTCTTGTCAAGCCTGCACACTTGTTGGATGTTCTTGCCAAACCTGAAAAATTATCGTCGCCTCTTGCTAAAGCTGCAAAATTGTCGTTTTCTGTTGCCATATTTAGTCATTCCATATATAAGGATCGACAAAAATACATATGAGGACGCTGAACAACTCAGCATCTGGTCTGGATCCAAACTACAACTAGAGGTTTTTGTCACAACAACGGATGTCTCCCCTCTAATAAAAACAATATGTAAAGGGAAATCACTAAAAATGTTATGGACTTGATGATTGATACTTCCCCTCATTATGCGCTTTCCACACCACATTTTTCAAGAAGAAAATGATAACAGCTAATAACTTCAAAAATATTGATACCAGAGTTATGGCCCTTGTGCATGACGCTTACTTTCATCATGCTCTTTCCATAAATGAAATGTCATTCCAATAACATCAGTCGAAGAGGAGTTATTGATCGGACAAAAAATGTAACAAAGGGCAATAACTCCAAAAGTATTGAAGCCAGAGTCATGGCCTTTGTTCATGACACTTTCTTTCATCATGCTCTTTCCATGTATAAAGTTTCAATACAATGGCAAGAGCCATGTAGGAGTTATCGTCCGGACAAGAAAGCGTTAAACAAATGTACAAGGGGCAATAACTCTCAATTTATTGAAGCCAGAGTTAAGAACCTTATGCATGACACTTTCTCTTATCATGATCAGTCCATGTATGAAGTGTCACTCCAATGGCATGTGCCATATAGGAGTTATCATCCTGACAAAAAATTGTGTGTTTTTTTACAAAGGGCAATAACTCCAACATTAGTGAAGCCAGAGTTATGGACCTTGAGCATGACACTTTCTCTTATCATGATCTTTCCATGTATGAAGTTTCAATCCAATGGCATGAGCCATATAGGAGTTATCGCCCGGACAAAAAAATGTGTTGAAAAAATTACAAGGGCAATAACTCCAATATTAATGAAGCCAGAGTTATGGACCTTGTGCATGACACTTCCTCTCGCCATGATCTTTCCATATATGAAGTTTCAATCCAATGGCATGAGCCATATAGGAGTTATCGTCCGGACAAAAAAGTGTGCATTTTTTTACAAGGGGCAATAACTCCTATATTAGTGAAGCCAGAGTTATGGACCTTGTGCATGACACTTCCTCTGATTATGCTCTTTCCTTATATGAAGTTTCAATCAACTGGCATCAGCCATATTGAAGTTATCGTCCGGACAAAAAAAGTGTGAAATTTTTTTACAAGGAGCAATAACTCCTATATTAGTGAAGCCAGAGTTATGGACCTTGTGCATGACACTTCCTCTCATTATGCTCTTTCCATATATGAAGTTTCAATCAACTGGCATCAGGCATATTGAAGTTATCGTCCGGACAAAAAGTGTGACGGACAGACGGACAGACAGACAGACGGACGGACGGACGGACGGACAGACAGACAGACAGACAACTCTCACGAAAACAATATGTCTCCCCCATATAAATATGGGGGGAGACATAATAATATATTCCGACAATATGTTTACATATTGCTGAAAATACGAAATAATTCACGAGCAACGAATTATTTCTGCAACTTTATTATTATAACAATGCCAAACGTAAGCCTTGAAAATACATGTATTTGCAAACAGTTTAAGTCTGAAGGAGACATTGGCTAGTCTGAAGGAGACATTGGCTAACAAGACGCGACTCAGTAGAATTCAAACTGTTTTGATCCAAAAGAGACCTCGGCTAACATAGCATGCATTAGTAGATTTCAAACTGTTTAGGTCCAAATAAGACCTCAGCTTACAAGGCATGAACCCTTAGCCCGTCACATGTTTTATCACTCTGTCCTCTTTGAATATTAATGGGACAAGTCTTTACAAAAATATACAGGATATGTTGAAATGATTTTCCTAGGTAAAAGCATAGAACAAAAATGCAGGCATGGCTTCCATGACAAACTGTAGACCTCATCTTGGTCAACACTATTTGCAAATGCAACTATAGTTGTGACTGGTGGGCTATGGGTTAATAATACCATTATACAGTAAAACCTCTATAACGGCCACTAAATTACATAAAGTATTTTGTGTTAAAGGCAGGTGGCTGCTTAAAGCAAGGTGAAAGTAAAACAGAACGCTCCTATAGGAGCGTTCTGTTTTACTTTTATCTTGCTTTAAGTTGCCACCTGCCCTAAAAACCAACTAATTAACACAATTTAGTGGTCGTTATAGAGAGGTTTTACTGTATAATTCATCTAATTTATTATTTCTGACATGAATATTGATTAAACAACTATCTCTATTTCAGACAAAACAAACCGAGACAAGTAGAGTCCTTGCCAGTGATCAGCTCCCCCATGATAATGTGGAATGGCTACAATTGCTACATACAGAAACCAAACACTGAACCAGTTCTTCAGAAAAATCACCACAACACACAAGGACTGCAACATGGAATCATGAAGGAGAACTGTTTCAACAGGTCTCAGAAAACTGGATTTCCCGACCAACATATGACAAATTCTGCGCCGCTGGCACAACAGGACAGGTTTCTAGAAGAAAACCAAATTTCAGATTCAGCTCATCCTCACAATTCAACTATATCAGCAAGAACACCAATGTGGTATCACCAAAGGATTCCATTTCATCCTATCATAGGAGCCAATTTAAACTGGAATCAGCCAATGACGCAAGTACCTGCAAGGAGTCTTCACATGACTTTACCAGTCCAGACAGCTAGAGAGTATCAGCCAAGTCCTAATACTAGAGTTCCCAAGCATTTGAGCAATCATAATCCGAGATCTTTGTCAGCTACAAGCTTTTCTTCAAACCCAGACTCTGAAAACTGTGAGAAAACAACTCCGTGCTTCAATCTGCAGGTGAAATCTCCAAATAGAAACTTTAACGAAACCTCAAGCACTTTACTACCGTTTCAAAACCCACAATTAGTCCAGAAGCAGCCTGCAAGTACAACAGTTGAACACAAAGACTGGGAACTAGAAGATCAACTACTGCAACAGAAAGCTATAGAGTGTTTGGAGCAGTGGTGCTGAAATGTGGTGCTTTGGAGTAGCCGGAGCAAAAATGTAGTGCTTATCAACACTTGAAACCAAAATATAGTGCAGTCTAGCAGAGCTCCATATAAGATGTGTAAAATAAAACATTTTGAAAAATAACAAAATAAATTTCTCCACCAAACCCTATGTTGTGACCACTCTTTAGAATCGTCTCGAAGAGACGATTCTAAAGAGTGGTCACAACATAGGGTTTGGTGGAGAAATGATGATTTTAGTATTTGAGTAGGCACCTTTTTCTGTTGCTCTGGCCTAGATATACACCATCAATTAACATGTGTTACACATTTGTTAAATACAAAAATGTGACCATTTAACCCTTTCCTTCATATAAATGCTTCACATCTTTGCAAACAGAGTAGACCCAGATCAGACAGCTTGTATAGGAGCCATATAATCAGGGTTTGCACTGTTTGCTTATAGGATTATATAGGTCAGATCCTACTGGTTTTGTCTATGCAAAACATACTCTTGAAAAGTTTACATTATAAAAAATTAAGTTGATGAACCAAGTTCCCCATAAGGAAAAGGGTTTAAATCTCTGATGTACACCAACTAATAGTCCATACATGTATTAGCCTTTTTCCTCATGGAAATTCATGTAAGAAATGATGACATCATGAATATTTATTAGTTTTTATAAACAGAATATGCTTCAGGATGTTTATGTATTGGTTGAAAATCTTGAATCAGACCTATTATAATTTCATAAGCAAACAGAGCAGACCCTACAGGAGCCGTCTGATCTGGGTCTACATGGTTTGCAAAGACATGAAAAACTGTTTATATGAAGGAAAGGGTTAAACTTTTGCTGTGTAAAAGCTGCCACTTGCTTTTAAGAATCCTATACCTAACCAGTAAGTAACCTGTTTAACCCTTTCCCTGTTCTATATTAAGTCCAAATTTCAATACTTATTGAATATTCATGAACAAAATAGTTATAATGAAATGTGGAAGGTGGTACATTATAGCCATTTTGGGAAGTGAAGACACAGATCTTTCAAATTCTATTAGCAAACAGAGTAGACCCTGATCAGACGGCTCCTCTAGGAGCCGTCTGATCTGGGTTTACTCTGTTTGCAAATGCGTGAAAACACATTTATATGAGGGAAAGGGTTAAAACAGGTTTTACTGTATGATTACATTTGCTAGAAAGTGCTTTGATATGTATGTATATCGTGTAAATGTATGTTGTTCTTGGCTTCTATTAAATTGTTTTCACTTAGATCAGAATATTTATCATACATCAACAAACTGTAGATCCAAATCTGGAGACCACCCACTCTCAATTTCATCAGAGCCTGATTTGAATGTTGTTAAAAAACTGTTGGGTGTTTTGTTTTTTTTTAATTTACTGGTACAGTAAAACCTCTATAACAGCCACTAAATTGTGTTGATTAGTTGATATTTAGGGCAGGTGGCTGTTTAAAGCAAGGTGAAAGTAAAACAGAACGCTCCTAAAGGAGCGTTCTGTTTTACTTTCACCTTGCTTTAAGCAACCACCTGTCTTAAACACAAAGTACTTGATGTAATGTAGAAGCCGTTATTGAGAGGTTTTACTGTATACGTATATAAACTTTGCATGTGGAAATTTGGATGTTTTAATCTATTGTGCTATCTGAGTTAATTAAACGTTTGGTCTGTATCTCAGTTCATTACCAAGCATCTGATAGGTCAAATTTTGAGCAACCTCAAAATCTGACCAATCAGAAACTTGAAAATGAACTCAAACTCAGAAGTCTTAAAACTTAAAACAAGATGTGTTTGTGAAACACTATGCCCCCTCATATATTTGACCTCTGACCTTGACCTCTGACCTTGACCTTGACATGTCACCCCTCAAAATGTGCAGCCTCATGAGATACACAAGCATGCCAAATATCAAGTCTCTATCTCTACTGGTCCAAAAGTTATGGTCAATGTTAAAGTCGGCGATTTGACCCATATATTTGACCTCTGACCTTGAAGGATGACCTTGACCTTGACACGTCACCCCTCAAAATGTGCGGCTTCATGAGATACATATGTATGCCAAATATCAAGTCTCTATCTATACTGGCTCAAAAGTTATGACCAATGTTAAAGTTGCTGACAAACAAACAGACAAACAGACAAACAGACAAACAGACAGACAGACAGACAGACAGACAGGGCAAAAACAATATGCCCCCCGACTATCGTCTATGGGGGCATAAAAAGGTATATCCCTTTACTCCATAAATACGCTTTTTTATGACTTTGCAAACAGAGTAGACCCAGATCAGACCACTCATATAGGAGCCGTCTGATCAGGGTCTGCTCTGTTTGCTTATCAAATAATGTACCGTAGATACGATTGTACAGTTTCTGTCATGGCCAAAATAAATATTCCTGTTTCCATATGCCAAATGAAAACATTGATCTACTCAATATTCATGACATCATTATTACTGACTTGAATATTCACGAATCAAAGGATTATTGATCCACATAGTGTAAATATTGTAGCAGTCATTGTTATTTGTGACAAATTGATGTATGCCCAGAGTCCCAGATAATAAGCAAGAATAACTTCTTTATTTCTCCACCAACCCCTATGTTGTGATCACTCTTTAGAATTGTCTCTTTGAGACGATTCAAAAAAGTAGTCACAACTTACGGTTTGGCGGAGAAATGATGATTTCAGTACTTGAGTATGCAGATTTATCAGTCGCTCTGATGCTCAAAGTTCCTGTTAACCCTTTCATCCATAAATACGCCTTTCTACACCTCTGTAAGTCAGTTTTTGAAACCACTGTGATAAATAGAGCATTTGCTCCTAAGGAGCAAATGCTCTATTTATCACAATGGTTTCAGCACTACAAAATTCTAAAATTTTCCTTTTCTCGAATTAATGCTCATTTTCTGTAGATTTATTCAAAGAGATTGGATCTAAAAATAGCCTATGAGGGAATGGGTTAATGAGATGTCATGTAAGTTGCATATTAATCTGGGTCTAAATTCATATTCATGGAGTAAAAGGCTAAAGACCCTAAATAAGACCTTAGCAGTCATTGTACAAAGGTTTTACAGTTTACAAAACTGATTAACCCTTTACTCCATGAATATTCGTGTTAGAAATAATGACATTGTGAATATTAATTAGATTAATTGTTATAATACCAAATGAACATAGGAAGTTTTGGATATATCATTATATATACATTATATCACAAGCAAACAGCAAATACAGTAGACCCAGGTCAGACAGCTCCTACAGGAGCCATCTGATCTGGGTCTTCTTTGTTTGCAAAGGCATGGAAAGGCGTATTTATGGAGTAAAGTGTTAATCATTCAACTTACTTCTTGTATATGATTCTGACTTATTTTCTTCAGTCTTATATATAAAAACTAATAAAATATTAAAATGAATTCAGTGTTTGTTTTCTCTCATATGGCCTTAGTACATCTGCCTCTCAATTTATTCACCCAGTACATGTCTAGGTTTATTTTTGCAAAGCTAGTGTTGCTTCATTGCATTGTAACCACGACACTTTGTTTTAAACATTTTAGATCTTGATGAGACATTGATGCCACTCCATTAACCCTTTCCTCCATAGGCTATTTTCAGACCCAACCTCTTTGAATGAATCTACCCAAATTTACTAGAGAAAAGTAAAATTTTAGAATTTGGTAATTTGAAACCATTGTGATAAATAGAGCATTTGCTCTTATAGGAGCAAATGTTCTATTTATCACAATGGTTTCAAGAAGTGGTTATTACAGAGACGTAGAAAGGCGTATTTATGGAGGAAAGGGTTAAAAGTAATGATATGATATTACTTTGAATGACATTGCATCGGTGTGAATATTGCTGTCTGCTACTATTTTTAACCTTTCTAAACCTTTGCAAACAGTGTAGACCCAGATGAGATGGCTCCCTTAGGAGCCCTTTCATCAAGGTCTGCACTGTTTGTCATGTTACACTTAACTTCAAACAAGAGCACCGCATGCGGTTGTCATCGTTCTGTTTGACTGTAGCCCTTGTGACGGTGAATGAGAGTAAATATGACAATTCAATGCTCCGGTGTCCAGAGAGTTTCAGTGTACATTACTTTTAACCCTTTCCTCCATAAATACGCCTTTCTACGAATCTGTAATACTTCTTGAAAGCATTGTGATAAATAGAGCATTTGCTCCTTTAGGAGCAAATGCTCTATTTATCACAATGGTTTCAAACTACAAAATTCTAAAAAGTTTCTTTTCTCTAGTTAATGCTCCTTTTCGGTAGATTTATTCAAAGAGGTTAGATCTAAAAATAGCCTATGAGGGAAAGGGTTAATAACTCATTACAAGGGCAAATATTCATCTGATTTACAAAGGCTAACAACAAATCTGTATTTTATTTTATAACAAGATTGATAGTTAAACAGTAACAAAAATGATGAACCATGTACCCTAAATATCCTATGTATTCTGACATCCAATCTTCCAACTCCACAGATTTGTAAAGCTGAATACATTAACTTGGCAAACCCATCTTAAGTGGAGTTTTAGTACAGAACAATTTCGGTATTTTTAGACAGGTGGCAGCTTAATGCAAATTGAAAGTCATGCAGAAAGCTCCCAAGCTCTTTGACGCTTCTGTAAAAGTCACTTTGAGAAACCATTGTGATAAATAGAGCATTTGCTCCTTTGGAGTAAATGCTCTATTTATCACAATGGTTTCAAAACTACACAATTTGGGAAAAAAATCCTTTTCTCTAGTTAATGCTCCTTTTCGGTAGATTCTATCAAAGAGGTTGTATCTAAAAATAGCCTATGCGGGAATGGGTTAAACTGCCACCTGTCTGAAAGATCGGTATCAATACTAATTCTAAGGTCCAGTTTAGAGGGGGTTTGCTGTTCACTTATTTTGATTACTTTAAATTAGACAGTCAAAGTAGCAAATAGTGAACACCCTGATCAAACTGCTCCTTCAGGAGTAATAAATAGAGCTCCTTCAGGAGTAATAAATAGAGCTCCTTCAGGAGTAATAAATAGAGCTCCTTCAGGAGTAATAAATAGAGCTCCTTCAGGAGTAATAAATAGAGCTCCTTCAGGAGCAGTTTGATCTGGGTCTGCACTATTTGCTAAAGTCTGTCTGTCTGAATACATGAGGTACCTATTCACAACTTTTGATTTGGTTTGCAGAAAAACCTTGCTAAGCCAAACATTCACATAAATATCATTAACCTTTTACTCCATAAATATTCATGAATACTAATAAGTAATAATTTTATAATGGACACAGAAACGTTTGGCCATAAAAGAAACCACAGAATCATATCTATATTATATCATAAGCAAACAGAGTAGACCCTGATCAGATGGCTCCTACAGGATCCATCTGATCTTGGTCTACTCCATTTGCAAAGGCATTGAAAGGTGCATGTATTGAGTAAAGGGTTAACACAGATGACAGCGAACTGCAGGGTGAAAGTCATGTAGAAAGCTCCTCCTGCACTAACCAGTCATCTGTATAAAACAATTCAATTCTTCATTACTAAAAGCTCAGATTGGCAAGGTTTTATTGTGCATTTAACAACTTGTAGACATTTTGTTCTAATAGATACATGCATAATCTTATTGTATCAATAGAGATCTTGACTAGATTCTCTATACATGTATATCAAAATAAACAAGAGAGTCGTCACAGGTGACAAATGCCCCCAAAGTGTTTTACACCGAAATGCATTTTCGCACACCAAATTTGAAATCTGTAGCTGGTAAAGTATAGGAGATATACTCCGGACAAGCATTTTGCAGCTGGTAAGGTATAAGCTTTTTGTAAAATTGAGGTCAAAGGTCAAGGTCACAGTGACCTGAAAATGATACGAGACACTCTGTCATCCCAAGATGAACTCACATACCAAAATTTTGGATCCGTAACTGGTAAGGTATAGGAGATATGCTCCAGACAAGCTTTTTGTAAAATCGAGGTCAAAGGTCAAGGTCACAGTGACCTGAAAATGGTACGCGACACTCCGCCATCTCAAGGTGATCTCACACACCAAATTTGGAATCCGTATCTGGTAAGATATAGGATATATGCTCCGAACAAGTTTTTTGTAAAATCGGTCAAAGGTCAAGGTCAAGGTCACAGTGATCTGAAAATGGTACGCGACACTCCTCCATCCCAATATGAACTCACACACCAAATTTGGAATCCTTAGCTGGTAAGGTATAGTTGATATACTCCGGACAAGCTTTTTGTAGCTGGTAAGGTATAAGCTTTTTTTAAAATCGAGGTCAAAGGTCAAGGTCAAGGTCACAGTGACCTGGATATGGTACGCAACACTCTGCCATCCCAAGATGAACTCACACACCAAATTTGGAATCTGTAGCTGGTAAGGTAAAGGAGATATGCTCCGGACAAGCTTTTTGTAAAATCGGTCAAAGGTCATGGTCAAGGTCACAGTGATCTGAAAATGGTACGTGACACTCCTCCATCCCAAGATGAACTCACACACCAAATTTGGAATCCTTAGCTGGTAAGGTATAGGAGATATACTCCGGACAAGCTTTTTGTAGCTGGTAAGGTATAAGCCTTTTTTAAAATCGGGGTCAAAGGTCAAGGTCAAGGTCACAGTGACCTGAAAATGGTACGCGACACTCCTCCATCCCAAGATGAACTCACACACCAATTTTGGAATCTGTAGCTGGTAAGGTAAAGGAGACATGCTCCAGACAAGCTTTTTGTAAAATCAAGGTCAAAGGTCAAGGTCAAGGTCACAGTGACATGAAAATGGTACGCGACACTCCTCCATCCCAAGATTAACTCACACACCAAATTTGGTATCCGTAGCTGATGTGACAAAGGAAATATACTCTGGACAAAAGGTACACACACCCACACACCCACCCACCCACACACACACACACACACCCACCCACCCACACACACACACACACACACGGTGCGATCACTATATGCCGCCAAAGCCTAGCTTTGGGGGCATAAAAAAACATCATTCATAAACTATAGCTAGTTAAACAAAGTTTCACCATTTATAATACTGATAAAAATAATACTGACACAAAACTTGAACGCTTTACAAAAACGAACATTTTCATGAAAACATTTTGCAGTGTCAATCCACTTGCTGTTTCAACACTGCACAAGTCAAACTTAACTTAGAGATCTTAGAGCCTAGCTTTGGGGGCATAAAAAAACATCATTCATAAACTATAGCTAGTTAAACAAAGTTTCACTATTAGTAATACTGATAAAATAATACTGACACAAAACTTGAACACCTTACAAAAAGGAACATTTTGCAGTGTCGATCCTCTTGCTGTTTCAACACTGCGCAAGTCAAACTTAACTCAGGATCCAAACTATTTGATACTCTGACCTAGTTTGCTGGAAAAAAGGAAAATACAATAAAACCTCTCTATAATGGCCACTAAATTACATGAAGTATTTTGTGGTTAAAGCAGGTGGCTGTTTAAAGCAAGGTGAAAGTAAAACAGTACGCTCCTATAGGAGCGTTCTGTTTTACTTTCACCTTGCTTTAAACAGCCACCTGCCCTAAATACCAACTATTTAACGCAATTTAGTGGTCGTTATAGAGAGGTTTTACTATATCTGTATTATGTTATTGTTGCAGAAACAGTCAATCCTCATTACAATGACCCTGTTCATTCCCACAGAAAGTTTTGTACTGAAAATGCTGTTGTAACAAACATTAAGGATTTTTATACTATCAGTGTATATGCCTGCATTTGCAAGTAGTGTAGACTCATATAAGGCAACTCATAGAGGAACTCCCAGAGGGTCATATTGGTCTGCACTATTTGTCATATTAACCTATTCCCTTATACGGACGATTCTGTAAAAGTCTCTTTGTGAAACCATTGTGATAAATAGAGCATTTGCTCCTATAGGAGCAAATACTCTATATTTATCACAATGGTTTCAAACTACAAAATTCTAAAAAAAATCCTTTTCTCCAGTTAGCACTCCTTTTCGGTAGACTTATTCAAAGAGGTTGAATCTAAAAATAGCCTATGAGGGAATGGGTTAATTCAGTGGCTACAATTGATCCAACCTAAGAATGATTCAGCTAAATAATATGCACACATAATGGGTTCACATTTGAATATTCAGTATGAAAAAGGGTTTATATTTATGTTCCAGTAGTTTAGTTTAAAAATAAGATGTGTTTGTGAAACACTATGCCTCCCATCCAATTTGATATTTGACCCTGAAGGATGACCTTGACCATGACATGTCATCCCTCAATATGTGCGACTTTATGAGCTACATATGCATGCCAAATATCAAGTCTCTATCTGTACTGGTTCAAAAGTTATGACCAATGTTAAAGTAGGTGACAAACAGACAAACAGACAAGGCAAAAACAATATGCCTCCCAGATCTGATCTGGGGGGGGGGGGATAAAAATCATGTCAGTATAATGAATAGTCCATTACATTGAATGTCAATATTATATAATGAGAGTTCACTGTACATGTAAACGGTTTTAACCCCTTGAATTGGGCGACAAACATGACCTGGCACTTGCAAAAAGTGTAGACTGGATCAAAAGGCTCCTCCAGGATCCCTCTGAACAAGGTCTGCACTGTTTGACATTCAAAATCTTCTAGCAAGTTTAAGCCCTTCATACTGAGTAGACTCTATAGTTAAACACTGATTGGCTAATTCCCTTTCATAATTAATGCTGTATGCAAAGAGTTAACACTTTACTCCATGAATATTCATAAAACAAGAGGGCCAGAATGGCCCTGACATCGCTCACCAGGCAATCAGAGGAGAAGATGTTCAAAGTTTTCACTATATGTTTCTAGAGAAAACTAGCCACCCCTGGGGCGGGCCAATTTTGATCCAAGGGGCATAATTTATACAACTTTTGTAGAGGACCTGAACATGATGCTATGTGCCAAATATGAAAGCTGAGAACCTTCCAGTTTCTGAGGAAAATATTTTCAAATTTGACACTATATGTTTCTATTGCGAACTGGCTACCCCTGGGGCGGGGCCAATTTTGACCCCAGGGACATAATTTATATAACTCTTGTAGAGGACCAGAACATGATATTATGTGTCAAACATGAAAGCTGAGAACCTTCCAGTTTCTGAGGAGAAGATTTTCAAAGTTGTCACTATATGTTTCAATTGAGACATGGCTACCCCTGGGGCGGGCCCAATTTGACCCCTGGGGCATAATTTATATAACTTTTGTAGAGGACCTGAACATGATGCTATGTGCCAAATATGAAAGCTATGAACCCTGTAGATTCAGAAGAAAATTTTTTCAAAGTTGTCACTATATGTTTCTATTCAAAACTGGCTACCCCTGGGGCAGGGCCAATTTTGACCCTTGGGGCATAATTTATATAACTTTTGTACAGGACCTGAACATGATACTATGTGCCAAATATGAAAGCTGAGAACCCTGTAGATTCAGAGGAGAAGATTTTCAAAGTTGTCACTATATGTTTCTATTGAAATCTGGCTACCCCTGGGGCGGGGCCAATTTTGACCCCAGGGCCATAATTTATATAACTTTTGTAGAGGACCTGAACAAGCTATGTGCCAAATATGAAAGCTGAGAACGCTGTAGATTCAGAGGAGAAGATTTTCAAAGTTGTCACTATATGTTTCTATTGGAATCTGGCTACCCTGGGGCGGGGCCAATTTTGACCCCAGGGACATAATTTATATAACTTTTGTAGAGGACCTGAACATGATGCTATGTGCCAAATATGAAAGCTGAGAACGCTGTTGATTCAGAGGAGAAGATTTTCAAAGTTTTCACTATATGTTTCTATTCAAAACTGGCTACCCCTGGGGCGGGGCTAATTTTGACCCCAGGGCCATAATTTATATAACTTTTGTAGAGGACCTGAACATGATGCTATGTGCCAAATATGAAAGCTGAGAACCCTGTAGATTCAGAGGAGAAGATTTTCAAAGGTTTACTATATATTTCAATAGAAAACAAGGCACCCCTGGGGCGGGGCCAATTTTGACCCCAGGGGCAAAATTTATATAACTTTTGTAGAGGACCTAAAGATGATGCTATGTACCAAAGATGAAAGCTGAGAACCCTGTAGATTCAGAGGAGAAGATTTTTAAAGGTTTTTAAGAAAACAGAGCAGATCCTGATCAGAGGGCTACTATAGGAGCCGTCTGATCTGGGTTTACTCTGTTTGCAAAGGTGTATTTAAGGAGTAAAGGGTTTCCTGTGATGTCTCATTGGTCCAGGTTGTAAAGGTCTTGAAACTTAACCAATCTGAAGGCAGGTTTCATGCTAACCATTGCAACCAGTTTGGATCTAGATGAGACACTGAGTTAATTAGGCATTTCGTCAGGTTTGAACCCTGATTGCATATCTGCAGAGAATGAAGTTCAGCATGCAGAAAGGTTTAACACTTTGAATGAAGAATATTTAACCCTTTCTCTGTTCTATGTTTATTCAAAATTTCAATACCAACTGAATATTCATGGACACAATAGTTATAACAAGAAACCGCCAATGTCGGTATGGCCGGATTGCCGATTAAAGTGATATAGATGAACAGTCAATCATTATACATTTCTGCATATGCTGAAGGCATAATAAATAGTTAAACATATCCCAATTGCATGTAATGAGGTCCTCATTATGACCCCACATGTTAAAAAGGTCAATCTAGAAATTCATTGAAGTATAAAAAACAAGAGATATTTGTAAAGCATGTATACCCCCAGACCCCCTGACCTTTGATCTAGTGACCTCAACTATAGAGGTCATCTACTGGTCATGACTAATCACCACAGCAACTTTGACGATCCTAAGCCAAACCACTAATCATTTATTGATCTGAAAACATTTCACAAGTTAAGGTAATGGTGACCTTGACCTTTGAACTAGTGACCTCAATAACTATAGGGGTCATCTAGTGGTTACGGCCAACCACCACAGCAAGTTTGAAGATCCCCAACCAAACCATTGAGCAGTTATTAATCGGAAACCATTTCATCAGTTAAGGTCATGGTGACCTTAATCTTTGACCTAGTGACCTCTAGTGGTCATGACCAACCACCACAGTAAGTTTGAAGATCCTAAGCCAAACCCTTGAGCAGTTATTGACTGGAAACCATTTCACCAGTTAAGGTCATGGTGACCTTGACCTTAGACCAAGTGACCTCAAAAACAAGAGGGCTCATCTAGTTGTCATGACCAACCACCACAGCAAATTTGAAGATCCTAAGCCAAACCCTTGAGCAGTTATTGATCAGAAACATTTTACCAGTTACGGTTATGGTGACCTTGACCTTTGACCTACTGACTTAAAAAACAATAGGAGTCATCCAGTGGTCATGACCAACTACCACAGCAAGTTTGAAGATTCTAGGCCAAACCCTTGAGCAGTTATTGATCGGAAACCATTTCACCAGTTAAGGTCATGGTGACCTTGGCCTTAGACCTAGTGACCTCAAAAACATTAGGGGTCATCTAGTGGTCAAGACCAACTACCACAGCAAGTTTGAAGATCCTAAGTCAAACCCATGAGCAGTTATTGATCGGAAACCATTTCACTAGTTAAGGTCATGGTGACCTTGACCTTTGACCTAGTGACCTCAAAAACAAGAGGGTTCATCTAGTTGTCATGACCAACCACCACAGCAAATTTGAAGATTCTAAGCCAAACCCTTGAGCAGTTATTGATCAAAAACCATTTTACTAGTTAAGGTCATGGTGACCTTGACCTAGTGACCTCAAAAACTATAGGGGTCATCTAGTGGTCATGACGAACCATCACAGCAAGTTTGAAGATCCCAAGCCAAACCCTTGAGCAGTTATTGATCGGAAACTATTTCACCAGTTAAGGTCATTGTGACCTTGACCTTTGACCTAGTGACCTCAAAAACAATAGGGGTCATCCAGTTGTCATGACCAACCACCACAGCAAGTTTGAAGATTCTAGGCCAAGTCGTTTATTAGTTATCGATCGGAAACAAAAAGGTCAACCTGGAAATTCTCTAAGTCAATGAAGCGTAAGAACTAGGTCAAAAAAGGGTCATAATAACCTACTAACCTATGACATGTAATGTGACCCTCATTATGAACCCACATGCCAAGTTTGGTTACTGTAGGTATTATACTTTGGCTATAACTAACACAAACAAAAAGGTCAACCTGGAAATTCTCTAAGTCAATGAAGCGTAAAAACTAGGTCAAAAAGGGGTCATAGTAACCTGCTAACCTATGACATGTAATGGGACCCTCATTCTGAACCCACATGCCAAGTTTGGTTACTGTAGGTATTATACTTTGGCTATAACTAACTCAAACAAAAAGGTCAACCGGACGGACGGCCGGCATTCGCCAATCTATAAGCCTGGATTGCGAGCAATCCGGCCAATAAAATATGAAAGATGGAACATTGTAGTGATTTTAGAAAGTGAAGAAACAAATTCAAATTCTATCCAATCTATTAAATTCCATTAGCAAACAGAGCAGACCCTGATCAGATGGCTCCTATGGAGCCATCTGATCAAGATCTACTTTGTTTGAAAATGCATGAAAATTTGTTTATATGAGGGAAAGGGTTAACGTGGAATGGCCCATGAGGATTTTGAATGACAAACAGGGCAGACTCAGATCAGAGTGCTCCTCTAGTAGCCCATTGATCTGGGTCTACACTGTTAATCACATGCACACATATACATATTACACATGGTATAAAATGAAGAAAATTACAACCTGTAATCTCAATAAACACAAAGAACAGAAAACTCTTGATTTTGATGTCACTTGACAAACTACTGAAACTGAACATAATGATCTAATTCAATGACAATATGATTGATGTAAATTTACTCGACAATTTTACATCAGGAAAATTACTAACCACATATCCTACCAGACTGACAGAAACCTGTATAAATTCCAAGGGCTAGGCACAAATAAAGTACAGTAGAACCTGTCTTAAGCGACCATCAAAAAGAGGTAATTAAGGTTTATTCTGTAAGGCAGGTGGTAGCTTAATACAGGTCAAAAGTAATGCAGAAAGCTCCTTTAGGAGCTTTCTGCATTACTTTTGCCCTGTATTAAGCAACCACCTCCTATTCTAGATCCCTGTCCAATTAATATAAGGTAGCTTAACCCTTTACTCCATAAATACGTTTTTCTACGCCTTTGCAAACAGGGTAGACCCAGATCAGATGGCTCCTACAGAAGCTGTCTGATCAGAGTCTACTGTTTGCTTGTGATATAATATAGATATGATTCTAAAGTTTCTGCCACACTCAAAAAATCCTGTATCCAAGTGCTATTATAAAAATTAATCCAATTCATATTCATGATGTCATTATTTCTTACATAAATATTCATGGAGGAAAGGGTTAAGACAGGTTCTACTGTATTCATATTCTATGGGGCTATTTTATGACAGCCTCCTAATCAGTTTGAATGAATAAAGATGACATACTAAATCACTCATAAACGTGTCTCATATTAAGTACCAAAATCCTGATTGTAAGGTTTGAAAGGCATGCAAGAAAACCAAAATTTAACCCTTTACTCTATGAATGTGCCTTTCTACGCTTTTGCAAACAGAGTAGACCCAGATCAGAAGGCTCCTCTGCTCGGTTTGCTTAAGATATAATAGATTCTACAGCTTCTACCATGGCAAAACTTCCTATGACCATGTCGTATTATAATAATTAATCTAATTAATATTCATGAGGTTATTATCTTTAACATGAATATTCATAGAGTAAAGGGTTAAAGCCTGAAGGAGCAGTAAATTTTGTCGTAACTGCTTATGAAGATATACGAAGATCTAGTCTTATGATGACTAAATTCGTAATGCACGAGCCTTCAAATTTTTAGTGAATCTGCTTCTGAAAACACTGTCACTCTTTGCCTAGTTATCTAGTTCCTGACCTCACTATTACCAGTTTTGGTAGGGTGCTGTCTTGCCGTGGAACACTTTGAAGACTCCATCATTTCCTTCACGAAGTTCCGCCCAGAAAAATGCCTTTATCCCCATAAACCCTTCTTTTCTAATTCTTTCTTGCAACTGGTTATAACCTGAAGGAGAAAACTGAGCCATAAGAACAGGTGCCTAAAGATCGTACATACCCAGAGCAGAGGCTCTCTTCACACCAAGACTATAACAATCCATCACAAGTATAGATGCAGAATATGAACATCTCACCTGAGGGTCAGAAATCACCTTTTTTACATAAAAAAATTTATGGAGTAAAGACTCAAAGCTAAATGTACAACCAAAACTAGAGGTTTTTGTCAAAAAAACGGATGTCTCCCCTCTAATAAAAACAATATGTAAAGGGAAATCACTAAAAATGTTATGGTCTTGATGAATGATACTTCCCCTCATTATGCGTTTTCCACACTACATTTTTCAAGAAGAAAATGATAACAGCTAATAACTCCAAAAATACTGATACCAGATTTATGGCCCTTGTGCATGACACTTACTTTCATCATGCTCTTTCCAAAAATAAAATGTCATTCCAATAGCATCAGTCGAACAGGAGTTATTGATCGGCCAAAAAATGTAACAAAGGGCAATAACTCCAAAAGTATTGAAGCCAGAATTATGGCCCTTGTTCATGACACTTTCTCTCATCATGCTCTTTCCATGTATGAAGTTTCAATACGATGGCAAGAGCCATGTAGGAGTTATCGTCCGGACAAGAAAGAATTAAACAAATGTACAAGGGGCAATAACTCTAAATTTATTGAAGCTCGAGTTAAGGATCTTATGCATGACACTTTCTCTTATTATGATCGTTCCATGTATGAAGTTTCACTCCAATGGCATGTGTCACATAGGAGTAATCATCTGGACAAAAAATTGTGACACTTCCTCTCGTTATGATCTTTCCATATATGAAGTTTCAATCCAATGGCATGAGCCATATAGAAGTTATCGTCCGGACAAAAAAGTGTGATTTTTTTTACAAAGGGCAATAACTCCCAATATTAGTGAAGCCAGAGTTATGGACCTTGTGCATGACACTTCCTCTCGTTATGATCTTTCCATATATGAAGTTTCAATCCAATGGCATGAGCCATATAGAAGTTATCGTCCGGACAAAAAAGTGTGATTTTTTTACAAAGGGCAATAACTCCTATATTAGTGAAGCCAGAGTTATGTACCTTCTGCATGACACTTCCTCTCGTTATGATCTTTCCATATATGAAGTTTCAATCCAATGGCATCAGGCATATTGAAGTTATTGTCCAGACAAAAAATTATGATATTTTTTACAAAGGGCAATAACTCCAATATTAGTGAAGCCAGAGTTATGGACCTTGTGCATGACACTTCCTCTCATTATGCTCTTTCCATATATGAAGTTTCAATCAACTGGCATCAGGCATATTGAAGTTATTGTCCGGACAAAAAATTATGATATTTTTTACAAAGGGCAATAACTCCAATATTAGTGAAGCCAGAGTTATGGACCTTGTGCATGACACTTCCTCTCATTATGCTCTTTCCATATATGAAGTTTCAATCAACTGGCATTAGGCATAATGAAGTTATTGTCCGGACAAAAAATTATGATATTTTTTACAAAGGGCAATAACTCCAATATTAGTGAAGCCAGAGTTATGGACCTTGTGCATGACACTTCCTCTCGTCATGATCTTTCCATATATGAAGTTTCAATCCAATGGCATGAGCCATATAGGAGTTATCGTCCGGACAAAAAAGTGTGATTTTTTTTACAAAGGGCAATAACTCCAATATTAGTGAAGCCAGAGTTATGGACCTTGTGCATGACACTTCCTCTCATTATGCTCTTTCCATATATGAAGTTTCAATCAACTGGCATCAGGCATATTGAAGTTATCGTCCGGACAA
This sequence comes from Azorinus chamasolen, assembly GCA_963576725.1. NCBI lineage: Eukaryota > Metazoa > Mollusca > Bivalvia > Cardiida > Solecurtidae > Azorinus > Azorinus chamasolen. The sequence goes on from OY755242.1 coordinate 78,616,150, forward strand.
AAAGTGTGACAGACAGACGGACGTACTAACAAATGGGTAGTTGTGTGACTTTTTCCTTTGATCTTTTCTTGTGGGACTAGTCCCACAAGAAAAACTATTTTTGGCTCTAACTTTGGAAAAGAATGATCTGGAAGCTAACCCTAACCCTAACCCTATGTCCCACAACTGGCCAGGTTAATGTCACAAGAAATGGCCAGGTTAATGTCACAAGAGATGGCCAGGTTAATGATTTTACTTGTGCGACTAGTTAGAAAAAGTCACACAACTACCCATTGGTGAGTGCGGACAGACGGACAGACGGACAGACGGACGGACAGACGGACAGACAGACAACTCTCACAAAAACAATATGTCTCCCCCATATAAATATGGGGGGAGACATAATAAAAGATATACCTTAACCCTTTCCTTTATATACAGTAAAACCTCTCTATAACGGCCACTAAATTGTGTTAATTAGTTGGTATTTTGGCAGGTGGCTGCTTAAAGCAAGATGAAAGTAAGACAGAACGCTCCTATAGGAGCGTTCTGTTTTACTTTCACCTTGCTTTAAGCAGCCACCTGCCTTTAATACAAAATACTTGATGTAATTTAGTGGCCATTATAGAGAGGCTTTACTGTAAATGCATTTCACACATCTGCAATCAGAGTACGGTCAAATCAGACAGCTCCAATAGGAGACGTCTGATCAGACTCAGCTCTGTTTGCTTTTGACATGATGCAAGTCTGATTCTATACAGTTTTTGGCAAAGCAAAAAAGTTCCTTGAAAAGTTTACATTATAAAAACTCATTATGAATATTAAACATGGAATGGGTTGAACCATTTATCTTTGCTATGATTCTTATCCCTTTATGGGCTTGTAAAGTTTGGCATACCTTTTTCTGTGGGATTAACAAAGCCCTCACACGTGCGGTCAGCATTGTACACCATCATTTCTTTCTGCTGATCTAAGTTGCTAAGCCCTGAGAATAAAATGTTTAGATTCAATTCTTAACCCTTCGCTTGCTATCCACGTCAATATACCTACCTGTAAATAGTGAAGACCCAGATGAGACAGCTCCTGCAGGAGCTGTCTAATCAGGGTCTGCACTATTTATAAGTTGATTGTGCAACCAGTGCACTCCACAGAAGTGATTGCACAGCGAAATACTTGTACACAGTGAAGATGTAATTATACAACACGTCATGGGTAAAGATGGGGAAATGTATTTTAAAATTCAGCAAGAGAAGGGTGAAGCCTTTAACAGACAGAGACAGATGCCTTTGCAAACAGAGTAGACTCAGATCAGACGGCTCCTGTAAGATGATTACATTCATGATGTCATATTATCAAGGTCTACTCTGTTTTCTTATGACATGATAAAGTTCTGGTTTTACAGATCTGTCATGGCTAAAAATTCCTGTGTCCATTAGTTACAGTATAACCCCTCTAAAGTGGACTATAACTAGTATCAATGTCGGTTTTAAAGAAAGGTGGCAGCTTAATACAGGATGAAAATCACACAAAAAGCTCTCTGCATGACTTTAATCCTGCATTAAGCAACCACCTGCTATAAAAAAGATCTGTCAGATTTTTTCTTTCTTGAAATTCCAGTTTTCTGCATATTATTTGGGCAGAAAGTACATCACAAGACCAGTCTATCTCTACAGGTTTATATACATGTGTTACTACTACCAGAGTCAAGCTAAGAATACTGCATGCTCCTCGCAGACATCGTGACTCGTTCATGGCCTCGTCTAACCACTGGGCTCGCTGGAGCTACACAGTAATATAATACTACAGCAGAGCTACAGATAAAGGTGCGTACCCTTATACTAAAATCGTCATTTCGCCACCAAACTTTATACTGTGACCACTCTTTAGAATCGTCTCGAAGAGACGATTCTAAAGAGTGGTCACAGTATAGGGTTTGGTGAAGATATGAAGAAGCTATTCTTGGAAATGTTTAAATTTACGCATTTTATCTGTACCTCTGACTACAGTTAGCCATTGTAAAAATTCAGGTTATCAGTATTGACGACTTCATTACTTTTTACATAAATATTCACCAAGTAAAGGGTTGATTTTCTAATATACAGTGCTCCCTCTCTATGAACATTATATTTGTTGTTCAGAGGGAGTTGTTATAGGGAGGGAAAATCAAACATAATTAGCTTGTTTGCAGATCCCCAGATAATGTGTATTTCGAGAACTAAAACCGTTATGCCTCAATCAAACCCTATGCTGTGACCACTCTTTAGAATCGTCACAAAGTGACGATTCTAAAGAGTGGTCACAACATAGGGTTTGATGGAGGCACAAAGAAAACACAATGGAAAAAAGTTGTTTCTGGAGCCTTGTGGTTTCGGAAACAGTGACATGCGTTGTTGTAAGGAGGGAATCATTATTGAGAGGGCCGTTGTAGGGAGGCAACACTGTATAGCACAAACATAGAAAACAAAAGTGCCAAAATGTCACAATATATGCCTGTCAAATGTCTGGAAGTTGAAAGGCCATTACTCCATATCAGGTGGCATAAAGTAAGGGAAGATTATTGTGGAGTGTCAAGGGCAATCTTGCTATTTATCGAACTTGACTGAGACATAAATATACATGCTGACCAAATTCGAAAAGGAATGGAATACGATTCTTTGAGTTAGCGCACAAGCAAAAGTTCACCAAAATTCATAAAGTAAGGGGAGATAATTCTTGAATGTCAGAGACAATCTTGCTGGCTATGGAACTTGACTGGGATATTATGGTAATATTCATGCTGATCAAATTTGAAAAGGATTCAATGACATTTGAGTTAGAGAGCGGACAAGCAAAAATTCACAAAAATTCATAAAGTACGGGGAGATAATTCTGGAGTGTCGGGGTAATCTTGCTGGTTATCAAACTTGATTGCGACATTATGATAATAAACTTGCTGACAAAATTTGAAAAGGTTTGGATTACACTTGTTTAAGTTAAAGAGCGGACAAGCAAAAATTCATGGAAATTCATAAAATAAGGGGAGATAATTCTGGAGTGTCTGGGGCAATCTTGCTGGTTATCGAACTTGACCGAGATATTATAGTAATATACATGCTGACAAAATTTGAAAAGGATTGGATTGCATTTGTTTGAGTTAGAGACCGGACAAGGAAAAGTTCACAGACGGACAGACAGCGCCACAGCATATTTCCCTTCTGAAGACGAGCGTATAATAATAGCCTTAGGATAGAATCAGTACTAGTGGTAAAACTAGAATGGTCACTGAATGTGGTAAACATCCCTCACATAAGCACTTGCAAGAGAATGTGGTGTTTTGAGTGATCAAAGGGCCATAACTGTTAAATATCATCCGATCTGAATGAAATACATGCAGGGGTATAAAAAATATTCATAAAGTGATCAATGTATGCAATAATTTTCATTAGGGAAAGAGTTATTATTTTCAATAAGAGACAAAACTGATGGTTGTGTTCACTTCACATTTGGTACCATTACAAATTACACGACAAATAATGGACCCATTTTTCTTCAAGGTTGCTAAATTTGAGATTACTGTAAACCCTCTCTATAATGGCCACTAAATTGTGTTAATTAGTTGGTATTTAGGGCAGGTGGCTGCTTAAAGCAAGGTGAAAGTAAAACAGAACGCTCCTATAGGAGCGTTCTGTTTTACTTTCACCTTGCTATAATTAGTCACCTGCATTTAACACAAAATACTTGAAGTAATTTAGCGGCAGTTATAGAGAGTTTTCATAGAACTTATGCTAATTTCAATTACAGTAGATCTTGTCTGAACCATTTCTTTGTTAAATATGTTTTAAAGGCATATGAACACATGGTGTTTGGTATTGGAAGAAAGTGCAGAGTCAGGTCTTGTATAAATTTATAGGCAAACAGAGCAGACCCTGATCAGACAGCTCCTACATCAGTCTCTGATCAGTCTCCTATAGGATTGTTCTGTTTTACTTTCACCTTGCTTTAAGCAACCACCTACATTTAACACAAAATACTTATTAAATATAATTCCGTGTCCGTTATAGAGAGGTTTTACTGTAAAGTAAAGTAAAGTACCTAGTTATAGTCTACTTTCAGTCCAAATGACCACTCAGCCGACTGTACATTTACTCCCCTGGTCATTGAGTCATTGGACTACAATATTGAGCACTGCAAACGTATGGCGCAATCATGCAGCCGCAGTACCGGCGAGTGACCCTCACAGGTACCCATTTTAACCCCTGGGTGGAGAGGATGTGTGGGTGGGAGACACGGAAAAGCGTCTCTGAAATTTCCAGGAGAGACCGGGAATTGAACCCCGGACCTCCGGACTGATAGTCAAGCGCGTTACCACTAGACCACCGCCACCCGTAAATATACAGTAACTAATACAGTGAAACACCTCTAAACTGGATGTCAAAATTAGTATCAATGCCAGTCTGTAAGACAGATAGCAGCTTAATGCAGGATGAAAGTCATGCAGAAAGCTCCCAAAGGAGCTTTCTGCATGACTTTCATCCTGCATTAAGCAGTCACGTGTCTAAAAACAGCTAAATTCTTCCTTGCTAAAATTTCAGTTTAGAGCGGTTTTACTGCACATACCACATGTCCAAACTCTTACCAAGTGGCAGCTGCACTTTGACGATGAAGCGTTTATTCCTGAGAAATTCCATACGACCAGCTGTTTCCCCAGGCTGTCTATTGAAAACCTTCACATTTCTGTGTGGTGCCCCTACCACATGGTAGAAACTGGTCTGGAATACTTCACTACCATCCTTCAGTAGTGGCTTGGCTAGAACATAACCTTAAACAGAAAATATACAATAAAGTCTCACAATACGGCCACTCAAAGAAGTCTTATTCTCGATATTTAACCCATTCATGTCAAGCAATATCTAAATTTCAAACAATCAGAGCCCATCTTTCAGCTACCATGGCAACAAATACATTTTAAACACCAACTAATCAATTGGGGAAAACCTATAAATCCTGATATACCAATTTCCAGCAAAATCTTTTTTTTAAATAAAAAGAAAAGGAAAGTGGGATGTACATCTGCACATATTAACCAGCAATGTTCATGTGAAGTTTCATCATTACGATCAGACTACTACTTACCCAGAAATATTACGGACTAGTTCACGGCAGAAGAAGATAAAATTGGAAGAAAGAATAATAAGAAAAAGACATGGAGTAAACACAATATGGTCTCCCACTTCGTTTAGGGGACATATCAAGATCAAAATATCAAAATCAAAATGTAGAATCATGGTCCATGCTTATAAAGCTTTTAGTTGAGCCAAAGGCTCAAATCTGACCAATCAAAAACTGGAGAACGAACTCAGACTCAACTGAAAAGTTTTATAAGCATAGATACATATCTATATTATTCCATAAGTAAACAGAGCAGACCCTGATCTGACAGTTCCTATTGGAGCCATCTGATTTGGGTCTACTTTGTTTGCAAAGGTATGTCTATGGAGTAAAGGGAAAAAGGATAAGAGGTTAGAACAAACAAGAGGCAAACAAACAATTTTGCAGATAACGTTTAACACTTTCACCGCCGCAGTCGCATAAATGCATGACGACAAATAGTGCAGTCCCAGATCAGACTATGTTTGCTTATGATATAGATATGATTCTACAGTTTCTGCCATTGCCAAAAATTCCAGTGTGCATGTGCTATTAGAACAAATTAATCACATTAATATTCATTATGTCATTATATCTTACATTGATATTCATGGAGGAAAGGGTTAAGTACTTACCTGAACAGTGAGTGCGATGACCTTGTTTCCAGTGCTGTATCTGACACTCCCTGCTACAGTACAGGGTGACGTGACACTGCCCACAACGCTTTAACGCCCCCTCTTTTGGCGAGCGCTTACAGTTGCTACATACTACAACTATCAGAAATAAACGAAATTCATATCTTTAACTTTTTACTTAATGTACGAGAATCGATATATCTTGACTCCCATTCCACAAACGCACATAGTGTTTATTATTCAAGACAAAGTATAATATACAGCTTATGTATTCTACACATGCCTTTTTTCCCTTCCACAGCATAAGCAACTTGTAACAAAGCGTCTGATTAGTCTTTGTTTAACCCATTACCTCATAGGCTATTTTTAGATACAACCTCTTTGAATAAATCTACCCGAAAGGAGCATTAACTAGAGAAAAGGAAAATTTTAGAATTTAGTAGTTTGAAACCATTGTGATAAATAGAGCATTTGCTCCTATAGGAGCAAATGTTCTATTTATCACAATGGTTTCACAAATTGATTTTTTCAGAGTCGTCAAAAGTCGTCAATATGAGGGAATGGGTTAATTGCTGTAAAATAATTAAATACAGCAGCCATTCAAGGGATTGAGCCAAGGAGGTTGTTGAGAAACATGGTTGACTATTGCAAATTTATCATTATAAGTAGGATATCTGCAATGAACATATGGGTTAAGTGTTAAATTTCTGTACCTGACTGTTAATCAATTCCTTCAAATTGACGTTTTTTGGCGCCTCTGTAAAATAATCACATTCGATCCTATTGAGCAAAATGCTCTTTATATCACATTGGTTTCCAAAACCACACAATTCTAAAAATTGTCCTTTTCTCTTACAAATGCTCCTTTTCAGTAGATTCACTCAATGACGTTGGTTCAAAAATAGCCTAGGAGGGAATGGAATATAAGAAATTCCATCTATGCCTGTTGAAAGAGATATGAGCTCTTCTTTACCTGCTGTATCTTGTTTTGCATCCCTCTCTATGATAGCATCATGTAGTATGGCCCGTATGTTACTGTCTTTAGCTAAATCAAAGGCAGTGGTCCCATCACCATCTTCGAGTCTTGGATCAGCACCATGTTGGAGTAAAAGTTTGACACAATCTGAAGAAACATGGAATTTCGTCCACAGTAAATGCATGTCCTAAGACTGCTAATTTCCTGTCACAATTCAAGACTTGTACAGAAGTCCAGGGTCCATGCTTATAAAGCTTTTAGTTGAGTCTGAGTTTCGTTCTCAGGCTTTTGATTGGTCAGATTTGAGTTCTCAAGCTTTTGATTGGTCAGATTTGAGCCAAAGGCTCAAATCTGACCAATCAAAAGCTTGAGAACGATCTCAGACTCAACTAAAAGCTTTATAAGCATGGACCCAGATAAGATGAGTAAATTTAAATGTTTTCAAGAGTAGCTCCTTCATTTCTCCACCAAACCCTATACTGTGACCACTCTTTAGAATCGTCCTGTGGATAAATTACAATTTTAGTATCTGTGTATGCATCTTTATCTGTAGCTCTGCGTGTAGCTCTGCTGCAATTAACCCTTTGCAAACACAGAAGACACAAATTAGATGGTTCCTATAGAAGCCATATGATCAGGGTCTGCTCTGTTTGCTATTGACATGGAATGATATAGATCAGATTCCAAAGTGTTTTGTCAAAGCAAAATGATTCCTTGAAAAGTTTACATTATAAAACTTCAACTAACAAATATCAACCAGAACTATCACTAAAGGTGATGGAATACCCCCGCTCAGCTGCCTTGATCGCAAATAAAACCTTAACCAAAATTTTCTGATTTTTCTGATTCAAAAAGGGCCATAATTCTATTAAAATGCTTGACAGATTTATGTACTCTTGCCTATAGATGAAGCCTGTGATGGTGAACAAGTGTTCCAAGTTTCAAAGCTTTATCTCAAAGAGTTTTGAAAATAAGTGGACTTTAACAAAAACCTTAACCAAAATTTCTCAGTTTAAAAGGGCCATAATTGTCAAAATGCTTGACAGAGTTATGTTCTATTGTCTACAGATAAAACTTGTAATTGTGAACAAGTGTGTAAGGTTTCAAAGCTTTATCCCAAAGGGTTATGTAGGTAAGTGGACATTAACAAAAGCCTTAACCCCCCCCCCCAAAAAAAAAGTTAAGATAAAAGGGCCATAATGCTGTCAAAATGTACTCTTGCCTATAGGTAAAGCTTGTAATGGTAGGCAATTGTGTAAAGTTTCAAAGCTTTATCTCAAAGGGTTACATAAATAAGTGGACTTTAACAAAAACCATAACCAGATTGCGCCATGGACAGACAGACAGTTAAGATAACCAGAAATGGTGTCAAAGCCACCTGATGCTCGCCTGTTTAAAAGTTAAGTCTAAAACGTGTCATATTGAATACAAAAAAAAATCAATTTTCAATTTAAACTGAACTGCATCAATATCACAACCAAAGGCAACCAAATACCAGTTTTCATAAATTTAAGAAGATTATTAAACAAAAAAGATACATACCAAATATGGAAGCCCTAGGTCTATTCAGGTTCCAATGTAATAGGCAGTTAAAAGATTTTTGCAAAAGTAGGTCAAAGGTGAAGGTCAGAAGGGTAAAAATGTTGGCATGGTCATACCAAGTATATAAGCATGGTCATACCAAGTATATAAGTCCTATGTCCATCGCATCCAATAGCATAGGCATTTAAAGATTTTTGCAAAAGAAGGTCAAAGGTCAAAGTCAAGGTCACATGGTAAAAAACATTGGTATAGTTGGAAAGTCCTAAGACAGGAAATATACATCCAAAGTATGGAAGCCCTAGGTCTATTGGTTCCAATGTTATATGCATTTAAAGACTTTTGCAAAAGTAGGTCAAATGTTAAGGTCAATGTCAGAAGGGCAAATATGTTTGCATGGTCATACCAAGTATGGAAGTCCTAGGTATACTGGTTCCAAGTTATAGGCACTTACAGATTTTTGCAAAAATAGGTGAAATATCAAGGTCATATGGTAAAAAACATTGGTGTGTTTGAAAAAGTCTTCAGACAGAAAAGATACAAATCAAGTATGGAAGTATATGCATTTAAAAACTTTTGCAAAAGTAGGTCAAAGGTCAAGGTCAGAAAGGCAAACATGTTGGCATGGTCATACCAGGTATGGAAGCCCTAGGCCTATTTGTTGCAATGCTATAGGCATTTAAAGACTTTTGCAAACGTAAGTCAAAGGTCAAGTTCACATGGTAAAAACAATGGTATGGTTGGAAAAGTCTTAACACAAAAAAGTTGCATACCAAGTATGGAAGCCCTTGGCCTACCAGTTCAAATTTTATAGGCATTTAAAGAAGTTTGCAAAAGTAGGTCAAAGGTCAAAGTAACATGGCAAAAACAATATTGTTGGAAAGGTCTTAACACAAGAAAGTTGCATACCAGGTATGGAAGCCTTTGGCCCATTGGTTCAAATGTTATAGGCATTTAAAGATTTTTGCAAAAGTAGGTAAAAGGTCAAGGTCAGGAGGGCAAAAAAGTTGGCATGATCATACCAAATATGGAAGTCCTAGGCCAATTGGTTCCAATAATATAGGCATTTAAAGATTTTTTCAAAAGTAGGTCGAAGGTCAAGGTCAGAAGGCAAAACAACAATATTGTTGGATGTTATAGGCTTTTAAAGATTTTTGCAAAAGTAGGTCAAATGCCAAGGTCAGGAGGGCAAAAAAGTTGACATGATCATACCAAATATGGAAGCCCTATGTCCATTGGTTCAAATACTATAGGCATTTAAAGATTTTTGCAAAAGTAGGTCAAAGGTCAAGGTCAGGAGGGCAAAAGGCAAAAAAGTGGGCATGATCATACCAAGTATTGTAGTCCTAAGCCTATTGGTTCCAATAATATAGGCATTTAAAGATTTTTTCAAAAGTAGGTCAAAGGTCACGGTCAAGGTCAGAAGGGCAAACAATAATATTGTTGCAAAAATCTTAACACAAGAAAGTTGCATACCAAGTATGGAAGCCCTAGGTCTATTGGTTCAAATACTATAGGCATTTAAAGATTTTTGAAAAAGTAGGTCAAAGGTCAAGGTCAAGGTCAGAAGGGCAAAAATATTGGCATGGTCATACCAAGTATGGAAGCCCTAGGCCAAATGGCTCCAATAATATAGGTATTTAAAGATTTTTGCAAAAGTAGGTCAACGGTCAAGGTCAGAAGGGCAAAAATATTGGCATGGTCGGAAGGGTCACGACAATATGAACCTTCTCACCAAATTTCAGCATCATAGCACAAATATTAAGCTTTATACCAACCCGTCCAAAAAAACTTTAACCTGGTGATTTTTGGCCCCACAAAAAACTAAGTCCAAAACATATCAAAAATTGATAAAATCGAAAAATATTTTTAATGTTTAACTTCATAGCAGCAATATTTGACCTCAAATGAACTTCCATACAAAATTTCAGCATCCTAGTACAAATATTAAGCTTTAAAACAACCTGTCCGAAAAACTTTAACCTGGTGATTTGTGGCCAAAAGGACTAAGTCCAAAACATGTCAAAAATTGATAAAATTGAAAAATATTTTTAATGTTTAACTTCATAACAGCAATATTTGACCTCAAATGAACTTCCATACAAAATTTCAGCATTCTAGTACAAATATTAAGCTTTAAAACTACCCGTCCAAAAAACTTTAACCTGGTGATTTGTGGCCAAAAGGACTAAGTCCAAAACATGTCAAAAATTGATAAAATTGAAAAATATTTTTAATGTTTAACTTCATAACAGCAATATTTAACCTCAAATGAACTTCCATACAAAATTTCAGCATCCTAGTACAAATATTAAGCTTTAAAACAACCCGTCCAAAAAACTTTAACCTTGGCCACGCTCACGCCTCACGCTCACGCTCACGCCGGGGGTATAGCATAAGCTCTACTGTTCTACGAACAGGCGAGCTAAAAAGGGCCATAATTTATGTACTCTTGCCTGCCGATGGAGCTTGTGATGGTAGACAAGTGTGTAAAAGTAAAGTACCTAGTTATAGTTTACTTTCAGTTCAAATGACTGCTCAGCCGACTACATTTACTCCCCTGGTCAATGAGTCATTGGCCTACAATATTGAGCACTGCTAACATATGGCGCAATCATGCAGCTGCAGTACTGGCGAGTGACCCTCAAAGGTACCCATTTTAACCCCTGAGTGGAGAGGAGGTGCGGGTGGGAGACATGGAAAAGCATCTCTTAAATTTCCGGGAGGGACCGGGATTTGAACCCCGGACCTCTGATCTGATAGCCAAGTGTGTTACCACTAGACCACTGCAAAGTTTCAAAGCTTTATCTCAAATGGTTATGTAAACAAGAGTGCCAGTGGGCACAATATACCCCCGTCTAGGCCTTAATCAGCATAAACTGAGGTTAACATATTTGCTAGATGCAAATTCCAAGACCAAATGTGCGACGTTCATGGCTTTATCTCAAAGGGTTATGTAAATAATTGTACTTTAACACAAAGACTAACCAAAAATTCTAAATCAAAATGGTACATAATTCTGTCAAAATGCATGACAGAGTTGTGTACTCTTGTGTACAGATGCCGCTTGTGATGGTGAAAAAGTGTTCCAAGTTTCAAAGCTTTATCTAGAAGGGTTATGTAAATAGGGGGACTTTAACAAAAACCGTAACCAAAAATTCTAAGTTAAAAAGGGTCATAATTCTGTCAAAATACTTGACAGAGTTGAGTTATGTACCTTTGCCTACAGGTGTAGCCTGTGATGGTGAACGAGTGTTCCAAGTTTCGAAGCTTAATCTCAAAGGGTTATGTATAAGGGTTATAACTTCAAAGTTAATAAAAGAAAATGTGTCCATGGGACACGGATGCCCTCGCTGGCAAACAGGAAGTAGATGAACGACAGACCTGAAAAGGGGAGACACGGTACAACTCACTATGATTATGCTTCAGACCAAATATCATATCATTCCAGCTTACACAAGCCAAGAAATCTTTGACGAAAGATTTTGAGGACGAACGTACGGGACGTACGGGATGGACAAGGGTAAAACTTAATGCCCCTGTCGCCTAAAGGCGGGGGCATAAAAAGGGCCATAATTCTGTCAAAATGCTTGACAGAGTTATGTACTCTTGCCTACAGTTGAAGCTTGTAATTGTGAACAAGTGTGTAAGGTTTCAAAGCTTTATCCCAAAGGGTTATTTAAATAAGTGGACTTTCAACATAAATTGAGGTTAACATAATTATTTGCTTAACACAAATGCTAAACACAAATTCTAAGTTCAATTTTGTCAAAGGTTTCAATCAAGTTTCAATCAACTGATATCAGGCATATTGAAGTTATCATCCGGTCAAAAAGTGTGACGGACAGACGGACATACGGACGGACAGACAGACAACTCTCACAAAAACAATATGTCTCCCCCATATAAATATGGGGGGAGACATAATAATAAGCAGACCCTGATCAGATGCCCCTACAAAAGTCATCTGATCTGTGTCTACTCTGTTTGCAAAGGTATAGAAAGGCGTATTTATGGAGTAAAGGGTTAAGAGATATCTGATCAGGGTCAGCCCTGTTTGCTTATGAAATAACAGATCAAATTCTACACATTCTTCCATGGTAAAAATCCCCTTGTTCATTGTAAAAATTCAACAAATCGCTATTCTGTACAGACCTGTGTTTCCCTGCAGAGCTGCCCCATGAAGTGGTGTTGCACCAGTCTTGGTTGTAGCATCCACTGTTGCATTCCTCTCAATCAGATGGGACACAACATCTGTATCAGGATAACGACCTGCCCAGAAATAGACAAACAAATAATTCTTGCAAAAATGTTCATACATCATGATCAAAGAAACTAAGTGTGTGTGCATATGTGTATGTGTTGGGGTTAACATTTCAACAGCCGTATTTAACCCTTTACTCCATAAATGACAAGTTGGATCCATATATGATGCCAAGTAGTTCAAACTACATATATGTGACACTCTGACCATGTTAATTGAAAGAAAGACTAGATAAGAGCGGCGTGCGGCACCAACGCTCGTCTGATTTGTGGCTTGTCCAGCTAATATAAAAACCTTTGAAAAAAATAAAGGGATATAACTCCAAAATTTTGAAATCAAGAGTTATGGTTCTTATGTAAGGGGCTTCCCCTCAATGAGATCTACTAACCTTTGATGTTGCGTGTTGATACCTCTTATACTTTTTGAGTAATGAGCTACATTAAAGTTTTTGCATGACGACGACAATGCCAACGCCAACGAAGACAACGCCTAGGACCGTGTGATCAAAATAGCTCGACTTTTCTTTGAAACAGATGAGCTAAAATAGACTATTTCAAAATAGAAGTAAAAACATGTAACTGTTTCATGCAAACTGAATATACTTAAAATAAATATGTTACTTTCAAAAATAATTCAGTAGTCAGCATATAATACATCAACAAGATGTGTTTGTGAAACACTATGCCCCCCATTATCGCCAATATAAATATTATCCGTAATTTGACCTTTGACCTTGATGTAAGACCTTGACCTTAATAAGTCACCCCTAAAAATGTTTGCCTCTATAAGTTGCACATGCACTCCAAGTTTGAAGTTTAAATGTGCAATGGCTACAAAATTATTGCAAATGTTAAAGTTGTCCAACCAACCAAGAGACAGGTCAAAAACAATATTTAACCCCTCCCCCCCCCCCCCCCCCTCTCATATTTGATTCGGGTGGGGGGCAAAAAAAGCAATCACCTGTAGCTAGGAAGAGAGGCGTAAAACCCAGATGGTCTTTCGCATTCACATGAGCACCATACTTGAGTAGTAATATTACAGCTGGTAACTGAAATGGTAAAACAAAATACAGTAAACACTTTTGTTTCAATGACCCCGTTCATTCCCACAGAAAGTGCCATTGTATTGAAAATGTCATTGTAATAGAACATTAGATTATACAGTTACACCTATCTAAACCGGACGTTCAAATTGGCATCAACACGGGTCTTTATGACAGGTGGCAGCTTAATGCAGGGTGAAAGTCATTCAGAAGCTCCATGAGGAGTCTTCTGAATGACTATCTTCCTGCATTAAGCAGTCACTTGCCTAACAAGAGTGCCAGAATGGCCCTGAAGCGCTCACCAGACAATCAGAGGATAAGATTTTCAAAGTTTTCACTATATGTTTTTATTGAAAACTAGCCCACCCTGGGGCAGGGCAGGGCAAATTTTGACCCAATGGGCACAATTTATATAACTTTTGTAGAGGACCTGAACATAATGCTATGTGCCAAATATGAAAGCTGAGAACCTTCCAGTTTCAGAGGAGAAAATTTTCAAAGTTTTCACAATATGCTTCTATTGAAAACTGGCCACCCTGGGGCGGGGCCAATTTTGACCCCAGGGGCATAATTTATATAACTTTTGTAGAGGATCTAAGCATGATGCTATGTGCCAAATATGAAAGCTGAGAACCTTCCAGTTTCAGAGGAGAAGATGTTCAAAGTTTTCACTATATGTTTCTATTGAAAACTGGCCACCCCTGGGGCGGGGCCAATTTTGACCCCAGGGACATAGTTTATATAACTTTTGTAGAGGACCTGAACATGATGCTATGTGCCAAATATGAAAGCTGAGTACCTTCCAGTTTCAGAGGAGAAGATTTTCAAAGTTTTCACTATATGTTCCTATAGAAAACAATGTACCCCTGGGGCTGGGCCAATTTTGACCCCAGTGACATAATTTATATAACTGTTGTAGAGGACCTAAAGATGATGCTATGTGCCAAAGATGAAGGCTGAGAACCCTGTAGATTCACGACGGACGATGGACATCAGGCGATCACAAGAGCTCACCCTGAGTATTTTGTGCTCTGGTGAGCTAAAAACATCTAAATTCGTCTTTAATAAAATTTCAATTTAGAGGGGTTGTACTGTATATGTTTCCAAAATTTGTGTCAGTATAACAATTATTCCATTATATCTTATAAGGTTATAAGGAGTGTTCATGGTAATTCACACGAGAACCTTACTCGAGTACAGGTAATTAAAATAGTAAAATATAAAAATTCACATGAGCACCATACTAGAGTTGTAATATTCAGAACAGGGAAAGGGATAATCACAAATTGGCCACTAGCATGGGAAAAGTTCACTTAGTCTTACACACGAACTTGCCACTGCACAGTGTAATGCTGTCATCCCGGCGGAGTCTCTCCCATTTATATCCTTTGGGCTCACATCTGCGGTCAACTGAAAAAGGGGAAATATCTTGTTTATCTTATTATTATACAGATACAAGGGGTGTGTGTGTGTGGGGGGGGGGGGGTTTATAAAAAAGTGATTATTTCTTAAAAGAGGCACACAGAAAATTTTAGTCATGGCAGAAACTCCTACAGGAGTTGTCTGAGCTGGGTCTCTGTTTGCATTTAGGCATAGAGAGGCATATTGATGGAGTAAAGGAGTTAATAATAGAAGATTGAAGATAACATTAGCATACACCACTGGCACAAGATCGAAAAAGACTGGTTTATATATAGCACCTAGTACATTAATTCACAGGTGTATATAGCTGTTGTTCTCTCCACTCTACTTTACTGCTGTGCAACATGGACCATGTATCGTCACCACATTCAGCAGCTTAAACAATTCCATCAAAGATGCATAAGACAAATCTGCAACATCAATTGGCAAGACAAGGTCACAAACCTACAAGTCCTAGAGATTATGCTTGATGTCAAGCATCGAACACTTTCTCATTCAGTCAGCTCTGTTGGACAGGCCATGTTGTATGTATGGACGACAGCAGCATCCCAAAAATGCTGCTGTATGGTAAACTTCAGGTAGGCCATTGTGACATTGGACTTCCCTGTAAACGTTACAGAGATTGTCTTTAACCCTTTCCTCCATAAATACGCCTTTCTATGCCTCTGAAAAAGTCACTTTTTGAAACCATTGTGATAAATAGAGCATTTACTCCTAAGGAGCAAATGCTCTATTTATCACAATGGTTTCAGAACTACAAAATTCTAAAATTTTCCTTTTCCCTAGTTAATGCTCCTTTTCGGTCGATTTATTCAAAGAGGTTGGATCTAAAATAGCCTATGAGGTAAAGGGTTAAAGCAACCTGACCTTCTGTGGTATAGATACTTCATTATGGGAAGTTCTGGTCCAGGACAGACTTTGGAGACAGTTTTGTGGCAAGGAGTCTTGACCTTTGAGGTCAAAAGGCCAACTAAAGTCGATAACGGAGCATCGAAAGAAAGGCACCATTCAGGATGGTGTATTCCCATGCTGCCTCAGGAGATGATGGAGATGGTGTGCATTGCAAATAGGACTCCACTCCAACATGAGGAAGCATACCAGCTGTTTGCACTCATCTGTCGTAGCGAAGGCCGAAGGGAGACTCCATCATCATTGTATGTATTAACACATTACCCCCTAGTGACGCATTTTTGCTCCTATATAAAATTCACATTGTGAAACCATTGTGAGAAACAGAGAATTTGCTCCATAGGAGCAAATGCTCTATTTATTACAATGTTTTCAATACTACACAATTCTATAACTCTCCTTTTCTATAATTAATGCTCCTTTTCGGTAGATTAATTAAAAAAGGTTGGGTCTAGAAATAGCCTAGGAGAGAATGGGTTAATGTACTAGGTGCTATAAATAAACTAGTCTTTTTCGATCTAGTGCCAGTGGCAGACACAACCAACTAAATTTATGTCTTGCAGCATGTAGCTGATATTCAGTTGGCCATCAAAGAGAATAGTGCAGAAAACCTTAATTACAAGAGCTTTATTATTGCTGCTGGCTACTTACCTGTAAACTAGAACGGTGTCATTATTGGTCCTTTACAAGTTCTAGAAACAGCACTGCCCGATCAACAGATAACTGTGCGTACTCTAATAATAAAATTGCCATTTCTTTGCCAAATCTTATGTTGTGACCACTTTTTAGAATTGTCTCTTTGAGGCGATTCTATAGCATGGTCACAACGTAGGGTTTGGTGGAGAAATAATGGAATTATTCTTGAAAATGTTTTAATTTACGCATCTTATCTGGACCTCTGACAGCAAATATGTACCTGCAGGAAATCCTTCAGGTCAGCATACTCCTTCTTCTCTGCTGCCTGACAAACTAGAATGGACAATGGCGTTTCTGGTCGGTGGCGGTAGTTCTCAAGTTCGGTATCTGTCATCTCTAAAACTTGCTTCGGATCTTGACCACTCATAGTCCCATTCATCTGCACTGGAAATCTATGATAAGTATTCCATGAAAACAAAACTCATCAGAGTTTTTAACTATACATGTACAGTAAACTCACTCTTAACCCACTCCCGCATATTGACGACTTTTGACGACTCTGTAAAAGTCACTTTGTGAAACCATTGTGATAAATAGAGCATTTGCTCCTATAGGAGCAAATGCTCTATTTATCACAATGGTTTCAAACTACAAAATTCTAAAGGTTTCCTTTTCTCTAGTTAATGCTCCTTTTTGGTAGATTTGTTCAAAGAGGTTGTATCTAAAAATAGCCTATGAGGTAAAGGGTTAAGTGGTAACTTCATTAACACTTTACTCCAAGAATAGTTCTGTAAGAATAATGACATCATGATTATTAATTAGATGAATTTTCATAAGACGAGTAAACACAGAAAGTTTGGCCATAGCAAAAAGTGTTGAATCAAGATCTATATTTTTCCATAAGCAAACGAAGCAGACCCTGATCAGACGGCTCCTTGGAGCCTTTTGGTTTAGGTCTACTATGTGTGCAAAGGCGCCAATGGCATAAATATATGGAGAAAAGCGTTTTTAACAAACATGGATTTCTTGAAAAGAATGTGGCTGCTTATAAACCCTTTCCCTGTTGAATATTCATGTAAGAAATAATGACACTATGAATGATTATTGGCTGAATTTTTGAAATGCCACATGTACACAGGAAGTTTTGGTATTAACCATTTCCCTGTTCTATGTTTTTTTTCCAAATTTCAATACCTACTGAATGTTCATGGACAAAATAGTTATAATAATTAAATATAGAAGGTGGAACAAAAAAAAAATTGTAGCTACTTTTGGACAGTAAAAAAACAGATCTATCAAATTCCATTAGCAAACAGAGCAGACCCTGATCAGACGGCTCCTATAGGAGCCATCTGATTTGGGTCTACTCTGTTTGCAAATGTGTCAAAAAGGGTTTATATCAGGGAAAGGGTTAATAAAAAACTGCAGTCAAAATTTGTTTGAATTTCATTTATAGAAAATAGAGCAGACCCTGATCAGACAGCTCCTACAGAAGTTAGCTCTATTTGCAAAGCATGGAAAGGCCTGAAAATATTTGCCTCCATAAGTTGCACATGCATGCCAAGTTTGAAGGATGCGTGTTGAATGAGGACAAAACTATCGCCAATCTAAATTTGACCCGTAATTTGACCTATAACCTTGACCTTAATAAGTCACCCTAAAAATGTTCGCCTCCATAAGCTGCACATGCATGCCAAGTTTGAAGTATGTATGTTGAATGTCGACATAATTATTGCCAATCTAAATTTGACCTGTAATTTGACCTTGATGTATGACCTTGACCTTAATAAATCATCCCTAAAAATGTTCGCTTCCATAAGTTGCACATGCATGCCAAGTGATGGCTGTTGGTCAATCTGTCTGTTGGTTGGTTTGTTCCTAACTTTAATGTTGGTGATAATTTTGAGGTCATTGCTCTAACAAACCTTGTCGGGTCAGATTTTTTTTGTCTTTTGACTCAGGGCTTAGATATTTGACAAATGGATGTATTATCTGTAATCATGAGATGAAGTGTTGTGTACCATGCTTACCTACATGTGACCTTGAACTTTAACCTCTATGTCAAATTTATGTACTGTAAATACAGTAAAACCTCTCTTAACCGGACGTTAAATTTATTATAGATATCGGTCTTGGAGACAGATGACAGCTTAATGCAAGGTCTAAATCTTTAACCCTGCATTAAGCATGCAGTCACCTGCCTAAAATATCTAAATTCTTCACTACTAGAATTCCGGTTAAGAGAGGTTTTACTGTAGGTAACTTTTGTCCATGCAAGAACTTTGTTGTTCTTTGACCTAGGTCTTAGATATTTGACATGTGAATGTATCATGATGAGACTCAGTGTCTCAAATCATGATGACCTTCACTTGACCTCTGACAATGATGTCAAACTTATGCATCTCAAATAGGAAACTACTGTTTGTGCCATAACTAAACTTTTTTTTCGTCTTTTGACCAAGGGCTTAGATACTTGGCATGTGGATGTATCATGATGAGTCAAAGTGTCAAGAACCATGGGGATGTTCATGTGAATTGGACTTGTGACCTAGAGGTCAAATTTATATTCCTTAAATGGGAAACTATTGTCCATGCCAGAACTTTTTTTGTCTTTTTACCAATTGCTTAGTTATTTGACATGTGGGTGTATCATCATGTGGCCAAGTGTCAGATACCATGGGGACGTTCATGTGAGCTTATCATGTGACCTAGAGGTCAAGTTAATATACCTTAATTAATAGCTAGGAAACTATATTGTTCAGGTCAGAACTTTTTTGTCTTTTGACTAAGGGCTTAGATAATTGACATATGAATTTATGAATTAATCATCATGAAATAAAGTGCCAGATACCATTGGGACCTTCATATGACCTTCACCTGTGACCCCAAGGTCAAATAGATGTACCTTAAAAAGGAAACTATTGTCGGGCCTGAACTGCTTTGTTCTTTTACCTTTAGCCTTAGACATGTGAATGTATTATGAGGCTCAGTGTCTCATACCATGATGTCCTTCATGTGACCTTGACCTTCAACTTCAAGGTCAAATTTATGGTTGAATGGGAAAATACTGTCAGGCCCAAATTGTTTTGTCTTTGACCTAAGCCTTATATATATTGGCTGTTATAACAATTAGAGCGGGGTCGGGTATTACCGAACATTTAAGACATAGATAGCACTGCCTTTGCATTTTGTATCAACGTTTGATTAAACAAGCTTTGTAGGTCATTTTGGTGCAAAAGGGGTTTATATACTATTATTCTGAACGGATATACAACATTTTGGAAGCAATGCCTAACGGCTTGCATTACCGAACAGTGACGTCTTATTCCGACTACAGGTGCTTGTTTTTCCGAATACTTCCGTGTTCTTTAAAAAAATCGCTCGATACCTGAAAATTTCAAACATGGCATTATTTCAATGATTAATACATCTAATTGAAGAATTAAAATTTATTTCATTTCGATAAAGCCTGGGCCAGTCTGTCGCTATCGTACAGTTTCACCATGAAACAAGTCAGCAGTATTTACACTCAAACGGTGTGATATTCAGGTAGTCGTCTGCTACACACTCGATATGAAACATTCGTAGGTAGTTTGCACATTCGATATAATCACTTGTGTATGGTTTGTCACATGTGTAACATTTCTTCCGGTCTACTGCAATTGAGTCGTCAGAATCAGAATCTGAGTTTTCAAGAGTCTGCAGCAGTTTGTCCCGCATCTCACGTTTCTTCTTTTTCTCTTCAGCCCGTTTCCTCCGCTTGGCCTCAGCCTCAGCTTTCTCTGCCATCTTTTCGTCTTCTCTGAGCTTACGTTTTAGTTCACAGTCTTTCTTTCATCGTTCTTTTTCTTTTTCCTCTTCTTCTTTCATTCTTAGTTTTTCTTCCATTAGTTTTCTATAGTCAGATCCTGTTATAGCTTTAGGTATTATAAATTTACGAATAACCTTTGGTTTTGTACTTAGTTTTGGTGCTGAGATGTTTAGAGAAAGGTGATGCTTGGTTTGGGGGTGTTTCATCTGTCTGCTTCCCTGTCATCTGTTGACTCTGTGTTTCTTCATCTGTTTTTGAGGGAGCATTGGTCTTCATCTCTGGTATGTCCTTTCCATCGCTGGTCTTTTGCAAATCAACATTTCCGTTTGGCTGACTTTCTGATTCCCTCAGGGATGTACTTTCACATATACTTGTGACTTCATCCTTTGATGACGAATCATGTTGTATGTTGTCAGCTGGTTTAGGCTGAAGTGGTGCCGACTGAAACATCTTGCTTGGCTCCAGTTTCACAGACGACGTGACGATAGATGGGTTCAGCGGAAACAGGCCCGCTTCTTGGAATCCTTTAATGGCTGCTTCAACAGTTGTACTCTGAACACAGGCCTTCTTAAATACCCTATCAAAGTTCTGCTTGGTCACATACTCTCCTATATGTTCCGCCTGCCAGTCTCTGACTGACTGTCTCCATGACTTCTTCAGAGCACTGAAAAGCCGCAAATCAAGTGGCTGGAGCACATGTGACGCATGTTCCAGAAGGCAATAAATTTCAATACCATTTTCTAAACAAATATCAGATGCCTTCATGGTCACATGCGTCACATGACCGTCGATAGGCAGAAGCACTGGCTTTTTCAACTGTCTGTCATTTACTGCGGGTATGAAAACATTTTGCAACCAATTACAAAACACCTCTGAATCCATCCATCCATTGTCGGATCTCCCCAGGGCAGCCTCCTCAAAACCATCTAATGGATTATAACTGAAGCGCTGTCCTGGGAAGATCAACATTGGTGGAATGTAGTGTCCAGTAGCACTGCAGGCGGCCATAACCGTGATTTGCGTCTTGTCAGAATTGCTGAAGTGATATACTACAGGCGTACCCTTCAGTCCAATTACCTGGTTCCCCTTCACACAAAGACTCACACCCGTCTCATCTGCGTTGTATATACGCGATGGATCTTTCAGAAGTTCTGGATCACATACTTCATTCTCTATGTAGGACCTAAACTTTTCAAACAAAGTGTTGATTTTCTCGGCTGATATTATTGCCCTTTCTTTTCCTAACTGAATGCTTGTTCTCAGAGATAATTCTGGGTGTCTTACAAAAAAACGGGAAATCCATTCCTTCCCAGGCCGATTGTCTTTAAACGGATTAGGTCTACCATCATCATCCATTATTCTCTTTACTGTATTAGCCAACTCCTGTCTGGTGCGACCGTATCCAATACGGGCCATGTGGATGGCCCAATCAGCTATCCTCTTCTCCTCCACGTCACTCAAGACAGTGCGATGGCCCACCTTATGACAGCTGTACTTCTTGTGTACCGCATTTTGAAGTGTTGTTTTCGGCACCCCATACTGCTTAGAGGCTTTATTAAGGCTAATTGCTTCTGAACGTACCAACCTGGCGGCTTCTTTTGTTGGCATGACAAGAACAAAATCATACCTCCGATCAAAAGTCTGGTTTCCTAAATTGAACCAGATGATTGAAGAAAATATCAAAAGCTGCTATGCCTGCAAGATCGTGACTCAAGAACCCAAACAAATGGAGCCATTAAACATGTCTGACCTTCCATCTGGAGCCTGGAGAAATCTAAGCGTGGATTTTTGTGGGCCGCTGCCGTCAGGAGATTACATGTTCGTAATTATTGATGAATACACCAGATTTCCCATAGTCGAAATTGTGAGATCAGTATCGGCAAATACAGTCATACCAGTTCTTGATAAAGTACTCTCTGAATTTGGATTCCCCAAAACAATCAAGTCCGACAATGGTAGTCCTTTCAACTCTGGACAATTTAAGGATTCCATAGAAAACTGTGGAATTGAACACAGGAGGATCACTCCCAGATGGCCCAGAGCCAATGCCCAGGCTGAATCCTTCAACAAACCAATGATGAAAATAATACGAGCTGCACATGTAACAGGTCAGAGTTGGAGACAACAACTCTATCTGTTCCTCCGACAATACAGAGCTACTCCACACGTTGCTACTGGATTCACTCCATCTCATCTGTTGTTCAACCGAGAACCAGGAACAAAGTTACCGCATGTCAAACCTATCATAACAAACAAGGCAGTTGACGAACAGCTTAGGAGGAATGATGAAAAGGCCAAGTACAAAGCAAAAGAATATGCTGATAAAAAGAACCATGCTAACGCTAAACAATTTTGCATAGGAGACCAAGTATTTGTCAAGCACGACTTCAAGAAAAACAAAATGAGTACTGTATTCAAGCCTCAGCCTCTTACAGTCTCAGCAAAGTGTGGAAACATGCTGACAGCAAGGTCAAAGGAGGGAGAAATAACGAGAAATACCTCAAGATTCAAGAAAGTTGACCAGAATACCCTTATACCAGATCTGATCCAACAAACAAACAACAATGACAATGAAGACGAACTACCCAGCACAGCACAAGAAAAACTTGCACCAGCTAGATCCTCTCCAGAAGACCAACCAACTTCCACACCGAGACCATCTAGGACAAGACGCGAACCCCAGCACCTGAAAGATTACATCAGATACTAACATGTTCTAAACCAATGTAGATAATATGCGAACCGTTGAGAAGACTCACCAGACAAGATCATCCATGGACATGGTCTGGAGAACAAGAATCAGCTTTCAGCACACTACAAGAAAAACTTGCAAGTGACAGCGTTATAGCATACTATGATCCAAAAAAAGAAATGAAAGTGCTGGTTGATGCAAGTCCAGTAGGATTGGGCGCTATTCTCCAACAAGAAAAAGTAGTTGCGTATGCCAGTCGGTCATTATCTGATACTGAGTCAAGATACAGCCAAACAGAAAGGGAAGCCTTAGCTGTAGTTTGGGCCTGCGAACACTTCGACATATATTTGCGTGGCGCAAAACACTTCATGGTACTGACAGACCACAAGCCCTTAGAAAGAATTTGGGCCAAACCCAATCCACCACTGCAAATTCAAAGATGGGGTCTTCGACTGCAACCATATAAATGCACCATTGCATACAGACCTGGAACAGACAATCCAGCTGACTACATGTCAAGACACCCGGTAAACAACATAACGTCTAACCATGGGGATTTGGCAGAGATGCATGTGAATTTTATTCTAAACGAAGCTGTACCTAAAGCAATGACCCAAGACGAAATCAAGCAAGAGACACACAAAGACACAACGCTGACAACAGCCATTGAGTTCATAAGGACTGGGGACTGGTATAAAGTCAAATTTGTCGAAAGTAATGAAATAGACATTGAAGAGCTAAAGGCACTAGCAAGCATTAAAGATGAGCTCACTGTCCATAGTGACAACATGATCTTAAAGGAAGACAAAATTATCCTACCAAAATCATTAAGAAAAAGAGCAATTGACATACAGCATGAGGAACAATATCGAACAATGATAACATTTATCTAGAAGTAAATTTAAACTTGGGAATCACACTGGACATTAAAAAAAAATACCCATTAATTTTCAGTCTAACTTGAGGAGGGATGTAGTATCCTATATCAGTGTGTGACCGTAACATTTAATAATAAACCGCACCTGTTTTATCCACCGCATTATACCATGCCTTCCGGTTGTACATGTTACATGAATAAATAGTAGAAACAAACGAGTATTCCTGATATTCTAAGCCCTAGAATACAACATTTTTGGTTCTTTTTCGTGCGTCATTTTCGATTACTAAACCAACGAAAAGATTCTCCAACCTGTCGGCCCATTTCTCCCAACGTGGTCCGATACTGTCTTTGTCGGCCTCGCACTCGAATGGCGGAAATTGCGGTAACTGTTCCATCGCAGCTTTGTGAGACGATCGTTACACTTTAATGCAGGATTTTCCTTTACCTCGTCGCCAAAATGTTGTATTCTAGGGCTTAGAATATCAGGAATACTCGTTTGTTACGGTCTCACACTGATATAGGATACTACATCTTCTAACACTTCTGCAGAATATTTCTGACGTTTTGCTCCAATCTGACGACTCATAGCTGAAATTTAAAGAAACTCTCTTTTAAACATAATCATATGAAAGGCGAAAGGCAAGTTAATTGCTGGTAAATGGACGACCGTGAGATTATTAAAAGTGTAATTTATGATGTAGTTTTGATCATATTAATCAATGTCTTACAAATAATACCAAAAATACATGACACGGTTTGCAAAGCCCATTCTCTATGGAAGTGGTCGGAATAAGGAGAGATAGTTCGATAACACTGCTTCTAATTCCGAACACCCCTGTAACTAATGTCCACAAGATTTAAACTTAATGTGGAGTTGTCTCCCATACTTCCACGGGTACATTTATAATGTCGAATTTATGCTCGATTGAAAATTTAGCAAAATGCTAGAATCGGAAAACCCTTAGCAACAACGACTTCCGGAAATACAATTTTCATAAGGAACACTTACCTTCGCATGGAACTTTACCTAGGTATCAGATATTTCATTGTTCAACGGTATAACGGCTTCCTTTGTACAACGGGTTCAAAAGGAAAAGACGTGACATCATTTATCTACGTCAACTTTTTACTAAATCATTTCTGGGAATGTGAGTTTATCATTTGAACATCATGTTCGGAAAAACAAGCGTATTCGGAATTACCCGACCCCGCTCTACTCTGATTATTTATGATGTGGTCATTATTTCTTACCTGAATATTCATGGAGTAAAGGGTTATTTAATTCAAAGCAAAGGGAAGGGGACCCAGGAGACATCTGTTTTAGTGGACTGAACAATTCTTACTAGCTTAATTTAAGCAAGTGCGTTCAAGGAACACTTGGCATCTGCATGCAGAAATGTGACGAAAAAAAGTGGTGCGAAAAGCATGACAGATACTGAGATAGATGGTTGAACAGGCAAGCAGATGAACCCAAAGGATGGAAATAGTATCCCTAATAAGGCTAAATGTCATTCTGGAATCATACAGTCGATACATTGACAGATGACATGGCCACATCTGATTTGAAATTGCATACTGAAAATTAGTTTTAACATTTATGTTTCCTTTAAAGCTTATTGTATTCTGAAACGTGTTTTATTTGATAAGGGGTCGAGTTGATTTGGGCCGACGTAACGTCTTCCTATGGCATTATCCTCAACGGACACACGACAGAAATGGACGGACAGAGTTACTTTTACCGGGTGTAAAATAGAAGCTCGTGCCTTTTTGAGCTGAAAACAAATTGCACCAATAACATACACAATAACATAATCATATAGTTCAGTTACCAACTCGTGCTGTCAAAATCTCCCGCGGTAATACCCGTTACCAATACAGGTATTTTCGGGTTCTTTTGCGGCTCACTCGGTTGACTGAACCCTTGGAATGTAATATTTTATTACATAAAACAGTAGATCTTCTACAGGCAGTTTGACTTTGAATCATAAGTCTTAGTGCTTATTTTATCTTGGATCCCTAGCTGTTTATTCCTAAACGCCTAAAATTCTTTCTTTTTTGTTTTAGATCGATGGCTTAAAATAACATGGTGCACAATGTCCAAGGCTTGCGTCTCATTCTCGCACTCGAAAATTCTATGTCTATGATAGAGCTAGTGGGCTACGGTCTGCATTAAAAAATATATGGTCCACAGTCAGGGTAGATCAAATATGAACAGTCGGCACGTGGCATGGATAGGCCTACTGCATCACGTGACATGGATACTGGCCCACGTGACATATGGATACTGGAGCCGCGTATTGATGGAAAGGCCTACATGGATTCCAATTTCCAATAAGTGTTCTCCATGTTTACACATTTAGGGTGATTGTAACAATATATTACAAAGTGGTAAACAGTGTAGACCCTGATCAAAGGGCTCCTACCTGAGCTCTCTGATCAGGACATGTAGGCCTACTGTTTGTATAGGACACATGTAGATCTACTGTATAAATTTATATAAGCAAACAAAGCCGTCTGATCTGGGTCAGATATAGGGGTCATCTGATCTGGGTATTCTCTCTTTGAAAATGCGTGAAAATGCATTTATAAAATATGCCTGAAGAAAAGGGTTAAATAGTTCAGATGTCAGACAGTAGACGTCACATGAAAGTCTATTGCAAACCAAGAAGGACAACGAAGTGTGCGCGCACATGTGCACACACAACCTTCACATAGTTGTTCCTTGCTAGCTCACCACTGAAAGCATATCTACAGTTAACCCTTTCCCTCATGTAGGCACCTTATCTCACGCATCTACAAACAAAACAGACACAAGTAGTATTGGGGACGGTTTGGAGGCAAACAAAGATGACGTAATCTTGCGTAATCGCGGCCATTTTGTTTCTATATATAGTAACACGAGAGGAGCTCATTTGCATATAAGGAGATTGTAGTTTGTCACTGGTATTCGCGGATAACAGTCGACCATGTATGACGTCACATTTAAATTGTGAAAGATCTGGAGCTACACGGTATACAGAGCTGACGTGTATACCTCGATCTGGTAAGTACTCACGGGCATTGAGGGTCAGGCCCTTTCCTTATCAGACCATGTATTAGAGACACACAAGTCTACTAAATAAATATATAAATAAATAAATATATAAATAAATAAATATATAAATAAATAAATAAATAAATAAATAAATAAATAAATAAATAAATAAATAAATAAGGTACCTCTTTCTACCATGTATACTCTTCGACGTCCTCAGATCAAATGACTGAAATGATCAATGTTGTTTTCCTTCAAGCGCATGCGTGGGTAGAGGGCGCTGTACGCGTAGCTATTTTTAGAATGACATCATAGTTATTTTTAGTTACAGTATTTCACCATCATTGCATCAGCCAAGCCTAACAATGGTCTTTTCAAACCTCGGAGTTAATCCCCTTAAAGGCTCCATACAGTCTGGGGATCTATTGTTAGAGGACCGGAAGATCTAACAATGGTCTTTACAAACCTCGGGGCTAATCCCCTTAAAGTCTCCACACAGTCTGGGGGTCTATTGATACAGGACCGGAAGATCTAACAATGGTCTATTTAAACATCACGTTTATTCAAACATCAGGTACATCAATGGAAAAGTAGTAAAGTCAAGCAGGCAAAGCCGCATGCAAGACGCAACCACCACCAACACACCGATAGACAGCATGACACACACACACACACAACCACACGCATACACACACACACGAAATGAACACAGAAAACACCAAAAGACACACAAGAACCAGGGACAAACGTTCCACACATGAACAAACCACAAGCACAAAGACGCAAGGCAAACAAAAGGAAGGGTGACAAAGAGAGTACCGCCTTGGCACGGTCAGTAGCAAAAACACCACTGGGGGTTTAAACCGGTTTACGGACGTCCTAACCTCACACTTCTCTCAAAGTCACCCTAGCTTTACAAATATTGTAAATAAAGGTATCCCCGCTGGACTTACCCACAACATAGACGACGGTGAACACAGGACAACATGTAAAACATAGCATAATAACTGTGACAATCCGTCAAATATGTACTCAATGACTTTGCTGAAGTCAGAGCACCTGCAGGTAAGCCGTTAAGGGCACGACAGGGAAAAAGTAATACATGAGTCTGATAAGCTCCTCCTGTATCCAAGTTTAAGAGTATACCATCATAGAGTACTACCCTCGGCCTGTCATCGCGAAAGCAAAGAGGGAAGCGTAGCTACCGACTGTAAAAGGGTCGATAACCAAACATGCAGTGTGTTGCAATATAATAGGATCATAACCTTTCTTTTTAAATGTTTTAATGCGTTTTATAAACAAATGAAAATGATCAAGTTTGATACCCTAAAATTAAAACAAAATGTAAAACTACATACCCCAAGTTTGATATTAACCATACGGGCAGTACTGAAGATATACATATAAGGAATACAGATGCGTGTTAAATAATAACAGAACTTATTACAAATTGCACTTGTTCCAAACTATATTGCAGCTTCGATCAGCTTCTACCCTATTGAAACCTAATAAAAGTGTCAATATATATACACGTTATTCACTCTTGACTTGAAGGTACATATTTATAAACCTTTACATGCACAGTAAATTGCCGTCTGCTGTCATTGCTTTCTCAAAAACAAATAAGAAGCTGTGCTTGGCCTCGTTACAGTAGGGTTAACATTTTATCAACAAATCAAGATACTAATCATAACGCTACTAACTAGATCAATATAGACATGTTTACACTCATCTAAAGCGGAAACAGTTTAGATCTAGATCAGATACTGTGAGATAATTTAGGTATGGGTAGTTGGTTAAAATCACATTCACATAAAAGATCAATATGGGGCTGACTTGGGGATTAGACCTAACACCCTATTCTATAGAGGCATCGGTCAATGTTTACGTAACTACTGTAATAGCCATGGTAACGGATTAAAATGAAATCAAATTTGCAAACTTTACACAGAGTTTATAGTGAAGTGAAATACATGACTGTAATATGTTTCGCTACAAATATGGTAAAAAAGATAGATAAGTGTATAATAGAAAAAGAAGTTTGAAAACTTTATATTTATTACCTTAAAAAACAAATATTTACAAGAGAATCAAATGTAAACAATTAAATCCATTTCACACCCATTTTAGATCAATACTTTTTCGCTAAAGTTCTTTCAAGACCATATTTGCCTAAAAATCATCAAAACCTTTCAATTAAGTATAGGGTTCTCAAAATAAATGTTTATGATTCGATAGTTATTATTATTTATTGGTTTTTTAAACTTTAATTTTAATCTCCTCAAACTGTATAAAACTATACACCATTGTAAAGATCTCGTCGCGCAGATCAAGAAAATGTATACATATAAGGTCCTATCTCTTACCCTTACCGAGTTATAGCCTTTTCAAAATAATTCTATGACGTCATTTAGCTCATGAATATGCACGATTCAACTCTAAATTTTAAAACTGCCATAACACCTTTAGTTTTCGACCGATTGTGATGATGTTGGTGTCAATTTAGCCTAAAATTGTCTCATGAATTCATTGGTAAAGTCAATTTAAGGCTGTCTTATAACATGAACAAAGTTTAATTTTTCACATACATTTTATTATGTATTTTTGTTTTTGTTTTGTTATTTTATTTTAATTAAAAGCGTTGCACATGGACATAACATCTGTATATCACCAGAAAGAATGTTTGATACTGAATCCATAAAATATATAGGTTGATGTGCTTATCTCTATTAACCCCCCGACAAACACACATTTTAAATCAAATCAAATGTTAAAAAACAAAATGAAATTTAAAACAGGTAAGAACATTTACAAGGCCATATCTCCTTTATGTATTGACCGAATAGTGTCATGTTTGGTATCGTTGGAAAGGATTTTAACTAATCTACCTGTTTAACACACTGAAAATTGGAGATGGTGGTGGTGGAGGTGGTGAGAAACAGCAGCAGCAGCAGCAGCAGCAGCAACAGCAGCAGCAGCAGCAGCAACAGCAGCAGCAGCAGCAGCAACAGCAGCAGCAGCAGCAGCAACAGCAGCAGCAGCAGCAGCAACAACAACAGCAGAAGCAGCAGCAGCAGCAACAGCAGCAGCAGCAGCAACAGCAGCAGCAGCAGCAGCAGCAGCAGCAAGTGGTACTCTTAGTTTCATCTCGTAGAGATTACTCACGTTCTGAGCCACGAGAAGGCGATACCACATCTCAGAACACCCCCTATCCCACACATGACCCCCATTGCCTTTCTTCAATTATTGTTCTTCAAGTTGTCTCTCTCTCTCTGTTTACCATTTGTCACCGGTTTTATGTTTTCACTTGGTGCATTTGTCAAGTTCTTGCTATGGTGTAAATATGATCTCTGTAGTTTACTGACTTAAAAATGCAGAATGGTTCTGTTTTAGTTATTAGTATTTCCATTTTCTCCAGTCTAACTTTGACTGATCATTCTGTAGCACCCTGCCATTTTCTTTTTGCTTTGCAGCTCGTTTTACTTCTGACAGAGCCATTTCAATGCCTTGGGCCACGGGTGTCACTAAATTGACACTGGGACCATGTTTTAATTTTGCTTCTGCTTCCTTCAGTTTCCGTTCTGTATCCCTCAATTTTTCATCTTTGTCCTGTAACAGTTTTTCCACGTATCCTGGTCCATGCTTCTTTTCTTCTAATTTAGCTTTATATTCCTGATATAATCGTTCAGCTTTGTCCGGGTCAGGTATATAAGGGATCCATTTCATTTGTTGGTAATCGTAGACTTCTATGGAACCCATGTTTGTTAACTTTACTTGCTTAGACCCTTCTTGCGTAGTTTCTTCTGCTATCCTTCTTACGTGGTTTCCTCTGCAGCATCTTCATAATACTTTTCAATACATCGTGTCAAGTCTTCAGTGTCATGATTAGGCCATAACGCTTCAAACAGATTTTTCCTCAGTTTGATGCCCTGTCTGATTGATTCAGCCATACTCATGCCGTGTAACCATCTGAGGTGTTTAGCTGACTGAAGAATTTGTTGTTGTAATGGATCTTTTTGCAGAGCATAAAAATCGATCAGAAACTGACCATAGTCTCGTCTTAACCTCTTTCTTAACTGAGGTAAACTATCGTTAGCCGCCTGAAGACATGCTTTCTCCGAAGACAGTCCTTGTTCTGAGTACCAATCACATTCAGCTTTGAACTTTTCTGCATTTTGCTGTCTGAGGGGATCTTGGAAACGTCTACCCCATATATCACGGCACGCATAGCCTACCTCGCACCTTCTACGTTTTCCCGGAGGTTCCATATATACAGATTGATAGTGTCGTTTTCTTGATTTATCTTTGAATGTCACTGTATCCTCCTCTTCATTAGCATCATCATCATCAGTATCATCACCATCATCATCCTTATCATCATCAGTCTTATCATGATCTTCATTTCCATCTTCAGTTTCATCATCATCATCATCATCATCATCATCATCATCGTAAGCAAACAGTGTTTGCTTATTATTCTCAACCTGTTTGGACATACACGACCCTTGGTTAGTCAAGCTATTTTGAAATATGTTTGTGTTCAAACGATTATGTTCCGGAGTTTGAGCTTTCAAATCCACCACCAGATGACCTCGGGGTTTACGTACTGCCTCCTCATACCGTTTCATAAAATGTGCACTAGTATTGGGATAAATGCGTCTGGCCAAAGTGGCCACCTGTTGTCGGTCGATAGGATTATTGAACAGTACAAGATACTGCGTATTTAGGGTGATATCTCGACACGCTTTACCTTGTGGAAACAGGTTCTGGGTCAAATACACCACCGAAAGATTTCGATGATGACTTCCTTTGGTAAAAAGATCAGCGATGCGTTGATCGCACTTAGCTTCTGTCATCAAGTCGTCTAACACAATCACTATACGTTGTGTGCCATCAATAAAGTCTGAGTCGTTGAGATGATCAGGAATTCCATGGATGAATTGGATACCAGGTAACTCCTGTTGTAAATGTTCATAAAGAGGCTGCCATTGTCCGTAACACCAGATAATTCTTTGAGGGGAAGGTTGAATGAGGGAAGAATTCAACAACTGTCTGGTCCAATGAGTTTTCCCGCTTCCACTGGGTCCACTGACTACCATTGTTAAAGGATGGTGAAAAACAATAGCATGTTGCTTTTTGCCGAACT
Organism: Azorinus chamasolen; assembly: GCA_963576725.1. Taxonomy (NCBI): domain Eukaryota; kingdom Metazoa; phylum Mollusca; class Bivalvia; order Cardiida; family Solecurtidae; genus Azorinus; species Azorinus chamasolen. Next base: position 78,648,242 of record OY755242.1, read on the forward strand.
CCTCTGTAGTCTCCTGTTTCAACATATTTAAAGCTTTTGGAGTATCAGAATGTTTATTTTTTGTGTGACGTTTAAGGTCATGAAGCCAAACATAAGTGTTGTCACAAAATTCGCATTTATACATGATCAAAACGATACGTATTTACTATGATAATTACCGTGGTTATTCTTACGTTGTTTCAACTTGGTAGTAGAGTACCACTTGCTGCTGCTGCTGCCGCTACTGCTGCTGCTGTTGCTGCTGCTGCTGCTGTTGCTGTTGCTGCTGCTGCTGCTGCTGCTGTTGCTGCTGCTGCTGTTGCTGCTGCTGCTGCTGTTGCTGCTGCTGCTGCTGCTGTTGTTGCTGTTGCTGCTGCTGCTGCTGTTGCTGCTGCTGCTGCTGTTGCTGCTGCTGCTGTTTCTCACCACCTCCACCACCACCATCTCCAATTTTCAGTGTGTTAAACAGGTAGATCTGTTAAAATCCTTTCCAACGATACCAAACATGACACTATTCGGTCAATACATAAAGGAGATATGGCCTTGTAAATTTTCTTACCTGTTTTAAATTTCATTTTGTTTTTTAACATTTGATTTGATTTAAAATGTGTGTTTGTCGGGGGGTTAATAGAGATAAGCACACCAACCTATATATTTTATGGATTCAGTATCAAACATTCTTTCTGGTGATATACAGATGTTATGTCCATGTGCAACGCTTTTAATTAAAATAAAATAACAAAACAAAAACAAAAATACATAATAAAATGTATGTGAAAACTTAAACTTTGTTCATGTTATAAGACAGCCTTAAATTGACTTTACCAATGAATTCATGAGACAATTTTAGGCTAAATTGACACCAACATCATCACAATCGGTCGAAAACTAAAGGTGTTATGGCAGTTTTAAAATTTAGAGTTGAATCGTGCATATTCATGAGCTAAATGACGTCATAGAATTATTTTGAAAAGGCTATAACTCGGTAAGGGTAAGAGATAGGACCTTATATGTATACATTTTCTTGATCTGCGCGACGAGATCTTTACAATGGTGTATAGTTTTATACAGTTTGAGGAGATTAAAATTAAAGTTTAAAAAACCAATAAATAATAATAACTATCGAATCATAAACATTTATTTTGAGAACCCTATACTTAATTGAAAGGTTTTGATGATTTTTAGGCAAATATGGTCTTGAAAGAACTTTAGCGAAAAAGTATTGATCTAAAATGGGTGTGAAATGGATTTAATTGTTTACATTTGACTCTCTTGTAAATATTTGTTTTTTAAGGTAATAAATATAAAGTTTTCAAACTCCTTTTTCTATTATACACATATCTATCTTTTTTACCATATTTGTAGCGAAACATATTACAGTCATGTATTTCACTTCACTATAAACTCTGTGTAAAGTTTGCAAATTTGATTTCATTTTAATCCGTTACCATGGCTATTACAGTAGTTACGTAAACATTGACCGATGCCTCTATAGAATAGGGTGTTAGGTCTAATCCCCAAGTCAGCCCCATATTGATCTTTTATGTGAATGTGATTTTAACCAACTACCCATACCTAAATTATCTCACAGTATCTGATCTAGATCTAAACTGTTTCCGCTTTAGATGAGTGTAAACATGTCTATATTGATCTAGTTAGTAGCGTTATGATTAGTATCTTGATTTGTTGATAAAATGTTAACCCTACTGTAACGAGGCCAAGCACAACTTCTTATTTGTTTTTGAGAAAGCAATGACAGCAGACTGCAATTTACTGTGCATGTAAAGGTTTATAAATATGTACCTTCAAGTCAAGAGTGAATAACGTGTATATATATTGACACTTTTATTAGGTTTCAATAGGGTAGAAGCTGATCGAAGCTGCAATAGATTTTAGGACAAGTGCAATTTGTAATAAGTTCTGTTATTATTTAACACGCAACTGTATTCCTTATATGTATATCTTCAGTATTGCCCGTATGGTTAATATCAAAATTAAGGTACCGGTATGTAGTTTTACATTTTGTTTGAATTTTAGGGTATCAAACTTGATGTACCTGATGTTTGAATAAACGTGATGTTTAAATAGACCATTGTTAGATCTTCCGGTCCTCTAACAATAGATCCCCAGACTGTATGGAGCCTTTAAGGGGATTAGCCCCCGAGGTTTGTAAAGACCATTGTTAGACTTTCCGGTCCAATATCAATAGAACGCCAGACTGTATGGAGCCTTTAAGGGGATTAGCCCCGAAGTTTGTAAAGACCATTGTTAGACCTTCCGGTCCTCTAACAATAGATCCCCAGACTGTATGGAGCCTTTAAGGGGATTAGCCCCCGAGGTTTGTAAAGACCATTGTTAGACCTTCCGGTCCTCTAACAATAGATCCCCAGACTGTATGGAGCCTTTAAGGGGATTAGCGCCCGAGGTTTGTAAAGACCATTGTTAGGCTTGGCTGATGCAATGATGGTGAAATACTGTAACTAAAAATAACTATGATGTCATTCTAAAAATAGCTACGCGTACAGCGCCCTCTACCCACGCATGCGCTTGAAGGAAAACAACATTGATCATTTCAGTCATTTGATCTGAGGACGTCGAAGAGTATACATGGTAGAAAGAGGTACCTTATTTATTTATTTATTTATTTATTTATTCATTTATTTATTTATTTATTTTTATTTATTTATATATTTATTTATTTATTTATTAGACTCGTGTGTCTCTAATACATGGTCTGATAAGGAAAGGGCCTGACCCTCAATGCCCGTGAGTACTTACCAGATCGAGGTATACACGTCAGCTCTGTATACCGTGTAGCTCCAGATCTTTCACAATTTAAATGTGACGTCATACATGGTCGACTGTTATCCGCGAATACCAGTGACAAACTACAATCTCCTTATATGCAAATGAGCTCCTCTCGTGTTACTATATATAGAAACGTCATCTTTGTTTGCCTCCAAACCGACATATATACTACTGACACATATCAGATCAGACGACCACTGCAGGACCCGTCTGATAGGGGTCTGCTCTGTTGGCTTCTGAAATTGTACAGATTTGGTTCTACAGTTTTTATCTAAGTCAAAAAATCCCTTGAACACGAATTTGTGCGTAAATGTACATTAGCGAAAATATTAAAAGTCACGGTGTATCATGTCCATATGCTATGGATAAATAGTATTTTAAATATGAAACAAAATAAAGGCATTTACCATTTACACCATAAATATGCCCCTTTATTTTTAAACCTTTTGGAAATTACAAACAGAAGAAACCCAGATCAGACGACTACTTCATGATCCTTCTGATCAGTACCGATTCTACAGTTTTACTATGGTTAAATTTATATGTGTTTTATATGTCATTATAAAAAATAATATTAACAATGCCATTATTTCTTAACTATTTCCCTTATATAAACGCATTTTCATGCATTTGCAAACACTATAGACCCAGATCAGACGGCTCCTATAGGAGCCGTTTGATCCTGGTCTGCTCCGTTTGCTTATGGTATAATATAGATACAGTTTGTGCCTGTGCAAAAGTCACATACGTTTATAATTTCATGTGCCATTATAGAAATTAATCTAATTACATATGTAATACTAAAGATGTCATTATTTCTTACATGAATAGTGAACAGGTTAACAGGCATGCTTTCTATACCAAGGATAACACATTAAAGAGCATGCTCTTATTTCCATTGTGGTCCTTATAATCACGTCCTTGTTATATTATGATTTGTGTATTTGTGTTTTTTATGCCCTGTCCGCCCAGTCTGTCTGTCAGTCAGTCAGTCTGTTAGTACCGCATCGTGTCCGCTCTGCAACACCTACATAAACGAGTGGATGTCAAAATAACTTAATACAAGTGTTCACCAACTTAAGACGATGTGTCGCGAAAAAGAACCAGGTTCCTATCTCAAAGATCAAGGTCACAATCGGGGGTCAAAGTTCAAAATGTGGACATTTTGCTGTGTCCGCTCTGTAACTCCCACATACATGAGTATATTTCAAAATAACCTTGTACAAATATTCACCACATTGAGACGATGTGTCATGAAAAAGGACCAGGTTGCTAGCTCAAGGGTCAAGGTCACAATCGGGGGTCAAAGTTAAAAAATTGGACATTTTGTCGTGTCCGCTCTGTAACTCCTACATACATGAGCGGATTTCAAAGTAACTTGGAACAAATGTTCACCACCTAAGCTTCTACAAAATGCGATATGGCCCAGGCATACACATGACTCAGGCTTTAGTGTCGATGGTATACTTTTGGGGCTTTTGTCACGTGACTGTGACAGCTCTTGTTTATTTTTTTCTTCAAAAGTGAAAAATTCAGCACGCGACAAATGTTGAGGATGACAATACGTGACGGCAAAAAAGTTAAGGATACATCTAGTCAGCAGAAAGCAGACAGTTCTATTAACCCTTTACTCCATAGATCTTTATGTAAGAAACAATATTTTGAATATTTTCACATATTTCACAAATAATTAATTGCCAGATATGGACATAGCCACATAAACAATTCGTTTCTTAGGCAATATTAGTTATGTTTTCCCTAAATGGAAAGGTAGTGCCATGCACTCATATGTTTTGTATATAGTGTGATATTGGGGAAAATTAATTAGATTGTTTTAATAGCACATGGACACCGGGATTTTCGGCCATAGTAAAAACTGTATAATCATACCTATATTCTATCATAAGCAAACAGAGCAGACCCCGATCAGACGGCTCCTATAGGAGCCATCTGAGCTGGGCCTTCTCTATTTGCTAAGGCATGGAAAAGCATATTTATGGAGTAAAGGGTTAATTTGTTCAGGGGATGGGATTAGCAGGCATGTTGTAAAGATTTAACATGCTTCTAAAGTCGATTTTACAGTTTCCTACCATCAATAGCAATGTTGGATCAACTTAAACCTTTTCAACCAGGCTAATCTGTGTCAGAGAAACGGATCTGGTCTGGCAATCAGAAATGATAAACTTTGACTCAAGTGATATATTTATTACACAGAGGCTAAAACCGCATATCCACTTCTTATAACCCATTAAAGGCTGAATGATATTCTTTTGAAAAATTGTGTTGCCCGTGCGTGCCTCCGTTGCTTGCTAGTGTCCCCCGACCGGAGAGTTCTAAATAACTGTTGGTCATATTTGATTGAAAATTTGAAGAGCTGTTACTGCTGTGCACGTATTCCGGTTAGTGTTATGTGCCCTAAATTTACGTAAAATCTTACATCAAAGCAACCGAATTTTGTTCACATAACTTTACTCTACAGTAGAACCTGTCTTACGCGACTATTCATTAATTGAACATAGGAGTCTTAAAAAGCAGATAGTTGCTTAATGAAGGTCAAAAGTAGGAGCTTTCTGCATTACTTTTTGACCTGCATTCAGAAACCACCTGTCCTTTAGGTCCATAATTATATCTCTTTTAGATGGTCGCTGAAGACAGGTTCTACTGTACGTATACATTTTTGACCTGCATTAAACAACCACCTGCCTTTTATAATTACGCCTCTTTTAGATCGTCGCTAAGACTGGTTTTACTGTATGTATACAGAGTTAGCCGAGTCCAACTGCGTCATGGAACTACATGCCATTGATTTAAAAATGCATTCTTGTGTAGAGTTTGTAGTACAGTAAAGTAGACCGCATAATTCATGGCAGTCTGTAAAATCAGATGGTAGCTTAATGCTGGGCAAAAGTAATGTAGAAAGCCCCTATAAGAGATTGCTGCATAACTTATGCCCTGCATTAAACTGCCACATGTTTTGAAAATACAGAATTAGACTTTGTTTGAGTGGCTGTATTAAAACAAGACTTTACTGTACAACACCTTTATCAGATCCATTCATTATAACTAGAACCGTTCTCAGCCACATGCGATTCTTCCTGAAATTGGTCAAGAATGATCAAGAGTTATTTGTCCTCAAATTAAAAATGCTATATATTATTGATTTGCATACGCTCTCTGAATCATAGTGTCAGACATGACAATAGATAATCAAATTAAAAGTTGTAATGTTCAACAATCAACAGCTACACAGGGATGGGATCAAATGTTCAACCATTTCCTTCATATAAACACCTTTTCACATACATGTATTTGCAAACAAAGTAGACCTAGATCAGACTGATTGTATAGGAACCATCTGATCAGTACCTGCTCTGTTTGCTATTGACATAATATTGATCCAATTCTACAATTTTTGTCAAAACAAAATTTTCCATTGAAAAGGTTTACATTTTAAAACAAGAGATATCGACATGACATCAAACCGGGGTTTCCTTCACTATTAACTAGTGATTTCTAAGTTCAATTTCTAAGTTGAAAGGGGCATAACTCCAAGAAAAATTGCAGAAGAAAAAATCCCCGACAATATGCACATCAATATGCACATCTAATTCTGTTGAACAGTTTGACAGGAGTAGCGCATACAAGGATAAGGTCAAAAGACCTAATGATTTCCAAGTTCAAAGGGGCATAACTCCCGGAAAAATTGCAGAAGGAAAATTCGCCGACAATAGGCACATCTGCATATTGTGTTCTTGCTACATACAAGGTTTTTTTGAAATTCTGTTGGACAGTTTTAGAGGAGTTGCGCTTACATGGATAGGGTCAAAAGACCTAGTGATTTCTAAGTTCAAAGGGGCATAATCTGTAAAACAGTTTCAGAGAAGTTGCGCTTACAAAAATTGGCAGCCGCCCGCCCATCCAACATCACCATTTCAATAATCAGAATTTTCCATGGAAAACCCAGTTAAAAATCAGTTAATAAAAATTCATGATGTTGTTATTCTTTACATGAATATTGAACAATCAAAGGGTGAACCCTTTACCTGTTCAATATTCATGTAAAGAAAAATGACATCATTAATATCTATTAACTCATTTTTTTTAATGTAAACTTTTCCAGGATTTTTTTTACTTTGACAAAACCTGTAGAATCAGAACTATATCATGTCTAAAGCAAACAAAGCAGACCCTGATCATATGGCTCATATAGGAGCCATCTGATCTGGGTTTACTCTGTTTGCCAATGCGTGAAAAGGCGTTTATTATATAGGAAAGGGCTAACAGATTCATGTAATGACAGTATTTTAAAGTCCTGCATATTTTTAAATTTTATTGATAAAATTAAGACATGGTATTACAAAATATTGCAGATGGCATACTATCTGCGACATGATACAAATACAACAATCTTCAGCCTTCATCTGGTAAAGCAGAACGAGCTTGAACATGGAATAAATTTCACAGCTAAAGGTGGATTAATACTAGATTCATAACTGAATGTGATTAACCCATTCCCTCAAAGGCTATATTTAGCCCTTACCTCTTTGAATAAAGCTACTGAAAAGAAGAACTTACTAGGAAAGGCAATTTTTTTTAGAATTGTGTAGTTTTGAAACCATTGTGATAAACAGAGCATTTGCTCATATGGAGCAAATTCTCTATTTATCGCAATGGTTTTAAAAAAGTCACTTTTACAGAGATGTCAATATGAGGGAATGGGTCAATACCTCCACACAAATAAATACCAGAGTGACATTCGGTAGTAAAAGGAGGTGCCCCTCTCCTCTCCTTTGGCTGCCTTTAAATTTCCTAGACTGACCAGATAGCCATTCATTGCTGGGTCAACAGAGAGTGAGAGATCTTCAGCAATCTGCTGAGACCAGGGATAGAACCAGTGACCTTCAGTTCCATAATCAAGTCCTCTAACCATTTGCCCACGACCCCTCTCATTTTGTCAGTATAAGGGAACAAAATATTGCAACATTTTACGCTGTTAACCATTCGCTCGCTGAATTTTAAAATACATTTCTCCTTCTTTACCCATGCCCTGTTGTATAATTACATATATCTTCACTGTGTACATGTATTTCGCTGTGCAATCACTGCTGTGGAGTGCACTGGTTGGACAATCAACTTGTAAATAGTGAAGATCCTGATGAGACAGCTCCTGCAGGAGCTGTCTCATCTGGGTCTTCACTATTTACAGGTAGGTATATTGACGTGAATAGCAAGCGAAGGGTTAAAGGACCTATTACTCTAAGCAGCTGTTTGACATATTCACACAACATTCACTGTCCATGGTCACATATCTTGAAAAGAGTAAAGAGATGTAAAGTACCTAGTTATAGTCTACTTTCAGTCCGAATGACCGCTCAGCTGACTGTACATTTACTCCACTGGTCAATGGGAAATTCGCGTACAATATTAAGCATTGCTAACATATGGCACAATCATGCAGTCGCAGTACTAGCTAGTGACCCTCACAACAAAGGTAAACAGAAAATTTTCCAATATAGTAAAATGTCTCGATAATGCATAGCAGTCGTTATTAACATAGCAGTCTGTAAAAGTAGGTGGTTGCTTAACCCATTCCCACTTAGGCTATTTTTAGACCTAACCTCTTTGATTAAATCTACCAAAAAGGAGCATTAACTAGAGAAAAGGAAATTTTCCGAATTGTGTAGTTTTGAAACCATTGTGATAAATAGAGCATTTGCTCCACAGGAGCAAATGCTCTATTTATCACAATGGTTTCATAAAATGAGTTTTACAGAGGCGTCAATATGAGGGAATGGGTTAATTAATGCAGGGCAAAAATAATGCAGAAAGCTCCTATATATAAACTTTTGTCCTGTATAGAAGCTACCACCTGTTTTAAAAGTTCAGAATTATACTTTTTTGATTGGTTCTTTGCAGACAGTTTTTTTGTCAAAGGATGCATTACACTTAAGAATGCTGAGCATATTTTCTTTGTTAGAAAATTGTCTTCTATTATATAAAATCAATTCTCAGCAGAGCAACAGATGAATATGCATACTAAAGTACTAAAATTGCCATTTCTCCACCAAATCCTATGTTGAGACCATTGTTTAGAATTGTCTTGATTATCCAATTCTAAAGAGTGGTCACGACATAGGGTTTGATGGAGAAATAAAAATGTTATTCTTGAAAATGTTTAAATCTACGCATCTGATCTGACCTCTGCTCAGTATAGAAATATTTTCCATTTCTTTAAAAAAATACATCTTGTGTCAAACGGTTTAGATCCTGATGAGACATTTCATTACTTGATGTCTGAACTGGATTCAAACTGTGTGTGATTGACATGATTCTCTAATAGCATACTCAATCCTTTCCCTGTTGAATATTCATGTAAGAAAAATGACATCATGAATATTTATAAGTTGAAAAGATACATGTAATAGTACACGAACACAGAATTTGTTTACCTTGGCAGAAACTGTAGAATCACATCTACATGTACTGTATATAAATTCTAAGCAAACAGAGCAGAACCAGAATAGACAGCTCCTGTAGGAACCATTTCATCTTGGTCTAATCTGTTAGCAAAGGCATTTATATGACGGAAAAGATTAACCCTTCGCTTGCTGAATTCTAAAATACATTTCTCCTTCTCTACCCATGCCCTGTTGTATAATTACATATATCGTCACTGTGTACAAGTATTTCGCTGTGCAATCACTGCTGTGGAGTGCACGGGTTGGACAATCAACGTGTAAATAGTGCAGACCCTGATGAGACAGCTCCTGCAGGAGCTGTCTCATCCGGGTCTTCACTATTTACAGGTAGGTATATTGACGTGAATAGCAAGTGAAGAGTTAAAATGGCAGAAAAATGTTAAACCTTTCCATGTTCAATAGACATCATGAATATTTATTAGCTGAACTTTTATAATGTTAACTTTTCAAGGAAATTGTTTGCTTTGACAAAAAGTGTAGAATCAGATCTACATTTATATAATGTCAAAAGCAAACAGAACAGACCCTGATCAGATGACCCCTATAGGAGTCATCTGATCTGGGTCTTGTTTGCAAATGCGTGAAAAGGTGTTTATGATGGAAAGGAATAATTAAACAAATATTCGCACCATTTCACTGTAGCACCATTACATCATAATTCAGTATGCTGTGTTCCACTAAGTCTTGGACCTTTCTTCTTTTCCTTTGTCTTCTTTTTATTAGATTTCTTGGCTTTTTTAGAGGCATCCTCTGATAAATCTTCAACATCCTGAAAAAAAGGACAGTCAGAGTTCATAAGGTATATATATTCAGCTGGTAGTTAAAGGCTTCAAGTAAAATGTATTGCACAAGCTTCTACATCATAACCTGGATCTCATTTGGCTTCTGAAATTATTTTTTATATTTTATTCAAACTCCTTATTTTTTCGGTGTAAAGCTATTGAATACCAATATACAAGTTCAAATATAGAAAAACTCTCTTTAATTCTTTGGTTCTTAACCCTTTACTCCATGTATATTCATGTAAGAGCTTGATTTTGAAAAAAAAATTACCCCCCCCCTTCCACACACACACACTCTACACCTCCCAAATAATAAAAGCACACCTTAATATCTCCCTTATAATTGAACTCCACGGTGACTACAGCTGTAAATCTTCTTTTTTTTTCAAAACTGACCAGCTATTTATGAGAAATTGAATTTTATGCAGAGTTTTTATCATTCAAGGGGACATAACTCTGAAAAAATTGAACCAGATCATCCTGGGGATATGCAAAATAACACTTCATGGTGATCATTATGTTGTTTTTTTCCAAACCTGACCATTTATGTATTGCATGCATCTTTATCATTCAAGAGGAAACAACTCTGTGAAAAAGAAAGACCTACAGACAGAAAGACAGATCAAAAGACAGACAGATCAACAGATATACAGACAGATCAACAGACTAACAGACAGATGAACAGACAAACTAACAGACAGATCAACAGACAAACAGAAAGTACAATTTCAATATGTCTCCCTCTCCACTACATACAGGAGCTGTTTGATCTGAATCTACTGGTTTTTTGCAAAGGCATGTATAGGCATTTTATATGAAGACAAGAAAAGGATGCTGACCTGACATCAAACCGGGCTTTGCTTCACTATTAACTGTGCAAAGCTTTTTATCAGAAACCCCTGCTTATCATGTATAGTCTTGGCTAAGTCTATGTCTTGCGTTAGGAGACCACGAAATAAGAGTTTTGCTACCCATGTAGGAGTTGCTCTTGCAAGTTCAAAAATACAAAATATCTGGAATAAATCTTAAAGTCAAATGATCTACCCTGAAATAGGTCAGATCGTAAAGATCATCGTTCATGCACATGTTCATATGATGTATTACCTTCTGTTAAAGATATATTGAAATCCGACTACCCATGTACAAGGAGTTGCACATTTGAGTTCAACCATACATAATATCTGATTAGCTCCCTGAAATTTGTCTAACCAAAAGGATTTTCTTCATGCATATATATAGGAGGAATTGCGCTTACAAGAATGGACAGACTAACTAACGGATGGATCGACAGAGGAAGACCAGTTTGCCCCCTTATTAGTAGTGGGGGTATACAAATCACTGACAATATGCACATCTTCATATTATGTCCTTGCTACATACAAGGTTTTATGAAATTCTGTTGAACAGTTTGAGAGAATTGCGCTTACAAGGATATGGTCAAAAGACCTAAGTGATTTCTAAGTTGAAAGGGGCATAACTCCCAGAAAAATTGCAAACGGAAAAATCCCGGACAATATGCACATTTACATATTGTGTCCTTGCTACATACAAGGTTTTATGAAATTCTGTTGAACAGTTTGAGAGGAGTTGCGCTTACAAGGATAGGGTCAAAAGACCTAGTGATTTCTAAGTTGAAAGAGGCATAACTCCCAGAAAAATTGCAGAAGGGAAAACCCCCTGACAATATGAACACCTACATATTGTGTCCTTGTTACATACAAGGTTATATGAAATTCTGTTGAACAGTTTGAGAGGAGTGGCGCTTACAAGGATAGGGTCAAAAGACCTAGTGATTTCTATTACGTTCAAAGGGGCATAACTCCCAGAAAAATTGCAGAAGGAACAAGATGTGTTTGTAAAACACTATGCCCCAGATATGACCTTTGACCTGGAGGATGACCTTGACCTCATTATGTGCAGCTTCATGCATGCCAAATATCGTCTCTATCTCCACTGGTTCAAAAGTTATGGCCAATGTAAAAGTCGGTGATTTGACCTATATATTTGACCTCTGACCTTGATCTTGACACGTCACCCCTCAAAATGTGTGGCTTTATGAGATACACATGCATGCCAAATATCAAGTCTCTATTTGTACTGGCTCAAAAGTTATGCCCAATGTTAAAGTTGGTGACAAACAAACAAAGACAGACAGGGCAAAAACAATATGTCCCCCAGATCTGATCAAAATCCCCAACGATATGCACATCTACATATTGTGTCCTTACTACATACAAGTTTTTATGAAATTCTGTCGAACAATTTCAGAGGAGTTGCACTTACAAGATTGGCAGACGAAAGACCGCCCGCCTGCCGTACATCACAATTTCAATATCCGGAATTTCTGTAGAAAACCTGGTCAAAAAGGTTTAATTACCTGAAATTGTTCAGATTCTCTATATGGATTGACATAATTTTCCTCCTTTGGTATTAGGCCCAGTTCTTGACCCATCTGGAACACAAACTACACAGTTAATATCTCTCCAAATAAACAAATGTTCTTTGGCAAAAGTAAGTGGCTGTTAACCCTTTATTCATAAATATGCATGTCAGAAATAAAGACATCATGAATATTAATTAGATTTATTGTTACAATAGCACATGGGCATAGGGAGTTTTGGCCATGACAGAAACTGTAGAATCATATCTTGATCAGATCATAAGTTTGGTTTGGTTTTTACATCATTTTAACAGTATTTCAGTCACATCACGACGTCCAGCTAATTACAGGTGGAGGAAGACCCCAGAGGTTATTCTGAGCACAAAACAAATTGCATTGTTTTTTGCACAGATGAACATCCAGGTAGATCGAACCCACAGCGGTGAGGGGCTAAGCGATTGTCAGACGAAGACCATAACCACTCGGCCACGGAGGTCCCCAGATCATAAGTAAACAGAGCAGACCGATGATTGATCAGACAATTCCTACAGGATGTCATCGTTTCTTAGATAAATACTGAACAGGGAAAGGGTCAAAGATGCGAACAGATATGCTTGTCAACAGAATGGCATCTCTTTTCCGCAATCCATTTTCTTGAACTCTATCGCGATTGAAGCAAAATGCCTAGATTGATTTTTAATAGATGAAATAGTGTCTGTCAAAATCAGTGTCTGCTCTGATTGCTAATGAAATTTGATAGACCTGTTTCTATACTTTCTAAAATGGCAACATAGCTCAACCTTCCATATTTCATAACAACTATTTTGTCCATGAATATTCAGTAGGTATTGAAATTTGGAACACACACACAACAGGGATAGGGTTAATATAAATGTGCATAACTTTGTAGAGTTCAAAACCTGGAAATCACACTGGCAGTTATAGTAGGAAAGACAGAGGTGAAGGAGGAAACACCTACCAGATTCAACAGTGTCTGGTGTGACCCCTGGAAAACATTGGACTCCATGGAAAACCAGACAGCCCAGCCAATGATGAACTCCCACTCCTTGTGTTTGCTGTAGATGACATGTGTTATGTCTGGCTGCCTTAGAATCAGGTCACCAAACATGGCTGTACTCTCTAAAACCTTAGAAACACCTGAAACATATGGACAGCTTTAGTTATGAAGCTCTTTTAACAAAGGTCATGGACTTGAAGGCAGGTATTGAAGTTTGCTTTCGCAAAACTACTTAACATTTTCCCTCATATAAAAGCCTTTTCATGGATTTGCAACACAGTACGCCCAGATCAGATGGCTCCTGTAGGAGTCATCTGATCAGGGTCTGCTCTATTTGCTTATGACATAATATAGATAATTACGATTCTTCAATTTTTGTGAAAGCAAACAATTCCCTTCAAAAGTTGCATTATTAAACTTCAAGTAATAAATATTAATGAATATTGAACAGAGAATAAAACATCTAAGTATATTAAAAGCTTAAAACATTCCTAATTTTGTGGGAAACTCTGGCAGGAAACTTGCAGTTGACTGAGAAGACCATGCACTAGTTTCAAGCCAGAATTTCCTACCCTTGCATGTTTTGACTGAGAAAACAGTGCTTGCAATATCTGCTTTAACCCATTGTAAGAGCTAACTGGCATTCACAAATGATATACATGTACATTATAGAGTTGTAGACTTAGATCAGATGGTGTTAGATATACAAGTATCACCATGAATGCACCTGCTGCCAATAATTTCTTCATGTGGCATGCTATGGATACATTAGATATTGAAATTACATAACACTAAACCCTTACAATGCTGAATTTTTCAAATGGACTATTAAAAACATTCAAACAGGTTAAACTTATGGTGAATATTTAGGGATTTTTCTAAAGAAAAGTGTTACATGATAAGAAGTGCAGTCCGTGATGAGAGGGCTCATCTGGATCTACACTGTTTGCAAACAAAAAATGCATTATGCCCCTGGCCATTTAATTGAGGAAATATGGAACAACCCTCTGTGATACACATTCAAAGGTAACTCCTGCATCTGATCAGAGTTATGAAAGTTAACAACATTTGAACCAATAGTCTCTTAAACATGAAAGAAACAAGAGTGTTCGGAGGAACACATGTGTCACCTTCTCCCAGCTGACACAAACTGTTAATATGCTGGAGTGAAATCAGAAAAAGGGGAATAACTCAAAAAGTATTGCATGCAGAGTGATGGACCTTAGTTACATCAATGGTCTTCAATGAGAGGAAGACACGTGTGAAATTTGAAAGCTCTATGATGATTAATTTAGAAATGACAGCCAAAAAAAGGAAAGTGTGAACAAAGGGGAATAACTCAAATAACTCAAAAAGTATTGCATGCAGGGTGGACCTTAGTTACATCAATGGTACTCAATGAGAGGAAGACACATGTGAAATTCGAAAGCTCTATAATGATTAATTTAGAAATGACAGCCAAACAAAGAAAGTGTGACAGATAGACTACGGAAAAATGATCCCTAAGTGACACACTGCCTCTCAGCAGGTTTTAAAATCACTAATGAATAGGAGAATGAAATTGGCCATTTGAGAAACAGTAAATTAAGATCTAAGTAATTCAGATAAAACAGAGCAGACCCTGATTAGTTTGCACCTATAAGAGCTAGGTCTACTGTGTTTGTACAGAGGTGAAAAGCTTCATCTAAAGTAAAGTGTTAAATGTATTTTATAATGACACAATTTTCTGTTTTTCATGACAGTCGCTAATTGTTATTCAGTCATCACATGATCCAGCTTATGACTAGTCAGAGATCCAGCTAAGATGAGTAAATTAAAATATTTTCAAGAATAACTTCTTTATTTCTCCACCAAACCCTTTAGTGTGACCATTCTTTAGAATTTTATCCTCGAGACAATTTTAAAGAGTGGTCACAACATTGGGTTTGGTGGAGAAATGATTTTAGTCCTTGAGTATGCACGTTTATCTGTTGCTCTAATTATTCTTTTAAAAAATAATGACATCATGAATTTTATCATCTGATCTGGGATTATTCTGCTTGCAAAGGTGTCTCTTAAGAATTAACTTTCTACTTTATACATACCCATTTATAAACTTTTATAAACATAGACCCAAATCAGACAGCTCCTGCAGGAGATGTCTGATTAATGTTTGGTCTGTTTGCTTAACCCTTTACTCCATGAAAATTCATGTAAGAAATAATGGCATCATGAATAATTATTATTAACTTACTAGATTAATTTATTTAATTGCATATGAACACTGGAGATTTTGGACATCGCAGAAAGTTCAGAACCAGATATATATTATTCAATAACCAAATAAGCAAATAGAGCAGACCCTGATCAGATGTCTCCTACAGGAGCCATCTGATCTGGGTCCACTCTGTTTGCAAAGGATTTAAAAGGCATATACTGTAACACCCCATGATACCGGTGACCTCACGATACCGGTGTAAATATAAATCTCGCCACCTGCCAATTGTCAACTTTGTCAAGCACTAGTAACTTCTGGTATTCTAATGTGAAATTATTTTTCACACTATAATGGAGCGATTTCATGTTCATGAAAACGTGTTCTAGAGTCTGTGTCATGCGTAGAAGTGATGAGTTAAAGTGCCAACACTGTAAAAACAGTTGACTTCCATTTTGAGATATTGTGATACTGTTAGTTAATTTTCCCGTTAGATTGAACTTTTCGGAACTTGAAAAAAAGATTAACGGTTATAATTATTAATATGTTATGTGTGACTTAAAGTCTATGTGAAAATGTACATGTAAAGCAGTGTGAACACGACTTTCCATACTACGACAATTTTTACCATTGCACCGGTTACATGAAGTTGGTTCCCTTGCTTCATTCAATGTGATCGCTTTATTTTGACATTTCTCAGACTTGGTAATATAAAAGAAATAATCTTGTACTTGAGACAATTTGAAAGATTAGAGACAAGTGAAGGAAAGGCTTGCTGATTTTTTTCAGTTAAATTATATTTTCTTTGTATGAGTGTTGAATACATTAAGTACACCGGTACCGTGGGGACCCAGGCTACCGGTATTTGAAGTAAAGGCTTAAATAATGCTATAGCTCCGATTCTGCCAGGCAAATATTCTCCTATTTCAAGGATCATAATAAAATATCACTTAATTAATACGCATGAAGTCATACATTCTTATATGAATATTCATGAAGTTAAATGTTAACAGTTTACTCCATGAATATTCATTTAAGAAATAATGACATC